>JAVMKO010000014.1:8916000-10275000 GCA_032164245.1 Sternotherus odoratus | reverse complement strand
AGAATAAACATAAAACAAAAACAGGCTCATTGACCAGTGAAAACACAGCAAATCTCAGAGTTGTCATACTCTGTCTCTGAAGGCAGGGGGAGAGCGTCTGTGTCTCAGCTCTTTGGAGCAACTCTGTAGGGACAATTCATGAAGTGCTGCCTGCTTTGATTAGAAATATTCATGTTATACCATCTGGTGTTATTAACTACCCACTTTAAAACGTGTAGCTACTTAGAGCACAAAGATTGGGGAATTTGTCCCTGATCTTGTAGCTGAGGTCTATGCATGATTGTGTTAATGATATAGTTCATTACTTTGTTGCACTTACTAAGGTGTCTGTACACTCTCATTATAAGCTGAAAAAATATATATAAATGAGGGAATTTGACTAAATAATTGTAATCTTGTAATAAGGTCTTTGATTATAGGAATAGGTATTAGGAATGTATTTTTTAAGATGGGATTTGTTTGCTTATCAAATGAATGGTTTTCCAGAAATATTATAGATTCTTTATGTGCTATTGATAACTTTTTAATATTTTTAATGGCATGTGCTAATTTTTGCATATATTGTTCATTCATATATATCTGAGAGATATTTCTGTATCAAAACAATGTACTTCAGTAGATTATTTGGGAAAAGTAGCTAAATTTTTGCAATAATGATTAAATCACTCCCCCCCCCCCGCACTCCCACCCCACTGAACTGAATTTTCAGATCATAGTTCTTGCTAGCTCGGAGGTGGGCAAACTATGGCCAATGGCTGGGCCACATCTGGCCCGCAGGACCGTCCTGCCCAGCTGCACGCAGCAGCGTGGCTGGCTCCGGCTGGGTGGCGCGGCTGCCAGTTCAACTGCTCTGAGCGTCATGGTAAAGGGGCTGTGGAGTGCAGGGGTTAAATAAAGGGCAGGAGGTTCTGGGGGGGGGCAGGCAGTGGGGCAGAGGTTCGGGGGGAGGTGGTCAGGGAATGGGGGATTGGATAGGTGTGGGAGTCCCGTGTGGCCTTTTGGGGGTGGGGGTGGGGGGGGTGGATCAGGGGCAGAGCAGTCAGGACAGGTAGCAGCGGGATTGAATACGCGGTGGGGTCCTGGGGGCGTGATTATGGTTGGGAGGAGTTTTGGGAGGGGGCAGTCAGGGGACAAGGAACAGGGGGCGTTGGATGGATTGGAGGTTCTGAGGGGGCATTCTGGGAGAGGGAAGTGGGAAGGGGCGGATAGGTGCGGGGGCAGGCTGTTTGGGGAAGCACAGCCTTCCCTACCCAGCCATCCACACAGTTTTGCAATCCAGATATGGACCTCAGGCCAAAAAGTTTGCCCACCCCTTTCTAGCTCCACATGGTAGCAACCTCCAACACAAAATTTATTACTGGGGGGGTGTCATGTATCTAGTAAAGTGCTCCAGTGATAAACATAAAATCTCTCTTAACAAAGGTTTTGAGCTAGGCCTGGGAGTGAACTACCTTTAAATATTGGCGTATGAGATGCGTAGAGTTATCCAAGCTGTTTAAAATTGAAGTGGTTAATGTAGTAGTATGAGAAGTAAAAATGCTTTGTGGATATCTAGAATTTATGTGCAGGTCTGTATCTAAAAAGCAGTCCTATAACCTTTGGAATCACTGAGTAACCTCTTAGTGTCTTACATCTATCTTTGTACTTGCTGGCATTCATACACTATTGAAAAGAAACCACAGAGTTACAAGAAAATGAGCACTATACGTTCAGGGGAAATGCTTGAGCTTTACCACTTGGGGAGGGAAGAGAGAATTAAGTGGTTTAGTGATTTACATAAATGTGGGCAGCAACTTATACAACATCCTTTATCAGAACCAGAATGACTAATGTGAGACCACAGAGTCCTTCTGAAACTCTGGGGCTGTTTCATGTTTTCTCTGAACCTGTACATACTGAAATTGTACTGTTTTGTCCTGTTATAAGTTTTCATTTTGCACAATGAAGGCCTTTTTAATATTTATCAGCATGCTGCCTCTAACTTGATACATTTGTACTGCACAGAAATTGATTTTCAGGAAATATGTTTTGGATTTTTTGCATGCTTGTGGGGTTTGAGAAATGCATATTTGCATAGAAATAATCTTTAGTGAGCAAAATTTTAGAGTATGTCAAATTTATAAATATCAAGACTATAAAGACATTTTAGAAATAGATTTCTAGCACAGTTTATTTCAATTCCATTTTCATATCTTTCTTGGTTTTGGCTTGGTATTTTTTAATGCATTTGTTTTCAGCATTCATGTTTTAGAGATTAAACATTTCCGTTGTCTTGTTTCAGACATTACAGTTTGAAAATGAAACAAAAGAATATAGATGCTGTTGTTCTGAAAACTTTTCCATTTGGTGTGGGCCATGTAACATTGTTTACCAGCAAAACCCGCCCAATTCCTTTCTCCTCTCCCACCTCTATGTATTTACCCATTATTTTTACCTTTATATTCTCCCTTTTGCTGGGGGGGAGTACTTAGTATACAAACCCCTTGAGCATCTTCTTTTAAAAGGGTTAACAGAAGATATCAGATTTCCTGTTAGTCTTCCTTAGTAAACACTGTCACTCTTCTTAGCTTATGTCCTTACTTTTACAGGTGCATATATACAGTGAAAAATCACTAATAAGTAAAATACTAAGTTACTTTTTTATGATAGATTCTGATGTTCTGTCCAAAGAAGAAGAATTTCTTTAAATATAAAAGGGGTAGATTCATGCTGGGTTTCTATTGCTACAAATACTGGTACAAGGCACTGGTGGTAAACAGTCTTCCAGAAGAGTGTGTTGCAATAGTGAAAAGCAGCCACAACTTCCTTTTCAAGCTAAGGAGAGGCCAGTGCCATCCAAAAAATGGGCAGCGCTGGCCAGGAAGTTGGCGTAGAGAAGGTAAACAGTATATACAATGCATCCCTCCATTTCTGGAGCTTTGTATTTCTGGTCCTAAGAGAGGGCGATAATGTTAACGTCATCTTCTGCCCCTGGGCTGAGCAGTCATTGGGATGCTCTGGGCCTCACGGATGCAGGGGAGGTGTAACTTATATGTTCATGTGCCAGAAATAGTGAATCAGGTCCAGGACATAAAAAACAAATGTAGTCTCCTGTTGAAGTGATCTTCAAAGATTATTGGGATAAAAAATATTGGCTCAGGCAAAAGCATTGGGATCATCAGGAGCCTTCTCAGTTGCTGAACCTAAGTGCTTGGCAAAACTTTGACTGAATATGCACTATGGAAGAGCCAGAATCCAGGATTCTGAAATTAGATGGTGAGCACACTTATCACAGTTAGTCAATTATTATGTAGTTATCTAGGCATAGTCTCGTCGGTATAGCATCAACACATACAGTAGGTATTTTCTGTTCCTGTAAGAAATAGTGTAAACATATTTACCGTATTTTTCGCCCTATAAGACGCACTTTTTCTTCCCCAAAACGGGGGGGAAAAAGTTGGTGCGTCTTCTAGGGCGCATGTCTTATAGGGGAAAAAAAAAAAAAAGTGCCTCGCTCTCCCGTCCCCGCCGCGCGGGCGGGCTGCCGAGGTTCCCCCCTCCCCGCCGCGGGCGGGCTGCCGAGGTTCCCCCCTCCCCGCCGGACCAAAAAAAAAATGTGCGCCCCGGTTCCCACCCTCCCCGCCGGACCAAAAAAAAAAAAAAAAAGCGCCTCGCTCTCCCGTCCCCGCCGCGCGGGCGGGCTGCCGAGGTTCCCCCCTCCCCGCCGGCAACCCGCCCGCGGCGGGGAGGGGGGAACCGGGACGCTCCCGGCAGCCCGCCCGCGCGGCGGGGACGGGAGAGCGAGGCGCTTTTTTTTTTTTTTTTTTTTGGTCCGGATTTTTTAATAAAAAAACGAGGGGGCGTCTTATAGGCTGGAGCGTCCTATAAGACGAAAAATACGGTAATCAAAGTGTATTTAAAACATTCTGGAAACAGTTTCCATAGTCTTATATACTTATCAACTTTTGCAGTGACTTTCGGCTACCTTGCGATCCATTTGGGAACTGACCCTTGGTGTAGAATGCAGCAGCCCACTGATCAAGTGGAGTATTCTACTGCAGGCACATCGGGCAGTGTTTTGCAATCTGTGTTGGCTCCCTGTGGGTTTCTGAGTGGAGTTTAAGATATTGATTTTTTCCCATGCCACACACTGCCCAAGGTGAGGCCACAAAAAGTGCTTGAGCTGGAGCACCTCAGCATACAGAAGAGGGAGCTGCTAAAGCAGGCAATGTATGGCATGCGTGGCAAAGGAGGCAAGCGAGCCATTTTTCAGTGGCACGTTGCCCAGGTCCTGGCCCACTGGTCTGGGGGGGCTCTGCATTTTAATTTAATTTTAAATGAAGCTTCTTAAATATTTTAAAAACTTTATTTACTTTACATACAACAATAGTTTAATTCTATATAATAGACTTATAGAAAGAGACCTTCTAAAAACGTTAAAATGTATTACTGGCACGCAAAACCTTAAATTAGAGTGAATAAATGAAGACTTGGCACACTGCTTCTGAAAGGTTGCCGACCCCTGTGCTAGAGGGACCGTCAGGGTCATTCAGCTTTGGAACTTGCTCCTCCTCCTTGGTCTGAAGTAACCCAGTGATTGCTGATCTTCAAGGCATATTGCAAAATGTATCTTTTATGGGGCACTTGAGGGGGAAAATTTTGGGCAGCGAGGGTGTTTCTCCTAATTGTCCCTCCATTTCAAGATTTAAGTAGTTACTGCCATGTAGTATAGAAAAGCTTCTGCAGTTTTTGATCTCTGTGTTGGAATTAACAGCCAAGAGAGCCTGGAGTATGGAACAGATGTACATAAATGATGAGATTTGCTTTTCATTAGAAATACGAAAAATCAAAAGAATTTAAGCATCACATGATAAGATGGTCAAGACAGGGAAACATTTTATTTGAAATCCCTTTTTGACCAGTTCAGATAGTGTAAACATTATGGACCATACTTCCATCAGCTCAGCGAGGCATGGTATTTTGAATCATCCATTTTCTTTGATGACTGCTTGGGGTTAGCATATCATTCCTCGATAAGAGTTTAAGTTCTGACCAACAGCCAGTGTTGAGCTTTAAGTTGGATATGCTTACTCACAAGCTTATCCAACCCTACGTAAATGTCTGTACATCTATTTTATTGTCAACTCGGAAACAAGCTGAAGAAACCATAGAACATGTTAACTTCTTTATCACATTAATATTGACTCAGATCTCATTTCCCAGTTGCAGTAACAAAACCATTCAAATCTTTCCCTCACAGGACAATATCTTTAATATTTTTGTGTGTTTCCTATTTTTGACTGTTTATATATAAACAGACTAATCTAATAGCATGCTGAACTATCTATACTTGGCAGAAATTTAGAAAACACTCATTTCTATGACAAGGTGGGATGCTGGGAGGGGTGAAGGGTGGGCGTCATTTTTATTGCAGCAAGATCTTTCTTAAAGTTGTCTTTTATAAATGTAATATGACTGTCATTTGGGTTACTGCAACACCTCGCCTGAAAAGCATTTATTGCCGTCAGGTGCAGACAAAATAGAAGGTAATTTTCCCTTCATGATGCCTGTTGGAATTCCTTTACTTAATATCTTCAGTCTGTCTCTTTGATGCACTGGTTTAAATGATGGTAAAGGTTTAACTTTGAGATTAAAATATATTAAGAGCCAAACCCTAACTCCATTAGGCTTAGATATTACAGGGAGTCATAAAGCTGCGATAATTTGGAAAACAGTGTTGTCTGGTGAAAGTAGCAGTTATAAGTCACTGGGGTTGCATGATAGAAAGCTAAGGTCATGGGTCTATGTCTGTCTAGCACTTTGAGCTTCAGTTTCCTCAAGTTCAGATAGGAGTAGTAATACTCCACTGAACTGTGCTGAGGTGGGGTTGGCCGATGCTTGTAAAGCTTGTCTCTGTTTCAAATAGTAATGAATGATGCTACAGAAATGAAAATTCTGATGATTTTACGATTGTTTTACATTCCATATCTGCTGTAAAACTTTGAGAGTGAGTGGGTTTGTTTAATTTAGGGCATTCATCAGTTTATTTGAATTTGTTTATTTAGTTGAAGTGCTCGTTCATGTAGATCAGACCACAAGAAGCTGATTAAAGTAAATCACCCACAACACAAATAGGCCTCTTACCTCGACCATACTACCATCCAGAAATAACCCACCATTGGTCCATAGTCCACCAAGTGCTTAGACACACCATGCTGTGAAGCTCAAAAATTGAACCCTCTTTCTTTTAATTTCCTCATCTTTTCCTTTAAATCACATCCTTAACAATATTTTAATTTGTTGGGCCAAATTTATCCCTGATGTACTTAACTCCATTGAAGTCAATGGGGAGACTCGCATGCTTAAAGTTAAGAACATGCTAAAGTGCTTTACTGGATCAGGGCCTAAAAGGATTAGCACAGTAGAAACTGCCACCTATTTACGGTGGAGGTAAAACATAACTATAAGTGAAGTAAAAGTCCCTTTAATTGCACTGAAGCAATTTGGGAATTTTACTCTGCTTCTCAATAAGAGGAGTTTCATTATAATGTAGAATTCGGTACAGTTGTTTGCCATTATTTTTAAAAACACAAAACCATTAAGACTGATTAGTTGTTCAAAATAAATTAAGTGAAAGCAGCTTTGTTTTATTTATAAAGCAGGAGAGAAATACTATTATGTCTGGTTTATTGTTATTCCCATCTGTAATCCTTAAATGACCATAGAAATAAAAAAACAACAACTCAGAATCTTATGCACATTTTAAAGCAGATATTTATGTACACAAGTGTAGGCCTTTAAAATAAGAAATATTGATTGCTAGCCATAATTATGGTGTCTTGACAGGGCATTGCTCTGACTAAATTTTTCATTAAGGAAACAATCTGAGCGTTTTTGATTATAGAACACAAGCTTTTCTTACTGATGATTTCTTAGTCTGTTCTATGAAAGAGAAAATAAGCAGGCAAAGATCATTTCCTTGCTCATTCTATTCCTGATTCCCTAAGAAAACTTGGAATGTACAGTAGAGTTTTCAAGAAAACTTGAAATGTACAGTAGAGTATGAGCTGTTCTGTTTCAAGTGCATCAAATGCAGATTTGGGACCATTACTTTTCCACTAGAATGGGTTTGAACATGTGTCTCCTGGGGAATGGGTGTAAGGCCTTATTCTGCAATATTTACAACAGTTTTCTCGTAACCAAGGGGGAGTCAAAGAAAAATGACATCTGAGTTGACCGGAGAACCCCACAGTCTATTAGCAGCTTGACCTTTAGAGAGCTCTAGAGGGAGTTCACAGTCCCCTGCCCAGCACACAGCAGAACCTGAAACAGAATGACAACAAGCTTTGTATCATACTGTGCAATCAGTGGGTTTCTAGGACTTAATGTTTAGGGTGGCAAAGCATGTGTTTATTTTCCCATCCAGCTGCAGGAATATTTCAATTACAGAGCTTGAACTGAAGCAATTAGTATACAAATCTTCAAGCCATGTTACTTCAGGCTGTGATCTCATCAGATCTCATAAGTCAAGCATGGCTTGGCTTGGTCAGTATGTGGTTAGGGAACCTCAGTGACATAATTGAGTGCTGCATGAAATGGTCTTTTTGTTTCAGTAAGCTACAATCTGCTTGTTTCATTTTGTAGTGGCCCAGTACGTGGTATGGGAGAATTGTGCGGTCCGGCAAATGAGATATACAACTTAGGGCCTCATTTACACCTGTGCAAAGTGGGTATAAAATGCTGCCGAATCAGAAATACGGTATTTCAAATCCATGTTTCACACACTATGCACTGGTATATAAATAACTACATAAAGTCTAGGGAAAGGACCAGTGCTCATTTCTAATGGCTTCTAAGGATTCTACACAACTTTTTTTAGGTACCGTATTTTTCGCCCTATAAGACGCACTTTTTCTTCCCCAAAACAGGGGGGGGGGAAGTTGGTGCGTCTTATAGGGCGAATGTGCGCCCCGGTTCCCCCCTCCCCGCCGCGGGCGGGCTGCCGGGAGCGTCCCGGTTCCCCCCTCCCCGCCGCGGGCGGGCTGCCGGGAGCGTTCCCGGCAGCCCGCCCGCGGCGGGGAGGGGGGAACCGGGACGCTCCCGGCAGCCCGCCCGCGGCGGGGAGGGGGGAACCGGGACACTCCCGGCAGCCCGCCCGCGCGACGGGGACGGGAGAGAGGCGCGCTCCCAGCAGCCCGCCGCGCGGTGGGGAACGGGAGAGCGGCGCGAAAAAAGCGGCGCTTTTTGTGTGGTGGTTTTTTTTTTTTTTTTTTCCCCCGGCTTTTTTATTTAAAAACTCGGGGGCGTCTTATACGCCGGAGCGTCCTATAGGACGAAAAATACGGTATATAGATTTTAGCCCTGGTTAAATTTCAACTGGGTCACTACATTCTGCCTACTTAAAATTCCCCTGTAGTTTCAAGTAGATACAGTAGGCTGTAATCAGCTGTTGCGTAGTATTGTTGTAAAGATTGAGTTTCACTGGGGTAGGGAGCATAACAGTATTCTCACCTCCCAAATGAGAGTGTGTGTGTAGATTGTTCACCTACTCTGTAATTTGAGGTCACTGTTTTAAGCCAGTAAGTCAATAGACACATTACATCTCCTGAGAATAAAATTGTGTCCAGGCTCATTTGTAGGAAAACCTTCCATAAAGGCTAATACACAGTGCATACACCATTTTTGGTTGTTTTGTTTTGGTTTTTTTGCAAACAGTTCTAATTTCGCACCTGCCATTTTTGCAGCATCAGTTAGTTATGGGCACAATTACTGAATTTAGACATCTGCAATAACTACTCTGAATCTGTACACTAGGGTTTCACTTGAATTTCTGCCCAAAACTGACTGTGTCTACTTTTTATTGATTGTGGAAAAATTAGAAACTGGATTAGGGTGAACAGATCTCCTGATTTTATAGGGACAGTCCTGATTTTTGAGTCTTTCTCTTATATAGGCTCCTATTATCCCCCACCCCCACTAGACTGGATTGAGCCCAAAATTTGGCCCACTTCCAGTAGCAGGGTATTCAAGCTTCTCCTGAACACATCCCTCCCCTCTGCGCTGCCCTCGCCCCCCCCCCCCACGCCCCTGGTGGTGCATTGCTGGATACTATATAGTCCCAAACTAGACTGAATTCTTTCTTTCTTTCTTTCTTTCTTTCTTTCTTTCTTTCTTTCTTTCTTTCTTTCTTTCTTTCTTTCTTTCTTTCTTTCTTTCTTTCTTTCTTTCTTTCTTTCTTTCTTTCTTTCTTTCTTTCTTTCTTTCTCTTATATAGAAAATTTCAAGTAGACCTGCAGTGTGTGAGTCTCAACATTGCTGATTTTCGAGCTCTAGATAAGATCAAGCTCCACTTTCTGTCCATATTTCAATTGTGTAACCTGATTTTTCTGTATGGTGGTATTAATTCTCATTGACTATAATAGAATATGAATAGCACACAGCCATTTGACACCTACTTAATGGGTCTGACTTTTCTGTGGTGCTAAGAGTGTAAGGCTAGAGAGGGAGAAAGGGGGTAGAGGACAGAAAAGAGCTTTTCCTTTTCCCTTGAAAAAGATTAAAGCTTCTATGTCTTTCAAGTGATACTCGTGAGGTTCTCCATTTGTATGAAGTCATGTTAAAACTGGAAAAGATTGGGAAATTTGAGTCAGAGAAACAGTTCATTAGAACACTCCTGTCTCATGCTCTCTCCTCTGATCCCTCTGTAACATTTTTAGCTTAATAGCAGAGCAACAGAAGCAATGAATATCTCATTCTCTGATGTTCAGGGAGAAATGTTGACAATCGTACATACCCCCTAGGTACAACACTTCAGAGTGCAACATAAGTACCCCTTATAAGGTAGGTAGGTAGGAATGATTCTCCCCTTTTTAAAGAGCCACATTGTCCCACTGGGAACTCTGGGAGATTTTGTGATCTAGCTTTATGCAGCACAGACAGTGTGTGCCACCTTTAGCAAAGGTGCAGTGTCTTTTCCCCTATTCACACAGCTATCTCTGCCCATTGTGAGCAGGGGAAGGTGGGAAATGGTCCTGACCTTTCACCTACTCATGTTGGATTCCTGACACCCCCTGAGCACATGGGCTCCTGTTGTTGCAGGGGCAAGAGAAGATAAAGAATGGGAAGAGGGAGCTCCTTTAACCTTCTCCAGCCCTTGCACATTGCTACAGCAGGGACAATTGGGTCTGTGATGTACTAGGATCTAATTCAGTGTATATTATTGTGTGCCAAGTGGATGATATAGTTCACCTTTAAGTATTTCTACAAATAATCCCAAGAGCTAGATTTAAAACAAATCAACAAAAGGGGGCAGAAAGACTGAAGAACTCAATTAACTTGTTCATCTTAAAACAGGACATGAAACAAATTTGCAGTGTGTTGGGCTTAGATGACATCTCAAATATCTGCTGGAATTGACAAGAAACAAGGGGGAGGAGGTGGTCTATTTTAACTTCTGAAGCCTAATGTTTGGCAAAAATCTGTTAATTTTCAAGAAGAAGAAAAGAATGAGAGTCTATATTGCCTTAAGAACTATATCTATGGAAAGGTATTTTATTGCTTAAGATATGGGGTGGGGGATTTATGATTAAAACTGCTGCCTGATGGGAACAAAGCTTACAGAAATTGATTCTCAAAGAAAGTTTATTTTATTCTGCTAGATCTAAGTTTTCCCCCTAGATTACTATTAAAAAGAATAAACAGGAAAAACCAAACCTGCAAAATCAAGAATCAGATGTAAATATGACAATAGACTTTATGTTTTAGTATGAAAGATCTCTTTTTTAATTAGCGGCTTGGAAGGACATACCCTTTAATTGCTGCACTTGTAGTTTCTGGGCCATCAATATCTTTGCTTCTTTCATTAATAAACTGGCAATTCAAGTAGGGAAGCTGCCGGAGTATAATTTTTCCCCCCTAAGCTCTAGTTAATCAACAGCAGACTTGATCAAACAGTAAAAAGAAAATGTAAATCAGTTGCATTAATTCTGCTGGCAATAAATAGAAGAAAGCTAAACATGAAAGAATGTTCATTTTGCTGTAGATATCTGGGGTAGGACTGAATGGGAGAAATAGGTAGTTAAACGGCCCTTTAAATTGTGAGTGACTAGGGGAATGCTGGGGTTTATGTATGGATTAGCCCAGTGATAGACCCTGAGTAGCAAAAGACGATGACTAATTACCTGACAAAGCAGCTCTCCGTTCGACTTGGTCATTGAAATTAATTTCTGTTTTCAGGACTGGCAGAAAGCAGCTGCAGAAATTTCAGTTCAATACTCAAATTAACTAGGAGTCTAAATTATTTCTTTGCACATATAGTATTAGAGGAGTGGGTTACTAAATTGGCCTTGATTTTACACACGGAGGCAAGGATTATTCTACCTTTTTCATCAGGCGTTCATGTCCCTTGAAATCAGGAAATAAAACTAGTGCCATAATAATCTATTTGCCAGTGATTTGAACTCTGTCAGATAGTTAACATCTTCACATTTCCTTGAATCCCAGATGAAAAAAATCTGAAACCCAAGCCTGCTACGGTCAGTAAAGTTATACAATTTACTTCACACCTCTTAAGGTATATTGGCCTGAACTCACTTTTATATTTGAATGGGATTAATTTGGCCCATCAGGTATATATGTTTGCATATCTTCTGATACATTAGACTGCCTATCTTGCGCTGATAAAAGAGATAAAAAAGTGCAGTCAGTGTTATTAATTACATAATATTTCAAAGTGAAACATATTATTGAGTTGGAAGAGAGGAGAAGCTGAAAAGCCTGCCAACTGCAAGCAGCATGGAGAAATTAAAAAAAAAAGAAAAATAAATCTTTTCCTATATAATAATTGCTACAAATATCCTATAGATACCCTAAAGCTCAGCAAGGTTGCCAGGTTTATGAATCAACTAGTGTCTCACCAGATCCTCTTTCACTACAGAGGGTGAAGTCTTGCTCCCATTGAAGTAATTGGCAAAACTCCCAGAGCCTTTTGTCTGTTTTAAATTTCTTGATCTTATTCTATAGTGTCAGTGCGGTAGAAAAATTAGCGTATATAGAGGAAACTAAACCATGAACATATGAAGAAATCATTTGTATGAAAGTATAAAATAAATAAATAGGTACATTTTTAGCTGGATGGAAAAGCCAGACAAGGTGTTTGCCAGCCTTCTCTCAACATTTATGCCACTTTTTGTTTTGTTAATTATTTCTTATCCTTTTCCTGTCTACTTTCTCTTAAAGGTCACTTGGTGTTAGTAAAGTAATTATGTAAAATTGGAAGCTTTTAACTTATCACATCTTATCCCATTGTGTATTCATAATTATTACTGGTTACATTAGTGACTAAAATAACTTTTATTTCCCTTTTTCACTGTTAAACCAATAGAGTTATGGGACGATGGGCTGGATTTTATTCTGCTTTGAGAAGGAATTTGCAGAGTTGGCAGTTATATATATAAAAATTTACAAAATTTACTCTTGACACTGAGCAAACCTTATCTGGAGGTCAGTGAGAGGCAGTACATAGGGAATTCTGCTCATCCATTTTTAGAGTCCCTTTTCAGAGTATAACCACACCAGTAATCACTGGGACACTAGTTATTATTATTATTTGTTTCATGGTAGTAACCAAAGGCCCCACTCAGAAAACCTAAAAAATAATTGTTAATTGAAACTGGAAAATAACTTACCTCTCTATTCTAGACATTAATAAGATTAAAATCTTATGACTTCATTGATTGTTTTATTACCTGCCCTTTTCATTTCTTTCTATAATTCTTTTCACTCTTGAGCTCCATTGTACAGCCAATTTGTGTGTGCTTTGGTTTTTTCTTTGCGTGTATTAATACAAGCAATACTTCACTCACCAGAAAGATCCCCAAAAATCAGTGACCGTAGAGTAGATTTAAGTATGTTCATTTAAATCTACTCTCCACAGGTTCTTCACCTTTAGCTTCCTTGCTCAGTTTCTTGAATAGGTTGAGATCTGTCCCTCTGTTGACACATCAGGATTCATATTGTTCACATATCCTATGTGTTAATTATTATGATGTGTCGTCTAGTGTCAACAATGTGCTCAGCATTTTGAAAAATGTTAAAAAGAAACAGGCTTGGATTTTCACAGGCACAAATGGCAGTTAGGCACCTATCTCCCATTGACTTTCAGGGCGGTGTAGGCACCTTGCTGCCATTTGTGCTTCTGCAGATTAGTCATCTCTGGCCCCACGGGGTTGTGTCTATTCTGATTACTGCCATACCATTAAGGATGCCCTGTGTTTTGTTTTGAGAGTATGAGGTTGTGTATGGTAAGGTAAGGCTATTTCTAGCAGTCCATGGATAGGATGGATTTCTACCTAGTGTCTCAGTGAAGTTTGAGAGAGAGTAACACAAGAAATGAAAGGATAGCTCAGTCTGTCTATGCCAATCTAATTGCAAGTCACTGTACTACAACTGGCAAAAGCGAGGCAAAGTCTTGTGATTTCCACATGCATTCCCTAGCATTGTAGTGAGACCACTGCCTCCTTCCACGTAGCTACTGCACGGCAGTCCAAGACTAACACACTTTGGTCAGCTTGGGACTGATTTAAACCCATGACCTTGAGGCGAAAGGCTCACTAGTTCATTGACTACTCCCTGAGCTTTCCAGTCTTCATTGGAGGATCAGAGTTACTCATCTTCACATTTAAGACCTGATTCTGCTTTCCTTCTACAAAACTCCCCTTTGCGGCATGGAAGGTTTGTGTGAGTAAGGATTGCAAAATCAGGGTTTACATTTGCTAATAAAGCTTGTGTGTGTGTGTGTGTGTGTGTGTGTATATATAATATATATTTGCATGGACTAACTTTATTATTATGAATGATTCTCCCTCAATGAAATACTAGGTTTCTTGGCACCTAGGAACAAATTCAGAAGAATGCACTGTACTCTAGCTGTTTGTCCAGCATAGCATTTATTCATGTTACTCAAAGCTAACTCAGCACCTCAAGTGTTCTGTGGAATGTTTTTGCTCATGAAATATTTTCTTCCCAGCATGAGGCAGTTGCCAGAGTCAGTAACCTCCAGCATGCTTGAAATGCTGGCAATACTAAAAGTCACTGCTTCTCTTATTGTGGCAGCTGACACAACACGGAACGGTGGTGAACAATTTTTCTTCTCATGACAACATGTAACTTTTAAATTGTCTTACTGTTGGAATTAAACAAACTGAAAATTCAGATGGCAAAGCACTGCCATTTTTCAACCGGAAATAGCTGAAACAGAAAATCTATAAGCAGGGCACACAATTCAAAAAGCTCCCCCATTTGTTGTTGAGGATATTAGTCCTATGATTTAAAAAATATAGAATACTGGAATTTTCAGTGAAATATGGTTTCCATAGTATATGAATTCCTCTTATTGTTAAAAAATGTATTCAACACTGTAAAAATTATATGGATGTCTCCACTCAATATGGAAAACCAAACCTGCTTCGAATGGTCTCCGCTACAATATTTGTTCTGGTAGCATGTGGAGAAAAGAAGATTGGAGCAATGCTATTTTTAAAATTATCTTATCCTTCACTGGCCACTTGACTAAGTGACTCGTAAGAATTTACTCATAAGTAAATTGTTTGAACTCATCTTAAAAACCAAGTGCCATAGGATGTCATAGTGAGGTGTTTATTATAATGGAAGTGTTCTTAGGTTTCACAGTTTTAAATCACAGCTGAACAAAGAGCTAGGGGTATGCTGACCATATTTCCTTGAGACAAAAACGGGACATTGGGATGGCAAAAACGGGACGGGGTGGGGGGGGGTCTCACCAGATGAAGTCGGTGCAGTGGCTGCAGAACCTGGGCTGAGGGGCGCTGGGGGGGTTGGTTGGGGTGTCTGGGGGGGCTTTAGGGGGGCTCTGGGCAGTCTGGGGGGGGGCTCTAGGGCCCAGGGGGTCTCACCAGATGAAATCGGTGCAGTGGCTGCAGAACGTGGGCTGAGGGGCGCTGGGGGGGCTCTAGGGGGGTCTCACCGGATGAGGTCGGTGCAGTGGCTACAGAACGTGGGCTGCTTGAACAAGCGTGCGGTGACTTTGTGGCTCTTGACCACGTGGATCACCTTCTGGCGCAGCGCCCCCTTGCGGCAGAACAGCGGCTTGGCCAGGCACAGCGCCGGGTGAGGGGGAGGCAGAGGGGGGGGGCTGTGGGGGGATGGATGGAGGAATAAACAGAACAGAGATGGGGGGATGGGGGATGAAGAGGATGGAGGGAGAGAGAGAAGGGGGGGATGAGGGATGAAGAGGATGGAGGGAGAGAGAGAAGGGGGGGATGAGGGATGAAGAGGATGGAGGGGACAGAGGGAGAGAAGGCAGGAAGGTGAGAAGGGAGAGGATGGATGAGAGAAGAGATGGGGGTAGGGAGCAGGGGGGATGTTGGAGGCAAGGGACAGAGAGAAGGAGGGATGGAGAGATGGGAGATGGAAGAGGAGGCAGTGGACGGAGGGAGAGAGAGAAGGGAGGAAGGAAGGGATGGAGGGATGGAGAAGGGGATAGAGAGAAGGGATGGAGGGAGCGAGAGGAGGCAGCAGACGGAGGGAGAGAGCAGGGAGGAAGGGAGGGATGGAGAAGGGGGATGGAGAGAAGGGAGGAAGGAAGGGATGGAGAGAAGGAGGGAAGAAGGAGGAATAGAGAGAAGAGGAGGCAGCGGGCGGCAGGCTGAAGCCGACGGTGGAGTGGAGCTGTCCGGAGCCGCAGCCGGGGGCCGAGCGCGGGGGGTGGGTGGGTGGGGGGGTTGCCGGACTGAGGTTTTTGTGATTATGCCGAAAAGCTGCCGAATTTTTTTTTTAAAAAAAACCAAAACAAAAAACCATGCTGGGGACCCCCCCCTGCGCCCCAGTCTCCGCCGCGGGTGGGCTGCCACAAGTGCGCCATGGCCCCAGTCCCCGCCGCGGGCCAGCAGCTGGGTGCGACCCGGCCCCCAGTCCACGCAGCTGGCAGCCGGGGCTCGGGGCTTGAGCCGCCGACTGGGGCTCCAGCCGCCGCCCGGGGACTGCGGCTCAAGCTGCCGCCCGGGGATCCAGCCGCTGTGCTCCCCGGGGCTCGGGGCTTGAGCCGCCGCCTGGGGCTCCAGCCGCTGCCTGGGGAGCGCGGCTGGAGCCGCCGCCTAGCCGCTTTGCTTGGAGCTGGTCCCCGGGGATCCCTCAGCAGGGAGTTGCTGCGGTGGGGGCTTGCAACCCCCACAAAAGTGGCCCGCGACCCCTCCAGGGGACCCCTCCTCCACTTTGAGAACCCCTGCCCTAGAAAGCAGTTGCAAAGAGGGACCTGCCCAGAAAACGGGACAAAATTGATATTTATCTTAAAAAGACGGGACGGTCCAGAAATATGAAAAAAACGGGACTGTCCCGTTTAAAACGGCGTATGGTCAGCCTATCTAGGGGTTCTATTCACAGTGAATTTTATGCATTGTGACTGCTTATGTGAGCGTTCCAGACCATGTCTATCTACACATGCAAATATCAGCTGGGCTATAGAAGCTTATGGCTTTTTTCATATTTAAGAAAGAGGCCCACCTCAGAGAGAAAAAGTAATGGTTCATTTCAGTTTTAATTATATAATGTTGCTTCAGACATCAGACATGTATGAATCAGACATCAGACATGTATGAATCATATAATTCCCTGTAGTAATTCATATTTTGGGATGAGCGCTGATCAGCTTTTCTCAGTTAGGAATCTTGCACTTAATACTCCTAGTTGGTTTGTCTTGTCAACACTAATGCCTATTTAATATATTCACTATTCACGAATTGGTGATATAGAGGCCAGGCAATACCAGATTTAGACCAGGAACTCTTCAGAACCTCCAATGACATCCCTCCTGTTATCAGTTTTTCCCTGGTGCCAGTAAATAAAGCATCACCGCTATACTCTTTCAAGCAGTAGCTTTTTTTTTTTTAAGTGATACACATAAGCAAAAAGTAAGTGGCAATACTACAGTATACAGGATGAATGCATAGACCATGTTATTGCTATTGTGATTCACAGTATTACTTCATTTAGTATTTGAAGGATAAGAGTTACCAAGTAAAATAGAGACAACGTACTGGATTGTCCTACTTTACAAGTAGTCAAAAAGGTTTTGAACAATTAGAAAGTGTTACTTCCTCATTGGCAAAGGAAAAAATGCTCTTGATAGTCTTTTCTAGTCTCTATAATACACATGTAGTTCTTCCATATTTTTAAAAAATTGTAGTGAGAAGTCATGATTGAGGTTACAAAATTACAGTGGAATATTATGAATTACTAGACTATTGCCAATTGTTTGATTTTGTATCTTTGTGAATAAGGCCCCAGTTTAACAATGCGTACTTATGCACAGAGAATAATAGAATCGCAGAGTTGGAAGGGACCACAAGGCACACCTAGTCAAACTCACTGCAAAATGCAGGATTTGTTGTATCTAAACCATCCAAGAGACCCAGCCTGCTTTTGAAAACCTCCAGTGAGGGAACTTCCACAACCTCGTGTAAATTTAGGCAGATGAGAAGTCCCATCAAAATGCCTAAAATAAAGCATGTTCTAAAGTATCTTACCGAATCAAATCAAAACCTAAGTGTGTGAACAAGCAAGAAACAACAAAGAATTATGTTCATTTATTTGGACAATTATCTTTGTCAAATGTGATTTGTTACAGTGTATTTTGGAAAAGTGCGGAAAATCTTTTGTAATATGAGACAACTGAAAGGAGCTCCCATATTGACATTTTACTGAGAAATGGGGTAATATCTCATTGTTGGGTGGCATGTTATAAAGTGTGGGGATGAGTGAAGTTCTCCTGCATCAAAGGTATTATTTCAAAATAAATATGTAGAGCCAGGTCCTGCATGCAAGTGTGTAGTCCCACAGGCACAAGTAGGTAAAATGAGCAGGATTTGTTTTGAAATCCATCAATTCCTTCACATTCCTCTACAGTATTTTAGAACAGCCTACTCCCTGTTCTATTTTGTTGTTGTTATCTTTGTGTTTATGCTAAGCCTGAATGATGTTTGAAAAGTTAAGGAGTAATATTTTGATTTCTGAGAAGCAGATATAATAAAGTTGGCATGATAAACCCCATCCGTATATTCAGGGAACAAGTAAATTAAACAAGTAATTATATCCATAATGTTTTTAGAAGTTAGAAGATTTAAATACACTGTATGAGACTCATCTGAATGTAGCCTTTTGTCTATAGTATTTCCTGCCAAAAAACCTCTTGACAGGAAATAAACATTAAAATAATCTTTAATCCCTTGTCTGGTCTATTGCCATTAACAATTGATGCACTTTAATTTTGTGGGATTTTAACTACAAAATGGAATGGGTAAGTAGTGATAATTGGGTTTGGAATTATACGGTCATTTATATCAACAGAAATGCAAGTGGCTGGGAGGGTGATTAATTATTTAACATTTCCTGGCTGTGGTTCCTATTATAGAATTTTCTGATATGTTCTGCTGCGAACAATTATCACCAAATGAAAGTAAACAAATCTGTGATGTGAAGTCTTATTTATAAATTAAACTATATTTAGAAGATGTCTATTTGCATTTACACTACTTTCTTCTCGATGGAAGTGTTAGTCAGCTAGTTTTCTCCCCTTTCAAGGCATTTGCAGAATTACACTCCAGCTTCTGTGCTACATGAACAGAGTTCCAGTTTTCATTATGACAAGAATCCAAACTAAGAACCTATTAATACTTCCAATGTCATCTGTTTACATTCCCCCCCCCCCCACACACACACATTCTCCTGTAATGGTGCCAGTAAATGACAAATGTTATAATGAATCCATGAGCTGGCAACAGAGTAGATAACAGCCCCTCAGGCACTCATGTAGCCATGAGTTGAGAACTCTGGGCCTTCGGCTCCTAAATGCAGGTCTCCACCATCCTTAGTGTCTAGCAGTAATATTAGATCCCTTATTTTCTCTGAGGACAACCTATCTGTCTCTTACTCACTGTTACACATGCATACAAACACATACTCACAGAGTACATTACAGTGTCACTTTGGAACGTCGTGTGAATATGTCTTTGTACATATGTATTCTGGCAGTGATTGCTATTCATCTTTATTTTGTTTATTACTGGGTATTTACTGAAAATATCTGTGCTATTTATCTGACAATGTGAAGAGTCATTCTAAGTGGCCTCTCATTTGCCCTGATCCTTCACTCACCCTGCAATCTTCTGATATGCCACCAGAAAAAAAAATGTGAAAATTATTATTGTAAAAGCATTTACTATCAAACTTACCACTCCCAGTAAATTCAGCTGCCTATTCTGCACAGAACAAAAAAACTTACACACTAATACAGTATCGACAAGAGCAGAAACAAAAGCCTACAGCCTAACAACAATTATTATTATTATTTTTTGTCAATTTATTATTTTTATTACGGTAGCACCTAGAATCCATAGTCATAGACCAGGGCTCCATTGTGCTAGACTCTGCGCGCGCGCACACACAGACCCAAAAGACAGTGCCTGCCCCAAAGAACTTGCAAAAGAGCAACCAATGGATATAGACAGATGGAAGAGGATGAGAAAACAATGAGACAATATTGATCAGCAAGAAAGATCTCCGCACACCAGTGGCCTAACACTTCTCAAGTTGTTTGTAGGCTTCATGGCCAAGGGGAGTTTTGAGGAAAGATGACGTAGGTTTGCAAATGTTCACAGGGAGCTTCTCCTGTTGTGGGGGTCAATATGGGAGAAAGCACAAAGGTGCTTGTTTGAAATTTTAACAGATGGACATCAGATCTGATATCATAGGCCAGTAAGAGGTGGCTGTCTACATCTTGATAGTGAATGAGAAGTGATAATCAAGGAAGGATAGACCAAGAAGGGCCCTGAAAAAAAAGACACTTAGGTTATGTTTGATGTGATAGAGAAGGGAACGCTAGTGGAAGGATTTAATGAGAGGGTGATGTGATCCAAAAAGCAAGTTAGGAAAATGTTCTTTGCAGCAGCATTCTAAATGCATATGAACAAGGCAAGATTGCATGTGTCAATGGCAGAGAAAAGGTGTAGAGTTGTTTATCTAGGAAGATGGCAAAAGTGAAGGAGAAGCGAATGAATATGTAGTGAAGGAAGTCAGACTGATCATGAGATTTCTACCAGGGATGTTCTCAAGCACTAGAGCAGGAATGGAGGAAGTGAATGGAAGGGGTGAACAAGGGATTGGGGTTGGCAGGGCAGACCTTACCGTGGTGGAGAGGGACAAGAGTTGGGGGTGGGAGGAGCAAAGTGACATATGGAAGAGTCAATAACCGTATCAATGGAAGAAAAGGATGAGAGGGCAGGAAAAAGAGGGCTGAGAAATCATCAACACTGGTAGACTGGAAGTCGGAGGTAAGGCTGAGTGATAAGGCAAGGGAGGATGGGGGGTGACTGTTGATGTAGAAAGAGATGAGGTAATGGTTAGAGAGGGGAAACTCAACAACAGAGAGATCAGAGTGAGCAGCGCCTGGTGCAGAGCAAGGCAGATATTTATTAAATGAAACATTATCCCTATAAAGTGTGTCCAATCTCATTTTAAGTGTGCAAGGAACCTCTTCCATCCTTTCCTTTGCATCCTTGCACAGAAGCCAGGTGTAACGTCAGTCCCCATGCTCCAGGAAACACAAGACCTTCTCTGCCTAGCAGTGCTTGCCACATTGAAGGTGGCAGGGAGAGACGGGACAGGCCTAATCAATGCCACGCCTTCCAGAAAAACTAGTGGCTTGGAGGGGAAAAGTACATTACCAAAAGGCTTGGTGAAGTAGTCAAAGTGGATGGGAGCTCATGTGGTGCAGAAGAAGTTTGTGCTGCCTCTAATCACCTCTTCAAAATTCCCACACATTTCAGCTCTGCACTTTCCCTGACACAGAGCTGAGCCTTCAAAAAGCAGAAGTCCACAATGTTAGCTAGTATTAATTAGAGCAACATTTCTTGGGCCTTCAGGACCCTGATGTGTGAGTGAAGTAGTACAAAGGAAACACAGCAAGCAGTGAAAGAGAAGTTTGAAGTATGTATGTTTTCTGCATGAGCCCAATGTAGTTTAATCTAGATGTGCAGCAGCCTGGTATGGATGGAGTAATAGGTGTGTTGACCCTGTGTAGCTGTAATTTGAAGAAAAGGGTGCTGATGTTGCCGAAGCTGATAACACAATACGTTGTCATGAGAAAGTCACAGCATTAATCATCTCTTTTTTTGTTAAGACTATAAATGAAATGTGTGCATCAGCTTTTACATGCTGTACAGAACATTATACTTCCATCAGTAGCAAGTATTAAACATTGGTGCATGCCATTGGACTTCATGGCCTTTGGTTTCACAAGCAGCTCTCCCTGATTTTTCATTAAATAAGGGCTTGAGTTTATTAGTTCTATTTCTCTATTACAGCAGAGTTTTCTGTGTGAAAACCTTGATTTGTTTGTAAATGAATATGAAAAAAGTTGAAACTTTATTCATCTACAAACACTGCAGTCTTGGTCAGGTGTCCTGTTGGTGAATACATCAAACCCAACAATATTTGATAAATGGTAGTATGCATTGTATACTAATATGCTTTTTGTATCACACTGGTATTTGGCTAGTTGAACTATGAACTTGTGATTTCATTGTGTGAAATGTGTATATCTTTTAACTCATTGCTGCTTATAGCAACATTTATGTTTTCTGAAGATATACTTAGGCATATGCATATTATATATATAGAAAACACTTGTTTCAAACTGTAAAATATATATTTCTTGAGGCTATATAGATACTCAGGTATAGGTAAATGTGTGTATGCAGAAATATATATTTTTACATTTTGAAACAAGTATTTTATTACAGATACTAATAAGTATTAAGACGTCTCTTTATTATTTTCTCTAGTCCTGGATGTTTTTACTGCATGCTATTTAAAATACAGTTGTCAGCAGGAAAAATATAGCCTTAAACAATACTCAGAAAATTACTTGTACTTGTAGGTGTGCACTCATATGCCTGCTTTTTGAGATGTCTTTCTGCAGCTTATTCTTTTTGTTTTGTGTAAATAAAAGATGTATAAAAAGTTGTTTTGATTCCATTAAATTGGAGCTGGGATGAAATAATGCAGAGAGAAGTCAGTAGGAGAAAATTTAATGCTATCCCCACTAGGTAAAGTTGTCCAATTAGGCATAGTGTCAGAAGATTTTAACATTTGAATGGCTGGGAGGGGGTACTAATTTCAACCTTAATGATCTCTGCTTTAGGAGTCAACATCACAAAACTTTACTTATAATTTTAGCACATCTGTCAGTCTGTGCTAAAAAGGAGCCCAGAGCTACTGGGCGACTGAAGACCCTTTTATCCCTAGAGAGGATTATATATTCTCTTCAAGTGATGGGGGTGGGGAAGAAGGGAAATGTTAAAAAGGTCACATGCCTCATTGTTGCCCACATTTGCCCTCTTGCCAAATAGAGAATTTCACATCAAGTCTTTAATTTCATATCCCCAAACAATAAATAAATAACAAATGTGTGTAAAATCTCATTATAAGGTATCTATGAAGCAACCAATTATAATGCCACATATCCTATAATGTCCCATAGTATCCGAGCTGGACATTTTTTTCCTTTTCAATAGATCACATTGATTTCCTGTATGACTTTATCCGCTTAATACAAAATGGGACTGAACAGTTATTTGTCTGGACTTAGCCATTCCTTATCAAACATTTATGAATTAGCTAGTACTGCAACCTCTTCTTGTAAGGTCTTTCTTATTTTTGTTTATGAATGTGATGGCAGGGCTGTAATAAATCTAGCCGTTGAAAATGAAACATTTTGGGGGGAAACTGTGTGTGGGAGAGGTGGAGGAGAATGGCATTGTTTCTAGGCACTGGGTGGATATCTATTAGTAAGAGTGATTGACTCTTCTGCTTGGAGGTTTTGGTATATTAAGATTGCCAGTTTCATAGCTGTACAGTAGTTTGGTGTTCTTGGGATGAAATGTCCAATTGAAAAAGAGAGGTTTGCCTAACCCTGGCCAAATTATACAGCCATCATGTATGTAGGTAGAATAGGATTAGCATCAGGGTCATAGAAAGGTCAGCAGGTTTGATTTTGCGTCTCCTCAGATGGACTTTAATCTGCATACAAGAATTGGAAGTTGAATACAAATAGCATGACCTCAATATTTTTTTCACTTTTCTTTTTGAACTTTGCTGTTCTTTGTCCTGAGCAAAAACTATTATGTGGACTCGAGTATAATTTTTATGATACTTCAGTTTAAAGCACATAGAAATATAGATAGATACGGATAAACTATTCTCAGTGTTGTGGCTTATTTTTGATCTTTGCCTTTAAAAGAAAATCACACGACATATTCAAGAGGCTCACCTGCTGTTCCACACCTTTTAATCCCTATAACCCATAGGTTTTCCAACCCATATTATTAAAATATAATAATTAATCTTTATTTAGTGCCTTTCATCTAAGAATTTCAAAGCAGTTTACTAAGTGCTTTATGAAGTGCTGAACTAAGCCTCAAAATAATACCTTTGAGATGCCTAGGCAGTTTTTATTCTACCTATTTTGCAGACAGGTAAGATAAAGAGAGGTTAAAAGACACACAGTGAATCAGAATAGAAGGGTCAGGCAGTAGAACCTAAATTCCTGACTGCCTGTTTCCTTCCCTAACCATAGAGCCTTTTGTCTAAAACTGAAGAATGCCCCAAAATGTATGTGGAAAAGAAAGTGGAAAACTTTGCACAAACTGTGAAAGTTAATAATTACATAATAAAGACTACTTAAGTGAAACCTTGTTGTTATTTTATAAAGATCATCATTTATACAGTGCCATTTTGCATGGCACTTACAAAGACAACATTCCTTGTAATTTACCTTACTTTGTCTTCACTTTATCTCTTGATATTTGTTTTTTAACCCACTTATATTATACTGTATTCTACTTTGCCTTCTTTTTTTATTTCTCTTCATTGGTGCTTGCAGTGACCTAGCAGTAAGCTTCCTTCGATAGAAGCCTGCTATTCTGCCTTGAATGCACAAGGTCAATAATGATTACCCTCTAACTTTGAAGGGCATCCCCTCCTTAGCTTGCACAGTGTGTCGAGCCACAGTCTCCCTGCATGCCATAATTGTAATTTCTCTTGCAAACTGCAATACTGATAGAGGAATGGTTATTTCAGAAATACTATTGCACTAGTCCACTAATGTGTTAAACCTGGCAACAACAGGCTATCACTGTCTTTTTTTTTAATTGTGATATTTTGTTGGTTTTATTCTTCACATTCCTTTTAAAGAAACCCATATGAACATAAACAATTTTGGAATACATTTTCAAAGGTGGTAAACAGCCTACTCTCTTTAATATGTGGTTGGAAAGCTACATTTTTTGTAGTCAATATTCAGATGCTAAATGCAGGTGTTTTAATTATTTTTTCAGTTTTCAAACATATGCATGATGATCTTTGTACCCTGTAAATGTTTCAAATGCATATGCACAGCACAGGAACGTTACCTGTCCTGCGTATTAGACAAATTATGTTTATTTAGAAGCTGTAGTAACAATTTAACATTATTTCTTAGGATGAATAGTCCTCAAATCATTAATGATAAATAAAGTGAGCCCAAAGAAAGCATATAAAAGAATAAAATAATAATATATATATAAACTGAATTGAATCTATAATGGACACTGACTGTGTCTCAGCCCAATAGCTGGAGCTATGGTTCAATATGACGAACCAGGAAGGTTTTCCTAATGAAGGAACTGATTGCTTTCTGTGCATTGCAAACTGCACCTTTTTAAAACTGTGCTTTAACAGTTTGCATACAATTTATTGTTCATTTTCCTATACTAATGTAAATTTCTGCTAATATCAAGATTAGGGCTTTTAGAGGTTAATATGTTTAGTGAAATTAAAAATAATAATGCTAATATTTTATTTTTGCAGTTTGTAAACATGCCTTGTGATCTACTCACTGTGCCTGATTCAAAGATCTGTGCAGATATGTTGTAAGAATGCTGCTGATTTGATTTTCATTATCTTTTTCATGTGCTGTGCATTACCTTTTTTTATGTTATAGTAATAAACATTAAAACCAGGAAAAGGTATCCAGGTAATAAATGTGCATTCATGTAAATATCTAAACAGTATGCATTAGTTTTAAAAACGGAACTCACAGAACATGGATAGTCACTTAAAGTGTAACTGGAATTGACTATGCCATGTATCAGCCTAATAGCTTGAGCCCTGGTTCAATACAATGAACTTGGGAAGGTTTTCTTAATGAAAGAACTGACGTTTTCTGTGCAGTGGTTGCATTCATCAGACCACATAGTGTTCATTACACTACAAAGGCCTGCCAGTGTGAATTGTTAGGATCATCGGTCCGGTAAATCTGATAGGGACAAAAGATAGTGAAGGAATGAGAGACTTCAGAACCTTCATAGAATATTCAAAGTTAGGTTGCTTTGTTGACCCTTCCACAGCATATTAGAATCTATACTATATTCAGCAATGGGGTCCCAAGTTTCTAACCTGATTCTGCTCAATATGATCCTTCCAGTAAGTTATTGGAATGTGTGCCCATCTCACTATTGGTTAATATAAACATAACATAGCTTATGTAAGGCAATAATATTTAGTTAACTTGCCTTGTTTAAATACCGTGGAGGTTATTGAAAAATGGACACTATCTTTCAATTAGGGCTAATTAGACCCTTAAAACCACCCTGGTTTGTGGTGCTAATTTGGAAAGGTGCCACATACTGGGGTTGATTTCTTCAGAGAGGCGATGAGCCCTGAGCCACTGGGAAATGGGAAAACCAGACATGCTGATTGGCAAGGTCAAAGCTGGAAGGCCCTGTGCTGACTAAGGAGCAGGCATATTAATTCAGTGGGGATTTGTATCCACTCTGTCCCTTGCTTACCTAATAGGAACATTGTTACATTGTTTCATAGGGAGATTAGTGATTGAAAGGAGAGATTTACTAAGTACAGATAAAAGTTTTGATTTAATTCTTCTAACATCCAGCCTATTAAGAAGCTTGTCTGCAATATGAGGCAGCACATTGAATCCAAACTTGTTCTAAATTCACAGACAGGACGTTTGTTAAAATGGACACCCAAGCTGGCTTCGTAATATCTATTTTACTAATAGTTCAGATATGTTGTTGTTCTACACCATAGACACTCATCATTGTAGTGTGGGAATCGTAGTTACACAGGACTACTAGACTAATAGTCCATACCTCAGCATCACTCATACTTCAGCATCACTCCAATGTCCCCTATTTGTCAGACTTTCTTTAAATATATTTTAAAGTATACAATTCCTGCTGCCATTTTTTTTTCTTTTCTCTGTCGGCTTCATTATCAGGGATAGGCCTTTAGCGTGATTCTTACTTAGCATTGCTTCAATATCATGTGAGGCTCTTGAAGCATTTCACAAACATTAACTGTTGAGATAGATAAGATTTAAAAAGTCCTTGTTTGTATAAAATGGATATTAAAGGTCTCTTAACTGCTTCATTAAAGACAGAAAACCAAATCCAGCTTGAGTGAGTGAACAGAATGTAGCCCAATGCCTTATTTTGTAGGAAGGTTCAAATCCTTGCAAATTTATTTTTTTAAAAAATTCTGACCTTATGGTATTAAGTGTAAACAAAAATGTTGAAGGAGATAGATAACCAGTATGGGCCTTTACTCTTTTGGCAACTATACTGACATTTCTTTGAGAATTAATACAGTCATGAATTCTGACAAGGAGCAAGACTTCTCAGTGCTCTTCAGGTGTGTCAATAGCTAGGGCCTGATCTTATGAACACTTAAGCAAGTGAGTAGTCCCATTGAGTTCAGTTACTTCTGGAATAAAATTACTTATGTGCAGCAATAGAAAGAGCTTCCGAAGTCTGTTACAAACTTCACCAACTTGTTTAAAAAAACCTAAATCTAGGAATTACTTTGCCTATACCTACCATGCAGCAACCATTGAAATGCAGCAATTGCAACACATTGTGGCAATATGCATCACTTGAGGATCAGGAGTGAGTAATATTTTAGGCTACCATGTGAAAGATCCAGAGTCATCATTAAGCTCAGATCTCCCTCCTTCCATTGATAATGCTGGTATGAATTGTATAGAACTACTGATAGGTGTGGAAGAGGAGTCTTGATCTAGCTGAAGTGTCTTATATCTGCCTGTGAGCATGTGCTGCAGTCTTTCACAGTTATGCCAGCTCTTAATTGGACTGATGACTCAGAGCTACTGTGGCACAGACCCTCTGTGCTGACCCTCACATTCCTAACCAAGTCCCCTCAAAAGAGGCAAAATAAAGCCCTTGACTTTAATTGCAAGGATCATGCACTTTTTAAAACATGCTGTGAGGTTTTCACAGCACAATTCTGCTCTGCTCCAGTGGCCAGCTGAGCCCAGGCTAAGCAGGTGACTTTAACTCCATCCCTATTCACCTCCTCAGCCAATCAGCTGTTTGGATGTGTGGGGGAGATAGAGTCACATCTACCATTTCAGCAGAAAGGGAAATCTCTTCAGCTACACCCCATCTAACTATCAGAGGAAGCTTGTCAGCATTCTCTACCCCAGTTTTTCTCTGAAGAGAGAGATAGAGAGGTGATACATGGGACTTAGAGTATGTTCTCTCTGTCCCACCTGCCTCTGCTGAGCATATCACCTTCTAGCCTCTTTGGTAGCAGACAAGTCATAGTAATAGAAGGAGATAAGGGGTCACACTAAATAGACTCCCAGACAGAAAGACAGCGAGCACAACGCTTTACAGGAAAGGGTGAAAACTTCAGTCCCTTAAATTTCTCAAAACTGCTTCTCTCCCCCATCACAGATAGAAAACTTCAAGAGCAACTTGGGATGGGATATGTTGGGGAAGAAGGAATCACAGGTGAGGGAGTTGGGTAGGAATACAGTAGACTCTCGGTTATCCAGGATTGGGTTAACCAGGATGTAAAAAAAAAAAAATTATAAGTAACTCGCAGGGCCGGCTCTGGCTTTGCCGCCACCACAAGCACACAAAAAAACCCCACCAGGGCTCAGGGCAGCCAGTGAACCAACACCCCTCCCCTCGGCGCAGGATGGCTGATGAACCAACCCCCCACCCCCCCATTTCCTATGGATGGTGATTATCCGGGATTTTATTAACCAGGATTATTTTTTCCCCTATCATCCTGGATAATCGAGAGTCTACTGTACTCTGATCTGTACAAGAGATCACAGTTACTATCCATATGACATTATAGCTTAATATGTCCTCTACCAAATAACAATTACTATACAATGGCTAAATATCACAGTGCATGGATAATAGTCAGGAAAGGTTGCGAGAGTGAGTAAAAGTTTGGCTGCTAAAACAGATGATAGAGACAAAGTGAGCGAGCTAACATCTCACATCTTTTATTGGCTCAGTGTCTGTTGGTGGAAGGAGATGAGCTTTTGAACTTCACAGAGCTGTTCTTCAGGTCTTAAAATCTTGTCTTTCTCACCAACAGACATTGGTCCAATAAAAGATGTTAACTTGCTCACTTTGTCTCTACCCACCTTGTCTTTCTCATATCTTGTGACCAACATGGCTACAACACTGGGGGGGGGGGGGGGAGTCAGAAATATTGCTGAAGAACAGATTACCTTAGTCCCTCCTGTTATGATCATACCAAAAAACCCCTATTGTTCAGACCACCACTTCATTGCGAAATAATTCAATTAAAAGGAAATAACAAAACATTCCACCTGAATGTAGCCCATGGGTACATATGTTGAAGTCAATGCTTCAAGATTTATTCTTTCAGACCCTAGGTTACTTTTTATGCCATAGGATGGTGAAGCTATGACAAATATAGCCAACATGAAGTTTTCAAATAAGTATGCTATATTGAAAAAAAAAAACAATTTAATATTTTGAAATACAGCAATGCTTTGTGTTTTGAGGGCATTTTTCAATGTGTTTTGTAGGTTTCTAACAATAACAGAAAGTTATTTGATAGCCTTTATGTTGTTTGTTTTTGAAAAATTAAACCTTCCTTATTCATATTATGTGACAAAGCCATAGGTGAGACTAATTTATTCATGATATTACTCTGTTCCTCCTACATCTTAACATTCATTTTATGGTGAATTCTTCTTCTATCTCATATGTGTTACTCTGTACACAAGTGATTGGAGGTAAAAAGCCATCAAATTTCCCTTGCATCATTTAAAACAGTGGTTCTCAAATAGGGGTACACGTACTCCTGGAAGTACACAGAGGTCTTCCAGAGGGTACATCAACTCATCTAGTTGTTTGCCTAGTTTTCCAACAGGCTACATAAAAAGCACTAGAGAAGTCAGCACAAACTAAAATTTCATGTGTTGACTTGTTTGTGCTGTTCTACATACTATACACTGGAATGTAGTACAATATTTATATTCCAGTTCTTTTGTTTTATAATATGTTAAAAATGGGAAAGTAAGCAATTGTTCAGTAATAGTGTATCTGTGGCACTTTTTACGTCTGATTTTGTAAGCAAGTGGTTTTTAAGTGAAATTAAACTTGGGGGTACGTAAGACAAATCAAACTTCTGAAAGGGATTCCATAATCTGGAAAGGTTGAGAGCCATTGATCTCTATCAGTTTCCCTGTGTCTCAAATCATCTACTCCTGCTTAAAATACATCTCAAAACCCATCAGTCCTACTCTGCCATGATCTAACAATCACTGGCCAATTTCCCATAATGGTGATCTCTTATGAATCCTTCACATCTTTTCTGACAAACACCAAGAACCACTGATTGAAAACATCTACATGACTATTTATTAATTTTATATCAGATTTAAGCCTAAGGTATAGTTTCCACATTAATCTATATATATAAAAGTCAAGTGGTGTATGTATGTATGTGTGTATGTATGTATGTATGTACGTATGTCTGCGAAGTCCTCCCGCACCGTTTGAGCCAGAGACTTGAAATTTGGTACAGTGAGGGGTCTTGGGGTCTAGATGCTGGTAAGGGTCGAAAAATTTTCGGATCTCACCTCTGACGCCCCCCAGGGGTGAAAGTCTTTCAGGGCCAATCACATCAGCTGGGCAGTTAGGTGGTGATGATGTCATAATACCCCCCTCCAACAGACACCTCACTCGCTCAGCTCACCCCTCCCTCCTCCAACGGAACCCCGGAGATCCCTCAGTTCTCTGCCCCTCCCCCCTCCCAACGGAACCCCGGAGATCCCTCAGTTCTCTGCCCCTCCCCCCTCCCAACGGAACCCCGGAGATCACTCAGTTCTCTGCCCCTCCCCCCTCCCGAACGGAACCCCGGAGATCACTCAGTTCTCTGCCCCTCCCCCCTCCCCAACGGAACCCCGGACTACATCAGCCCTGTGCCCCCCCCCACCTGCGAAGGTCCCTGGAATCCCTCGGCTCTGGGCCCCCTCCCCGCCTGCGACGGATCCGAATTGGGTTTGGTGGGACGGTAAGTGAGGTGGGGGTGTCGGATTCGGTCGGGGGGTGAGGTGTGGGTGTTGCGTTTGCTTCGGGGGGTGGGAAGGTGTCGGGGTGGGTGAGGGGTGAGGTGTGGGTGTTGGGGTTGGTCAGGGGGTGTGAGCTGTCTGCCATCTCCCCACCTCCGACTAACCCGAGCAGCGCCGGGCACTTATGCTAGTATATAATATATATTATATACCTTTACTTGACTTAATATTTATAAGGAGATTTGAAAATCTAAAGACCTACATATGGCAAGTATTATGCAGATTTTGTGTTCTGGGCGCAGAGAGCTTGAGGATGGGGTCTGGTCCTCCATTACACTAAGGCTCTTTTATGCCATTCTGTTCATGTAAAGGAGATGGAAATCTACCCTCCCCCACTTTCAAGACACCTTGTACAATGAGGAGCTTCATCTCCTCTTGTAAAACTGCTATAGCAGCCCTATATCAGACCCCTTCCCCAGACCCTGGCATGGAGTATGGGCCTAGACCAGAAATAGGGAGGGAGGGAAGGAGGTGGTAAGAAGGGGAATGGCTTAAGCAAACTATGCTCTGGCTGTTCTCTTCTTTCCATTGCCCCCATCGGCCACAAGAATCTGAGTGCACATTAGAGTAGCCCTGACCGTGGTCTAATGGACATTGGAGGCCATGGAAATATGGAAGCAAAAAAGTGGGTTAAAACTGGCAAACTAACTATCAGGCCTCATGTCTGTATTCTCTCTGTAAAGTGTCATAAGCACTATAACGATCTATATACATTTTAACCATTAATAATATTTCTTACATCATTAATCATTTAGTGCAAATAGATTTGTCCCACTGGAAATCTCATATGATTTGAGGGCATAGTACTGTAGCACTGAGGAGAGATCAATAGTGGAGCTAAATATAATTTTAAATGACCAAAAAGCCTTATACAGTTATCCCTACCTGAGTAATCACATTCCTTCCCTCTGCCATACTGCTATGGTTGTAGTCAGTGGAGCTGCTTTGGCTGGAGCTCCTTCATTCAATATGTAAGATTAGAAGGGGCCCCTTGAATTTGTAATATACTTAAGAGAAAAGAGACTTAGTTTGTTGGGCCTGAGGGTGTATTGTAAAAGATCATCTGTTTGGGCATTCACTTGAGGTGATTGAGATTTTGGTGGGATGAGGATTTTTATCTGGGGTGATTAGGATTTTGTATGAACACAGGTAGGGAAATTTCAGTTTTGTGGACTTGAATTTTTCATGTGGAGTGAGGTTGTCAGTGTGCGACTGCTTTTTTTCCTCTTAGTTGCAATGCATTTTTAATTATCTGTCAAGGCAGCCTAGAACTTGGGATGGGTGCTTTTTTTTTTAATCTGGGGATGCTGAAATCTAAATAAATAAATAAATAGATGGCAAGTCTGTCATGACTGATATGAAGTAGAAGGAAGCCTAACTATTAAAATAATTAGCACACCTAGGCAGAAAGGAAGAAGGAAGTCTATGTCATGTATGATAGTTCGGCTCTACTCATCTCACTCCCACAGTCCTCTAGTTCTGATGTAATTCAAATAGACTAGTAATTATACTGAATAATAAATAACTCCATAGCTGTTTAATAAAAGTTTTGTGGTGCTCTTCAGTGCAGGCAGGATTTAATTTTTTTTGGAAAAAACATGGTACATCACTGAACCTTTATCAGATAGCAAAGATTTGAGAGAGCGCGTAAAAACGAGGCATCTTTTAAGTCTCTCCCCATCCGCGCAACAGGGATGAATATAAGAATAATAAACCTTTACAATAGCTGGACATCTCTCAGAACACAAATAAAACTCCTTCCCATAAAAACAGACTGGTGAAGTGCCTGTTAACATTATAGATTGTTACTGAATATGATGAGCAGAAATGTATTTTTGGGAGATGACAAGATGCCTATAATTCTGCGGCAGAAGCAAATAATTATAGAAATAGTGAACATGCGGAGGGGGGAGGCAGGCGAGGGGCAGGTGAAAATAGATGTTTGGCTTCATCCGATTTGTTAGATCATCTGTAGATCATCTGTAATTGAATAGTTTGCAGTAGCGTAACCCAATTTTATCCCTCTCAAACTGAAAAGTTACTTAGGTAAAATGGTTTTGTAGAATTTAAAAAGCAACAAAAAATTTTCACTAAAGACCATTAAGCGACCTGAAGCCCCACGTTTCAGTGTTCATCATTTGTACCGATTATAGTGTGACAGCTCTTGAGTTTCCAATGATAACAGCCATCTGACTTGATCTGAGTTCAATGGATTTTCACTAAAATAGAATCATCGCCTTTGTGATGGATAGAAAAAGTAAAGCAATACATCCTGATAAATGCTTTGGCTTTTTTTCCCCTTCCCTTACTGTGACCTTGTACAATCTATACGTGCGCAAAGCTGAGCCCTGGCCACTGCTGCAACGCATCAGGACTTTGAAATTTAAGTAGCTCTGAAACCCATCAATGGGGTGAAGGGAGAATGGCCTGAGAAAGCAATGGATCATGCTTAGAGGACTCACAGGGAAACAGGGTAAGCTGAAGGTCAATACGCAGACATGTCCTAAAGGAACAGCTCAGACACTCATTCACATTCACATCTCAAAGCCATTGCTGCTGTAGCACTGTGAGGAAAGATCAGTAGGTGAGTAAAATAAAACAAGAATTTTAGAGCATATAATTTCTTCTCGGAAGCCAGTGGCACAAAGGTACAGTATAAAATAGCCATAACCTATAGTGTAGGTGCAGAGCCCTAATCATCCCATCCGAGTTGCAGGGAGCATCACACAACAGAATTCACTTTGAGAACAACTGCAGGGCAATGAAAACAAAGTTTATAAGTCCTGGTAATTGTGAGGAGCATTTAACATTTTTAATAGGTAATTCATCGTTTGTAACGGAGTATTCAGCAGGGCATGAAAGTGAGCTAAACTAGAAAGGACACTGTCTGAATCCGTGCACACGCAGACATATAGTTAAAGGCCTTTATACTTTGTAAATTAGACTTTGGATTAATTAATATAATTGTGATGACAAGTTCTTCATAAGTTTCCAGTCATATTCTCATTGGCTTTTATTCTTTTTTAAAAAAAGGTGCGTGCTGCCAGATACAGATTAGTCTGGCTATAGTTTGCTTTTAAATAAATAAATAAATAGATAAAATTAGTACACAAATTTGAACCCCCAGTTACCATGCGTAAAGCAGAAATTGCCGAACAAGTCAAGAGGCTTATTAGCATTTTATGTAAATCAGTTATTACTGTTCTCCACTTCCTTAATTATCCATGTTATTTCAATACAACCCTTTCTTTGATGTCCCAATTCTATATTTAAATAGTGCAAGATTTCTATCATATCCTCCCGCTGAGGTTTGTTCCATGCAAAAAACATGCCAAGAGCAGCTATTTTAGAGACTACTGGGAAATGTTTAATTGGTTAATCCCATTTGAGTTATGAGGGTGTATTGCCATGCACAGAAAATCAGAAACATATAAAGTACTGGCTAGGAGAAGTTTACTAGCACTTGCAAGACTTCCCCTGAAATTTAGACCTGAAGACATTTCATTTCTTAGCTATCCAATGGGAAATGATTCAAAGGAAAATCCTTCAAACTTCTTTGAAATGTGCTAACTGAAATATTTTGAATTAAAATAAAGGCATTATTTTGGTTCTTGCATTGTAAAGGGGGGGGCACTGTACATTTGAACTAATGATAAAGTGACAATGAGAAGAGAACAATATTTCAAACAACCTCCCTGCATCCACCCCTCCTCTCCCCAAACCTTAACAGTTATGTATGACTCCGGCAGAACCTGCCATTGCAAATAAATTACTGCGTTTCACAGGTTAGCATGTTGTGAATTTCTCACAGTTGTCTTTGTGCATATTAATCTTGCCCATTATAGCATTTGATAGTTGCTCGTTAGAATTAATTCTGCAGAAATGGGTGCTTTGCAGAAATTTGAAAAATACTGTAGACCATATAACTTCCCTGCTTCAGATTGGAGATACTTCAGGGAAAGTATTCTTGCCTCTTGTGTAAAGCAATTATCAGTTTAACCTTCCTTTTTATTTTATTTTTAAAAAATATATTTAAAAGTTTGTTGCAAAGAGTGAAGATAGAATTAATGAAGTGTCTCTGAAGTACTTTGTACAATTAGCTGACAGGTGTGCATACTTGATTTGGCCAGAGAAATGGACCAGGTTGACCAAATATATAATGCTTCAACATTTTCAGGGGGTTAAATGAAAACAAATAAAATAGCAGCCCCATTTTTTAAAAATCTACTAGTGAATTGTAGCAAAAGATGCCAGCTGCATGTAATAAATAATGCTAATTTCCACATTTGTTGAAAATTGGCAACTAGCATTATATAATGGCACACTTGTTAAGAAATATCTAATTAGTACAGCAGTGCAATAGTTTTATCCATAGTAAATTGTTTAATGAATAAAAGTAGGTAAAGAAAGGAATAGTTCATTATTATCATAATTTTTATTAATATTTTTCACATTTTAATTATCTTTGTGTTTTTCTTGTGGATAAAGTGATTATTTGAGTGTGTTCCCAAACTAAGATTCAGATTGTCCAGTTAGTTGCATTAGGTTACAAGCTTTCTCATATTTGCAGTTCTTGTAAACACGTCTCCCTCTTACAGAAATAGGTTAACTTATTAAAAAGCCTCTGCCAGAAGTGTGGATTGCTGAGTTTCCATCATTGGGAAGTACATTGTTCCAATTCTGAAATTATACAGTCTAAAATCATCATCATGTATTTTCATCAGGATGAAATATCGGGAGCTCTGCTTAGTGCAAGGTTTTATTAATGATGTGCTGTCAGAAGCTGGATGCTCTGCATATTTGCATATTAAACAGCTGAGTGAAGAAACATTCCTTTTATTGCTGCAGGGAATAAATCAGTTTAAAGCAAGTTCTCATCATTTATACTCCTTTCAGCTAAGTCTTCTTTTATTGAAATAAATTGTTGAAGTGCTTTGCTCATTCTTTGAATACTGATGAAATTTACCTTGATAGGGCCTCAGGAAAAATAATATTTTCTTAAAGGTGCAGTGTTGTTCTTTATCTAAATAGAACTTTCAGAGATTATCTACAAGAGAATTTGTGAATGTCAAGCAAAATGAGAACTTTTCTAGACCATATTATGTTTTAAGATGTTCCTGTGTATCTTTATAGTTTTTTCCAAGAAGAAAAATCCACCATGAGAAATACAGTGCTTCTATTCAGATTTTATATATTGATTGCTGTTTCAATAAAAGTGGCTTCTTATTAGGACATATTATTTTGCATTCCAGGATTAACATCAACTTCTGTTGTCTGTTGGTGGCAACGTGAGTTTAAAAGTCTGTTGGCTGGATGAACTAGAATAAAGTCAGTAACAAAGGGAAAAAAGTTTGCAGATTATTTCCTGCTCTTCCATCGTGCATGAAATGAAACACAGAAATGTGTCATATCCTATCAAAAAGCCTGGATTCCCAAATTTATGTAAATAAATCATGAAATCACAGTAGGTTAAAGATGATAAAGAAGAGAGTTAATAGATTGTCATTCCCAGGCAAGGACCAGAGGACAGCAATAGATAAAAAATCATTAACATTAAGTGAAAGGATTGTATGTTGCTGGACAGAGATTTTGCTTGTTTAATTTAAATAGAGTTCTTCGAGTTGCACTGTGCAAAGTCACACTCTTGGAACGTACCAACTTTGTGAACAGTGGAACCTTCCAGTGGCAATCCAAATAAGAATTAGAGCAGCCATTCAGAACACTTGCATGGAGCCCTCAGTCTCCTCATAAACAAGCAAAAATAATTTCTCAATCCCTCCTTTCATGGGGGCAATATTTCACTGTCAACTCAAGTGCCTGTCTGCTGAAATGGAGGTAATGATTCAATACATTCACTCATGATACAGTCAGTTCAAACAACAGGTTTTTTCCTGAAGCTTCTGGGGCTCATGGCATTGACAAGATATGTAACTCCCTATGCTAAACTGAGAGTGAGACCTCTTTAGCATTGTGTTTTGAAGAATTTCTATCCCACTATAGACCTCATACTGAAGAAGATTACAGTACCTCAAGAAAAAAATCATTAATTCTCTAACATGGTGGCTACATACTCAGCATATTCTTAAGGGAGTGTTATTCAATTTATCTGAGCCCAAGTTAACAGTACCCACGGATGCATCCAAGATAGACTGGGATGCACATCTTCACACCAAGGTGGTAATGGGCCTTTGGAGTCTATCCCAGTTACACATAAATGTATTGGAGTTATGGGCGATCTGTTTGGCACCCAAAAACACAATACAGTTATCCAAATTGTCATGGACAACATGATGGCAGTTTATTATGTAAACAATCGAAGGACTCATTCCATCTACCTGTGCAACTCCACTAATGTGGAGAAAAATCCATAACTCTGCATCTCACTGTGCACTAGATTTGGAATCCAGATCTGATGCTCATTTTGGCAGGGCAATACTTCAGTCATTGTTCAGTTAGGGCTCCCTCACTCCTTCCTTATTGAAGTACTGCTCACCATAATTTCTCAACAGTGAGAATATGCACAAGGCACTTGAAGAAGAAATCAAGGTTACTGACTTGTAACTGGAGTTCTTTGAGATGCATTCTGCATATTCAGACTCCCTACCCACCTTCCCTGCTTCCGCATAGTCCTAATTGTATCATTATTTGGTATTCCGCTTTAGCATTTGGAAGGAACTGAGATAGCAATGGCACCAACACCTCCACCCAGGTATTAGAAACAGAAGGGGAGGGATGAGGCGCCTCCAACAGGCACTGCTACTAGAAGGTTCCACCAGCCTAGGTTTACCAGGTCAGAGCATCCCAAGAGTATGAACATGCAGAGTACATCTCAAAGAACTCCAGTTACATGTAAGTAACCTCCATATATCCATTGAGTGCCAAAAATATTGAGAGAATCCAGCATTGAAACTCTCAGGAATACCTGTTTCTCAGCTGATGTACTGTTGAGTGATATTTTATTTAAAGGCTACTTTATTCCATAGGCCACTACTGAAATGGAGCCTATTTGTTACCATAGGCAGAGAAATATGTTCAAAGAAATTATCAAAGGAAAAAGTAATACTGTTTGTTTCCCCATTTTTTATCTTAAAAGGTTAACAGCATCAAACCATTATATGCCCTTTTTATGTCACACAAAGTATTGTTACAATATAAATCATTAGTGACAGAAGCTTCTTGTTTTTATGTGGAAAATGCACATTTAATAACATGAAAATAATGTCAAAACATCCTCTCCTACATTACTGCCAAGTGAACCATAGCTTTTCTCTTATGTTTTCATTTTGAAGGCAGGGTTTAGCAAGAGTATTTTTAGATTTTTTAAAAATAGTGATACATTGCCCCTGTAGTTTGTTTTAACTGGACAGCGCTAAGTGAGTTGACTTTATAATAATGGTGGAGGCAGCGGCAAGTGGCTACATGTTCACTTTAAAGCTTATACAGAAGAAAATCAAATCCTTGAAGCTAAATTCATACACAATCAAAATGGAGCTACTTCTAGATCACATATATGCATTTGTCTCTTGTGACGGAGTCAGACCAGAAGGGTATAGGAGAGTGCTGGAAGGCAGGTATATCAGCCTCAGGATGTGCAGGTCTCCGTTCCCTGGATAGCCAAACAAAGGCTACTTCAGGCCAATCAAGACACCTGGAGCCAATTAAGAAGGTTCTAGAAAGCAGCAGAAACAGCTAGCCTGATTGGGACACCTGAAGCCAATCAGGGGCTGGCTGAAACCACTTTAAAACTCTCCCATTTAGTCAGGTGGGTGTGGGTGTCAGGAGTTTGGGAGGCGTTGGAGCAGAGAGAAGTTTGGAGGCGTTGGAGCAGAGAGCAGTTTGGAGGCATTGGAGCAGAGAGCAGTTTTGAAGGAGGCCCTGAGATAAGGGTGAAGAGAAGTTGGAAGAAGCGGGGGACTGTTGGGGGGAAGTAGCCCAGGGAATTGCATTGTGTTTGGTGCCTAAAAGGTCAGCCATCTTATCTGATACTTTAGGGTCCCTGGGCTGGAGCCCGGAGTAGAGGGTGGGCCCGGGCTCCCCCCTTTTCTGCCTCCCCTAACTAATCACAGTGAGCCTCTAAGGCTAGCACAAACCACCTGGAAGTGCAGTACCCACAGGGAGAAGGCCAAAGCTTTGCCACACTCTCTATATGCCATCAGTGTCACTCTCTCCTCAAGGTGTGTATCCCCGAAAGTTAACACTATACTTTACACAAACATTATACAGACCATCTCAATATTAAAATCTTGATATTAACGATAACTTGTTTTGGTTTGAATCCTTTAAAATGTATTTATATAGTGATTTTTGCAAGATATGATGATTACAGTTACAGCATCTTCAAATACAGGATATACTGTTAGAGCTGGAAATCCTGGAAATACTTTTATCCTTCCAAAGATTTATTTGCTGACATTCTGCAGTATTATCCCAATAAAAAGGATGTCATATCTTTGATTTCTTTATCATACAAAAATATAAAAGGGAGCCTTACTTAATTTAAAGTGCTTGTTGAAGTCACATGCAATTTTTGTGTGTATGATTGAACAGTATATCTGGCAAAATGCACTTTCTGAAATTTGGATTAGAGAGGTAATGTGGTTAGACCTATTGTACTTCACAGGAGTGTTGTCAGGCTTAATTAATTATGCTGCGGCTGTATGCAGTGCAGGTTCTGTGCCAATATATCTCACTGCCATTAGCATGGAAATACCCTCACATCTGCAGAGATTCTACTACCAAACCATCCTATGTTCCCTGTACCCCACCATGCACATGACTTCCCTACACCTGGTTATCTCCATTAATTATTTATTTACAGAGGAGAGAGAGTGGATACACATCCCATTCTTATTCTTCATCCTTCCTGGCCTGGGTGAAAATAGGACAGACTGCCCTTTAATCTTCTTTTTTTTAATGCCTTCCCTTATTACTGCTCTTAAGGAGATGTAGGTATATTACGTGGTCTAGTAACGGCTTGCCAGAAGTTCCTGTTTTCACTGTTATTAGACATGGAAAACACCTATTAAGTCACCTTGCCTTTCCCACTACTCTCCCGTGAGTGTCAGTTAATTTCCTTTATTATATTATTAGATGCTTGTTATCTGGTAAAGTTCGAATGACTCAGGTGATAGGGCATTCACCAGAAACCTAAGGAAACTATTTCAAAGTCTAACGGACCTCAGGTTTGAAAAACAAAACAAAACAGCTCTTTAGCTTAAACAGGAAGTAAGATGTAGGAAAAGAAAGCTGAGCTTGTTTTAGTGATAAATCCACATTGAGATGTTTTCATAGTATTCAACCACAAACTATAAATCTTCTATTTGTAGGTGAATGAAATATAAGGAAAAAATTACTTCATGGATTCATAATTCTAATCCAGTAGTGTAAAAGATGACAAATATTGTGATGTGGAATGTAAAGTAAAAACTACTATAATGGGTTGAAATTAACAAGTGCAGGTTATCCATACATTGAGACTCCTTCCCCGAAACATCTCTCTGACAGCACCCCAGTTGCTTCTCCCTTTCTGGAAACCCCTCCCCCGGCCCCTAGTTCTGTGATATTCCTTTCAACAAGTGCCTGCTTTAAGTATTTCTAAAACTGATGGTGAGAGTAAACTGGTTTGGATATGTCTGTTTCTTCAGTTTCCCTTCTAATCACCAGAAAGGTTCCTGTAACTGCACTGTCCCCAAGGGTTTCTGCTTTCTCTCCTTTTCCCCAGCACCTCATCCCATCCATCATCCTATTAAAGATATAAAAATGCTCTGTTGTCATCACTGTGGCTGGTGAGGTGGTGCTTTGGGCAAGGGGACTGGCGATAGCAGAGATGACTGCACTAATCACAAGTCTCTGGAACTGGTTGTATGTACTTTCAGTGGACTCTTTGTTTAGCTTCCTCCATAGCCACCCACATGCTCAGGCTCCTGGTATCCCATGATCGCAAACTTCCAGCACCTTTTGACACCTAATATGATCCTTCCACAGGCCTCTCTGGGCACATGCTGTTCTCAAGGTATCCCTTCTTTTGGTGATAGTGTTGTGAGGTTTCAGGGGTTGCATTAGTCACTCTGTTGGGTTCTGATTCCAGTCTGAATGGAAATCTCATTTGCTTTAACATGCAAAAAAGGTCATTTAACTTGTTAGTGTTCTTTAGATCTCTAGCCTACGACTTTGGCACAATGTCTTGCAATCTATTAGAGATATGGGATCCTTGAAGCTAACAGCTTGATTGATTGCCTTTCAAGTGTGTGTTGGGGTGTCCTTATGTAAATCTGTTGCATCTCTCTTGTTTGCTGTTCCCATAGCCCCTCAGTACATTTGATCAATACATGCATATAGGGCTTTTTAATAAGCCTCCACAGGGAAACAGCAATTTTACCTCACTGACCAGGTCAGTTACAATTGTCACGCCATTATTACATATCATTAGTCATAGATGAATATAGAACAGCTCCAGGACCATCACAACCGCACATTGTAACTACCACATAACTGCTGGTACACCAAGTATGACATATGGAAGCTTCCCTGCATCCTTGCTGCACAACAACCCTGGATACAACTCACTGTCTTGAAAAGAAGTAGCAGGAAACGGAATTGAATAATTCCAGGACAAAACTCCAGACACTTGTGGTGAACTTAAGGCCTCTGAAAATGTGACCCAAGAAAGGCAAGTCAGGAGAAAGAAGCCTTTTAAAAAGCCAGGTTAAAAAATGGTTACACTAACTGTGACAGTAAGACAAATAGTTATATATTTGAGATTCTTGTATCAACTTTACAAAGGTTATCTCAATCTCTGAGACAGCCAAGTATTGAATATTGGCTGGTTGGAATTGGTTACCAAGCTCCCTCCAGGAACTAAAATCAGGGGAAGCTAATTATTTACAAACCCTGGAACAGGTACACAATTCCAGAGAAGTACCACCACATGGTGTACAATTCCAGAGAAGTACCACCAATGGAATCGACTGGCTAGGAGACAAGTACCTTGTTTTAGACTACGCCCTTCAAATATAGAAATGCCAATCTGTTGATAATATAGTTGCCAAATTCCAAAAACGTCTAGTGGACCCTAACTATCTACAGTACCCTTGGTTTGCCTGGGTATTTTTGTTCGGTTTTGGTTTGATTTCTCCATTTCAGTACTATAAAGTGGAGCACAGTTTTACTGTAGATGGAAATAACTGCTGTCTATGCTACTAATTTCTGCTTTGTTCAGCAGGAGTTTATACAGCATTTCAGAAGATCTTTTTTCCAAAAGGATATGATTTTTTTTCTGCTTCTCTTGAAGCTGCACAGTAATATATTGATTCTGTACAAGAAAAGAGAAGTCTTCACTACTGTGAGTTAGTTACTTGTACCATAAGAATATGTGTCTCAATTTACCTTATAGTACCCTGGTCGATACATCCTTTAAACTGACCATTTTTTATTTTCTTGGTTGTCCTTTGATTTCTTCTTTAACTTCTTTCAGTGACTGAAATTTCTGAGAAGACCCACTGCTTGAAAAGTGGAAGAGGGTTGCCTCAAAGCCTTCCATTAATGGGTTAATTATTTTTATCACTTTATTATAACAACTATTATAATTAAATATTATTTGTATTGTAATTGTGATGAAAAGCCCCAAGCAGGATTTGGGGGCCTTGTTATCCAAGGTATTTCACAAATAGTTCCTGTCCCAAAGGTCTTATAAAAATAGATGAAATGGACAAAGTGTGCACATGGGATATACCACACAAGCAAAATGAGGAGAGTAATGGTTGGCAAATATATTAATTGCAGGGTTTGGGGTCTTTTTGGGGGGGTTGCTTTACTATATTCTGAAGGGCTAGTGTGGGATGAGGGGAAATAGGAATAGGAGATGAATTAATGGGACAAAGGAAGGAATGGATGGGGAAATTGGTGTGGGGAGAGGCAAAAATGTGAAGGATGGCAGGGATCATGGATGGCGGGGCATGGCAGCAGAGGAACAGCTAGCCAGGTGAGGCTACTGGTCACATAGCTAATTAGCAGAGACAAGAATGTTCATTGATTAAACTGGAGAAAGAAGAATCAGAAGTCACTAATGTCCAAGCAGCCAAAAGGACTGGTTTTGCTGCTGGCCCCAGTGCCTGCTAAGGGTCTTGGTTACTCCCTCTTCCCTGTGATTTGGTTTGGGAAGATGTATGTGTGCAGAGAGAGGTACTTGAGACGTGTATACACACATACACACACAGCCCAGGATTGGATATTGTATCCAAAAAACCTTTTGTAGCCATGTGATGTTACTGTAACCACCTCCCCTGTGTGCACACACACTTTTCACCTATCTTCACCTATTTATTCACTTTTTGTTATTTCTCAGCCATTAGAATACAAGTTCCTCTGAGCAGAGGACACACATGTTGACTGGATCACTCTGGGTGCAATGAATATGAAAAATAACCTCCTAGTATGTAAAATAAAATTCAAATTACAGCTGGGAAAAAATTTCATCTGAAACTTATTTGACACAGTTCTAATTCAAATCACCATATTTTTTCTTCTCCTAGCCAACTGCTGACTCTTGCTTCCTAAGCTCATACAGGATTCCAGCCCCTCTTCCTAACCACACAACTCCTTTCCAGCCCTAAAGACACCCCTTCACCTCTCGTTTCTCTCTCTTACCCTCGACAACCAGTATTTTTTGTTGTATTGATTTTGGGATAGGGGCTATTCTGAGATGTCATTTTTGCTGCAGATTTCTTGTGTCCTGCTTTATTAAAACTGATACTAAAGGACCGAAGCAGCTTTGATATGGTGTAGAGTTCGTTGTCACTAAAATCATGGACGTCTGAAGACAGTAGTCAGCTTGGCACCAAATAAGCTTGGGATGGATTTCAGCAGAGTTCCATGAGAATGCAGTGGGATAGCTGTCTGAACATGTGTGTAGCTACAATTGCCTGGGTTTGGCTTCAAATCTGAGCATTGCTTTATTTTCCAAACATATTTCTGCTTTTCTAAATATGAGTAGGAATGTGATATTGTCCGAGGGATAAAAATAGTTATCAAGATTGTAATATTGACTTCAAAGTCCTGGCAATGTCTTTTGTTAAATGTCTTTTCAAACTGTTGTCAGTCACAACACGTCCTACTTTCTTGTTAAAAACTCCTGTTTCTCTCTTGTGACAGCACCAAGATTTGAGCAGCTAGAGAAGCCCCGTTCCCATTGTATTTACAGGGTTCTCGTTTAACTGAAAATACTCTAACCCACAAAATCTCTGACCATGTTTCTTTCACTTAGCTCAAACATCTTTTACTCAAAACAAACACAAAATAAAACAACATATGGAGAACAACTCCTTTCTCTCTGTATCACAAGAATAGTCCTGACTCTCTTTAAGAGTGTGGGCAGAGTTAGAATCTGGTGCACCCGACTCCGGTCAGGCACTGCTAGTTGGGATTCTTAAGCTCTTTCTCGCAGTTGATCCTCTCCTGTCCCCCTTTCCTCACCCTTCCCAAAACACCTCTGCATCATTCTTTAGCTTGGTAGGGTCCCAACCTAGCGCAGCAATGTGGCAAGATGTGGCAGAGCTTGTACCATCCTGTCACATAGTTCAAACTATGAGTTGATGGACTACACTGTGCTTGTTGCCTGTGAGGTGAATGGCAGTTGGGGTGATCAGCACTGATTAATACCCTTAATTCTCCAAGCCTTCTACCTTAACTACCTTTCTATTCCATGCGCCTCTTAAGAGAAACAATCCATTAATCCCTAAGAATTGTGGGACAGATTTTTTAAAATGTATTTATAATAGAAAACTTGCTATGCTTATGTGTAGGGATAGACATCACGGATGCATTATTTTATAAATGTGCACACTGGAATTGATTTTCAAGCCCTAGATAGGTGAACATGCTTTGTATGTGCATGGCTTCTATAATAATTGAATAATTTCTAACATCACAGGTGAGCTAATATTGTACAATGCACATTTCATTAAGCAATATCTGTTTGTCACACTATATCCAATCCATAAATTCAAGTCCATTCTTGGACTTACTTTAATAACACTCACAGGAGGTTGAAATTTAATAAACATCTTCTAATGGATTTTTAGTTCATAAAAAGTATTAATGATATGACTTTTTTTTTAAGTAAGTGAGAGTGCTCCAAAATTTAATTCATTGCTCTGAAATCTCATAAAATTGATATTGAGAGGCGCAGTTATTTCCTGAGCTGCTTTCTTTAAAAAACTACAACAAAACCTAGACAGCAGCAGTAATTACAATGATAAGAAAATTTAATTACAAAAACCAAAACTTGGGAGTTTGTATTGAGAATCTGATCACTAATCCTTCATTTTGTATGTATTCAGAAAGCTAGAACTAGCTCGTTGATTACCTATATGAGCTTTTACAAATAAGGAAATGAAGGCAGGCATTATAGCAGTTATCCACTGTATCCTTCATCTTTTATGAGACCTGATGGTATTTAGGCAGATAGTTTTGTCACTAAATTCAGCTTTCTTCAAGGATAAGTTCATTCTTTCAAACAGATGAACTTCAAAAAGCCATAACATCTGTTGTAAATGAATAAAGCTGTGAACCTGACACACGTGCATAATGCGTCTATAAAAGTTTTATAGTAAATGAATTGGACCACAATTAAACCTATTCAGTCTGGATAGTGAGAGAGAGCCTCCCTTTCAATACTAGTATATTTGGCAATCAGAACTGTTTTTATTGGGAAGGAGCTAGAGCAGTATACCTTTGCTGATCAATGTTAATTGCAAAATATTAGCCAAAATACTGGTCTTTAAGGTTGGTCATATCTCCTCCTTTATGAATTAAGTACTGTCTAGTATGACCAGGTCACAGGCAGGCAAAAATACATAGCAAGGGCCCAGGTCTCAAGCAGTATTATGGTACTAACTGTTCTTCGTGTTTTCCACTCATGTGAAGCTCGGTAGGGGAGGCCATGTCAAACAAATCTGCCAAGGAGCTGGGTTAATCATCTGATTAAAGCAAGCATTTTGAATTACCACTAGATTACAGCTCAGACATGAGACTCTTAGACACTGCAAGGGTAGGCACCCATATGCTACTCGCTGATGTTCTAAGCCATTTCTTCTTTCTCCAGATTGACAGTACATAAGTCGACTTCCCTCCACTCCTGCATCTGGCAGCCTGTTGACCAAATTTTTGAATTTAGGTTAGTAGTAGTAGTGATGAGTATTTTTATTCCAAGTAGAGGGTAGTTCTGATCTATTAAAGCCCACCTGAAACTGAGTAGGTCACAGCCAATCTGAACTGAACCCAGGCCCAAGAACCTTGAGTTGTTTTCATGCCCAACCTGAACTCAACACTGGTAGTTGGATCTGGGCAGGTTTCAAGGGTCTAGTTGACAGGAGCATGCTAAGGTGTTTCCCCCAGGCCTGCAGGGACCACTGTGGTATGGGAGAAGGCAGTGCTCCTAATCACTGCAGTATCAGCACCACTCCACCAGCCAGTAAGGAAGCGGCTGGAATAGGACCATAGTTGCGGTCAGGGGGGAGGGGATAGCTCATCAGTGGCTGCTTCCTGTTTAGCCAGAGGGAGAGGTGGGTGGCAGTACTGACAATGCAGTGAGTAGAAGCCCAAGCCTGGCGCAGCCTGCCCCATAGCAGTCGCTGCTGGCTTGCGGAGGCACCAGAGCTCAAAACTGGCCACTGAGTCCCTCCAAGATACATCCTTGGAACTCAGCCTGAACCTGACCCAAGCTGAGATTGTCGAATTATTTTCTTACCCATCCCAAACCCGACACATGAAGTCAGATTCCATTGAATTTGGGTTGAGAGCACATAAGAACACAAAAAAGGCTCAAACATTCAATAAATATTTCCGTTCTCTATTGGGAAAAAAACAGATAATATAGTCCCATCATATGGTGATTGTAAAACTCTTTCCATTCCAGTAGTATCTCTGGTGGGTGTTAAATGGCAGCTGCTAAAGTTAGAAAATTTTAGATCAGTAGGTCCAGATAATATGCATCCAAGGATTTTAAAAGAGCTGGCTGAGAAGCTCATGGAGAGTTAATGTTTATTTTCAATAAATCTTTGAGCATTGGAGATGTTCCAGAAAACTGGAAGAAACCTAATGTTGTATCCATTTTTTAAAAAGATTAAACGGGATGACACGGGTAATTATAGGCCTGTCAGCCTGACATCAATCCCCAGCAAGATAATGGAGTGTCTGACACAGGACTCAATAAAGAATTGAAGGGGGATAATATAATTAATGCAAATCAGCATGTGATTATGGAAAACAGAGCCAGTCAAACTAGCTTTATCTTTCTTTGATGAGATTACAAGTTTGATTGATAAAGATAATAGGGTTGATGAATACTTAGACTTCTGTAAGGCATTTGATTTGGTACTGCATGACTTTTTGATTTTTTAAAATGGAACAATATAAAATTAACATGGCACACATTAAATCGATTAAACATTGACTGTTGGATTGGTCTCAAAACATAATCTTAAATGGGGAACCGTTATCAAACAGGTATGTTTCCATTGCAGTCCAACAGGGATACGTTCTTGGCCCTACATTATTTAACATTTTTATGAATGACCTGCAAGAAAACATAAAATCATCACTGATAATTTTTATGTCATCTGCAAACTTTGACAAAATGGTAAATAAGGGAGAGGACAGGTCACTGATTCAGAGCGATCTGTAAAATGGGTGCAAGCAATCAATTAGTGTTTTTGTGTGGCTAAATGTAAGTGTATACCTCTAGGAATAGAGAATGTACACAGGATGGGGGACTGTATGCTGGGAAGCAGTGACTCTGAAAAAGATTTGGGGTCAGTAGGCACCCAAAAAAATTTACTTTCCTGTAGTGATTCCAATCAGTAATCATACAATTATGATTAAGGCATTTTAGTGTTTGTTAGATAGATTAGATTAGATAAACTTGGGTTTTACAGTCATTTTTCTCCATGTTTGCTGTCAGTAAAGGTCAGAGTAGTGACAGAGTTTACTCCTATGTGATCACCATTTTTCCGCTGGGCAGCAGGACTTCATTCCTACTGGACACTTTGGAGAAAGCTAGTAACCATTTTTAATTCTTTATGGAATTCTCTGTGAAAGAACATAATTTGTGAGTCCTGTTTGAGCAATATACTTTCCCATGTGAAGAATAATTGCAAGTAGATAAATTCTTCAACTAAAGGCATTATTCTAGATTTCAGTGAGCTGTAACTCTGTTGGAAGTTTGATGTCTATGTTATTTCTTTACTCAGATCATTTAGGATAAAAAAGTGGTATGGCACAGAGTGCTAAATTTCATAAAGGACCCATTGTTTAAACTTTCAAACAAAGTGGTAATTTGTAAATTCTTAGAAAATTCATTTGTACTCAAAGTAAGTGCTATTGTACTTAGCATAGTGGTTGAACTACTTTTTAAAGTGCAAGACTCAACTAAAAAACTTTGTTAATTCCATAATAAAGGTGGAGGGAAAGTATCATATAAAATTGTAATATAGTAGGCATGAAAAATTGTAATGGTAATACACATTATTGAATCCAATATTCTTTGAACAGTCAGTATGTTAAAACTAGTGATTGTTAACAATTAAAAGGGAAATATATGAGTTTCTGCTTACCTTAGATGACAAGGATATTTTTCTAGCATCAGTTTGAGGTAAGATACGTTTCAAAAGAATTACAAATGTTTTTTTAAAAAAATTGTTAGAAATCATCTTGTCACAAACTTAATAAAAGAAGTTTGTTCTGTATTGCTGATCTTTTTCTACTGATATGTATTTTCATTAGCATAAGGACACAAGAAATGTATTAATTTTATAACGAGGATATATATGTGTAAGTATACATGTATGTATGTATACACACATACAAGCTTGATTTTGCAACTTATCTGCTTGCATATCTATCTAAAATGCAAGTAGACATGTTGAGAAATCAAGCTTGCCTTAGGAAAAAATTTAAAAAGGGACATTGTCCTTTCTTTTTTATCATATGTCACCAATCCACCTGGAGCAAGGCTGCCAAAATAAATTTCACAGTGCATAATACCAGTTGCATAAGTCAAAGATCAAGTTCTATGATCTTAGCACTTCTTGCTGCTTCTTAGTCTTGCCAATTTATAGTCAGTCTGATTGTTTTTTACCTCAGTAGACATTCTTCACGTTTCTTATTCCCAAAGTGTTCTTATTGTCGTTCAGGGTCCTGAGCTTCTCAGGAAAAAGAACTGAAGTGACAGTGGTTAGTTCATAGAGGAGAAGAAGAGAGAGTAGAGAGTACATGCAAGGTGTATACAGTAATGAATGACACAGAGTGTGTAAATTACGCACTTGCATGTTCATTATTTTAAGGCAAGAAGGGACTATTGTGATAATTTAGACCAGAGGTTCCCAAAACATTTTTGTTGAGCTCCCCATCGTAGAGAATAGAGTTAATAGGGGCAGTATTAGACTCTCAGCAGGCAAGGGCGTTTCTGCCTCTCCCTCGAGCCAATGCAATCTCGGACATGATCCATTCTATTCTGCAGTTTCCCACTACCACGGCCAGGAACTGCATGGTCCTCTTGGGCCATATGGCAGCTTGCACTTACGTAGTACCATATGCCAGGCTACAGCTTCGGCCTCTGCAGACCTGGTTAGCGGGTGTTTACAGGCAGGGCAAAGACCCCTTGGACCTTGTTGTAACCCTCCCGAGCCCCACTTTGATCTCCCTCCATTGGTGGCTCCAACCCCACTCCCTCGGAATCGGGGTCCCTTTCCAGAAACCTCAGCCATCAATGACTTTGGTGATGGATGCTTCTGCCCTCGGATGGGGAGCACATCTGGGAGAAACCAGAACCCAGGGCCTGTGGTCCCAGAGCGAGCTGTCCCTTCACATCAATGTCAGGGAGCTCAGAGTGGTTCGTCTAGCGTGCCAGACGTTTCAAGACCACCTACAAGGCAAGTGCGTGTCGGTTCTGACAGACAACACAACCGCAATGTTTTATATAAACAAACAGGATGGTGCTCATTCCTCTCCCCTGTGCAGGGAAGCCCTGGCCCTCTGGGAATTTTGCATTTCTCATGAGATCTATCGCCTAGCTACTTATCTCCCGGGGGCTCAGAATGTACTGGCAGACACTCTCAGCCGCTCCTTTCGGGGTCACGAATGGTCCCTCAGGCTGGACATCGCGCACTCAATCTTCCTGGAGTGGGGATTTCCCCTCCTGGACCTGTTCGCCACAAGGGCCAACAGGAAATGCCAGAGGTTTTGCTCCCTCCTCAACCTCAGTCCAGGGTCGGAGGCGGATGCCTTTCAAATCGTTTGGACGGGGGGCCTACTCTATGGATTTCCCCCATTCCCTCTGGTTCACAAGGTGTTGCTCAAGGCCCGTCAGGACAGGGAGTCCCTGATACTCATAGCGCCGGCATGGCCTCGTAAACATTGGTACACCATGTTGATGTCCCTGTGCGTGACGCGACCCATAACCCTTCCACTGTCCCCGACCCTGATCTCTCAGGACCATGGGATGTTGTTACACCCCAACCTGCAGTCGCTCCACCTCACAGCGTGGAATATCCGTGGTTGAATCCCTCGGAGCTTCAATGCTCCGACCTGGTCAGGGATGTCCTACTGGGAAGTAGAAAGCCCGTGACACGGGCTACCTATGCGGCTAAGTGGAAACGTTTTTCCTTCTGGTATCAGGATAAAGGGACTGATCCTACCTTAGCTCCGATATCTCTTGTCCTAGATTATCTCCTTGACCTTAAAAGGCAAGGCTTAGCGCTTTCCACTGTACGTGTACACCTGGCCACCATATCAGCATTTCACCCGGGCATTGGGGGTACATCGGTCTTTAGCAACCCACTGGTAGCGAGATTTCTGAGGGGTCTGGAGAGGTTGTACCCCCCTGGTACGCCACCCCGTCTCCCCGTGGGACCTTAACCTGGTGTTAACAGCTCTAATGAAACCCCCATTTGAGCCCCTGGCCACTTGCCCACTGTCTTATCTCTCTTGGAAGACGGCTTTTCTCATAGCTATTACCTCCGCTCGAAGGGTTTCCGAACTTAGAGCTCTCACCTCCGAGCCGCCATACACCGTCTTGCATAAAGATAAGGTCCAGTTGCGTCCACACCCGGCCTTCCTTCCCAAAGTGGTCTCGTCTTTTCACCTTAACCAGGACATATTTCTCCCTGTTTTCTTTCCTAAACCCCATACCTCTAATAAGGAAAGGATGTTTCACTCCTTAGATGTGAGAAGAGCGTTAGCTTTTTATTTACAACGCACAAAAGCTTTTCGTAAATCTCCACAACTTCTCAACGCCTCTCGGCGTGGATTACATCATGCATCAAGCTCTGTTATAACCTCTCGAACATTCCTCCTCCGGCCTTAACAGCCCATTCAACTACCGTGTTTCCCCGAAAATAAGACAGTGTCTTATATTAATTTTTGCTCCCAAAATTACATTACATTATATTACAGCGAGAGGCAAAACTGGAAGTACGTCTTATTTTCGGGGGATGTCTTACTTTCGGGGAAACAGGGTAGGGCACAGGCCGCATCCACAGCGTTCCTGGAGCACATTCCAATCGTCGACATCTGTAGAGCAGCGACATGGTCTTCGGTTCACACCTTTTCTTCACACTACGACATCGTGCAGCAGGCTATGGAGGATGCTTCTGTGGGACAAGCAGTCCTTACAGCAGGAATTAAGGGCACTCCTAACCCTCCTCCGAGATGACTGCTCGTAAGTCACTTGTTGGAATGCACATGAGCAATGACTCGAAGAAGAAGAAACAGTTACTCACCTTTCATAATGGTTGTTCTTCGAGATGTGTTGCTCATGTCCATTCCAAATCCCTCCCACCTCCCCTCTGTCGAAGTACCGGCAAGAAGGAACTGAGCGGGGGGTGGGTCGGCAGGGGCATATATACGTTGCTATAAGGGCGCCACTCTAGGGGTCTCCCCTGCCAACCCTACGGGTACCGCTAGGGAAAAAGCTTCCGGGACCGTGCATGCGCGATGCGCACACACTTGTTGGAATGGACATGAGCAACACATCTCGAAGAACAACCATTACGAAAGGTGAGTAACTGTTTCTTCCCCAAGGGTGCTTGCACCACTGTTTGGGAACCTCTGATTTAAACAAACTTCTTGAGTAACACAGGTCATAGAATTCACCCTTTCTCACAGTGCAAGAACAAAGGACCAGTGAAAAGGAAACATATTTTCCTCAGTGCCCAGTTAACCTGTGGAGCTCATTGCCACAAGAAGTCATTGAGAAGTGTTTAGCAAGATTCAAAAAAGGACAGTACATACATAATGAGAACATCTGAAAGTTACATTAATAAGGATTATTTTAAAACCAACCCTCATATATCAGAATAATTTGTGAGTGAAATTGAAATTTCTCTTGTGGGCAGCCTATTCCATAACTATTCACTTCAGAGTTTTGTACATCTCCCTTTGCACATCTGGTGCTAGTCACTGCTGAAGAAGATATAATACCTGTATGAGATAGAACCTTGATCTGGTCTAGTATGGCATTACCTATGTTCTTATCTTATGCCTGTCTGGCCTTCAGGAATCTTTCTCTCGTATAAAAGCCACATAAATGTCATTATATTGGTCCCAGCTACCCATGGATATCACTTGTCTTTTCTGATCTGTGTTGTGGGATCTGGTACCCTTGACCAGTGCATCAGATTCCTTGAGATTTCAATTTTCAGTAGTATGAGACTAAATGATACAACATCCACAGCCACCTTGTTCTCAGGTGTCTTCTGAATCCATATAATGTGGTTTCTCTTGGATTTTTCTGAATTCATCTGATATATTGCTCTATGTCACTTTTTGGCTTGGTTAAGGAGTTATAAAAACTGGTTAGTCCAGACTCTGGTCTTTCCTGTATTATCCACCTTTCTCCACTCTGTCAGCCTTTCCCCTCACTCCCCATTGCATATGGCTCACCTGACATTTTTTCAGTCTTTGTTTCACCAAAGAATATTTTTGGTTTGAATCTTTCTTCCTTACAAATATTTCCCACACTGTATCTTGCTCACTAAGCTTCTCAGAAAAGAAGAACTAATATGAGTATCACAGAATGATAATTTCAGTAGTTGTTGTTAGAGGCATTATTAACAAATTGAAACTGATAGGTCTGTATATAACAAATCAGTAACTTACCTCTTCAGAAATATTTGCTATCATTAGAATAATTGCACAAAAAATCCAATATTTTGCAGAAATAGATCAAAGTGATCATATTTAACAGGTATATTAAGTGGCTTTCAGAAATGGCTCCATGCCCTTTATTTTCTCGTCACATTTCTTGTGCCTCTTGGTTTGGGAAAAAATTATAAACTGGAATATTTCTCTACCGCCTAATGTTTAATGTGCATATATGATCAATTGCACTTGAATTTAAAAATAAAAAGAGGCATTTCTTCCTATCCAGACATGTAATCAGTGCACATTTGTGCCCCATAATAAATAGTAGTATGCTTCTAACAAAAAAAACAAAAACAAAAACCCAGCCACACTCTGAATATGCTTGGCGATAAACTGCCATGATGAAAAAAAACACTCAGACATGTAAGTGTAAGAAGCCACACTTTAGCTCTTAGCACACATGTACTTCTAAACTGTGAAAATATAGAAGCAAAAGGTTATGATTCATATGTCAACACTTAACTTTTTCATAAGAATTCTTTATTAGAATATCAAATACTGTGGCTTACTTCCGGTACTCCCCTAGATCTTGATTTAAACCACTAGTAGCACTCTAACTCTAGGAGCTGTGATATTTCACCATGTATCATGCACCTCTACTTGCGACTTCTAAATTGCTTACTTATGTCTTGTGATGGGTCCTTCAGTTTCTCATAAATTAATAAGGCACCTATGAATATTTGCAAGCAGGTTTTAGAAGTCCTAGTCTGTTCCAATACAGGGACAAAAAAAGAGGACATATAAAGCTATTTTTTCTTTAGTATGCTCTTCCAATATGAAGAAAAATATTATTAATCTAGACTGCCTGCTACTTTCATTTACCATGTAGCTGCTCATGGGATTACAGGCACAAAGGTTTCATAAATTTCAAATGAAATATGAACATTTGTTGTCAAAATACTGTTAAGCTATAAAAGCTCTGCTAGTAGTTGTCCTGCTTTTTTATTGTAACATTTATATCCATGGGCATTAGTCTGTTCTTGGGTATGAAGGAGAATTTTTTCAACCCCACTATCAATTTTGTTCTAGATTTTCCTCCAGGTGACAGATATCAGGGCAGGGGATTGTTATATATATTCATTTCATTTTTATATATATTTAGCTCCTCTCTGTGATTATGTGGCATTGCAAGGACTTTATCTAAGTACGTATAATACAGTCTATATACCGCGAGGGAAGGACATAAGGGAACACTGCTTCACCCCCTTTTCAAAATGTTATGATTACCTTATCTGCGTCCCCTCTTTCTTAGGGACTGGCCCTCTCTGTAATACTCAGCCTGATACTGATATGATGACGTGGAAGTTTTTGGCAGGGATGACAGAAATCAGAGGCAGAAAAATAAGGAAGGGGTTGTGTCTGGCTGCTTGTATAGGGGCTTAAGGCCCAGTTTTTTAAATACGGGTGCTTAGAATTAAATACCAAGGCTCCAAATGAGAAACTGCTGTGTATGCAAGTGACATGCTTATAAATAGTCCTAAAGAAGTTAATAGGACAATTTATGTTGATAATATTATATGCATAAGTGTTTGTGGTATTAGACAGCTAAATCCACATGCAGACACCTAGCAAAGTATCTATAATGGGTATATTAATGAGCCTAAATATGGATTTAAGTGTCTATTTTAGGCACCCAAATTAGAAAATTGGGTTCAGAGTGTCTTGTTAGCATAAAGACCAGCTTGCAGGATTTAGAAACTGTTGCTAATCTATACTACTTATAATAGTCTAATAAATAAATGCTATTTGGAATTTCTGTTAGAAGATAGGCGCAAGTGGTTAAAATAGTCATTCATTCTTTGTCTAAGCCATAAGGAGGGTATATTTACCGTGAAAATGATTATGCTGTGTTAAAACTGTATAATAGTAAGCAGACACTTTTCAGTGCTGATGGGTGAATTCTGGAAATGCTCTATTTATTTTCTCTCTATTGACTGGTTGCATTCAGGCAAGACTGCCAGTGCGTTGACTTGGAAAACAACTGAGACTGAACAATTTCAAACCATTGACATTATACTGCTTCATTTGTGAACTGCATTGCTTCTGCATGCACCAGTTACTTTTTTATGGCATGCTTGCATGTTTAGAAAGCTTTGAAAAACAAGAGAGATGGAGGCTATCTTTAAAAGAAAAAAAGCTGTCCAGTTTATGCATTTTGCATTATTGTGACCACTGAATACAAAAACAAAACAAAAAAGACTGAAAATTTTAAATAAAATCACTTTTCAATGTATAAATCTATTTACATTTTTTTCTAATATACTATAAAAAGTTTATGCATTTAACATTTCTCCATGGTGAATATTTCCAACTTTTGAAACAGTCACACTTGAGCCCAGAGTGACTCTCTATATATGGCACTAACCCGTGTTCAGAGTTTCTCTGCTATTCCCTTGTCAAATCTGCTGTTTGAGAAACAAAGACTTCTGCAAGTGGGGCTTTACCTGCCTTTGGTCCAGAGGTGCAACCACCTCTGAGAGCTAGATGAGCTCTGGCCTTTCTCTTGCTGTGGAGCTGAGTGCCAGGTGTAGCAATACAATCAAATGGGTTTTTTTCAGAGTAGCAGAGTTACAGATAAATAATACCCTTCCTCCTACCCACTCACCTATGTGAGTTGGCAGCTCTGCAAAGTTAAACTGGAATCTGAAAGCCAAACTAGCTACCCTGCTTGTTACACATTATTACCATAAGAACGGCCATCCTGCGTCAACCTAAAGGTCCATCTAGCCCAGTATCCTATCTTCCGACAGTGGGCAATGCCAGGTACCCAAGAGGGAATGAACAGAACAGGTAATCATCAGGTGATCCAGCCCCTCTTGCCCATTCCCAGCTTCTGGCAAACAGAGGCTGGGGACACTATCCGTGCCCATCCTGGCTAATAGCCATTGATGGACCTATCCTCTATGAACTTATCTGGTTATATTTGGAACTCTTTTATAATATATAGCAGGGGTGGCCAAACTATAACCTCATGCGACTCATTTACTCTTAAACTGCAGTTTGCGGAGCCCACCCCCATTCTCCACCTACCAGACTGAGGGGTGGGAAGGGGCTGAGGAACTCTGCCTTGCACCAGGGTGGTGGGGTAGAGGCTTCTGTCCAGTGAGAAGGGGGCTCTCGGATCTTCTGCCCAGCAAACACACTTGCCTGGGCTCAGGGCTTCAGCAGGAATGGGGCTGAAGGTCCGAGCCCTGGCAAGCACCTCCCACGGTGCTGCAGCCCCAAGCTCTGCGGGAAGGTATGCCTCAGCTCTCAAACTTCTGAAGATTGTCGTATACGGCTCGGAGGGTCAATAAGAGTGGCCACTGCAGTATATAGTTTTTATCATATACCAATTATTAGAGTTCTGCTGAACTACATTAGGTCTCTGTCTAGTCTCCATAGTACACTCCCAGTGGCGCCTTGCAACCCCAGTGCTTTAGTGATTTGTCACAGATGTAGATCCTTAGAAAAAAGTCTGATGATGATGCACAGGAAGTTACAGAATCCAATTTACCGTCTCGGGCTGAATGGCCTCTCTGAAGTGCAAACTAGAATAAAAAATGAAGAATGGAGTAAGGGAGGAGGAACATCTCCTTTTGTCACTAAGTAAACAGATATGATTCCTTATATGCACAAGGTACAGATCTCAGGGCCGGCGACAGAAATTTGGGGGCCCCCTACTCATAGTTTGGGCCCCCACCACCCCAGCCGCCCCCCCCAGCCCAGCCGACAGCGGCTGCCCCCCCCAGCCCAGCTGACAGCGGCTGCGGGCCCCCCCAGCCCAGCCCCCCCCCCCAGCTGACAGTGCCTGGGGGAGAACGCCCAGCCGCCCCCCCCCCCCCCCCCCAGCCGGCGCTCCCCTCCCCAGCCCAGCCGGTGCTCTCCCCCCCCCCCCAGCTGACAGCGCCTGGGGGAGGAAGCCCAGCCTCTCCCCCCCCCCCCCCCGCCCAGCCGGCGCTCCCCCCCAGCTGACAGCTGGCCACCTTTTCTCCTCCGGACTGCGCTGCTGCCGCCGGCGACACGCGCGCTCGTCCAGAGGAGAGCCGCGCCGGATGACTACGGGTAGAGCTGTACCGGGGCCCCCCTAAAGTGCGGGGCCCGGTACAGCTCTACCCGTAGTACCCTCCTGTCGCCGGCCCTGTCAGATCTACTGAATGAGAAGTGCTTTTATCAAGTCACTTTTCAGAGCAAAATGATGCTTTTATTAAAAACATAGTTTTTTGCAGGACATGCACCTTTTGTTGTCATTTGTTTGTAAACAGTCAGTGGGGTGGGGAAGTACTGACAGTGCTAAACTGTGTAAGCAAACACAGTGGACATTATGCAGCACTTTAAAGATTGGAACATGTTCAATTGAGAGAGAGAGAGAGAGAGAATATAGGTGAGGACATCTAAGTTATCTCCTACTCTCTTTAAAAAGTATCAGGTGGTGGATTATGAGCCCAGCTCCTAGTATCGGACTTGCACTCACCACTTTTTGGACCGGAGGTGAAAATGCTAACAATTTGGTCATAATGGAACCGAGAATAAATGCTCTGTTTATCCTTCCTATCCGCTTTCCATCTTTTACGGCTTCTTGTAAATATGAAGGAAACGTGTCTGTCATGAATAGGTTTGTTGCTTGCGCAAGTCAGTTATGAAAATAGAATAATTTAATGCAGTTTCATACAGGCTTTCTTTACTTAACACCCTGGGGTGGGTGGGTGGTTGGTTAGTTGGTTGACCGGCATTGGGGATCAACCCTGGGGTTCTGGCTCTAAAAGCATAAGCTTCTACTGCCTGTGCTAAAGCACTCAGCTGGTTCAGCTCAAATGTTGCACCTGACTCATAACCTGGTTCAGCCACCAGGAGGGTACGTACTGTGTAAATGAGAGTCACACTTTGGGAATTGTAATTTCCTATCACTTGCATGGATATTTCTTAACATCTATTTGTAGAATAAAGACTTTCATTTCAAGCAAGACAGAGGGTTCATATGGCTTTGCTATGACACAAGAAAGGTATTTACACATCTCCGTGACATACAGATCCCCTCTAACTGTATTCCTTGTCTTTGCACTCATCCACCTGGCTATTTGTGGCCACCTGGCCCTGATGCTGACATCAATTGTTCTCTGGCATAAAATACATTGACCCAAAACAGCTGTCCAGTAGGGGAACCAATAGTCAGCTGATTCTGCTCTTCATTTAAATCACTCTGGTAAAGACCACATGTATGGTTTGCCCTTCAATAGCCAGTGTTATGGTTCTCTCTCTGGTGCTGGATACAGTGGCATTCACCAATGACCACAAGACTTTCCCATTTGGGGTAATACTTCATAGTTTGCTACAAAAAAAAACTAGGCTTTTTTAAATCAGAAATAGTGGATTTATCTAGGCAGTATGATTGCAAAGTTCTTCATAAATTCGTAGACTTTCAATTTTATGGACACCGTATAAGAGTGCTATGTATATCAGTTGCCACAAAATTAGATATTATAACAATTCCAGGAATGTAGTGATAAAATACCTTGCCTTATCCAAGAGGGTTGAAATTAGGGACAACAGGGGATCTATAGGAAGCTCTAGAAATATGTTTTAGGAGGGAAATCATTCAAATTTTATTTACTACCTTAAAGCTAAATGCTGCAACACATAATATTTTTTTATTTTAATTGAGGGTTTTTTTCCGGAAGACATATTTCTCTTAATTTCTCCATTTATCTACTGATGAAAATAGGCAAAAATGAGACTTCATATAAGTGTGTGCTTTCCACTACAGTTAGTGGAGTTAGATTTACTTATACCAGGTCTCACATTGGTTCAGTCTGGGTAGAAATGTTGCCAGTGGACAAGAGTTCATGACCATTAAAGCTACACTCCTACACTAAAAGTCCCCGACTGTCCAGTTTTAAAGATATGGTGTTATAATGCGGTGTTTCTGATACTTGATTTAGGAAAAGCATAAAAGCTCTTAAAAATTCTGTCATTTCAAAAAGCTAAACCCTAGATTATAGCTCTCTGCTCCATCAGTTTAAAGGAACTGTTTATGAAGTCCTTTCTCTCTCTGGTTCTGAGAGACAGATATATTTTAGTTCCTTCAAATATTTATATTCTAATATCCTCCTTGCTTAATTCACACACTGCATAACAGTTTAAGAAACAAAGAGCATTAGAGAAAGAAAGGATAAGCATGAATTGAAAGGCAAATAACTTCTTAAAATATGTAGAAGCAGTGTTTAAATTTGATTGGTGGACTGAGACTCTTTTGAAATATGAAGATACGCTGCTCATTTGATCTGTTATGAAGTTTTATCATTTTGAAAGGTTTTATCTCGGTTTCATTTCACTGTTTTCTCCTGTTAGTTCCATTCTCTTACTTCATATTAAAAAAAGAAACAAAACCCACCAACTTGCTGGCTGGTTATCTGAGTGTAGAATCCACTGCTGAAAAGACCCTAGCCCTCCTGTTAACACAGTACTTTTATCCGGTAATCACAGCCTGCGGGAGACAAAATAACAATTCATCTGGAAAACAAGATTAACTCATTTAAGTTAGGCAGCGATCACAGAGAGAAACACGTTGGTGTTATCTGTCTGAATGAAAGCATACAGATTTGAGGGCCATTCCAGTTCAGAGGGTCTATGTAGCAGGCCCAGCTTGTTGAAAGTAATTGGACCCTGTCAGAGTATGCCTTTGTGCGATATGGATATTACAGTGGAATTCTATTAATCTCTGACAAATCCTCTCTCATCTGAAAAACACTGTGTACCTCTTTTCTTCATTAGAACACCTTACTAACCATTTTCATGTGTGTATTGGTGTGCCTTGAGCATCTGTGATTGTGTCACAGGTGAAAAGATGTATCACTCTTAACATGTTTTGTCTTTAAAAAACAATAAAGTGACCTAGAGTGCTACTTTCTATTGATTTTTGTTTACACTCTTTCCTACACTTTAATTATGTTTCGTTACATAAAGAAGTGGCATTCATTTCCCCCTTGATATTACTATAAAGATATTTTTATTGGTTTAAATTCTTTTCACTGAGGTATTGCACATAGATGTTAACAAAAGGGAATTGTAAATCGTATTTAGAAGACTAAAAGTTAAACAAAATTAAAATAACTCCTCTTTTCTTCTCTCAATGAATTTGTATTTGAGACCTGTCTATATTCCAGTGGTCCGGTGAAGAATAACAAATATGTTTATGAACGCTGCATTATGGAAAATTTTAAGTTGAGCTGGGCAGAGATTTTATATTAGAGGAAGGAACTCCCTTTTGATAGTTTTCCAAGCTATCTTGTGCTCTTCATTGAAAGGCGGGTTTTGACAGGGTTCTTCTGTGTTCATAGCACAATATGGTGACAATATTTGAAAAATGAAGGTTCAAAGGTAGAAGAATCCACACAAATGATTAATTGTTCTGTCTCGTCCCAATTATACTGAACTCTATACAGTTTTAAAAATGGGCTTCCTTTGTGGAAGAGGTTATTCACATTTGAATTTGTTGCTATTCATTTTAATAATTTGTTTAGATAATAATTTATGATACATTATTATTTTTCACTATTTGCCTTGTGGTAGCATCCAATGCCCCACTCAGGATCAAGGCTCATTGTGCTAAGCACACTTTAAACACATTGGAAGACATAGCTCTTGTCTCAAACAGCTTGCATACTACAGCTCCGATCCTTGAACAGATTCCATGTAGATGTACCCTTCTGCTGAGCCCTGGTGAGCTTCAGGGGCTAATTTAAGGCAAGATGTGGCAAATGAATATAACAATGAGAGGAAGGACAAGAGGAACAGTAGTCAGTGCCATGCTGTCCTTTCGGGGGAGGTGTGTTCACAGTTTGGATGATTCTGAATCATTTAAGTTTTTTGTTTTGGTTGGGGATTTTGACTGATTTTTTGTAATTGTGAAGGCAGAGGTGGATCTTGGTGAAGGAGCTGAAAGAAGATGAGATATCATAGTAGATAATGTCAAAACATAAATATTATAAAACACTAAATGTAATATAATGTAATGCATAATATGAACATTCATTATATATTAAAGTCAGAACAAAACAAAAATATTGAAATACTCCATTTTGATTTCAAATCACTTTACATTTTTTCTGTCAAAAATGTAATTCTCTTGAAACATTTTGATGTCAACAAAAGCACATTTTCCCATGGAAAACTGTCGTGTCAAAAAAATGTCAACCAGCTCTGCTGAAATATACTGTCCTCTTGCACTAACCACAAATATACTTCACGAATAAGCGCTATGCAGTCATTCTTTCTGCTGTATCCTTAAGTTCTTATTCAGTGGCCATCATTTTGGCTTCTGAGTCAAGTTGTTATTTTGATAAAAAGTCACCAAGAGATGACAAATGTCTGAATGAGTCTAGCACACCTCTGCTACAGCCAGGGTTGATTGTAAGCCCTGGCCAAAACCATGCTGTTGATAATAGAAGATTAAAGATTGAGCTTGATACTTCCTGGGTTTAATTTTCTACTTGACTGTTAATTATTTTGATGTCAGTACAGTTGTAGTTATTAAAGAACATTTGCATGATGAATTGCATAGGAACATGAACAATTTGTTTACAGAGGGCAGATGTGTTATGGAATAATGTTAACGTGTTGCTTCACAGCTTTTAGATGTTGTGCCAATTACGTCCCAGAGAAAATGTATACTTACAGGCCTAGTTATGCCTATGTAAAATTACTCTCCAGTGTACGAATTTGCAGGATTGGGCCCTTAGTTTGCATTTGAAACATGACATATTATTATTTACTTATAATTCTTTGATTTATATAATTCTTTTGTGACAATGTGTTGCCTGTGATGAAGGAATTGTGTCTCTGGTGATTCTGCATATTATATCCTTAACTAGTGCTCAGCAACTCTGTCGCCTCATGCATTTCAGCATACATGCTTCACAACTTAAGAAGACTGGACTATAGCCTATATTTCTCAGTCACAGTAAGTAGGCCTTATCTCTAATATAAAAATACTGTACACTTTAGCTACACTTTTAGTAGAGCTGCTTTAATGGCCGGGAGATTATAAATGTTAATAAAAAGGCATTTTTGCTTGTGAAGACACAATGATATAAAACTGCCAGACTGCTAACATTTTACACTTAATGGAAGATGATTCAAAATATAGCTTTTATTTTGTCTTCCCATATATTGATAGAGAAAATATGAATTATTCAATTTATAGTTTGTCTTTTTTATGAATACCCTGGATATTTTTATTGGGTTTAGTATTTGTTTTGAACATTTGTAAATAATTATATCATTATGCAGATGTTGCTCAGTAGTGCCATGCTCATTTGTGTATTATGAGTACACTTCGAGAGAGATAAATAGAGAATATTTTTGATATTTTTCTTGCAAGCCTTTCTCTCTCTCTCACTCAAAATAACAGTATGCATAGGTTTTATCCAGCTTGGAAATTTGTAGATTGCAGGTCAATGAAATTGACACTGACTTTTACCCACAGTTTATTTGCTCCATAGTCATTGTTCATGGTTGATTCTTTAATCTGTTTAATTCAAATAAGTTTACAAACTTTATTCTTAGTTGATATGGGAAGAATAGCTGTTTAGCTTAACAAGTACATCAGTATGTGTATGTTGTATTGGTTATTATTTAAATTATCAAATATCCTCATAAATTGGTGAACTAAGGACCAATTTCTGCCCTACCACATGTAGGTGCATGGCTCATTTAAATAATTAGGAGTCATGTTCACATCCAAGGGTAGAGTTTAGCCCTAAGTGCAGAATAAAACCAGAGTTTCCTGTGTTTCCAGGAAAGGTGTAGCAAATAGGAGCATTCCCAATCTCTGAATGACTCAGCCCCGCAGAGAGATCTCTTTTCAACAATATAGGAGGATAGTTTTTAAAAACTTGGTAAATATAATTATATGCTGCCTATCCCTTAAGAGGTAGCTTTGTTATTGCGATTAGTCCCTCCCTTCTCTGTTGTGGCTTCTTGAGCTCCCCATCCTGCCCCTGAGAAGCTCAAAAACAAACAGCGTCCCATCTGGTTATGAACTGATCTCTTTATCATCTTGATGGTGAATGGATGTACTTGATATCCCCAGATGATGCTACCATGATAGAGTGTCTACATCACTTACTCAACACCTGGTTAATTATTTGTGCCACCGGAAGCCATACACCAGAAGACTCCCTCTTCCCTTCTATCTCCTTGTATCCTTGTATCCATCCTTTTTCTTTCTCCCTCTGCATCTGCTCTATATATATATAACTTTTTTTATGTATGAAGTATAGTTGTAGCCATGTCGGCCCCATAATATTAGAGAGATAAGGTGAGTAAGGTATTATCTTTTATTGCACTAAATTCTGTTGTGAGAGAGACAGTGCTAAGCAATCTGTTCCACCTTACATTTAGTTGTGATGTTGGGAGTCCCTTTCCCAGACCTGAAGACAACCTCTCAGCATCAGGACTTGGTCCAATAAAAGATATTATGTTATTTGCCTCATCTTTGTTTGTTTTTTTAGTTACGGTAGTCTCATTGGGATGTCAGAGGTAGGCCATCTCTTTCTGTATTTTCCCACATTCTCCTTAGTCCATTTGCGTACCATAAGGTTTTTTTTTTGTTTTTTTTTTTTAATGAAGTGCCATAGCAGTTGAGTCAAAATGTTACAGGTGTTCAGGCAAACACAAACATACAGACTCTTGTCTAATTTTTTTGAAGTTGTTTGCTCACCAGTAGCATATAAGAAGTCCTAATCCTACATTTGTGAGCTACTTGAACTTAATGACAAGATCTGTATTGAAACTGGTGAGAAAATGGTGAACTAACTTGTGGAATTATAGTAGATACATCATTAAAGGATTCCAGGTTTGGTAGCAAACCCAAAGGAAATTAATTTGAATATAAAAAGCCTGCAAGTCAGATTAATATGCCAGATCCTGCAGTTGTTTCACATGCAGAATTTCTCTTGAAGCCAGTGGGAGTTTGTGTGTAAAAGGGATCTCGGCCTAATAAGCACTTTACAAGGATTGTACTGCATGCTATTTTACTACAATATGGTAGGTACATGTTAGACCATTCTGTGAGATTTTCTTATTGTAAGGAATAATTCTGGTAAAACAAATATTAAAAATATATTATAAACTGTAGATACTTTGAACCATTATGAATCCTAGTACAGAAAATGACCACAGGAGAACAGGATTGTTGAAACCTCTTATGTCCAGAGTTTAGGTGCCAGTTTGAGACTGCAACTGTTTGTATCATACTTGTCAAGAAAATATTTTATTTCCCAGTATAGTCAGTATTTTAATATTTCATATAACTCAATACATACTTAAAACATGGCAGTAATATTCATAATTTACACAATGCAGTCAGTACCTTCAAATAAGAAAAATATCAGTGCACTTTAACCAGGCACCATCTGGGTATATTTAAAGCCAAATTTTTATCCCTTTTTAACAGTACATCAATCAGACATTTATTTGCGGTATTTTTTCCTGAAAAACATTGTATCTGTCTTATTTGTTCTCAGTTTTGTTTATTTTAAGCACGTTTTCACTAGTGTTCTACAAGTTAGTCTCAACTCAATTTGAAGTGAAACGGTTTTTTAGTTTAGATAATTTACATATAAAAGCTTTACTGTACATTTTATAAAACGACTGTATTCAGAAAACAACTATTTCAATTTAACAACATTGTTATTCTGCAAGCTGAGACACCTCCCCCACTCACTTTTGCTGTTACTAACAATGTTTCTTCTTGTCCTAATTTTAAATTGTTACTGGCTGAAATTCGATATGCTTTTTTCAAACCATACTAAAATGAGTCTAGACCCACTGTGACTTGACAGTTATATGTGAAGATTAAAAATGTATTTCTTTTGTCAAGATAATCTGGGAATGATAGGTATCCAGTTGTTTTGAAACACTCCCTTTTTAAAGAAGTGAAGATTATTGATGGTAATTTTGAGCTAAAAATCCTTGTACTCCATTTTGTATGTTGGATCTTGAAAATGCTCTTTAGATTTTATTGTGCTGTGTAAATCCCTGTGAGCCAGTCTCTGAGTCTCAGCATACTGTATCATAGATTGTCTTAGAGAAATACAATCACATGTATAAGATTTCAGAGTGTTATATTTGTATAATAGAGCCAGCTGACAGTGTTTCTAATTATTGGACCTTTGATCAGAAAGAGGATGTCTGACTTTATAAAAGAAAATACCAAAGTTTTATTCTGTTACGAGATGATGCTATACCAGTAATTTGCATAGGGCTCTATTTATTCTACTTGCTTATGTTTTAAAATACTAAACTCCTCTAATTCCATTATGCACATAATATCAGACACCCATTTGTGAGTGGTTTCCTGTTAAATTACACTGTATGAAACAATCAGCTATTTTAAACAGGAGCTATAAAGCAATATTAAATGTAATATTCTGTCCTTAGAAAGTATTAATCTTATTGCTTCACTCCTTACTCTAAATTGACTTATTCTAGAACAATAAGAAAATGACAAGTCATGTTTATTGTTAAGATGACAAAAATTGTCCCTTGCCAAGTTTGAGCTGGTTGTAGCCAGCACTTACATGTTATGTCGGTCTAAAGGGTTGAGATAGTTAAAGTTTATTGATTTTCTCTTGTAGACAAGATATTATTTGTACCTGCGACGCCATTTATGCTAACATCTCCATAAACCGCTGTTCATAATTTACATAACAAAATTGGCAAGAGCCATTGTAACAGGGCGGCGACTCACCCCTGCGGCACCTCCTGCTGGTACGTCTGGGAATTAGCTCTCCAGTCTCTGGAGAGCACTCTGCAGGCCGATGTCCTGCTTGCTGCTGGCCCAGAGTCCCTCCCTGGACCCTGGTGCCCTCTTCCCTTGGGTGCTGTACCCCTGCAGTACCCCCTCAGATCTTAGGGTCTCCCCTCCCGGAGAACCCCTATGCTCTATCCCCACCTTGCCTCAGTCTAGGCAACTCCTAGTCACCACTTGCCCCCGTTCTCTGGGGCAGACTGCAGTATCATTGCCATTCATCACAGGCAAGGGGGGTTGGCCTGCTGTTCTGCCTCTATAGCCCTGGGCTGCTCCCTGCAACCCCAGTACCCTTTGTGGGGCCTTCTCCTAGGCCCTGAAGTCTGGGGGTTTCTAGGCTAGAGCTTCCCCAGCTCCTCCCGCCTTGCCCCAGCTCTGCTTCCCTCTAGGTATTCTGTCAAGCTCCTAGCAGCCAGGCCTGTCTACCCCTGCATACAGAGGAGACTCTGTTCTCAGGCCCTTGCCTCTTAGTGCTTTTATAAGGGCCTGGTCTGTTTGGGGCGTGGCCACCCAGCTGAGCCTGCTTCCCAATCAGCCCAGCTTTTCCCTACTCAGCCTGGGAGCTGCTTGCTCCCAGCCACAACCCTTTCCTGGGCTGTTTTAAGCCCTCTTTCCTGGAGTGGGGCAGTCGCCCCACTACAGCCATACATTATGTAATATTACAATTGCTAATATTTTACATGGACTTTGAGTTTAAAAAGTCACTTTAAATAAAGAATTGGACGTATCTGTTGTATATTTAAAGGTCCATTTTTTAAATCTATTCTAGTTTTAACCACTTGGATAGATTTTGAAGTTGTTCAAACTTCTTTTTTGGTGAAAATTCCTAACCAACATTCTTTTTATACTTAGAAGGAATCAAATGCAAAAATCTCAGTACAAGGGTGACATTTCATTTAAGCAATGAGCAATGCTTTTCTCTTCTAGACGTCTCAACTCTGTGAGCTCTAACAATATTGATGCTGCGACTACAAGGGTTTGGGTGTTGGGCTTTTTTGTTTGTTTCTGTTTTAGTTAGGTTTATTTATGTTTTCTAGCTAATCTTATGGTTTTCCTTAACATCCATAGGATTATTTATTTTGAAAACAAAATAGATAAATGGTATTCTCCATAATTCTGCGCCTTGGACTACCAACCGCCACATCCTCTAACAATTCCTTCATGTCTCACGATAACCCTCTGCCCCAAAGAATCACAAACTTTCAACTTTCTCTAACTGTGTTGGCTTGGTTGCTGAAACAGTATCTATTTCTCTCTCTCTCTCTCTCTCCCTCCCGCGGAGATACTGTACTAGTGTAACAGAGGATCCTGTTAAGGGCATCTGTTATCTTAGATAATATTTTATTCTGATTTTTAAGTGTTTCAACAGACGGGATTAAGTGAGGAAAGAACGGAGATGCTTCTTCATTTTTTAAATTGCTCTTCTGTATCAAGCACTCCCAGTGTCAGAAATACCCAGTGATTATTACTGTGCAAAGCTTTGCAGTATGGTTGGTATAACCACTGTTGGCATTGACTCATAGGTCATTCCAAATACTACTTCACAGCAAATCCTAAGGTAGACAGAAGATAAAAAACACTGTGCACAATGAGACCTCCCTTGTCCTGATAAATATTTCTTTAAAACATAAACAAGGTTGCAGTGTTTGCATATTTAATTACAAGTCTTCAGCTTTGTTAAGAAGTACAGCAGTGACTAAGTTCTGGTGCTCTGGGAGGCATTGTGCTTTTCTGAGTTCCCCAAAGGTTATTTTGACTTTGTATTGCCTGAAACTCAGGACTGGACCTTGGTGGTACAATTGGACCCTGAAAAAAGGATACATTTGTCAAACTGGGATAGTGCATTTTAAAAATGGGGAAATAATTCAAGGTCATCATTATGGCAAGATAAATACTTCCCTTTGCATTACTGCAAAAGAATGTTCACCCTCATTGTCCATGGATCTGGTCAGCTGTTTTTGTGTACTGATTGGACAGTATGTTGGATGTTGACTCAAATGTTACTCAAGGACAGAACTGACACTAGGCACAACCATGCAGATAATTGGAATACGAATGATTGCTTGAACAGATCCCTTGGAAGAGCCACCCTTTCATATGGTACAATTGTGAGTTGCTGCATCAGTGAGTCAGCATGCATGATATGACTATCACAAGTACCACTTTCACAGGTGCTGCTAGCATTGGGGACAGGCCAGCCACAGGGCTGTTTGATGGAGTATGTGGATATATCTGTGTTAGGGCATATCTTGTATAATGAGCTCCAGTGTCAAAGAGTAACTTAAAAAACAACAGAAAAATGAAGTTTCAACCTGGGGTTAGAGGGAGGGAGATTGTCCTGATTCCTACGGGCACTGAGACAACTGGGTTATCTTTATTTTTGTCCTAATTTGAGAAAATGTTGAAATTGTCTGGTATTATTGGTAGTGAGTGTCTTTTTAATTAATCCTACTTGATTGGGATGTCTAAGCCCCAAGAGTACTGTCTCTTATCTGGTAGTTAATACCTTGGCTAATATTTTACTGTCAACATTAATTAGAGATGTGGGATGGTAACTGGCACAGTGATCTGGCGCCTTCCCGTTCTTGAGAATAATAGAGATTAGAGCAATGAATAGTGTAAGGGCAAGCTGTCCCTCTCCTGGGGCTGACTCAGATATCTTAGATAGAGGTAGAGAGAGAGAGAGGAACTCCTGTCAGATCATGTCTGTGTGTGCAGAGTAATGTGGTGCAGGTTTTCTCCAGTGATGTCAGATGGATTATATCTGGTTGGCCTTGTTTTTAACATACAAGTTCCCAGCAGTTCTGCAGGGACTCAATGTGTCCTCTGCAATGACTCATCCCAGACACCAATGGCTACTGTAGCACTGGCAATGAGGGCAGGGACACTATCTCCTTCTGGCTCTACCTCTTGTTGTCCAGGCTCAATGGAGCTGCTGGGGAGAAGCGAGCAGGGAGGCATGAGATGCACCAGCTGGCTGCCACAGGGTCTTGCTGGCTAAGAGGAGAAGGGGGGAGAGAATGTGGATAGGGATGACATTGGGCTCACTGGAGACAGTACGAAGCGAAGCCAGAAAGAGTTAGTTGGCTCTGTGATTCCTCCTCCTAAGACCTTAATTATAGACTGTATATTTTGGGGTTGTGCACTTTCACATCCATCTGTATGTCTCAGGTTTCCAGCTAGTCCATCAGACTAATATATGCCAAGTTCCCTCATGCTGTGTAAAGGTTATTTAACCTTGGGTGTCATCTGGATCAGTTCTTAACGAGCAAAACCTTCAGAAAGATCAAATTATCTTACTCCCATTTTTAGGGCTGTATTTTATTTTTCACTCTTTCCCTTCTTTTCCTTTAAATAGTAGAGTAGACTGGCTGGATATATGTATATTCTTAAATGTCCATGTCTACGTCCCTACTCTCCCATGCCATGGAAATGCTCCCAGCATTCTCCTCAGTGTTCTCTAGGAAAAAGCAACCTAAGTTTGTACGTATTCACTGAACTCATTATCCAGCAACAGTGAAATACTAAATCATATCCAGCGGGTGCTTGAGGCCAGTCCAATGGGTAACTTGCTTGAACCAGGACCATGGTCTGAGACTGTGAAAGATCCAACAGCAGCCAAGTAATATTATTGTTACTATTCAACACCATACCTATGCACTTTACATGCAGAGGACATTTTAAAAAAAGAATTATGTCCAACAGTAATGGTGATAGACTAGGCCACGGAATTTCAATCTTTTTTCATTTGCGGACCCCTAAACCATTTTGACTGAAGGTGTTAGACCCCTTTGGAAACCTTAGACATAGTCTGTGGACCCCCGGGGATCTACGGACTACAGGTTGAAAACCACTGGACTAGGCAATAAAAGTTCCATACCTTTTAAAATGCCAGCTCTTCGTCTATTTTCATTCTGTTGCCAACATTGTTTAATCTAATTCACTACGTTGGATCTGAAAAGGTCTGTTGATCCTTTATCTTGGATGACACTGCTCTTTCAGGATGCGTATTGTGCTTTTGTTCCCAACAGCTATCAGGCAGTAGATCTGGTTTATATTGAACTGCATTCGCTGCAGTTCACAAACTTCAGAAAAATAAACTTGTTAATATAATGCAGAGATTGCTACTGTAGCGTAAATTTCACTATTTCGGATTTGATTGCCATGGGACTTGAAGCAAGTCAACATAGATTCCTATGTAGAATCTAGGGTGAGTTTTCCGAAGCATAGGTCAGGGCATGGCACTGGTGAGTCAGGCCCTCGGTGGGGGCTGAGCAACAACAGTATGGGTATGTCTCCACTACAGCAGTAGGTCGATTTCCCTTAAGTCGATTTTTCTAAAGTAGACTTTAGAAAATGGACTTAGTGCGTCCCCACAAAGGACAGCAACTCGACCCTGTCTGTCCTTAAACTTTTGCAGGGGTCGACATAGGGAGTGTTGCACTGTGGGTAGTTATCCCACAGTGCCGGGAGTCCCCAGCTGTCACCACCTTTCGGGGCAGCCAGGCACGCTCCCCAGGGGACCAGCCCCAGTCCAAGCAGCTCCGCGGGCCCTCCCCGCCCGCCGGATCAGCCCCGAGAGCCCCCCCGCCAGCCTGAACAGCCCCGCGCCGGACCCCCCGCCTGCCCGAGCAGCTCCGTGGACCCCCCCACCCGCCGGATCAGCCCCGTGCCGGCTCCCCCCACCCGGGGGGAGTCGGCACGGGGCTGTTCAGGCGGGCGGGGGGTTCGCGGAGCTGCTCGGAAGGTCGGAGGCTTAATGTCACCTGCATCCTCAGTAGCTGAAAATCGACCTAGAGACAGGTCGATTTCAGCTAAGCCTCTCGTTAGGGAGGAGTTATAAAGTCGATTTTAAGGTCCCTTAAAATCGACTTTAAGGGCATGCAGGTGAGGACGGGTACAGGCTTAAGTCGACTTTAGCCCTAGTGTGGACCAGGGCTATATGATAGCAAGCCAAGGCCCTAGGTTCCAAAGTGCCTGGGACAGGGGGAGACTGCCACCTGTGATTTTGGGTGGCAGGGGGGATGCAGGCCCTCCCACTCCACTGCGTCCCAGCCCAGGGCCCTAGCAGTGGAAAAAGACCCGCTAATGCCTCAATGTGGATCCTGGCCACAACACACTGACATGGGTTCTGGTAGTGCTGCGGCCAGACTAGGCTCAGCTGCCCCAGGCTACTTCCAGACTTCCACTCTTGAGGGTGATGTCCTTAGGGGCGTCCAGCACCATGGGTTCTTTGGGATAGCTGATGCAGGGCAGGCCTGGCAACTTCTCTGGGTAGCTGGCGCAGGGCAGGTCTGGCCAGTCTTTGGGTTTACCACAGGCCTCTGGGGGTTTTCCAATCGCAAGCTAGACCGGAGGCATCTGGCCTACCCAGTGGCTGCTCTCTCAATGAGCTCTGTGGTTGGGCCTTTATCTTTCTGGGGCCACACCTGATCCTCTGGGGGTGGACTCAGAGCTCCCTGACTCCGCCCACTCTGGTGTCCCGAGGGACTTCTCTCTCTGTGGGGTGGCGGGGAGCCACACTGCCTCACTACAATCATCTATACTTTTTAAGGGTTTTTTTCCCCTTTTTTTTCATTGTCTTTAAAGATAGGAATGTAGGACATGTTAGCAGTCGGTCCTGCAAAGTGTTGAATGCCATCAGATAGCTCTCATACATTTCAATGAGCACTGAGAGTGCTCAGCACCTTGCAAGATTGACTCTTTGGTCATCTTGAAACTGGCTAGCAGCCAAAATTGTGTGTGTAGGATTTGGCCTATGAAGCACTGTAAATGAGTGAAGGGAAAGAAAGAGAAAAAAACTTGGACAAAGATCATTCTAATTGTTGGACTGAAGGGGTGTGGGTTATTTTTTTCGTGGTTATAAGTGCAGTTCATAAAAGCAAGTGATGGTGAGATTAGTGAGGGTGGATTCAATACTTCCTAGTGGCTGATATGGATTCAAATATGCAGATGTAAATATCAAGTCCTCATGTAGGTACTTTGACAGGAGTTTACAGAATCATTTCAAACTGTGAGATATATATTTATTTGGTTCAGGCTAAACAAATTTAGGTCTTGACAGTACCTGAAGGGGGGACTTGCAAGGGGAAACCAGGCTACTGCAGTTTACATGCTTGGCTGGCTGGTTCTCACTCACATGCTCAGTGTCTAACTGATCACCATATTTGGGGTTGGGAAGGAATTTTCTCCCCCGGCTGATTGGCAGTGAGTTTGGGGTATTTGGTTTTCCTCTGCAGCATAGGATGTGGGGCAATTGACAGGATTATATGGGTATATCCCACCTAACCTATTTCCAACCGTTGCAGGGCTTCAGGCAGTAGTGCCCCTCAGTCCCTCCTGTTCCCTGCCCGTAGCACATAATAATCTATAGTCTCCATTGGGCTGTAATACTGTGTCCTAATTTCAGTTGTTGAGTTTATTGTGTGGCAGTGGTGGAGGCCTGTGAGGTACAGAATATGAAATTAGATGATCCGGTGGTCCCTTCTGGCCTTAAACTCTATGGTACATCTACACTGCAATAAAAAAAAATCCACAGCATCAAGTCTCAGAACTCGGGTCAACTGACTTGGGCTCGCAGGCTGCAGGGCTAAAAATTGCAGTGTAGACCCTTGCAGGGTCTCAGAGCCTACATTCCAGTTCAAGACTGAATGTCTACACTGCAGTTTTTAGCCCCGCAGTCCCTGTGAGCTCAAGTTGGCTGACACAGGCCAGCCACGGCCATGCTGCTGGTCTTTTTTTGCAATATTGGTGAAGTTGATTCCCTAGATGGCACTGTTCCCACTGAATCAGCAAGGGAGCAATACCTCTGTGTGGCATTAGGATGCACTGTGGAGCTGCTATCACTCATCTGGATAACATGTGAAACCAAAATGCCCAAGACTATTAAATGTTTACCTGAGAATTTTCTGTAGTTCTAGGATATTAGTACCTGTGTCATGGCTAAATTTAAAGGAGAGGGGAATTTAAAAAAGATGCCAGAAATCTCTTCTTCTCACCCACTGCATGATTATTTGAGGGCAGAAACTCTGTACTTGCTTAAAACTTTTTTAAAACATGGAACATTGGGATATTTCTGTACCTGAGAGAAAAGCTAAAAACAAAGGTAGCAAAACCTTCAGTTGGAATTGTCAAGAAAGCTTAGGTTGTCGGGGTTGTGAATATTTTAGGGTCCCTTTAAAGCCAATTAAAATTACCATTGATTTCAGTGCGACCCTAATGTGGCCTTATAATTCTTTTACACAAGCTGGAATAGTCTGAGTCATTATTTATGTGATCACTGGCCTGTTGGAAACCTGTTCATATGTACATCTCATGTTATTAAGCTTTTACATAGGTTGGGCTATATGCAGTTAGTATATGCATTATGAAGAAAACAACTTCTTTCCAACTGACTCCAATGGCGAATGGGGACAAAAGATTTCACAATAAGAAATAACACAACAAATTAACTAAAGTTGTAGAGAACCTTTTTCTTTTTTTTTTAATTTGATGGGTGGATTTTTCTGTAAAGGTAGCAAACTTTGATCTCACTATTCATAGCAGGACTGCTTGGAACTAACAGTGCACAGAAATCTTTTTTACCACTTTGTTTTGGGGCCGGGCTTCACATAAATATTTTTGTTTGGTTTGATATAGTTTTCCTAGTATTTAGCATGTAACATTTAAAAGCCCTTCATGGCTGGAGAGTTTTTATTGTAAACTTAAAATATTAATTTAAACATTCAACATTTTACAGCTGCTTTTTAGTACATAAACTTTCACAGATACTCAGAGAGAGTAATTTTTGTTTTAATATTTGGTTTTTCAGAACTGCTCCAAGGGGGAGGAAAAAAACCCAAATTACTGATAAAATACTTCGTGTTTAGATCTTTTAGCTGGAAAAGCAACATTTTTAACGCGGAGAAGAATTCCTATTAAATGAGGGATAAACACTAGCTCTGCCAAGGAAAGCAAACATTCTCACAGCTTCTTTAAAAACAACAAGAACAACAACAACATGCAGCAGACTACCCTGAACATGTTTTAAAAAAAAAAAGTTGATCTACTTACAGGCTACAGTAGCCCAATTGTTGCTGTTCAGTAGGAGTGCTCTTAACAACAGGAACTAGAGAAATGAATATGCTCTCTCAAAGTTATCTGCAATGCTGAAAAGAATTAGGTCATTTAATAGCAAGGAAACAATTACAAAATGTACCTTACATGGTTAGTGTTTAAAGGCTGCTTGGTGGACGTGGCTCAACATAGAAAGCTGCCAGGTGGGCCATGACAATTGTAGCATCCCTTTGGCTGACTAGAGGTGGAAGCACTGCTGAAGCAGTGGGCATAATTCTCAGTTGGTATAAATCAGGAGAGCCTCGTTGACTTCAATGGAGCTCTGGAAGTTGATACCTGCTGGGAATCGTGCCCAGTGTTGCTCAGTCCTTGATGGGAAGGCAGTACTTTGTTCTCTGTAGCAACCCCTATGGCAGCACAAATATGGCATAGACAGGGTTAATGGGAAATTACTTTCAACTTTCATTCAGCTAGCACAGTGAGTTGAGATATGGACCTTGTAGGGTGAAATGGTAAAAAAAGACAAAATTGGGTCAGGGCAGGAGCATAGTAAAGGGAAGGTTTCCTATCACTTCCATGGAGGAAATAAAAAACAATCAAACTCTCCAGGTTTTTTCTCTCCAAAGCACAATAATATTCAGAGAGGGAATACATATGACCAAAGTGTCTTCCGCACTGGCTATCTTCCAAAAGCGCATTTGTCAATCACTAGGTATTTGGTAAGCCTTGGTGACTGTCATGGGGAGAGGTAAGCAGAGGACCATTAGGGTTGTGTTTTTGTGGTTTTGGTTTTTTTTAAGACTGTCAATCCAGTTTAAAGGTTTGTGTATTACAGCCATGTTAGTTCCCCTGTCCCCGCCACTAGTTCCTTCATTGTCCAGGGTATATGTCTAGGTTAACAAAGTGTCACAGTATCCAGCAGTGGCACATAGTTCACATCAGATCAGTAGATTCTGGAGTTCTTATGAACACTGCAAACTTTTTTAAAAGGTTCTCATTAAATCATAGCATAGGTTCTTATTAGCATAGGTTCTCATTAAATCATGGAAATTAGTCACTGATTCAAAAAAAGTCACTGGGAATGGAAAACGTCAGGATTGTGGCTGTGAAAGATAGTCTTTGGCCCCCAATTTTTGTGGTGATCAGAAGGAAACTGTGCAGTGGGAGTTGATTTCTCCTACTGCCTATGATTAAACTATTAAGTGGATGCTTTTAGTTCCAATAAGTACATGCAGCCAAAGGGAGATGATGTCCACGCAAACTCCGGCAACTGGGAGAAAGGCTAATCGGAAGGATTCTCTGGAATGTAGATGAACATCAATTTTGTCTTACTGTCTGAGGCAGTCTCCAGAAATGGATGTATCTAAGCCAGTGATCTACAGCTGCTTAGATTGCTAGTCATTTTTTTCCCTAGGGAAAGGCCTAAACCAAAGCCCTTAATCCAAACACCACCAAAATGCCGGGAAAGATTTGGATGGAAACAGTGAGATCTGCAATTTGGGAATATGTCTTTTTTTTTTTCTTGAATTTTTCAGGCTGGCTCCTCTTATGGTGATTGAATATGTATAAAGTTTTATGTCCTTTTGGGAACTGGTCAATTAAAAGAAACTGCATTCTTCACAACACAGAGACAATGTTTAATGGGAGAGCTATTTTAATTTTACCCTCAATACTGCATTAGCTAGTTTAACTGTACAATGCTTTCACCTTGGGTTAGCAGTTTTCAAATAATGGCCTGTGGAGCCTTCCTGCGCTAAAGGCCAGACTCTAAAATATAAACGTATGGTCTAGGTACTAACGGGGAACAAAGAGGCACACTTTTAGCATAGGTGAATGAATAGAAGAAAACATTTTGAGAACCCTGAAATGGAGGATCATGAGTCTGTAGGAGGAAGAGGAACCTCTCTCTTAGCAGGTAGCCTACAGAATGAACTATCTGAAGAACCGTCTTCCAGGCTGTATGCAGACAGAAACTTGAATAGACGCTGTATTCCCTTCCCAACCTGTGCTATTTGTTAGACTGTGCTGACTTCTTACTACCCCCTGAATCTCCCTGGCAGAATAGATGTTTGGTCCACTTTTCCCCATAGCCTCCTACATAGGTGGAGATTCTACCTCTTGGCCTTCTGGCAGGACACTGCCCTGGTTTCACTGTTGCTACATTAAAGCTAGCTTGGGTATGCTTATACATGCTGCAGTCACACCACCAATTGCAGTGTAAACATATCCTTAAACACTTCCGAGCCAAAGTTTCATTTAAAGTCCATGCACTCTTTTGAAAATATTACCCAAGATCTGATTCATTCTTGGAAGGAGTTAAGGAAATATTAAATTTGATAACAAACTATGTGTAAAATAAGTTACATGTTGGTGCACACACATATGTTTAGATCATAAATATTATATTTCAAAAAGTGATTTGACTAGGAAGTAAAAAATGCTACAAAGTTGCTAAAAATAACAGAGGAGGCAAGGTTGAAGGAAGAACTTTTTCACTTGGAAGGTGGTGAAGCACTGGAATGGGTTACCTAGGGAGGTGGTGGAATCTCCTTTCTTAGAGGTTTTTAAGGTCAGGCTTGACAAAGCCCTGGCTGGGATAATTTAGTTGGGGATTGGTCCTGCTTTGAGCAGAGGTTTGGACTAGACGACCTTCTGAAGTCCCTTCCAACCCTGATATTCTGTGATTCTATGAAGTAAGGAAAAAATCGCTGATATCGGATTTCATGGCAAAATTTGTACTGCTAAACTTTCTCTAGATTAGGTTTTTTAATTTGAGTTCATTAATTTCCAATGAACTCAAGTGAGCTAACACATTTGTAAAAGCTAGCCTGGGCACTTTGCAGATATGTTCCAGGACACACACATTTGTGGTTTTGTGTGCCTTAGAATAAATATTTGTAGAGTATCCAGATTAGCATTTACAAACATATTATCCAGCTCAAGTAAACTTAACCTGAGTTAATAACTCTAGTCTAGACATAGATTTATATTCTTCATGTGTCAGTTATATGAATGTTTAAAGTATACTCAAATAACATTTAATTGTGATATTAAATGTGCATGCATATAGCTTTCTGTCACACAAGCAAATACATTCTGTAGGAAATTATTTGCAAAGTGTAAGCAAGGGAATAGTCCCGCTGTTGTGGGGAACCCTCCTGGCTTCTGCACTACCCCGGTGAAATGGGCTAGCAGAAGGATCTGAGTCCTCGCTCCCAGTTCCTTTACCCAAAGGCCTCCCTAACCTTATTAGTGTTATCCCCCAGTGCAAAACTAAAATTAATTCAGTGCTTTAAGCAGGCCACTATATTGCTTACTTGTGGAAACATAGCAAGAAATGTGTTAAATTCACTTTGAAATTCTCAGCAGCTGTTGAAATGTATATTTGTTTTTAGTTTGTGTGTGTGTTTTACAGGGCTAAATTTGTCAATCCTGCATTGTGATTGGAGCACCACTTGAAAATCCCATCAAATGGTTTGGGTGCATAAGGATCTCAGATTGATGAAAATGTTTGGAAAAAACATTTTGGAATGTATTATTTGTATGAAATACCTTCTTTTCTTAAATAATAACAATTGCTTTCTGAACTCATAAGTCAGCGCAGAAACAAAGCTACTTGTAATCACATTGTGTGTAATTGCTGCTGTTTGTGCCGTACTAGATCAGCCCACTACAGTTTCCTGTCTCTCTTGGTGTCATTTAATCAGATTTCCCTCATCCATTTGGGGTGCACTCTCTGTTCTTTTTCTATGAGCAGATAATAATCAAGATTCAGTTACCTAAATATAAATGAACACATCTTAATGCAGCTATTTACAGGGTTGGGGCTACCTGTATATACAGCGTTATATTTATACGGAGCTTATAATGTGCAAATGTTCTTTTAACAAAAATGCAAGAAATCTATTTTCAAAGAACAATCTTCCTTTTTCCACAGTTGGCACTGTCTCATTTTAAGACGTGTGCAGCAGCAGTTATTAATTTCCCCCCCTAGTCTTTCAAGGTTGAATGGCTAACTCCAATATCTTGCAACAGCTACACAGGAAGGAATAGTGTTATTCATTAGGGCATGTGGCTTGACCAGGGGTAATCACCATTTCAGATTTATGTCACAGGGAGTCTATAAGCGGAACTCCACAGTAAAACTAGATTCCAACGATGGCATAAGTCAAGAAATTGGCATGTTTCTTTCAGAAGTATAGAGTCTTGTCTGGGCTCAGAACTAATGTGCTGACCAACCTGCTCTCTGCAGGAGAGATCAGTTTCTGGCACTATTCCTTTTACAACTATGATATCAGGAGCTATTCCACATGTAAGAGAACACCAGAAAAAAGGACATGTTTAATGAAAATGGCTCTTGTGAGTGGTAAAGCTCTGAAAGTTGATTCCAAGAAACTGATTCAAGTACTGTGAGAAGACTGCACTTGATGCAGGAACCATGAATTTAATTAACAAAACCTCAGAAATTTCTTCGGAGTATTTTTGTTTGTAACTGTGGAGTGAGTGTGTGTGTGTGTAAATATATCTATTACATGTATTTGTATTTGGGTAGCTAGGGGCAGGACTGAGATGGAGCATGTTCGAGGGTGGATGTGAGTGCAGATGAAGCACAATCTGGACTGCAGAGAAGCCCATGGGTTTCTGGTTAAGTCTGTCTTTTATTTGAGAGCTCTCTTGGGCTTCTGTAAATTGTACCTGGGGTCGCACTAGCTGCTGAGTATCTGAAATCTAATAGGGCTAGTTGGCTAAGGCAACACAAGTCCATGGAGAAGGGGAAACTAGAATTTATGTTCTTCTCCAGAGACCTACCACACGTATCCCTAACCCTAAGTGAGTTGGCAGAACTGCTGCTGCATTTTCCCCTCATTCAGAGCTCTAGCTTTGCTCCTGGGAGCATGCTTAAAACTGGCCCATAAGGGGCTCTGTGGCGCTGAAGTGTAAATCAAATGTTCAGAGATTTTGGCAGCAAGCCTCTAGCCACCTGAGCAGAGCTGAGAGACTTATAACTCAACCAAATTTGGGTAAATTTTCATGGGGATATCAAAAGGCACCTTTCTGATCCCAGGACCATCCCCTCCATCAAACTTCAAGTTCCTAATTCAAACGCTTGTAGGTATGACAACTCTTAAAATAAATAAGTTAGAAAAAGGTAGATGCTGGGGGAGGGGGAAAGCTAAGTAACCTCACTCTTGGGAGAAAATAAAATATTTTAGCTGAAAATTTCAAAACAAGTTTTCATTCTAAGGCGCACAGCAAGCATGGGAAATTTCAGCCTGATGGTTAAAATTTAACAAAGTTATAAGCAATTTAAAAAGGGACTTATAATGGAAAATGTTGAGCAACCTTAAGTATGGGTATTTCTACTAGCTCTGCCTATAATATGTGTGTGCTTATACACACAAAAATATGTGTATATATACACAGACTTTGTATATTTATTAGTGTCCATCACACGTGCGTGCGCGCACACACACATATTTCTTTTTATCGGTATAGAGATATATATACATACTTTTCATCATATACTGTTTTGCTTGAATGTGTGTATTTCATATTATTTACAGAAACAGTGCTATGTTAGTGCATTTGTACGCCAGCTTCATTGTATACTAATTATATGTACAGTGCCTATATATCATAAAATACACATACACAGGTACTGAATGGAAAATAATGATTTGATCTGTTAGCTTAGAGAAGCTTAAATTTAAATTCCTTAAATCCTTTCCCTTAAATTTAAATTCCTTAAATTTCCCTTCCCCTCCCATATTTTCCACTGAGTTTAAATAGCACCAAACCCACTTTCCTTATACAGTTGAACTCACTGTGCAGTGACCGTCCATTCACTCAGGATGAAAAAAAGTTATACTGTAAATGAAAATAAGATTTGTTTTTTTCAGTGCAGCATTTCTTTGCTTCTCTAAAAACAATTTCTGCTGTGTTTATTGCTGCATCACAATAAGGTTAATGTATTCATATTCATAATCAGTTTGTAGTAAACTATTAGTACTCCAGGTGAAAAAAGATTAAGAACCCTTTTACAAGTAAAGCATTACAGCCTCCAGGAACTCTGATCAACTTGTCTTTATTAATCTGTTTGAATTTGCTTGACTCCTTTTCACTAGCAGTTTAATGGAGAGGAGTGAGTTTTCTCAGAGCATTTTGTTTACTTGGGAGTGCCCCTTGACTCCCAGAACAGTCAATGTTGCTCTCCTTACTAGATGTAATTTTGAGTTGGTCAAACCTGTGGTCTACATGTAGCTCTCTTTCTACTCTTAGCACCAAGATTGTATCATTGTGGTTTGTGGTGAGCTGACAGTTTTTGGCCTCATAAGCTTTGTTGGTCTATAAAATGTGTACAGTAAAACCTCGATATAACGGACTAATTCGGGCGAGGTGGTGTCCGTTAAAGCCGAAAGTCCGTTATTTAATAATTTTTTAAAATTATTAAATAACAAGACTTTCGGCTTTAACGGACACCACCTCGCCCGAATTAGTCCGTTATATCGAGGTTTTACTTACCCCACGAGCCGTCAACCCGCCTGCTGGGACCCTGGCGGCAGCCACCAGCCCCCCCGCCTGCCCGGGTCCCAGGCTGCTGGGACCCGGGCGGGAGCCGTCAACCCGCCCGCCTGGGTCCCCGCTGCTGGGACCCGGGCGGGCTGGCAGCGGGGAGCCGGGAGCAGCCAGCCTGCCCGCAGGCAGGACCCGGTAGCCAGCCCACCCGCCCGCGGCGGGACCCGGGAGCCAGCAGCCCGCCCGCCCGCGGCGGGACCCGGGAGCCGGCAGCCCGCCCGCCCGCAGGCGGGAGCCGGGAGCCGGCAGCCCGCCCACCCGCAGGCGGGACCCGGGAGCTGCCAGCCCGCCCGCAGGCAGGCGGGAGCAGCCAGCCAGCCCGCCCGCAGGTGGGACCCGGGCGGGAGCCGGCAGCCCCCGAATAACAGATTTCGGATGCATCGGAAATTTTGTCCGTTGCATCCAAAGTCCGTTAAATCGGGGTACGTTAAATCGGGGTTTTACTGTAGTATGTTTCGAATAGAAGACATACTGAGGGACTTTGTCATGGTGGGCTACATTATTCCAACAGATGAGGTATTGAATCTCCAGTTCCCTTTTCTATGGAGAACGTTTTCAGATAAAACTGTTGTCTTGTTATAATTTTCCACGTATATTTGTTCTCCAGAAAAGGAATTTGAAAACTTCAAGGACCTTATATCCATCCATTTTAAAATAACTAGATCACATTAGGGTACTAGAGGTAGAAGATGAAGAAAAAAGCAGAACTTTTATGTTGTTTCATGACTCTTTAACTTCCCATAAGGTTTTACAAACCTTCCAGGAGTGGTTCCTCCCTCTGAAAACCTTACCTCTCAGGAATTCTTCCTGCAGGAAATAAGAAAGGGAAGTGAGAATGAAAAAGTGTCAATAAGCTATATTATTTCAACCCATTCATAAGTCTTCTAATTGGGATTTGCTTTTTTAATAAACACACTATGTTAACATCACAATTATAGCTGTAACAAGAAGATAAACTGAGATTTAAATTAGTCACAATTTTTCAAAAATGTTTGTCATAGTCATTGCCATGACTAAAAGTTGGCAATTGCACCTGAAAATGGGTGCACATGAACATATGCAGGCATGTTGATGAAAGTTTTCTGGAAATATATGCGCAAAGGTCTTCAGGGGTGGTTTCTTTCTCCGTAGCGCTTGTTTGGATGTTTTAATGGAGAAAACCATATTCTTTTATGTATATTTTATTGCTAGACTCAGACCCTGTGATTCTTGGCATTCATACTTCAGAACTGTGTCCTTCGTTTATTTTACATGAGTGCAAATATTCATTTCACTATGTTTTCCTCCTCATATAACACCACGTCTATTGTATTTTACTAGTACATATAAAGTGAAAGAACAATTAAATTACATTTTAGTCAACTGAAAAAATAAGACGTAGAAAAATAAATTACCTAGAGTTTTTAATCTACAAATATTTTTCTTCACAATTTTCTGAGGCAATGAAATTAACTCAAAGTATATTCCATCACTGCCTAATTGCTAAACATTTTTAATGATCCAGCTGGTTTTTTTATCTTAACATTTTAGTAAAATGTTATTTCGTGGTATGTTGATTGATCTTTCCTAGAAGTGGCATAGTGACTATCCGAAATGTAATGGGTTATATCCATGCTTCTTTTAGAAATAAACCTGATCACAAACTCCCTGTAATTTCAGTAGAGTCAGGATTTCATCCATTGTATTTCAGCACCCTTTGGTCCACCTCCACAGACTGTTGCATAGCAGTGACATCAAGACACACAATGTCCTGGATGCCTCAAATTCTCTTTTCCTCCTGGCCAGTATTATCGTTGTTCACACAGAGACAGTGTCAGCTTGTATGGTTCTCTCTAAGACCCTGATCCTACAAGAATTTCATGGCCAGGACTTGTGAGTACACTATGCCTTCTTATTCTTCTTGTAGGACCAGGGTCTGAGGTATTGCAGTTTTAAGACATTTTCTCCGTAAGAAGGGCACCATATCCACAGGTACTGAAAAAAGTAGATGGACCAAAGAAGACCGACAGAGAGACAGACATGTCCCCAGGTCCAGGAACAGTGTTTCATCTTTTTTTGCTTCATCTGTTTGTCTCAGCTGTGCTCAGAATGTGATCCCTTGGCTGGGCTGGTTTTCAGCGCAGTCTCCTTCTCTGAGTCTTGCAATCGTTAGGAAAATAATTTCCTTTCAGGGAAATTGTGACTTCCATTGACCTTTGTTGGGAATGTGGTTGCTCTGCCCCTTCTGAGCTCCAGGTGAGTCATGTCCAATCCGGACCATGACACCACTGATCCAACTCATCATGAAAATTACCATTGCTGGGGCTCACCAGTTTACAAGGATCAACACCCTTTTTTAGCCATCACAGCCTGCCATTTCTCCACAGAGGGTGGGAAATTGTGATTTCCACTGAAAAAAATGCAGTGCAATGTATTGGCATTTTCTTCCTGTGCTTATTAAGTATATTTTATTTATAGAATAATTGGGGTGGGAGACAAAAAAAACATCTTTGTTGCTATCCGAGAACTTAGCTGTTTTCACTTACTCATAGCTTACAGTATGTGTGGGTGGAATAAGAAGTTATAATGGGTTGCAGGTGGCTGTCATTGTTTTTCTTCCACTTACTGACTAGTGTTTACTTAAAGGAAATCACAGTGGTTTGACTACAGTTTAAGTTTGAATCTATAACAAGAAATGATAAATTCTGGGAAGGCAAGCAGAGAAAGAAAAAAAAGAGAACGTGTGTTCCACTAATTGGGATCATAGAGTATTTTACATGTGGATTCTAAAGAGATAGGTGTTGACAAATTACAGAGCGGTAAATAGCCTTTCTGTAGCTAAGGTTGAGACTTGTTTTCCATTATAAAGCTCATTTTGACTCTGCTTCTATCTAGAAAGGCAATTTCTGCCTCACATTTTGCCTTAGTGATCTGTGTTTAGCAGGCAATTGTTTGTGGTTTATTCAATGTTTTGAAATATGGAATTCAGAAAAAAAGTGGACATCAGTAGGTCTTCTAGAATAATTGGGATTCACTGGGCCGATTCAGATTTTTTATCTCATCAAATGTTTTGTTTCTTTTAAGCTGTATCTTAACTCTGAATTTGCTTGTTTTCTGGTGGTTATTTTTGAGAACTATAATGCTCTTTTTTGTCAACAATTCCATCCCCATTTCACACAAATATTCTTTCCACTTCAGAAATATCTCCAAATATGAATTTACTTTGTCTTCCAAAAAATGTTTAAAAGGCAATGTTTGAAAGTGTATACTGCTTTCCCCTGCTCCATGAGGATCTCTTTGCAATTTATCTGAAAAGAATCTTCCAAATAAGATTTTAAGGTAATTCAAAATAATGTGACGAAAGGAAGCAAAGCAAAGGGGAATTCCTTTTATTTAACTCGAGTCTCTTTCCATATAGATGTATCTTTGCTATAGATGTCTTTCTCAGCCACACGTTTATTAATTAAGCCTTTTGTCACTGTTGTGAATGTTTTTTGTATGAGTGGTTACATTTACTGAACAACTAAATATGAAAGTCATGACCCCGAGATCTTCCTGTACCCTCTTATCCTTCTTTTTCCCTTCTGTCTCCTAAGCTCTTTATAATATGATTACACCTACTCCATTTGTCTGTGGAGAGAATTGTCACATAGGTCCCAACAAGGCCCACTGTGTGTTGCTCCTTTCGCTGGAGGGTTCAACTGAGAGCAATGCTAAGGTTCTTTTCTCACTCTTCAACCGGGGACTCCAAATACATCCCAGTATTGTGGCTTATCATGCCACATAAATAATGTTATCTATCCCTGGAGGATTTCTGTTAGCTACATCATTGCTACATTTGTAAGTATATACCCTTTGCAGTGAAATATCACAAAAGAAGATAAGTTATATACTGTAATAATTTTCATCTATTTCATAAATGCAGAGGCTATTTAAGATTCATACTTATTTCATCATTGGAGTCTAGCCTGCCTACCTTTAATTTACAGCTGAACCCCACACTCCATTTTACATTGGTTCCTAACTCTCCATCTTCTTGATATGTGTTTAAAATAAACTTTAGCTATAAAGGGCACGTTATGTATCAGGCACTGTTTCGTTAAGCAGAACATACTTCTGTAACTCATCCCTGTAGTCTACTGTGGTCTTTTGTTTCATAATGAAAACCCAATGATAAGTTTGCAGTTACCCGACTGATGTAATAGCGTGTCTGCCCATCGGTATCTTCCGAAACTATATATAGGGTGTGCCGGTGAGCTGCAATGATAACAACTGAAACAATTACATCCACAGGAACCCCCAGCCCCAGGTGCACATGTGTCTGATTGTGCCCAGTTAAACACAATTGCCTGTAACCTGTCTCCTCTGTGCTGTGAAATCAAAGTGCTTCTACTTTCTGCCACAGAGATTGTACTTGTAGGAGTTGAGAGGAGAAGGCTTGCCCCTTGGCCAATAAGGCAGAATCCTTACTGACTTCAATGAGTAAAGTAAAACTGCAGGGTTTAGCTCCCAGTGGAGGGTTCTGTCTGAGAGGCAGATCCTCTCCTCTGAACCCCCGCAAGCAGGTACTATTCGGTATGCAGTAGAAACACTCTAATTCCACTGCATAGAGGGGCAGGCCCCAGGCCCCTGTGTTTATCTGGGCTCAATCTGACACTTCTGTGCCAGGTGTTTGGAGTTTTTGTTGCTGTGGTTATATGGATGGTAGATTGATGGGTATATGGATTCTCTGAACAAACCTCCTCATGTACAACGGGCTATAATAGTTCCACTCCTGAGGATGCAGTAGTGACCAAGGAATAGTTCCATCCTCACTTTGTAACCTAGAAGGATTCACTCCTTCCCTAACTACTTGGTCTTAGTGTAGGGACCAAGAGTTGAGCATTCAACCGGGTTCCACTGTTCTGTTGCTAGGTATGTACATATTCCTGCTGGTATTATTATTAATGTTGGTATATTGATAAGGAAATAAGCAAAACAGGCCTGGGTTGACTTGTTTTTCCTGAAAGAGTTTACAAATGGAAATGGACAAAATTGGTAGGGAAAGAAAAGTGGGACTTACATTTACTCGCCCCCAGTTTATGTGTAAGCAGTTACATTGACTGCATATGCAAATTGGATATTTCTGAGCACAAATTACTATTTAGATTCTTAACCCAGTTTGCTGAGGTGATCAAATGCAGAATTTCATATATATGTTTCCAGGTACAATTCTATATTTACAAATTTAGAAGCTAGATGTTATTTTCAAGTTCATAAGAACAAATTGCAAGCAATGGAGAATTAAAACAAATGAAGCAATGTTTTTAAGGAGTTGACAATTTTTCTATAAGGTTTGGAACATAAGAATTGCCAGACTGGATCCGATCCGATATCGTGTCTCTAGCAGCACCAGATACTTTAGAGCAGGGGTCTCCAAACTTTTCAGCCCGAGGGCCGCATTAACTATCAAATAGCGGTTCGGCGGCCGACAAGATAAGAGGGGGGGGGAGGCGGGTGTAAGAGGGCTGGGGGGGGGCAGGGCCGGCGACAGGAATTTTGGGGCCCCGTACGGCAGACCGTACGGGGCCCCCCCCGCCAGTCTCCCGCCGCCCGCGGCCCCCCCCCCCCCCGCCAGTCTCCCACCGCCCGCGGGGCCCCCCCCCGCCCCCGGCCAGTTTGGAGACCCCTGAGCTAATGCAATGGCAGGGCTACTTGCTTTGAGTAATCAATCCCTTCATGAATTGTGCACAGTGTAATACACAGAATGCAGTACTTTGAACTTACATAGTGTTTTCAGCCAGAGATCTTAATAACTACAAAAGTGGGTAAACTGAAGCACTGACAGGTTAAATGACTTCCCCAAGATTACTCCGTAAGCCAGTTACTACAACGGGAAATAGCAATAGGTCTGACACCGTCCTCCTGCCTCCCGCGGCCCCCTCCCCCCGGTCTCCTGCCTCCCGCGGCCCCCCCCATCTCCTGCCTCCCGCGGCCCCCTCCCCCCCGGTCTCCTGCCTCCCGCGGCCCCCCGTCTCCTGCCTCCCGCGGCACCCCCCCCCCCATCTCCTGCCTCCCGCGGCACCCCCCCCCCCATCTCCTGCCTCCCGCGGCACCCCCCCCCATCTCCTGCCTCCCGCGGCACCCCCCCCCATCTCCTGCCTCCCGCGGCACCCCCCCTCCCGCCCCGCCGATCTCCCGCGGCACCCCCCCTCCCGCCCCGCCGATCTCCCGCGGGGCCCCCCCTGCCCCGCCGATCTCCCGCGGCACCCCCCCTGCCCCGCCGATCTCCCGCGGCACCCCCCCCCCCCGCCCCGCCGATCTCCCGCGGCCCCCCCAGCCGGTCTCCTACCTCCGGCATGTGCTGCCACCGTGTGGCCGGCCGGGAGAAGGGGGGTGGGGCTGGCTGCTGGGTGCCGGGGGAGGGGGCTGGTGAGCGAGGCAGCTGGTGAGCTCTGCCGCCGCCGCCCCTGTGGGGGGGGGGAGGGACCCTGCTCTGCCCCCATGGCGGCGGCGCCGGGGGCTCCTTACCCCGGGAGGGATGGTCGGTGCCCTGGCGGATCCTCCCAGGGTGCCCCGGCCGCTGCCCCCGAGCCTCCCCAGCGCCTCCCGCGCCCCGGCCCAGCCCTGCCTTCCACGGGCCGGATGAGAGGGCCTCGCGGGCCGCATCCGGCCCGCGGGCCGTAGTTTGGAGACCCCTGCTTTAGAGAAAGGAGGAAGAACCTTGCAGTAATTAGATGTGGGATCATCTGCCCCATAACATTAGTTTTCATCCTGATATCTCATACTTAGAGATTGTCTTAAACCCAGAACCAAGAGGTTTCATATTCCGTCCAAAACGGTTGTCGTCATTAATTATAACTCTGGATATTACTGTTATTATTCATATAATATCCAATCTCTTTCCCAAGTGAGGTCCATCTCTTGGCATAAAGGAAATAAAGTACAGTCTGTTGAAATGAGGGAGAAGATGCAGAAAAGATCCCTGTCTCAATTTAAAAAAATATTGTGAAGCCCACTTCTGCAGTCCTCTCTCCTCTCATCCTCAGCCCCACCCCATATCCCACACCCCAACCCTCTGCCCTAGCGCTGAGTTCCCTCCCACACCCCAATTCCCTCATCCTCAACCCCACCCCAGAGCCCTCACCCCCAGCCAGAGCCTTCACCCCCCTGCATCCCAACCCCCTGCCTTATCCCTGAGCCCCCTCCCACACTCCAAACCCCTCAGCCTCACCCCGCCATATGAATTTTGTTATGTGCACTAATATGGAGGTAATGTTTCAAACATCACCTCCATATTAGTGCACATAACAAAATTCATCCCACACATGGGTGGGAAAAATCTGAGGGGACACTGGATAGGAGGTTATCAATATTTTTGTTTACATTTCATACAGGAACCACAGAGATTAGAAGACCTTGTTTAAATAGTTCCCAAAATAAAAATAAGAGTGATTAATCCATGTGGAAAGCAACCTTGCATTAGGGGAGAAGGGGAGACACACAAATCTTCACTGCGTCAAAGTGTTGGATTCTTTCAAATGCAGAGTCTACCAGTGATCCCTGGCGGTTAATCCAACTATTGACCCATTAGTTAAGGCAATGTTATAAAATGACCAGAAGTGTGCTAAAATTACATCTGTTGTCTCCTGTATCCCTTAGGAAAAGTGATTTTATTTACTTATTTTTGTTTCCCAAGCATATTATTTCTGAAAGCTTTAACTAGCAACTAGGAGGCAAATGAAAGTCAATATTTTTCAAGAAGAAATAAAAACAGTCCCATGATGACAAGGATACCACAAAAATGTTTATGTGCTGCTTGGATCCCACTAGCCGCTTATACTTGTATAAGACAGAATACATGTTACTTTTTTCAAGTTTTGCCTGTTCCAGACTACACAGAGTATGCATGTAACTACATGAACTTTTCATGTTTAGCAATTGATCCATGTAGTTCTTCTTTTACCTTTTCAATAATGCCAACCCGGCTTTCGATAGGTAGACCCAAGAAAGCTGTGACACACACACACCCCATTCCGCTACCATTCACTCCTCCATTCTAGCCTATTTAATGTTTTTGTAGTGTGGACTACAAAAGAGAGGGTGTTGTCTAGAGTTCACAGAAACACACGCCAGGGTCCTCATGGTCACATTATAACACTGAATTTTAACTACAGCCTCATACGTCCCCATGGGGAAAATAATCCGTCCTTGATTTCTTCACCTGTGCAGAGTTGTCTGATAGATGCTTCTGGTGTTTAGGTGGAGCTTAAAATTTTGAACAATAGTGCAGTTATGAGGAATGTTGAGTGTGGATTGTGTTAGTGGAGTTGTATGGGCTTTATTAATAGAAAAGTGGAGTCTGTCAGTAGAAATGTTGTTATATGTGATGTGTGGAGGTTCAATTATGAAGGAGGATAGAATAACTGGATATTTCCTGTTTCCATGAGTTCCTGGGAGGGAGGTTCCCCAGAAGCAATCACAGCTGCTATTTAATAACAGCATTGTTGGTTTTTTGTGAGCTTATTATGAAGTACAGCACTTGGAGAGTGTGGAGAAAGTGTGTGCATGTGATTTGCTTTGTTAAACAAAAAATATTAAAAATATTACTTTATTATAGTCATACATTTATTTGTGCTGTTTTTAAGCCAGGCACAAGGCTTTACATCTGAGATACTGAAACTGATTTCCCACTCATTTGCCTAGTTATCCATTATGTTTAAGATATGTAATTTGTACCTTCTCTCATCCATATAATTTGTCCATTCTTTAGAAAGCTTGAAGACCTCATCTTCTCTTTATGTGATCATTGAATAATTTTCTTCAAGCCTGTCCTATGCTATCCTACCTTGGTTGCCATTAAAAAGTCAGTATTTGCCAACAGTCACCACAGGGACATATCTGAGATGACAACTATGTTCCCTCTATACTTAGAATGGAAAGCGCCTGTAATAACTCTGTGGTGACTCTGTGGAAACAAATGTACTGTTTAATGCCTCTGTGTGTCCTTTTGCCTGAAGTATCCACTGATACATTTATTCTAACGTGTAACTGTAGTTGTTCAAAACTGCTCCATGGATCAGTCAGTAACTTGAACTCATCAAAATATTTAATAAACACCTGGAAGTCAATAAAAGATAATAGAATGCACAGTAAGTAGAAGGGAAAGCTAAACAAGTAAGACTTAGGCCAAAGATTCATAGCAACAGCCACAAGATGGAAAAGAACTTCTAGGCCCTAAGTAGAGCAAGCCAAAGCTTGAGTCCAGGCCCACTGTCACTCTTAGCAATTATGCCAGACAAGCTCACTAAGAAGGAGCCAACAATACAGATAGCCACAATGATGGCTGACATAAAAGGAAGGCCTTACAGATGGCCATGATGGTATCATCTGGAAAGAAACTAAACATCAGAAGCTTTAGCTGCCTGAAGGGAATACGCTAATTGAGATGTAACCACTATAAAAACTAATTCAATAATAGTACTGTATATAAAAGTAAAAACAATAACCGAGTATGACTGGCTGTCCAGAATTAAGCAAAGTAAGATGAAATGTCCTTTGCCAGCAGTAAAATCAAATAAAATGATGAAATAATAGCAGCAGTAATTCTCATTCTCAAGCAGCAGCACTGCACACCTACTAGACAGAACAACTCTCAGACCACTGAAGATTTCCAGTTCATTTTCTTTTCTTTTACTTTTACCAGAGACCCATTCTCAAAGTCTATGGGAAGCAACTCCTACCAGAAGGAACTGAAACAAATTCTGCCTTCTTCACACACAGACATTATATCAAACCCAAAGAGCAATACAATTATTTCTGACCTTTATTACATACCCCTCTCTTTTGCCTTGGTCTCTTCTTAGCTCTTCCTTTCTACACACTTTGCTTTTCAAAGCCTGAATTCCATGGGGCAGATCCTCAACTGGTGTAAATGTTCATGCTTCCATTAATGGAACTATGTGCCAGCTCATGATCTGCTATCATGTTACTTATATCTGTCATTCATGCCACTTTCCAATCCTTCTCTCCCTATGGACTTTCCCCTGACTCACTCTTTCACATGCTGTTTCTCTCTCTCTCTCTCTTCACTTTTCCCTCTATAGTTTTAATATTTCCACTTGATGTTATTATTTCTCTCTGTTGATCCTACATCTCCACGCTCTCTTCTCAGATCAGAATCCACTCTGTAAAAAATACAGTCAATCCTAGTCAGTCTCAGTGACCAAGAGAGTCTGCCTCAAAGCAGAAGAAACATTTTTAAAGTATGGTCTTTGGGCCCTGCCTCTGAGACATGGCGCCCACCCAAAGCTCCCATTGATGTCATTGGGAGTTTTGGATGCTGAGCACTTCTCAAGATCATGCTATTATTAAAGTAATCTAAAAATAACAAAATACATCCTGAAAGGGAGCATCTCCCTCCTTCTCCCATTTATTACAAACTATAAATAGCCTAATATGGAGCTATTAGACTTTGGCAAGCAGTCTCCTTTCCTCTTGGAATCATTAGTTGGAAGATGCATTCAAGCAGCCAGCTTGTCTTTTTCCCTTTCCTGTTGCCAAAGTGTAATATATATGTTTTACAACATATCTAAGCTCCACTGGTCAGGCGAGTAGAAAATGCAAGGCCTCTATGCCTCTCTGTCCTGCCCCACAGTGCTATCACTGTGCTATCACGGACACACATCCAAGTGTTTTAAGCTTACATGGTCTTTGCTTGTATTGTCCCACACTTTTCATGTTACCGTCTGTAAGACACACTCAGGTTTCTTGACATCACCCCTAAGTCAAAGATGTTTTCGCCTGTTAACATTTGTAGATGCTGCACTGTGTGTGCTGTCATTGTCTGTTGCAGTGCAAAAGCACTGAGCAGTTTGGACTTAAAAGAAAAGGTTTCTAGGTTTTACATCTTAGCTTAGTTACCAGCTTTCCATTCAGATTTCTTCTACTCTCAGACATAGTGGTAACAGAACTGTAAGGGAGACAGTCCCAACTATTTCAAGGCTGGTTGCGTTTCTGGATGATATGCATTAGTCAAACACAAATTATTGGACTAAACACAAAAGTAACTGGATGAAATTCTATGGCCCGTATCATAAAGGAGATAAGATTTGGATGATATAATGGTCCCTTCTGGCTTTAAAATCTATGAATCTGAATATACGTTTAAAAGCATTTTACTTTTTCTGAACCAGAATATGGAGTTTACAAAACAGTTTTTCATGGAGCATTTTTTTATAGCCACTACATTTCTATAATCTACTACATTTCATCACTGATAGGTATAAAATAACCTGCTCTCTATTAGATGTGGAACGGTTGTTGGGAAGGATCTGTGCCACTAGGTTTTGGATTTCTAGAGGGATGATTTGGAGTTGGACAACTTGTGAGCTGATGAAAATATATTTTTGTAAGAATAAAAATGATAGATTAATATGCCATCTTTTTTCATGGCAGAAGTGGTGAAAAATACAACACTGGAATTAATTCTGATATGTAAATTTCTCTAAAGGATTGAATCCAAGGAGCTTTAGGACAAGAACCTCACAGCATCTGAAGGGTGGTGATTAACAATCCTGTAATGACACTTGGTTTGAGTACAGTAACTCCTCATTTAAAGTTGTACTTATGTTCCCGAAAAATGCGACTTTAAGCAAAATGATGTTAAGCGAATCCAATTTCCCCATAAGAATTAATGAAAATAGGTGGGGGTTAGGTTCGAGGGGGAAAAATTTCCACCAGACAAAACACTATATATTTATTTTATAAATACTGGTACGCAGCGATGGTGATTGTGAAGTTTGATTGAGGTGGTGAAGTCAGAGGGTGGGATATTTCCCAGGGAATGCCTTACTGCTAAATGATGAACTAGCAATCAGCTGAGCCCCCAAGGGTTAACCCATTGTTATTAATGTAGCCTCACACTCTACAAGACAAAATAAATGGAGGGAGGGGAGACAGCATGGCAGACAGAGACGCACACACACTGTAGGTGAGAGAGAGAGATGTGTATTGCCCCTTTAAGTACACTGACCCCACTCTTAAGTACACTGCCTTAGTAGGTCAGCAAGTTGAAATAGAAGCTACTGTCAGGAAGCTCCCTCTGTCTTAAGCCCTGTCATGCCCCCCTGTCCATTCTATGGAAATGGGGTAAACGGTGCAGGAGCAGTGGCGAGGGGGATATTCTGAAATTAGTCCTCCCTCCCTCCCTCCCCCGCACAGCAAGCAGGAAGCTACCGAAAGGAGCTCCAAGGCAGAGGGCAGGAAAAGTATGGTAGTGGGGGGAAGGACAGCTGAACTACAGACAATTTATATATAGCCTGCTGGGCGGCTGTCACACAGGGAACTTAGGTGAGCGGGGAGCTGATAGAGGAGCTGCTGGTCCACCCTGGTTCCAAACCCCCACCAGCTAGCTCCAACGGAGAGCTCTTCCTGCAAGCAGTGGCCAAAGCAGGCGACTGCCAAACAAAGTTAGAAGGGAGCATTGCGCAACTTTAAACGAGCATGTTCCCTAATTGATCAGCAATGAAACAATGTTAACCAGGATGACTTTTAAGTGAGGAGTTACTGGTAGTTGCACATTGCCCCACATTTTGCAGCCAATGGAAAAAAGTCTTCCAAGCTGTGATAGGCTGGCTCCCTCGTAGCGAGATAGCCCTTGGCAGATTGGCACCAGCTAAAGGGGTGGGCAAACTAATTTGTACCACCCAGATTCACCTGACCAAAGACATGCTTAGCACTCAGAACAAAAGGAGTTCATGAGGTGGAAGAAAATTTGGTCAGGGCTTGGGAAGAGCGTTTTATAAATCAGTTGGAGAAAGAATTGGAAAAGCTCCCTGTAAAAAGTTGCTGTGACGTAAGTGCCACTGGCTTTCTAAAAGCAGAATTATCTTTTCCACCACTTTTGCTATATTTGTTCAGGGTGAACAGTAACTGTGTACATATTAGGAATGAAATGGACTAGGAAAAAAATGGTGAATCTGTGCAGCACTCATTTCTCCCCCAAGGAGGAATCAACCCAGTTGAGAGTCCCAAAGTGAAAATAGCACCTTTGTTGAGCAGTACAACATTCTGAAAATGCCAACAGTGAGAAAAGCTTTTCGCCCTATATAAACTGTCAATTGCATTAAAATGATTTTTAAACAAGATCTTAAACTACTCTGCAGCCTTCCATTATTAATGGTTGAACAATCCAAAAAAGAACTTAACTTCTGAGTATTTGAATACAATATTTAAATAGGAAAGATTGCCTCCCATTTACAGTGACTTATTTTCATATGTTCATAAATTTAAGAGATTTAATTATTATGGGCTAATGGCCTGCAAAATTTCATTTGGGGATGAAGCTGCTTTTAAGCTATTGGAATGCAAAAGTAGTTATAAAGTAGCTAAACCTTTTCTGTTCATTTAAGAATGCTTGAATTGGCCGAGATGTTATATCATCCACTCTCAGCTTGGAGATTCGTTTTACGTCTTAGTTCTAAAGCCATCTGAAAATGTGTATTTTTTTCCCAATGGAAACTCAGAAAACTCTTAAAAATGGAAGTGTGTGTACACTTACAATATTTTTTAATCTGATGATCTCCAAGATGACATCCATGGGTAAAAATGGAGGAAAAATGAAGGAAAGTCTCTAATTTGTTTTAAAACATGAATCCATGTTTATTAGGTGAGAGTACATGATGAAGACAGACATATTTTGTGAAATTTGCATTAATATTTTCTCAGGTGAATAGTTATAAATTGCCATTTAATTTGCCTATCACTTAGTGCATGGTGAATGTCTAGGGAGTTCTGTCATCCAGCTTAACTTGGCAGAGTAACAAACTTTCATATTGTCCACCTGTTGTCAGTTTGGATGACAAGGATATGTTCCTAATTTATTCGGATGGATGGATTTAGGAGTATTGTTAAAATACCTCTATCTGGTGCAGCTGTGCACAGAACGTCAGGTAGCTGGTTCACTAACATTTTGAATTTCATTGTTCATAAGGGACCGATGAAATTAGCTAGAGCAAGGCATGATGAGGACATGTGCTGTCCAGGCCTCCACTTTCAGCTCTATCAATACATTAGAACCCTGACCTTTCAATACCTCTGATAGTTTAGTCGTGGTTCTTTCCTGAACAGGGACTGTCAGTTATGCCAAACAGTTATGCCTAACACTAAGTGATAGTTTTCTGCCAACTGTTCTGTAGGTTCAAATAAAGATGGGCAGTTTTATTCTGAACTGTGATGGAAGTATACCATAATTCAGAGAGGGTGCTTTTGTTGTTCTTATTTTCTGTTAAAAGCTGCCTGCTACTCTGCCTCAGTATGTCCAGATATTTTAATGAGATATGATTGCTGATTCTTAGTCTTTTGGTTAACATCAAACGCTGTATCAGTTTAACATCTGGTACATTTCAGACTGAAAAAAATATAATTCAAGAGGAAGTGATTGTGATTTTTATAGGTCTTTTCCAACTCTAACTTCTGTTTTTCCAAGGAACTTGTTTTACAGTAAATCTTATTTGAATGAAGTCCTCCATCTAGTGTAGTTATCTGAGTGGTTATAGTCCTGATCTAGTTAACACATTTTCGGTAGTTTATGAATCTGAAATATGAAACGCTTAGGCAGACAATCTTTCTTTGTTTAATTTACCAATAATCTGATACTTAATCTTTTGGGTTGATATTCTGATGCTCAAGAGTTTTCATCCCCCTCTGTCTTCTGCTAGCACTCCATATGGCAACATTTAAATGTGTTTCTCAGGCATAGACTGCTGCTTACAAGACTAGCCCCTTCAGGTGTCGGACTCCATCTGTGTTTTAATTTACTTCCATCGTTCTTCCAGTGATACTTGAAACAGCTGTTGCCTTTTCCTTAGTGGCATTGAGGTCACCAGTTGACCTGAAGAAGTGTGTGAGCAAGTCTTTCTATCTGTCTAACTTATCTGCGTAACCTATCTGTCCAGCTGCTATGGTATTTGTAGATCACACATCAACATAGTATCTCAGGGCCAATTCTTTATCTACCATTCTATATCCACATTTGGCTTTGGATCTCTTGTGCCTCATACTTTCTCTTGGCAAAGGTAGGGCTGAGAAAACACCTGTTTATTGGTTGATTTGCACAGGGGAGTCTGAAAAATAAATGATAAATGCACAAGCTCATTGAAAAGCCATGTGATGTAAAAATAAATCTCAGTTAACACCTCTAGACAAAAGGCCCCAAAACCTTTAGTAAGAATATTACTTACCTCCTTAAGGAGAGAAGGCTAAAAGAGTACAAGGGCTTGTCTACACAGGGACACTTAGGTAAATTAAATAAGGCTACATCTACACTGTGAGCTAGAGGTGTGATCTCTGTGCTTCTGTATACATATTTGCACCAGCTCTCATTGAGTAGAAACCCACCTGAAACCAGAGTTCTGAATAATTCTGAACAAGAGTGTCCACACAGGCATTAATTAATCAATTTTTAATTCACACCATTAGTTAACTTGGATTAATTTTCCCGACTGTGACCATGAAAATTGAAGTTAGAAAAGTTCAGACAGGAAATGAGATACAATTTTTTCACAGTGAGGGTAGCTAACTATCCGAACTACTTAGCTAGGGATGTGGTGGATTCTCCATCACCTGGAGTCTTTAAATGAAGATTGGATTATTTTTTTCCAAAAAAAACTGCTGTACCTCAACAAGAGGTTATGGGATTGCTGCCAGAATTACTAGGTGAAATTTTGTAGTCAAGAGGTCAGATTAGATCATGGCCAAAATCTGTTGAAAAATAGTACCACCACTAATAACTTCATTGATAGCTTAGATTTTATGGCCCTCTTCAAAAAGTTAAATAATGCATGCCAGTCCAGGCTAACAGCGCACTTCATTAACTGTAGGAGTGTCTTCAAACATCCTGGAGTTTAGATGCATACTGATGTAAATTTTGACACAGAAAATATAGGCTGAAACATTAGGTAGCCCCTGATGGTTGATCCATGGAACTGCATTGGTATACACTTATCATTTAAAAAAAAAAATCCTGCCCACCTAAGTGATAGGTTAAATGTCAGAAGTCAAATAGCTGAAGGAGAATCAAGGATGCAATAGCACAGCAGAAAGCTGCTGCACATGTCGGAGGAGAAAACAAAACATATATTATGATTAAGATGCAACATTTTGTTATGTGCTGATTCCTTAAGATTTATAACACAGCAAAATATGGTATTCTCAGACAAAAGCAGTCTTGTCACTCACTATGCAATTAAATAACTTGGAGATCCCAGTTAATTTTTATTATTCCACATTGATTCTGTCTCTACAGGTTTATCATATATTTATAGATAGATAATATTTCTCTGCCTCTTAGAGGTAAATAAATATATTAAAATAAGCTATTGTATGTATAGTACAGTATAACAATGATAAATGATGTTGCGTGTAATTTTTCTACTATTAACATAAAGTAATATAAACTGAAGGACACTAGTCTATTGAGAGAGTTAGTAGCTAATGTTCCATATCAGATGTGGACAATGTCAGGACTGAATACAGATTAGGCAGTGTCCTTTTCTCCCCAGGGGAATTAAACTTTGAGACACCACTGGCTGCCAATGGTTTTACTGCATTTTGTTGGTGCCTGTGGTGCCTTTCTTGGTCTATTAATTCAGAAGCTGTAAATGACAATGTGAGCAAAAAGCTTTTCCAGTGGGATGCATTTCATTTATGTATCCTTGTATCTACAATACCTATTCAATCCATTTTGTCACAATAACTGTTTAAAAATTGTGTAAATTACCTGCATTTCTTTATGGACCTCAGCATTTTTTTTTCTTTATGCAGAAAAGGCAAAGTAATAATTCAGCAGGATGGGGAATGTAAAACTAGGAACTTTCTCTCTCTCTCTCTCTCTCTTCACTTGTTTTTTATGCTGTTTTTCAAAAATGTCTTGTGAAGGGAAGCACATGGTAAACTCCAGAAATACACCTACACACACCTCATATTCCAATAGAATATATTTGTTTGAAACATATTTAGAATTAGGAATCCTTACAACAATAATTTAGGGGTTGTATATTTAAATGCATACTTAAATGCATATTTAAATCAATAATATGATGTAAATGGCTAAGTTTGGGGGATTTTTTTTAACTTGCAGACTATTTACCTTCTGTGAGTGCAGTCGCTAACAAAGAACAATGTAACAAAGACAATAAGCACTCTGATGCTGTGGTGATGGGGTCAAGAGTCACATAGAAATTTAAGCAGATAGAAAATTGATCTTAGAAGTAAAAATTGTTCAAAAAGCTATATTGTAACTAGAATTAAACTTACTAACCAGGAAAGCATGTTAACAACATTAGTGAAAAACATGCTACACATACTAGATCTTTCTTATTGGAAATCATACTATGTCTAAATTGGTCTATATGATATGTTTGTCAAGGTTTGTGGTATTATGTATATTTATACCTGTGTTACTTTGTTTTTCCTTTTGGAACAAATGTGGTATCTTATTACCATTTCATTATTATTAAGGTAATATTTTAAGTATTTTTATTCCTAATCCTTTTAAAAAATCCCGAATTTCTCAGAAGCAGAAGCCCTGGCTACTTTTATTGACATACACATTGTTATTCTTCGGGTGGTCTTCGATATGATACATTTGTCATGGTTCATAAATTTTATCGTTGCACTAAAAACAGGGTTAGAATATCTTCAGTGCAATTATAAAAATGTATTAAAACTGAGAAGGATAAAAAATATGGTGCAAGATGAGCTTTTAATGATTGTATAAATGTTCACTGTTCCATGGGAAAAAATGGGATTTTTCAACATTGGCATAATAGTCAAATGCGAGGAAAGAATCCTGTTTTTTTCCCCCCTAGAAACACATGTATATTCAGCACAGATATAAAGGGTTTGTTTTAATTTCTGTCTCTGAACCAGAATAGGATAGGCAATGAGATTTGGAAGATAAACTGGTGCATGCCTTTGATCCTTGATGGCGTATAGGTCTGGGCCTTTTCACTGTTCATGACATCTTTGTTGCGTAGCCTAGTATATCCGGAGAACAAATATTATTGTGAACCAGACTGCACAATCCAAATTAGTATCCAGATGGAGTAGGTACAGATTGCTGTTACTGAAATGGCTTGCCGTTCCCTGCTCTACTTCTGCTACTAAATGCTGTGCACAAGCCTCTGAAATCCTCTCTTGACAATCCTAAGGATGAGAAGCGGGGAAAACAGAAACTGGAATTGCTTGCCTGGCCAGATTATGGCAGTTTTTGAAAAGTGTTTTATATGATGATGACATTGTAAAGGAGACCTAGAGGATCTAGCCCCTCTAATGCATGGTGCAAGATACTATCTATTCTATTGTATGTGACGACATACACAACTCTCTGTAGTACTATTTATTCAGAGTCCTATTTGAAAAGTCTTATGGTCTGTGGAAGCTAGCTATTATGTTTTGCATATGCAAAAGAGAATAAATGTGACATTCCTGTTGAACTGCACAAGCCCTTTTATTTGGCACTACAGAATATATATTGTGGGTTATTTTTACCAGTAAAGGAATTTGAATTTAAAGAACTCTGCGTGTATCATATGTTAAGAGTATTGCTTGCAGCGTTTAAAGGATTTAAGAATGAATACACAGACTATCTGGCAAATATTTAGCAACATGGTAAAACATTTTTCATCCTGAATTAAGTTTTCATCTCTCTTCTTCTTATGGCTTTTGAGTTCCTTTTGCAGTCACTTTTATATTTGCTGTTACACATTTTCTCCACTCATTTGCACTCAATTTACTAGTATTTCCATGGTGTATTTGGTAGCTAGTGATGTAGAGTTCCCATTCATATCCATTTAAAATATCAATCACTTGAACATAATGCCTGTCAATAATACTGAATATAAAGGAGTTAAATTTATTCCCAGGAAGTTACTCTAAGTCATGTGATTTCTTGCCTTTTGTATTTCTGACTGCATACTATTCTTTTCCTGTGTGCAGTGTTAAATGTTATGATACATATTTTGTCTCTGATCTTAGTATTTTTAAATACTTCCATTTTTATTTAAAGACATTTCAATCCCGCCCCCACAATCTCACCCACAGAATAGGTGATACATTTTGTAGGAGTTCAAAAACGTCTCTGTGCCTCCCTCTCCTTTTTCAAAAGAACGAAGAATAGGCACATCACCACAGTGAGCAAATGACAGCTCTTCTACTGCTCTTTACTTGAAGGAGACTGAGGCACAGTGGCTCGTGACTGAGAGGTACAAGGATTCTGGGTAATAATTTGGGCTGAGCTGCACTTTTGAACTTGCGGAACCCTATATATGGCATCTAACTTGAACTTCGTTGGGGAAATACATTGGAAAATAAAATAAAATATCAAATGAAGTTGAATTTGTGGCCAGATTTGCTCATCTGATTGTTAGTCTTTTTTCTGGCACACCCAATTTGCATGTGCTAATTTACACATGCAAATCATCTAGAAATCCACATTTGCAGGTGCAACTTACTTTTAGAAAAGTTTGAATGCATAGAATTGGAAATCAGCTTGGATCTCTTTGGATGTATTACACAAAATGTATAGATATATCTCAATCAATACAGCAACATAATTCTTAGAATTCATATACATTTATGAATGGAAGTTGTGAGCAGAACCATATTTTTTCTTAGTGATGCCAACAGAATGGGAGACACTAACAGTAATAATGTACAGTATTAGATAACCTCTTTGGCTATGATACTGCCACTGCCACTGTAAACACATCATTTGAGTCTGGCCTAATGGCATGAAAAAAACATTTTCATTGTAAAATTTCATCTGTACTATTCCCAATATAACTAGTGATGTGTTAAGAAGGGGCTAATGTACGGTTAAAAAAAAACCCACTGAAAACCGCCCAGCTATGATGTATGTTTGATATAGTTAAATAAAAAAAGTAAATGGCAGAAGTTTGGGATTCTGGACTTACACAAGAGATGAAATTTTGAGATGACAACCAGTCAGCTTTCTATTATATCACACTATGTGCTGTTCTAAATATCCCTCTTATCTACAAACAATTTTAGAAATTTTCTTTTAGAAAGTATTTAACCATTTTATTTGTGCTCTTTCTCACCCTTCAGCCTGTAAAGTCAGGTCTCCTTAGTACCATGAGTGCAACTACAGGCCTTTAAGCATCAGCGAAGATACAGCACTAAAAATCACTGTCCGTGACAGTGTAGTTAAAAGAAAAATCAGAAAGAAATGTAGAAATACAGGACATATAATTTATGTAGAGGTTAATAAAATTGATTAATTAAATAATATGTAGAGGGGAAAATGCTACCAACTGAATTATTAACTCTTCCTGCAAAAACAGGAAGATCTACCCTCTTCCTCCTCCCCAAAAATAAATGGACTACATCAGCTTATAGGATCTGACAAGTTCACAATGTAAGAAGGATGGCTATTGTTGTAAATCACGTGCCTTTTCCTCCAGTCAATAAAGTGCAGTAACAAAGGACTTATAACACTCTGATTGTCACCTGGGATGTGCCGAGTGTCCACAAGTCCTACTAAAGAGAGGAGGTGGATGAGGTAATATCTTCTCTTGGATCAACATCTATTGTTGAGAGGGACAAGCTTCATAAGTTGGAAAGCTCTGTGTAAGCTCAAAAGCTCATCTCTCTCACCGATAGAAGTTGGTCCAATAAAAGATATTACTTCACCCACCTTGCCTGTCTAATACCCTGGGACCAATGGCTACAACAACACTGCACTCTACTGCTACTGACTTAACTGTGAATTGAATTGAAGGTACTCAGTGAGGTGCTTATCGCTTTTCAGGGATGGGATTTAAGCTTCCAGTACTAAGCTGCTGCCAAATAAGGTTACTGGAAAGCACTACACCACCAATCACACCATTAATTGAGCTACATTACAATTGATTTCTGTGTGTTTATCTGTGTTAGGGTGACCAGAGAGCAAATGTGAAAAATCAGGATGGGGCAGGGGGTATTAAGAGCCTATATAAGAAAAATACCCAGAAATCGGGACTGTCCCTATAAAATCAGGACATCTGGTCACCCTATCTGTTTTGTCGAGGTATTTAAATGAATAATATACATCTTTGTTAAGGTGCTTAATGTAAAACCTACAGAATTCTCAACCCCTCCTCTGTGTATTTTTCACAGAACACATTGCACCCTCAATAATAAATTCAGAGGGCTGACAGTGTCTGTCTACTGCTCCTTTGCCCTCAATTTCAGTGAGATGGGCCATTGAAAACTCATTACAAGCTGTTTAGACTCTGGCTTTGACTTTTGCTCAGCAGTGAACAAAATTAACAGCTCTTGGAGGTAGCGAAAAAGGCACTGAGCCAAAAAAAATGAGAAAAGACTTTTAATATTATCTCTATTAGTCATGCAAACAAGCTTAAGTCCAAAGAACATGTGTTCTACACATGGCTGTAATTTCATAGCCTTTGTTGATTTCATCCTTTCCCCCATCTTTTAATGCCACATAGACAGACTCACCTGCATATCAAATGCACATTCCAGAATTTGCTTGCATGCCAAGCAACAAGCCTTTGAGTGTAGCAGAATTGCTTCATAAATTTAACTATCACTTTCAAAATTCTGTTTTTTTTCTAATTTAGTGCTTGATAGTTTTTATGTGATAATTTTAAAATGCTGTTTATAGCAAAAGTTACCTTGATGGGATAGGTTTTCAGGGGGAAAAAATAAGACCCATCAGTACTAAATTGCATTTAAAAACATATTACACATTTATACTCATAATAAACTTTCTGAATCTTTTGTGATTATTAGAATTAAATTCCTTTAAAATATGAATGTCAAAAGTATTTATTATGCAACTCTTACCAGCAATTCAATTAGTCTACATTTCTGAGCCAATAACAGCATTCAGAGCACAATTGTCATAACAAATATGGATTCTGGCGATAAATTTGAGGTCCTGAACACTTTTGAATATTAAAAATCCCTGGCATGTTGTTCTAATAGTTGTATAGCCTCCCCCCGATTGCCTCATTCCCCATTATTTTGGAGTTCTCCTTTTATACATCAAGAAATTAGAAAAATAAGAGGGCATCCAAATTACATTAGATATAATTAAGTTCAGTAAAACAAATTTGAAGAGAAATTAATCCAAATAATTTGTGAAACAAAGTTCGCTTTAACTGGTGCATTACAGTTTAGAGCAGATGAGAGGCAGGGAGTGGGGATTATATATACTAGAAAATAGTGAAAAAGAATTTATGTACTTTATGTACCAAGGCAAGCTGCATTCACATGCTACATTTGCTTTAAGTGAGTTTTCCAGCTTTTCTGACTGAGGAATAGAGTGGTCAAATAACTTGTTCAGGGTCACTCCAATGAGTCACTTATTAGAAAAAGATTTAGAACTCAGGGTCTTCTTGGTCTCCAGCTCATTGTTCTGACCTTTATGGCACCGTGCCTGTACTCTGATGAAGTACAGAGAAATAAGTAAAATATTCTCCATTCCTTTTTATGTTTTATTTTTGTTCAGATTTAATTCAGTATCCCACTATTATAACAACAATCAGTTGTGATAAGTCTGGCTGAACTGTGAGTTTCAGCATATCACAACTCTGTCAATGTCCACTATGGGCCTTGATTGAGCTACAGAATATATTTCATCGTTTTTGTTAAACAATAATAGTAATTACTTCATCTTGTCTGCCTCCTGGAAATTCTCTATACACATCTTGACCCAGGTTAGAAATTCATCTTTGGATTCAGAAAAGTCCCCAAGCCCCAATTACTCTTAGCCACCCCATAAATATCTTGTGTGACACAGATTTTTTTAAAAAGGGGGGGGGGGAGTGTTAGCTAAAATATATAGATGAAAACATAGGGAAAACAAAATGATACTGTGACTTTCTTATTATAAAAATGAAATCTGATCATTCTAAACATTATTCTACTTTTGTGACACAATATTTTTTTCACTAAGCCCTTGCTTCTTTTTCTTGGATTTTCCTATGAATAGGAGCATGCTGATGAAGGTCAGGCAGGAAACAGATTAGCAGCATCTTATACCACAATGTCAAAATACTTAAAAGTGTTTACAGTGCCCAGTGACACACAATGAATTTAAGACTGGCATAGTGAAGCAGAAATAAAACTATTCTTATTCTTCTAAACTAGAACAGGGCCTTGGTGTTTTATGGTTGTTTTAAGGTCCATTAATCCTTGAATCATGAGGCCATGTAAAAAATGACAGCTTTAACATTCAATCCCTGGGTTTATTTAAAATGTTGTTACTTCAACACTGTTTCTAATTAATAACAGTGACTATATAACCTGATTCGTCTGGATCAAAAGCATAGCGACATGGAATACAGTCCCTTGGTTCTTTCGTAGAATGGTTTATCACTCATAACAGGAATGTTCAGCCTGAACTGAATGGAACCAACTCTTCACAGGGAAGAGCTTATTCTAATACAGACAAAATCAGATATGTACTTGAATGTCTTTTAGCCTTTTCATTTATGGGTTTATTTCGGGGACTTGGTGAAGAGGATGTGGTATTCAGAGCAGGTGACAGCAGTCACAGAAGTGTGTGCATGAACACCTCCTGCGCATGGCACATGGGCATGCACAAATTGTGTGCAGGCATTTTGGGCATTTCAGCAGTTTTGCTGGCCTTTAAAAATTTGATCCTTGAGGGAACTACACCCCTTCCCCCCCCCAAAGCATAGAAAAAATATGCTTAAAATAAAGAAATTGGGAGGGGGGCAGAATAACTGACAGTGCCTAAAGTGGAATGCTTGGAGTGTGTTTACAGAAGCCTTGGTGGGTGTGATAACATGATTTAAAATGTATGTTGTTAAAATGCAATTTAGTAGCTTATAGAACTTCTACAAGCAGTTATTCAAATCTAGTATTATACTTTGGGGATCTTTGTGAATTCATTGGTCTTCCATCAGCCAATGAACTGAATCAACACAACAATGGTGATAAAATTCAATCTATTCATCACTTTTTCAGAATGTCCGCTTCACTGGCAGACTTGACAAGGAGCCTTTTTCTGTTCCTCTTAAAATGTTTTCTCTTACTCCCACTGTGCTGCATGTATACAGCTGTTTTTATAAGGCCAAATAGTTGGACTAAAGTAAAACTTAAATAGTAATTTGAAAACTGTAAAGTAAGGGATGTTTAAAAGGGTGCTATTTTGGTACTAAAACTGGTTCAAGTCCAAACCATCTGTCAGTCAGCAACAAGGTAATTTACTTCCTACTTTACCACTCAAAGGACATGTTGGGTTTCTGGGTCTGTGGGAATGTCTCTAGAAGACTGTTGGTCATAGGTGACAGAAGAAACTCCGAAGATAACTGGAGTAATCAGTTACTTTTCATTACCTGAAAGACAATAACTTGCAGACCAAACATGGCTGTACAGCAGGCTCTGAAATGGTAGGTAGCTCTTCATGAGAGCTGAAGCATGTCCCACCTTAGGAGTGGGGCACCAAGGTTGGATCAGGTTGGCTGATCCTCTCCAATAGAATGAAATTCCTTTCTAAGAAAAGCAGGAACCAGAAAAAGAAAATAAACCTCAGTAGAATTGGAGCTTTATGTTATTGCATCGTGGCTGTCATGTGACTTACATGGAAATCATCTCCTTAAAAAACAAAGCAGGCAATTTTGAGAATCATGTTAGGAGATGTGACAAAGAGTCCTGTGGCACCTTAAAGACCAACTAAAGTATTGAAGCATAAGCTTTCGTGGGCTAATATCCACATTTTCGGATTCATGCAGTGGAAGTATCCAGGGGCAGGTATAAATAAGTAGTCAAGAACCAGGTTGGAGATAATAAGGTAAGTCTAATCAGGCTGAACCAGCTTGTTATTTCTAATCAGAGAGGATGAGGTATTTCTCTAGCAGCTGAATTGGAGGTGTGAATGCCAAGGGAGGAGAAGCTGTTTTTGTAATTAGCAAGCCATTCAAAATCTTTGTTCAATCCCAAATTGATGGTATCAAATTTGCAAATGGATTGCAGCTCTGCAGTTTCTCTTTGCAGTGTGGTCTTGTTAGGAGAAACAGCATAGTCCTAACTGGAGTTCAAGAAGGCACCAAATTAATTGATACATGCATTTATTTAAAATACGCTCCTGAGGCATTTTCTTTGAAAAACATTAATTCCCATAGACAAAGTACACCTCTTTCTGGCACAGACCTCATATAAACAGCAGTGGCCAATCTAAGACCCATTGTGATGAGTTTCTTCACTGAGATATGTGGAACGGGATCAATTTACCACATGTTCTGCATAAAGGCAAGCAGATGTATTGCTTATAGATAGATGGCTAAAGCACTCAGAGCCCTTTCAAAATTGTTTTTAACTAACATGTTATCTTTTGAAAAATGGATATAAATAGCAAGACAAAAGTAAGAGACTATTCATATGAAGTGGCAGCTTGCTTCAGAAACAACAGAAGGCAGCGTGGTCATGGAGGATACTGGCTATAATGAAGTGAACCATAAGACAAAAGAGAACTTGCACATTTCAGTGCTGTTGGACATTCTGATCATAGATGCATCTCTCCTGGCGACATGCTTATATCAAACTTTACCTCTACAGCATTTTCACCTAGTTGTATCAAAATTATTTATTTGCTTTTTACCTAGTGAATATTAAAATCTTCTTATGATATACTTTCCCTCAATTGATACAGTGTTTTCTTGATCCTTTTAAGCGATTTTCTCATTTATGTCTCACTTTTTCACTTATGTAAGAGTTTCTCTTCTTGCCAGTCTGGAGCCTTGCGTTCCTTTCACTGTAGTTGGAATTTTGTAGAAGATTGCATATGATCAAAATTCTTTGTTTTAAAAAAAAGTTTTAATCCTGCCCTGTAGTGTGACCACATAAAATAAATAAATAAACACAGATGGGCTGAATGTAAGGTGCATATAACACAAAAAGAAGGTGTATTATGGTTTAACAGTATGAGAATAATGTTAGTGTTAAAATTACAGCTAGTACTGTCAAAAAGATACATAATGCAAACAGTATTACATCAAATTAAATGTATACATAACCATTTCTTGCTAAGGCCCTGATCCTACTGACAGATCCACTCACATGGGCACTTTCTGTTGTATGTAGTCCTGTTGACATCAACAGGAATGAAGAGGATTATGTCCTGGTTTGAGCATGGGGTTGGACTGGATGACCTCCTGAGGTCCCTTCCAACCCTGATATTCTATGATTCTATGTAGCTCAGGTCCTATATGAGGGCATAACAAACTTTTTGACAAATCTTATATATGTTGTAAACAAAGGGAAGGAAAAGCATTGGATAGCTATAATAGGCATTCTTCTTGAAGAACTGACAGTGCTTTACAGTTTATTTTCAGCTGGTGTGATGTGTATACTCTCATTTCTGGGAAATGACTGTGCCTAGTAAAGGAGAATAGTATAAAGTAGATTATCTTTTCCAGCAGGAGTAATGCCATTATGACATAGTATGCAGAAAACTGAAGTCCATTTTTTAAAAAGATAAATTACAGCACAGGAACAAAAAAAGACAAGTACTCTGTCATCTTGGCATAATGCTAGGGATTTGTGACTCTCTGTGCATACTACCTATACTGTGCTGTACTTTATACACATATTACTGTTCTATACTACAGTACCATGTTCACAGCACCATATTTAATGTTGTGTCTATTAAAGCATCTTTATTTTCAGTGATTTTATAGTTCTGATAAAAATTCTGTGTGGGCTTCAATGAAAAAGGACATGCCAGCCCAACGGAGAATTATTTTGCAAAATCTTTCAGTGGTTGACTTAAAAATTGGAGCATGGACATTGTTATGAGTATATATTCACATAATATTTAGCGTGCCTTGTTTCCTTGTCTGTTGAACAGACATACCGGTATATATATTGATTATGAACAGATATTGGCATTGCCATCAAAGGGGGAACCCCCCCGCAAAGTCAGGAAGTCATTTTCTCTTCACAAAGGAGTAACTAAATATGCACAGCAGTTTATCATCATCTCATGTGTTGATGGCAATTTGTTTTTAAACACAGTTTTTGTATGTTATAGTTCATGGATTAAAACGTTCTTTCTAATAATGTTTCAAACATTTAGATTTATTTTTCTTTTTTCTTTAAAGGGATTTTTATCTTGTTTAGGAAGAAATATTTTACACGCATGAACATGTCTTACATCTTACCATGTCTCTTCTAGCCATTTCTGCTCATGTTCATGTGAATTGTTACATTTTGTCAAAACTGATGGACAATTCACTGTTAAATAGTGCAGCTCCATTGACTTTGCTAGCTTTGCCCCATGGCAGTAGATTTGGTCCTGGAATTATTACTTTTCCATGCCCTGTTCCACATCCCACAAAACACAACAGACTATGTTTTGCTTTAAAATTTTTACTGCTCTTGCTACTTTGTTCCATGGTAAGATTGCTGCAGAAAGCTGTTCTGACTTATTTATCATCAAGTGTTTACCCAATATCAGATTTCTCAGCTGCCCCTGTTCCCTTGGCTGCAGTTTCCTCCTGTTCCTCCTCCTTTATTTCTCACAAGGCAGCCTTGCAAGACTTTTGAGGAGACAGTTCTCCTGCTTTTATCCCATTTTTCACCTCCAGGAGGTGGTAATTCTACAGCACAAATGGATTCCTGCTGGTTGCTGACACAACCATGTAATTCTGAAGGAAGTATGCTACAACCCTTAAAGTAGTGTAGCACTTTGTGTTCCTCCCAATATACAATGGAATTTCTGGACAACAGTTAATTAGCATTTGAATTAGTCCGTTGTTTTTCTTTCCAGTCTCTTCAGTAGAAGGGTGTATGGGCCAAATTTTGTCACCCTTACCCCGAATAGTATCTTACTCTATGTCCATTAACTTCAATGGACCTACCCATGGAGTACAGCACTACGCAGTTTGATTACAGAGACAGGATCTGGTCCCTTCCATTCATTCTGTCCAAGGGGCTTCCTAATACGTATTTTAAATAAGTATTTTTTTAGCTTCTGTTAATGTCTTCTCACATATACTTAAGGTAAGTCAAATTGACATCATCTACTTTCAGTGTGACACACACACACTTCAAATAATTCCACTTTAAATATCTTCTTTCTAAGCTATATGAACTTAGAGCCTATAATCTCATACTTTTAGTCCATGAATCAGCTTCCCTAGTTTTCTTAATGCCTTTTCAAGTACTATATTAATATCACTTTATAAAGTGGTGACTCAATATTCTAGCTGGGTTTTGCCAGAGAATTGGATAATCCCATCCTAACTCTAGTGGGCATGCTTTCCCATACTAGGTAAAGTATAATAATGTACGGTACAGGTGTTGGGGTTGGGTTGCTTCTTCCCCAGTTGTTGTGTGTGTTTTTTAACTAAAGAGTTCACTATTATCCCAAGGTCCTTTTTGAATTCCTTTTCTCTAGATCAATCATATTCATTTGGTATTTGTTTACCCCAACCAATGTGCAATGCTTTGCATTTGTCAATGTTAATTTCATTTGTCATGCATCAGCCAAGTTATATAGCAGATCCAAATTCTGGTTGTGCTTAGAGGTTTCTTTGTGTGGGGGTGAGGGGAGGGGAGGATAAGGGGGGTTGCTTCCTGCGTGTTTCACTATCTCCACTAATTGTGCAATGTCAGCAAATATAGCTAGTTTGCAGTTTCTTTTGTGACTAGGTCATTTATCTAGATTAGAAACTATAGAGGTCTGAATACCAACCTTTGGGGAACTCCACTTAATAGTTCCCCTAGATTAACACATCTTATTTTGTGCCTGTGTGTATAATTTATTAGATCCCTATCTCTGCATATCCTGCACTGAGCCGGTAGTTAGACAAGAGCCTGTCAGATGAAACTTTAGCAAAACTGTTCTGAAATTCTAGCAAATCATGTCTTCAGATGTGAAGTAGTCATTTGTAGTTGTATTCTAAAAACAGACAGATAAAGTTAGTTAGTGTCTCACATCTCTAAATTTTGCCACTTGCTTTCTTCTTTTTCATTCCTGTTAAAATTCTCATCCATCCTGCCTGTTGAGAAAATGGTGATTACTTTAGATGTTACAAAATAAGTCTCAAATTGACAGATTCAACAGCTATTTATCCCCAGTAAAGGTTGTGTTTCAATATTTTTGATTTAGCAAATACTCCTGCTGATATCCATGTGTTCGCGGCCCCCAGGAAGTAATTAACATCACAATAAATGCCTGAAAGAATGTAAGGTTTACATGTTAACACTTTTTTAATATGAATACCTTCCCCATGGTGAAAGCACTTTTGACAGTGAGCATACACCCACTATTAAATGGCATAAATCATATTACTCTCCATTTACCAGTATTTTTGACATAAATGTCCTCTGCAAAATTCTTCTGTAATTTGTATTTATAATGCAATAATCTGTGTGATGCAGAAATATTAATATGAGAGAAAATATCTGAGACAAAAATGGCAACAAGATTAATGTAAAATATTTTAGTTAGCACTGTCTTTTAGACAAGTTTAACATTGTCTAAAAGCATACATTCATAACCTATTTTGCATAAAGTGTAATTAAATTGCAGCACCAAACCACATATTGCCATTGAGGACATGGATGGGCTCATTTGACAAGACAAAGGCTTAGAGTTTTGTTCACCACTAACCATTTAAACAGGAATAGGGATGTAGCTAACTTTGCAAAAACCAATTCTTAAATTCACCCTTAGAACCCATAGCAGGCAGGCCCTAGTTCCAAACCAATGCCAGATTGCTGGCATGGATTCTATTTTACTTGCAGGACGTTAGAGCCATCTAGAGCTGCTTGCAAAACTAATGGGATGGAGAACAATTACATAGGATGAACAGCCTTATAGTGTCAGAAAACATAGTAGATCGATAGACATACATTAAATGTGTTCTATCACTGGGCAAAGTGAGACAAGAAATAAATACAACAATGCTGCTCAGGATTAATAACCACAAATGCAAAATTCAATATGGTCAACACCCTGCAGTACTGTACATGGAAGTCCCAAAAGTGTATGTTAGCCAACATATTGTTAGTTGGAATGAGACAATGAAAGCCGTCTCTTCTGCCCAGGAGTCTGGTTTTTTTATCCTGTTTTTCAGTAGGGAGTCAAAACCTCAAATAACACACATGACACAACTTGCAGCTTCACAGATTAGCAATAGCGTGCTTGAATGGTTTACCTTGTGCTGGAGTCCAGCCAGTCTCTACAATCTATGCCTCACTTAGTTCCAATATTGCTCCTGCAAGCGTCTTTATCTGCCCGTTTAGAGCCTTGCCAAAGCAATCAGTGCTGATTCCATTTAATGTGGCACTATCAACTTTTATTTTATTTTTCCTGTTACCTACAAAGAAACATCCTGTGGAAATTATAGTTGCACATTCTTCTCCATACACTTAGAGAAATATGTCATCTCTGACTTGGAAATGTAGGATTGAGTTTACTAAACAAGCCAGAAAACTGCTATCTGAAGAATGTGACTATTTGCAATTCTCCCTGAGATATGCCATATGCCTGGTTTATATTACTAGGGGAAAGGTCACTCAATAATACATTTCATTGGGTGGTTCTCTTATTACACAGTATGAATGTATACTATGCTTGGTGTGCCAATTAATATATACATTATGCAATAGATCTAGGAAACAACAACACTTTATGAAAATAACACTAATATATCTAACTGATAAAACATCTAAGTGACCTTTTTCATATTTGCTATTAGTGATAATTTGTGAAACAGAAAATATCCTTGTGTTTGCCTACAGTTGTATAGCATGTGTTCTGTATCTCTTTATTTTTCACAAATGCAATTAATAAAGTAAATTGGATATAGAAATTAGTATTAGGCAAACAATTTAAATGCAGCATAGAAGAGAGTGTTTTCTAAATATGCAGTGTTGCTGTAGCCATATCAGTCCCAGGATATTAAAGTGACGAGATGGGTGAGGTAGCATCTTTTACTGGACCAACTTCTCTCTCACCAAAAGAAGTTGGCCCAATAAAAGATATTTTCTAAATAGCTCTTGGCCATGAAACAAGAAAATGCTATTTAAAATGTGTAGTTCTCTTTTACTAATCACAATGGAAATGTCAAAGCCCACATTTTCAAAGATGGATACAATATTTGTGCATGAAAATCAGGTAAATGTGCATGCAGTTACAGTATCTTGTGAGTGCGCAAATGCATATTTTGGACACGAATATATTTTTCAATCCCTAAATTTGCCCCACTTTTGTATACTAGTAAAGATATTTTGTTGTTTTCATTGTCTGTGATATGTTACTATATTAGTAGATTCAGGGCTTGATCTAATACTCACTGAAGTCGATGGAAAGACTCATTCATTTCAGTTGGTGATGGATCAGGCCCATGGTAGGTATATTTTAAAAGAAAATAGAAAATAAGATCTTGTAAAGAAACTTGTTAAAATTCTGCTAGTTATGGAACAATAACAGCCGGATGGAAACCAACAGGTAGTTGGGGAAATACGGTATTTTCATTGCATTTTTTTCCTATATAACATTAAAACTTTAATAAAAACTTACTATATACTAATAAAAATAAAAATACCCTCTAACCCTTATTTTAAAATATCCTCTTGGTTGCCATTGGAAAGTTTTAATACTTACTACATATCCAAATATGTTACAGTAAAACCATTGCAAAACTACTGTGCAAAATACTGTATGCTGTTATGTCACTGATGAAAGTGAGACAATTGGATATGACCCAAGGGTGGATTAATGTCACAAAGCAATGTAGCAATGTGTGCATTACAGCTGACACAAATTCACAGTTCGCTTATTCTCCCCTCCCCCATTAAATTAAGATTGCAGTATGAAGAATATTAAGCTATATTATCTAATTTGATTACAAAGACCCTCAGGAATTGTTTGCAATGTTTGACAGACTCCCAAGTACTGCAAAGAAAAAAACTTTCAGATTTAGCACCTCACACACATTATTATTACAATGAAAGAAGCAACTAGATGTGTTGGGCTGAACATTTCTGCCAAAATGATACTAACTTGGATCAGAGTGTGAACAAACTTTTATTGAGCCATCGTCTGAACTAGTAATTTTATGGAAATACAAAGGTCAAATTGTTGCAATTTACCCAGCCCCTATAGGGTCTAAGGAATGAAAAGTTACTAGAAAAAAATGTTATTCTTGCCAGTTTTCATTAAATGTTAGCTCTGTTCCAAATAATTTTGTCTCTATCTAGTAAAGAGTACAGGAAGCACAGCCAACAAACTAGTTTCAAAGGATTGTGCCATAGACAGAGGCCAAGTGCAAAGATTCTATTGAGCAAATTTGGATTAATGAATCTTATTAGTGAAGTTGTCATATGAGCTTGAAAGCTATGTGCCTTTCCTAGTGCACCAGTGCTGGTTTCCCAAAGAATTTGTACAGTTAACAAGCTAATATCATCTTAACTAACAACTACCATAAAACTGAAAAATGGCCCAAATATTTTGGCTATTTTGCCCAAGCTGGGAAATGCATGACACACAACAAAATAGATATAGAACTTGGCTGAGCTTTGCTTTAATTTTGCCAAAGAAAGCTTGCAAAATACAGCCAACTTGGCTACTAAATAGAGCCTTTGAGCCAGCACTAATTATGTCAACAAGTAGTTCATGCTTAGCCTTTGTTCCGTCCTGCATGCTCAGTTGATGGGGGTGGGGATGAATATTATGCATGTAGGGAGGTGAGCAGCTGCTTGGGTTAGAGTTACTCCATTTAAGGGTGTGCTAACCTTGCAACAACCTAGTGACATCATCATTTTTCACCTTGTTTCTTTCTCCTGGGGTATGTCTTCACGGTGAGCCTGAGGTGAAAAGGTTCCATAGGCAAGCAGACAGTCTGCATGACAAATGTGCTGAGGAGTCAAAGAAAATTTTAACCTACCCTACCTTAGTATGGTCACTCTTTGCACCTTTGAACAAAGTGAAAAATGATTTTCTTCAAACATTGGAGAGGGGGGTAAAAAAAGAAAAAGAAAAGAAATTCTCATGATAGCCTGCTATATTGTACCATAGGAATCATGCACACCTTTTTCTTTTCAGGTAAACAATGAGAGTGAGCGAGAAACCCCTTATGTCTAAATTTAGATTTTGGTGTACCGGGCCTCTCCCTCTCAAGCTGTATATTATCTCTTATAAAATGCATGTATGTCAGATCCAGCTTGGCAACATTTGAGCTCTGTAACTGTAAGTAGTGTAAGAGCTATCCTGCTATAATTTCTGATTATTTTTACTCCATGTTTAGTGTGTCCCAGCCAACTCAAAAGTATTTTCATATGGATACAATAAATCACTGTAACTTTATGAAGCTTTGCTCTCACTCCTGTGCAATGTTTAATTTTTCATAGGTGACCTCAACTTTCACAATGTGTACAATGAGTTATTTTCTATCAGAATATGTGTTCTAGTCTAATGTTGGACTAATGTATAGCTCCCTGGTGTTTGTTGCTGCTCATCCCCAGAATGGTGTGCTTGCATTTATTTATAATACATTTATTAATAAATATTAAAAAATAACCCTGTAGCCATTGATAAATCAGTCTCTTAGCTATTTATTTCTCATCTCATAAGTATCAGCTTCTTGCACTTATACAGCACTTTCCATCTATGGAACTCAAATCACTTCCCGAAGGTGAATAAGTCGCAGTGAACCAAATCTTCGCCCTGCTACTCAATAGGAATAGTTCAGCCAGAGCACTTCAACTAGGCTGGGTTCATGGAAACGTATCTTCATCCATCCTGAGGGTGAGGGGTGATATCCTGGAGAGACATGCTGATATCCTGGAGACAATAGAATCGCTCCATGACTGCCCAGTCTAGCCCTCTTCCCCAGAGAATCGGCGGCCTGTCATGATGGGAATGACCTGCCAAATTCACCCATAGCTTCTCTATTCATGAGTAATGTGCCCATCCCAAAATCATGCCAGTATAGCCATTTATCCTACAGATACCTATCATAATTTCCCTACAGAAAGGAGAAGGCTGATGTAGCAAGCCAGATAGGGTGACCAGACAGCAAATGTGAAAAATCAAGATGGGGGGGGGGGCGGGGGGATATTATGAGCCTATATAGGAAAAAGACCCAAAAATCAGAACTATCCCTATAAAATTGGGACATCTGGTCCCCCTAAAGCCAGCTGATTATGTTTAATGGAAAAAAAAAGAGTGGCTGTTTGAAGCTGCTCAGAAACTGGCATGTTAGAATGAGGAAATGGATAGGTGGGCAGAGAGCTGCTTAGGCAGTCAAAGCTGCATGATAAATCTATGTACCACATGGCTCTGAAATGTATCTCATGGATAGCACCTCTCTCTCTCTCTCTCTCTCTCTCTGTGTGTATAATTGTTTATTTCTGTATACATAACAATATAGCTAGATAGCTTTATAAGACAAAGTACCCAAAGATCTAGATGAAGAAAGATCTGTATTCTTCAAAACACTATATAATTTATGATGAATCTTGTAGTACATATTTCAAACACTTTAATTGTCATGTTAAGAGTTTGTATCTAAAGCCATCATGGTTAAACAAACAGGCTTTTAGCTAATTTAAGTTGGAATAAAAGTAAGCATTTCAAAGCTACATGGTGGGAATAGCTCATAAATGAAGCATTTTCCCCCTTAGGGATATAATCAGACTGCAGAGAAATCCCTAAAGGGAAGACATTCATAAATTAGGGGCGGGGGGGAATAGCTAAATAGCATCATCATAATGCTGGTTATTAAGCAAAAGGTCTGCTAAAAAAAAACCTCAACAACCCTAGACCATGTTTATAAAGTCGAGAATAAATCTGTTACAAAAATATTGAATTTATATTTAAGTTAAAAAACAGAGTAAGATCTTTTATTCCACACTTATAAGTTTGAATACACTTTCAGTCACTCTTAGTTATCTCAAATTAAATCTTAAATTGAGCTTGTGGTTCTGTGAATTAATACTCTGGCCTTTCAGCTCTTTTGCTGAGGTCATTCAAATCTAATGGTAGAAATGGTCACGGGGTCAAGTAATGGTATGTAGAGTACAGACATGGTTTAATGATGCCAGCAGATGTTTGCATTCTGCATGTTGGAGTCATAATGCACTAGTGGGCTCTGTGAAGGCACTCGATTATCACATTATTGTATCTTCCTTCCATCTGAAATATGTGGCAGGAAATAAAAAAACACATTAAAATAGGGTGACAGTTCTGCTTTAAACCAACAAAAATAACGAAAAATTCAGAGTTAATTTTCTCCCTACTTTTAACTCGCCTCATTGTGCCTAGTCACTGCAGAGTCTTGGAAGCATGCATAAACTTACATAGAGAGACTGCAAACAGCTAGATGCAGTGGGGTGTGTTAAGGGTTTGTGTACGCTATGCCTTAGTCCTCACTAAAGGGGTGTAAATTCTAGTGTGCACTAACTGGTCCTGATAGACCCTTTTGCTGTACACTCACAGTTCCCCAGTGAACACTAATGTAGTGCTATTCGAAACAGGACTACTTTAACACTAGGAAACCATTAGTGCGTGACTGCAGGGAGTACAAGGACCAGTTGTGCGCGTTCCACCCCGATATGCGCTAGAATTTACACTAGGGTAATGCAGACTAACATACAGTGCAGATGAGGATAACCTTTATTCTGAGATTTTGTTTTAGTATGAGTCAGAATTTGCATATTTTTTCAACTCTATTGTCATTACTTCCAAATCTCTATTAATAATGTAATTATACAAAAGGTGCAAACTGTCTCTGAATATGGAAATATTAATAAGCAAGGACCCAATGAAGAACTGCCTAGTATCACTCTGCTCTGTAATATGAACTCATGGCTCTGTTAATACGAATACAGACTTGAATCCATATTCAAAATGTTATGAGAACAGGAACAACATATAAAAAGCAACCAATTTTATTATTTATTATTTATTTTGTTTATTTGTATTACCATAGCGCCAAGACACCCTAAGCACTGTGTTAGGTGCTGTACAAATAGGGTACAAAAAAGTCCCTGCCACAAGGGGCTTACAGTATGAATATAAAACAGGAGACAACAAATGGATAGACAGATGTTTTGTATGAGACTGTATTAATCTGCTTGATAGACAATGGCCTCTGTATTTTAGCGGCGTGGGCTCCAGGGATGTGCGGGCCACCACTTCCCGCAGCTCCCATTGGCCAGGAATGGTGAACCGTGGCCACCGGGAGCTGTGGGCGGCCGTGTGAATGTAAACAAACTGTCTGGCCAGTGGATTACCCTGATGGGCCGTGTGCTGCAGGTTGTCCACCACTGGTCTAGAAAGTGAATACAAGCAGCTTAGGTTTGATGCAATAGAGAAGGGAAAGACAGTGGAGAAATTCAAACAGGGTGACATGGTCAAAGTGATAGGCTAGCTTGTTTGTTTTAAAAATAAAATAAAAACCAAGAAAACAACATATAACTTAAGCACTACAGTCCAAAACAAGGACCTTGTGTACATAGAGTTGCAATCTTCATACTCTCCTGCTTGGTTTGGGATTTTTTAAAGTATGCCCTAAAAAAGCATATTAAACCATGAAAAATCATTTGTTTTTCCCATTCAGAGACATGTCACTCCCCCCATTTCCAAAATGGGGGTTACAAAGAGACCTCTGTAACCATGCAGTGCTTTTAATAGAGTTATACTAAGCAGCATTCCTAGGCAAAAATATATGCCAAGTTTCAACCCGGAACAGTTTTTCACAGCGGAATTTTAATATTCTTGAAAACAAGGTTTATAAATGAAATGCTGACAGAGCCTTATGTATAGTTGCTCCAAGGGATGACATTATAATACATATGGGCAACTCAACAAGATATTTACTGTTCTCTCTTGTATGTTAACTGTCATCTTTCATAGTCCATCAATGCCATCTTTCTGTTTGATGTTCAATAAAAATAATCATGAACAGCCATTACAATCGTTATTAAGAATATAATGTTAGCATCTCTTTTGAATGTACTACATTGGCAAGATTGCACATCATATCACTTTTTTGTACTAGTGAATCTGTTGCATCTCTGTAAGGGGGCTGATCCTGCCAGTGCTGAGAACTTTTCTCTACTATTGAGCTCATTGGGAGAGATCAACACTCAGTAGGATCAAACGTAAAGTTTTGTCTCCCCTCTCCCCCTCCCCCCCCAAGAATACTTTTAAATCATGGAATCATAGATGTGTAGGACTGGAGTGGATCTCAAGAGGTCATCTAATTCAGTTCCCTGTACTCAAGGCAGGACTATGTAGTAATTAAACCATCCCTGACAGGTGTTTATCTAGCCTGTTCTAACCATTCTTGTTAAAAACCTCCAATGATGGAGATTCCACAGCTTCCCTAGATAATTTGTTCCAGCGCTTAACTACCCTGACAGGAAGTTTTTCCTAATGCCAACCTAAACTGCCCTTGCTGCAATTTAAGCCCGTTGCTGCTTGTCCTATCCTCAGAGGTTAATGGGAACATTTTTTACCCTCCTCCTTGTATCAACCTTTTGTGTGTTTGAAAACTGTTATCATGTCTTCTCTTCTCCAGACTACAGAAACCCAATTTTTTCAAACATGTTTTCTAATCATTTAATCATTTTTGTTGCTCCCCTCTGGATTTTCTCCAAGTTGTCCACATCTTTCCTGAAATCTGGCACCCAAACTGGACACAATAATCCATCTGAGGGCATATCAGCATGGAGTAGAGCAGAAGAATTATTTCTCATGTCTTGCTTACAGTACTCCCACTAATACATGGTATCTTCTTACTCACTGGTCTGCTCCCAGTTTGTATTCATAGTTACCTCTGCTTTACTTAAGGGGGAAGAAATGTTTAATCTATTGTTTACTACCTGTCAGCACTGCAGCACCCACACACCTAGAATATTTGAGAGGAAACTGGAGTCTACTCTGGCTCTTACATCATCAATACAAATTGTTAACTTAGCTCCAATTCCAAAGCCAAGTTCTACCTTCAGTTTCACCTCTGCAATATTGTTGTACACAAATGCATGAACCAGTAGAGAGCCCCAATCCGCCTGTCAGTTCCCCAGGGAAGTTTGCTGTACTGCTAGTTAGAAAAAAAAATCTTTTTCCCTCTGAAATGAACAAAGCTGATCTGAAAGACCTTGAGACAATCTAAGCAAGAATCAGCACAGTGTCATTAGTAGAGAGTCACTTTTCAAAGTGAAACTGCAGTTGAACCTGCCATGCTGCCATATTTTGTGTGTATGTGTGTGTGTGTGCGCGTGCTGAATTGGTTCTTCCATATTCTATGCTCTGTTGCTGTAGGGTTACTTTCAAATAAGGTTACAGTAATCCAAAGCACCCAGTGCAAATTAAGTCCATTATCAGCATGCCCTTTGTAATGTGAAATCTTGGCAATCAAATGAAGCATTTTGACAACAGTAGTTGAAACGATTTTGTGATTTTTTTTTCAAACACATAACGATGAATGCTGTGTTTATGAATCCTATAAAGTAGAAAAATATAACCTAACTGGATGATAAGTGTTTTTAAAGATGTTTCAAGAAATATCACCAGAACATTAGTGTCCCCTAAATGTGAATATGTACGTTAGATCTGATGCAGTTCAAGTATGGCAAGAGTATGCAGGATAACAATAAATGGCACTTACATTGTTCTTTAGAATCCATTTGAGCTGTAGGGTTCGTTTTTCAATAACTGTCTCTGCACATGGAAATGTGTGCATGTTTATAACTTGATTTGAGCATTTCTCGGTATTGTGCTTGTAATCACAAAATTGCACTTGGACGGTGGGTGTTATTTTCTTTTGTATGCAGAAATAATGGAGGGCAGATCCAAGCAGGAATCTGACTCATAATTTGTAAGAAGAAGGTACAGTTGAAAAAAGTCACTTCATTTACTATACAGATTTTGTTTGTTTGTTTCAGTCTATTGCAGTACAAATAAGGATATAAATACATGTTGCCATAAAATGGATGATTTAAAAAACAACAACCAGGGAATAGTTTTTCACCCTCCAACAGGAGATTTACAAGGTCACCAAAGTACACCTTTATATAATCCAAAAATTGAATCTTGGTACATCTATTTTCCTAATGCAATTTTTGCAATACCTATTGGTGCTGACAGTTTTGGTCACATATCTCTATTGTGCTGTTCAGTTTTATTTGACAGTGCAGAATGGCATCAGTGTGTATTGGAGGTAACATCTGAGCTGTGTCTGGTCTCTTGGGATAACGGTACTACTCTACCTCCTTGCCATCAAAAATGGATGTTTCTGTCATTCTCTTAAGATTTCCTCCTGGGTTAGGCATCTTTTCTTTAATTATTAATCAAAAGCACTGTAATGATCACTGCAAACAAATGTATCACTATATTGAAGCACGTATTTTAGGTGGAAGTCTAGTAGTATGCTTGTAGTAAGATTTTGAGAGAACTAAAGAAGACTGAAGAGGTTTTTACAGCACAGCTGAGAAGATTGTGATCTTGTGTGCTTATCTGTCTGTTCTGCATCTGTGTGATGCAATAATCAGTATCACATCATAATGTATGTATTTTCTTGCTCCCAAAAGAGAAAAAAACCTGTGTGGTAGGTAAGTTTTATCCACCTAAAAGTCTGTGACAGAGCTAGGAATGGAACACAGATCTTCTAAATTTGAATCCAACCACTATATAGTACAGGTCAAGATTGACCTAATCTTGTAGCCACTGGTGTTTGGTTGATCCTAACTTAATAAATTATATTATATTTGAGTTACCATGTGTAAGAGTGGGTACCCCAGTCTCTGTGCTCTTGAGTACAGAGAAAGGGACTCTTTTATGCCAGACCGAATAACTCTAAGCTGCTTTCCAGCCAAGTTAATTCTCTACACCCCAAGACTCCCCCCTTTTACCAGTTGGGAACTTGGGGAACCACGGCTGCCACCATCTGAGTAGATATCCAAGGCCCTGGATTGGGGTACTCAGACTCCCCAAAACCCTAACTTTGTCCCCCTCCCTGAGAGCCAGAGTCAGACACCTGGAGGCTGTTTCACCTCCCCCCCTCCTCCTTCTCGATTGAAGAGAGAGAGAGACAGACGCTGTTCCTCAACTCATACCCTGAGCTGATCTTTTTCTCTACCCCCCCTCCCCCCTCTCTTCCCAGCCTGGAAGCAAAGGAAACCTTAAGGGAAGTAAACCAAGCGTTTTATAACTACAAGATTTAATAAAGAAAAGAGCATAGAACATAGGCTACACTACAACTTACAATGTAGAGTTCCCTAATTCCCCCTCTTAAAAGATCACTTACAGCCAGCTAAGTAGGAATATAAGGGTATGTCTTCACTACCCGCCGAATCGGCGGGTAGCCATCGATCTTCTGGTGATCGATTTCTCGCGTCTTATGAAGACGCGAGAAATCGATCACGCGTGGCGCCCCCGTCGACTCTGGAACTCCAGCTTGCCGGGAGGCGCAAGCTGGAGTCGACGGGGGAGCACGCCGCCGACCGCCGCCACCATGAGGATGAGCGGTAAGTCGGCTGCAGATATGCAAACTTCAGCTACGTGATTCACGTAGCTGAAGTTGCGTATCTGCAGTCGATCCCCCCCCCCCCCCGCCCCCTCGTAGTGGAGACCAGCCCTAAGAAGGAAAGTTGAGTCATCTCCACAGCTAGAGATGAGCTCTCCGGACCCTTGCCCATGTTGCATGGCAAGCCCAAACTGAAACTAACTCTAAAACCCTTCCCTCCCTCTCTCATGGCAGGGAAGCTCTTACGTCACTTGTTCTCAGGTAACATTAACCCTCTCCAGCACTTTACACTTATGACATCATGTATTACATTTCTAGAGCCATGCTTTCACAAGCGGCTTCTGACTTTGTATGTGTGTCTTTCTGTGCACAACTCTGTAGCTGAATCTCTCAACACTCAACTTGCAGATGCAAATGGGTTTAGGGGTCATGTGAAACACAAGGAGTCTGAGCAATATTTGAAAACTGTGTCTGTACTGAACTCAGTCACATCTACATGGGGATATAAAACAGAGCCAACCTGCTATAGCCGGCCCGGAGCCACTCTGTGCTCTCTGCTGCTGTTTTGATACGTGGGTTTGTTAGACAGTGGATTCATGTGGTTTGTGGACACAGTGGCCAATCCTCCAGCGCTGCCTTCCACAGGCAACAAGGAGTGGGCCATCACAGAGCTCAACTCTGTATTATGTAAGGAATTGCAGCAGCCATAGAATAGCCTTCCTCTCCCCACGCATTGCAAACCACCATACTTCTACTGGCTGCCTTTAAGATAGGGAAAGGATTTCACTGTTAAAAATGCAACATGTTATTTTTAGAAAGAAACACAGTGTCGATATAGGAGACATAATAGTCACAGGGAAGCAAGAGCCAGGGATTTATTTAATTTAAAGTCTCCCCTCACAGTATTAGCTTAATTGAAGTCTTGGATATGTAGAACTATGGAGCTATCTAAAAAATAGCCAAGCTCAAACCTGAACTCCTTGTCTATTCAAGATGTCCATTTGAAGCCTATAACATAAATGCAACAGACATTTTTCAGATAAAACTCTTAATAAGAGTCAGGATTAAATGGATGTCTTAGATAGACATTGTTACTGTCATAAATATTAGACTAATTAAAGAGTATTGTACAAACTACTGCAAATCAAAGGATATAAATGCCATTTATTGAACTTTAAAAAACATAATCTATTTCAGTGCTCGCTTAGCAATGTGTCATGTTTCTCCTTGAACTTCTTGCTATAGATGTCATCCTGTACAGAAGTCAAAAAATAAGGCTAGCTTGCAAGTCTAACCCTACAGCAGCCACGGAAGAAACTGGTATAATGAAGCTACTAGCATAAGAACAACAGTTGTTACCTGTGTGTTCACTTCAGACCTACTCTTGCCAATTTTCTCCTGCGACAAACCACTTGCAATTGTAATAGTGTATTTGCATCTGGGGTGTTACATATGCAGTCTCTTCCAAAGATTTCATTAATGCCAATCCATAATCATAGAGTAGGAGTTGCTGAATCCAGCCCATCCTCCTAGAGATTAAACATGACAATCTACAGTTCATCTGGCATCTTCTGGCACAGGAAATTGAGATTGAGTTTTTCAAAGCACCCTAGGGAGTTAGGCACCCAGCTGCTGTTTAAATGTAATGGAACTTGGTGGCATTACTCCTTTAGGTCTGTTTGAAAATTTCATCTGAAGTACTAAAATGATCCCAAACTCAACTTTAGTGCCCCTGGTCAAAAAAATAAAGTATTATTTCAGGGAAGGTCTTTTCAAAATGCTTTTTGTATTATCTAGTGTGCATGATTCTGCAAAGGTTGAAATACTAAAAGAAGTGATTCAGAATTAGAATCTCAGATTTAGCCTCTTGGCCTTAAAGAATATGGAGGTTCAACCTAGATTTCCCTATTGTTACATGACTCAGTCCAACTTAATTGCCCTCACCTTTATATCACTGGAGCTAGAGCCAGGTGATAGTTGTAAAGATTTTGGGAGAACTGATGGGGTAAGGAAGTGGGGCTGTCCAGAAGAGATTTAAATAAATAAGAATGGTAAAGTTAGCTTGTAAATTAGTCTTGACTAATTCTGCTCTTATTTAAAATAGTGAGCAAGAGCACCTCCACAGAAGTCACTCTGGAGTTACAGCCGTGTAAAACTGATTGAAGTGAGATCTGTGCAAGCTACTTATAGAAGATGCTTTTAATAAATTCATGCTAGATTTTTATCTATGGCTCATCTTTAATTTCTATTCCACATAATGCATTTAAGTGGTGTTATTCTAGAAGGATTATTAAACTGAACAATGAAGTATAAAATGGGTATTCAGAATATTCTATTGATTATTGGGGGGAAATGACCTTGTATGAGTCCATGAAAATGGAGAGTTTTGTGTGGCTATAGGACATTAATCTTTTTTAAAAGTGCATAACTATTGAGTTCTAAATCTGTTTCAATGAATAAACCCTTCAGCTATATCTATTTGCATAAAACATGAAAGATGCTAACTATTGCAATTGAGCTCATGGAAACAGTAAGTATCCAAATTACAAGTACACTTAAAAGATGACTTGTTTTCGAAAAGCAGGAGACACACTCAATTGATATCATAACAATATGTGTAGAAAACCACATTTCTTTTAAAATTGTATTGTAGAGTTGTTGTTAAATTTATGACTATTAAATAGTTATAGATGTTCCACAGATCTTGTAATCAGCTAGCAATTCTAATTGTTAATCTCTTTCATCCATGGCAATTCCTACTCTAACTTGTCCAGAGCATACCATCCTTCTAGTTAGAAGGGGGATTAAATTAGGCAGAGTCTCATGATGACTATTGTGGGCTACGGGTTTAGGTGCCCTCAGAAAGCTCACCCAGTGGGAAAACCCCACAGAATGATCATCAGTATCCCTGCACAGGAGCACATTCTGGGCACCCTCAGGAGAAGCAATTTGAAATGGATGGAGGTTGCATGATTCAAATTCCTGTATAGGAATTGGATCACAAGTAGGGTTTCATGAGTGATCGTTTTCCTCTGTTGCTGGTAAAGAGAAACTCCAGAACATGAGAGACTGGAACAAAGAGAGACCAGGTGGATGAGGTAAGATCTTTTATTGGGCCAACTTCTGTGGTGAAAGAGACAAGCTTTTGAGCATTCCTTCACAGTACCTTTTCCAGAACACTCTGTGTAGATCAAAACTGTGTGTCTTTCACCAACAGAAGCTGGTCCAATAAACCTTACCCAGAGTCTCTCTGGGGCCCAACATGAGCTACGACGCTCATCCCAGTATTCTGGGACCAAAATGGCTACAACAACATTGCATGAAACAAAGAGAGTAGAATGAAGACAGTGACATTAAAATAAAATATCGGGGACAGGGAGAGACTAATATCTAAAGGATGAGACACAGAAATGAGAAAAATCACACTGAAATGATAAAAAAAAATCATGGGGGAGGGAATGTAAAAATCAAGGGGGAAAGAGAGAAATGCTAATGACAAGCCCAGTTTTGGAAGCTGAGTGACAAAAGGGTAAATCAGCCTTTATTTGCCTGAAGTGAGTATTTATAGTCCTAACACACACGTAGATACCTAACCCCCTGGACTGGAAATTTGTGACCAGTAACAGAACTGGTATAAGTCAAAACATCCCTCCAAAATATTGGAGTCTTCCCTTGAGTATTTGAGAGAGGATGTGAGGGAGATTCCTTCCTCCTGGATAAAACTGAAATTAAAGACAAGATTATACAATGAGAACCCAATACATTGCAAAATGTATTTCTTTATTCAGAAAGAGCATACAAGAGCATGAGAAATCTTGGGCTATATGTAAATTGTTTCATTGTACCTGCTAAATATAACATGAAAAACTTGAGATTTGTAAAATGTCACCTGGTCTTATCGAGCTTTATAGAGATTACCTTTTAACAGAAGTTTCATTTTCATTTCCTCCAACATTTACTGAAGTGAACGAGGGCCATGACTCCTTTATTTCCTAATCCTAGCTAGCAACTTGCTTTTTTTTCTGTGTTTTATGTCATTTCATATGACATTGCATCAAGGCAATTCAGTGTGGCATGCAGTTGAACCAAAAGCAATTTAAGTCAGAAATGGACAAATATGGATGTCATTTATAAAGCTTGTTCAGAGGCCTTTGACATTGCTCAAAACCTGAGCACTCTTGAGGTGCAGCGAGATATTTTTTTCCCCTTCTTATTTTTGAGCCAAATTGTAGGGCTTTAGTGGAGCTCTGCTCAGAGAGTAACTGACAGCAGTTCCTACTTAGAAACAATTCTCCCTTTTAAAAAAAGTATTTATTTGTTATTGCTTTTAGAAAGTTTTCAAAAGAGAAAGATATACAAGATTTAACTGTAGTTGCATTAGATAACCTGCAGATTAAAAGCCAAATGTCTTGCTATATACATTTGTTGAAATCTAAAACTCTGCCTAGACTACAAAAATGGAATATGAAGACTTTTTTTTTTCTTTGCTGGCATGTCTTCTTTTAGATCAGAGACCTGTTTTGATCATCCCCTTAATGCTGGTTATTTGTGTAGCCTTGTTTTCAGTATTATACAAGGCTAAAGAAAAATGAACACAATTGAGACTCAGTGCCTGTCTTCATTTCAAGCCGAGTCCTGGCTGCTAACAGAGTGCAAGTTGTGCCCAGTGAATCTAATTGTAAAAGAAAGCCCACACTTAGAGGAGACACTTTTCATAACATGCTGGAAACCTATTTGTGAGACCACAAACTGCAAGATAATGTTACATATTGAAAAAGTTTTGTACAGGCACTGGCTTTCAAGGGAGCATACTCAAAGGAACTCAGAAACCATTTCCTTTGCCAGAGCATTGAAACATTTCTTTGAGGGGATAATTCACCAGAGGTCTTCAAATTAATTCATAGTGACAAATACAAAAGATCTGATTTATCAATTTTTCTCAGGGGTGGGAGAATTTTTCCTTCTTTCTCGCCCTAACTGCGCAACTCGTTGGATTCATCTGTTCATTATTTGGAGTCATGAGAAAAGTTAAATCTTCCCTAAATCAAAACAAATGTATTTTATCTTGCTTTTGATTCAAAGATTGCTGCAAAGCAAACATCCTTGTGTGAAAATGCAACAGATACAAGTTGGTAAGTTTACGAGCTATAAACACTTTTCCCTCTAGAGCCACGGGGGGCTGTTAAGCTTTTTCAATAAACATTATTTATGATTGTTAATTGAAGTGCATTCATAATTGCCAATGCATATTTATTTTGTCATTTAATTTTTTTCTGTCTTTGTCTCTTGTCTTGGCAATGAAGGGCTATCGCAAAAGTGTGCCATGGGAACTGTTTTCATTAAGAAACTATATTGTCAATGGCAGGGACAGTTTATAAATAAAATTATTATAACTTTTATATTGTCCTCTCAGAAAAAAAGTCAGAGTCATTAAAACATTACTGCACTGTAGTGAGAAAATGGGCTTAGGGATTGCCTTCAGTATGTTTTGTTAATTAAAGGATTTGTTTTAATATCAAAAGTAGAGTCATTGAAGCAACAGTTAAAATACCGTAGTTACTATCCTTCCTTAAGTAATAATTTATCTTGATTCTAGATCATTATCTACACTTTTGTTTCCAAAATAATACATACAAATCGTATCAGTAATAATACCTAATCTCTTTTATAGTCTTAATAATATCCCTTGCATGTTTTATTTTTATATATATATATGTGTGTGTGTGCTTGCTTTCTGCAGGATTCAAAAGTGCTTGCCAAACGTGTATAAGTATACACAAACATGATAAATTGATATGCACACCAATACAGGGTATTGCTTCACAGAGTATTTAATTCATGCAGTCCCTTTTGGAACAAAGCGGGGTCTAAGAGTTCACATAGGTGCTGCCTATCTAGGCACCCCAAATTTGAGTGGCATTGCAATCCCATACCCCAGGCTGCAATGTCACCCACTCGGGTTTGACCTAGCTGGCCCCTACCTTACCTGTCATGCTGGAGTGGCGACCAGGCCAAGCTTGAGTGAGTGGTATTGCATCCAGTAAGCGGCCAAGGGGAAGGACTAGGCCTCCTGCCACCAACCCACCCTACCTCCAGTTGCACCCTGGGTGCATAACAACACGGCACAACAATTTATGAAAAGGATGAAAGAATATCTAGTCCAATTCAAACTGTCCATGAAATTTAGGGGTAGGCACTGTTGAATGTACTAAAAATAGAGAATAATTGCTAAGTAAATACTTTGTAACTAGTGCATTTATTTTGTTAGACTTGTAAACATGTTGTGTGGTGTTTAATACATTTTCCCACGTAGAAAACTGGGAGTTTTTGCCTGAGCTTCCTGCAGTTTTCCCCTTCAGTTGCTAGGGGCTGCTGTGTCATAGGCAACAGTACCAAATACCCTCAATACTGGGGCACCCCTATATGCTCTGAAGGGCCAGAGCCCTCAAGCAGAGATAGCACAGGAAACTGCTTCCTTCTCTGAGCTCTGCAGCTACAATCTTGCCAGCCCTTGATACCACCACCAAAGTGCGGTGAGAGGAAGTTAATGGAGGCAGGATCCCAGGGGAAGCCACAGCCTGTGCAGAGAGTGTAGCTTGAGGGAGTAGGAAGATTCAGTATCCTGGCAATGAGAGCTGGGGAGCATGCTCTGCAGTGAGAGGGAGCAAAGTTGGGAAACAGGTGCACAGGGCAGTTGTGTCCAGAATTTTTTGTGCACACGCATCCTCCATTCGTTTAAGATTATGACCATTACAGGTGGAAATTGATACACATTGGGGACCATCACGTGGAGTCCACGAATCAGAAGACAAACCAAAATTAAATCTCCTTATTTTAGGTCAATCTTGTGAGATTTTGTGGGTCTGACTCACTGAAGCAGACATCAAGCAAAGGGTTAACTTACACCCACAACATGCATTGGTCAGGCAGATGATACTCTCATTGTAAGAGCACACCACATGCTCCCTCTCAAGTGCAGGGCCAGTGAGATACTCTCATTGTAAGAGCACACCACATGCTCCCTCTCAAGTGCAGGGCCAGTGAGAAGCCTACCTACTCTACTTGAAAAATGTCTTGTGTTGCCCGAGAACCAAATGCAATTTGTTACAATTGCTCCCTGCAGGTCAGAGCGCACAATGGGAGGTGGACATGGGGTTGGAAATGCATTGTCAAATGGTAGTTAGTGATTCAGTGGCAGAACATGGAGTTCTAGTCTCCTGTTCAGACCATACTCCCTCTTCTAAATGCACAGGAATCTAAACCCATCCTATGGGAAGAGGTATCTACAACTGTACAGTGTATTGAGACCATTAGGTGTGAGGACTGTGTTTTAAAAATAAAAATCTTCTCCCAGCCCTGTACATAAAATGGATATGCACATCCAGCCTCACGGCTAGTTAGAGAGCATGGCCTCATGTTTACTACCAAGAAAGTTTAAAGAGCAAAGCCCAGTGAAAGACCAAATAATGTGTGAGTAAGTTGCACTTTGGTAAATCATTTCTAATTCTTGTCACTAAGCACACATTATCATTACTAATATATTTAATGGAGTGTATTATTTTATTGAAGCTAGTTACTATAACAGTAAGTTTAAAATGTGATAAATGAGAAGAAATATGAGGTAGTATGGGATCAGATCTGTTTGCCTTACATTTGTTTTGTCAACTTGCATTCGTCTATTTGGTATTTTGTTTGGTGGGCAATCATCAAGGCGTGAAATAGCTGCCTTCCCACATTACTAAGCCATGTAAATTTTGCTCTGGGATTGAGTTTATTTCAAACAACATTCGTAATCATTGTGCATTAGCAGCGCTCGCCTGGGAAGAACACATGAATGAAATGTTATAGTTCTTGCATACGACATAATTGAAGTAATTTACTAACATGTGGCAGGGATGCCATTTAAAATATGGAATAATGATAAAAAAAATCTTATACGTATTAGAAAGTTAGCAAATCAAAGTAATAGAGGGAAAATAATTCAGTAATGCTGTCAGGGTTTTGATGCAAATGAGTATCATTAACGGATGCTCTGAACACAAAGGCTGTTGTATCAAATATTTTGCTGTTGCCAAGAGCAAATTGTTTATGATTATTTTATATGTTTGATTTACTGACCTTTCAAAAAGTTCCCTATTTTTAGAGGTTGGCTTCTATATTTAATTTTTCTCTCAAGGACTGAATCCTACCAATGTTCTTGCTGTCCACTACACTCCTAATGTCAGAGCGACACTGAAAGCATAATTACATTTCCTAATTATGTGTAATTAAGCAACACCCAGATGATGTATTCAGTGAGCTCTTGGAATAGCCAAGGGTCAAGGACTTCTGGAGTTTTGTAATATTCTTATAAATAAGCACATTACACTGTTAAAGCCAAGTTACAATTTTATGCAGTGTGCTTTGTAAACCTGCTTAAAAGCTGAAATATACAGTATTCATTTATTTAGCTGAGTAAGGAGATAGTTGAGATTTTCCCCATTTTTTTAACTGGGGTTTAGATTTGTTATACTTAGCAGAGGAAAGGGGACTCTAAACTCAGCACCATAAAGTTCTGGATGCTGACAAGCTAAGTGATATTTATTTTTCCAAACCTTAATCCTTTTGAAACATGGAGAAATAAATACATCTGCTTACCTAGCACATGCCTGAGACTGAAAATAAATTCTTATTTTTCTTGTAGTCCTGTACCAATGGTCTACAATGAATAATTTGGGAACTCTCACTCAATATAATAGGAAGAGCTTCTTTATTACCATTTATAATTATAAAGCTCATAATGGGAAACCTCCAAAACTCTACCATCAATCAAGGAAAATAAACAATGGAAAATGATATGTATATACAACTGAAAATGGCTAAACCACATAGGGAAATGCAATAGTTTTTGCAAGGTTATAAATCATGCTGGAGTTCTAATTTTAAATGTAATTAATATTCTCAGATTAAAACATAACTTTGTAAGGTATTTAACAGATTTTTGTACAGTGGGTAACTGGATGACTCAGAGTGTTAATAATGGGATTAAGGAGACATTTACTTCTAGATCATTAGGTCAAATATGGCCCAAGTCAGTTGTGATTGAAAGTTATCATCTCTCAGCTCTTAGCTCTTTGTTGATCTCAGGCTAGCCCTTAGCAGGCAGGGGTCTCTGAGCCAAACTGAGCCCTGGTGCAAGCAATTTCAACCTCACAGAAATAAAGGGTGTTGTCCCAACTTGCCTCAAGGCTTGAATTTGGATGGATATCACAAAGCTGTCATCACAAGTGCCACTAGCCAATAACCTTGTTGACGGTCACACCAGGGAAGCCAAGATTCTTTGAGCTGGAAGTACCCCCTGGAAGTGATCTCTCCAGATTAGGCTACAGCTGTGTGAGCAAAGAGCTTTTTCTTTGACTTTATCCTATTCCTCCCTCATGTTTGTATATTTAGGAACATATGCTATGCTATTTTCTAAATAACTCTTCTAACGTATTCTTCAACATATAACTACATGCCCATGATCCTGACCTGAATAACATTGAATCCGTCTAGTAAAACTCTCCTATTTAGCAGGACAGAAATTATTTTAAAGGGATAGCCGTTTGTGTATGCCTATGTAGATATAATAAAATGTATATACAGGGGCAGCTCCAGGCATCAGCGTACCAAGCCACGAGGGGGGTGGCCAGCCAGCAACTGCTAGGAGGTCCACCGCTTTGGCGGTGGTTCGGCAGCAATTCGGCGGCAGGTAGCCGAAGCTGCGGGACCAATGGACCGCCCGCAGAAACGCCGCCGAATGCTACCCAACTGCCACACTTGGGAAGGCAAAACACATAGAGCCGCCCCTATGTATATATATGCATGCATTTGAACAGTACGGTCCCTGTAGTTGATTACAATGACAAGGCTTTACTGATCTTTACCATTGATCTGCTAAGCTTTGGGCAAATCACATAACCTTTCTGAGATTCATTTCTATACATCTGTAAACTGGGCATAGTGTTTACAAGGGTGAATTAAGGCTTAAAATTAACCAGTGATTGCAAACTACTGTGAGGGCCTAGGATGAAAATGCTTTATAATAGTAGAATATATTATTGGCTGTTATTCCTTATTACATAGAGAGTGCAAACTGAAAATTTCTCTCTACAGAACAGGTCAAGTAAGAGCTACAGAAAGGCAGTGTTCCGCAGAATTCTTTAACTCTCCCATGCAGTGGCCAGTTCTAAGTGTGAGAGGGTATTTCTCCGCAAGAGGGGGTGCCAGTTCTAATGATGTGCGCGCCAACTCTGCCAAGGCCCTCTCCCCCACTCGCTCCTCTCCACCCTTTCACCTCCTCCCGTTAGGTTAGAAAGTGGGAGGGCACAGCCTTAAAGTCTGTGAGTCTATAAGTCAAGAAAACCTGTTTTGTTTCTAGACCATGTAAGGCTCCTTTAACCTTCTGTGGTGTCTTTTCCATGTTGCATAAACCAAGTGAGTTGCATCAGTCATTGAAGTCCCAGCTCACACTGAAAGCAGGGCAGAGCAACACTCTCCCAGGTAGGGCTAGAGAAGAGTTGTGCCTCCTGGAAACAATGCAGTGTGCAAAGAAGATACATGCAATAGAATGGTACAGCCTGCTCGCTCCAGTGTACTCTGACCACTCTGTAGGCTAGTGCAGGCAGTCTGGTTGGCGGCGGCAGGAGGGGGGGTAGGGAGGGGGGCACACCTTTCATAGTTCTGCACCGCTCACCAGACCCATGTGTAGCCAAGTCACGTATAGGTGCAGGTATGGGATTTTTTCTTTCTTTTTTTTTTTTCCTTCTGAAAATGGCCATTAGCTTTTAAGTAGGCCTTATAAATGTGGAAACAATGGAGATGAAGGGTTGTTGGATGCATTTGATGTTGATAGAGTTGTCGTTACAGCCTGGTAGTGGTTGACAATTTATCCTGTACCTGATGCATTGGTGAGTAACAACCTGTTTTCATTTTTTTGTTTTGCTATTTTTTTCTGTATTCCTGGCTCTGTAGAGCATGGCTGCTGACCATAAATCTGAAGGAGAATAGATTTCTTTGTCAAATAATACCCCAAATCAAAGGTATTTTCAAAAGCCCTCGAGTCCTTTGAGCTGCTCAAATCACTGAATATTTTCCCAGGACCCTTTTATTTTTCACTGTCAAAAGGTTAGATTAAGAAAAATATTTGTAAAGTAGCAGTAACCTAATTTAACTTCTGCCAAATACATTTCTGTAGATGCATTCTGTGTCCTGTTATCAATTTCATTTGCTCTATACACATGACAGAAAAGCTGTCTTAATTGAGCAAAGAAATGACATTACTATTATTCTGCGGTCACAAATGTGTCACTAAGTTTGCTGCAGCAGGCAAAAATATGTTATGTGTGAAGGAGACCTGTAATAGTAATTGTTCTTCCAAAAAATATGTGTGTTTCAACTGATTTACAACATTCTTGAATAGTTAACTACATTGTATTCAAATGTTGTAGACTCCAACTTACTGTACCACTACCTTTTTGAAGGACTGTACAGTGTTGCTGTAAGGATTAAATGTCCTGCGGGGGATAAATGCACCAGAGAATGGAGGACAATAAATTGTTAGATTTAAAAACAAACACATGTAGTGTAACAACTAAAAAGTCAATATGTACCAAGGACCAGCATCTGTAGAATCAGAATAGTAATTTCAAATGGTCAGAGGTCAGTATGGAATGTAAAGCTCCCTACAGTACCAAACTTATAAAAGAATCATTAGCCATTCTACACTTTAGCGATGAATATGAGTAAAAGAGCAGTACTATTCAAATAGCATTCCTTGCTTTGTAAAATATTCATTTGATTAATATTTTAGTTTCAGAAAAGTGTGGACAGGAAGGGAAAGTTCTTCTCAATGACCGCATTTGTGCTAATGTAACAATCTAATAAAAAGTTTATTGGTTATGTTTGCATAATTTTAAATCCGTTTTTGATGTTGTATTAGGATTATTAAAACTGTTCAACAAAATCATAATTTCTTTTGTTTTAAATTCAGTAGTACCTTGTGCTGTCATTTTGATAGTAGTGCAGAAGTCAATAATTTAAGAGACAAACGCTCAGGAATGATTAGCTAAATGGTGCTGCATCTCTTCCCCCTCTTCCAATTTTCCCTTTTGTTCTTCTACATATGTTTAAAGATATTTCTGTTAATTTACAATTTGAAAGGTGGATGAGGAGCAGAGAGTTTGAAAAATAGATTACTGTCTTCATTAATACAGGTTTGACCTACAAAGTCTTCACGTACTTAATGATTAAAAACCAAAGTACTAAATAATAAATTATAAGAATTTATAGGAGTCATCATCTTGAAATTAGCTTATTGAATGTTCTTATCATAATAAATCTGGGTGGGTGTCTAATTTAGTGTTATCTGACTAAAATTATATGTTGCAGGCAGATTAAAAAAAAAACTTTAGTTTCAAGACAAATGCTGTGAATTTAATCACAGATGACCTGAAAAGTGACTATATTTTGTTGTGTCTGCTTTGCAGAAACTTTGGCCAAATTGGTATTGGTGGGAGTAGAATGAGGATTGATTCCAATTTGTGAATCTGGCAGACAATAAAAAATTTCTCTAGCAATTCAGTGATCTTTATGTTAACGCTTCTTATACTGACACAGGCAGTCAAAATGCAGGAAGCAAGTGACAAAGAATCTACGGTATCTGCACTTAAATCTAAGTATAGGAGACATATTTGCCAAGATTTTTTATATGACCGCAAAACAACTCCCCCCCTCCCCCCTTCATCCCTTGGTATTGCTTATTGAATAGAAAGGATTTTTTTCCAAGTTCAATTAAAAATATGTTTCCCAGTACATATTAAAATGAATATGCAACACACTGATAGCCTGGAATTTTTGGAGGCGGCAGGGTTCCCTGTAAAATTCATTTGTGTATATACACTCCTGGAAAACAATTTTTAATTGTTTCATTTCAGTCCAGGCAACAAAGATGCATCATTGATCCCACTTTCATCAAATGAACTGAGTTTTGCCATTTATTTCAAAGGAAGCACACCTCGGCCTACTGTGAGGGCTCAAGCCCTGATCTGACAAATATTTGGGCGTGGTCTACACTTGAAACTAAATCATCCCTGTGCTTAAAAATCTCTAAGGAAGGAGATCCCACCACCTCCCTAGGTAACCCATTCCAGTGCTTCACTACCCTCCTAGTGAAAAAGTTTTTCCTAATATCCAACCTAAACCTCCCCCACTGCAACTTGAAACCATTACTCCTTGGTCTATCATCTGATATCACTGGGAACAGTCTGGATCCATCCTCTTTGGAACCCCCTTTCAGGTAGTTGAAAGCAGCTATCAGATTCGCAGGTGGTGGTGGTCCTGTATTGAGGGCTGGTCTAGAAAGTTAGGTCAGCCCAGCTGCATTGCTCAAGTGTGCTGCAGTTGTGCCACTGTAGCATTTCTGGGGTAGTCTGTGTCTGCACTAAACACTTCGGTGGACACAAGTTCTATCAGCATACAGCCACCAAAAGTTAATATTTTGCTCGTGCGACTTTGTACTATAGACCAAACTTCACAGAAAAAAAACCTTCTGTCATTGCAGGCTTTGCTTCAACTCTGGGGTTATGCAGCATAGCTATGCTGGCATTGCCCCCTCGTCTCCGTATTGTAGACATACACTTCATGAATTGTGAACAGCCTCATTGACTTGTATGGGACTACTCACCATGTGTGAAATCTGCAAATCTCTTATTTTATAAACTGGCACTAGAAAACATAGATTTTTTTCTCTTTTTCCCCCCACAAAGAAATCCCTGGCTGGCATTTATAAACAAGGAAGCAAGAGCTGCAAAAATAAAATTTGACTCTCCCCCAGTTCTAATTAATTAGAAGGAAATAATGCCTTCAAGAAAAGAGGAAAGTACCTTTGGGATTTTTCACCAGGAAGAAATGGCACTTGTGTTTAAAAGGAAAATCTTTTTTCAGTATTAAAAATTAATTAAAAATGGGATGTGCTAAAATTCAATTTTTATCATTAGCACCAATTCTTCAGTGCTGAGTGCAGTTGGCAAAATTTATTTTTTTCTGTGTCAACATATTTTGTGATTTATCAAAGTTTTGCTAGCACAGATTCCTAATACTGAAAGTCAGGCTCACAGAAATCACACACCTCAATCATTTTCCTTGAAAAACTGATGGAGATAATATTCATCTCTACAAATACTGATTAACATGATTTCACTGCATGTTTCAGGGTATTCAAACACCTAGAATAAGCAACCAACTATGCAAACAGAAATTAAGTGAAATCTTACAAAATGAAATTCATACATTCTGTATTTTTATAATAATGCCAGTGCTCATTTTCACCTGAAAGTGGCAAGTGGTACTAAAATTATCACTCTTTTATTTTATCCTGAGCAACAGATAAGTAATGTAACTGTACTTGGAATATGTTGCAACATGACATTCTCTGTAAATGTCTCTGGCAAATTGTAATTTGTATAGGTAATTCAATTGGGCAGTAGTTTAGATAATTGCTCTGTAACACAGGGGTGGGCAAACTTTTTGGCCCGAGGGCAACATTGGGGTTCAAAATTGTGTGGAGGGCCGGGTAGGGAAGACAGCGCCTCCCCAAACAGCCTGGCCCCGCCCCCTATCTGACCTGCACCCACTTCCCGCCTCCTGACTGCCCCCCTCAGAACTCCTGACCCATCCAACCCCCCTGCTCCTTGTCCCCTGACTGCCTCCTTCCGAGATCCCCAACCCTAACCACCCCACCCCAAGAGCCCCCCTGCTCCTTGTCCCCTGACTACCCCCTCCAGAGAACCCCTGCCCCTAATCACTCCCCCCAGACCTTATCCCTTATCTAAGCCCCCTGCTCCTTTCCCTGTGACCACCTCTTCATCACCCCCTAGGACCCTACCCTATCCACCCCCCAATCCCTGACTGCTCTGAACCCTAGCCACACCCCCATCCCCGGACAGTCCCCCTGGAACTCCTACGCACCATTCAACCCCCCTCATTCCCCGTCCCCTGACTGCCCCCCCCCAGACCCTCTGTCCCCTTATCCAACCCCCCTGCCCCAGGCCCGGCAACGGCCTGCTTACCCCGCCGCCGCTAAGAATAGCATGAGCCAGACACACTCCCATGCTGATCCTTTGGTGCACATAGCATTGTCAGGCCCGGAGCCAGGCACGCGGTCACACTGCCCCGCCGCCCAAGGCTGCTGCTTGCACGGCCCGCTGAGGCACCAGGGAAAGGAGGATAACGGGGGAGGGGCCGTAGCAGCCACCCCAGTCGGACACGCGGTCACGCAGCCCCTTCCCCCAGAGCTGCTGCTCACGTGGCCCGCTGAGGCCGCAGGGGAGGGAAACAGTGAGGGAGGGGTCGGAGCAGCCTCCCCCGCCGGAGTTCGGGGGCCAGTTAGGAGGAGCCCGTGGGCGGTAGTTTGCCCTCCCCTGCTGTAGCACTTAGAGTTGTTGTTTAATTTGGAAACAAGAAGATTGTGAAATATTATTTTTTTGGCCTTGGTACTCTTTATTCAATAAGAACCTGATCCATTACATTCTCATTACAATCAATTAAAAGACTCCCATTGATTTCAGTGATAGTTGGGTAGTGTCCATAAACATGTGTGCTTGATAGATTCCTGTTTTGGTTTTGATCTTTTAGATAGTAGTGACTATGATTATTTGTTTATATGGTAGTGGTTCCCATAACAAAGACATAACAAGTTCTTCCCCAAAGAACTTGCATGCTAAGGTCTTAATTCAGCAAATCATCTCTGTTCAGGACAGCACTTCTGCAATGCTTAAATCCTCTTGAAGTCACTGGCATTGGTAGTAGCAGTCAGTTCAAGAGGGACAAATGGTGAACCCAGGAGGGATCCATACATAATCAAAATCGGAGTTCTAACTTTTGTGTCAAATGCTTGTGCAGGGCTAGCAGCTTTTTGTGCTCTCTTCTCCACCCCTCTTTTTGCATACCTGCAGCACAGAGCTACTCCCTTTCTTCTATGAAGCTTAGAATATAAGGCACTATATATAATTAATGCACAGTGAAAGACCACAATACTCCATTTATAAGGTTAATTATTTGGGTTTTTTTGTTTTACACTCTTTTGCAAGGATCATTAACATTGCTGATTTGTGTGTTACTTGTGAAAGCTTGACTCTACAATGTCTGTGTGTTCCAAAGTTCTTGTCACTATATATGCAGCTGTGTGACTATGTACGAATACAAGGTCATTTTCATGTCACATACATAGAAATAATAGATATTGCATTCACTCTGAATTAACATGATGTCCCATGAGATTTCATAGGAACTAAAGTCAGTATGACCTATTGTGACCAGAATCTGGGTGTTACCTGATGTTATGCTCCAGTACTGTGAGCTTTAGAATGGCTAGATCTAGGTGTTGGTCAGCTAACGAATATCCCCACTCTCAGATTTTTTCCCTCTGCTAATTAAATGTTTCATTAAAATGATTGGCTATGTCATTTTTCTCTGTTTTATTAAATGAAAGAGTGCAACCAATTTTTGTTTTAACTCGGGGTTAAACTATAGGCTGCATCTAGCCTGCCAGCTGTTTTAATTTGGCCCTCGAGGTCCAGCTGGGGGTTGGGTTGGGTGCTGCTCCACAAGGCTCACAGAAGCAGCGGCATGTCCCCCTGCCCTCCAGCTCCTACGCATTGGGGCAGCCAAGGGGCTCCACTCCACATGCTGCCCGCACCCCAAGCACCACCCCGTCTCCCCCGCAGCTCCCATTGGCTGGGAATCACAACCAACGGAAGCTGCTGGGGTGGTGCCTGCAGATGGGGTAGCACACAGCTGAGCCACCTGACCACGCCTCTGCATAGGAGCTGGACAGGGGAACATGACACTGCTTCCAGGAGCTGCTAGAGGTAAGCACTGCCCAAAGCCTATACCTCCCAGCTCTGATCCCCCCTCCTGCCCTCTGAACCACTCAGTCCCTGCCTGGAGCACTCTCCTACACCCAAACCCCTCATCCCTAGCCCCACCCTGGAGCCTGCACCTTCAGCCAGAGCCTCCCCCACCACCCCAGCCCAAAGCCCCCCTTCCTGCATCCTGACCTCCTCATTTCTGGCCCCACCCTGGAGCTCTCACCCCCGCACACATCTCAACCCCAATCTTGTGAGCATTCATGGCCCGCCATACAATTTCCATACCCAGAGGTGACCCTTGGGCCAAAAAGTTTACCCACCTCTGTTCTAACTAAACAAAATGTGGTAGAAAATAAATAAAATACAGGGACCAGTGACTAGACAGCTGCTTGTTCTGTTTTTTCACATCAGTGATGTTCTACTGTCCCGCAAGTTAGTAAAACCAAGACCACTTGCCATAGCTATAAGCTATCAATAAAAATTAATGTACCAGAGGGGATTGAAAGAAAAAAATTCACTTAAGTGTGCAGGGCCACCCATGCATCCTCTGTGAGTGTATTCTGGCAAGAGAGGTGATACTGTTGCCATGGTCAGCCATTTAATGTTATTTTCCTAAGTAAATGCTTGTGTGTTCTGATCAAGGGCATTGGCAGTAAACCAGGATGCTGTCTCCAGGAAGAGGTGGTGCGGAATGGTATTGAATATTGTGGAGCTGGAGATATTATAGGGAGGTGGGTAAGAACTTTATTGAAATTCGGTTCAAACATAGATATTCCTTGTGAAATGAAGAAGTATTGTTTAGTGAAATTGTCTACTTGAAGGAGTTGTTAATTTCAGAGAAAAAGAAAATGAAATTATAACAAAAACAAAAATCCCAGAAGAAACTTCTTTTATTCTGGGATGGGTTTTTGTATGTAGGATAGTAGAGGTTCAATAGAAATCATTTACATCAAATTTGAGCAAAGGACAATTGACTGTGGAGCCCATTATAAGAAATCAAAAAGTGATCATTTAATCACTGCCTTCAAACAAGGAAGGAAAGAAGATTGTTGTTAAATGTAAGACTATGTATCATTAGGTCTCAAACGTTTGTTCTGGTGACCCCTTTCACATAGGAAGCCTCGGACTGTGACCCCCCCCCTTTAAATTAAAACCACGTTTTATATAATTAACACCATTATAAATGCTGGAGGCAAAGCGGGGTTTGGTGTGGAGACTGACAGCTCATGGCCACCCATGTCATTCCCTCACAACCCCCTGCTCCCAATTCTTGCCCCTGGTATAGTTCTTTTTAGTTCCAGTTCAGATGGTAACTAGGGGATTTCTCATTAATGGCAGTCCCCTTTGTTCTGTTACACTCTGTTTTATAGTTTTGGCACAAGGAGGGAATCTTTTGTCTCTCTGGGTTCCCACCCCTCCTTCTAAATGGAAAAGTACCAGGTTTAAGATGGATTCCAGCACCAGGTGACATGGTCACATGTCCCAGGAGACCCCAAGCCTCCATTCTTCCCAGCCTGATTCATAAGAACACAGGAAGGCTTGTGAGTAAACACAGCCATTTACAACCAATTGTCCTAGTCAATGGGAGCCATGGACATTCTAAACCACCATTAATGACCCACACTTTGCATAATTACAATAAGACTTCAGAGCAATATACTTCGTATTTCTGGCTTCAGCTAGGAGAATGATATATTCATACAAATAGGATGAACACAGGTAGATTATTAACTTTGTAATGATACCATACAAGAGGCCTTTTCCATAAAGAATAGTCCAGTTACATTATAGTCACACTCATAAGCACATGGAATGCGACATCACACAGGGCATCCTATGAACTGGAATCCCCAAGTAGATGATGTTACTATTATTTATTTGTTATATCGTAGCATCTAGGATCCAGGTCATGGACAAGGGTCCCACTGTACTAGGTGTTGTACAAACACAGAACAAAAATCGGCCCCTACCCCAAAGAGTGTATCTATTCTAAGTGTGTCTATTGATAGGAGCTGCTGACTTTCTATCTGGTTTTCAGAACTGGTATAAATGCTGTAGTTGTGTACAAAGGAAAGTGACAGTGGGATATGTTCAGAACAGATGTAACTCCACTGAAGTCAATGGTTCTCCACCACGGAGACCCAATATTTTTAGTCACCCTTTGAGTCTTTCAGCTAATCTATATATATAAAAGTAAAATGGTGTGTGCGTGTATGTATGTTCTCTTACTCCTTCCACACCGTTTGAGCTAGAGACTTGAAATTTGGTACAGTTATAGGCTTTAGGGTCCTAATCAGGGTAAGAATCAAAAAAATTTCAAATCTCACCTCTTACACCCCCTAGAGGTGAAATTCTTTAAAGCCCATTAACATCAGCTGGGCAGCAGGTTAACACCTGCTGTTCTCTGTGACATAGTTATGATGTAACAATACCCCGCTCCAACGGACCCCGCACTCGCTCAGGTCTCTGTCCCCTCCCCCCTCCAATGGCCCCCCACTCGCTCAGCTCTCTCCCTCCTCTCCCCCTCCAACGCCCCCCCACTCGCTCAGCTCTCTCCCCCCTCCAACAGCCCCCCCACTCGCTCTGCTCTCCCCCCCCTCCAACGGACCCCGCACTCACGCAGCTCTCTGCCCCCTCCCCCTCCAATGGCCCCCACACTCGCTCAGCTCTCTCCCCCCTCCCCGCCATTCCAACGCCCCCCCCCACTCGCTCAGCTCTCTCCCCCCTCAGGTAAGAATCGAAATTTTTTAAAATCTCACTCCCCTCCCCCCCTCCAACGGCCCCCCGCACTCGCTCAGCTCTCTCCCCTCCTCCCCTCCTCCAACGGACCCTGCACTCGCTGAGCTCTCTCCTCCCCACATCTAAATGCAAGAGAATGAAATTACTTAGACAAAATGAGACTTCTGAACAAAATTTGTATTAATAAAAAACATTGTAATCTTTTTACATCCCAGTTTCCAATTACAAATACCCCGAGCAACGCCAGGTATTTTTGCTAGTGTACTACTATATTTCAATTGCAGATTAAGAAAATGAACTTTAAAAATTGAAGTCCCGTTCTTTCCTGTGATAATTAAGAGTGTGAAAAAGGTTGTTGGTCATTCTAACAGCACTTTATACAGACAGAGCAAGAGAATCCCCATTCTCGATGACTTCCCAGAACCACAAGCTAGGGACAGTGTTTCTCTATTACTCTATTATATTGAAAGATGGTGGGGTGTCTCCTCTAACAGAACACAACTTGCAGAGGTGTAGGCCTTTGGTTCTCATCACAGCCTGAAGTACTTCCCGTCTACTGTCAGAGTCTATGGGCTTGTCTTCACTACGTGCGGGAAGGATCGACTGGCGATCAATTTATCGGGTCTCGTTAAGATGTGATAAATCGATCGCCAGCGGCTCCCCCGTCGACTCCGGAAGTCCAGCTCCTCAAGAGGCGCAAGCTGGAGTCAATGGGGGACCGCGCTGCCGACCGCCGCCGCCGTGAGGACGGGAGGTAAGTCGGCTGTAGAGACGTCAATTTCAGCTACATTATTAACGTAGCTGAAATTGCGTATCTACAGTCGATTTCCCCCCCCAGTGGAGACCAGCCCTTTGCCATTGGCTTTAGTGGCAGAAGTATCAGACCTACTTGCAGAAACAAATGTTTTATGACAAAAAAGAGGAATCTTGGGGCTGCTGTGCTGTAAATCTTACTATATTCGTTGTTCTTCTCTCTCATGTTTGCTAATCAAGTTGGGGTTTGGTAGCGTTTGATGACTCATGTGGAATGTGTAAGTTCTTGGTGCAGAAATAAGTCTGTGGTATGCATGTGATTTTGGAAGTGATCGTCAAGTGTTTAACTTGTCTTGTCGCTGCAATTCTGCACTCATTCTTTCCTCATCCATTTATACTTGAAGTAAGAAAATTACTTTTATTCCTAAAACTTGTACGGGGCCTGTTCCCTACCCCAAAGACCTGAAGCCATCATTTGAGACATGACAAATCAGCACCTATAACAAAGAATGGCTTTGGAATGGAGGATGGGGGGTATTAGAGGAGAGGGAGGGCACAGTGACAATACTGAAATAGGTAATGTTGCAGATTATAAATAATTGAATAATGTATTTGAAAAGCCTCATTCAAATTATATGTGATCAACATCTAATGGACATTTGGGAGAACCTTTGAGCTTCTACTCTGGGTCTTTCCACAGTCCAAGGAATACAAAAGAGACCTGCAATCAGCTAACCCCAAGATTTTGAAGAGAAAATAGAAAAAAATAGTCCAATATAAATCTTTTGTATCTGTGTAGAATACTATATATTCTAATAAAGTTAGTAAACCAGGGATTGTCTCAGAGTTACAAAATGTGGGTGTACATCTGGATTTCAAACATCTCAACATTCATTCTCTGCTGAGCAGAATTTTTTAAAATACCGTGTTAAATCTTGTTCTCAAAGAGAATGAGGCCGTTGACTTCAAAAGGGTGAGAATTGGGCCCATTTTCTCTTGTTGTAAGACTAGGGATGGTATTATTAAATTTGGAGGAGAAAATAGTCCATCTCTGTCAATGTGAATTAAACAACAGAAGTGTGACACATATTGGGAGGTGTGGCAAGGTGCCCTCTCAGAGCCACCAGGTTCCAGTCCTTTAGATTCTGGCAGGGCAGTTGCTGCCCTGGTGAACCGCCTAGAAAGCTCAAGGGCAGGCTTTCCCTTCCCCTTGTCACTCCTTTCTGGCTGGGTCTTTTACCTGCTGTCCAGGGAGCAGTCTCCTGGCTGGGAGAAGCTCCCTGTCTGGCTGGGTCTTTTACCTGCTGTCCAGAGAAGGCAGTCTCCTGTCTTGGAGAAGCCCCCTGTCTGGCTGCCCCAACCTGCAGGCAGCCTCATGCCCTCGGTCTCTCTCTCTCCCCCCCTTCCTAGCCAGGGAGGAGGGTTTAAAAAGGTCTCTCTCTGGGCTTAATTGGTACCAGCTGATCTTGCCTGCCTCCCTGGCAACCTCTCCTCAGCTGAGCCCAATTGACCTGAGGTTACCTCTCCTACCACCACCCTCTCTGGTAGCTGCCTGCTCCGGGTTTATCACAGAGGGAAATATTAAAAGTAGGACTGTGATCTGGTCATTGGTGTTCATGACATTTTAACATTGTGTGAAAAGTGTGGTATGCATTCTTTCCCTTCAGTTCATTGTGTTTTGGAATCAGTGACAGGGACCCTACTTTGTAGGCCTTTGTAATCATTTATTATTCTCTCTGTGAGAAAGTTTTTACCATTATCTTTTCTTAATTAGTATTTCTTTACTTCTCTCTTGCGCCATTATTTGTGTTGTGCTAAAAATAGTAACTCAAGCTGACATCTGTACCATTTAAGATTTTTTTCTCCACTTGAATTCAATCCTCCTTCTTAGTCATCCTTTTTTCCCCCTCTTGATACTTAGGACAGACAAAAGACTTAAATCTCATAGCTCTTACCTTTCAGACATTAAATTTCATTGCAGGCATTCTGAAAATCCAAATAAATTATGCCATATGCATTGCCATCATCAACCTTCTCAGTAACCTCAGAAAAGTCAAGGAGAATAGTTAGGCAGTTTCTTCCTTTCTAAATTTCTGCCACTTATTTCCTGTTAGGTTACAACTATGTGTTCCTTTCTTTCTTACCTATCAGAGTAGCTTTCTGCCGTTTTCCTTGCTAATGGTAACAAGGTGATTGATTGACTTACAAGTTTTTACAGGAGTTGTATTCCTTTAAAAAAATCTCATATTCAACAAACTTTTTGGAAAATAGTTTGAGCATATATTCTCCTGAATGATTATTTTTGGCCTACAGATCTGTGAGAAGAAATCCTGCAGTATCGAGTCCAAAAGACCTTATTTGTTTTGAATTGCTTCCTACTTTTCTAGTGATGGAATCCATGATAATTATATGTACAATCAATGGACAGCAGCCAAACATATTGTTCTTTTAGTCCCTTGTTCAGAGGAAATACAAATTTCATATTTCAGCTAGTTTACACCCTCTCATATTACAACTGTTTTCTTGATTCTTTCTTTCTAGTACTGGCAAACAAAACTTTTGTGTAGTTGTTTCAGATCTTTAGCCATATTTATTTTGAAGTATTTAATTGTTGGATTTTGTAACTCTCTCTTAATTGCTCTTTCCTATATCTGTAATTGTCTCCAGCATCCATCCATATATGATTATTGCAAGTCTGATATAATCAATTCAGCTAAACTTATAGGTTTGCATTGATTATAATCAATGTGTATTTTTGTATGTTTGTATTTAAAAAGAAAAAATTATGCCCAAGGGTGATAATTCATTAGCTTATAAATATAATATAACTTCCTGCATAATTACTAATTATTTTATTATTATTGTAATGCTTTTTGCTTATTTTGCTTTGGATAATTTTCAAAGTACTCTTATTCCCTCTAGAGATATCTAAGAGGCAGAATTTCTGGCTGTTAAAGATTTGCCATCCCACACGTAACATACTGAGAATAACCCCAGGTTATTTATAACTGGATTTTATCTCAGAAAACTAACTAAAAGAAGATACACCAAAGTTCTAAGGGAAAATGCCTTCAACATCTAATATATTATGCTGTGCTTAAACAGATATTTTAATTTTAACAGCTTGTCAAGCCCAGTGGAGCTCTCTTTCTGGTTTTGGGCACAAAATAAGATAACACTTTTTGAATTCCTACAGGAGATATCCTCACTGTATTTAAAATTGAGGCATAAAATATGAAAATATGAGTTTGCAATATGTGATGTTTAAACTTCACATGTTAATTTAATTGATTTTCCATGTTTGCTAATTCTAAGAGCTATAGTACTTCTAAATCTCTCCTTTTACGAAACAAATATGTTTTTAAAAGATGTTGTATTTGTAAGCAATTTACAAGCTGCTCTGTTTTCATAAATTTATGTTGTACTAGCATAAGTGCCCGGCGCTGCTCGGGTCAGTCGGAGGTGGGGAGGTGGCAGACAGCTGACACCCCCTGACCAACCCCAACACCCACACCTCACCCCGACACCTTCCCACCCCCCCTGACCAACCCCGACACCCCCTGGCTCACTTACCCCCCAATCAAACCCAACACCCCCACCTCACTTACCGTCCCACCAAATCCAACTCAGATCCGTCGCAGGGGAGGAGGGGGCCCAGAGCTGAGGGATCTCCGGGGTTCCGTTGGGAGGGGGGAGGGGCAGAGAACTGAGGGATCTCCGGGGTTCCATTGGGAGGGGGGAGGGGCAGAGAACTGAGGGATCTCCGGGGTTCCGTTGGGAGGGGGGAGGGGCAGAGAACTGAGGGATCTCCGGGGTTCCGTTGGGAGGGGGGAGGGGCAGAGAACTGAGGGATCTCCGGGGTTCCGTTGGGAGGGGGGAGGGGCAGAGAACTGAGGGATCTCCGGGGTTCCGTTGGAGGAGGGAGGGGTGAGCTGAGCGAGTGAGGTGTCTGTTGGAGGGGGGTATTATGACATCATCACCACCTAACTGCCCAGCTGATGTGATTGGCCCTGAAAGACTTTCACCCCTGGGGAGCGTCAGAGGTGAGATCCGAAAATTTTTCGACCCTTACCAAGATCTAGACCCCAAGACCCCTCACTGTACCAAAATTCAAGTCTCTGGCTCAAACGGTGCGGGAGGAGTTCGCTGTCATACGTACATACATACATACATACATACATACATACACCACTTGACTTTTATATATATAGATATTCCTTCCTCTGCCACTGCATCTCATTCCGGACCACCGTGTCCCTGATTCTACCAACACATAAGCTTATTTGCAACTTAATATACCTGAGTACCCCTACTGATGTCGGCGTGACTATCCACATGTATACAGTTAGCATATGCATAAAAGCTTGAAGGAGGAGGGCCCGAGTTTGGTATCCTGTACTGTGGATGAATTATGGAGTATTCTTGTGGTACAAACAGAGGGGCCAAACCTGACAAATACAGGGCACCTTCACTTAGGTTGTAAGCATCTCACAGAGAATTGAGATCCAATGTGACTGGCTTAAGATAACAAACTAATTTCATTTCTGATATGAACTATATATGAACCCATGTCTTGAGAGGTGAAATGTTACTCTGTGAATTTACTGTTTCACCTAGAACCATCATTGAGAATAGTGGATGAAGGACTTTCTTCTATCCAGTCTGCAAGTTAAAAGTATCACCACATTTTACACAGTACAATAATCACTGCCAGTAAGGTCTGAATTGTGTATAAATTGCTTGAGATGGGTTTTTAGACCACTTTGTGTAACTATTAGTAGTACTTCTTTTTCTTATTTGTTGTAATAATACCTAGCATTGTTACCTAATAATTATGATGTACATAAAAGCCTGACTTTTGCTTTTAATTATTCACCTACATGAAACAGAATACGGACTGTGTGTTTGTTAAGAATGTAGTGTGAATAAGAACAATTGGTTTATCTGAGTGTCATCACATAGCAGAAAGCTGTTAATATTTGACTTGTGTAGGCCTGGATGTCACAAAAGAAGAGACTGGCCTTGTTGGTGTCCATTGCTGAATGTAAATCATTCTATTTTTATTTTTTTAACGTCCACTTTGGATTCTCCCTCCCCCCCCCCCCAGAGGATTGTAAGCCCAGTGATACTGTATGCATGTGATTCTGGGATCATAGGTAAAATGTTGCATCATTTGCCGTAGCGCAAAAAATTAACCGAGCGGTGAATTTAGTAGAAAACTATATGACAGAGAAAATTACTGATCACATTATGTGCCTTTTTACACTTCTTGCCATTTGTAACTCAGAGATGGCTGGGAAATTATTCTTCAGGATTGTTCCCTGCCATCTGTATTTTCTTTTCTAAATTATCTAGTCTTATAAATATTTGAATAACATTTGATCAGGATAAAATCTTTCCTTTCCAGCTCAGTACAAGAATCCACTTTGACTCTTGAGACCATAACAGTCAGGTAAATTAATATTGATTTGTTAGAAAATACTTTTCACTCTGTCTAAACATCTCCTGTACTCTTGAACCAAAATTATGAATTTAAAAGCAGGAAAGTAGTTCTTCACAGTTTTCCCAGTGAAACTAATTATGGGCAAAATTGTTCAAAATGTATTGGATGTGTTTTCTAAAATAGAGTATATCTAGCAAAAATCCTGTGAGGAAAAAAAGAAAAATAAGTCATTTGCTTACTCATACAGGTTCCGATTCAGAAGCCCTCAAAATACTTAGAATATCCTTTGGAATGCTTTTTTATCCCTCGGGACTGCAGTGCACTAATATTTTGTAAAGCAGAATATGAACACCGTGCGATCTCCGTAGAGTGTACTGAAGGTTACTCTGCAGGAGACGGATGTATGTGTTTTCTCATTGCCTAGTATTATTTATTGGAAAGAATGGTTTCCTTATTTGAACCAGCAAGAAATTAGAGCGCTAACAAAATATACACTAAGTACTGCTACAAAACAGTTTCCTATTTAGTTGTGTTTATTCCATGTTATGGGTTGCAGAGTAAAATAAACCAAACAAATCATTTTTAAAAAAAAAACCCAAAGGGAATGGTCATCCCCAACACTTGGAGAGAAAAGGTAACTCTGAAACTTCCTACTGATAGGGTTTCCTCTGACTTGCTATGTTGAGAGAGAAAGGGATCATCCCCATCCACATGGGTTACCTTCTGCAGAGACTCAAGACAATCTCATTTTTTCCTGTGTTCCTCCTGGTAGCACAGCTCTTTCACAGCCCATCACTCCTTGATGGTCATGCCTCCTGAAATTCTCTAGGAAACCAGGGTAAGCTCAATGGTGTGGGGAGGTCTTCAAAATAAATTAGTGCACTCAGCTTGGTCTTACGTGGGGAATCCTGTGAGGTGCAAGAGCGAAAGGTACCTCAGCATGGTTCTGCTCATCACCAGCCTGCCGCTCCTTTTGGGTCACTTCCCCAACCCCAGAATGCTTAGATACCTCCCTTAGATCAAAGATGGGCACAGGGTATTGTGGCAGGGTGGGCCTGACCCAGCCCTGCCGCCCCTTTAAGAGGGAGAAAAACCCTCTGCAAACCTCCCTGCAAGAGAAGGCTAATCAGCCTCCTGGGCTGCAGAAGGCTCAGCCTTATGGGTTGCACCTGGCAGCCTCTCCAGAGGGATAAAAGCCTGCCAGGCAGGAAGCCCAGGGTGGACGTGTGGTAGAGGAGTGGTGGAGGAGTAGAGAGAAGCAGATAGAGAGAGAAGGAAGCTAGGGAAGCAGGAGGGAGGAGTAATTCAGACTCTGGATCCCTGTGAGCCAGGAAGAAGGGACTTGTCTTCCTGAGCTGTAGCCTGTTTTCCCTGAGCTGTAAACTGCTGAGCTAACCTGTAGAGCTGTACATAGTAGGTGACGGGGTTTGCACTACCGGAATAAAGAGCACTGGTGAGTCACAGCAGAGTCTCCTGCCTGTTTGTGGAGTGGGGCGAGAAGATGATCCGTTACATTATCTTTTAGGATTTGGGATTTTTTTTCCCCTGGGAAAAGGCAAATAAGTGAGTCAAGAGATCTTCAGCAAGAAAAACAAAATGGTACGCACTCCCCTCATCCTCCTCATCTTTGCCTGTGTACGCTATGTATGGTGGTTTTAATTAATCTGAGTCTTGGGCTTTAAACTGTGGATGGTGGTTTTAATTAATCTGAGTCTTGGGCCTTAAATTATATGCAAATTATTGCAACAAGTGCTTTTAATTTGACTAAGACTTTCTAAACATAAAGGGTTGCTAAAATTCATGAAAAAGAATGAAGTAAAACACTGCAATAAAAAAGGAAATGTCATTCGGTTTTCCTGATAGATACCAAGTTCTCTCCATATATGTGTACAACGGGTTTTGCTGAGTGAGCTAGGACACTATCTCTTTAAATGTTTAACAGTAATTGGTTCATGTCCTGGTGTTCATTGAAAATCCTAGACATTTCATGTAAAATCTTCTTAATGAGGGGATGAATTTTTCATTCACATTAGAAAGCTCACTCTGACAAACAATTTCTAAATAAAACTTTGGCGACATGACATCCCATATTGGACTTGACAAAGAGGACAGGTGCATTAGAATAAAACTGTATGGCGATCCTTCAAGCTGTCAGCCATGAATATTTTATTTCTTAATGAATCATCTTTGTGAAATGAACTTTCTTGTTGTAGTGTCAGTGCCATTTACAACAAAAAACCTGCTCCTTTTAAAAGGTGAACTTAAAGATGCTGATGCCTGCATAAAATGCTTAACCCTAGCTAAGGATTTCAGTAAATTTTAATAGTTTTTTCCTTAACTGTTTGAAATATAGACTCGCAATAGCCAGCATGACTGTGTTCAACACAGCCTTTTAATGCTGTTGCACTTTTTGTTAACAAAGCCAGAATTCAAGAAAGATTATCAATAATGTTGATCTTTTTGAAATTAGACCTTATATGAAAAGTCACAGCAGGCTTCCCTAATTATTGTTTTTCCTTTTTTTTTTTTTTCAATAAAATAAATTAATGTAGCACCTCTGGATGGTGCTAGATTAACAGCCCCAGAGACCGAGGGTCTTTGTTTAGCCAAAGCAGAGGTGTAGTATAGGCAGCAGGAGTTCAAAGTACAATATTCCTAACTGTTGTGCCTTGATATAGGGACCATCTCAAGGGATAAGGTGATTGGTCCTGTCCATGCCAGAGGGGTTGTGAAATGGGACATCCTTTCCATTGAGAATGCACCCAGACCACCTCAACATTTCACATAGGCCCTCATGGAGTAGGTTTGTTATACTACCAATTTTATTCCATATTTGGGGTCCCAGAGGTGAACCAAATACCATACCAGTCTCCTAAGCATCCGATCAACTTTTTTCAATATTTTAACAAACTACAAATGTCAGATCAATTTATTCTTTCTCAAATTCTGTAAGTATAGTAAATTGGAGTTTACTGTTTATGCTGTTCCATATTCATTGACTTACTTAAAAAGCATATGTATTTTGAAATTTTGCTTAACTACAACTCAGTGGAGAAAGTTACTACTTGTATTGATATTTTTCGAAGTGATTTCCACTTGATTGCAAGCCACCAAAATTATCATGAGTCAATTTAATTTATAACACATTGCATATTTTTTGGCACTGAGATGGGATGTTTGCTGGCTATCTACACATATTAGTGTCTTTTGTGGAATCTACTTCATAGCAACTGCCAAGATCAGACCCAGAATTTGTCAATGAACTCCGTAGATATATTAGATGATATTATATATTATTGGGCACCTCCTGTTTTTGTAGTCCTTGGGTAGGTAGATTATATTCTCTCTTGTCCCTCCATACCCCCTATGGTCCCATCCAGATCTCTTTAAAATCACCAGACAGTTTGTAATTGATTTAATCAGGAGTAGGCCTGGGTCTCCAGTCCTAAAACCTCTAGCTATCTCCCATCTCAGCCACTCCTGCAGAACCCCTCCCAGTGTTCCAGGTTCTTCCTTTCCCCATCAGGCTTTTCTTGGTATGTCAATGCTCCTCCTCCCCTGGGCCCTACAAAAGAAAGTAATAAATGACCTGACAGATTTACACCCATTGATTTCAATGGGATTAGGATTAGGCCTCCAAGTACATTTTCAAAATTGTAGTGCTACTCCTCACACCTACCCCAGTGATGCACTGGTGGAATTTGTATTTCCTTCTTCTGCAGCAGCTGCTTTATCTGTTGCATATGATAGTTGCTGAGCTGCCTGTCATGGGCTTCCTAGGGCAATCTAGTGTAGAATAGAATGATTAAGTATCTCCAGCTTTAAAGTGGTACATGAAGTGAACCTCAAAGACTGAAAGTTTTGATTGCTTCATCAGAAAATGTGAAGATCTTAAACTTTAAGCCCCCAAGCTTGAAATCTGCTACTTGTAGATCAATCCCTATGCACGCCCATGCTCTCATTGTCTCAAATGGGATCTGCATAGATGTGAGAGTCTGACTGCAGAGTTTGGGCCTAGGATGTCTCCAGATAGTATCTTCAGTATTTTTAAAACAACAACAATAATCATTATTACATGTAAAATCATCTGAAATCAGTAAAATCAGAGGATGATATTCTGGCCTCATTGAAGGCAATGACAAAACTCCCACTGAATTCAGGGCAAGATTTCATGCATAGGCTTTGGCCTTTAAATATATTCTTGTCCTGAAAAGAAGCATTGTATTCTACCGTATCACTGAAATGACCCAATCCTGTGATACATACTCACTGAGGAGTCCCACAGATTGAAATGGGAGTTTCACGTATGTAGCAATTGCAGGACAGGGGAAATATGATAGATTGATCTTAATCTTCATTCATATATATATATTCATAATTCCTACTGCTTTGAGCTGTCTAGCTCTCACCTCAAAATTAGTAGACTGTCTTTTTTGATCTCAGGATATCCTTTCTTCTGTTTCTAGTTTTATGTTCATTTAAATACACTTTCTCAACAGCCCTGCAAGGACTAATCAAACAAACTTTAAAAGATTGTACTTTATTAAATTATTTGTATAATGAGTTGCTATTACCAGGGACTGCAGAGTTAAAAGGGTGATATCACTAAAAGTAGTTAGCATAAGGCATGCTGGACTGGTAGAAGTGAGTGGATCTTAATCAATAGCAATATGATTACACCTATGCAGCAATTATAAATTATTTAAAACAGTACCCCTAGGTTACTGACTAGTTGCCTTTAAATTAAATTCTCTGTCAATAATTGATGCAAAGAATTAATGTGAGAACACCTTCAGTTACTGAAACTTTTTAAGGTGGTATAAAATATTGAACTGTTGCCTGTCATTAGCAGCAGTCCTGTCTCTTTTGTGTAACATCCTTCTTTACTGAATTGGTCGAGAAGGACCTCCAGAGCATGAAAAATGACCAATGCTTCTGAATGCAAGGTTTTCTCTTCTTCTAAGGACATTGACACTCTGAAATGTAAATTTCATATGTGAGTGGGAGTAGAGGCTAATGATAGGGAGATATCTCTTAGCCAGTTTGGCTATCAAATTAGTAAGCAGAATAGTTTCTTGGTGTGTTTTTATGACTTTTAGATCAGAGCATTAAAAAAATAGAGTTGAAGATTTAAAAATACAGCGTTCAGCAATGTTTAGAGACTTGCTGATGTGTTATGGGCCCCAGTTTTCAGATCATGAATAGTCATGAACACCCAACCATGGGTGTGAGTGATGTCATTATTTCTGAACCTCATCATTTCTGCATATTTTTATTTTTTATAGCCTGTAGTCTAGGGTTTTGTTGTTGCTGTCACAGATGCCATTTTGCACCTTGATTTCACTGCTCTCAAAGGGGGGAAAAAGGAAATTAAGCAGTTGCAATATCAAAAACAACGGTGATGACAGCATAGTGGTTTGTTTCAACTTTAATTGAAACCAATCGTAATCTCTCCATAGACTTAAATGGCAATTGAATCAAGCCTTAATTGCATAAACTAATGCTTGTGAGTTTTGCCTTCAAATTTCATGATTTTCTCTTGATAAGCACCTTTTAGTCCCACTGAATATGAAAGAGGTACTTTGCCTCTAGTACTTGCTCATTCCCAGGGTGAATCTTGTGACATTGTGTGTCCAGAATAAATATCTGGCCTTTCTATGTTGCTATGGTTTTTCATGTTAGAGAGCACTCTACCTCCTAAATATTTCAAACATCATTCATGGTATCTCTAAAAGCCGTAGCACAATCCATACTCTCTCTTGTCCTGCCTCACAAAATTTCAGCAACTTTCCATGCAGTTCTCCATGCCTCATAGTTCTGTTGTTTTGTTTGATGGGAGGAATTACTCTCCTCCTTTAACTTGTATTTAACTTGTCTTCTGTATTTTCCCCAGTGTACTTTGAATCAGCCTCATTGTTGGCTGAGGCTGCAAGGAATGGTGACCATAAAGCTGTGGCTGTGATAAAAGTCCAGGAAACAATATTACCAGGCATGTGTGTTCTCCAAAAATGTATCTTTTTAATTTAAATCACAGAATTTAGGAGTGCAGGGACAAGCCAGCCCTATCTTCAGCTAATCTGAGGATAAATATAGTATACTAGAGAGATTTTGATTTAGGGAACTAAGCCTACGGCCATGAGTCAGGAACTCCAGAAAGGGAATTAAAATTCTGCGCCAGACTCACTACATGGCCAAATCAGTTTAACTCCAAGTGCCTCATGTTGCCTGTTTGTAAAAAGGGGGTGGTAATGTTTCATAGTAATGATATGAGAATTACTTAAAGTTCAGAAAGACAAGATGGATGAGGTAATATTTTTTTATTGGACCAATTTCTGTTGGTGAGAGAGACAAGCTTTTAAGCTTACACACAGCTCTCCTTCAGGTCTGGGACATGTACTCCAAGTGACACAGCTAAATACAAGATGGAATAGAATAAGTAGTTACTTATGCTAAACAATCGATTCCACCTCGGAGTACATGTCCCAGACCCAAAGAAGACGCTGTGTAAGCTTGAAAGCCTGTCACTTTCACCAGCAGCAGTAGGTCCATTAAAATATATTACCTCAGCCACCTTCTCTCTCTAATCTCCTGTGACCAACAATGCTACATTCATCTGATGAAGTGGGCCCACGAAAGCTTATGCTCCAAAACATCTGTTAGTCTATAAGGTGCTACAAGACACTCTGTTTCTATTGCTACAACGGTGCATATAACAATTAAAGTTTCTATAGTATCCTGAAAATATAAAACTTCATATGATTGCCAAGTGTACCATTGTGGTGGTTGTCAGAGGTACCTGAAGGATTTTGCAAAATGATCCAGTGTGCACTGTTTTTGTCTTGGGCCTTTGAATGCCAACATCTTGAAATGATGTGTTTGTAATTGCAGGCAGCTCGCAACCATCTAAGGGCTGAAAGTAAATTTCTAAACTCTTCTTTTAAAAACAGACAGTTCCTGGAAACCTGCTGTTTTGAATGCTTCAAGACAATAAGGATCTCAGTTGCCCATAATGTTTATAGTGTTTGATAAAGAACTTGCATGTTAACTCACAGGAGTCTCAGCTACTATTTTGGGCTAAGAGTGCTGATTCAATTTGATTAGTCAGAGGTATATTGAAGTTTCGGTTTAAGTAAGCACTCCCATGTGTACAGGAAGACACTGTCTGTATGTTTACTGTGTCTGCTAAAGCATATATGTCTTATTCATAAAGTGGCCTCCATTTATTCCTTCCTTATTTGATTGCATGTTATTAAAACGCATACCTAGTCAATAAAACAAGATGTAACAAAAATACAGTGACTTATGCTTACCCTCAGATAATTAAAAATAAGCAGAGGAAAACCTTGTGCTATGTTGTTATAGCTCTTTATTCTTATTCTCTCTCATTCTTCTGCACCCCTCGTTGACTGTTTTCTTTCTCCTGAAAGTTCAACATACTGAGGTTGGTTGCAGCATCACTAACAACTTTCCAGCACTGCAGTACAGCCACAATATCCCCTTCAAAAAAGATTACACCGACTCTATAGTTTAGTGACTTGGAACCCTGTCTTAATTCTGTCATTTTTACCCTTCATTCCTTTGGCACATGCAGAGTCGGAAGTTTAACGAATGGTGTAAGTCTTCAGTCATCCATTGGCCCAGTTTTGAATGCAGGAGATTTTGCATACCTAACTCACACTCTGATGAGCAATTGCTTGTTTTATAGATTTTCAAGCAAGCGTGGAAAATATTTCAAATCGTAATGATTTTCTTTGAGTCCAAAATCTGAAAATGTAACAATGGATAGATTCCACTCTCCCACCTTTTGTTCTTTTCATTTGTGCTTTCCTCTTCCCCAACGTGTTAAATTTAGGAAGCTATACCAAGATTAAATTGAGAATCCATTTTTTCAACACATGAAATAAAAAGATATATTTAAACAAGAAAATAGAAATGTTAATGAAGTGTAAGCAGAGTCAGGCTGAGCTCTACCCTGACATCTGGTGGTGAGTTGTGACGAGTTGTGGAAAAGAACTTCAGGGTCTGATCTCTTTTGCATAGGCATCCCCACCCTGCCTATCATGAGCCCACAGCAGCCCAAATGGTTACTTTGGCTGCTATGGTATGCCCAGTTTCTCTGTTATTGGGGCAGGAAGAATAAAGCGTTGTTATCCTGATTATGTGAATCAAGGACAGTGGAACTGTACTTGGCCTTTTATGATGGAGGGACTCGCCATCAACTAAGTAACACTCACTAAGCAAGGGACATGGGTTCCAAGACCCAGTGAATTGAAGTGAGTGGCTGGGGACAGGTATTTGCCCCTTCTGAGGGGCAGTCAGCAGTCAGAGCACATAAGGTTCCCCTTTACCTCCCCCGCCACATTTCCACACAGGCTGGAGACGGGGGTGTAAAACTCTGCAGATGAACTTTTGAACTCTGGGGCTGCACTGACCAGGGACAGAGATGTTGGGGGTTCTTGGACTTTGGGGACTTTGGGGGACTTTGGGGTTTCTGGACGCAAGAGCGAAAGGGAAAGGACATGCCCAATTTGCTTGGGGTGGGTTTTTTTGCTCATGGTTTGTGTTATGAATCCTTTTTGTGGTATTTCCCCAACATAATGCCACATTGTTTATCTCTGTTATTAAAAGGCTTTTGCTACACTCAGACTCTGTGCTTGCAAGAGGGGAAATATTGCCTCTTAGAGGTGCCCACGGTGGGTGGTATATATTTATCCCAGGTCACTGGGTGGGGGGCTCAACCCGGTTTTGGACTGTGTTATTCTAACGGAACCCCTAGAGACTGAACCCGACCCTTGTTGCTGCCAACTCTGATGGGCAGAAGGGTTACAGAAGCAAAAAAGTCCCCATAAATCCAAACTCCTCCCTTCTGTTCTGGCTGAGCAAAAGATGACCCCTATACAAGTGTAACTACTGAACCAAAACAGATATTCATTTTAATTTGTGTTAGAGCACGTAGAAAATAAAGTCTTTTTAAAATTATTATTCTTGTTTAGGTTCAGTATTCTTCCTAACAAGAAATACATGTATCTTGAATATAGCTGTCTACTGTTCCTATTTCAGTATTATTGCCGCAGTTTGATTTGTTAATCTTCAGCACAACCTGAATGCTCTTCTATTTTTGTATGCAACAAATTGATTAATGCGTCCAGGGACCAGCTTAGGAGTCATGGTTGCACAATCTACTCATGTGTTTCTTCAGCCTGAGTGATTCTGTGGGAAGGACTGAAGGAAGAAGGAGAGGACCATATTAAAGTAGGATAAAATAAAATCAAAAAAGAGGTTAAAGAAAAAAAGAGATGTAACAGAAACTGTGCATGACTAGTGTTGTTTGTGCTTTTTAGAAACTAATGAAGTTAACCTTTTAGACCTCAAGAAGATCTCCAGCTTTCCATGCCACAGATGTTTTGAGAAATTGATGACTAAATTCATCCAGGATTTGTAATTTAATTCTCAGAATTTTCATTGAGAATTTATCTGATTAATGGGCTGTTTCCGTTTTATCATCTCACAGCGGGTTCTACAAAATATACCAACAACACATAGTTTTTAAATGTGGGTATGTGACCGAAAGGAAAACACACTGCAAAATCCTACGCGTATCAGTCCTGCGGCCGCAACCCTATTCTTCCCGTAACACTGTGCTAGTGTCGATTTACGAGAACGCATATGTGTGCATGTGTGAGAACTTATGTGTTACACAACAATATTATTGCTGCTCATGAAAAAAAAATCAATGTGGCTGAATTGTTTCCATAATGATCATACATATTAGATCTGTGTTAATGTGTAATATCCGGTTTTGAAAACCACATTTCAAGGTCTGATAAATTTGTCACAGATAAAGAATTTTCTTACAAGAGATATGAACTTGCCTGATAAAAATAGCAAGCACAGCCTGTTAATCATCATCTTTACTTCCATTCTTTTTGTCTGTCTTTTTATTTTTATCAAACCTCAATTGCCGATCAATTTGGAAATGACCATTTGTGAAGTTTTGAGGATATAACGAGAGCATTTTGCTGTTAATAATTTAATTGGCACTTTCAGCACACATTTATTAAAACGCGTGCAGAAATTAACTAATTAACCTTCACAACTCCCCCAGAGGATTGGCATTATTATCACTATTTTCATAGATGGTGAAAGCCAGGTACAGAGGGGTAGAGGGTTTGTCGAGGCTGGCATTTTTGTTCTTTTTGTAACTTAAGATATTTGATTGCTAGTTTGCTGTGTCTAGGTTAGCATTTTGAAACTGACATTCCAAGACACAGATGTTTGTGGTTTACCAAAGGCTGAGCCCTGCACATACTCTAAATGATTAACCCATGGTCACACAGTCAGTCAGTAGCAGAGCTCCAGTTAGAAACTGAGAGATCCTAGCTGCAGGTTCTAAGTACTAGACCACAGCTACGCATAAAAGTTTTGCTCTGCTGGGGAGATGTCACAGTGACCACAAGTTACCATGTCGTCATAGTAATCATGTGGGGAATTCAGGAAGTGCCCTGCACACAGTCCTCAGTTGTCCTCAACAGTCCCGCATTTCCTCAAATAATTAAACACAAAAACAGAGGGGTCCCACTCTGTTTTGCATCACTACCAGTACATAGCAGCCAATGAATTAAATCCTCTCCTTAGGTGTCACAGAGCTACCATAGTGAAGCATGCATGTCTGAATGAAAGAGGGTATGTCCAGATCCTCCCTGTGCCTCGGTGTTCCGTGGTGGGTGGAGTGACACCTTGGGGTTGTGAGAAGCTGGATTTATGTGGGAAAAGCCTAAGGAGTGCTCTGATTTACACTGGGAACTGGTTTCAAAGTTAGGGAACTTAAAGATGATCTTGTGTTGAGCGCAACTCAGCTGGCCTGGATGACCTTGCCCAAAGCTATTAAAGTACCTAACGCAGTCTTGGGAAATTAGTCCTCAGGCAGAAGGAGTTCAAGATAGAGGTTAGGCTGTTTGGTGGCTCCCACAGGACAATGCAAATCCCTATAATTTTTCATATGGGGGTCTGCAACACTTTTCAGCTGACAACACTGTAACAGTACCCTGTAACAAACCCTATTTTCACAGCTGTGCAAACAGCCCTGGTGACATTTTCACTGATGCCCAGGACAATAAGAAAGAGCAGACACTGGAAATCAGTGATGGTTTGTGCATCAGTAAAATGAGGAGAGGCGAGTGGGTGGTTCTGGTGAGAGCAACATTCATTGCCAAGAAAAAGCAGGAGGCGAAGAAATGTTAGTGTCAATATTTTAAAGGGGATTACAAGAAAAAATGGAACAGGGCAAAAGTTAAAATATGCTGTTTGCAGTGTCTCTTTGGAGAGGTTGGGTGGAGGAAGCTTTGTTTAAACAGTCTGATAGAACTGATTTTCCTCATGGACCTCTGTAACCGTAACTCCCCATTCCTCCTTATCAAAGTTAATGTTACTTTTAATCAGTTTCAGTTCTCACAAATGGGCCCATTTAAAGCTGTAACTTTGGCCATTAAGACTGATTTAAAATAAAACTACACTCGAAGATATTACAATGTAGGAGTTGGCCTGATTAAGTTCAAAAAGGGAAGAGGGTATCAGTTTAACAAACTTCTACTTGCAGTCCTTTCTCTTGAGTTGCAGTTGTAAAGAGCATTTGATGCTAACGAGGTTAAAGAGAGAGAGGGCAGATTTTCCACACACCTTATTCAGTTGTGCAGGGAAGGTTCCCTTTCTTATTCCTCAGTTAATCCTGATCATATTGTGACTCTGGCTCAGGGTAGGTTGAGCGGGGACCTCTTGATGGATATTCTCTCCTGTGAGCAAGAGGGTGGGGAGGCCTGGAAAGTGGGAGGAGCCTTGGATCTGGACTCTCCCATTCGTCAGTGGACTTGGCACAAAATAGGGAGTAAGATGTTCCATTAAAAGGGATGAGGAAACTTAGTTCTCTTCCCCGTGCAAGTGGAGAACAGAGAGTCCCAGCTCCTTAGTGCAGGGCTTCTTCTGGGACATCATGGGTATGTCTACACTGTGGTTAGACACCTGCAAATGGTGAGTGCTGTCTGACTCAGGCTCTTGCGTCTCAAGCCAAAGGGCTGTTTAACTGTAGTGTAAACATTTGCGGTTGGGCTTCAGCCTGACCTCTGGGACCCTCCAATCTCACAGGGTCCACATTTCTACACTGCAATTCAACTGCCCCTTAGCCTGAGTCCTATGACAGCAAGTCAGCTGGCATGGGAAAGCCATGGATTTTGAATTGTAGTGTAGACATACCCCATAGCTACATGCCCCTCCTCATTCCAGGGCCAGCTGTAAAAAGCACAGTGACCGGTTATACAGAATTAGAGCTGTAACAACAATTGGAGCAACATTTTATGCTAATATTTGTGTTAGTTCAAAAGAGAATTTTGAATTAACTGTGTTTGCTATTCCCTGGAGCATTCAAGGGCTTGAGCTCCCTAGTATGAATATTCACAAAGGAACCAAATTTAACCTTGAATATTCTCTGGTACAGTTTCAAACTATATATTAAATTTTACTATGGTGCAGTTCAGGTGTTTTGGTTGGTCTCATGGATCCAGATTTTTAAAGGTATTTAGGTGCTTAACTCTAATTGAAATCAATAGTAATTACACTCCTTTGTGGATCTGGTTTGTAATGTATCTAATCTGAAAGGACAAACAATACTAAGGCTGATGTAATTAGCAAGCACAGTGTGAATTGTGAATATTTGCAAAGATTTGAAGGATAAATTTATGAATAATTCTGAATCTTAAGCAAATCTGGGAACTCCATGGTCAGTGTGCTGACAATTTATGAAGAGAAATAAAAGAATTTGTGAAATACGTTACTTGTGAATAATGAACTTGGCCCTACTTATAATAATTGATGCTTTACCAATGAGGGAATCTAATGAATTACATACTTGGGTAAGTTGTATAAAACAATAAATCTGTGTTTTATGTGATGTAGGGATGGACTGCATATATATGTGGCTAAGAGGGCAAATGCAGCCCTTTGTATAAATAGAGGGATATCAAAGAGGAGTAAAGAAGTGGCATTATGTTTGTATGCAATATTGGCAAGACCATTACTGGATAGTGCATTCACCACAGGGTCCACACTTTAAAAGAGTGATGAAAAAAAGAAAATGGTTCAAAAAAGAGCTACAAGGATTATTTGAGGTCAGGTCAGTCTGCCTTACGTGAGAGACTTGATAATCTCAGTCTATTTAATATATTAAAAATAAGGTTAAGAGGTGAAAAGAACAGGAGTACTTGTGGCACCTTAGAGACTAACAAATTTATTTAAGCATAAGCTTTCGAGGGCTACAGCCCATTTCATCGGATGCATAGAATGAAACATATAGCATGAAGATTATATATATATACACACATACATACAACGAACATGAAAAGGTGGAAGTTACCATACTTTGCAAATTGGATACCAATAACTTGGGCTTGAATAGAGGTTGGGAGTGGCTGGGTCATTGAACAAATTGAATCTATTTCCCCATGTTAAGTATTTTCACATCTTCTTGTCAACTGTCTGAAATGGGCCATCTTGAGTATCACTACAAAAGTGTTTTTTCTCCTGCTGATAATAGCTCATCTTAATTAATTTGCCTCTTAGAGTTGGTATGGCAACCTCCACCTTTTCATGTTCTCTGGATGTATATATATATATATATATCTATGCATCTGATGAAGTGGGCTGTAGCCCATAAAAGCTTATGCTTAAATAAATTTGTGAGTCTCTAAGGTGCCACAAGTACTTCTGTTCTTTTTGTGGATACAAACTAACATGACTGCTTCTCTGAAACCTGATAAGAGGTGACTAGATCCTGGGCTGTAAGTACCTACATGGAGAGAAGATTTCTGATAGTAGAGGACTATGTAAACAGGCAAAGGCATAAATGTGATTCAATACTGGGAATTTAAACTTGACAAATTGAGATTGAAAATACAGTGCACATTTTAAACAATGAGAGTAATTAACCATTAGAACAATTTAATATAGGTTATGGTGGATTCTATGCTGCTAAGGGTCTCTTGGCAAAGATTAGATGTATTTGTAAAAGGCAAGAATTTATGGGCTTGATGAAGGTATTGCTTGGTGAAATTCAGTAGCCTGTGTTATATAGAAAGTCAGACAAGAAGATCATATCATTTCTGTCCTTTAAAATCTGTGGATCTGAGACTGTATTAACAATCTATGGTTCTATAAAAGGACAATCCCCAAAGAGTAGGGCAGCAAAAGTTGGTGATCTGCTTTTTCTTCTACAATTTCTGGCTGTCTGAATCGGAATTTAATCTAATGACAGATCAGGCGCTTTAATAGTCAAATGTCCATCAACAGAATGGTTTGGAATCACCTGTGCCTATTTGTAGTTGTAAAAGCCTTACACATTAAGCATGAGTTCAGGGAGGAAGTCAGCATTGCTGAGGCAAATGAAATTTTGGATGTGAGCAACTACCACTAGGAATACATTGCGTAAGTCCAGTCTTTTTCTTTGGGTCATTGAGGTCTTGGTCAGCCATGACACTGTGCCAAGAGTGAGGAAGAACCAGACTAGCTGCAACAGCACTGTAAACCATGAAACTTTAATGACACTCTACAATAAAACCCTAACTTCAGAATATTTACTAAAGAAAACAGTAGGGGCAGAAGCTTCCTTATTATGGAATCAAATCCACCTAAGGATGGAAGAAAAGGAACTCATTCTGATGGGATCCTATAGCTGTTCTCCGAACATTCAGTACTATGAGAAGGTGCTATATTGCTTTGGGAAATGATTTCTAGACTGTTCCCAAAGCCCTGTTGGTCACACCATTGGCAATTGGGATTGGCAAATGGCATGTCCCATATGTCTGAATGTGCAGAGACAAAATGCTGAAAATAGTAGTACACTTACTCATAGGCAATCTATCACTCTCCCTCCAACTCTTGTGAATGTAGCAAAGAGTTGTATTAAGAGTCAGACACATGAAAATCTGAGTTCATGTGCAAAAAAGCAGCATTTGAGGTATAAAATAAGAGGATTTGAAAGACCAGTAGCTGTACATAGTGTGCTTAGAAAATGGTCACCAATGCTTTTTGGTTTGATATTTTCTGCACTAATTTCCAAATTAGCTTCCCCTTCTCCCCCCACGTTGGGATTCTGCATTTCCAATTTTAAAGTTTAAATAGATCTATACTTTCCCCAAGGACTTATGTGCAAACTAATATTAAGATTAAAATCTTTTATGTTTGTTCTGTAGCTTGAAACAGAAAACTAGTACATAGTCTGTTTTATCCCACTGGCTCTCTGAGGTTCAGGTATTAACATAAATACAGCCCATTAACACTTGTTCCTCTCTGTCAGGACATAAATTAAGTCTGCAGGTGTTCCATGAAGCTTTACCCTTGGTACTAATTAAGCCTTGATAATTAGGTTTGTTAAATTCAGGCCTTTAAGCTTATATTCCCTCTTTGGGTTGCCAAAATGGAGATTTGCAACATATAAGGCCTATTTCTGCAGATTTTTTTTTAAATAAAACAGCAATAATAAACTCTTTGCTGTTTAGATGGTTTAGGCCTCTAAACCTAAAAAGAATTTTGACATTAGTATATATTTACATCAACACAGTTTCTTTTTTGGCCTTTTTGGCAGAGAATGGTCAATGTTATGGAAAGTTTCCAGCCTTCATCACCCATATGTTGAGAACACAGATGCTTCTGCTAGATAAATTGTTGTAATTCCAAGTGTAACATCAGTCAGAAATGTGTAGGTTGATATCCTAGAAAGGTTATTGCAAATTATGTGTTTAAGCTACAGAAGTTTAATTTAACAAACATTCTCTGTGTACTGTAGAGCAGTAAAAATTTATTTTTTGGCCCGGGGGAAAAATGTTTGATTTTTGTTTTTGATTTGGTTTTGTTGTTGTTGTTTTCAAGACGTTATGGTCATGTCACATGGGTTCAGTGCTAAAAGTAATAATAAAAATAATAACAATAAAACAAACCTAGTAGGAAGGAATTCACTTGGGAATAGGGCTATTTGTAACACATACACAAAACATTACATAGGCTGATCAAAATGGATTTCCTTGCCAGTTAATCTTTTGCTTCTCCATAAATATATTACCCATCAGATCAAATGTTTGATAAATGTCATTTTTCATCCAGAACACATGAAACCATTGAAACAACTCTATTAGAGGTACTTCCAAGATTATACATTGCAATCACGCTAACTTAATGCTAATAGCCTTTCACATTTTTTTATTCATGGCATATTAAGTAAAATCACATTTTTAATCAAAAGCAATTAAAAAAAGAAGGAAAAGAATGAATAAATAAATGCCACTGGGGAGTTTCAGCCACATTACGTTCCCATTCTTCATTTTATTTAGTGTTTTATTGACCAGAAAGCCACAATTAATCATTTTGGGCAAGAGCCATGTTTTTGGTAAGCCAAAAGGGTTTTGTTCAGCTGCAGAACAAAGTCATAACAGATTTGATTTAGCATTCATAAAGAGGCTTGTTTGTTTGCTTAGTCTGATTTTGACTGTTTGTAGGGCACTGTGTTAACCTGTGAAGTTCTAACATTTTTAAAAACTTTCCTAGAAGAAAACATTCATTTGTGGTAGAACCACTGCCTTTGCTGTGAAGAAGTGTGATTCTGGGATTTCACAAAGAATGGGAAATGGGAAAGTGTAAGGCGGGTGAAAGAGCAGTTTGCGTTATTTAATATTCCATCCACAGACTTCATCCTTGGAAGGGTTCTGTCATGAAAACGAAAAGCCCACAACATGAGGGTATCTGCTCGCCACTTGTTGAAGGAGAGAAAAGCAAAGTATACGGTGGTATCCATTAAAAAACTTGCCAAGGCCATGTCTCCACTATGGCGACTTTCGCAGCACAGTAGCTATTCCACCTGACACCTACAACAGTGGAAAGGGTTTGTGTCCCACTATGGAAACTCCACCTCTCTGAGCAACTGTGACCATGGCAATGGGAAGCATTCTTCAGTTGACCTCGCTGTGTCTATGCCAAGGGTTAGTTTGGCATAGATATGGCACTTGGGTTTTAATTTTACACGTTCCACAGCACTGTAGCTATGTTGACCAATCTAAGTTTTAAGTGTAGACCAGGCACAATTATTAGTTGCAAATAAAATGAACTTCACTGTGTTATTTGCGGCACGCCAGTACTTACAATGGTGGTTATTTATTATTACTTATATGTATTATTGTGGTGCCTAAAAGTCCAGTTATGGACCAAGACTCCATTTTGCTAGGTGCAGGCCAGAGCAAATGAAGAATATGGCAGACAGTCCATTCCTTCGTACAACACTCTCCTAAATAGTGCAGTAATTGCCAAGTTCTTAATGATGATCCTTGTGAGAGAAATCTTGATTGTACAATACTATAGGATAAGAATTGGCAACCTTTGGCACGCAACCCGTCAGGGAAAGCTGCTTGCGAGCCATGACAGTTTATTTACCTGCAGTGTCAGCAAGTTCGGCCAGTTGCAGCTCCCACTGGCTGTGGTTCACCATTCCAGACCAATGGGGGTTGCAGGAGGTGATGCCCACAGTGTATAATTAATGGCACTTATCTACACAATGGTGCATAGTTCTCTGCTTGGGAAGGAAAACAGACTTGGTTTGGAGGTGAAATTATTTCAGTGTCTGAGCTTGGCTACCTACTAACAGTTATCAGTCTGAATCCTACAGGAAGAATAAGGAATGTTTTTTCTTTCATGATTTTGGCAATTTGGCTTTCAATCCATTCATGTTTGGAGCATGAATGCTTACCTTTGTGAATTCCAGAGGACTTGTTGTCGTCAATTTGATGTTCTTAGTTTACAGGGGGGAAAAATGCTTTCTCTTTAATCTTTGAACACATAGCCCCTGATCCTGCATTGCAACCTGCTAACACCCATGTGTAGTCCCATAGCTACCCTACCGTACTCACACACATGCCCAGAATGGCGTGTTAGCCATTAAGAAGCCCTACCTTTTATACAACAACTGGCATTACAAAATATATTGCAGGAAATGTTATTAACTAAGCAAAGAGTCATTGCTGATTAATTACCACAAGGACAAAGGGACGGTGACTTTTTTCCTTTACTGTGAAGTCTTGGATCATATACCCCACAGCTGCAAAGGCTAAAAGGTGGATGGGAAGCCAGGGGTTAAGGCATTTCAAAATGTCAGGCAGCTTGTTATATTGCAGTACATCATTTTATCCCTGGAGATTACTGCTGAGGCCTAGGCCAAAGCTATATAGAGAGCAGGAAATTTGACACAAGCTTCCAAATTTTCTCTGTAGCTCTCTTGGGCTGCAACCCATATGCCATGGTTAAACCATCAGGCTTTGCTCCACTGAGACTTTAGGACAAAGCAACTCAGTATTTCCTTCTTAGTAAAAGTGTCTGCTGTTTTTCTTAGCAGAAATATATTTTCCCACCCACTATCTTCTCAGAATGAAAATAGCCTTTTTCCCCCCAATTGATAATATGCCTTGATTTGCATGCGTCTTGTTTTTTCATTCAATTTTTAACTTCCCAACTTTAGCATCAATGAAATTACTATTACCTAAAGGCACATTCTCATATGATCTGATTGTAGATAATTTTAGTATTCAGAACACGTCAACAGGTTCATGTGTGTTTGTCACCTATTTGTCCTAAGCCTAAGTCTAAAATGGAAATTCTGAACAATAATTGAGGTTGTCCTTTAAAAAAGTGAACAAATAAATGGTTTTATTGAAATGTGTCTATGAGAGGCTTTGCATTTATCCATTTTGCTCACAATCATAGTATCTTACTCTATGACTAATTCCATTGTGTTCACTGTGATTACTTGCAAATGAGGATGCTATTAGTAAGTGAGAGTAAAGGATTTGATTCTCACCAATATGGGGTGCATTGAATCAACCCAGAACCATTACCTATTTTTTTATTGTTTCTCGAGCTACAAATTGAGTGGCACACTGAGATTTTTGTTGTGGTGTAACATCAGGATCTTTTCTGATTTCCATAGCCACTTGCCACAAGTGTACAAGATAAAAATAATATGACAAGATTGCTCTTTGTGAAAAGCAGAATCATGGCAAAGTGTAGTCATTAAGAGCTTTGTTACTGGCCCAGAACTTCAACCCACATTCCATAAAGCTGACTTTGCAGGGCATCTGACGATTCTCCTGATGTAGACTAGAAATAAGGCTTCTTTTTTTTTTTAAGTGTTATGTGGTGGATTCTTCATCACTTGAAGCCTTTACTTCACAAATGGATGTTTTCTTAAAAAAAAATGCTGTAGCTCTACTAGAAGTTATGGTCTTGATTCTGGACTCTCTTGGCTGAATTAAGTTTTGCAAAAGGTTAAACCGGATAATCATAATGGTCCCTACTGAGCTTAAAATCTATGACTGTTAATCTAGTCTGCCCATGGAATTGTCGTTTGCCCATGCAATCCCAGGTCTTCTGAGCATGCACACATTTTGATGAACAAGGGTTGATTGAAACTACTTTGAAAATGCGTTTGCAGGATTTTCTGCCTAACAACTGATTTAATTCCAGTATGAAATGTATCTTTTAAAAACTGTATTTGCAATGAAAGTAAACTGTCTGCTTACCCCATATGAATATTTGTTTGTATTTCTTTCCAGGATCTCTTGAGCTACATAAAATTGTATAGTTTAAATTACAAAAGCAGCCATTTATAATTCTTGTTCAGCTTTTACACAAATACATGTGATTCCATTAGATATGCAGCACAGCCTCTTATACAGTTAGTGAATGGAGATGAAGCACTTCTGTTTACCTGTGAAATTGCCTATTAAAATTACAATAAACACCATAAAAATGACTTTATGTCTCTCCTCAGAGAAGAAGTTTCAATTTACTGGATCATGAGAAAATATCTTGCAAGTAATTGTAAATATCGTAGGTAGATTTACTCTGATATTACTTGATGTGTCAAATTCACCAAAAAATCATGTAGTAAAATGTTAGAGAGACTTGAAAATCGTGAAATCTGTTCAATTATTAAAAAACAGGAGAAATCATTTATCTTCTATCCCTGCCCAGGCCCCCCTGCCAATTGTGGTTTAACAAACACGGTTTCCTATGTTGGAATATTTTTTTTTACTCTTCTTGCTCTAAGAGACCACTGTAAAATTGGGAAATTAGCTAAATACCTAATGGGGAAGCATATATACAAAAAGCCACATCTCCATTAGTGTAAATTGGGCATTGAAGTCAATGGAGCTACATTGATTAACACCAACTGAGGGTTTGGCCCGAGGTATTCCCAAATGCACAAAGTAAACAAAATTTTAAAAACCCAGAAAAACCAAGAGAGGTAAATATGCTTTTCTAAAATCTTGATGAATCATTGTTATTGTCGGTGTTACTTGTAACAATGATGCCTCTTTAACCAATTATTGAAATCCAGATTTTCAGCGAACTATATAATAAAAACACAAAAGACACTTCATGTTAACTTTTATCCTATAGGAAACCGATGCAAAGCACATGGTTTCTTGCTCTGATTATGAACCATTACTGTACATTTCACATAGCAGAAAGATCCAGAGAGCCTTACAGACTGTAGGCCAAATAATCTGTTCTCAAGGCAGGACCAGAGTGAGTCATGGGCAGGGATGGAGGAAGGCTTTGAGCCCGCTTTGCACTTTCCTAATCACAAGGACAGATAGAAACTGAACCAGTTCACCACTTAGTTAGAGCAGCCTCAGGGTTGCTCTGTCTTATGTCTGGCTGTCCTCAGCCACCAGGATAATTCCATCAGCCAAGGATTAGTCAGAAATAGTGGCTCCCCAACAAAGCTTTATATCCTGAGGCTGAGGAGGAAATTATGTAGGAACCACTATGTTGACCCAATACAATGTGAGGATTCTCCAGCATAAAAGGAGAAAACTCAGGTAGTCCATTTAGCTGTCTAGTGCAGCTAGAAACAAATTGTCATTTCATATCTCAAAGATTCAGATGAATATCTTCTTTGAACCAATGCGGATTGTGTACCTCATAGTCTAATGTGAATCAATTACCATCTCTGCCCCATTTCGTGCCTGCTTTAATGTAGTTATATAGGGACAGTGATGAGAAAAGGGCATATGCTACACTAAAAATTACATAGATAAAATTCAGATCCTGTTGCATATAGCAACCTCTCAGAATTGGGTGCTCACTGTTCAGCTGTTAAGATTGTTATTAAACTTTATGGACCATAAACCTCATGGAAACAAGAAAAGTGAACAACCATGCTATTGCAATAGTGTCAAAAAGGAGACATATTTCATAGCCTGAAAGCTGTATAGCCTGTGTACACTAAGAATCTCAATACTCACTAGCTGCCTCAAACTACAGATTTGATTTTATTGCTGAATTAAATGCAATGTTGCTAATTCACAGTGTTTAGCAATTATATTCTTTTTAGTTTAAAGTTCAGCTTCATAAATCTAATTCTACAGATCAGCTTTCCGAAATTGAGCAGGATTTTTTATTGAAATATTTGTCAGACATCCATCATCTCTTAATATTTGCTGTCATGGGAATCTACTTAATTTCAAACTAAATCCATCCTGATTTCCACTAACTGAAGAGGCTCACTCGATGCAACAACAGAACCTTGATTAGGGGAGACAGATAAACAAGGGGATGAAAATATGTTTGACACATTTGTTGCAGAGGTGGAAGGGGAGGAAAGTTGAAATTTTAAGTATTGTCTGTCTTAGCAGGGGTAAGTATTTACTTTCAGATGTATTTATTTTCAGAAAGGAACTGTCAAGTGCGTGTGTGTGTGTGTTCATGTGTTATTAGACAAGCCTACCTCTTGTACTGTATGTATATACAGTAGACTCGATTATCCAGGATGATAGGGGAAAAAATAATTCTGGTTAATAAAATCCCGGATAATCATCATCCATAGGAAACATGGGGCGGGAGGGTTCACCAGCCACCCTGCGCCGGTGGGAGGGGGTGTTGGTTCACTGGCTGCCCTGCACCCTGGTGGGGGGTTTTGTGTGTGCAGCAACAAAGCCAGAGCCAGCCCTGTGAGTTACGCGTTTGTTTGTTTTTGACGTCCTGGTTAATCCACATCCTGGTTAACCCAATCCTGGATAATCGAGAGTCTACTATAGTTGCCTTTCAGTATCCAAGTACAAATTGGAGTTGATTGTCCCAAATTTTAGTTAGTGGTTGAAAATCATCTTTCTCACACACTCAGTAAACTTTTAATAACACTTCTACCAGTATTCTAAAAGAAATATATCGCTGTGCAACTCATGTGCGTGATGAGTTTTCACGAGCCCATAATTTACACACGCACGTGCGTATACAAACACACACTGATCCCTGTCTCATTCAGTAAGTTATTCTAAGGTGCATTCAGCTACAATTTCAATATTGGCATTGTTAGTGCTGCCTTAACAAATAATGGAAGATGCTGTTGTGTTTAATGTAACAGGAATTGCCATAGAAAATCTATCTTAAAGGAATGCTTACAACCTTAACTCTGCCCCTTTGTGCCTATCCATTTTTTTTACACTATTGAATTATGTGATCTGTAATTAGTTTTTTAGATTACTATAGTTTCCCTGGAGAGTTGTGGATTCTCAGCTCCTCTGAAAATCAGGCCTCTTATTTAGGTATCTAAAATGGATTTAACTACCCGATGTTTGTCATCCAAGCTTATAAAATTTTGGCTGAATTTTCCAAAAACTGAAATTTAGTGCTCCTTCTCTCCCTTCTTGCATATTAAAGGCCAATGTCTAATACAGTGAAACCTTGATTTAACGGACCTCCATTTAACGGACTTCGGATGCAACGGACAAATTTTTTCAGAAAGTCTGATGCATCCGAAATCCGTTTGTGGAGGGTTCCACCAGGGTTTGAGCCAGGGGTGGGCTGCCGCCCGGCCCCTGCCACCATTCACGCTCCGTGGAGGGTCCCGGGAGCCGGGACCCTGCAGGCTCTCTGCCCGCACGCAGCGGCCGCCGCGCTTTTGAGCCGGGGGCGGGCTGCCGCCCAGCCCCCGGCACCATTCATGCTCCGTGGAGGGTCCCCGGACCCGGGACCCTGCAGGCTCTCTGCCCGCACGCAGCGGCCGCCGCGCTTTTGAGCCGGGGGCAGGCTGCCGCCCAGCCCCCGGCACCATTCACGCTCCGTGGAGGGTCCCGGGACCCTGCGGGCTCTCTGCCCACGCGCAGCGGCCGCCACGGTTTGAGCCGGGGGCGGGCGCACTGCTAACTGTCACCCGGGTCCCAGTAGCCGGGACCCGGGCGGGCGGGCGGGCTGACAGCTCCCGCCCGGGTCCCAGCAGCCTGGGACCTGGGCAGGCGGCTGACGGTAAAACCTTGATTTAACAGACTAATTCGGGCGAGGGGGTGTCCGTTAAAGCCGAAAGTCCTGTTATTTAATAATTTTTAAAAATTATTAAATAACGGACTTTCGGCTTTAACGGACACCCCCTCGCCCGAATTAGTCCGTTAAATCGAGGTTTCACTGTAGTGTGAAAATTTGCCTATGAACTCTATGTTGTTTCTTATCATTTACTAATAACTATATCACTGTGACTGTTTATTGCAGATGGTCATATTAAAGCAATATAATTTCGGCTGCTGTTTTCTTTAGGGTGGATACGGCAGGTGTTCATGCAATTTCAATATGTAAGGTGACTTTTTGCTTCAGAATTGGGACCATTGTTTAAAAGGAATTGACCTCTTCCCCTTGTTATGTATGCAACAAATGACATTTTAATCCTTGGAGGGGACCTTTTATAACACTGTCCTGGTTAGCTGACCATAAAATCGGGTTACCTTATCAGTTGTAAAGTACGGTAAAGAAAACAGGTTACAAACCTGCAATTTTAAACATTAAATGTTTGCATGTGACTGGAAGACTTGACTTAATCATTACTCTATAGGGCAATTACATATTGACCTATTGTAGCATGAATGCTGGTAACTTATTTATTTTGATTGGTTTGGCATAATCGCTTAAATGATACTAGCTAGTGAATCCTGCACAGAAGCATGTTTATAAATACCACAGGACAAATTTATGCAGAAAATGTTTGCAGCTACAAACGTCCTCTGAGAAAACTGGGCAGGGAACATTTACTAGGTCAACATTTTAGTTAAAATATCCAAATGTTCAGGCCAAAATTGTGCCTTTGCTGGAAGACCAATCTTGTTCTTCCCCTAAATGTTTGTATTATGTAACTTTTTTTGTTGCTTAATAAATGGTTTCATATTACTTTACTTTATAGGCACTTTGCCAACACAGTGCAAAATTAATTAATTTAGATGAATTAATAAAATGAAATAAAATTAATTTTAGACAGTAAATCTGGACTATACACTTCCCAAAACATGGACTCATTTTTAATGTACCATCTGTTTCTCCACTATATCACAAAGATAAATAGTTGAGAAAGAGATTTGATGAGAAGGAGAAATGTGTTTTGGTTTTCCCGTTCATCATACATATAAAACAACATAAGCTCAATCAGTGCACTGAAATTAAATTAATACATAATAGTGGGTTGGTCCTGATTTTTCTCCACTTATTGTTTCAAGTCCCAGTTAAGAAAGAGGAGTTCCAAGGTAATGTTGCTCCGAGATACACAGGCTTAGTCTTATCGTTGTGTTTACACAGTGTCTGTTGAGTTCTTCATCCAATATACTGGGAGGCTGATAACTGCCCTATCTTGATAAGGTTGAGCAGATTGAAAAGCACAACATGTGCTCTTGTGCCTGGAAAAATTCAGAAGCAACATGTGAACAAGCAAAAGCCTGATCCTGGAAGTTTTAATCATTGCTTGAAAGGAATTATGATGGGTACCTGAGACATTTCAATGGGGCTTCTAGTGTTGTGCTTTCAGGAGATTGTTAGACAGCTTAAAGCTGTGAGTAATATTTAGCCTCTGTACCAGCTGACTGGCAGATACCTAATATTAAACTAATTTTTAAAAAAGGATTCAAAGGAAATTATAGGCCAATAAGCCTAATTTTAAAACCAGGCAAATATATTAAAGAACAGAATTGTTAGAAGCCTAGATGAACACAATATGTTGGAAGTCAAATCTGAAGGAATTATTTAAGAAAGATATATTGTTCTTGTAATGCATTTCTAGCTGTTCAGTGTGCATTATTCTGCCCGGCCCTTTAAAATGGGCATTGATTGCCTAGACCAGTGGGAGATGGAAGAAAAGGAATTTGTTCTTCCCCAGGCACCATGAGAGGCAGCAGTGGCCTTAATGTCTTCTCTGTACCACCCTCTCCCTCTCAGGGCTGGCGACAGGGGGGTACTACGAGTAGAGCTGTACCGGGCCCCTCACTTTAGGGGGGCCCAGGTACAGCTCTACCCGTAGTCATCTGGCGCGGCTCTCCTCCGGACGAGCACGCGTCCCCGGCCGGCGGCAGCGGCGCAGTCTGGGGGGAGAAAGGGCGGGGGGGGAGCAAGGGCGGCTCACGGGCTCTCACTCCCGCTGTGGCCAGCTGTCAGCTGGGGGGGGAGCGCCGGGGGGGAGGGGGCGGCTGGGCTTCCTCCCCCAGGCACTGTCAGCTGGGGGGGGGGGAGCGCCGGCTGGGCTGGGGGGGGCCGGCTGGGCTGGGGGGGCCCCCAAACTATCAGAGTAGGGGGCCCCCAAATTTCTGTCGCCGGCCCTGCTCCCTCTGGAGACCAGCATTCAGGCCTGTTTGTCTGCTTGTCTATTCATCATCCATCCAGGTTTTTATATTCGCACCTATCACTTCCGAATGTTTGCTAGTACAATATAGGAGACATTTTCAACCAGATTTTATATTTATCTCTACATTACACATTTTAGCAAAAAAGAGGGAGTTTTTCAACATCTTGTTGGAGAGCAGTGCTCTTAAAAATTACCCACATACAACATACGGAAACTTCTCTTTCTCTCTCTCTCTTTCTCTCTGCAGGCAAAACACTGCTGTTTGAACAGACGTTAACTGCTAAAATGTGCTGTGTCAAAATAGATGCAGGCAGGAGGGAAAAATGTATTTTTTTATTACTTTCCTTTGGTGATTAACACTTATGTGCTTATGACTGTCCTGGTGTAATATCTGACATACAGTAATTTCTTCATCTAAAAGATGCAGACGAGGTTGACAGTATTTATCAAGAAGAATCAAGGAAAATTAAAAGTTTGAGTAAAATTCCGAAATAACGGTATGTATGATGTATGTGTCCAGGAAGGGTTTTGTTAAGTAATAATAATAAGACTTTTAAAATAGCACTTTTCATCCATTGATCTTACAGGACTTTACAAAGGTGCATAAATATAATCACCCCCGCTGCATAGATGGGGAAACTGAGGCAAACATGTTAATTGCCTTTGGTCACCAAGGGCATTGTTGGCAGAGCCAGGAATAGAATACAGTTTTGCTGACTCCCAATCCAGTGTTCTGCCCACTTGACATCAACACCTCCTCCACCTACTCAGGAAAATAGTGTCTAAATTCATTAAATTAAATAATTTAATTTAATGGGCTCTTTTCCCATACCATTGCTAAGCACCACTGATGGTCTGACTTTGTTGCATCTCCTTTCATCTGTCAAGATGTTGGACAGCCATATAAACCATATATAAATTAAACAGTTTCTTTGTCCGTATTCACATTTATTTAATTTCAGTTTACTTGGGCTCTGTTCATAACAAAGTTAATAGATCACTAGTGATCAGAAATAAGGGTGCGGGGTGGGAAGAAGAGACAATCCTGAGAAATCTTTCTTCCTTTGTGTCTCATTCATCATGCAGAGTTGATGGATCAGGCAGGGGGAGTTTCATTCAGTGGCAGGTCTGTGGTGCCAGCTATTAGCTGTGAAAGGAGTCTGGATAAGAGAAAGACTGCCTTTCTCACATCTTGCTTTTACTTTGTCAAAACTGGAAGGATTGGGCTGCCTCTCTACCAGATCTCCCGTAAGCAGAGGGCATCACCACATTCACATGGGACAGTGAGAAAAAGCATGATTGGAAAATCAGAGCAGCCTCTTCTCTTCATCCAGGGCCAGAGGAACAGCCTGTGAAAAGGTCCCAGTTCTCTTCAGCTGGGAAGGCTCTCATATTGGTAGGTCCCCACCCTTTTCTTGCCTGTAGTGGGCAAGACACTGAAAGGGGCCTACCTGTTTCTTGCAGGGGGGGAGAGCAACACTGAAGCATGTGTTTTAAAGATGGTGTGGTTCCTGAGGGTGAGAAAAAAAGTGTTTTGACTATGAGGGAATATAGGAAGGCAACATCTGAGAAGGAGGAGGGAAGTCTCTACCATGATCCTGCTCTCCCTTGAAGATACGTCAGCAATAAGTGCCTGCAATATCTGTCTCTTGTAGTTGGTATGAATTCAGTTATGTAACAAGTCTTTTCCAACTCCAAACTCTGTTATCCCCCATAGCACAACTTAGTGACATGTGTATTTGGTTAATACATTATCTCCATAATTCTTCACAGCTGTTTATGGAAGCCATGTCGTGTGTTCCAGAATTCTGACATAGTCTGTGCCATTTCTAAGTTAGCCTGACCTTGTTCATTAATCCTATAACAATTACCGTTATGCCTACTATGCCATGAGATTCCCCAGTGTCAGAATAAACAGCCAATATTCTCAGGAGCTGCAATTGTTCCACTTGTCAAAAAGCCTCCTGCATTAGTTCTCTGAGATCTTAGTTGACAACATAATTTTAGAACTTAGTGTGATTTTAGAGACACGTTAGTTGCTTAATACCATCTGTAAGTGATGTGTACGCTATAGCTAAAGCAAAAGGAAGAACTCTGTGGAGAGTAGAAGCCTGCAGTCTATCTTGGGGAAATTGAGACACATGGTGGAACTGCCTAGCATTATTGCCTAGATACGCTGTTTTATGTCTCTTCACTGTATCATTTTGGAGCTTTGGGTGTGTTACCAGATTTGCCTGTTGCTTTGGGGTATGCTCATTTATTAGGGTTACTCTTCTGGAGGTGGTGTCTGTAATTCTGTCAATGTACTGCTTGCCTCACTTGTATTTTCATATGGAGCTCTACTTCTCCCTTCCGCGAGTTCCCTCCTAGTGGAGCAATCCTGCAGGACCTAGGTCCCCCACACACACACACACACACACCCGTCAGCCTTTCCAAGCTGCCACCCTCATATGCCATGAGCACTGCACCGGAATAGAGTACGGCTGAGCAGGCTGGGTCGAGCAGCACTTCCAAGCTGCCACCTTTATATGCCACAGGTTCAGCACCTCCCTATCGCCACTTTGATGTTACAATTGTTCTGGTAGTAACCCACTTGATGAGCAAACCCCACGGGATTTTTGGGCATGGCAGGGATCTTTAGCTTAGGTAAGAGGAGCGTTCCTGCAGAGCAAATAGGGAAGCCAAAAAACACAGGGAAGAGAAAGGGAGGGAAACAACCAGCTTAACCATTAAAGTTATTTATTGCCAGGTAATAACGATACAAGGGGAGCCAAATTACCAAACAGCGAGAATATTAAATCTAACTTAAATTTGATTACACAAGTCAGGGTTAGAAATCTATCCCAGAGTAGGAAAAAAGAGAGAGAGAATTGGGGTCTCACCACTCCGTGAAGCTTGAACAGTCGGGGCCCCCAGATGCTGGAGGTGATAGATGAGGGTCCAGCATGCTAGAGACAAGCAGAGCTCTGGTTCCCAGGAACACAGAGCTGACAGGTAACAGGTGTTCTACCGACAACTTTTGTTCTTCTCCATGCCAAACTTTATAGCTGTTGCTATTGCAGCTCTACCTGTGGTAGTAAGAGTGTGAACTCTACTATGTAACCACCATATTGTGTAGGCTTGTTCTGGGCAGTTGGATAACACAGTGGTTAACAAACCAATGGCTGATTCACATTATCACTTTCAGATTTGGTACTACCAATGGAGATGCACCAGTAATAGCAAAAGTTGGAAATTTTACAAAATAAACAAAAAACTAGTGAAGACACAGCCCAGAGCTGTGTGGCACCCTCAGACAGCCTCTACAGCCTGAGAAAAACTGTGCCATTATGCACCTACCTGTTGTTGTTTGAAAAAAATTTAATAGCTTGTGATGGCCAATCATTCAAGATCTATTGAAGGTTAAGGGCCAATCCACTGTTCTGGAACAGCAGGGCACTGCAAGCTTTTTGTATTTAAAGAGCTTGGTTTCATCGAGATATGGTGGTGACTGGCTGGGGTAGGAGATTAGTTGGCTTCACCTCAGCATAAGTTCTTATTTTAACTACCAACAGTCTAACTCCTCTGCTGAAAGACCTTTACATTTCTTGATGGGGACTAGAGCAAAATACCACCAACACAGGGAGGAGTGCAATATGAGCCCTGAATGCTATAGGCAAACCTAAAGTTACACTGCAAATACTTGTATGAAATGTTGTTGTAGCTGTGTTGGTCCCAGTATATTAGCGAGACAAGGTGGGAGAGGTAATTGCTTTTATTGGACCAGGTTTTGCTTTAACTCTAGCTTCATCATCTGAGGTTGGTCCAATAAAAGATATTTCCTCATCCACTTTGTTACTAGGTGTTCTGTTAGTTCAGCTCTGAAAATTGCAACATACCAAATACCATGAACCATATAGTACAATAGAATTCAGCTTTTAAATCCACACATACTTGGGACCTTTGGTCCTCCAGAGAAACTCACAGTTGACCAGGAATATGTAGCAGAATAGTAATTCTGGTGTCTGTCTCAACAGAAAACAAATAGTCTCTTGCAGACTACTTTGACTAGAAATCTTAGAATCAGACTCTCTTGCTTCAGTGCCCCTAGTAATATTTCACTTGTGTTGGTGGGTTAAGATGTTGTTTGCTTCCCCAAAGCAATGTTTTGCCACTGTAAAGCATTACACAGGGGAAGCATACATTGCTCTAGCAATGTTTGCTGGCTTAACGGCATTCTGTCATTTGGAACCATTCTCTTCAGGTTTATTTCTCTATATTTGGCTCAGTAGCCACCATTTCCCCAGTGCATGAAGGTTTGAAACTTGATTATTTCTGACCTGACAGGGGTCCCTGGGAACTGAACCTTGGACATCGAAGGACAACATAAAAATAACTTTAAAAGTTAATTTGATGTTCAGTTACCAATTAAATTATTTGGATTTTTGTAGGATTTGTCAGAGACGAATAATATTAATGAATATATGACTTGCTAGGCATGTAGACACTTGAAGTCTGAGCCTGTTGTCAATAGGCTATGGTTAAGCATGATTAACAATCTATGTCCAAGGCTTTATATATGTTCTTTTTTTTTAGCAGTAGTAAAACACAGTGATAATGTATTTTGCTACTGCTGTTGAAAGGAAATTGTCTTTGTTCACTAAGTAATTAACGTTATTGAGGTGAAAATGCAATAAATGTGTCATAGAAGGCAAGGAGCCAAAACATTGAAGACCAGAGAAAAATCATACATAGATATAAGTGTGTATAGGTACAAAATAACTATTTCAGTCGCTTAAATACCAGTTAATGAAATTATCAAAATAAATAATATCTTTTGAATTGAGTGATACAGTATATTATATAATACAGTGTGTGTATATCTAGCTAATACCCTCTTGTATGGAGTTTTTCATGACTAGCTCTTGAAGCAGTTTACAAAGGAGGCAAGAACCATTATCCTCATTTTCCAGATGGGAAAACTGAGGTACAAAGCCATGACTTGCCCAAGGTCACGAGCAGTCTAGTGGCTAACCCAGGAACAGAACCTGTGTCTCCTGGGTCCCAATCTAGGCCTCTGTGCTGTAGATAACACTGCCTCTCATTGTGTAAATCTTCATTTCAACCCTCCTTACAAAACTGGTTATTTGATCAATAGACTATACAGGCTCTTTTAGAGTCGTTGTGCACACCTTTGCTATGATATCTTGTTAAATCTCCTGCCTATCCATAGAATGGGGGCAGACTAGGATAATACTATAGAGAGGCATCTTGTAATTATCCTGCACATGTGCAGTAACCAGTCTCAAATTCTGAAATTAGGAAAAGGCCAATCCTATGTTAGTTCATTGGGGCAGAGACGTAGCTCATGGAGTAAAACTTGAAAAGCAAGTTCTGCAGAACTGGCACAAAGAGATGTTCATTTTAATTGTTCCAGTAAAAAGCTGCTGTTACAGGTAAAAATCTACTGCTCGGGGAAATCTCTTTTTCACTTATGAGGTTGACCTGTTTTGTGCCCCCACAGCCAGGTCTGATGGAGTATGTTCGGCCACCTAGAACCTCCACAAAGGTTTACCGCAGCATAGAACTTAGACCCATATGACATGTCTTAGAGTTCAGACTGCAACAAAATTGTTTGTTCACGTTTTTTTTATAAACACACTAGCATAAATACCCGGCATTGCTCGGGTCCGTCGGAGGGGGGGAAGGGGACCCAGCGTTGCTCAAAGAGAGCTGAGCGAGTGTGGGGCCCGTTGGAGGGGGGGGAGAGAGCTGAGCGAGTGGGTGGGGGGCATTGGAGTGGGGGGAGGAGGGGGAGATTTTAAAAAAAATTGATTCTTACCTGAGGGGCAAGAGAGCTGAGCGAGTGCAAGGTCCGTTGGGAGGGGGGGAGGCTGAGCGAGTGGGGGGGGCATTGGAGGGAGGGAGGGGGTTGAGATTTTAAAAATTTTCGATTCTTTCCTGAGGGGGGAGAGAGAGCTCAGCGAGTGTGGGGGGCCCTGGATGGGGGGAAGAGAGCTGAGCGAGTGTGGGGTCCGTTGGAGGGGGGAGGAGGGAGAGAGCTGAGCGAATGCCGGGGCCGTTGGAGGGGGGGCGGGGGCAGAGAGCTGAGCGAGTGCAGGGTCCATTGGAGGGGGGTATTATTACATCATAACTATGTCACAGAGACCCGCAGGTGTTAACCTGCTGCCCAGCTGATGTGAATGGGCTTTAAAGAATTTCACCCCTGGGGGGCGTCAGAGGTGAGATTTGAAAAATTTTCGACTCTTACCCTGATTAGGACCCTAAAGCCTATAACTGTACCAAATTTCAAGTCTCTAGCTCAAATGGTGTGGAAGGAGTAAGGGAACGTACATACACGCACGCACGCATACACGCATACACCATTTGACTTTTATATATATAGATTTACACGTTTAGAAAGGAACACTCACTTGCTCTTAGCTACACAGCTATGGCATCAGCAGGGACCACTAGAACATGATGGTTTTCTTTAATTTAATTTAATTTAATTTAAGAGGGCAGGAAGGAGAAGACGGGGAGGATGCACATTAATGGTTAAGACATAAGTTACTGCAGCCCTGGGGCTGACTTTTGTATCCAATTGTCAGGCAGCTTTCTGTAGTACTGCCTTTTGTGAGTTATGTGCCTCAAGTACAGCATTTTCTGTAGCAAAATCTGAGATTCTTTTCCCCGCAAAAGGAGGCCAAAATTCACAGTTTGCCTGTACTCAGAGTATGTGTGTATGAGCGTTTTCTTGGATGCTCCACGAATTATTCTTTTGACATAATGTTTATTTTTTCATGAGAAAAACCCTTTTTTAAACAGATCAGGGGGTTGTGCTTAAATCGAATCAGTATTCAGACTTGAATAAAATATTATAATTACTGTATTACATGTTTTACGGTAAAGTTTCAGTTAGGAATTGTAAATGAGAATCCTAATCACTGTCGCCTGGGTTGCTACTGTATATATATATGACTTTAAAAGCCCTTTGTCCTTTGTACATACATATTTACATAATGTGTTCTTTATGTTTGTGTCTCATTAAACCTAGGAGTTTAATAGTGATGTCTCTGGACCTCTGTTTCTGCCTTTCGTTTATTTCTGCCCTCAGAATCTTTTCACTTTGAAGTAAATAACTGATTTTGCTACACGTTTTAGTGCTATGGAGCACTGTTAAAATAATTGTACCTACACTTCCCAAATGTATGAAAAATTAGAAATCTTGGGAAAAGATTTTGACATCCTCTGAAAAGATGATAATGGTCTAGCTAACAAGGAGAAATCTGTACACTTGCCTTTCAGTTTGATCACTTATTTTATACCTGTGCATTGCTGTTTCTTTAATGTTTGCATATAAAATTCAGTTAAATGTTGTTTCTAAGAGCTGCAGGAAAGCTCCCCTGAAAATACCAAGATAATGAACTTGAACCTGAGTTTGTTCCATCAAAGAAATCATTACATACAATGTGTTTTAGCTTTTGGCTTTATTTGGCTTTAATTTATATTATTTTTTGTCTGTGAAAAGGAGAAAGTGCATCTTTAAGATGATATGTTTGTTGAATCAATATGTATCTGTTGGTACTGCTAAGGAATTGCCTCTCTGCTTTCAAATCTCTCCACAGAATACCTGAGTAGGCATAATGTCAAAAATGGAAATAATCAAAATGTATTTAAGGCTCACTTAAAAAATCCATTTAAAAAGTAGGAATGTGTTTTTCTGGAATTTTAGGACCATAAATTGAAACACAAGTATTTAAATTACTTTTTTCAAATCTACTCAAATCTGTATTTATATAGCAATACAGTGAACTTTTCTTGTTGTTTGCATTTATGTTTTTTCTTTAGCAGTTTTGTACTTTAAGACTCTAGTGACCCATAAAAAAGAAAATACTCTAATTTTCAATTTCTTGGTACTGAATATTTCCCTTCCACTGGCTTTGTTTTTATAACAGTTATTTATTTGAAAGAGAGAATGGAGGAAGAAGGGGCACTAAAGAAAGGAATGGATGACTTTGGAAAGATGTCATTAAATAACCTTCCTAGAATCTAATAGGATATAGTCAAACATTTAAAACAAAAACACAAACACAGTGGGGAGAATGTAGAGCTTCAGAGCAAATAAGGTGGTTTCACTTTGAACCAGCCCTTCACTTTCTTTAACTTAAAGCATGTAACTATAGCATCGATAATGGCTCTCAGAAAGTAAATGTCTGCAATAGGTCCAGTGTCCAGAAAATGAATGTTTTTCAAACTTCAACCAACCAACAACCACAGAGGGCTGTCAGATCCCATTATCTGGCACTTAAGTTCTGAGGTTGGCTGTGCCGAGGTTTTTTTTTTTTTTTAAGAAACCATTTTCATAAAATGTGCCATCTTTCAGAAATCTAAGGTCCCTGAAGGAGAAAAATTGATGTGGTGATGATTCACCTGGCTGCAGGGTGAATCATCCCAAATGAAAGGATGAAGAATACCTGTGGAAGGGAAGGTACAGGAAACTAATAGCAATAATATCCAGGTCCTTATATATATTCCTGTACTTTCCCTTCCACAGGTATTCTTCATCCTTCACATCTGTCAGTCTGTTTCTTGACTTCAGTAGGAGGGTATTGTAGTTTTAAGAATGCTTGATAGAGATCTTGTAGGTGTTTGTCCCTGTCTGAGGGATTTGAGCAAATGTGGTTGTATCTTAAATGTGGTTGTATTCTTGGCTGTAGACAATGGATTGTGTGGTGTGTTCTGGATGGAAGCTGGAGGCATGTAGCTAAGTATTAGCGGTCAGTAGGTTTCCGGTATAGGGTGGTGTTTGTGTGACCATACCTTATTAGCATAGTACTGTCTAGTCAATGGACCGCTTGTGTAGATTGGTCCAGGCTGAGGTTGATGATAGGGTGGAAATTGTTGAAATCTTGGTGGAATTCTTCAGGGGCTTCTTTTCCATGGGTCCAGATGATGAAGATGTCATCAATGTAGCGCAAGTAGAGTAGGGGCGTTAGGGGACAAGAGCTAAGGAAGTGTTGTTCTAAGTCAGCCATAAAAATGTTGGCATACTGTGGGGCCATATGTGTACCCATAGCAGTGCCGCTGACTTGAAGGTATATATTGTCCCCAAATGTAAAATAGTTTTGGGTGAGGATAAAGTTCAGCCACCAGGTTTGCCGTGACATTATCAGGGATTCTATTGCTGACAGCTTGTAGTCCATCTTTGTGTGGAATGTTGGTGTAGAGAGCTTCTACATCCATAGTGGCTAGGATGGTGTTTTCTGGAAGATCTCTGATGAATTATAGTTTCCTCAGGAAGTCTGTGGTGTCTCAAAGATAGCTGGGAGTGCTGGTAGCGTAGGGCCTGAGGAGAGAGTCCACATAAACAAACAATCTTGCTGTCAGGGTGCCAATATCTGAGATGATGGGGCGTCCAGGATTTCCAGCTTTATGGATCTTGGGTAGCAAATAGAATACCCCTGGTCGGGGTTCTAGGCATGTGTCTGTACAGATCTGTTCCTGTGCTTTTTCAGGGAGTTTCTTGAGCAGATGGTGTAGTTTCTTTTGGTAATCCTCAGTGGGATTAGAGGATAGGGGCCTGTAGAATGTGGAGTTAGAGAGCTGTCTAGCAGCCTCTTGTTCATATTCCAATTTATTCTTGATGACAACAGCACCTCCTTTGACAGCCTTTTTAATTATGGTGTCAGAATTGTTCCTGAGGCTGTTGATGGCATTGTGTTCAGCATGGCTGAGGTTATGGGGCAAGCGATGCTGCTTTTCCACAATTTCGGCCCATGAACGTTGACAGAAGCAATCTAGGTAGAAGTCCAGTCTGTTGTTTCAACCTTCAGATGGAGTCCACGCAGAATCCTTCTTTTTGTAGTGCTGGTAGAAAGGTTTCTGATGGGTGTTAGAAATATTTCTTGAGTTGAAGATATCGAAAGTAGGATTCTAGGTCACCACAGAACTGTATCATGTTTGTGGGCCTGGGTGAACAAAAGGAGAGGCCCCGAGATAGGACAGACTTTTCTGCCGGGCTAAGAGTATAGCTGGAAAGATTAACAATAATGTTGGGTGCATTAAGGGAACTACTGTTGTGGCTCGTTGTGGCATGTAGCAGTTTAGATAGTTTAGTGTCATTTTTCCTTTGTTAGAGAAGCAAAGTGTGTGTTGTAAATGGCTTGTCTAGTTTTTGTAAAGTCCATCCATGAAGAAATTTGTGTGCACCTAGAGAGCCTCAGTTAAGTTCAGGGGTCCACAGAAAAAAAAGAGACAGTGCTTTCTCCAAAGAGTGCAAGAGCAATACAATGTTTTGGTCAGTATACCACAAGCTTGGAAATAAATTCCACCCTTTGGGAAATGTTTTACTGCTGTCACCTTGAAGCCAGTCAATATTTGCTAAACACACGCGCACGTGCGCATATATGACCTCTGTGATATTTGTTTATCCTGATTTATGGGATCCCATTGCACATTGTAGAAGACGAAAACTAAATATGCAAAGGACAGGTAGACTTTTAATGGAGTTACTAGCTCAGTGTTTCTCCACAGAAACTGACCTTGAAATTGCCTTTTTTAATACACAAGTCAAAATATGCAAATTCAGAATTCAGAGTGGCAGCTTAGAACCTGTGTACACTTTGTTACATTTCTTATGAAGGACAGGGAAATTTCTCATTTTACAAAGGCTATTCATCAGCTTCTAAAACTGAGAATTGTAGACCACAGAGCTATGTAAAGCCTGGAGGAGAGGGGTAGGAGATGACCCCCAGAGTTTCACCTTCAGCTTCCAGTTCAAGTGAACCAGAACACTTAGAATGATATTCAGTGAAAGTACAGTAAAACCTCCATTTAACGGACTAATTCGGGCGAGGGGGTGTCCGCTAAATCAAAAAGTCCGTTATTTAATAATAATAATAAAAAAACGAGCTATTGGAGCAGCAGCCCGCCCGCCACAGAGTCGGGGTGACAGCTCCGCAGCCCGCCCGCTGCCGGGACCCGGGCGGCAGCCGGGAGCTGTCAGCCAGCCCGCCCGGGTCCCGGCTGCTGGGACCTGGGCGGCAACCAGGACCCGGCATCCAGCCCGCCCCGGTCCCGGCTGCTGGGACCCGGGCGGCAGCTGGGAACCGTCAGCCAGCCCGCCCGCTGGCAGGACTCGGGCGGGAGCCGGGAACCGGCAGCCTGCCTGCTGCTGTGACCCGGGCAGCAGCCGGGAGCCAGCCCGCCCGCCCGCTGCCTGGACCCGGGCGGCAGCCGGGAGCCGGCAGCCAGCCCATGAGAAATGGATTTCGGATGCATCAGACTTGCTCAGAAATTTTGTCCGTTGCATCCGAAGTCCGTTAAATCGAGGTCCGTTAAATCGAGGGTTTACTGTACCATATTTAATTTGGTTTTGCTGTAAGATCCATGTGGGTTTGCTTATAAAGACTGTGAATTATTGTTGAATTTGCACAGTGCTTCAAATTTATAACAAAACCAAAAAATTTGGAGAATTCCCAGCAGTTTCCTTTTGATTGGCAATATTTTCTGAATTTTCCTTAGCAGCATTTGCTTTGCCATCATACAAGGAAATTTCTGGGATGGCTACTACAGATAGAACTCCCAGTTAATCTGAATTCCCTTGCCATTTTTGCAGCAATTAATCATTTTGTAAAAGTAATAAAAATGATATCAAACGTATAACCATCTAGTGCTTCTACTGTCACCTTTCTAAATAATAATAATTAATATATCCTAGCCCTGTTAAAATATTGGTAATAGAGTGTAAATGTTGCTGGAAGAAGCATGTTCATTCCATATTCTGCTTCCTGATCCTACTCAACAAAAATATAACTTAGTTTTTAAAAGTATGTCCATTAGTTATCGTCTCAGTTCCTACAGTCTTTCAATAGAAACATCGTTTTCCCTCCTCACTCCTTGTTATAACCATGCAGAGTCAGTACCATGAATTTCAGTTAAATTTATGATTAGTCCCTAACTACAGCTGCCACCACATTTGGCAAGGAAACCTCTTCTGGAAGCATTCTTGTAGATAGATAAACAAGCAGATATACTGAGCTGGTGGACAGATGAATAGGAAATAGCTTGGTTCCCCATGATAAATCTATCGCGGGTGCGGAGAAGATTCATGTAAAAACATTTGGTTATGTGGTAGTATAGAGGATTAGGCACATGCTATAATTAATGCCACTAGCAGTAAAAGGACATTAGGGATGTAGTGTATGTTGATTATTTCTTCATTTTGTTTATGCTAGTTTCCTCTCTTTCGCAGCTGTATGGCTATTGCCAAAGAAAGCCCCAGAGACCAAGCTTTAGCCGCTGCTCCTCTGTAACTGCATCATTACCTCGCTCCAAACAAAGTCCTTTTTTTTTTGTCAATAGAGGATGAAAACATTATTGGATTCAGGAGCTCATAGTAGTCCTATATGCAGCTAGGGACGAGGAGGATAGATTTATGAAATGGACCATTTCAAATGGCATTATCTTCCCACAGTGAGGTACACCTTTCATAAATCATGGGAGAGTGTTTGAAAAATAGAGCATTTGTTATTTCTGCTGTATATTATATTTGCATCCTCCACACTATGATCTTGACGGGGGGGCAGAAATCCTCAGTTTGCTTTTGTTCATTTCTAGCAATTAAGGTGTACGTTGTAAGGGGGGGAAGAACAGAAGATAACGCAGAAGAAGAATTGGGGAAAAGTTTAACTGTTTTATTTTCCAATTTATTTCAGACTTAATTTTCTAGTGTTGGTAGAAAGCCAACAATTTATTCTTTACACTCATGGAATGTTACAGAGCATTCTATGCCTCATTATGTTGCAGCCAAGCTAATATAGATGCTTTAGGATCAGCTAGGAAGAGGAGTGCAAATACAGCCCAAAGCTTTTTATTATTTGTTTATTATTTATTTGTTATTTATTAATACTGCTTTGTTTTTCTTCTCTGATACTCAAAGTGTCTACTTTGCTACATTAATAAAATGGTTTCTGATGCCTCTTGAACTTATCTGCCATCTGTGTATTGTACTGGGAGGAAAGAGAGTTCTTTTTGTGTTGTCAGTACTTCTTCTGTGTTTTCACAATCCAATATTGCAATAATTTTACCAGTGAATCTGATGCCCCTTGGGATAAATGCAGGTCTCTATTAAAGCTATAACTAGAATGATGTGAAAAGTCAACATTTATTACACAGTATTATTTGTGTGGCTGCTTTAAAAATCATCTCTTTGCTCTGGAGAGGAAAGTTTCTAGCATGTTATGTGGTAGCAACATGTCATTACTTGTAATGAGCCAAACAGAGAAGCCTTGATTTTGGCCAGTGTATTTTGTCCAGCAGTGTTGGAGACAGTGAAGCAAAATGACCTGGGTTTATATATAAAAACCTGAGGAAATTTCATCTAAAAGAACTAATTTAAAAATAACATTCTTTGCAAAGTCAAGCACTTGAAAGTTTTCAGATTTATGGTTTCCCCTGCAACCTTTATTCTGCCTGTTTGTGAGTACGCATTATAATATAGCTTTTAATTACATAATCACAAACTTTTTTCCCCGTAGGATCCAGCCTCATTCATTGTAGAATATGGACTCACATGTGGACAGAATTAAAGTTGTATGGGTAACTGCTAACTTAGGTTTTCATAATTTTCAAATGCTTGACTTTGCTACCTAAATAATGGTCTTTTTAGCCTAGCTTTTTTTGGCATGTTTAAATGTTTACACCTTATGTTTTGTATATTTAGCAGGCTGCCAAAGATTTCCTGACCAGCTCAAGTGGCAGAATGGAAAAGGTGATTTTTCGAAGTTTATACCACAGACAAACCTGAATGGTTTACACTAGTTTCCTGATAGAATATTTCTCTTCTCATTTCTCCCTGATCTCTCTCAGTCATACTTACCAAGAGCCTTTGTTTTAGCCAGAACCTAGATGAAAGAAGAATGCTTGTGGAAAAATTCATTGGCAGTGGAAAGTTAAAAAAAGAGAGAGAGAGAGAAACTGTCAAGGTCAAATTGGCAATTTATTCCTGAAATTTCTGCAGACACTATTACTTCAGTTGTTATGAGCCCTGCTTTTCAAGACCTGATTTGGAAAGTGCTTTGGACTCTCGGGTCCTCAACCTACTGTCCTAAGGACCATTTCCATACTTAGGTATCTTGACCCTGAATATGATGGGTGGGCACGTGAGATGTTAATTCTCTACAAGGTCCTTAAGAGTTTGCTACCCTGACAGAGTGAAATACATGTAGCTGGTGCAAGCATATTGTATCACGGGTGCTATTACATCATGAGCTGAGTGAGGTGATCCCTCTTTATGACATGTATACATTGATAAAGTTCACACATTCACTGCACATTGCCAGGTAGAGATGCCCGTTGCGCTGAAAGACGATATAAATTATTTATCAGCCTGCAGCATTCCCAAGAGAGCATTAAAATTGTAAAAGACAGTTCTCCAACATACAGCCACCATATTTTCTTCTGGGGAGACAGGAAATGTGCTTGTCTCAAAAAAATTGTGATCCCTGGCACATAAAAAGTGAGGTGAATGCATAGCAGCCGGTTGGAAACAAATAGCTGTAGCTTCTTGCGAGAAAGAATAGAATCTGATTTCTGTGACTTGGTACACAAGATTGGTACACAATAATACTGGTCATGTCACTATGACAGAGGAATTGCTTTTATAGTTGAGCTGTGATGTTTTCTTATGTCTTGAACAATAGTGTATCTGATGATAAAAATGGTGCTCTCATGAGCATTGCCACTCCTATTTTGAGGCCATAGTGTATTTTTCTGTTGCTGCACAGTGGTTCTGAGTACACCATTCTATATGCAGTGGTATTGTAACGATATCGGTCCCAGGATATTAGAGAGACAAGGTGGGTGAGGTAACATCTTTTGTTGGACCAACTTCTCTTGGTGAGAGAAATAAGTTGTGTCAGTTTTGTCTATCCACTGGTTTTGGTCTTTGCAGTTCTTCACCTGTGGTCACGATTTCCCATGTAGTGTTCCAGGTCACCACCCAGTCATTGAAGGGCAGATGGTATTTTACTCCACCCTTGGTATATCAATAACACTGTTTGTGTGTTTTAAGATTTGAATGTATTAAGCTGTTGGGTAAAGCTAGGCTTCATCTCAGGCTGTTTTAACAGCATTGTCAGCTGCAGTGGTTCTGATTTACATGAGTAAGCATGACTATAGATAAATGATCTTTCTGCATACAGAATTAATTACAATTCAGGACTGATGAACTTTTACGATGTAGTTAATTTTTTAAAGATGCTGTGAATGGTTTATTGAAATTTTTAAAAAGTGATAGCTTTCTGCCCCTGCTCTCGTAAAATCCTGTCCTGCATTTAATATTGACCTAATTTAGTAAAAGATGTAAGTAGCTCTTCTCTAAAGCACTATTGTGTAAAGGCCAAGTCAAGGTTTCAGTACACTTCTTCTCAGGTAAACTCACATTACTTCCTGATGGGTATCTGTGAGGTGTTGGATCATGCCAGTGTAGGAGCTTCTGCTCTGCTCTTTTGTTCTTGAATGCTCTTAAAATGATTCCTTAAACAGCACAGCGTAAATTCTGCATAATGGTTACTAAGTGCAATCTTATGAAGTGTTATGAATGAATATTAATTTTAAAATAGTATACTCCAGAGCATGTATGTGTGTCAAATATTTTTATAGTGCAGACTACCTCATAAACCAGTCCCTCTTATTTCAGATTGTACAGAGCACCTCCCCTCTGATTTGAGATGGACCAAATTGCCTTCCGTTCACAATTGCATAACATCCTGGGCCAAGTACAACAATTGTTTATATGGAAAAGTAATATGATAAAGACATTTAGAGTGGGATTTTCCAAAGCACTTAACATTGTCTTGACTCTTCTCCCAGAAGGCATTGGTAAAACACCAAGTGCCTGGTCCCATCTGCCTGCCCCCACAAGTTCACAGATCACAACTTTGGAAAGCACTGTTTTATGCATTTAAAACTTGGTCAGAATTTTGCAAGAACATCTTTTACTGACTCTAAGATTTAAAATCTTTGACCCAGTTCCCAGAACTTACCTTTTCTAGACCCATAAAGTTTTGTTGTTGTTTTAATCAGAGAATTCTGTGCAAATTAAGGCTCTTGGACTTTACATTGCTTGTAGTTTCCATAGCAAACAATATCCCCATGAGTCCTGCTTCTGCTCTCAGTTACAGTGATGTAAATCTGGAATAATAATAGCATTAGGAAAGGGAACTGTCCCTTATGTATTAACCGCAAACCCCAGCAAGGTAAATCTTTTCTGTAATATGTAAAAACTTTTCTAACGTTACCTTTGTAAATGATAGGAGAGAAAGGATTAAACCTTTGTCTTCTATTAAAAATAGATCAAAAAATACCAAAGGAAGGGGAAAAACAAGTGAAATAAGAAATTAGGATACCACCACTCAAGGCCTGCAAATGAGTTTGCTAAATATTATGTTTTCTCAGGCTACTCAGATATTAGCTTCTGTCTGTGCCTGAAGCAGTAAAGACTGAAACACTGTCATTAGCTTCAAAAGCTTTCCTAACAAAAACCCATTCTAGCTGCATTTCTTTTATTTTCACCTTTAGCTAAATTTCTGCATAAATTACAAGACTGTGTGACATGCTCTATTTAGGACACCCCACCTAAACCCTGCCAAGGGCTCAGGGTGTAAATAAATAAATAAATAAATTAAGACACCTATCAATTTAGGCATCCCCACCCTTTCCCTTCTGAGGGCTCAGAGTGTAAGGCAGTTCTCCTTACCCACGGGGATCAGGAAGAAACCTGGTTAATTTAATCTCGTCCTTTCTCTCGGGGCCCAGAGCTCTACAGGTCTGCAGAACCTTTTCCCAGTGAAAGTGTCTTACACAGCTGTGCTATAAACCTCTATTTATTAGCAAAAGTCACAGAATACATATGCCAAGCAAATATCTTATGCTCACCACTCCTAATATACAGACGAATTTCGCCCGATGGCCAGTCAGGATTCATTCATCTGGAGGTTTCCAGAGATGCCTCTGCACGTCACAATTGTGCAGATTGGGTCAGAGTCCCAGCAGCTTGATGTTGAACTTCAGCTCCCAGAAAGCATTGTTATTCATTTACATTATATAGGTAAAACTAGCTCCCTCCTTCAATCTGTCACATGATCCCACACTCCTAAATGTTAACAAATGACACACTGGGATCTAGGTGTCCTCCTTCCTGCCCAAGTTCTTTACATTTTATCATTCATGTCCAAATTGTAACTTAACTGTAACCTTCTCTATTTGTGCAGATGGTCAGCATAAAATGCTGGTCAGAGCTTATCTTGCCATTTGTTGAGTCTTTTTCTGTATCCTCCCTAATTTTTCAGTGCCTGGGTGTCTCTACTTTATAACCTTGTTGGTCATAACTCTCTGTAGGGACATTCCTGAGGTTGGGGATGCTTTATCAGCAGCAGAATTTTTTTATTATTATTTTTAGTAGTGAACTCCCTGAGTTTTACCCAAGGCTAGTTTTTATTTGGGGGGCGGAGGGTGATGGAAGAGTGAGGGTGTTGATCAGGTCTCAGGCCTACAACAGGTGCCACCAAGATTTTGAATATTAACTTGGATGAGAACATGAGAAGGTGTTCCCTTTTCTTTCTTGGCGAGTCTGGTTGTGCTGTTGTTGAATGCAGCTGCTCCAACTGGATGCTTGCTTAAAATTTTTTAATTATCATGCTTGAAAGAAGAAATCTCAGGTTTCCTGGGTGAACTAGCTGTTAATGGATTTAATTTTTTTTTTTTACCATCAGTGGTGTAGGAGGGTGTGGACTGTGCTGGGCTCAACATACATGCTCTGTGATCAGATAATGTGTTATCATAGTGAAGCTGGTGGGTAAAACTTTGCATTGTTCAATAAAGTAATTGGTCTGCCCCTCTCACTTAGCCTCTTGAGCACTACAAAGAATAAGGGTGCACCTAACTGCTATTTATAACAATTTTCACTTTCTCCAGGGTCTAAATTGGAAACCTAATTTAAGATCTATAAAAGCTAAATATGTTTTAAAAAAAAGTCCCAAAATGAAGCTAGAGCTGCTGCTCACCCGCATTTCAGGCTGTTGCTCTCTGACGAGGTTCAGTTGATTTACCTTGCAGTGAATATATAATTATGTCATTGACAAAACACTAGCAATTAAACTAGCAATCATTTTTTTCTTAGGGTACTGTTTTATGACCAAGGACAAGCTGCAAGAAGTCAAAGGAAAGAACACAGTATGCTATTCCCCAGCACATTACAGTGGGGAGTGGGGAGTCATGTAAACACTTTGCTTTTGTGTTTTGAGAGACATAGGGGGAAGAGGTTCTTTCTTTAACAAAAAATATCCTTTCTAACATAGGCCAAGTTTAGTTTTTCACCTCTGGTCAATGTGTCTTTATTGCAGTTCTTCAGAACAGAAAGCCTAACATAGGTACACATGTGCATATATATGTTGATACATACAAATATATATGCTTTTGCATATCTGTAGCTATACTGTGAACCTGTATGTAGATTTGTAATATAAGTTTTGTGTGTGTGCTCATTTCACAGCCTTTCGTGATATTCAGCAGGCTAACACCAACTTTTATAGGGGTATTTGCGGTAACGTGCTCGCGCTTTTATGATGGAGGTGGTATCAACAGTTTCAATATCATTTTTTCTATTTGATTATGTGCGTGTTAGTGTTTCAGCTTAGCCTAATTATCGCTTTTGACTCACCCCAACATATAATGTTGCATGTCATGCTGTACTACTTTTAATTTCACAGCTGAACACATTTCTATTGTTCTAATCCCCCTCTCCAAGTCTCAGTTTAACTCCATCTGGAGGACATGCAAGGTGTATGGCTTCCTGAGGTAGCAGTAGTAATATCTACGGATCACCCTGCGGGGAATATGAGTGGAACAGTGCAATCCAAATATTCTCCCTTCAGGAACTAAATGTGTCATTCTTATGGCACATGCTGCCTCGACCAGATGGACTAGTGTTCCTGGGCTGCTGTTGAATGTGAATGTATCATTCATCAGCATGGTGCTATCGGACTACTGGACTTTCTCTGCTGAAGGAAAAACTAAATAACAGTGCGGCTAAGGATGTAAGAAAAAAGGGAGAGTTCAATATCAAATTTTTAAAACGGAGAGGCACCTCACAAACATATCAATAATAATTTTTTCCTTATTATCTATGTGTTTTTCAGCATGTTTGGCAGTGAAAATAACTGATATTTTAGCTCCTGAAGCCTTTCCTCATTGTTCTAGCCTTAATGTCTTGCTTTGTCTTGTCTTGTTCTAATGTGGCTTCTTCCTGAAAATGTGTATTGTTCATATATCCAGTTTCTGCCAATCTTAAATACTCTCTCATTTCTTGTTTGGGAAAACTTCCAAATGCCTAAGTGAAGCCCAGTCAAATTTTCATGGTCTATGGAAAATCCAGTCTGTACACTAATGATATCTCTGAAAGTTTCCTACTTTTCTATGCAGCCCACTTATTGCCTTCTAAGTTATGTGTCCTCCTCTTCCAAATAACTCTATTTCAGGGAGTAGCAAAAGTACATAGTATGTACATGCTTAACCAAATATCTCATATTAATCCTGTTTGAGCTTTTCCATAAATGCAGACTAAGGGAAGGCTGCTTCCTGACAGATTTAATATCAACATTTTCAGAATCGATTTCAGCATTTTGAACTATAGACGTCTCCAGGCAGTATTTTTCCTTTCTTTATCAAACATCATTGAAGAGATAAACTACTTCTTTAAACACGAAAGCCTATCTCAGACTTTGGATAGATGTAACCAAGCTTTTTGTGTATAATATGCCAGTGACAGCTGTAGATCAAAATTTTAATTGGACACAGTAAACCTCCTCAGCTGGAGATGGAATCATTAACTAAGGGCACTTTTACATGTGTCTATGAGATCTATGCTATGACCGCTGGACTGGTCAATGAAATGTGGGTACTCTTTCTGATAATGTATTAAACAGTGGTACGAATAACAAAATCAGCATTTACAACTAATTACCCTACAATAATATTTGAGACTCTGCAGTTCTTGTATCTCAGTATGCAGTATGAGGTAATGGTTTGTAAGCATTATCTTTTAAATTGAGAATCCATGGTAGCAAGTGTGGTGGCAGGAAGTTCTTAGTTGTGGCCCTCAAGCTTTTGGAAAATGTTTCCACCATGGCTTTGAAAGATCCTGAATTTGTTGCCCTCATGGATATCATAGAACTAGAAGGGACCTCGAGAGGTCATCTAGTCCAGTACCTTGCACACATGGCAGGACTAAGTATTATCTATGTTGTATAGTGTAGCAATTTACAAAAGCTTTTGCCCAAAGGGTGTTTTGAATATGGGTGGTGGTCGGCTTATGAAGTTTCTTTGGACTTGTCATTTCATTAACTGAGCTTGTTTTAATTCATAATTCAGGCATGGAGGGTGTGGCTTCTGCAACCTGACTTATCAGTGGCTAGATTCTGTGCCTCTTATATAGTACCTTACATCACAGTTAGTTCCACTGGTCTCAATGGGGCTGTTCTGAAAGGTTCTGCTCACTGTGACTATGCCTGGCAAAGTCTGTACGAAAATGATGACTATGAAAAAGATGATTACAATTCAGGTTTATAATCAGAAATAATTCACAATATGAGTGAAAGTCTGTGAATCATGTACTTAAAGATGTGTGGTTTACAGTTATAATAGGACCTTAGCCACAGGTTCTTGGAGCCAACAGGTAATCCCTCTCTTATTTTGTGAGGGAAGAAGTACAAGTATGTTAACCTGTGTGTTGACCAGGTAGTTTATAAAGTGCATAGCACTCAAAGATGACTTTTTGAGGTCGCAGGTGAAAACAATGCTATCACCAGTGATTTTGAGGTAGCATGCATGGTCCAGAATGTAGCATTTATCTGTCCTGAACATGTCAGTTCCCAGTGATCTGGGTTTAGTGTATAGAGAATAGAGATGTCACAACTCTTTTGGACTGTGGCAGTATGGCTAATGTTTTGTCTGTGAGAGTGATGGAACCCAACTGCTGCACACCTTTAATCTTGTATCTTCTTTCCTGTGAAGCCTTTGTAATTCATAACACAGTCATGTTACTCAGGAATGTTTCTTTAGATAGATTCTATCTCTGAGAGCTTAAGTCAAGGGATTTTCAAACAGTCACTTGATTTATGTGTGTGAACGTGTAGCTCATAAAAGGACTTTATTTTACAACTTCTTTAGCAATATAGGGAAGAAAACCCCAATAATAATTATAACTCAGGTACTATTATTTTTCTTTTATCAATGCAGCATCCTACATTTGTGTGAGTGAAATTCTCATCATCGTATCAATTTGCAAAAGAAAAAATTGCATTGTGAGGAAGATGACTAATGCTTCTACCTTTACTTGAGTTTGTTCCACAGTTCTGTTTTCTTGTGACAGTATCCGCAAATTTGATTTCAGTTCTCAACGCTCTTTCTTTAGTTTCACTTACTATACTTTTATATTTGTTAATTGCTGTATGAATCATTTTTGTGTGAGTAGATTCACTATTTCAAATCATTAACACATACACCAGTTCTGAACCCAATTTTTTCCTCACTTAAATACCGTTTTTTAAAGCTGAAATATTATTTGGCCTTATTTTCTCCAATTCATCACTAGTCATTAGATGAGTGAAATACCATGATGCCTTTTTTAAGACTTGAACTAGCTGACAACATTCAACCACACTTGCTTTTTGAGGTTTCTCTTCTTTATTGAAACAGTCCTTTTAATGTCATCTTTAATTTAATCAGATAATGTCATCAAAATAACATTTACTCTATTACTGCAAATTCACTGCTAGTGTAACTAGTCAAAAAGATGGTATTAAACCCCCATGGAAATATATACTTTCAGTAAAAAATGATACAGTTCATAGAGGCTCTATCTTTAATTTGCAATTTCAAAGCACTCTCTATGGAAAGATTTTATGGTTCTGAAATAATTTAAAAACACATTTTACTAGAACCCATAGTAGGTCTCCCCATCAACCCTCCTGACGGCGTGCATTACCATTCTTTGCACAGCTGTAAAATAACCAAAAAAATATATGTAACAGGACCTCAGTTAAAAAAAATAAATCTTCTGATGATCATCCTTTAAATTGGATGGGCCTGGCGTCATTCTAAATTTTAGAATTGATTGAACACTTTTATTTCAAAAATGCTAAATCAATTAACTTGCCTTTCTAATCCAGAGTTATTTTACTTTGATGCCATTCTATTTTCTTTCTTAGAAGACTCATTAAATTTTGCTGTCCAAAATTAATTTGGACTTAACACCTAAACTGTATTTTTTTAAAATGTTTGACAGCTCTGCTTTTGTGGGCTGTGATATCAGCTTGAACTCTTGCTAACATCAATGTTACATCTCCATGTGGGTTGTTATAATCAAGACCTTCTTACAGGCTTCACTCTCTGGAATCATAACATTAGATATGGAAAAAAGCTATTCGCTTATCTAGTCATTCCTTTGCCAGTATAGAATTGTTCCATACAGGGTGCCTTCTAATATGTTTCAAACTATGTTGCCACATTTCTATTTGAAAGTTTTTCCATAGTCTAGCTCTCACATCTCTCACGAGCATTTGAATGAATGGAATGCCAATTAATAAAATGAATGTCTAAAAAGGGGAATCTGAAGTAGGAGTAGGGAGGTTATTTTACCTCTGAATTTGGCTGGAATGTCAGTCCTGGGTCCACCATTCAATACACAAAGGATGTTGAAAAATTGGAGAGGGGTCACAGAAGACCCAAAAGACTCAAGGAGTTTAATCTGTTAAATTGAATAAAGACAAGGTTCTGGCTCTAGCTTTTTTGCTGCCGCAAGCAAAAAAAAAGGGGGGGGGTGAGGGGCGGCTGGATTGTGCTGCCCAACGAATGGCCGGAATGCCACCCCTTAAGAATGTGCCGCCCCAAGCACATGCTTCCTCATCTGGTGCCTGGAGCCTGCTCTGGGTTTAGGGTTGACTAGGTTGATCGTAGTCCGTAAGTACCTACATGAAGGAAAAAAGCTTGGATCATAGAGGGCTCTTCAATCTAGCAGACAAAGTAGCCAGATGGCTGGAAGTTGAATCTAGATAGATTCAGAATAGAAATAAGGCACACATTTTTAGCAGTGAAGGTAATTTGTCAACAGTTGTGGTGGATTCTCCATCACTGGAAAATTTAAAATCAAGATGGCATGTTTTTCTCAAAGATCTGATGTAGTTCAAAGAGAAATGAATTCAAGGAAGTCTTAAATCTTGTGTTCTACAGATCCGACTAGATTATCACAGTGGTCCCTTTTATCCTTATAATCTACGGACTCTAGTTAACTAACATGTTTGTAAATGCAAGTACAGGCACTCTAATAAATATTTAGTCCAGGATACTTACGTTTATTCCTGTTTCTGGGTCACCCAAGGCTGAATATTAAAAAGATATTTTTTTTGCCATCTCAAATAATTCCTTTCAATCCTTGATGTTTATACTCTTGACATATTTGTAAATGTCTATCATATAATCATTTTTTAAACAGTTCATATTTAGGTTTTTTAATTTTCTTTGTATATCAATTATGCCATCATCTCCTTTACAATATTCAATTTTGCTATTTCTCTATGAACTCCCTTTAATCTGTCTTCATCTTTCTGTTAATAAGGTGCCTAGAACTGAACAGAGTGATCAGTCATGTAGTAAGCCTTCTGATTATATGAATTAGTTGTAATTACATTTTGAAAAACAAAGCCATGGTGCAATTATACTTTAATTGCAATGTAACTACACTATAATTCATGTATTCTTATAAACTGTAATCTTTATTCCTTAATAATGAGGGGTAAATTGTTTTAATATGAACAAACATGAAAAAATTCCAAACTAAACCATTGATGAGGTTCAAAAAGTTTGACTAAGTTTTGCTTCTCCAGTATTTTTCATGCATGTGCGTCTGTCTATTCATTGTCTAGTTTTAGATAGGACTGGAAATAGAAGTGCTGAAATACAGCAAGAAAGGTTGTTCTTGTGATCTTTTCATCGTGATAGGAAGAAAGAAGTATCAGAAATCTCATGAGAAATTATGTCATATAAGATTTCCAGTCCAGATTTGCAGAGCCAAGAACTGGCTCTTTGGATAAACATCTAAACTTTTGAGTTCTCATTACAATGAAATCTCGGAAGCTTTTGAAGTTTGCTCATCCCTGTTCCTGAATAATGTTTGTTTCCTCCATGATTTTGATAGTTGACTGGTGATGAATTGAAGTTTTCAACTCATTTTTTGAAAGAGCAGGACATCAAAGATCAAGCACACACACATACACTTCCAGTTTTTTTCTACAGGCTCCTTAACATTTTAGTGAAGAAATGATGACAACAGAACAAGCCTAATTTGAACAGGAATCAGACATTGCAAGGACCTCTCAATGGTTAATTAGCTCTTTGTAGCTCTACAAATGCTTTTAGTCTTTTCAACATGAGTTTAGTGGAAGTGTGGGACTTCTGTTTGTTAATAACAGTATCACTGAGAAAAAAGTCATGGTCTGTGGTCTATCAGACCACTGGGGAAGCGAATTTCACAGCAAGGGTCTTTCTAATGAAATGCCCAATCCCCAGACATGCAAATCTGGGTAAGGTCCATTTAACTATTCAACGATGTGAGAGAGGACTATAAAATATCTATTCCCCTAACCATAAGTCATTTTTTCAGATCTAATCCAACACTTTGGGTTACACTAGGAAGTCTCTGAAGACTATATTCAAAATATTGCTTAGAAATAAGCATCGGACATTCCCACAAGATTTACTAAGATAACCAGATGTAAAGTACATTTCAGCAATTCGCTTTGGATATGACAAAGATACGGGCAACAGAGGCAAGGCCCTCATCTCAAAGGAAAGGTAACAACCTTCTTACCAAGCACTTAGCAAACAGATTATTCTCGGACACATCTGCAGCATGAACATCCAGAAGCAGCTGAGGATCCTAAAGGACCCCCTGGCTGAAGCAATTAAGCAGCTGTCTAAATAGCTGGAAGGCTCCCAACTTTCCCTTTCTTTGCCTGTGTCTTGCCCAAGGATGTGTCTTTGTCAGTAGAAATATTACAGCTCTTCATTGTCTGCTATACATATATGTTCAAAAATAGTTTTAATCTGTTGAAAGCAGGGAAAAAATAAGCATTTGATGTGAATTTTTTGGTCATCTCCTGAGAAGTACCTTTAGATCTATATATGAACATGAACACATAAAGTATTTCTTTGGGACCAAAAAACTTCTAACTTGTACTGTACATTGAATTTCTCAGAAAGTAGTATCCTCCAGAAGCAGATCTTCACCCTTAAACACGTGAGAAAGGTAGGGGTTTTCCTTTAAAAAGAAGCTGAAGATCATGCAGATGCGATGCACAAATCAGATGAGATGGATCTAGGCATTAAGCTGAACCAGTATGAAAACCATGTCATATTATATCAGAAACTGGGATGAATGTGTTGCTTTGGTGAATACCAGTGCATAATAAGTGCAAAAATGAGTATTTTTCAGCTGATCACATGTAGATGCATGTGTTTTTTAGCAGCCTTTGCCACATCTGATTCATGTACATTGAGGACTAAGAAACAGCTGAAATTTACAATTTGAATTTTAGATTTTGATTGACTGTAAAGTGTGGCTTACAGACAACCATAAAAGTGAAAGGTTACTAATTTTGTCTTTGTAAAACACAGTAGTGAAATGTTTGGCTTGTATGTGTACTTAAAGCAAGCTGTAGTCTAGCAAAATGATTTGGTAGCTATACTTTACCAAATGAGGAACTGGGACAAAAATTGTAACTCTTCTTTCTCTTTTTTAAGCATACTTCTCTAGCTGTTGGGAACTTCACCCATAAATGCTTATGTCCTTAATCCAGAAAAGCACCTAAGAGCTTATGTAACTTGAAACATGCTTCTTCACAATATCTTCTGGCCAAGAGTTCCACAGGTTGACTGTGTGTTGTATGAACAAATACTCCCTTGTGTTTGCCTTAAACCTGCTGCCTATTAATTTCATTTGGTGACCCCTAGTTCTTGTGTTATGAGAAGGAGCACGTAATAATCCCTTATTTACTTTCTCCATACCAGTCATGATTTTATACTTTCTCAACACCAGTCTTCGTTTTATTGGATTGGGGCTTTACTGCCCAAGGGTGCATTCACTTTTACCTATAGTGACTTTGTGGAGCTGCAGGGTACGTCTACGCAGTATTTTTGAGTAAGCCTCCCAAACTGGGCCTACAGAATTAGGTTACCGGGACTAGCGCTGTAAAATTAGCCGTGTAGACCAGGGGTGGGCAAACTATGGCCCACGGGCCACATCCAGCTTACAGGCCAATTCTGTCCAGCGCCCCAAGCTCCTAGCTGGGGAGGCTAGCTCCTCCCTGCTCCCCCACTGCTCCAGGCCAGATACGTCTTTCTGAGCGTCGTCATAAGGGAACCGGGGTGTGTGTGTGTGGATAATGGCCAGAGGGTCTTAGGGGTGGTGGTCAGGGGATGCAGCCCAAAGTGCTGTCTATGAAACTTATTTTAAAGTGCAAGTTTGAGCCTTCCTAGTCCTAGTCTATTGGCCCAGGCTATGAGGGTTGCTCCAAATTGTTGTGTAGACATACCCATTGATTATTTGTTTGACTCTGTTGTAGGTAAAGAAGCAGCATTTAGATTTCACTGTTAGACTTTGCTAAAAAACACTGCTGTGCTATATATGAATTTTTGGACAAGTTCATCCAATTTATTGCCTGTTTGCAAAGTAGTGCTAGAGAGGGAATGCATTATATCTTTGTCCCTTTTTCAGAGTCCGACTGAGAAAGAAAAAGCCACATGCAGTGTGTTTAGTATTTGTGTACTTCATCAATTCCAGATTCACTTAACTGGCAGATTTAATCATTCAAGGTTTATCTATTTTTCAAGTAGCTTACAATGTCTTTAAACATCCAGAATAGATAATATATTTAATCTTTCCAACTGAAATGTTTTGTTTATAGGAATCTAGCTGTAGGTTATCGGAAAAGGGAATGTGGGAAGCAAGGGACTTAATGGTGGAAGCTACTGCTCCTGTTAGTATACTAGGGATGTTTTTGGAACAGCAAATGCAATAACAAATCTGAATGTGCAGGGACGAGCACAGTCTTTTTACAGGGAAGCTGCTTGTTTATTTAACTCTTTCCCATCCTTTCCTCATAACATAGGCATTAGTTTAAAACAGAGTGGTGATAGCGGGTGGTCTGCCAAGCAGAAATAATTTACAAACTGACAAATATAGTGAGCACAATATAACTATACATATTTCAGAAGAACATCATGCACTTCTGTTTAAGGATTCATTAGCACGATATAGATTAACCCCATTGAAGATGGCACAGATTGTTTCATTTTGCTACATTCAGTTGGACTGGATCTGTGCCATTTGCAAACTGCAATATTACCCAAGTCTGACACGTGTATCATACAGGTTTCAGAGTAGCAGCCATGTTAGTCTGTATCCGCAAAAAGAACAGGGGTATTTGTGGCACCCTAGAGACTACCAAATAGTCCCCTATGGAGAATGAATTGTTTTCTAACATCAGAAGGTAAACCTCTGTTTTCTTCTGTTAATTGCAGCAAAGTATGATTACACTTGTCTAGCTTTAAAGTGTTTGAGTAACACAATTACTGTGCCTCAAGTCTACTTGCGTAGTCCAATAGGGGATCTTCATCTTCTTCATAATGCCAGGATTCAAGTCCATTAACCTGCTGCTTATATGGTATCCCAAAGCCCATCCAACTTACGTTGTCACATTTGCGAGTAAGTCTCAGTATTCTAAAGTATCTCCTGACATTCAGTGATCCGGTTTCTGAGGAGAATGTTGACTGTTTTCAACATGCACTGTACCATGAGCCAGAAGGGACGCTCATGCGGGCTGCAAAAGCAACCCCTCTTCCAGATGAAGAGAAACAGCTGCTGCTGAAGGGAGGGTGGTCAGGCAAAGAGCTAGATTTGAATTAATATAATATTGCTGTTCACAACATGGAATACTTTAGACATCTGTTTAAAGTCTAGCATTCTAAATGAATGGAAACATTCCAAAGGAAATGTGAGTAGGCTTTATCTGTTACATTAGTGCTACAGATAGTAAAGATGTATCTTAATCAAAGATTGCTTATATCTTTAATATTTCATCAGTTGAATTGAATAGCAACACTGAGGAGATGAACTAGAGAGTGACAGAGTCAATTGAAAAATGGATGCATGAGAAAAAAAACCCTGCTATTTCTGTATCTATAAAGGTCCTTCCATTGAAAAACACGAAACAAAAGCAAATTTACCGTCATTGACTTGTGTCTAAATGTTCCAGTTAAATTAAACGGTAAATGTGATAAAGTAACAGAGTTGCGCATGTTCCATATGACGTTTTCTGTTCCTACTGCAGAATCTATTTTAAATTTATTTTTACACCGTCCTTCTAGGCTCAGCCATACTCTTTTCCAGGACCCCAGGGTCAAACAAAGACACTACTGTTTTATCATCTTCTTTTACTTTAGCTTATTACACCTTGTGATTCAGTGGAAACATAATAAAAAAATCTTACTCTTAATTCATGGCAAATTTAGAACAGAGCCATTTAATAAGTCTGTTCTCTGAACTTAAGGGTAGCAGCCTGAAAGGGCTGTCATTTTATTAGTAGTGGAGACTGATTCAATTGTGGAATAATTGACAAAAGTGGAGGGTGTTTTCTTTTTTTTCCTGCAGATAGGGCAGGAAACATGTAATTGATTCATAAGTATCCCATGAGTGAAATGCACTGAAGGAATTAGGTTGTTTTGTTGGGATGTTTTGTTGTTTGTTTGTTTGTGCAGTTGGGAATCAGCTGTTGTTTCCTCTGGGATTTAACAGCTGTCAGCATTGTTAATGACATCAAATTCATGCATTAAAATCCTCTCATTCCTCTCCATTTAAAATGTGGATGTGGAAAGCACTGCCACATCCCTCTCTGTGAAGGAATGAAAATCCAAGGAAAGATAACAGCACTTATTACAAAACCACAGACCGGAGCTTCTGTTGATGGAATCTCGTAATGAGTAATTAAGCTACTTTGCAGAAGTCAGCGCTGTCACATTTGCAACTGGGTATTTCCATTCCCCTGTGCAGCTGGGAAAAGACTAGGAAGGTGATAAAGGAAAGAAAACTAAAATTGTTCTGGAAATATCTTTGTGGAGCCTCAGAGATTTCAACACAAAAGTAGCTACTAAAAATTAGCCTCCCAAAATAACCTTCTCTCTGGTGTGAAAGACACTCTCTTAAAACATTCATACTTGTATCAGCAATAAACAAAAAACAATGAATTCTTTTTGCTATTCTACCCTCCCTCATGGGTATACCAATGGCAATGAGTTTTTCTGTACCTCCTACTTTATAAATGAAAGTTTGGAACCGTGAACATTCAGCCGTGGTTTGGAAAATATGTGACATAGGGACCTGGCAGACTTCTGAATGGAAATAATTGTTGAATCATTGAACATTTATTATTGAAAATAACTCTGAATAGGTTGAATTGTGCTTTCCTCTCTTTATTTCCTTTTGTGTCTTTATGGTTATTAAGTGATTATCTTGGTCATAACTTGCTTCTTTCAAATAGCTTTATATTTCTTTTAGAGACAAAAATGAAGCATAGTGTCCTGAATAGTTGTATCCCTCTTCCAAGCCATAGTTTTTGTACTGAAATACCCTGGTTTTTTACATGCCCATACAGCAACTGTTACAGGAAAAATAAATTAAACCAAACCCCAACAAAGATATTAACTAGCTAGCAAAATGTATTTACTTTACAGTTTATTTTAAATGTCTATGGGTTCACTGAATGCTGTTCAATACACAGGAATAAAAGAGTTAATTGGAATAACCAACTTCCAGACCAGATAATGAAATATGAGCGTCTGATGTGTCACATCAATAAACATGTTAATTGAATAACACATGGAGTCCTTTCTAACACATACTGTACCTGCTTTAGGACTATTACTCTGGAAAGAGTAAAACTTTATTTGCCCAAGATGATGTATTTAGGACAAATCTCCTATATTAGGAGAAACAGGGGACGATATAGAGCCACAGTTTGTTTTGATTAGTTGAAATATCAATGAATGCCACCATTCCCCAACCTCCACATGAATAATACAGATGAGATCTAGATGGTATCTGCAGCAAGAATTCCTTAAGAGCCCAATATCAGGTTACATCTTTGAAGGATTCTAAAATGCAGCCTTGGCTTTAACTTCACAACATTTTTTTTTATTTGCCAGGAGGTCTCTCACGATAGTTAAACTGACCTTGATACACCCAGAAAAGGTCCTGAGCATCTCCACAATAATTACTGTCATGCCCTGTCTCGGCACCCCTGAAATTCCACTGGACTGAGGAGTGGCTTGCTAGTCTTGTAATTGAGAGGTAGTAATGCCACTTAAAACATTTTAGTGCTGCAGGATCAACTTATACTTTGGGAATGCAGGCTAATAGGCTAAAGGGAAAAGAAAAGGGAGAAACTATCCAGGCACGAGTAGGTCCAGTACATTTGATTTTCACTCAGACTAAAGAGATGCTGACTAGTGCTATTCAGTCTGAGTACCACTGGGTCCTTGCTTTCATTATTTTCTTTCAAAGGAAGGGCTTGAAGGGGCTGAAGGACTCTAGGGATGGGGCCCCAAAGAAGCATTTCAAATTTAAGTGCATCCAGCTGATCTTCTCTTCTTACTTGAGATGCTCTTGCTCCAGATGTGTCCTGATGCCAACTCCTTGATGCCCTGGAAGCATAAAGGCAAGGAGGCCAAGGATTGATGGAGATTGCTTTGAAAATTTGGCAGCACCATCTACAGCTGGAAACCCTAAAGTCCCACAACAGGTGGATGAAGGGTTTGGTGGTTTGTTTTTCTCCCCATATCATACTCCAAAGGATCTTATTTCTGAACTACACTACCTGAGAGAATTGCCTGTTATCAGTCACTGATGTTGGTATGACTTCCATCTGCAAAATAAGCTCCCCCAAGACAGATTCTTCTTAGACTGTCATGGGTATGCTGTTAAGGCCGTAGGGGATGCATGAGTTATCAAAAATAATGTTGAGTAATTACTTGATAAAGACCAATCCCTTTTGGAAATTATTCCATTTTGGAGGGGAAACCAGGAAGCAGTATGTGTCCTGAAACTGTCCAAAAGGCTACAGTTCTATATTTAGGTTTGCTATGAGCAGCTAGTTTGATTTCTGCTTCAGAGGCACTGGAGCCTATTTTGCCAGGCAAGCAGATACAGCTACAGATAGCTATTCCTTTGGAATACAATGACAGAAGTACAGTTATCACCATTTTACAGATGGGGAGCCTGAGGCTCAGAGGTGAGGTGACTTGCCCAAGGTCATACAACAAGTCAGTAGCAGCAGCAGCAGTCTGGCTCTCCTGACTTCCAGTTCCTACTCCAGCTAACAGAACCACTGAACTGTGCATACGCCCTCTCACAGGGTATTTTTCTCTAAAAATAGTGTTTTCTTTCTTGCCAGCTGTTCTCTATCAATGTATAGGTAATTTTTTAACACGTGCTATGTATGAGTATGGGTGAGAGAGTTTAACCAGTTATATTTTTCTTGGTAGATAGTAATGTTGTTGCACATCCTTCATTACCCCCAAAGACCTGCATAACACTAAAAGATGTATATTTTAAAAGATGCTGGCTGTAACTGCCACTGACAACCTACTCCCTTTGAAATAAGGTCCCTCTGTGCAGGAAAGGCTCTGCACATTGATCTATGGATTTTTCATTTGCTTTCAAACACTCCTCCTTGTGTGTCTGCAAAACGTGAATAAGCAAAGTTTGAATCAGTTTGACTTTGGGAAGCATGATTCTGAGCAATTACCTTGGGAAAATACACTACCTTTTGACTAAACAGATCTGTCAGAAAGAGCCAGAGTACAGGATGCCATTGCTGAAATACATGTGTGCACTAGTAAACCGGACCCAGCCAATTAAACATCAAAATGTTGTCTGCATTCAGTTCACAGGAAGACTTATGTACATTCATTTTCATCGAGTGTGCGTATGTGTCTTTAGACTTTAACTGACAGATTCCCACAGTGAATAGACTAGGGAGTTATCAATTATATGGTTAGCTGTGCACTGCAATTGTATGCTCTGTAGCTTTCTGACAGAAGAAGGCAGAAAGAGATAGAAATAGAATAATTCTGGTTCAGCAGGACTTTTTGATATTTCAGTCTAGGAACCTAAAATGATTTTTAAAATCTGAGAAAATGGTCATTTTGAAGCATGACCACTCCAATTTTTTTCTTTTAAGCACACGTTGAATGATAATTACTTCGTTTTATCCATATATAACACACTGCTGTTTTACTGAGCTTGAATATTTGGGGTTTGTTAAGTAATGGGTAGTGTCATACTCATTGTGAATCATTAAATAACTTTTATCTAACTACCTCAAAGTATTTTACAGAGGACTCAGTCAGTGATATGTACAACCCCCCCTGATTTGTTACAAAATAGCTGCAGTAGCCACTTTTTAAATTTTGAGCATACTCAAAGCCCCGCCTTGAGCTGAAATGTATAAGACTGAGTGACTTTTATTGCTGCCATTTTCAATCCTTATGTACGTCAATTTGGCAGGATGTTTAAATTCATTAAATGTTTGCAATTTCCACCACAATGTGTAATGTACTGCTGATTTCTCGGCAATCACACATGCTACTTTGCTCTTGACAAGAAACTCATGCCTACTCTTGTCAGAACAGCTATCTGAGGCATAAAACTTGTTAAGCCAACTAGGCAAGAGCCCAGGACACTATTTTTTGATGTCTAGGACATCAATTTCTCTTTCAAGAATAGCCAACGTCCCTCTTACACATACTCCTTATTTTGGGTGAGGTCACTCAGACTACCCCCCCCCCCCCCGGACAACTGCATTTAGACTATGGAATAAAGATAAAGAGAGGAAGAGGAGGAGGAGGAGGAGAAGCAAATTGCATCCATTTTGATCTATAATAAAGATGTATAGAGCATGATCACTATAGAGCCTGGTATGTGGTGTTCTGTCTTGAACTTCTCTGATAAGTATGGATCATAGTTAAGGCTACATTTTGGTCACAGACGTCATGGAAGTCACGGAATCCAGACCTCTGTGACATTCTCTGCTTCAGCCCAACGGGCTGCAGGACTCTGGAGCTAACAGCCAGTGGGGCCCTGGCAGGGTTCAAAAGACAAGTAAGAAATAAAGAAATAAGAAATAAATGGAGATATACCAATCTCCTAGAACTGGAAAGACCTTTCAGGTCATCGAGTCCAGTCCCCTGCCTACACTAGCAGGACCAAGTACTGTCCCCTGACAGATTTTTTTTTTTTTTTTTGCCCCAGATCCCTAAATGGCCCCCCCAAGGTTTGAACTCACAACCCTGGGTTTAGCAGGCCAATGCTCAAGTGATGGGGAAGGGGGAGAAAGGGAGGCTGCAAAGGATTTTTTGGTTCCAGTGAACTTGAATTCTAACCCTGACTTGGCCTCTGACCCAAACACTGCCCTAATGTAAATCTAGATCTGGATCTGGACACCACTTCCGTGATCAATCTCAATTTTACGAACTACCAGAAAAATGTAGCAGTTTTCCTTATGTTGAGTTTATCACACTACATCCTCTCTTCAGTATTATACCCGCCACTCTGGTATTCTTCAGATCTGGACAGGTAGTATTATAAGCACTTTTAGCAACCCTGCAAAACAGTGAGGACGAATGTTAAACCAGCTTTTTTACATGTGGGATCACAGTTAAATCTGGAGGTCTAACATTTCTACCTGGACAATAAACTACCGGTGTACCAGATATAATTTGAGTGTTAAGGTTAGGTGACTGTCATCCCAAGGTGCTCTTCTCTGTCAATCACGTATTTTGATTTTTTTCTAGCACTTTTAGAGATATTATTAAACATTTGGCTGATGGCCTTTTCTGTGTTTTCCTCCCATCACTCAGATTAATGTTATAGAAGGACACTCAGGTTTCCATATGGCAATCTAATAGTTAAGCAACGGAAAAGCTAAATGGAAGATATAGCATCGGTAGATGAGTTTCAAAGTGGCCCAAAAAAGATGTCTAGGCATGTTTCCCCTCTGGAAAAAGGCAGTCAGCATTCTAGGAGGTGGCTAATAATTTAACTCTGATTATTACTAAAATAGTCGGCAGATTCTCTCATCACAATATATAAGAACTTAATGAGGCTATAACCCAGACTAGTTTTAAACACATACCCTGCTAGTGAATGTTTAGGAGCCCCACCTTTTGGGGGCTCTCTGTAATCTCTATAGCTCCTGGACCACTCCCTGTCTGATAGTGGGATTATTAGAGGGAGTTACTATTCCAGGGCTTCGTGTCACCCTCCCAGCAATCTACAGAGCTACAGATTCTAAGGCTGCCTTTGTCCATTTTGCGCTTTATTTCGTGTTTTTTTCATTTATAATTTTTCATATAAATGCACATTTCCCCCCTCTTTTTGGGGTGAAATGTAACTTTTGTGGGCAAGTGATGCGTGTTCAAATGACCTATTTTCCAAGCATTCCGTGTGATAAGTTCACTCCGATACCGACGTTCCCTCCCAGCAATGAGTTAACGCAACAAAGAAAAATCCGTGTGTTTACAGTGAGCAGAGAATAACGGTGCCTAAACTTTACTATTTGGGGTGGGGGGATAGGAGGCACTGAAAATTGCTTTTTATAATTAAAAAGGGAATCTCAGATGTTTTATATCTTGAATATTTACAATAAAACCTTCAAGTGCTTGTCAAGAGGGTAATGTGTCATTAGCAGGAGCCTTTGCCTCTCTTCTCCTCTCGGACATGACAGTGCAGCAGGATAAGAGAAGAGTAATTATAGTTCAGCAGGGCTGCCAGGTGTGATAAATGAGTAATCAGCACACAGGAGCCCCAGTCCTCAAAGGAGGACTATTACAGCGTTATCAGCTGCAGGCCTGGGTGTACCGGGGCCTCTCTCAGAGACAGAGACAGGGTCCTGTGCTGTTCAATTCAGCACGCTGCGTGTGGAGACCTTTGCTGTCTTTTCGTTTGGGCCCTGGCTTCTTTGTGCTGCTGGGGGAGGGGGGAGGAAGGGGCTGTGGTTCTAGCATCTTCCTTTTGCTAATATTTATATAACACGTTTTCATGCTCTCCTGGCTAAATCCTATGTTTGTTTCTTTACAACTCTGTGTCACAAAGTGTTGCAAAAGGCCTGTCTATCCGTGGCTTTTTGTTCTTTCTTCTGCCATCCTGCTGCTTTGACCTTGTGGGTGTGGGTGTGGGTGGGTGTTCTACTCACACAGAACCGACTGTGCCATCGTTTTTAGCACAGCTGCACTGTGGGTAGAGGTTTCTCTTGCAACAAACTTAAATATTATCAGCTTCCTGGTGATCCCAAAGTCTCATTAATGTCAGGTTGCATATACTATGTTTCCTTGTTGTGCTGCTGTTCACAGCATTAAAATCCTCTTGACATGAATCATTTGTGTATTATGGCTGGAAATGGTTACATATCAAAATTGAGTAAAGCCTCTGATTAAAATTAATCAAAACCTAATTCAAACAATCAGTGGAACATTGATCCTCTACATATTTATTCCTTTCAAGTTCAGCGCTACCAATGATAACTCTGGAACAGAAATAACATTTGAAAATAGTGCTTAAAATTTTGAAAAAGGCACCTTGCTACAGCTCTAATAAATTGCTATTAAGGAGAAGGACATAATGTGCCTTGAAGAAAAAAATGTTGGGCCGACACTTTTGATGCAAAGGTTATTTTTACAATACTTGCATTTTTATCGGTTGATGTATTTTAACTAGAGCCCTGACAATAGTCGCAAAAAATTATTACTCCAGCACAGAGCTACTTATCTGACAAATGCAATGTGAATGGTCTTGTTCTTATCAATGAGATCAGATTTCAAAAAAAATGAATACAAGGAATGAGGCGTTGCTTTGGGAAGAGATAACCTTGCAGGCATGAACTTGCAAACCTGAATAAAAGGATGTCTTCTATGAAATAATCTGTGCATAAGTGCAATCAGGTCAGACTGTAATAGATTGGGGGGGGGGATGGAATCAAAAGGGGGAAAAACTCATTTCATCACAGTTAATGGCAAGGAAAAGAAGGTAAGGAAGGACTTTCTTTGGAGCGGAGCTGTTGCGACAAAGACCAGGGCTTCAGCAGGTCATGCACCATTTGCTGTTTGCACTAGCGCTCTTTTCAAGAGCTGTGAAGCCATTATTGTAATGTGAAAAAAGTAGAAAGAAATACCTGCTCTTGGTCATTGGAAGGGCAAATGAGGTACAAGTTGCCCCCTCCCCTTTTATATGCTATTTGTGAAGGGAGGTTGGTAGATTCCCTCTGGGAAAACTCCAGTGGGAAGCAGGAAAGATCACCCTGCCCTTATAAACAACACTTCTTGGCACTGTTTACCTTCTTTTATGACTTTGCTGCCTGAGAAGGAGGAGGGGACTGTTAGAGGCCCAACTGCAACTCTCCTTTTGTCTTTCAAGAAGTGCAACCTTTAGAATACCCAAAATCTAAATCTTTTTTGTGGAGGGAGAGGAGAGGAGGTTGTTGGTTTGTTTTTAAATTAAAACATAGAACACTACCTTCTTGCGTAGTGAAGTTATCTGTCGGTCAAATAAAACCTATTGTCTCTGGATTTATTTATTTATTTATTTGCATGGCGGTGGGGGGGGGGGAATCTTTTGTTCATTGGCATAATGGAAACCTGCCTTTAAACAGTTTTAGTTTGCAAGCCAAGTACTTTATAAATTATAGAAATCTGGTTTTAACTTGGAGGCTGAATAAAATAGGTCATATTATAAGTGAAAGAGAAATATAGATGTAAAATGTTGCCACAAATCTTTTAAAGAATCAAAAATCAGAACGGGCTTGTTCTTGTATAGTTTATGGGTAAAGCAAGATTACACATACAACCCTGCAGCTGATTCCCAGGACTGCTAAAGTGTGAAGAACAAGAGTGACATTCTAGTCTTCAATAAATCACGATAAAAATGTTTATGAACCCTGCAATTTACTGTCTTTTAAATGCAAATGGAAAGGGGCATCATTGCAAGTGCAAAGGAGACCGGCAGTGGTCTAATGCAATTGTAAAATGTTTCAAAAGGCTTCTGAAATTGTGTGATCTTAAATGGTTCTATTTTAAAAATGATTTTTCCCCTATACTTGTTTGTTAATTTTATTAAAAAGATCTCTCTGAATTGCAGCAAGGTGTTTATGAGCACTGTGCTCTGCAGACGCAGTTCACAGAAGCTTTCAAGAAGTTACATTTTAATTTGGCAGGCAGTGAAGTTTGCCATTCAGATACCAGTAATAAGAAAGACCATGTCGATTCAAAAAAAATATAAAGCAATTATATTATCTGACAAAATATAGCTAAACTAGTATTGCTTGTTCCCCACCCCCTTCTCGAAGAGTTTATCCACTGTGAAATTCCTCAAAAGCAGAAAGAAATACAACTATCCCTTGATATGGGAAGGATTCAGTAGTTTTCCACTCAGGATTACTGAAGTTTGAGTCCATCACAGATATAGAATCCTTTGGAAGAGTAAGGGGAGATAACATAATTTCCACTAACTGTTTTTCAAGAACCATAATGATTTTCTGCGTTCAGAAAAAAGTCGGGGTTCTACCAATTCTAAAAAAAATTGATGAGACAGTGGATGGATGACACAAGCATAGAAAGTGGCAACACCGAATACCGTATTTTTCGGCATATAAGACGCCTTTTTAACCCCCAAAAATATTCGCAAAATTAGGGGGGGCGTCTTATACGCCGAATATATGACCTCACCGGGGAGCTGGGGCGGCTGCAGGTGGCCCGGCGGGCGGGGCAAGGCGGCGCCTCCCCCCCGAGCCCACCCGCATGTATTCGGGGCCGGCGGGGAACGGGAGCAGCTCGGGCCCCGGGGCCCCTGGGAGCGCCCGCCTGCGCGGCGGGGACGGGAGAGCGAGGCGCTTTTTGTGTGTGGTGGTGGGGTTTTTTGTTTTTTGTGTTTTTTTTTGTGTCCGGCTTTTTTATTTAAAAACTCGGGGGCGTCTTATAGGCCGGAGCGTCCTATATGGCGAAAAATACGGTAATATGTACAAAATGGAGTGTTTCACAACATCCTGAGCCTTTCCTTATTTAACAATGTAAACAACAATGCAAGGCTCATATGGTATGTATGCTGGTGCATTTTCCTCCGTACTAGTATTGTACAGTTATTTGTAATGGTTGGCATCAGCTGTTGCTACCCGAACAACATTTCTCTTGTGTTCGAAGTGGATATGTGATTTCTGGCGGCTCTTGACTTAAATATGTTGCTTTGGCACTGGCTTCCCATCTCAATGTCATAAATGGTTGTAGAATTGGCTGTCAGGTTCCAAAGTCAGCATAACATTTGCTTGTCGGGCCTTGTCCAGGTCGTAGGTATATACATGTGATCAAAGAATCTTTTGAACCAAATTATGTAAATAAATAACTAGATAGAAAGTGTGGAGATATTTACAGCACAGTTTTCTCCTTCTATGGTAAATAATGTTGCGTGGTCCTATTTTGTTGAAGATATTTTAACCCTTCACTACAGGAGTTATAGTTTACGCTGCAATGTCACCCCCAACATATCACCAGTGGTACTGCTGTCATGCAAGAAACTTAAAATATGGCACTGTGATAGAATGCACATATTCATCTGGTTGTTTTTTATTGAGTATAATATGTAGGGATCGTTGTCTGTCAGGATTTAAAATGGAGGATACTGATGTTCTCAAGAAAGTAAATTGCTATATCGTATTAGCATACTTACTGTGCAGCATGCTCTTTTCCAAGCCTACCATACAGCATCCTTCCTGGTTTTGTGTGTTCAGCATACTGTGTTCAAGATATTTTGTCTGATAGTGAAGTCGCCACCCTTTGTTCTCCTGTGACCATATAATCTGTTCTTGTATCATGAATCAGTATATCACTTCAGATATGAATCCAACATCCATTCACTCTTTTTTTAGATAGACAGACAGATACACTGTGCAATTTAAGGAAGTTTATTACATTGTGACTGTAAAAAATATTATTGCCCAGGAGATATTTCACTGGGCTTTTGAAATCTGGGCTATGGAAAGGAAAATAGAGTGTTGGGTTGGTTTTTTTGGTAATGATCCATATTCATTTGTTATCTGCCAATATGATCTCATTGCTGAGAGGAGACTTGGGAAGAGCTGAGCTAAGCTATAGGAAAAAGAGAGTTATCTGTCTGTCTCTGCATTTCTAATGCAGCCCATTACTGATGTCGTCAGGCCAACAAACGCAGATATTTGAGAATTGCAACATCGAGTTGACAATTTATGAAAAATGCAATGGTTCTCCAATTTGCAAAACAATAAGAAATTTCACCCATGTTCCTTATATCAATACTTAGAAATGAACAAAGACTCATATCTCAGCACACAAAAATTGAGTAACACAGAATCAAATGACTTGCCATTTTTCCCTTACAAACATAGGCCACAATAATGAGGTAGATGGGGACAGTGGTTTATTAATGTCACCATTGAAAACATTAACACACAACTGCTAAATTCTGTATATGATAGATTTTACATTCTCCACTTTAAGTAAAAGTTATGTGAACAGCTTTGTGGTTATTGTGTGCACCTGTTGTACCATGCCACAGGCATATTAACATAAAGCAGGTATGTCAGATTATTTTCACTTGACTAACATGCAATATAGATAACAGTACAGTGCCAACTACTTGTTGACAGTAAGTAACCTGACTGAGAGAGGCCCAAAAGAGAGGTTAAGAACATAAGAATGGCCATACTGGGTCAGACCAAAGGTCCATCTAGCCCAGTATCCTGTCTTGTGATAGTGGCCATGGTTACAAAAAATGACCTTTACCTAGGTGTGATAGATAACACTCGCAGGAGATGTTTTCTGTGGTAATCTATTGCAGAAATAGCTTTCAGAATAATTACTGTGACCCAGGTCTTCCTGAATAACATAAATATGTTTCAAAGTATCTTAGTCCACTTGAGATAACAGTCTGAGTGTATACAAGAGAAGGGTATTTAAGAAACAAGCTCTGTTTGCCAGTCAAAGCAAGGTACTTTTAATCAAGTCCACATGCAGTTCATTCCCCATGTATGAGTCTATCTCCTGGTTGAACACTGATCATGTTCTAGAAGATTGGATTTTTGAAAACAACTCCTGCACCCAGAAATGAATGGTAGGGAAGGAAGATTCAGAATAAAATCTGCAGCAGTTTCTCCCAATGATCATAGACTGGTGTCACTAAGAGATTCTTTGAAGGCGTATTCTCAGTATGTTAGCCCATCCACAATGGGACACAATGTCTGCCATCACTGGGTCAATGTTCAACCCTATGAAGAAGGTCCTGCAATGGAACAATCTACTCCAAAGAGATTGCCATGTTTCACAATAGACATTTCCAGGATATGTCAGCATTCCATGGTTAATCTTTTGTGGTTTAAGCTGTAGGGTTGAATTACCTCAACTTTTTGGAACCAGATGGTCAAATGCCACCAGAGTTGACTAAATCCTTCTCCTTTTTAAGGTAGCTAATTTGGGTTCCTTGTAGTTTACTTTGTGGGAACCGTTAGGAAGATTAGTTAAAAAACAAGGTCCTGTTTGCTTTCCGTGGACATTTGATTCCTTATCACTTTTCATAAGTGTGAAGGTTTGTGTCGTTGTCCTTAGGCAGAAAGTTTTCTCCCATAATTTTTCAATGTACTATGCATCATTTTCTCTCTGGCTGCCACCCTATATCTCATAAGTGACTTTACTCCAGTGGGAAATTTATTTGTTTGCATATTTTATAAACACTTTGCGATCCTTTGGGATGAAAGTTGTCATATAAATATATTTCCCTGAGGAAAGTAGTGGAGACCTCATTACTGGGCATATTATACATTTAAAACTAGACTTGTCATAACATTAGGAAATGAAGGAAACAATCCCCAACTGGTATTTGGATGGGCTAAGTGATCTAACAGATATTTTCCATATCTAATGTCTATGGTCCTCCAATTTTATTTAGTGCATTGTAAAAAAGGTGGCAAGGAATGCAAAATCCATGCATATATAAAATGTCCCTTAGCAATACTGTGGCTTGTTTTATATATCCTTTAGCAAAACACTGTGGTTTGCTTACTAACTGATTTATTTTAGGCAGTTTAGAGTATTTCTATAAGTGATCTCTTTGAGTTACTTTAGGGGTGCAATGGATTTGTAGTAAAACACAGCCTGTAACTTGAGTGCACTCTCTGAAGCCAGATATTTGGTGCCAAGCAAAATTTGTATGAGCAGCTTCTGTTTTAAGCAATTATATACTGTGTAATACACAGAAGAGAAATTAAGCAAAAGTACATTTTGCCCTCAGGGATTGCTCTAGCTGTTGGTTTTATTTTAAACAAGTTTTGCCCCTCATACAGTAAGGTTCCTGTAATAAATCACTTATGTGATAAACTACAGTATATTACACAGAAGAAAAGGGAAGAGAAATGTCAAATGAAAATAAATGGTAGAAGTGAAGGTGTGATATAGCAGTGATTATGTGTTGGGAGGAACGTGGTTGTACACTGGTTTCGAAGTATAACAAATAGAAGGCATTTGATAGTTGTACTCAACATAATGACTTGGCTGCAGTAAACTACTTATATAATAAACTGCAGAGGTGTCAGTGGAGAGTAACAGAATCCATCTATTTAAACTGATTCTTAGCTTACTTAAATTAATGGTGATCTCCTGTATGAAGGGAAAAACTGGTTAAAAGACATGAATAATATTCACGCAGAGAGATGTTATGAAATAAAAGTAGTTACTATTAAGGATGAGTCATTCATAAGAAGTATGGAGGAAGGACTAACTTCTCATACTCGGGCTCATTTTCCAACAGGTCTAATTTAGCAGCCTTTAACCATGAAAGTTACACTACCACCTGGTTATTGGTGAAATAATAGTTGAGTAATGAAACATGCATAGTGATTTTTATCCCTTGCTTTCTTTAAGATAGAAGAGATGGGTAAAATGTATGGGGCTGGACTCACCCCTGCAATATTTCAGTTTTAGGCTGCTGTAACTCCATGGATTGCAATGGAGAAATGCTGCAGTAATGCAGTGGTGAATCAGATTCAGATTTTCTCAACTAAAAGGCATTGGGCCAAATCCTGCAGACTTTACTCAGACAAAACTGCGCAACCACATCAGGCTGCATCATGGTGCACTATGTCGGCTGCTTTCAAGAGACCTTATTTCCTGAATTACTGGTTCTCCCAGAAATTTGTGCTCTTTGATTTCAGAGACAAGTACCTAATGGAATTCCATTGAGAATATTGATGTTTCTTTTACTGTGTGATTCAAATCAAAACAGTGTATCCCAAATCTTAGAAATGAATAGATTGGTATACAAATATCAACTTGTGGTTTTGATTATTGATATTAATATAGTGATTAGGAAATTTTAAAGAAGAAAAGTGATAACCATAAGAACATAGCAATTTCCATCCTTTGTCTTTTGTCCTTTGAAAACCATATCTACTATATATCCATGAACTTTCACATTTTCTTCCCAGTACCATTTAATCTGCACACAGCTCTGATGTACAAAGGTATACTAGTTCAGAATTTCTCCTAGGACTCAGAAGTCGGATTTAAGCAAGCTAAGTTATTTTCCTGGCTCTGCCATTGGATTCTCGTGTGATCTTGGGCAAGTCATTTAACCTCAGTGTGCCTACATTCCCCCATCTGTGAAAATATGGGGATAATAATGCTAACTCACGTTTGTAAACTACTTTGATATCTATGGCTGAAAAGTGCTAGTGATAAGTATTAATTGGTGTTCAACTGACCTGAGAATTTTGAAATAATAGTTTGGAACATACAATGGCAGAAAGGCTGTGGGCAACAACAATGATATAATCATCCCTAATATAGCAATATGTGATTGGCTGCATTATTCATTTGGCATTTGTGAATCTAGGGCATTTCAGAGTTAAGATATTTTGCTGTGGGGACTGTCTAGTGTATGGACTCTACATTGTTTTGTTTGATTAGTACAATATGTATGTGTAAAAATCAGATATCTTATCTTAATGTGGTTCAATAAAGTACTGAGAAGTTTAAAAGCAATTAGATTTTCAACAAAGGGATATACTTGTCAAATCAGGAAACGTGAAAGGAAGCTTACAAATATCAACCTTTTAAAAACTTGCAAAACTGGTGATTCTGTCAGACTCCACCCCATTACAACTCTCCTTATACACAATTAGATTTATTGACCATTATTAAAAGTGTTTTAACCTGATGGCAAACCAACTTCTTATTGTTTTGTTTGCAGTGTTGCTATAGTTGTGTTGGACCTAGGATATTAGAGACACAAGGTAGAGGAGGTAATATCTTTTATTTTACAGATGTTGGTCCAATAAAATATATTACCTCCTCCACCTTGTCATCATCTTTTTTAGAAGGACCAAATGAATCAGTTGAAAGGGTAAAGTTGAAATGGCTGCTGTCCACCATCAATAAAATCTCAATGGCCAACTAAACAACTGTTAAGAAACATTGGACTAACATTGTGGATATGAAAAGCTAAACACTCTGCTTCTCCAGGGAAGAGCACAGTGCAACTGAGAGAGGGGAAAGCCAGTTTTTCATCCTCACATTCCCTCCGATCCTGCAGCTGGCATGGACCCAGAGTGGTCCCTAGAACAAATTAGAGCACCCCAAGGCCTTCTCTAACCTGTGTCTTGTAAATGGCTTTCAAGGAACTGTTCCGCTAGCAAGGATGCCTGGGCCCTGTCTCATCTAGTGCTTAACCGATCTTTGATGTGCCCCTATTTCAAACAACTCCAGAAGTGGTGATGTAGCGACGACTGGCTTTACGTCACCTGAAAATTGTCCTATACCTTTGTGGCAGTTCTTCAGCTGCTTTGCTTTGCAACACATCCAGAAAGATGTCATAGATCTGGCGTAGAGATTTAAAAACAAGGCTACCATAATACAGTAAGTAGTAGGGTGACCAGACAGCAAGTATGAAAAATCAGGGTGGGGGTAGGGGGTAATAGGAGCCTATATATAAAAAAGATCTGAAAATTGGGACATCTGGTCACCCTAGTAAGTAGACCTATTTACAGCACAGAGTTCTTCTTTGTGGCCAGAAAATAATAAAAACATTGGAGACCCAGAGTACTTGCATCATTTAGAATTGTGATAATGTTTTACTGTTTAGATTCTGGTGTCTTTAGAGTTTAACCTTTTGTCCCCATCTCCCCAGCTAATGCTAAGTACAGTTGATCTGGTATCAGACTGTTCCTATTTAATTCTGCTACAACTGGATAGTGGTGAACAGGCAGTAAAATAATACCTTAAAGTCATAGTGTCTCTTTCAAAAGGTGTTTTTCAAAGATCATACAAATTTTAAGAACACTAGTGCATAATATTAATGATCTCTTGATTTTCTTCTTCGTAGTTTAATAGCGTCTCTTTTCCTGATCTTTCAAATAGGCTGTTCATGCAGTATTAAAGCAAAGAAAAGATTCTGCAAGGATGTATGTTCCATATTCCAGATCTTATTGATGCAGAGGCCCAAGGAGAGTCCTGCCTAATCATCATTTAACGTTTATTCATGTACTGCATCCACAGTACAAAGACGAATTTCTGATTGTTTCTCAAAAGAAGATAGCACAGAAACAGCTCCTCCTATGCAATTAAATGACACCCAGGGAAATGAAAACTCGAGTATCCCTACACAGTCACATACTGCATGAGGAACATGGTGCACTAAACACTGATGAAACTAGATCACACACATCGAACCAGTCATCCGTGGAAGTGACATTTAATAAGAAAAGAGTGATTATCATGAATGAACTCAGCATAGGCTTTAAATAAATGCCTCCCTCTCCCACGCCCATTACCCTACCAGTGCCACTCCATTTTTATTAACTTTGGTGTTGAGGCTGTTGAAGAAGAGGACTTCAGCTGAAGTTTTGGAGTATATAGTTAAATATTTCAGAACATAGCTGAATCTCTCTTTTTAAGATTACATTAACTATTATGGTCAGGCATAGAGTTAAAACAAACTTTTAAGAAAGGACTGGCAACGAACAAAGTGTCGTTAGTGTCATTAAGTATTTAGGGAACTGTATGATACTAGGAAGGTTATTGTTTCATTTTGTTTGTTTTTTTCTTGCTTTCAGACTGACGGGCTTGAACGCCTAAGTCCTCACTTTCCCCCCTGGGTGACAGCAGTTCAAGTTTCTTCCATGGTGCATTGTCACTGTTCTTCAACCTGGCCAGCAGGGCCCACCACTTGGTGGTGAAAGGATAATTCACAATCCATTATCTTTCTGCTGAGACTGGAAACAAAGAATGCCAGGCACTATCAATTGCTATAGTGTTTATGGTGTTGTGTGTTTACCAGTTCACAAAGAATTACACTGAGACTGCCCTTACATGTAGGCCCCCCAGAGGTAGTTTTGGTCGCTGTTGAGTTCCAAGCACCTGGAGATGAAAGACCATCCAGTCCTCTGATTTAACTCCTTTGCAGAGTTTAGCCATAAAGTGAATAATCTATAAAGACACACTTTATGAGCCGATGGGAGTGCTCCAAAGAGCAGTGGTTCTCAACCAGGGGTCCGGGGCCAGCTGGGGGGCCTCAAACAGGTTTCAGGATGTCTACCAACCAGGGTCAATGTTAGACTCACTGGAGTCCAGGGAAGACAGCTGAAGGCCCATTGTATGGGGTTGAAGCCCAGGGCCCTGAGCTCCGCCACCAGGACTGAAACCAAAGCCTGAACAACTTAGCTTTGCAGGGGCCCCTGTGGTGAGGGGCCCCAGGCAAATGCCTTGCTTGCTACTCGCTAACGTCGGCCCTGGCTCTTATAAGCAGAAAACCAGTTGTGGCACAGTTGGGTCATGGAGCTTTTATAGCATGGGGGGAGGGGGGCGGGGGGCGGGGGCTCAGAAAGAAAAAGGTTGAGAACCCCTGCCATAGAGTAAGCTCTTAAAGGTATAAAGGCACAAATCTCAAGAGGAGGACATGTGAAAAGTGCACATATTTCCCAAGCACTGTTTTCAAATGTGCCACCATTACACCAGAGGAAGTACTGGGTGATGTCTTTTCTGGGTGTGAGTCAATTTCTCCACCTTCCCCCCCTTAAATGGGCCTCTGAACATTGGGGAAAGAATTGAAAATACTCCACCTTCCCTGTGAGAAAATGTGTCCCCCTTGGAAGGATGGGGAACTCTTCACTATTCAAAATATTGCTTTTTTATTTTTATTGGAAACAAGTTCTCACAACTTTCGCACACCAGTGTTCAAAGTATAACACAACCTTACTTTATGTCATTATGAAATAGGAATCAGTATAATTTCCAGCCCTTCAATTGCTTAATAATACATTTATGGATCCATTGGGAAATGTTGGCAGGTGCTGCTACTTCTCACCTGAGTAAAACAATGTACAGAATGTTGAATGTCTGTAACTCTAATAATCCTTTTGCTTGCTCCTGGAAAGTATTTTTCCTTCGCATCTCCCCCACAACTTCCTGTCACCCTTCATAAATGCAGTCTCAGGTGCAGAAATTCAAAGCATCTAGGAGTATGGCAAGGACATTTAGGAGACCAGCCAGCATATTTGCATATTCCCATAACTGGAAACATTTATTTTTCTCATTTGTGCTGTGTTGTTCTCCATTCATATTGTAAGTGGGAAAAGCTTTTAGCTGTGACTGGGCCCAGTCCTCAATGGTCAGGAATTGAACATATCACATGGTATTTATTAATCTAAAAAAGTTGTCTTTCCAGACATATCTAAGAAACATATGGGAGTTATTTGAAGCAAAGCAATTGCAAGTTCATTTGTTATTTCAACGAGCTCATTCCTTATGATTTCAGTTGTATAATAGATATGGAACTGTTTGCAGGTTGTTTGTAGTCATATATTTTCATTCGGTTTCTTGGGCTAAAGACACAGAAGGCTGAAACATATCATCCCCTTGGAGGAATAGATGATGTTACACAATCTGTAGGGTTTTTTCCTTCTCTCATTCTTTTGTCAGATGGCATGTGATATGCTTCTCAGGCAGTAATTTAAAGGCTGTCAATTCTACTGTGGCCACCAGGGACCAAGTGATCATCTGACTTGCCTCGCTTAGCAGTTGAGGTTCTCAACTGGTAAAGATGTCGGTCTCTATCTGGGAAAGTAGTGCCAGGTTTAGTGAATCAATGAGCTATGTCAAGTATGAACGATTTTCAACATTTTCCTCAAAAGTCCTTTACTGGTAATTGCAATGTGATGGGTTAGTGACTAGTTAGTTAGTGTTACTGGGTTTATGAAGGGTTATTTTTACACACGATTTCTATAGTATAACAGCTCTGTAGTTGTACATCAACAAAGGCATATTTTCTATTACCTCAGTCCTTGTCATGGAGGAAGAGGGAACCCAACACTTCTGTTTTCTGCAGTTTCCAGTTTTATTTATATTTTCTTGCTGTTTTATATTTATTAGCCCCATCAAACAATATACCTCAATTAAAAAAATGTAAATCAGAGAACTAACTTCCTATGAACCTGTGTTGCCTCTTCTTCCTACTGCAAATGGAGTAAACGTCCCAACACAGTCACCTCACAATTTCTGCGAGCATTCTGAGGGAGAGATAAAATTAATCTATAAATAAATAAAAATTGAGACATGGTGGCCATGTTAAATGTTCACAAGTTTATCACATACGTTTGGAAATTTATTCCAAATATTTTACAAAGAGGGAAGTACTGGATCCTTACGTGAGACGTGTTTTTAGAGGCCTGGTCTACATTAGAAAATTAAATTGGTTTAACTATGTCGCTCAGTAGTGTGAAAAAGCCACGTTCCTGAATGGCATAGTTAAATTGACCTAATCCCCAGTATAAACAGCGCTAGGTTGACAGTTGTGCAAAGCAAAGGTGAGCTGACAAGTCAGTGGCTTTTATTAGAAATATCCGGTGAAAAATATTTATTGCATACCCTGTGGTGGTTCCTGTTTATGAAAAATAAATATGGAAAAGTAGAAACTTAGTATGACGTATCGTACCCCTCCCAGCTCATTGAGACTGCCTTCCTGAGAGACAGAGTGTTTCATTACCTTGTAGTCGTCATCTGAGGCAGTTCAGATGTTTCACAGCCTTTTTTTTTTTAAGGGTGTCAAAATCCCATATTTTTCCTGTATTTCATTGCCTTTTAATTTTTAAAGGAGTGTCAACATTCCCATATTTTCCACAGACTCTCTACTATGTCTCATAGTGCCCTGACAAATCTCTTTGTCTGGTCTGTCAACTGTGTTGGGCCTGACATGATATATTTCAGTCATGGTGATTTAAGACCTAAAGAACCGTCCTTTAAAGGTGGAACTGAACTATGGGGGTAGCATTTTAAGTCAGGTCTTGAGACAGACCAAAGGCATACTACTGCTTAAAACTAGCTGCAGGAAACCATGGGAGCTGCCAAATAGTAGACGTCATTTTACAGATTAGGCTATTCAGTACTATAACTTGCACGATCACTATGGCCTGAATATGTGGTTGAATTAGCTCTTAGAACTTGGCTGCCATTCACAGATTAGCTGTAACTTTATTATTTCAAAACAGCCCCTTAAAGGAATGATAGTCCTCTCCTTACACTGAAGCCAACTACTGACCCATATGTAATCTATTTGCCTTTGATAAAGTACAGAGTGTTTAATGATGCACAAAACAAACACACTCCAAGAAGCAAGCCTCAGATCTTGGGATGAGTAGTGATATTTCTTTTTCATAGGTCTGAATTAGCATTCGTAAAGGTTATTGTGATCTGAAAACTAAATATGTCTGTTGATAGATTTGGGGTGAGGCTGCTTTTGGAGTGGGGGTTCTGAACTTTGTCGACTCCCGTATTTGTTATCTTTGAAGGCAACAGCTGTTATAAAACAACCTAAAAAGAAAACACTGAAAAGCTAGAGAGTGAAAATGCTCTTGGTTTGAGGTCTTTGACTTCTTCAGTCCAGAGGCAGTGACAAAAAAGCACGAGGGGACTGAAGGACCAGTGATGATTTTAAGTGAATGATCATGAATACAAATAAATGCTTTTAAGGCGCTGAAATATTTCACTTAGAATTTTGACATTTGATTACCATCTCTATTCCTTCACTTCAGTTGCAAAGTGTGTTAGCCTCTGATATTTCATGTACTGTTTGGGCTACCAAGCAATAAAATAATATGAAAGATGTGTGGAATCCCATCTTTCAAGTGACAAAAACTTTAATCTCTAAATCTGACAGGGTTGGGTTTTTTTAGATTTTAGCTGCTAGAATCACGTCACAACGGAAGCAAGGGAGAAAAAGCAAGATGATTATCAGAATTACATGATGATAAGTCCATTATCTCACAACCTGCCATGGCTGGAAACACTTAGGCATACAAGTGAACAAATCAGTTCAGGAGAAGCAGCCAGTCCAAGAATTGGTCATGGTTTAGCGATCAAAAAGAAGAAAAAAAATATTGCTCTGGAAAAATAAAGTTTCCTATATGTTTCCTATGGCCAGTGCTATACTGAATGACTATTGTTGGGCAAACCAAACTTGCAAAACATGAAAATATTTTACTTCCAAAAGTTAATTAAAAAACATTATTTCCTGCCAGTCCCAGAAAAGAAAATTACCAGTTAACTCATTATATTTTACAAATCTTAAAGGACCTGATATTCAGAGGTGCTGAGAGATCACAGATTGTATTGACTTCTAGTGGAAACATGCTCAGGACTTCTGAAAATCAGCCCCCTAGTAAGCAATGTAAAGCAGGTATTCCTATACCCACATCAAGAGGACTCACCAGGTTTAACTAATGGACTGGCACAGATACTCTCCTAAGCATTTGTTCGCAATGCTGGAATGCTTGGAACTGAAGAGGGAGGATTTTCTTTCACTGACAGCTGGGCTAACTCAACTGTAGGCCTTAGGACTTTTATTTCAGAGCTGGATATTTCCTACTTCTGCAGATAAGTGTTCTTAATGCTGGAAAACAGCCAAGCCCAAGTATACTGGAAGAGAAGAGAAGAGAAAGACTTAATAAAAAGAAAAGAAGAGAAAAAACACAAACAACCCCCCCATCAATAAATACCTTTTCCTCTGCTCAAAAGACACTGACAAATCTTAACAACTTTCAGTAATGAATTTTTCAATCTTTTAATAACAGAAATCAATATTATGGTCTTTTATTTCATGTATTCCGGTCACCATATTTTAAAAATGTATTTTCTAATATTACACAGTATTTAACAGGTGGGATATATCCAAAAATGTTTGTTAAAAAATGCTGCTTTTAAAAATGTCTTGTGTTATACTGACATAAAAAATAGTGCTGGAACATCTTTGAGAAAGGTACCGGTAGCTTGCCCTTTAAACTTTTAGGCATTTATAGTCTTAATTGTGCTTTTCACCAAGATTTTGCATATTTAATATTTCCTTTTAGAGCTTTCAGGAATCTCAATTATTAATTCCAGTGAGGATTTATAGGTCTCCTGATTATCCCTTAAGTATAAAGATTGTAGACTCATCAAATACTGTTTTCTTCCTTTTAATTTTTACAATTTCTTTATCAAATTGGTTTCTTTAGTTCTAGAGTTAAAAACTGAATATTTATCACTTCATCATTTGAGGCTTTTTTCCAAATCTGGGCAATTTCTCCATAATCCTTGTCAAAACTCTATCTTCAATTACTCTTGTAAAATGTAGCTAGGAGATCTCTAATTCACAAAAGCAGGTAGCTATTTTTGACAGTACCAGGCTAAAAAAAAAAAGCATCTCTCCTAAAGATACTATTTATAAAAGTGAACTGCGCTAAATGGAGAATAGTGTTAACCAGAAGCCTATGAATAAGTAATGGGGTCTAATTTTCCGTTATTACAGTCATCGTTTAAAAATGCATGTCTACCAGGACATTGTAATGATTTTGTATTACTTAGGAAAACTTCTACCGTTCTTTTTTCCCCTCAATTATTTCATTACTTCTTCATTAGATTTGCTCTCCTCTAATGTTTGTGGAGCTTCTGAAAACCAATCTGAGAAATGTTTTTTGGTTTTATTTTAAATTACCCGTGAGACTACCAACACTTCAGATATTTTTCATGCCCTTTTCTTCAAATGCTCTCACCATGTTATGTTTTGGCATCCATAGCAAAACCCATTAGCTGTGACAGGTTAAGATGCCTCTGCAGACTTCACCACAAAGGAACTGAATCAGTGCCAACCATTATTCCTTACAACACACTGCACCATCTAGCAGAAGAAGGCCAAATCTATAACTCTCATCTTAGGTTTTCTGTCCTGTGGGGGCAGCTTCTCTAAAAACATACTTAGTTGCATGGTACAAATTTTTCAGTCCTGGATATGCCATGGTTTCAGTTCATTAAGCAGTAGGCAACAAGGGCATTCTTCAGCCATTACATGTGGTGCATGTGTAATTGTTATGGGCTTAGAGAGTACTTGCAGATGAAAGGCACTGTACACTAGTTAAATTAAAATTCATTGATTGTGGAAACTCTGCAATCAATACACACCAACCTGTGCTTTCTGCATCTCTGTGTAGTGCTAAACAGTCCTATCTACTGTTCTAATCAGTGCCCCATAGGTCCATCGACCTCTAGCCTGATGTTACCACCTAAAGTGTGGTGGGATTCTTATTCCATATCAAAAGATACTACCTAAGAGAGTTATTCTCCCTTGATATGCACACACAGCTTCTATTAGTGATGTTGAGAGTGATATGAATGCAACATCCTAGACCAGTGGAAGGCAACCTGTGGCCCATCAGGACAATCTAATTACGGGCTGCAAGACATTTTGCTGATGCTGACTGTCCGCAGGCATGGCCCCCTGCAGCTCACAGTGGCTGCAGTTCGCCATTCCCGCAGGGACATGCTGGCCATTGCTTCCCGCAGCTTCCATTGGCCAGGAACAGCGAACCGCGGCCACTGGGAGCTGTGGGGGGGCGGTTCCTGCAAATGGTAAGCGTCAGCAAAATGTCTTGCGGCCCGCAATCAGATTGCCCTGGGCCACAGGTTGCCACTGTCCTGGATCCTTAAATTGCAGATGTCATACTAAGATTTGAATTGCACATTAATCCAATGTGTTTTTCCTAGTGTTATTCCCGCACTATGGCAGGGTCCGCTTAGACTGGACACAACCAGTGATATGACTGGGGTATACTCCAACCAATGCGTCGTTCCATCTGTCGTTGGAGGCATTTTATACCTACTGCCAGGTGTTAAGCCTACAGCACCTGGTATTTCCAGGAGGTCTGCCATCCAAGTACTAGCCAGGCCCAACCCTGCTTAGCTTCCGAGATCAGATGGGATCGGGTGTGTTCAGGGTGATATAGCCGTATGTATGTTAATCCAATAAAGCCATAGAAATCTATTCTTGTCAAGTGTATATAGGTTCTTATACCACCTTAATCGCCACAGTAGCGGCAAACCTTCCAAAAGTGCATTAAGTAACTTAACTAATATATGCCACATTTCCTCCCGCTTAGAAATGGGTCATGTGTTCTCCCCACTAGGTGTTGGCTCTTAGACCATCAACTGCTTCTACTTTGCGCACTGAACAGCCCTATGGTGGTACTGATTCCAGTTTGGATGGGAAATAACCCATGATTCATAATTCACACACTGAAAACTTCATTAATATGAAGTTACAATTGTTGTGGATAGAGTTCAATACTGACTTTCAAAAAATGTTAGGGTTAGAAAGACAAATATATTGGAAATTCAGGAGGTATAGCGTTGAGATTGTATTTCTCAAAGAGAGCACCCAAATTACCTAACTCTGCCCCTGTAAATTCTGTGCATGTACAGTACTGAAATGTACACCACAGAACATTGTTCTTTATAATTTGTTTCTATATGAACAAAATAGAACTAGTTTGACAATATGCCTTTTTGGATTTTGAGAGAAGGGTGCAAAATCAAATTTCTATTGGAGCTTTATTTGCAAATTTAATTATGGAGTTAATGCCATCTCTCCACAGAATTAGTAATATGTATCATTTATGATAGGGCTTTTTATCTGAAGATCCCAAAGAACTTTACAAAGGTGAATAATGTTCTTAACCCAATTTGAAAGATGGGGAAACTAAGGCATCGAGAGGGTAAGTGATTGTCCGAAATCATACACTGAGTTAGTGGCAGGACCAGAAATAGAACCCAAAACCCAAATCCAACTCCCTATCCACTGGACTGTGTTTCATTTCAAGACTCTTGTTTTCAGTTCCTCCTTTTCAAAAGATTCTTATTTATTTCCTAGCTCTGACCATTCATTCTAAAAAATGACTCACGAATCTGTGATGGTGTAGATTTTGTTCCTATTTGCTTCTTTTTATATCAAGTAGAAGATAGGCCTTTGCACTTCCCCCGATTATGAAGAGAGCCATGTACCTTTAGTTAAGAATTCAATGCAACTACATGGTTTTCTGGTTGGTTCTGCCCATGGAAATGCCAGCTGCTGCTTAAAAGATGCAATCTCAATCAATTCTAGAAAACATGAGACGTGTCACTTTTTTCTAGTCTGTGCCTTTCCCTGAATAATAAAGAAAAGCTAATTAACATGAGATGGCAAACGAATTGCAATATCTGCCAGTTCACTGATGCCGAGTCCTCTTTGCTTCCATCCACTACAAAAATTCAGATTAGATATCGAAACAGCCAGTTGAAAATTACCTTTACTTTTAATGTTGCATAATTTATATTCTGATGCATCACATAAGATTCTGATCCAGCATGCCCCACACGACATTGTAGAAATGAAAGGCACACAGGAATTAAAGTTGGGATATCCTTTGTCTAATCCGAAATTTGGATAAATAAGTAATACATTGGATTTTCTCTTTAAGGATACTAATTTTTTAAAATTATCCATCCCAATAATATAATTAACTGCCTTCACAACTCTAATTCTAACATCCTTGCATTGCTAAAAATCAAGTTAATTTTAATTCCATTTTTCAAGTCTGATAGTGCTCTGTTACCTGCAATAAAGGGCTTATTTAGTAGCATTAAAATTATATTGCTAAATTAAGTTCCTGGATCTGGGCCCCGGCATTTTAGGATGGACAAGCCAAGCTGGAGTTCATTAGCATTTTAAGAATTACTCACTAAACCTAAACCAAATTAAAAAGGGCCATTTTGTTTTTAATAAAAGACCTTTTTCTTGGCACTCTACTTTCAGCTCTGATCCAAGCTTGATAAATATCTGTAAACGAAGGAGAAATCATGCTAAAAGAAAGAGGAGTGAAAAATTGTTTCCATTGGCATTCATCAAGGTTCGTGTTCTCACACAGAAGACTGACCCTTTGACCATCCGAGTACATGTGTATCAAGAACAAAAGTGCTTATCGGAAAATAAGGTCTGGGGTCTTTTTCTGAAGCTGCCTCTCTGAACTCATCCTATTCAGTTCAATGGATGTTATTGGAGGTGTTAAGCAACACAGTTCTGTGGAAGATCATCTCTTGAACGTGTGGCTCTAGCCTGAAAAGGGACTATGTAAAAATGGTACCTTCTTACTCAGCAGATCTACTTCCTGTCGTAGGTGCTTGTTTTCTTGATGAAATCCTATTGCTCATGTACTTGCATCGGATCACTGCTTCTAAGAAATAAGTCCCTAAGGTTGAAGATTCCACACAACCTTCTGAGAATATGATTCTGAGAAAGAGCATAGTCAAAGATGTAGCTATTATACATAGTGCCGTACATAACAGTGCCCTGCGAGATTGCTTCATTTGTATATTTTACACTATTTATACAAGAGGTGAGTTAATGACAGAACACCTTTAGCCATGAATTTCCTTCCATTTGCCAGTTAATTAGATGTACTCTCAGGAAGGTAATGGTGTCTAATGGTCAGAGCAGGTGATTGGGATTTAAGATTCTTGGGTTCTATTTCTCTGACGTGGCCTTGAGCAAGTCAATTACATTCTCTGTGCCTGAGTTCATCGATTGAAAGTGGGTATAGTGATTTTAACTGCATCTCAGGAATTATGTGATGCTTAATTCATTAATATTTGTAAAATTTGATGAGATTCTTCAATTAAAAGCAGTGTATAATTTCATGTTCTTTCAGCCAGTATTTTTCATTTAAACTGAACACTTAATGTTTTAGATAATAGATATATTTTAAAAATATTCCACTGATGTTGATCTTTCATGGCCAATACTATGGCAGGAATGCAGACAAAGACTTCAATCACACATGGTCCACGACTCCTTAAAAATATTGAGTCCATTTTGGCTCCTTAACGCTATCTAAAAGTTTACAAGGTGTGAAGGATTCCTCACAATGGATATGCCGAGAAATACATTTGAAGATAAAAGTGGCAACTTTAAATCTGGCTTCAGTTCAGAAGAAACTCTCTGGAAATGAATATGGCAGAAAGACGGTTAGCCATTTACAGTGTGCAGAGTGAAGGAAGCTTTTGCTAGCTCAATATGTTTCTTTAATGGTGCAGTAGGATGTACCACCTGACTACCAATTTGCCAACATGCCATCTTTCCCAGAGTACTTGTGTACTTATTTATCATTTAGTCATTCATCATTAGTATTTACGGTAATCACTTTATGTTGGGCGTAGGGTGACCAAACAGCAAATGTGAAAAATCAGGAAAAGGGGTGGAGGGTAATAGGAGCCCATATAAGAAAAAGACCCCAAAATCGGGACTGTTCGTATAAAATCAGGACATCTAGTCACTCTAGTTGGGCGATAAGGGAGCCAACTGCCAGGTCCTACAGCTCATACTTACAGTTTTTTAAGCCTTTCGGCAGGTTTCTTGTTCTTCAAAAACTGTTGTAGCTGAACAGTGGATTCTGGCCTCCCCATGAACTAAGGGTCATCCTAAAAGACTTTGCCCTGGAGAGAGGCTCTTGTGACCCTCCATTTGAGAAATGTTATCAAGGCATTAAACTTAGGTGTTCCTGCTTCACTGCAAAAGGAACAAATAGTTCCAGCCGACTCCTTGAGCTTTGCTTGTTTGCTGCTTGTTCGGGGCTTTCACGGAAAAATGTGCTGAAACCAAACTGGCCATTTTCACATATTTAAATTTAAAAGCCAAAATAGAAAATAATTGTTCTGAACAGCAGCTTGTCAGTTGAGATGTAGCTAATCCAGTCTGTCTCTAGTGTGCCAGTCAGGATGGCATCTAGGCATCAAGAATAGGAAGTAAAAGTCTCTGCATTGTCTTTCCATCCCTGTGCTGCTGTCTTTGTTCATAACTCAGGGTTTTTCTCCTTCTCTTTAGCCTCCATTTTTTGAGAGGACGTATCTTTGGGAGGTAGAGAACTTGGTAATATCTCACTACCTCTGCTGTGAGGGATTTTGCTGTGTCTTAACTAAACATTTCCCTGAGAGGCACAAGAAGTAGTAGTATTGTTCCAAGATTTTATGGATCTTGATATGCTAGACTTATCAGTTCAAAATCACTCCAGGATATGACATTACATATTCATGCATGAAATTAGCTGCACTTAAATTAAAAAATCAGTGTATTCTGAAAATAATGGAATAATAACGTATAAAGAAAACTGGGGTATACTCTGATCAGTTTCTAGGTTTCTGCATAAAAAATGAAGGGTTTAACTGGCCGGGTGGCCAGAGAATCCGAGTAGTTAGATGCAGAAAATACTCATTCGGCCCTGCTTAATCCATCCCCTAAAAACCAATCCAGAATTATTCCTTAGAGTATGTTCACTAGTGTTTTGCTCAATGCTTTGATCCAGAGTCAATACCCTGCGGTGCTCTCATGCCAGGGGGAACATGCTAGCTGTTCTTCCCAAGGGAACACTGTAGAGACGTTATCGTCAGCTCTTTGGGAGCGGGGGGAGTGCCTTGCATCACTCTCAAGCTTACTCCTCTGGCTTCATCGCAGAGCACCATTAAAGGCTTGGAGAGAGAGAGAGCTGCCCACAGTCTTTCTCTGACGGAGTGAAGAGTCACACAAGACCTGGCTGAGGTTCATGCTGAAGAGTGCAAAAAGAGGATTGCAAGAGGATGCCTTTTCCCCTCCTACACCACCTCCTCCCTCCAAATAATTAATAACACTTTGCCCGATGTTTAACTGACAGCACCTTGAAAACACTAAGTAACTAAGTTCCATAACCCTTTGGTAAAGTAGATATCAATTAATTATTACCCCCATTTAACAGAGAGGGAAACTAAGGCAAAGAGGAGTTAGGGCCAAATGTTCAAACTAGGATGCCTAAATTCAGGCACCTATATCCATAGTTAAGCAACAAATGCCCAGCACATCTGGTCATAATAAGGTCACTTATTTAGTTGCCTAAGTATGGATTTAGATAGCTAAATTCAGGCACCCTAAATTCAACATTTTGTCAGCAATGAATTGCTGACTATCCAGGTGAAATGCTGGCCTCATTAAAGTCAATGGAGAGAGTTGTCATTGTGTTCAGTGGGGCTGGGATTTCATCCTCTGTATCTGGCTGTAACCATTAGAAATACTCCCTCAAAAGGCTTCAAGAAAACAGTGAATGTCTGACATTCACCATAGAGCTTAAATAATCTTCTGCCAAGATACTTGATGATGATAAGAAAAAACCCTGTTCTTTAAAACATTTAAATGCACATGGGCACAGCAGCATTCTTAATTGCTTAATATTCTGTATTTTCTCCACACACAAAAATGAAGCAAAATCAATGTTCCTATGAATGGGAAATGGATATGAGCTGCAATACCTAAGGATTGTTTTATTCCTGAAATAACTATCAAACAGACAGTGCCTGACCGCTAATTTTCTTTATTTGATTTTAAAATGCTGTCTTTTTGACTGGAAGCCAATGTACGGTCTTTTTCCACAAAGTTTTGCCTACATTTGGTGGTTTCCTTTTTTTCTCAGCTTCATGATGTGACATCGGTCTCCACTGCTGTACCTCACCCACCAGAGCAAACTTCAAGCCCATCTCAGTCCATGTAGTCCAGTGACAAAATCATTTTTGCAGCTGAGTGGAACTTCTGTGTCTGATCTTTTGCTCTTGGACATGGAAGTTTATTGACTTTATTTCCTAGCAATAGTTACTAGCAGGGCTCTCTTTTCGCCAATCAATCCATATCATTTTGCAAAGAAACAGAGCATGCTGTTGTTCAGATTGATTTACACATTACCATTTTCTGCCCAGTTTAAATTGGTCAGCCTGATCCTATTCAAGATAAAAATCATAATGTCTCAAATTACTTACTCAATAAACTGTGGGTTCGTCTATTATTAGTGATCATTAGTGGTATAATACAGCATGGAAATTTAGAGCAAATTAACTACATATGCAGCTGCCGGGCTCATCTGCAGTTAATCATAAGCGTTCTGTTCAGGTGGGCAGAGGGTTTTGCAATAATGTTTCCAGGAAGAATTTGTGGGAGAACTAAATATCCTTGATTTGGTTTGTTTTTTTCTCCTTAATCTGGTTCTCCCAAATGAATGTTTTATCAGAGACATATTACAAAACAGAATCACAGCTCAAATTAAAATAGCTTTTAATGCTGCCAATTCCAGGGCCCCAAACCTTTATCACCGTAAGTAATGAATGGAAGTTCCATGTTAGTACAACCCCCGCACCCTCCCCTACTTACTATCCGGTTCTCTGTTCAATTGTTGCTCATTAATAAACGGCTGCCTTCACCCTTTATGCATTAATGTGGTGGGATGCAGTGTCTCACGTGTTATCAGATGATGACACAACACCATGAGTTACCACTTCCCCTCACCATTATTTCCTAAGAAAATGATCTCTTCCAGTTACCGTAGGCTGGTTGAGATTGCATGGATGCTAACGTAGGTAAAAAGTGAGGGGTTTCCTGATAATTACTGGTTTGTCTGGCACAACAAGACATATAGGAGGTTAATGTAAGAATTCATTAGCAAATAGTTTTGGCTTTCTGAAATGAACAAACATCCATTTCTCTTCTTTGAATATCCTGGTGTATTTGTGATGCAATTTAGTGCTGGTGAAAGGTGCCGTAGACTGATTCACAGAATAGGCACAGCACAAGCAGTCATTCAGGCCTGGACTGAGCCACTCTGATGCCTGCTTTGCCAACAGGTCTGGTCTCGTCCCTTTCCTCCGGTAGCCATAATGAGCTGCAGATTCCAGTTCCCAAGTCTTGTGAAACTGCTGTGCTAAACTATCTTATTCCACACAAATCTGGCTGATTTTAGGAGCCCCTCCAACGGCTGGTGCCAGGAACCAACTCAGGCACAGATGCTCTTTGGTTCTTCTAGCCCTTCCACTTTCAAAGGCCAGTGTAGCAATTCCTCTTTGGCCTATGGCCCTGCTCCCCTCTGCTCTGACCAGAAGAGCTGTCCTTGCATAAGAAGAGTGTGTGATCTACAGGCGTCCTAGTTTAAAAAAAAAAATTGCTAAAAAACATAAAAATCCGTGGCTTTCCACAGTGAAAATGAAACACCAAACTTTAGTTTCTCTAGCCACAGTATATATAGGTATCAGTTGAACACAAGGATTTACTGATATACTTACAATTTTTAAGAAAGTTCAAAGCCTACCAGTGCCGTCAATCATTATAATAAAATAGGCTGACCATATTTCCTTTAGACAAAAACGGGACATTGGGAGGGCAAAAACGGGACAGGGTGTGTGTGGGGGGGGCATGGCCCCACCTGGGCCCCCCAGCACCGGGAGGGGGGGGGAGGCAGAGGGGTGTCAGGGGGGATGGATGGAGGAATAAGCAGAACAGGGATGGGGGATGAAGATGGAGGGAGAGAGAGAGAAGGGGGGATGAGGGATGAAGATGATGGAGGGAGAGAAGGCACGAAGGTGAGAAAGGGAGAGGATGGATGGATGAGAGAAGAGATGGGGGTAGGGAGCAGGGGGGATGGAGGAGGCAAGGAACAGCGAGAAGGAAGGATGGAGAAGGGAGATGGAAGAGGAGGCAGTGGACGGAGGGAGAGAGAGAAGGAAGGGAGGGATGGAGAAGGGGGATAGAGAGAAGAAAGAGAGGGATGGAGGGATAGAGAGAAGGGAGGAAGGAAGGGATGGAGGGATGGAGAAGGGGATAGAGAGAAGGGATGGAGGGAGCGAGAGGAGGCAGTGGACAGAGGGAGAGAGCAGGGAGGAAGGGGGGGATGGAGAGAAGAGAGGGATGGAGGAATAGAGAGGAGGAGGCGGCAGCGGGCGGCGGGCTGGAGGAGGCGGCAGATCGGAGCTGTCAGGAGCCGCAGCCGGGGGCCGAGCGAGCCGGCGGGGGGGCTGCCGGCCAGGTTTTATGAAGAGAGAAGGGATGGAGGGAGTGAGAGGAGGCAGTGGACAGAGGGAGAGAGCAGGGAGGAAGGGGGGATGGAGAGAAGGGAGGGATGGAGGAATAGAGAGGAGGAGGCGGCAGCGGGCGGCGGGCTGGAGGAGGCGGCAGATCAGAGCTGTCAGGAGCCGCAGACGGGGGCCGAGCGAGTCGCCGGCGGCGGCGGGGGGGGGGATGTTTTATGACTCCATGTTTTTTCTGAGTCCTGCCCCAAAAACGGGACAAAATTGATATTTTGGTCAAAAAGACGGGACAGTTAAAAAACATTAAAAAAACGGGACTGTCCCGTTCAAAACGGGACGTATGGTCAGCCTATAATAAAATAAAATTAATAGAATTGCAATTTGTATTTCATACATATACCAAACACGTCTATGTCTGTATTCTATATTTTCAGAAAATGGTTTTTTTTAAATGCACAAAAGCGCTGGAATGATCCAGTCAGAGTGCATTGTTTTTTTACTGTTGTTGATGGCCCTGCTGTTTCAGCCTCTTGTTTTCATTTCTTTTCATTCAGTTTATGTTTAGCTCTTTCTATGTGTTCTACAATTGTCTGCCTTTGAACGTAATCTACAGCCTTTCTGCATATAGTCCAGAACAACACATTACCATCAATGTAAAATTTGTCCTCACCAAACTCAGTGACACAGTCCTTAGGCATGATTTTTAAAGTTTTCAGCATCTTTTCATAACTTCAGTCCGGAGGCTGATGTGAAATTTGAGATGCATTAAAACACGAACCGTTATAGGCTGTTGAGTAACCTCTATACGCCGGAAGCAGTTAATTGGAGTATGCTTGGCTATGTAAATGTAAAGCGCATTCAAAAAGCAGCCACAAGAGGGGGAGATTGCACATATTGAATAAGTGACACTGCCACTTTCAGTAAAATGTAGTTAATAGTTAATATATGTTTTTATTTTTTCACAAAATATAAAAGCTAAAGATTCTCTGTAAAAATGCACATTCTGCAGTTTTCTGTGGCAAACTGCTTTCTAGGATCCCTGGGGATGTATCCCAGGATGGCATGGCAGCTACTGCTTGTCCAAGGTCTCTGGAGGCATTGAGAATGTCTTTATAAGAGCTCAGCCTAAGGTGCAGAGGTTTCCAAAGGAGAGTTTTCTAGCACTGTTAATGTAGCCAGAGACCAGACCCAGCAATCTGTAAAATTTTCCACATGCAGTCTTGTCCTCAGCAGCGACATAGCCACCAACATTCATTTGTTCTTTTTGTTGCTGTGAACAAATAGGAATACAGGTAGGAGCCAGGCCTAGGAAAAATGGTAAAAATGGAGTTTAAAGCAAATGTCTGAGTTAACAAGTACCATGAACCAGTAATCAAGACGATGAGGCAGCTTGATACACTTAGGAACTGCCTACAGACTCAATGTGTGATCACACATGGTGTATGTGTCAGAAATGTTTGGCTGCCTGTGCAGTAATGTGAAGTTAAAATGGACTGGTCTCTAGCGGAAGAGGTTTGTGTTTTCGTGGCTGGTTTCTCTGCCTCCTCCTCTAAGTCTAAAGCATTCAGAGAGATTTTCAATTATGATGATTAATGTTTGTATTATTGTAGCATCCTGAGGCCCCATGAGGAGCAAAATTGCATTGTGCTAGGGGCTGTACGAATTATATAAAAGACAGTTGCTACCTCAGACCCTGTAAACCAGGTGGACATTAACAGGCAAAAGACTTACCAAAAAAACCCCAACCTCTCAGGTGCACATCTCATTCATTACTAGTTCGGTTTATAATTTAATTCCAATCCTCTTTCCTGGTCTCTCTGGCCAGTGCCTTAGCCAGCATGCTCCGTCACAGCCCCACCATGGCTCACCCATCTTCCACTCAGCTCAACCCACCCCAGTATGAGAGAGAGGGTTATTTCTCCTTCCTTGCTTCAGTCTTTGCTGCCAGCTCCAGATGTAAAGGTAGGTGGGGGAAGCTCCTACCTTCTCTCCAGAGTGGGGTGGAGGGGCTCTGGGTCAGGAGCTGGGTTCATTATGCCCTGTCCTGACCTTCTGCAGTCCTTCCTTCCTTGTAGGAAAATTCCTACCTTCATTCTAGGGTCTCGTTGGGTCAGAAGCAGAGTATCAACATTGGCTCTTCTGCCCTGCTACAGTCCTTGCTGGATGCCTATAGTAGCTTAGTTAACAAAGTCCTGTGGCACCTTAAAGACTAACTATAAAGTTTTGAAGCATGAGCTTTCGTGGGCTAATACCCACTTCGTCGGATGCAAGCAGTAGAAGTGTTCACAAACAGGCAGTTATAGAAAAGTAGGTAAGAGCCAGGTGGGAGGTGAAAAGGTTAGTCCAATTAAGCTGAGCCAGCTTGTTATCTCCGATCAGGGAGTGTGGATTATTCGTCTAGCATTTGAATGGGGTCTGTGGACATGGAGAGATGAGAAACAATGCCTGTAATGAGCCAACCATTGTAGATCCCGGTTCAATCCCAAAGTGTGTGTGCCGAATTTGCAAATGAATTGAAGCTCTGCAGTCTCTCTTTGCAGTCTGGATCTGAAGTTCCCTTTCTGCAGAATGGTGACCTTTAAATCCGCAATAGTGTGTCCAGGCAGGTTGAAGTGTTCCCCTACAGGTTTTTGTATATTGCCATTCCTAATATCTGATTTGTGTGCATTTATCCTTTTTCGTAGGGACTGTCCAGTTTGGCCGATGTACATAGCAGAGGGACACTGGTGGCATATAATGGCATATATGACATTGGTTGATGTACAGGTGAATGAGCCAGTGATGGTATGGTTGATCTGGTTAGGTCCTGTGATGGTGTTGCTGGTGTAGATATGTGGGCAGAGTTGGCATCGAGGTTTGTTGCATGGATTGGTTCCTGAGTTGGAGTTATTGTGGTGCAGTGTGCTGTTGCTGTTGAGAATTTGTTTAAGGTTGGCAGGTTGTCTGTGTGCCAGGACTGGCCTTCCTCCCAAGGCTTTTGAAAGTGAGGGATTATTGTCCAGGATGGGTTGTAGGTCACTGATGATGCGTTGCAAAGGTTTTAACTGAGGACTGTAGGTGATGGCCAGTGGTGTTCTGTTGTTTTTTTTCTTGGGCTTGTCTTGTAGCAGCAGGCTTCTGGGTACACGTCTGGCTCTGTTGATCTGTGTCCTTATTTCCTTGTGTGGGTATTGTAGTTTTGAGAAAGCCTGGTGAAGATCTCGTAGGTGTTGGTCTCTGTCTGAGGGGTTGGAGCAAATCCGATTGTACCTCAGTGCTTGGCTGTAGACAATGGATCGTGTGGTATGTCCGGGATGGAAGCTGGTGGCATGAAGGTAGGCATAGCTGTCGGTAGGTTTTCGGTATAGGGTGGTGTCGATGTGGCCGTCATTAATTTGCACTGTGGTGTCTAGGAAGTGGATTTCCTGTGTGGACTGGTCCAGACTGAGGTGGATGTTGGGGTGGAAGCTGTTGAAGTCATGGTGGAATTCTTCCAGAGTTTCTTTCCCATGGGTCCAGATGATGAAGATGTCATCAATGTAGCGTAGATAGAGAAGGGGTGTGAGTGGACGAGAGTTGAGGAAGCGTTGTTCCAGGTCTGCCATAAAGATGTTGGCATACTGTGGGGCCATGCGGGTGCCCATAGCAGTAGTAGCTTACTTTCCCTCCTTCCCCTGGGTGGATGAGTGGCGTGACTCCTACATTTGTTCTGGGTGCTTCTCATGTCAGGGACAAGAGCCAGTGTGGCCTTTCCTGCCCCTCTGCAGTCCCTGTTGGCAACTCCAGCTGCCATCTCCCACCATGGAGAACCTTTCTGTGTCAAAAGGGATGCCCTGTGTGAAATATTTCATTCGTCAAAGAATAGGGAGTATATTGATGGCAGAACACCAAGTCAGTTAGTTTTATCTCTGAGCTTCTCACATTCAAACACTGTGATTTTGTATTTCATCAAGAGACTTTTTTCCCCCTCTACACATTCCATTGCATTGTTTATTTGAATCTTGTTTGGTGAGGCTGACTGGAGGGGGCTACACTGGGATCCAGGGGTTGGACCTCTTTCTTCATTTCATTTACTGAGTTTAAGCTGAGGGAAGCAATCTGTTATGCAGTTTATTTGGTAACACAGATGGAAGTCCTCAGCTCCAAGCCCCTTCACCAACCCACACACACATGCTAGTGCACCTGGATAACAGCTCTACCTGTTTACAAATTACCCCAATTTTCTGCTTGATTCAGCAGTAACTGCTTACCCTCCCCCGTGATGTAATTAGGCCTTCAGAGTTCATGTGCCTATTATGCTCTCTCTTGTGTTTTGCTTTTTTTTTCTGTAGCAGTAATCATATATATATATGTGTGTGTATTAAAATTTCATATCAATTGTTCAGCTAAATTATGCACAGTGGGCCATACTAGCCAGCCATTAACATAAAGTATGCTAAACAACGTGTTTTCTTTCTGATAATTATACTCTAAAGCATCAACTGCTTATTCTAGTGAATTTTACCTTCTAGTTTTTCTTATTTCTTCAAACTTTTAGCTGTCTTCATGGCAGCTGACACAGGCCAAGTGCTCCTTCTGCTGTTGGGTGAACTAGCCTAATTATCTTTCCTTGTTGTTGTCAGATCCTACCACTGTCTAATAGCTAGCCACTCTGTGTTGAAACGAAATAGAAAGGCCCAGCCAAGGTGATTGTTTTCTAATCACATAAAGCTCCTTCCACCAGCTGAAGCAAAATTAGCAGTGCCTTACCCATGCAAGGAGTCGGCTGCATGCAGCCTCCAACATATGAATGAGTTTTACATTTAGTGGCTGGGTGTTGTTGGTGGCTTTGATATAAGGATGTCAGGCTAGATAATCTGGTGTTCACTTCTGGCCTTAAACTCTGTGACTCTATAATTCTATGATATGAATGCAGGAGGTTCTGTTATAAAATAGGCTGTGTTCTCATGTTACCATAGTTATAGGTCTCCTCTCCCCCTCCTAAGTGAAATCTTTAACTTTGCTTCTTTATGTTTCACTGAGGAAGTTCCATAAAAATCAAAGCAGTTAAGCAAAAAAAGCAAAATTACAGACCAATTTTGCAGACTAGAGGGGACTGGCTCAGGTTTGGATAAGTATCCAACTGTTTGAACATATGGGCCATCAGGATTACAGACACAGGTGCACTCATAATGGTAGCTTTATAAATAGAAGTAAATATTTTGTAAATAGAATTCTCTTTAAATTTCACAGGATATTTCACAGACTTGGGTGTATATGAATATAATATTTAGGAGTTTTTATCAGTATATTATTTATCTGGTCATACCAACCATCCTGTAACTATTTACTTTGATACAATCCAAGCTGCTCTTAAAATCTCATTTTACTTTCTTAGCTAAAAATACACACAGTAATTCTTAGAAATGTGCTCAAAGCATTGGGTTAGATTGTCCCTAGATAAGAGTAAGAACCCTAAGAAACTAAGAATATTTGGTTTCTTACTTTGCCAACAAACTCAAAACAGAAAATACCTTTGATTTATTTTTCCAAATAAAGTAGTGGATGAGCCAATGGAAGTGTTGTTCTATAAAAATTACTCTCTCTAGAGCAGTAGATCATGAGAGAGTGCCAATGGGAGTTGAGGTACTCAGCACCTCATAGCAATGACCCTTCAATTCCACATCTCAGCGGGATCTCTGGATGGAAAAATCTCCTTTTAGATCCCCAAATAAATATGTACTATAATATATACTAGGAAGACTTTGTAGCACCTTAGAGACTAACCAGTTTATTTCAGCATAAGCTTTTGTGGGCTATAGCCCACTTCATCGGATGCATAGAATGGAACAGAAGTAAGCTGCATTTATACACACAGAAAGAAAAAAAAAAGTTGTACATTAGCTTACCAATTCTAAGACGCTGTTTAATTTGGATGGGCCATTATCAGCAGGAGAAAAAAATACCTTTTGAAATGGATTTCGGTGTCTGGCAGGAAATAACCACCAAACTGGTTAGTCTCTAAGGTGCTACAAAGTCTTCCTTGTCTTAGTTACGGATACAGACTACCACGGCTGCTAATCTTAAACCTATAATATATATTGAATCTGGTAGCGTGTCAGTCAGCATCTCCCAGAATTGGGCCTTTCATGAGCATTCATTTGGCTGGAGGGGGGTAGAACAAACCTAACAATATACTTAAATTGGAAATGCTGTGATCAAACAAGCATAATTGTTATAAGGAGAGAGACCAACCCAATCTTTTGGCTTTTTAAATAGGTATATTTCAGCATGTTACATACATAACAGTATACGATATACTTGGAGGCTACCTTGAATGTCCTTGTTTTTCACATATGACTTAAATATTTTTAGTCTTCCATTTATAAATGTATATTGAGGTTTCGTTTTCTCCAGGGAGAGCAGACCATTTGTAGGTTGCAGGGACATAAAGCTGACTCTCACCAGCCAAGAAAACAATGGTGGAGTGAATTTTAAATATCTAAAATTGTGTCAGTGTGCATGCACAGCCAATTCTTTTCTTGTGAAACTTTAGATTAATTAGTTTTATAATTTGCACAGTAAGGTAATGTGAATATGTTGCTACTGCTTGACTTTTTGCCTAATCCTTTGAGTGGCTATATAATCTTTTTAATATATATATATTAAAATTAAAGCAACTCGGAAGATAAGAATAATTAATCTAATTATATGCCGATCACTTTACTTTCTTTAATGTTTTATATTTAAAAAAACAACTTTACAAATTGGTTTAGGTTGGGAAACCCTTTTAGAGGATTTTGTATTTCATCGGTAAGTGCAATTTAAAGGATACGCACTCTGGAAGTGCTACATTAAGTTTACAGTTATGCAAATGGGAACAGTTAATCCGGGAGCTCTGGTGGCCAGATTTTCAAGGTGTGCTTTGTGAATTTGAAGCTTGCATTTAGAAAGTGAGATTTGCCACTCAGAAAAGATGAACAAGTAAACAGCTGTAGGAAACCGTAGCCATACAGTGTGCGGTGCTGTGAACGACTGGTGATGTATTGTACCTGCTACCTAAGCCAAACTAATAAAAGGACTGAATTTTTCCACTCTATATTAGATATTGTTTGTGTGCCCAGTAGAAAAACTGCCAGGGATGGATATATGCAAAAAAACCCTGTGTGACTAGGTGCGACTCCAAGTATATATGATATAAATGCAAGATTATATATCAGTTGAGACCTATATAGTTTGTGTGTCTGCTTGACATACAAACACAGTGCAGCTCAGTTTACTATGGAAAATGGAAAATCTGTAAAGAACATCACAAACATTGGTAATTCAGGGCTCTTCATCCTGTCATTGTCAGCTATTTTTGTCAGATATCCAGAGGTGCCTTGTATACCTTGGCATTTAGCAGGACTTTTTAAAGATTATGTGTGCCTCATCCTTTGTCTGGGGAATAAGCAGTTTCGAGCTGACTTCTTGGCTCCTTTCCTACAATCTACCATTCCCTATCATATGACTTTGCCTTCTGCTTTTCTTTGTTGGTTTACTGAAGGCAATGAAAGTACTGATCACAACAGTAGAATTAAAAATAGCATCTAACAGCTTAGCTCAAGACATAAAAATAGACCAACTTTCCGCTCATCCTGTCAAATACAGAGGGAACCCTAGTAAGGTATCATCTGTTAAAACCACATACTGAGTTGTATCTCTATTGTTTTTCTTTTTACAAAATCCTTTCCTTATGTTTGGGTAACATAACAATTTAATCAAATCAGGTTGTTTTTCATGACACAAGTTCTCAGAAGAGGTCATTGGTTTTGGAGACTTAATTTCCGTTTGCTTTGCTATTTCATTTTATTTACATTTTCAAAAAGGTAATGGGAGTTATAGGGAATCTTTAGATGAATAGATACATGCCTGTACATTTTGATAGTCTCTGCATGTAACATTTCCATATGTCTTATCCATTTTGGTGGTATGGTGACAGTATATTTATTATTCATAGGGCTGACCTCGCATTTGCTGTTCTCATGCTATTGGAGACTGGGCAACTTGCTTGTCTGATGGAGACCTTTGAAAGAAAATGAATGTCCACTTTTTCAAACTAGGGGTGTGATGCTGCAGTCTTTGTTAGGGAAAGGGGATGAGGGAGGGAGATGTTAAGTGGGCCTAAAATGAAGAAGTTGGTGGTAATCTATGCTTAGAAAACCACATCTGCAAAAGGAGCATAGTACAATTTTTTTGGTTCTGATTTTTCTCCAGCAACGGGTGCAGCATTATAAACATGAATGACACAATATGTATAACTATGTGGAGGATACCAAGAGTAACTCTGGAGTCTGATTCTAGCAGGTGTTATCCATAAGCCTGCTGCAGAAAACATACTCAGCAATGGGAACATGAGCTAATGGTGGCTGTCCCATTCTAGCTCCTTCCAAAACTCATAAAGGGGACACTCTACAGGTCTTCCTCAGCAGCAGGTACAAAGGGGTGTGGAAGATTGAGGCTTATGGCTCAAGAGATACAGTCTTCATATTTATGCACCTAGGACCACGTATCAAGCAACGGCTTCCAAACAGAACACTGTGGTCATTTTTTCTGATCTTGATAGGAACTATCTGTTCAGAGCTGGGATCTGCAGTTAAGATGAGGGGCTTTGAGTTGGGGCGCTAGATGTACGGAATACAGACACAAGCCAGCACAGAGTTTTGGAACATAAATATTCATCCATTCTGAAGACATGTTGCATATTTCCTTAATTTGTCTCATTTTGTCTCATGGGGGTGTAGTACTGGCAAAAACTTGATCTAACAACCTGTAAAAACTAACATGGGGGTGGCTCATGAAAGGGCACTGCTACTGTTCTGCTTCAATAGCTATGGTGGTGGCTCACACTGATGGAAAACCTCTGTAAAGGTTTTTGTAGGACATGATAACCTTTACATAGGGGAGGGTGTTTTAACAATTGTAATGACTTACTAGAATTTCAGAGGATGGTTTAAAGACAAAAACCTGTACAACTGATATGGTATTCAGTTATCTAGGTTGTAGGGTGTTTTCTATGGAACCACATTAAAGTCCATCTCTATTAAATTCTATATGATTTTTCCAGAAGGGTACAGTGTATATATTAGGTCTGCCTATGGTAATCTTATGTTTGTTTGTGTCACCCTGACTGAACCCAGCATGGGGTTGAATTGCAGCAGAAATCAATGAAATAGCATTAGGATGCAATTGTCACAAATTATCAGAGAAGAAAGAAGACAACTATAATTCACTAGCTGTACCACTTGCTTTCACTAAGCATTAGTTTAGTGTGTTACCAATTTCAAGGCACTTTCTCTGTAAATACTTGGTCCATAAAGACCATTATTATTGTCATCCTAAAATTTGTGGAATTTAACCTAAACAAATTCCTCAAAGCTTGCACTTAGTTCTGATTTGATCCATTATATCTTTCCCCAACATTGGTGGTATTTCATCATGCTGTGAGATTCAAGCTTTCTACTGTACATATGGTATGACTCACAAAGAAAGCTGGAGATTTGTAGGACCACTGTACTCTTTGAGTTTAGGCAGTCAGTGCTTTTGTGTCCTCTTTTGTTCACAGTATTTGTCATGACAAGGTCACTGGTGGATTTTACATAGAAGCCTTCTTTTAATCTACTGCATTAGTAGCAATCACCAGTAACTAAGGTTTTGTTGCATTCAAATAAGCCATAACTAAAGTCAAAATATCACTGACAATCCAGCAGTCCTTTTCACCCACAACTCTGTACATTTTCCCTCTTATGTTCTTGTCACAAGTGTTAAAATTACCAGAAGAAATAAAAAATGAAAATAAAATATACCATTTGTATATCTAATTGTTACCTCATTAGAAAATATATTTTTTTCTGTCAAAACATTTGTTATATATCTAAACAGTTCTAGGTAACAATCTCAATAATTGTCTCCCTTACAGAACACGCTATTTGTATTGTGTCATTAATGCAAAAATATTGCAGAGCAGAGGGCTAGATAGCTCAGGGGATTGGTTCTGTCTTTCACTTCTTGGTTATCAATTCAGTCCCTGCTTGTGCCAGCAATGATTTATAGCGATGATCATCTGAGGGTTTGAGGGCTTGTGTGAAATGAGTAGGTGGTGTGTGTCAACTGCTGAGTGGCAAGGTAGCCAAATCACACCAGCCACCGTCACAACTGGCACCTTTGTCAGTGGTTTTATCAGGGCTGAATGAGCACTGAGGCAGAATTATTCTCTAGGCTAGAACAGGGCTGAGGCCCTTGGGGGATGTGTTTGTGTGTTAGCATCCATTAACCCTGCCAGTGCTGTACATTTTACTGTACATAAAGGGCTTAATTCTCCAGGAATGTAAATTCAGACCTTTCATGAACAGTAGATTCACTTACTAAAAAGTTAAAATTATTAAAAGTGAAGCAAAATGCTTTATATCTGATTACAAGCTGTAACTGCAGAGGAATTATATGGATTTGAACAAAACCAGACTGGCAGGAGGAATACTGGTACAGGGGACACGTTCCACAGACTGTAACTGAACACAAGATTGCTGAGGCTCAGGGAATAATATTTGATGGTTTGTATTGAAGAAGGGCTTAAGAATCATAGGTCAGAGAAAGTAGATGGGATTTGCAAAGAGTAAGATGGAGCTAGAGAAACCAGGAAACTATTCTATGTGATAAAAGCATTGTGGCTGTAGGATATTGAATGAAGAGACCAGGAGAAGGGACATACAGAAGCATGGGAGAAACACACTGGAGAAAAGGGAAAAAATGTAAAGTCTGATAGATTGGGGGGGGGGGGAGGAGGGGGAATCCAGGGAGTCCATCCTCTTCCCACAAAAGACCATTCCCTTCAATGGAACCAAGATTGGGGCCCATGCAGAACCTAGAAAATTTTGTTCTGGACTCTGCAATGGGCACAAGAAGCCAGTTACTGGAAGTTATGATGGATCCTGGAACTGATGAGGTTGAGGCAGGGTGAAAGTCAGGAAAGAATTAAATGATCTATAGATTTGGATAACACCTGCATGGAATTGATAGCAAAGGTTGACCGTTGACTGATGTATCCAAGAAAAAATCTATAGAGAAGAGGAAAGAGCCAAGAGCTATCAGTGGAGAAGTCAAACAACATTCATTGCCATAAAGATTGGAAAGGTAAGAACAAAATTCAAATAGCAAACTGCCTGCAATTCCATTCGTTTGTGTTAGACATTTGGAAAGGTGAATATGATCTTAAAAGTATCATAGAATATTCTCTCTGGCAGGTTTTACTCTATACCCATACAAAACTCACTACACCCTTGTCAGTTACATTAAGGGAGCATATGTAGGCAACTTCTTTTCCTTGTTTTCTTTCAGATTATTTTACCCCTTCCTATCCATGAAGAACTTGTATGATCATAGGACAGCTTGGTAATAACAATGCTCCAATAACAACATTCCTGCTGGGTTAATGAATACACATGATTTCACCAAGGAAAATGTCTTTTTAAGACCTCAGTTTTCAACATTTTAACTTGCTTAATTATAAGATGTATAGTGTGGAAGTAGACAACCACCAGTTTACACAAACACAAAAAGTTTTAACAATTTCCAGATGCAAGTATTTTAGGCACCAAAACTGCCCATTATGGGTGTGTGTAAGTAACAAATTAGCCTGAGCGTTACAAACTTCTAATTCATGGCATAAGTGATAAATATCTTTTCACAGCCCAGATGCAAGTAGGCAGAGTTCTGTGTTCCTGGAGCCTTGCATGGTAATAGTTTCCTTAAGCACCCTGCTAAGATTTAGGAAATTAGTCAATCAGGATCATATTTAGGTTGAGCTAATGTTGGACAGCTGAATTTACCCAGCATTATCTGTGGGCATAATTGGTGACAACTATTTTTCAGACCAGCTGTGCAGGTCACAAAGGGATAATAATGGGGGCCCAGACTTGTCGTGTCATACTGATAAATGTTTATGGCATACCATGACTAGAGGAGCTTGTTTTAAGCAGGTAACGATTTGGGATTATTTTAAAAAAATGGTTAGCATATCAAAGGGTAACATAATCTGTAATTTACACATCGTTTGTACTGGGTGTGGGTTGGTGTAATTTACATGCAATACAGAGAAGGGTGTAGTTGTAACAGGAAAAAGCACTGAAGAGGATGTGTAAGATAAGGTTGTCCCACCACATACACTTTATTTTACACCTGTCTGTTATCTGCTTTTCCTCTACACCAGGGGTCTCCAAACTACGGCCCGCGGGCCGGATGCGGCCCGCGAGGCCCTCTCATCCGGCCCGCGGAGATCTTTTTGGCTCCGCGCTGGGGCCTGGAAGCGCCGCGCGCTCGGCCGCCGCCGCCAGCCGCGGGGCCTGGAAGCGCCGCGCGCTCGGCCGCCGCCGCCAGCCGCGGGGCCTGGAAGCGCCGCGCGCTCGGCCGCCGCCGCCAGCCGCGGGGCCGGGACGCGCCGCGTGCTCGGCTGCCGCCGCCGGCCAGGGACGGCTCGGAGCTGGGGCCGGGACGCGCCGCACCGCCACGCAGTTGCAGGGGGCGAAACAAGGAGCCACCCACTGCCAGGCGGCGAACCGGTCTGTGGGGAGAGACCGGGTTGAGCAGGTCAGTTGGGGGGGTGAGAGACCTGGCTGGGTGGGTCAGTTGGGGGGGGGGGTTGGAGGAAAGGAGGTTTTGGGGTGAGAGACCTGGCTGGGTGGGTCAGTTGGGGGGTGGGTGGGAGGGAAGGAGGTTTTGGGGTGAGAGACCTGGCTGGGTGGGTCATTTGGGGGAGGGGGGTTGGAGGAAAGGAGGTTTTGGGGTGAGAGACCTGGCTGGGTGGGTCAGTTGGGGGGTTGATGTGTAGTGTTCATGTGTAGTGTTCAGGTGTTCATGTGTAGTGTTCATGTGTAGTGAACAGGTGTTCATGTGTAGTGTTCATGTGTAGTGTTCAGGTGTTCAGGTGTAGTGAACAGGTGTAGTGAACAGGTGTAGTGAACAGGTGTTCATGTGTAGTGAACAGGTGTAGTGTATCAATGTGTTATTAAATAAACTAATATTAAATAAATAATTAAAAACAACATCCATGTTTTGATTCTTTTTTATTTGGACCTCGAGTGTGTTGTCGGCCCCCGAACTGCTATTTGATAGCTAATGCGGCCCTCGGGCTGAAAAGTTTGGAGACCCCTGCTCTACACACTCACCTTTCCATTATTTTGGTGTGTAAGGAAAATCAATGTATGCTGACAACATCAAATTTGTTTTATCATGAATACATCTCTGAATTTGGCCCTGGATCTTTAAAGTATTTTGAAAAATGGTATTGTTTCTTTACTTAAGTCTAATTTATTTAAACGGCTGTCACGGTAATTTTGACACATATTTCATTTAAACATTCCATCAAGTCACAGGAGAGGCCTCTACCATTTATTTTATCTGTGCATATTTCTGCATACATTATCTGTAGAAAATAGCATTTGAAATTAATGTGAAATGCATTTAAATGTAATTCACTGCTCATAAACAGGTAAGTTGGGGAAAACACAACTTCAAATGCAAGGAACAGGTTTCATCCTCAATCTATATGGATTGTTGCAATTTCTCGCTGCTTTAAACCGTTGTTTACATATTTTAATATGTGTACTATAATGCACAGTATATTTCCTTAAATAAATGTTAACTACATTGCCAAATAAATATGTTTAATTATCTTAACTAGTTTAACATCAGTTAACGTACGGATTAACACAGGAAATAAACCAGAAGGAAAATAATGTTTCTGTTGACAGTTCAGACTGTAAGACAGGTCTGGGTTTAGTCACAACTCCATCTAGTTTCTTTATTTTTTAAAAAAAATAGCAAGAATGATCTCTGCTCTGGCTAGTATTCTTGAATTTATAGGATTCCATCTGCAGCAATGGCCAAAAATAGTTCTGAAAAACACAGCATACTGCAATGCTAATTCTGCCAACAACACAGCCAGTGAAGATTTGCACCAGTTTCACAGTGCATCTCTCCCTTCCCCCTCCTCCCTTCCCCCCCCCCCCCCCCCCACTTTTGGCCTGGTGGCTGCTCATCTCTGAGAATCTGGAAAAACTAATATCAGAGAGGTAGCCGTGTTAGTCTGGAATAGCAGAAGTAACAAAGAGTCCTGTGGCACCTTAGAGACTAACTAAAGTATTGAAGCATAAGCTTTCGTGGGCTAATACCCACTTCTGCTTGCATCCTCAATCTGGGATTGAACAAAGATTTTGAATGGTTTGCTAATTACAAAAACAGGTTCTCCTCTCTCCGAGTTCACACCTCCAATTCAGCCGCTAGAGGAATACCTCACCCTCTCTGATTTGAGATAACAAGCTGGTTCAGCCTGATTGGACTAACCTTGTTATCTCCTACCTGGTTCTTGCCTACTTATCTATACCTGCCCCTGGACACTTCCACTGCTTGCATCCGACAAAATGGGTATTAGCCCACGAAAGCTTATGCTTCAATACTTTAGTTAGTCTTTAAGGTGCCACAGGACTCTTTGTTACCTCTGCTATTCCAGACTAACACGGCTACCTCTCTGACCTTTGCTACAGTAGATCTGATCCTGCAACCTCTACTTCCGCAAGTGTGTTTTACTTTCCTGGTAGTCCAGTTGATAATAGTGAGGCTACCTGAGTGTTGCATGCTCAGCTCATTGTTGGTCCACACACACACACAAATAAACCATCTAAAACAGATCAGCAGAAGGGTTAAGGAGCTTTTTGAGCAGTTGATATGCTTACCAGTTCAATTCCAGTCAATTGAATGGAATGAGATCATCAGCATCAGTAGATTAAGTCTGCACTATCTGTATCTGTGGAGAAAATTCCATCTTTTTGCAGTCACCAAACCTTGTGAGTAGTTGGTAGCACTAGTCATCTTGTATTTGTTAATGTAACCTACAGCGTCCAAAACAAAATTATCTTCTTTTGTCCATTCAGCACAGGCCTTTCATTTGCAACCTGAATCCTAGCAAAGATAACAGAAAAAATCACTCAGAATTTTTCTACTGGACTTTGAAAACTGGATTTTTTTTCAAAATCTCAAGATATGAAATATTTCCAGCCCATGGGGGAAACTCCCCCCCTCCCCCGAAAGTTACTGGGCTTTCTATTAAAACTTAGTCAATTATTTTTGAATTCCTGTTTCCTTAATTGAACAAGTCATTGTGTTCCAGCTTACTCCATTATTCTGCATTTCACATGCTTTACTGTGAGGCAAAAGAGCTAAACAATGTTATTTGAACTTTGTTGAAATATAAAGGGAGCGGTGCATCTGCTAAGGAACACAAGCCCTTTCCAAGTTTAGGACACTCACCAGTGCCATACAGCATAAATCACAGTGCAAACTGTGTGATTATACCCTGCAGGGAAATAGACTGTGTGTTTATGGGGCTCTTCACCAAGCACTTAGGAATAATCTGATATAAAGCAGCAGGGGAGGAGAGTAATGACAACTTCAAATTAGTTTAATGAATGTTTACATTTAAAAAAAAAAAAAGGCTTTTCTACAAACCTGAAAACACAAAGTGACAGTTTCCTCTCCAGATCAAAAAGCTTTACTTTTCCTTAAAGGACCTGTCCAGGCAAGGCCTGTGTAAAATTAACTCTTTCAGTACCATTGATCAGAGTACACTGTTCTCCATATTCACTCTTGTTTTACTGCCATTATGGTGAGGCTTACTAGCACTTCCATTATCATTTCTGGGTGATAGCTCGTCTGTTTTAAATCTCTTTGGGCTCAATGCAGAAAAAATAGGTCTGTGAATTCCATTCTCACAAAAGTACAAATATCTCTTCAATATCAGCTTTCTCTGCCTTGGGTGGAACAAGCGTTTAATGTGTCTTTGGCCATATTGGTCCAAAAGGCTAACATGTGGGAATAGAGATTCCCTTTTCATTTCAAACATTTTTTTAAAAAAACTTTTACAACATACAAAGCAAAAGTAATGCAGAACTTTCAGTTTTTTTCATCAGTTTTTAGGTAAATAAAGCTTAATTTTGCAAAATGCACACGTATGCACAAGGGAAAATGCAATCAGCATCTTATGTGTATTGAACTTTGGGGGTAGTTAGAAAAAAATCATAGTTTTGCAACAGCTGTGATCTTTCTGTTTGAGAAATTACTGAGCATTTTGGCTGCTATCTTGCAATGTTTTTCATTACTGCATAATATGTTTATTATGCATTACTAAACCTCATTTTGCAGGAAATACATTGTGACCATTTCAAACTGTATCGGATGGAAACTCAGTTTACAGCTTCCCATCCCAGATGCAAAATTTTCTATGAGGTATTATGTAAATCAGCAAGCCATTTTTAAAAATGAAAAGTTTTTTTTTTCCCTCAAGCAAAATTGCTATTGTTGTAGCCAAGGTCTAGGTTACAAATACAAGCTTTAAGGTAGATAAAATCTTCTCGTGTTTTGAAAAATCACCAGAAAACATAATAATCTTGCTCATTATCTTTCTGTGCAGTTTTGCTACATATGATTGTTACCATGTAAAATCTCATTGAAATGTCTTTGGTGTTCATCAGAAGGTGTGAGAAATTAATAAGGCATTTTTGAAGGTGTATGCATATTTCTTATGTAGCCAGAATAAACAGTTAGGAAGCCCTGATTTTAAGATCTCATTTGTCTCATGCCCTACTTCCTTGGTACTGACATTATAGCAGTCGTCTGCTTCAAGCCTTAATACAGCATACATCTTTCAACAAGGGTACAGTGTAAGACCCTCACATAAAACAAAATAAAATATTTGTGTGTATATTTCACTCACACATGCACAGAATGATATATGACCTGAATTTGTCCTGGGTATTTCAGATGCCCTTGAGATCAGGATGAAGCAGGTACTTAGCACAATAAGATGCTGGAAAGCAGATCCTACACAGTTCTCCAGAAATAAGAAAAAACACACAGCAGAGGTCAAGTGAAAATCCCAACAGGTCTCACAGCACCTTTTCAGTTCATAGAATATTAGAATATTGGGTTGGAAAGGACCTCTGGAGGTCATCTAGTCCAACCCCCTGCTTAAAGCAGGACCAATCCCCAACTAAATCATCCCAGCCAGGGCTTTATCAAGCCTGACCTTAAAAACCTCTAAGGAAGGTGATTCTACCACCTTCCTAGGTAACCCATTCCAATGCTTCACCACCCTCCTAGTGAAAAAGTTTTTCCTAATATCCAATCTAAGCCTTCCCAACTGCAACTTGAGACCATTACTCCTTGTTCGGTCATCTGCTACCACTGAGAACAGTCTAGATCCATCCTCTTTAGAACCCCCTTTCAGGTAGTTGAAAGCAGCTATCAAATCTCCCCTCAGTCTTCTCTTCTGTAGACTAAACAGTCCCAGTTCTCTCAGCCTCTCCTCATAAGTCATGTGCTCCCGGCCCCTAATAATTTTTGTTGCCCTTCTCTGGACTCTTTCCAATTTTTCCATACACAAGATGGGAGGAGACGGAACATGGAATTTATCTGGAATAGACCAGTGATTATAAAAGGCCTGGTTCTTAAATGCTTACCTTTTGTACTACTTCACTTCACAAGTGGCCTCTTTGAAATCAACAGAACTTCTTGAGTAAGATATTATTGTTCTGTGTAAGGATATCAGAATCTGTTCCATACTCATGAAAACAAATTCACGAGTGTCATTTCAAAATTGGTATTAAAAGATCCTGGGTAAATCCATGAGTAAATTGAGTAGGATTAGGGAAGGGGCTCAGACACCAGGGTGCCGAATGTGGTTTAAGAGCCAGAATGGATTAGAACAGAATTTAGACTTTTTGCATATCGGGGAGGGGTTATGACGTGATTTCCTCTTGCAACCCTAATTTGATACTTCTAGGTTTTGTCCATGTTTCCAGTATAATTGAAACTGTGCTTGTAACAAGTAAATTTAAATGCAGTCATATAGTCCTAGACTGTAAGACAAGAAGAAACCACCAGATAATCTATTCAGGCTTACTGTATATTGCAGGCCACCCACACGATGCAGTACCTGCACATTAAACACAACAACCCAAATTAGACCAAACAATTAAAGCCCATAGGAGACTAAATTATTACGTGCCACAGGCACAGAATAGGAAGGACCAACGTGCACCAATACCTGAAACACCGGCAATGGCAGAGAATTGATTAAATGAGATAGACTCAGATAGTCCTGGCAACTGACCCACAACCCACTGCAGTTCTGTTGATGTAAATATGAATGACAACTCTGAATCATAAGCAGTGTGAACGAAGATCTTTTTCCTCTGAGAAGCATATTCAAGTCACATTAGAAAGCCATACTATAGACTGCCTTGGGAGTTGTCTGTAGTACAGTTTGGCAAATATAGCTTTCTGGAAAAATAACCTTGTCCATCTTATTCAGGGAATACAGAAGCCATCCTAGAACATGGTAGCACAGGTGACAACTGTGTTTAAATATGTTTTCCAACTGGTTTGGGCTATAGAGTGGTCAGGGCCTTTTACATTAAGGATGCAATTTTTAGAGATGCTGAGCACCCATATCGCCAACTATAATCAGTTGGAGCTGTGAACAACAGGTCCTAACACTATTGCTATAATGGAATCTTAGTATAGTCCTGCGTTCCTTATGGGACGTCTGATTACTAATATTTATCATTTATATATCAGTAGTGCCTAAGGGACTCAACCAGGTCATGGCCCCATCGTTCTGAGCACTGAACAACATCTACACCCCAGTTCAGCAAAGGACATAAGCATGTGTTTAGATTGTTTGCTGAATCAGGGCCATAGTAAATGACCTTCCATGTCCTAAAGAGCTAACAGTCTAGTGTGTGGCCTTGAGACCCGATCTACCAGGACAGACTGAATGACAAATACGATTTTACTTTCCATTACTGAGGGATGGATTTGACTGGGAGACTCTGATCCAAGAAAGCTTGGCTCCCACCCAGCCCATGTGGAATCTTGTGATGGAGAGTAAGACTGTCTTGACCACTGTATCTCTTTATGGGATATTGGGTTCTTTATGGGCTATTGGGTGAATGTACTATAGATCAACTTATTTTAGCACCTATTTATTCTAGTACAAAAAATGTTACATCATTTTTTTGCTCTGGGTCCTCACCCGAAGTGGCTCTGTTCCTCTAGACATATGGGGGTACATTTATATTTTGGTATTGGTATTTAACTAATATTTTGCTGATAATCTATATGCTTTGCATGCTATGTCTGTTTTAAATAAAACTGCCAATGGCTATTCAAGCAGTAATTTTATCAGAAAATCACAGTCATATAAGAGCTACCTGGAAATAAATTATGTCCATGCCTCTACTTATCATAATTTGCCCCCATAAAGATGGGCTGCTTTACTAAATGAAAGAGATCTGTCCAGACTTGTAGGATTTCTACTTGAGACAGCACACGTTCAAGAATAGAAAACCTCAGCATGCAGCACCTGCATGATAGTAAGTATGATTAATATCAGTTTGAGTTGCCAGTACTTTTACGTACTCAGTGTAGACCCTGTAAACTTCACATTAATCATTTCCAAGCTGTGGCAGGACCAGCAAACACCACCTTTAGTGAAAAGAGCCAAATGATTGGGAACATATTCAGAACAGCTTTATTTTATTGACAGACAGGACAGCTTTTTCCTTTTAAACTCTGATTTAAAAACCTGTCTTATTTACTCGCTCATTATTGTAGTCATTCATATTTATGCAAATCTGAGCAATTTGCTGTTGGATTATTTATCACACTTTATTGACAGGATGTGGTCACATGAAAAAAGATCCATTCTAATAGCCTGTTTTCATGTGGTTGCACTGTGCTAATAAGAATTACTCCATTATCAGCTGAGAATGAAATGGTACAGAAGTTGAACATCAGGAAAAAAACGTTATTCCAGTTAGTAATTTTCTAGTTGTCAGAATAGTTTTTTTTTTAAGTACATAAAAGTAGATTAAATAAAACAGATTAATTTAGTAAGCAAGTATGGCCAATTACTCTAATTTCAGGAATTAAAATAGGATAAGATTAGGAAATAAGTAGTTTTGTGTTGACCCATATGTTCATTACAGACTTTAATTGGTTAGCACATACATAAAAGGGAATTCTTCTTATACCTTTAAAGCAATTTTATTCTCCCTCTTTCATCATTATTCTGAAAACTGCTTATTTAAAAAAGAAAAATATATGAACAAACTGCATTTATCTAGGTTTTTGTGAACATTAATATCTAAGGTTTGCTGTTTTTCTTGGTTGATTTAGTAAAAAGGGTAATAACACTCCAAAGCAGAAAGACAAAATCAGTCTCTTCATGCAAATGCACAAAGTAAGGCAATGTGTCACTGTCCTCTTGTCCCCAGAACCGGAGATGTATAGTGCTTAGTGTATATTAAATTCATAACCTTTGTAATTAATACCTACCTGAGTCAGCCAAAGTATATAGATTTACCTTGAGGGCTCCAGGTAGTCTGGATAGGTCACCACTATTCTGTGCTAGATCTGGGACAAAAGTAATTGGCGAGACCTGGATCATCAGAATACTGAGCTGCACTTTTAAGACCACTTCTTAGTAAATTTGATTTTGGGATTCTGTCCAGAAAGGGAACAGCTTACTCAGCAATAACCAGTGAATAACTTGTATCTCATCCACCTAAAGCTCAAACTTCACAATATTTGAAGTATAATTTAAGAACCATTGAGATAACTTTTATTTAAAGCTCTAGTGGCCCAGATCCTTGGCACCAATTCCAGCCACTCTGCACTCCTTAAGGAACACAAAGCTACTGAAAGGTTGGCCTAAGGGACAGATATAGATTTATCTACTGGATGTTTACTTAATATGCCATAGCTAAGATCACCTTCCATCTGACCATATCATCCTTATTTCTACTTATCTCACTGGTCTCCTCTTTTTTTAGCATCGTGTTCAAGCTTCTTGTCCTTCTTTGGCTTTATGAATTCCTCTCCCAGTTGGGTTTCTTGTCTCATTTCTTCAGTTTGTATTTCCTCCATCACTCCTCTTACATGCCCCACCACCACCTTCTACAACTTCTCCCTTAGTATTCTCCTCTTGCTGTCAATCTCACACCTTTTTCAATAGATTGCTTACTCTTTATACACAACAGACTTGACCATTGACTTGAATGAGGCCCAAAATTTCACTCCATTTGTCAAGGTCTTTTTCTTGAACTATATTCTGAGTTGGTTAATCATTTCTTTGTTGTACAGTATAAAAGTCCTGGAATAACAAATACACACTGTAGGTTTTTGTTCCGGTGTTTTAGGTTGAAACAGTGTCCAGTGGAAATGGTTTTGCATTTCACTCTTTCTTGTCTTTGTGAAGTGCCCGAAGTAAAGCAACTGAATACTTGAAATGCAGTAATTAGTACAATTACCTAAAGATGTTGTACTTAAAGAGAGATCAAACTTGGGTGCATTTAGAAGACAATGTTAATAAAACTTAAAATAACTTCATATTAGAGAATTAGGCTGCTATTTCTTAATGAAACTCTTGGGCCATTTTATCCAGCAAAGTGTTCATTTTGTTCATATAGTAGAAATCGAGATAAAACAATCACATTTTTTTAGTTATGGGAAGCTGTGAATTTTAACAATCATGTTAATGGTTTTAGAAATGTAGACTTAATACATATTAAAAATTTCAATTAAGAATTTTAAAAGCCAAATGGCATGTTCCTATTTGTCTTTCATTTCAGCTTCCTAGTGGAATGAGCATATTTCTCAATAGGCATGTACTTTCATCTGTCCCTGTTTCATTTTCTCTCTTATTATCTTCCAAACCCGTAAATCAAAACAGAGAGAATTACAGTTTGGGTGCCACATGCTATTCTTGGCCAGCTAATTATGTGTCAAATTGTGGGTTTACAGTACCGAATCCTAGATGGCTTCCTGTATATTCCATTATCTGGCATAAGATCCAGGCTAGTTCATAGCATCAGAAGATTCGTGTTCATACCAATTTAACCAATAACAGCAAAGTAATTTATCTATTCAAACCCTTTAGTGCCACTCACTACCAAGATGTAAGCTGATACAGACTCTCCCAATCTGCGTAGATGTGCAGTCAGTGGTATCAAAGTCCAGTTTTCAGATAACCCGTTTAGGGTACCCATGTTCTGAGGATCATGGTCTAAGCAATTCTGAGATGAAAACTTCATGAGATGGCTCTGAACTATGTAGTCTGAAGAATTAATACTATAGTAAAAAGGAAAAAAAAAAGATAGGATTTTCAGTGTTGGTCTAATTCTGCTCCTGTGACAGTTAATGGGAGTTTTACCGCTGACTTCAGTGAGAGCAGTTAGGCCAACGCTGAGTTTCCCTCTGCTCCCATTTGATGCTCTCCTTCCCCGGGACTTTCATCATCCTCAGCAGCACAGAGGATGTCAGATTGGGGAAAGAACCATTCTACTCTGTCCTGGTGAGTCTCATCTGTGTACCTCTCTGTATCCCTCAGCTCTTCAGTTCAGCCACTCTGGTCTCAAAAGCCCATCCTCAGTCTCTGAGGGCCATGAGCTTCTTGCACTGAATGCACACAAGCCAAGTAATAATATAATACATGTTGCATTCACTGCAATAAACTGGATAGAGCCCCCACTCTGCCGCTGGACTTCTGACTGCATTCTATTTACTCGTGCAGCTTTTTTTGGGAGGCGGGGTATTGGCCTGAGTTTAGAGAATGTTAGGTGTACAGTGTATCTGGCTCTCTCACTCCCTCTCTAAGCTCCCTTGCAAAAGTCTCGTTTGCTGCTTCTGTTTGCTAGCTCCTCTGCTTGGTTGGGGGCTGGCCATTTAAACCTCTGTTGTCCATGAGAACATAATGACCAAGGAGGATACATTAGCATTTGAGCATTGTTTATATTTGATTTCTTTGTTGTGTAAATACAAGTGATATGGACTGTGATGTTTGTTGATTGCATTATAAATCTCCTGAAAATGATTGCAAAGAAGTGGGACAATATGACATCCTTTACAAGTAATATGTCTTCTTTTGTCACCTATTGGTTAAATCATTGTTTTAGTGTTTCATGGGCTGCATATGCTAGAAAATCAAAAAGGGGTGACATTTTCTGTGTTTATATTGGCCCATTTTACACTCTTTATCACATCATTAGCACAACAGCCAAAGTATTATGCTCATAATAAAAGTGCTCAACCTTCCCTTCACTGTTATGTAAACTGACAATATGTTTGTTCTTTGCTCTTAGGTGGGTTTCATTTGCTTTCAGTTTGTATTTTCATAGAAAGAAGAACTTACATGCTGATCAAGCCTTCTTATGAAAGCCCACCCTTGCACTTTCTGTGGGATTTGGATTGGTTAACCACTCGCTGCTATGATAAAACACCACATCTATAGCATCACCATTAGCAAGCTACTTGATTTACTTTGTGGTGGCTGAGTGTGAGAGAAAGAAAGGGAGAAATTGTGGGCTAGTATTTGAACAAAAGGAGCTAGGTCACCATCCTCTGTCATGTGGAGAAACACCCTTTGTAAACAATACAGGTCAGACTTTCAAAAGTAGTCTCAAAATATGTACCTGCAAGTTTTCACATCCAGTGTGAGGTTTTGATTTGCACACACACCAACTCAGATGTGTACCGGCATCTTTCCTTTGTGTGTGCAAACCAGGGAGTTACATACTCAGTTTCCATGTCAATTACAAATCTAAGATTATTATTTTTTTACACACACAAAAAAAAACCCTGGAAGTTGAGTCTTGTTGAGACTCCTTGGAATATTTGGCCCTAAAGTTGCTGAGGAGAGATGAAAAGATAGTACTGAGAGGTGATTATATGCAAGATAAGTTTTGTTTCTTTTTTTCAAAACTTACAAGAATTTGCTACCGGTCTATACTATTGAGGTATGGCTATATGAACATCTGAAACATTTTAAAATAAACACTATAGTAGCAGACTGTTAGAGGAAGTGGTTGTGTGTTCTTGGCCTTGTATTGTGGGTTTCTTTTCTTCTTCTTCCATGCTTGAGAACTAAAACTTCTCTTAGTTACTTCCTAGTTTGGCATGTGACATTTTTACAAAGCATTTATTTCTCCAGACAAATCAACAGCCCTGTGTGCACTGTCTTGCAGAATCACATTCTGAGCTTTTCTTTTGAACCATTGGAAATAGAATTCCATGGAAGGATGGACAAGGACAGAAAGTACAGTACTTAAAATAGTTGTATCCTTTTCTTCTTCATGTCCTCTCCTAATTTGTCTATTTTGATTACAATGTGTATGCTAGCCAAGAGTGGAGTTATTGTTTTGATGTAACATATAAAATCTCAATGGAACAATCAATTCGTGGATATCTTACCAATTTGTTTTATAGTATTACAAATCAGTTTATGTCCGTCAACACAGTAAATGCTAAATTAGAAGCTTTATCAGCATGCTAAAACCTGCTACAAAATTTGAATGGATGTAATAAATTCACACTCCTTGCTAGTGCTTGCTGTTGTTGTCCATGCTGTTCCTGGCCTGTGCATAAATGAATGACATTATTGCCAAACTCTGCATCTTCTGAGAACACTAACACTTCAATTTATTTTACCTATTCTCTTCTCTTGCTCCAACCACCAATTCTTCTCTTGCACGTCTACTCTGAATTCTCCACTCAGACTGACTTTTTCTAAAATAAAACATACATCATATAGCATCACATTGGTTACTTTGCTTGGATAGTCTAACCCCAATCATATGCTCTTCAGCGTAAGTACTAATGTCTTCCTACCAAAATGTGTTAACAATGGATTTGGACCTTGGGAGCTACCACAGTATAAAACAGGACAATAAAAGGTGCCTTCTGCTTCAGTGTATATAGAGATAGATCCGTTCTAGGCAAACCCAGGACAATTATTTTTGCCCAGTAGGCCAGATAGACTACTGAGGCTGGGTGTATGAAGGAGCTCTCAGCCCATGGTTCTTGCTCTTCCTAGTGTTGAAGTGAGAAGCCCCATCTGTGTAGTTCTGTCTCTCCCACCTTTGTGCAGAGCTGGGGATCTTTTTGTAAGGAGGAGGTAGAACAGACAAGAACTGGGAGAGACAACCCATGGCCTAACATTGTATTCACTTTGCTCAGGCTTCCTCTACGCTGATAAATGTCCATTGCTCCCAGGGCAGTAGTAGACAGGGGAGTCCCTGGAAGCATGACCCTGATGGTGTCATCCTGCCACTGAGTAAGACAGGGTCAGCGGACCTGGAGATAGCAGAGGCACAAGGCCTTCATCCTCAGCTGATCCTCTGAAATTCTTAGGCTCTGATGACTGAATCTCTTATCCATTCTATCTAAGGCTAAACCTAGCCTAGCAGCAGAGACTCCATGGTGTTTCCTCCCTTTAGACCTATTCCATGGGCTTTTCTGTGGTAGGGGGACATCTAACCCTTAAAAAAAAAACATATTAGCAGCAGGGATCATCACTGCATGTCATAGTCAAAGATGAAGCTGCTAACATTAGATAAACAGAGGTATTATCAGAGTTTAATCTTTGTGAGAAAGTGTATTTATGGTCTGTCTTTGTAGTATTTGAATTCATTGTTATAGCTAATGGACACCTCATATTGTCTTAAATCACTGGCTCTTTACTGTGCCAAATCGTAATAGAAACCTTAGAGCTACCATAATTTGGCACCTATGTTTTGAATCAGCTGCCAAAGGAACTTGGGGGGGAAATCACTTGAAACATTTTCCAAGCTCTCTGTCTCTCTGAAATGTGTTACACGGCTTGTACTTGCTGAATCCATACTTTATGCAAACTGCATAGTAACTATGCCACATTAAATGAGCTAACCTGATGACCCAACAGTGGAGAGGAGGATTTAATTTAGGGGAGCAGCAATTACCAAAGAACTGTTCCTACTTGTGTGAAACCTACTCTGATACTGCAGTGAAATGGTTTGCTCTGTTAATGAATGATCTGTGAAAATACCCACTTTGAATATGTGGTCAGTAATATTTGGCATCACTTATGTGTTTCTCTTTACATAGCATTCCCCTACATGTTGCTGATACACAACTTTGTAACCCATCTTCTATTGTGTGAGAAATTAATGGGAAAAATCATCAGGGTTGAATGAGGGACACTCATTTGCTTTGGACGGTTTGTGAAAATGACTTGTTACAAACTGCCGAACTGTCTGCATGGTGCCGATAGATAAGAATATTAAAACTTGTTTCCAGCAGTTGAAACTCAGAGGTTTTCTGATCCTCAGCACGGAGAGTGTGTTACCTTTGGTTGCCTGTTTCAAAGATATTTGAATTGGGTTCTTTCCCTGAGAGACCCATTAATCCATTGCACCTCTAATACCGTGCTATCATAGCTTATGTTCTAGAAAAGCACAACCATCAGAAGACTTTATGGTATCATATAGGAATTTAAATATAAAAAGAAAGGAATAGAGAGAAAGAGTTTAATCTAAGTTTTATGAGATAATCTGGGGAATTTGGGAAGAAACCTATTGTTTATCTCTTCCAGCTCTCATTCTCTGATGGGATAGACATTTTCCTATTTAAGAAAGACCTTTTCTTTCTTCTGGGAAAATACGAAGCTGATCATTGCACAGTATAGCAGATTTTTCTCTTGAAAAACTGTCTTGCACATGATTAACTTTATAGTACATAATAAAGAGAGAGAGCTCCAAGGTGATGGTTAATGGCATTTGAAAAACCATTGTTAACCTCAGTTTATAAAGATTTACACAGAGCCTTTAATACAATCAATATTTTTATTATCCTGCTATAAATAAATGTTTATGGATAGCAGAATCCTCATGTAATAGATAAATATTTAAAAGATTTATCCCAAACCCTCCATTTTCCTATTCCAGACTTATAGAAATTGGGCGAGATTGCTCACTTTACTTTTCAGAAGAGTGTCTTGTTGTGAAGAAAAGTTTTCAGAGTGAAGTTTTGTTTCATACATATATAGAGAGAGAGAAAGAGAGAGAGTTTATTTCCCATTCTGCTTAATTTTTGTGGGGGTGGCTGAAGTGGGCAAAGATCAATGATAAAATGAGGTGGGGAAATGCAAATTAGAAACACAGTGGAAAACAATGAAAAGGTACGAACACTGGAAAAAAGAAAAAGGCAGCCAAACATGATCAGGAGTTAAGTGGTTAAGGAGTTCCCGCAACAGGAAGTGGGTGAAGCTCTGTTTTCAGTGTACTCATGGGAACCGAATTGGAAAGTGTTGTGGTAAAAGTGTGTGGAAAAAAAAAAAGGGGTCTTGAGTCAAGCTATAAATATCTATTCTTTTTTGAAGTCTGGTGACCAACAATTAATGTTACTGGAAATCTCATAAAGAGTTGTTGTTTCATGAATTGGTGAGCCTGAATGGTGTGCACAGTAAGGTGAGGATTAGCTCGTCTCCGTAGGCTTCTTTTATAGATCAACATTTCTGAAACTCTTGGGGCAGATAAATAACGGGCGTTGAAAACAGCTTGCATTCTATTCCTCTGCTCAGTGACAACAGTTACTGTCCCTTCTAGCACTCAGTCCTCTTTCCATCCAGGTAATGACACCTGAGAAAAAGGGATGTTTCTAAGGAGTGTGTGTCAGGAACCGGGGCATGACCACATGGACAGTCATGTTTGGTGATTAGAGCCGTAGACAGTTGGGCCTGAGGGGTTGAGCCAGAGCCAGTATCAGAGGTCTGAAGCCAAGCGTCAGGCTAACGTCAATAGTGGGGACTGGAGTCAACGGCTGAGCTGGAGTCAGTAGTCAGGGGTTATAGCCAAGGGTCAAACCAGAGTCAGTAGCCAGAAACTGGAGGGCAGGGTGAAGAAGCATGGACCAGGAACAGGCCTTGTCCCACTATACTGTACTAACTAACCATACTTGGTTCCTTATGACTCAGGAAATAAGGTTTGCTCAACTATATGATTTTTATGTGCTAGCAACTACATATAATTACAGCAGAGGTTCATCTAAATCACTCCAATGTCCTGCTATTCTACACCTTTGATAGGGCTCTTGGTCCTTTGCCTCTTTGAATTGGGTGTACAGTTTGCAACCTTACTTTCATGTAAAAGATCCACTCCAGCGCATGTGGTGTTTGCTCAGTTGGTCCTTAGTCTGTTCACACTCAGTCTTGAGTCTTTGTTTCTAGTAAAATAAATTCCAGCAGGATATGAACTGAAATTTAAATCAAGAGACAGATCTACTGTACACAACTTTCAATGTGTTACTGTTGCAGGGCTTTATACAAATGTCAGAGCTTTAAAATGCCTCTTTTGGCCTGATATTATTGTTTAAATAAAACCCATTTCTGATTGGCTCCCAAAAAACTCCAGCCCACCCTGAAGGCTCTGTTTTGCATTGAAATTATTCAAAAATGTGCTGGAGGCTGTGTTTAGATTTTAATTCAGTCCATCCTTTCTCCTCACATATGGACGTGTTTCTCCCTACAGCTGCAATCTGCAAAAAGGAACGGTAGTGCTGAGACATACTGTACTCTAGCTGAATCAGCCTAAAATATGTGAAGGGACTCTGAATTTGAATTAGACAGTAGGATGGCAAGAGCTTTTTCTTTACTGAATTTGAGATTCATTTGCAACATAGCACATTTCAGTGTGGTAATATAGAACAGGCTTCAGTGAATTAAAATTCACAGGGTTTGGAACCATCTTCTGAATGTGGCTCCCACTTTAGGAACCAATTAGAATGGGTCTGTGGATCATTCTGAAACATATCAGTGTTTCCATTGCTCTCTGTGTTCATCCAAGAGAAAACCTCTTGACGTAGTGTGACAGAAAGGAGTTTATGGATAAAACACTGTACGGGTGAAATCAGTGGGAGTTTTTCCATTTTCTTCAATGGAACCAGGATTTCAGCCTATATTTTAAAAATATCCTGCATTGCTTGTATCTCCTCAATGATGCAAAATGTCCCTGTAAAGGAAACCTGTGTTAGAATGAAGCATCAAGATGGATGAGTTAGGTGCCTAGATGCTTTTGTAAATCCCACTAAGCACTATCTGGCCTTTTGCGACTCAGAAATAGAGTAGAATAATGTCTTATTTAGACAGGACTTGGGAACAAATGTTTACCTTTCAAATTCTACTTGTAACCAAAAATTGCATTTTTGTCTGTAAATATTTCTTTAGAAAAGGGCTAACGTTTGATTGCCAGGCAAAAGATTTTCTTCCCTTTTCAGACTCAGTACTGTTTATAAAGACATACTTTTAAATGAAAAACAAAAAAACCCAACCAAACAAATGCTGTTTCGGGGGGCGGGGGGAGGGGAGGCATATCTTTCCAGAAATCCTGGGGTAAAATGACTTCAAATTTGCCATAAAACAATATTTGCATCAGGACAATTTAGCACATCTGTCTGCAACATCAATCATATTGCCATCATGACATTGCTATAGATATTACTTAAGGCTAGGGTGCAAAAAGGTGTGTGTTTACACTGTGATAGCTGTGAAAGCTATCTTTTACAGTGAAGAGAAAGCTCTAGTCTAGTAGAATCCCAAGATATGTTAATGCAGTTTTATAATTTTTTCAGCATCTGTTCCTTTTTTACCTATTGATGGTTAACGATGTCATTCTTTGATGCTTATCTTTAGATCTTTTCTTTTGTCATGAGTGCTGCTGAAAATGCAGGCCAAGCCAATTGGAATTTTGACTGAATAAAAAATAAGAAAGTCCAAGGTTCTCTTTCCATGGCTGAGATCTTATTTGTATCTAGTCCTAAGGCTGGACTTTCTTGGCATGTGTCATTGGAACTGAAGGCACAGAGTCCTGGCAATTAGTAGGATCCTAAGTTATAAATTAGTGTGTCCAACTCTGTATGTGATATAATCATTATGCCGTGTAAAATAGAATCCATACTTTTGTGTCAGTGCGACTGCAGTGGTATAATGTACACCACATGCTTTCTAATGGCCTTTGTTTGCATTAGGAAAACATAACACCCTCCCACTGAGACCCAGAGATCCCCTCAGGTTCTTGTGAATCTGACATTCAGAAATGTGGCTTTAAAGAGATTTTCTGTGTTGGCTGGGTGCATTTCACAATGTTCCTATACTGTCCCCAGAAGACAGAAGATGTGCTAGTTCTGGGAATATGTTATCAGAGAGTCTAAGTCTATCTGAAGGCATTTTAGTAAGTACTAGGTATCTAACATATAGCTTTAACTTGTAAGGGATTTACAGCAAATGAGCTGTTCGTAAATGCTGATTGGTCCGTTCTCCTGAATACCTGTGCATAATTCCCATTCTGAGTTGTGCTCTAATAAGGAGAGAAGAATCAGCGTCCCTATGTCATGTTTCTGTCCCTTAGGAATTAGAATTCTTAGGACCCAGTTCTGGTTTAAAATATACACAAGTCAGTGACTGCCCTCCGAGTTGTGGTAAACTGTATTCCCAGAAATAGCATGACAGCATACAAATTGACCCATAACCTAGTTAGACTGGATAGAAAAAAGGGGTATTGTTGCTTTTATTGTTTGACTAAGAGCAGGAGTAGCAATCATTGTTTCACTACCATTATGTTAGAACCCAAATGTTATGTCTAGCCGTGTTAAGACTGTGGATCAAACTGACTACAGCTAGCCTATTCTAACAGTGTGAGGTGTAGATATTGAGCTGGCTAATGTGTATCTCTACCCTCACCTGGAAAAGGCAACTGTGTGTCATAGACCTTGTACTATCAATAGCTAATGGAGATTCTACTTTGATTTATGTGCGGGAGCAGGTGTGATCCTTGCTGTTTTGCTGGTCTGGACAGAAAAAGGTTTTGCGAGCCTGCGCCCCAAAGCAGCTGAGCCAAACAAACAAACAAACAAAACTAACTGTAGTTGGCCAATCAGAATGGAGAGAAGAAAAAAAAAGGGGCCAAACAGCACAGTTCCTCGTGAAAGAAGGAACCCAGAGAAATTGCTCTGCTTGCTCACCCCTAAAAACGGTTCCAAGGATCTGACTCTGTCCCTGATGCCACTGTGTAGCTCTGAATGGGCACCGATTTTTTACACAACTAAACATATCCTGAAAACTATTATATTTTTAAGCTTTCCTGAATTGGAAATTATTTGCCCTATTGCATTGCCCCAGGGGCTTAATGGCCAGCATTATTTTTTTTCCCCAAAAGAGCCAGTGAAATGAACTCCTAAGCTCAGAGAGCTATTCTGATCACCAAGTCTTTGTATATTACAACAGAGGAGGTCACAGCCTCATTATGGGAGCCTTTTACAAGTTTAATTGTTTAGAAATATACTTAATATCTGCACATCATGTTTTGGCAAAATTAATTACTGAATAATAATTGAATAATCCATGTTATATACATAATTCACTCTGAATATTGTGCGGCTGGTTTTAATAAAATAAATACAGCCTATTTGACATGTAAATGAGCAAGTTAAAAGAATACACTAATGGATCATTAACCTTTTCTGAACTTATATTCTAAGTGAAAATCACATTAAGTGAATATCGGATGATGAGATAAACCTGCTAAAAAAATACCAGTAACTGTGCCAAATGAGGTGATACCGCAGCAAAAAGAGCTGTGCAAAATAAATACATCATTTTCAAATGTGTAGACGAACAGGTTGACAACAAGCCCAGATAGCATCTTTGGTGGCCAGTTATAAAATCTTCAGGGTTGTTTAAGCTGAAAGGTGTTGTGGTCTGCAGTCCTTGTGCCTTAATGGTCAGATGACAGTGATAGAGATAGGGAAACCAGATAGCAAGTGTGAAAAATTGGAAAGCGGGTGGGGGTAATAGGTGCCTATATAAAAAAAATCCCCCAAAATCAGGACTGTCTGTATAAAATCAGGACACCTGGTCACCCTCGATAGAGAGTGGATTAAAATGAATAGGGAAAAGTCCATGCTCCATATTTGGGGCATGTTGCCACTAAAAATGTAACACAGGTATGCAAAAAGGCCTGGCTTGGAGATAAGAAATATGAATCAAAGTTCTTATCTCCTGCATCAATACTATACTATGTAGATACTGAACTATGGAAGCATGCTGATTGGAGTTCCTCAGCAATGGAAGTCGAAAACCCAGTTTGGCTCATGCACAGATATTTCTAGTTAGCTCATTAATAAATGGCATAGATCAGTGCACTAGCCCCTCATCCAGCCTGCCAAGCATAAGTCTCTGACGTCCCGAATGAACTCAGTTTGTAAGTCTTCTCATACTACCTGGTAGAAACTAGCACTCCTTTCTAAAACTTATTGGCTTTGTCTGCTCAGAAAAGGCCCAAGACTGGTGACTGCATAACACACTTGCTGAGCTATGTAAGGATGCTTACGCTGTCCGTTGCACATTCTTCTCTGACTCTAGCCAGTGTTATCTGTCTTTCAGTTTCATGAATGCTAGATTTTACCTCTTAAAATCACTAAAAGAGAATCATAAAATCCGTAGTAAATGAAACATCTCTAAACCACCTTGATCACAAGCTGCAGTTGTGTGGGTACACTTAGGGCTTGTCCTCACTGGAGGGGGGGTTTCACGTAGCTGATGTTTGCGTATCTGCCGCCGACTTACCGCTTGTCCCCACGGCGGCGGCAGTTGGCGGTGCACTCCCCCATCGACTCCAGCTTGTGCCTCCCGGCAAGCTGGAGTTCCGGAGTCGACGGGGGAGCTGCGGGCGATCGATTTATCGTGTCTTAACGAGACGCGATAAATCGATCGCCAGAAGATCGATCCGGGACCACGTTAGTGAAGACGAGCCCTTAGTATTAGACATTGGTTTTGCCTAGTAAGTATCCCTGGAAATAAGCTGCCATGCATGAACATTCATGAACAAAAAGGGGCGCTTTTATTTATTTTATTCCCTGGAAATAAATTGCAGTTATTTCCCTGGAAATAACCCTGGTCCTGTTGCCAATTGGACACAAATTGTTCACAGAAAGTAACATAATTTGACATGGAGTCAGAGGGTAAAGAATTTGAAATGTAGTTATTTTAAGTTCAAGTAGTATATTGCAGAATTCCATCCTACTGTGTAGATAGTTTTCCTTATTTAAGATCAGACTTTTCTCTTTTATTTTTCTCTTTGTATTAGAAACAGAACTCTGATATGGGACAATGCCTTTTCGCTGTTTTAGGAAATACAAGTGGTGGGGACCACTTAACTGTGGTTGGCTTTGCAGCTTTAAATGGCCTTTATTACCGTAGCCATAAATAGCAAACCGCCCCAAATATTACAGGATTTTTGTTGGCTTTGACCAATGAAGTAGAACAAGACCTCTGAATACCCCATTAGTTCCAGCGCTGTGCTTTGACGACTTTGCATCGGCAGCTCTTTTTCTGTATAAGTCACTAGCCTCACCCGTGTCTCTTAACAAATACTGTTGACAGGCACCATTGCAATTTTTCTGCATGTTCTGACAGTTTAATTCAGTACCTCCTGGCTAAGCAGCCAGAGCCTGAGGGGGTAATTCAGCACCTTGGCATCACACTGCTGCAATTAAAATAATTAAGGGAGTTGGGGTGGGCTTTGCAGAGCTTTCCTTCTTGTGCAGCTTTGTACAGACAGTGCACTTTCCAATCCCCACATGGGATGAATATAGGATCTTCCTTTAAAATAGACTGCTGTAGAATTTATTAACAAGATATTTTACATCCAGGTACTGAATCTATATGAATTTACACCTAACATACTACTTCTACCTCTCTCCATCTCCCTTTGTGTTTGACACCGTTTCTTTTTTAAGCACCATGGAACAAAATACTACACATCCCTGGTGTAACTCCTTCAACCTCTTTTGGCTAGCAACAGGGACGCATTTGGCTTTAACCTTCAGACAAATCATTTATTTTAGGGTGCTTAGCAGAGAAAATTGAGCATCTTTTGTTACTAAAGTATAAATGTCAAAATCGTTTGCTTCCATTTCTACTATTACCGATGAAAGAAATATGATGCCTATTTTACTAGGTTAAGCAAACCATAAAATAAAAAACAGAAGGGATAGGAAGACTTTTTCTATGTAGCCTAAGCATTTATTAGGAATATTTTGATTTTATTTTGCATATATATATAAAATACAAAAGAAAAAAAGTACACCCAATCTTTTTCACGTCCACGTACCATCACTACCTATACATTTAGGGGTAATAACCTGCCCCTTTTAAAGTCAGTGGCAAAACTTCCATTGACTTATTTTGCTAGGATGCCATGCTGGGAATCCATCCCATAAGAAATGTGAATAAACTCCTTTCTTAATGTATCTTGCTAGCCATTGGGAAGGAACTGTGATAAACATGAAGCATTTGAAGTGAGAAAAAAATATTCTGTTTCGTGCTGAGCTTGTTTGCTTTAAGCAGCATATAACAATATACAAGTATAGCACATACTAACCCTAGTGTTCTTATCTGCACTTATAGAAAGGTTGTGTCTGATGCAACCTTTCTCTGGATCACTCATATCAAGCTCAAAAATGCTGCTCCTGTGTTTTTTCAAGCACTGTAACATTAATCATAAAGGTGGGGACGGGGCAGGGGTGGGGGTGCGGAGGAGAATGTCTTAGCCAAAATTATTCCAGGCAAATCTGCACTGCAAGCGCCTACCACGTTTCCACACATCAAAAATGTGCAAAAGTCTTTTTTACATCTCCACATTGTACCAGTTCAAGAGGGTCAAAAGAGCTACGATAACACATTAAAACCAAGGCTGGATAAACAGTACGTGGAGCTAATCTGGAATCTTGTCCCTTTTGGTCTTTCACAGTTCATACCCTTTAAATAGGCGCCTTCTGGGCATAAGCTGCCAACCTTTTCTTGCCTGCATTTCCTTTGCATTTTTGTTGTTGTTTTCCTGTTCTACCTGCTAGATTTTCCACTTTGCTCTGCATTTCTTCCAGCACCACTTTAAGATACTAGGAAGAACTTCTCCCACATTACAGATGGACAGCAAATGGGGTAGATTTTTCACCTTCTTCAGAGGGCATAATAAATTTGGCTAGGAAGGGGGTATTGTGCTACTAACTTATTTGTCACAGCTGTATAACTGAGGTAGAATTTGCCTCAAGCCTCACTCATATCTCACATAAGGAAAGGAGAATGGGGAACGTGGGCCTTCTCGGTCCTGATGCTGGGCCCGAGGGCCAGGGGAAGGAGGAGTGGTTGTTTGCACACTAACCTGGACTTATCCTGTCACTGAGTTATTGGTATAGGGAAGAGCAGCCTAGCAGTTCCTCCCTCAGATCTGTTATGTTGTAGCTACTAAAAATGGCAGCCTTTGCTTCAGCAAATCTCTGCATGAATTCACTGAGGTGTCTGGGCAAAACTGGTTTTCTGTTTTTTAGGACAGTCCAAGTACCTGATTTGATCTACACCTTAACTGACCACCTGAAATGGCTGACTCGTGATTTGCATGTATGTATTGGGTGTTTACATGCATATTGTGTGTGAAAATGTATGTACAGATTGCACATATCTGACTAAATGTGGCCCTTAAATCTCTCTAGTACTCTGCTTCCCATGGTTAAAACTGTCAAAACACCTACCTTCTAGAGGTGTTTACAGCCTTGAAGGATAGGAGAAAAGTGTTGTTAATAATAATATTGACTTTCTTCCGGGTTAGCGAGTGGGCAATATAGGATTTGATATTCCCATTGTGGCCTGTGTTGAAACATGTTTCTAACCAATAAAGCCCATCATAAATAATTTCATATCCGTTAGGTAAATGGCTGGTAGTGGCAGTTATTGCAATTAAAAAGGTTAATTATAAGAGACTATGTCTACCTTGCGTATGTGCGGTCTTACTATTTCAGGAGATACAGTACAATTGAGGATAAAATTTGCCCCAAGTTCATTACCTTGAAAGCTGCAGTATACCCCATTGTTTACATCTTTGGTATTATCCAGTATTTTTAATTGTAATTTAGTTATTACATAAACTTCCAGGGTTGAAGTTCTTCACAACAATTGCAACTGATTTCTATATTTCTGCCATGATCGAGGATAAATAACTTTTATTACTGCAGTGCTGCTGATGACTTGATGTCAGTTTTGTCCAGTTCATTACTTTGTCCTCATCTGAATTTGAAGTTGGTCTGAGTATTATGTGGTAGTGTAATAGATATACTGTATTTTGATCTCAGTGCATAGGAACATACATATATAACTCTCTTTAGCACTCTCAGTAGCTTCTTCTGCACATACGGACATGTGGATAAACACTTGTTAGATTTTCCTTTTGTGTTAAAAAAGGTGTGTTTAGGAAATATTAATTCAGCATTTCACCCATTTCCTGCATTCTGAGAATCATCCATGGTGTGTGCCAGTGATGCAGTGGAAAGAATAGTCGTCATCCTAATGTTTAGATCTGGCCTCTCCTGTACATCATGTCTCTGAATTCCAGGCAAGCTGCTGTGATTTTAAAAAGATTTAACAAAGAATGTACATCCAGTAGCTAAGCTGAAATAAGAATGTCTCATGAGTTTAATGGATCAAACAATGGTGATGGGTTTTATGGCTCTTTTTCACTTTAGGGCAAGGGGAAGAGTGAGCAGGGCAGGTTGGTTTTAAATTCAAGGATTTATGTTGTTAATCCTCCTGGCTAATTATAATTTATGGGATCCTGATAAATTAATATGCAGTTGCTATTCTAAAGGAGAGAATAGTGTAAAGCAAGCATAAACAAGTCTTGTTCTTTTTTAATTTATTTCCACCGATGGAGAATATTAAATGAAATGAACACTGGGGCATTTCATAGGAAGTTTCATTTTCATTATTTATCTCCAGATTTATGGACTCGGTACAACAATTTTCCAAACCCTTTTTTTGCCCCACAAAGCAAATAATGTTTAAAGTTTTAGCATATTGACTACAGTTTGAGATCACAAGTTATATAATTTTATTGAAAGGAATTTTCTTGAGTATTAAGATGGAAAAAGAAAAGCTTTTTATTGGCTATTTTTAACGCTGTGAATTTTAGCATTAATTACAGTGAGGAGCTAACATCAGTGGCACTGCACACCTTTCTCTCTGCAGCTCTATGAATGTGCCTAAGTCCTAATTGGAAGATGACCAGGTCTGGGCTCTCTGTAGAAGAAATTGCTATAGTCCTGAAGTGTGTGTATGACTGGAAAAAATCATGAAGAAGCCTTTACATCCAGACTTACACAGTCTGCACCTTAACTTTAACAGTCCTGGTTATTCGTTGTATCCACAGTTTTTCCACACAAACTATTATAAGGCCAAACAAAATCAGTATACTCTAAGATAGAAAGGAACATTCTTATATTGTAAAACCTGTAGTCTGCCACTTACATTAACCAAAACTATTACAAATTCAATACCATTCTGCAAAAAATAAATTATATGAGGCAGCGTCTGCCATTTTGGATGCAGAGAAAATAGCTGAGCAATGATTAAACATACGCTCCTGCAAAGATGATGTTCTAGTTTCTCACTATACCATTTTAATTGCTTATATCAATGCAATCTAAAATATTTGTGCAAACTTACACCAGTTATATGTAACAAGGGTACATTGTATGAAAGAATGTTGCATTGCCATAGTTTTCTACTCTGTTATGCTGGTTTTGTGCTGGAGATTAATACTGTACAGTGATTCCTGTTTCAATCCTCATTCATTAGCTTTTTCTATATCATAATCTTTGCCTTGAGCAATGAGTTGGATGTTATTAAGAAAATCTGGCTACTGATCTCCTGGCTAAGGATGAAGATTCCACCACCTCCATAGGTAAACCATGCTTCACCACCATCCTAGTGAAATAGTGTTTCCTAATATCCAACCTAGACGTCCCCCACTGCAACTTGAGACCATTGCTCCTTGTTCTGTCAAGAAGTAGCAAACAAATCTGATCAGAAATGTTCTGCTCTTATTTTTTTTTAAAGTGCTACAGCATAAGCAAGGTTGGTCCCTTAGTGAATAAGAACAGTATTTTCCTGAAGGCTTTTCCTAAGGTCGACTGGGTAAGGTTGAGTGAGGATTGATGAGGGGAAGTGAAGTCATCTCAGCTGGACTATGCTGGGGGTGGGAAGTTTTTCTGGGTTTGGCAGATTTGTTTTTAGGGTTAATTGAATGTAATTGTTTAGAATAGGTGTTTAAAAAATATGTAATGCACCCAGAGTATAAAACCAACCACAATAACCATCTCAATAATAAATGACTCTAAACACTGAATTGAGTAATTTAACACCAGCCTTTTCTCAGTAGAATTGCTGTAAATATGCTGTGCTTTGTGGGGGGGACTTTGTTGCTGCCGAGGGAGGTGGAACAACAGGGCAAGGATCCAAGGGGGTTAGCCCTGCTCTGAAAAGTGATTGGTCTGGATCTGCATTGAGTCTGCCAGGAGGGAGAGGATACCAGCAAAAGGATTATTAGGACACACAAATAAACTGGAGTAAAAGAAATCAGTTGGGGTTGGCCGGTTGCTCAGCTCACTGTAAAAAATTAGAGTGAACAATGGCCATGACCACAGTTTTCAATTACGAGTCGTTATGTCATCTATCCAATTGTGGTTCATTGTAACAAAATCAGTCACGTGATTTATGGGACACAAGGGCCGTATTGTAATTATTATTGGGGGGACAAAAGCCCTGTAGGAAAATGCTTCCAGCAGCTTTGGACCTTGTACTTTTTAGTTAAACTTTTAGACTGCCCCATGCCATAAAGGCTCTTACAGACTTGACAAAGTGTATCAGATAAACACATATTTAAGATTAAGTAAATACATATTGGGAAATCTAGGACAGTATTTACTCAACCGACTGTAAAAGTTCTTAGAGATAAACGGTTCTATTCGAGTTCCTGGGTAAATAATGGGACTTCAAAACAAAACCTTTAATACTTATTTACCCAATGGAACATTCCGAGTCTGAAATGTCACATGACAAGCTTCAATGCTGACCCTCTTAGCCTGGTAGCTCATTGCATTTTTTTGTGTGTCATTTAGGGGTGTTGGTAGATCAGGTTTTTGAGTATTTGGAATAATTGTAGTTCTGTTGTGTCTGGGAGTTGATTAAAAATTGGGTTCCCCTGCACAGCATCCCCAAACCTGGCCGTGTTGGTGAGCCTTTGGCTTTTCTGCCTTGAAAGAGTTCATTACTGTGTCTGATTTGGGAATTAATTTTTCTAAGAATCGATAGTAGAACTTATTTCCCCTCCCCTTCACCTCTCCCCCACACAGCCACCTACTCTTTTTAACTTCCACTTCCAGTCCCCATTATTATAATGAACAAGACTCATGTTGCTGAATTCCATTTTAAGTTACACAGAAAGAGCATGCAAATATATTTCCCCATGTAGACTTAACATGAAAATCTAGCATAAATGGTTAATATGGCATAGTTTATGCATGAACAGAGTTCTCTGCTGTGTAAATTATGTAAGTAAATACTTCTGTTGAAACTATATCCCATTTATTTAATATAATGTTTTTTAAAAGACTTTTTGAACCTTGCAACATGAATAGAGAATTCTGAGCAAAGGGGGAAAAATACCTAAGGCCTGTTTCCAGCAAATGTTAAAATTGTGAGGAAGAGTTCAGTTGGGAAAAGTAGGTTAAAGCAAGGGAAAGTCAGTTACTCACTAAAGCAGCGCTAGACTGTAATAATAAATAATATTGAATGTTGGGATATTAAAACAATTCGTTCTTGGCAAAGCAAAGGGAGGTTTTTATTCCCTCCAGTAACTCCGGGTTGAACAAAATACTACTTATATGCTGCAGATTTTAATATAGCATCATGTTCCTATAGGTACAATAAAATAAAAAGTTAAGAGCATTAATTCCTTTAAAAAACACTGATTAATCCCAGATGTGAACTGTGCATGTAATTCTGGGGAGGGAGAGGGGACTGTGTGTGTGTGTGTGTGTGTGTGTGTGTGTGTGTGTGTGTGTGTGTGTGTGTGTGTGTGTGTGTGTGTGTGTGTGTGTATGCGCAGCTACGTTAAGCGGGTACAGGTGCTGACAGGGCTGTTCCACAGCACTGCACATGTTCCCGGAACACAGCTGTTTCTCAAATCCTTTGCCAGTTGCTCCAAACCCTCTGTGAAGTTGTACTGCCTCTGGGCACAATTAAAAGCTGTATACTACATTTCATCAGGTAGTGTTAGAAATTTAGGCCAAGCCAAAAAAGGAGGGGGTGGGGGGAGAAAGAAAAAAGCCCCTTGTTAAAGAGGCATTAACCTTTTTACCTTTCTATTGAAACAATAAAGCTTCTAAATGCCACATAAAAACTGCAGTTTTAAGAGAAAAGAAAAAAATGGAGCTACAAAAAAGGATTATTTCTGTTAAATAGTGAGGGTAAAATCTGCTTTCACCGCTTTTGGTATTATATTGGAAATTTCCCTTCCAGTTGTACATGGAAAATAAATGATTGCCTTTCTGAGGTTTACACACATCTCAAAAATGAATTCAGAATAAAATATTCAGAAGATAGAATGTATTGTATAAAAGAAGAGTCTTTTTTGGCTGTGAGAGCTTCCATCTTCAAATCTTTATGCTCACTTTATCCTGGGAATGAAGGGGGGGAGTATATATATTTTTTAAAGAAAAATAGGGAATCCAAAAGTTGCATTTCTTTTTTGTTTTAGTCTGCCGTGCACACATTTTTCATTGTCCACACATTAAATTTGTGGGTGTGCAGTTAGAACGTGAATGAGTGTGTCTGATTACATGTGTGGAGGGAGGAAATCTGAGTTCCCAGCACTTTTAATCACACTCTAAACAGAGAAGCTGAAAATGTTAATCTAGGAGGCTGACCCTGATGTGTCCCACATCTTCACTAGTGCTTCAGTTTACACCAGCATGCCATGACCTTGGAACCTAGCCTACAAACCTCACTAACAGTAGAAACCATTACATGCTCTACGACTAGTGTGGTGAATATAAAGTGCCCAACTCTCTCTCTTTTCAGTTACCCCATCCCTACACAGCTGCTTCTATGAAATTACTGCTGAATTACACTGATCAGAGAAAAGAGAATGAAATCTACAGTGATTCTTTTCTCAGTAAAATTGGATTTGCAAGCGTGGAAGTGCCCCATTGAGGATCAGTTTGGGGAAGTGAACTAACAATGTCCTTATAGAATGTTTACTTTATGTTTTGAAAATATGCAAAATAAATAAGAACTGTACAAATATTAATCCCTTTGCTCTGGTGACGGTCTTCTATGCTGCAGACAATACTGTGAGGAGCTCCAGTATTGTCTCTCCCCCTTACTGGAACTTGCACGGCAGTTCCCAACCATCACCCAGAGAAAAATGGGTGAAACTAATTTCCTAACTGTAGGTGATATTCCTTCAGTTTGGAGGTGCAATTAAAATGCAGTAAAATGAGGCCACGCTCTTACTTCTCAAAGCCTTTGTCTGGATATTCCAGCCTCACAGGATATCCAGGCCTTAGTAGACTAGGGAAGGATATGCCAGGTTAACGAATCACACCACTAGGTGTCTTAATGAAATGATAAAAAGAGACATCATTGTTTGGTTGTTCACATTGTGTTGGCAGAAGACCCCAGAGCTGTCTCCAGTGATGTTCATTATAAGGATGGAACTTCATCTTGCTATTTGAGTGGCACTGAGTTAAAATTTCAGGTATAAACTCTGATTTTGAGGGTTTAGCATTTTCTCTGCTTCAAATCACGTCTGGCTGAAAGTTTGCATATGGTATTAATTGTCAGCATAGATATGAAATTGTGGGAAAGTAGTGGGGCAAATCAACATTTTGCAGTTACAAAATTACATTTGTAAATAACTTCAGGTGGGTTTTTTTCCATCATGTCTATGTGAAAATTTGTTTTAATTTTTAAACAAATGAAAAATACAGTTCTGAAGATAGAGCTCCGTGTGGAATGATTGAAAGCTTTTAGTACTTTAAAAATAACACTTGTTTTAAAATACTGAAGATACTTCCTCTTGAGTAATAACAGCTGTATATAATGGACCCAACTCAAAGCCCATTGAAGCAAATAGTCTTTTCACTAGCTTCTGTAGGCTTAGGGTGAGGCCCAATATTCATAACTATCATTATGAAATGATCTTGTAAATGTAAACTTATCATAGCTTATTTCCAAGGGAGAACCAAGGAAACTCCTGTGATGATGGGAAATAATTGAGGGGATCTGGGATAACATGGCATTACTAAAAGTTTATAATTTTGAACATTCTCTGACGATATAGTGTAGTACTGGGCATGATATGCAAACCTAAAAAGAATGTTGTGATACATGACCTTATGAAGTTACATAGGAAAGTCTATGGGTTATACAGTCAAACTTACATGAAACTTTAATGTAACTTGCCATCCTTTTGCATGCATAGTTCCCAACAGTATCCATAGGGGATTTGCACTCAGATCAATGATAACTCCACTTTCTAGGGTTTTCATCCAAAGTTTATCAAATCAAGCTGTGACCAAGGCTTCAGTTAATCAGCAGATCATTTGCAAGCAACGTGTAAGACATTAAGTGTCAATTTAAGTGGCAAAGAAATAATTTACCCAGATAATCAGAAGGATTAGATGCCTAGGCAGAGTTTATTCCTTTCAGCCTCTCAAAGCCACCTGTAGACATAATTTATTGCATATATCGTTCCATGATTTGATACAACAGGAGACCTTTGGATTGGTTAATCAAAGGTTTCTAATAGAGCACACTTCACCAATCAAGGAATATCTGAAGTGTTTCAGGACTGATCATATTAACATTGATTTTATAGGAACCCAGAAAACCTGAATACAGATATTATTTTAACTGAGAAGGACACATCATTTCTTGATCACTTTGATTTTACTATACCTCGCGGAAATTTCACATTTCCTTTGCTGGAGAACGTGCCCATGATTCTGTTTCTAGTGATGTCGTAAATCAGGAGTAACTTCATTTTAACCAGAAGAGTTACAGCAGAATAAATCTGATACAAATGAGATCCAGTCAAAAGGGAAGTGTCTCATCAATAATCAGAGCATGTGCCTGCCCTAGAAATGGCCAGAAAGGACACACAGTTCGGTAAAGAAATTGACAGCAGACAGCTGATATTTTATCTTGCTTTCACCTGCATATGAAAATGTGCACTTCAGTGATGTACAGCAGTTCCTATTGCTTTCCAAGTTTGTTGAAAGTTGTGGCAAAGTAGCTTATAAATAACTATGCTTTTTAAAAGTTAAATTAATTTTGTAGCAGTAAATGCACCCTTTGGTGAAGCAGGAAAAAATTGGGAATGCATGTCAGGAATCAAAGGCCAGCTACTTTGCAGTCTATCAGTGGCATTGATTACAGCTGTCTACAGCACATACAAAAGACCCAGAAAGTTTATCCGTACTCAGATTTACATGTGTCTGGTGTCATTTCATCAGTCACAAAACCTATATTCAAGGCATCAGTTCTACAGGAGTGTAGTCTAGTGGTTAAAGGTTATCAAGATGCTGTGATTATATTCCCATCTCTTGTTCTGTGTGCAAATCACATCGCCTTTCTCTTTGTCTCAATTTATCTACATGCAGAACATATATAACAACATGGACACACCTCTTTGGAAAGATTTTAGGCTTTATTCATTAGTGCTTGTAAATTGCTTTGAGATCCTCAGAAAAACAAAGTTGTATTGAAAATGAAAAATATTTTTATCATCAAACGAAATTTGATTGCCTCTTTGAAGGAAAACTCTACCCTATTATAGGTATATCTATTCCATACATTGTATTTCATTTGCATACTTTTATACTTCAGAAATTCGGCGTGTTTAAATTGGGAATACAGCCATTCCTGAAAATGTCCTACAGCAATATTACTGTAAATATAAGTTTGGGTGTGTGTGTATATATATGTGTGTGTGAGTATGTATACACATACACACACACACACACACACACACTTGGGCTATAAAGCCAGAAACACTATTGACATTTACAAAGTACTATTGATTGTAGTTTTGATTGACCAGTACACAGTCTAAAACCTCACTAATTGCCTTGTTGGTTTCAAACACCATAATAAAACTTGAAAATGTTTCAAGACATTCAATAGTGTGGTACAAAGGCTTGTATATAAAGACAGTTATGGGTTTCTAGGTAGCCAGCTAGTTATTCCACCATTTTTTTAAGTGAATGAGTCTTCTGTAGACTGCAGCACAGATACAATTGCTTGTGATAATTTGACTGCATATAGACAATTCAGTTCCAAAATGGTTGCCCTTTACTGAGGCTCAGAGCTGGTATTAGCCCATTGGGGGCCCTAAGCAGGAATATTTTTCCCCCTCCCCAATACTTAAAAGGCAAGTTCTTATAATAAAAAAGCAAATAGGGGGCCCTAAGAAATTGTTTAGTTTGCTTATGCCGAGTGCTGGCTCTGCTGAAACTGCAGTAAGCATATTTGGATAGTTCATTTGGCCCTCTTCCAACAAGGTACTCTGGCATGCGTTTGGGGCTTTAGTACCTTGCTGAATCGGGTTCTCAGTCACCATTTCTTTACCTTTGCAGATATCCTCAGTTCAAAAGTGGTAGACCTATGACACAAGTAACAGGAGTTTTGTAGGTCAAGTCCTAGCCAACTTCTTGGATCTGATCCTAAAGACAAAACAAATGTTTTTATTTAGTCTTTGTTTATAAGCCTTGTCCATGACTGAGACAGTCCCTTCTAATCAAAGGAGCAGTGGACAAGCATGGGGCTCAGATTTTCTTTTCCGGCTGCCATTTGACTGATACTAATTGAAATAGTTCATAGTAAGGACTAATTGCTTAAAAACACCACTCACACTCACTCTCTCTCACACACACACATACACACACAGAGAAATTTTGATCAAGAACTGAGATGAAGAACCTCTCAGACTTAATACAAGGATGATTTAGGCCCGTCTGTATCTCAAAAGTGAGCAACTGATTTTAAACAATTTAAAAGAAGGGGCTGAGAACTGATATAGACTGTGTTTTATCTGGATCCATGTAACCTGCCATGATATTAAACCACATAAGTTCCATGCTTATAACTGGAATACCAGCACATCTTTCAGAGGTGGCGTTGTAGTTAGGTATGGGCTAATAATGACTAGAGCTGTGTGAATTCTTCACAATGAACCCCAAACTATGGGAAGCTTACCTGCTTTTGTGCTTCCTGGTAAACTCTTAGAGCAAGTTAATGCAAGGTTGGATCTGAGTTATAGCATTTCCTTGAAATTATCTGATATGCAGGAAGGCGTGGTTTTGATACAGTAACAAGGTAATACCCAGCAGTTTTGACATTTTGTTTTCATTTGAACTTGAAGTTCAAAGTGAACTTGCGGGGTCGAGGTGTGAAACCACATGAGCTTAAAACTGAAAGAATATGTGCACCCAACCCCTTCAAATGAAACCTGCCAAGTTTCTCATGGCTCTGGGATTTATATATCTGAGCCACCCTGATGCACACAAATATTACCAAATAGTCTTAGATAGCTGAATAACCCCACTGGAAAGAGTAGGAGTTGTGTGCTCAGTGCTCCCGCTTACAGCTGCATCCTGAGGCCATGGTTACACTTACAGGATTATCACGCTTTTGGTTATAGCTGTACCCATATACAGCAATAGGTATAGTGCTATTACATGTCCTGGTGTGGCCACATTTGCAGCGGCACAGGGAGTGGTGCATTATGGGCAGCTACCCCAGCATTCAGCTGGGTGCAATGTGCTTTTCAAACGAGGAGGGGGAGGGGGAACGTGTTGTGTGTATGTGGAAGGAGAGAGCGAGGGGATTTTCTACGGGCTGAAAGTCTTGTCAGTGGTTTCCTTTGAAATTAGAGCCTGCTTTAATAGTTTCTCTGTCAGAGCTCCCTTTGTAAACATTTGCAGTGCTTATCTGCTGAGTTAAGAGAGAAACTCTGAAAAGGTACTTCCTCATTTCTCCTGCCGAGTTCAAAACAACGCGAAGAGACGTCAATTGCCTTAAATGGCTCGGAGGTGTGCCAGAGATCACTTATAGTGTAATGACTGTTTACACTTGCTACAGGAAATACACAATAGCTGTTATTCCTCAAGGAAGGGAGGATTACCAGGAGCGGTATAACTGTGGGTTTATAGCGCAATACATGCCTTGCCAGTGTGGACGGTTAGGGAGTTAAAGCGCTCCTGGAGGCTTTATTGCGCTATAAAGTGCCAGTGAAACCAAGGCCTGAGAAATGCTGAGCAGTCGTGTCGACCATTGGCATCATTGAGTCATAGGTGCTCAGCACCTCTCAGGAGCAGACCCACAATAGTCATCCTGTCTCTCCATGGTAGCTTCTTAGTTAATGGTTTTCTTAGGTTCAGAGTCTTTAGAACACTTGTAAATCTTCTATAAAAACACATGTGAAGTATATACAAGGAGTTCTCCTTTGAGTGAATATAGGTTGGATTCTATGATTCTAAAACCTATTTGCAGATATTAAAAGTTTGTAGCTTTTGCTTTCATACACCGATCGAATTTAGGCTTAAAAATACTTATATATTAAACAAAACTTGTCTTTTCTTGCCCTGGTTTATAAAGTGTACTTAGCTGAATGACAATTCCCTAAAATCTTTTAAAGGCACAAATTAATAATTTAGCCTTCACTTTCAATTTCCAATAAACTTAGCCTGCATACCTTCTATGTTTTTGTTACCCGTGTTTGCAATTAAATGGGATCCGGTGGAAAAGAAACTGATAATGGAATCAGCTAAGAGATATGAAGAACAGGGAAGAAGTTCTGGTGTGTTATATATTTTGTTTTAGAATGTTAACTGAATAAGCCACAAAGTATGAAGGTTATGATTAAATTGCCAGAGCAGTAAATCCTGACTCCCATGGTCTTACATTCACTGCACAAAAGAGACATTGTTATGCTGTATGAAGAGAACTGAGGTTCCACACAAAGGTCAGAGTGACACTGCTGTATGTTAGAATGTTGTTTTGCATTCACTGATAAACAAGGTTAGAATCTCACTGACTTGACAAAGAAATTGTTACATGTTTTGTACTGAAGAGTTGCAAGTTAGGATCTTGCTTCCAATGATCTTGTGTGAAGCAATAATGACATTTTGTATACAGTATTTTATCAGTGCCTGTTATCCCAATATTTAACCTTCAGAGGTGACAAGAAGATAGCTAATAGAGCCAGTACAGTAAACAGCTTCCTTATTTGCAATCATCAAGTTAGGTTTCTTTGAATAATTAGAAATAGATGTTGTATGGGGTGTAGTGAGAAACCTCGTCGGTAAGTCTTTAAGTTACAGTGCCCATGTAAATATGCTGTATATACATGATACTCAGTATTGAAATAGTAAGTACCATTTAGTAAAGATTTTGTGAGTGTAATAAGAATTCAAGATTTTGCGCTAAATGCAGTACATGGTCTGAGTCTGCTGATGGAGGTCGCCACTAGCACAAAGCCCTGAAGGGGAAGAGGCTGTGATGGTGCAAAGTTGCTGCTATTTCCCTTTTGCCAGAAGTTCTGCAGATTCAGAGCATTCCCACAGCTCAGCTGGAGCTCCTGGGGGAAAGAAACCATCAGGGAAGGTAAGCCCTGCTATCAGCGCTTGCTCCCCAGTGAGGGTGAACGCTACCTAAATCTATCACTTTCTTGTGGTAGGCTGAGCAAGTCTGACATATGCAGTACTGGAAAGCATTGCATGAACAATAAACTACATCCTATCACCAGACTAAAATTCGAGGGATCTTCACCATCATCTTGTTTTTTTATAAAACAAAAATCCCAAGTCCATGTAAGATCAACCCCACTAAATCAAGTTTAGATTGTTTCCAGATCTACCTCTTTGTTTGCATGTTGAGCTGCTGCTGTGCTGGCCCAAGAGATCTTTTGTCTACATAGTTTGGGCTACGTGCCCTTGAAAATTAAAAGTATGCTTGAAGCTGAAAAAAATGTAGATCTTCTTTGCTGCCAGGAGCTGAAACTGCTGACAAATTTAGGATGTTGTTAAAAAAAAATTAACCTGCTGTTGGATGGGGTTATATACACAGACTAAAATGACAAATAGGAAGCCCATTCAGTGCACTGCCTCTTTTGGAAACTGGCCTTGTTCTTAGTTTTCCAGTGGATATCACAGCATGTCACTGAACTCTAGCTCTGTGGTTTCTCTGTGGCTAATCACGGCAGGGGCTGTGTTTTAGGGATGACCTATGTGGCATGGACGTTTTTCATGAGGAGGGTATTGATTGTGTGAGGAGATGCCAGGCATGGGTAGCTAATGATGAAGAAATTAAAATCACAAAAATGTGTATTTGTTTTCATTACAATGTTAGGATAAGATCTTAAATAGTAAATTTGGAAAAGGGAATGCTGAAAGTCATCATGTTTAGCAAGAGAAGAATGTAATTTTAAGGATTATTTCCAAAATAGTACAGTCCAAGGAAATTAGGGAGGGAGGAGGGGGGAAAATGAGAAAGAGGCCTCCAACCAGCCATAAATCAATTACTGAGTGATAGTATATTAAATGATAACCTTGTCATATTTAATGTCACACTAGAAGGCTCTATTGAGGCATTGTTCCTTCAACAGTATCGGCGGAGGTGAATTATCTGAGTGAATTTGAACGTTCAAAAAGCAAAGCTAAAGGGGGTGAACTCACAAGCATTACTCTAAAATCTTTCTCTTCCCCCCCCCTTCCTTTCCTCCCCCAACAATTTTATCTGTGTATGTTAGGGATACCATCTGACTTTAAATATATACATGTTTTCTTTGTTTTCATCACTTATTTTGTGTTGGTGAGAGAGTAAGCCACTGCTTTTTTGTGGTGGGGGGGGTTTAGGTGGAGTTTCTTTACAAACTTGAACCATTCATTCTTTCTTCTGAACATAGTTCCTTCTTTTCTTTAAAATGCTGCATGCCTCAATGTTCTTTTAAGGTCAAGCTAAGTTAAATTCCCATTGACTTCAATGGGAGCAGGATTGGACTCGTAAAGCTATATTGTCTTGAAAACCACAACTTTGAAAAGAGACACTAATAAGCTCTGAAAGAGTTAAGGAAATTCAAGGCTCTTTAAGCCTAAATTCACTTCCAATAAGCTTGTTGTACTTAAAATGTCAATCTGTTTGAAAAGGAGAGTGTCCCAATTATTTAGATGGCCAAAAGAAACAGCTTCGGTTCTTTATCACATAAATACACTTAAAACCATGATTTAAAACAGATGAACAGAGAACTGAATTAGTGTTTTGGTTTCCCAGTGAAGCCAAGTATAGGCCTCCTTGGCATTGACTGAGTCGGTTCTATAGCTTTAGTCCCAGAGCAGTATGAAGTTCTTTGAAGATTGTAAATAGCCCTGGCAGACGTACAGACTTCCAAGACTCCCCTTTCATACTGTTGCCTTAGAATTGTAACCCTAACTTCTTACAACGCTCTTTGCTTTTTCCTTTACTCTTAGCTCTGAATAATTTCAAGAGTAAGATAAAAGCATGTAAGCTAGCTGAGAGGGGGTCAATAGCTGCTGTACCTTCTCCATATCCAGTGTTAATTTGGGATGGCAAGCTCTGAAGTTCCTTTCCAGCTAATTTGTTCATTTAATTAAGTTAGCAAAATCATATGTTTTATTAATCTAATAAAATGCGTTTCATGGTTTAGATTGTCTTTAATCCTTTGACCTTTGAAGTCACTCTTTATAGTCTTCAGATTGCAGTAATTTATTTTGGTTGTTTCTGTTGGGAAAACAGTTTAACAATCTGCTTTTGTTCCAGTTTTACATATTTTTCCCCTTAAAGGTAAATGGGATTAGTAAACATCTGCTTCTTTTGAATATTTACAAACTTCACAATCAAGATTTAACAATGCCAACAACATTAGTAGTTTAAATGCTTATAAATATTCACAGACAAATAAATATAGCATTGAGACACACTGTGCAGGTGTTTCTAATTTCAGAGGGTGTAAGATTGAGCTGTTTGAAGGCTTATTTTTTATGCAACATGAAATATATTTGGTGATACAAAATATATACTTTTTAACATTTAAGTACAGTACCACATTTAACCTACTCTCCCTGCCTCCCAGAATGCTTGCAGAAGCGAAGTATTTTGTCAATTGTAGTAAATGCTAGAGAGTTTTGCCTGTCAATATAATTTTAACCAGCAAAACTCCATTTGTAATTAAATACATGCACTTAAAACACAAAATTGTGGATAATAAACTTATATTCACCTTGCTTTTAAGAAAGGTTTAATCGAACTTTTAAGACTCAGGCCTGGGAAAACAGCAGTGAAGGCAGAAATGCAATGATCACCCTTTTCAGTTGCCCGAGATAACTGGATAAGGCCACCTCAGTAGTTGCAGTATTCATGTGCCCTAGAAGTGGATATTAATATTCAACACAAGGAGCTTTTGCCACTGAAACCTTTCAGTGTTTTCTCTATGAAAGAGAGTAATTTCTTTGCTACCCCATTACAACAACTTCTCCCCATCAATACCATGAGTGCCTCAACAAATGTTCCAGTCTTGCCATACTTAACTCCATCAGGTGATCTGAGTATCTGCAATATTCCCGGTGGTCTGTACTGTAATCTTACAGCCAGCCCTGAGTAGGAAGAGGCTCAAAGCTCGGCAGCCCCACAGAAGCAAAGCAGGCAGGCAACACATTGGGACTCAAAAAGTTACAATTTGATTACTGCTTTCATGGGGGAACCCAGTTCCTAGCTGCCCCACCCAACCCTGTTGCACTAGCGAGTGCTTTTCAGAGGAAGCCCAGCTCCACGCAATCCCCATCCTTTCCCACCAATCCCCACCCACCTCCGCAGGTTGATACAGGGGGTCCAGGCAGGGTGTGCAGTGTGGGTCACTAACGGATCCTACAGTAGTACAGTGGTTGCCCTGAAATGCTTGCAATCATATTAGATAGCTGGATAAGGCAACCTTAGTATTAAGAATATCCTGGGGCAACCTTATGGATTACCTATAAAATGGGAACATTTGTACGGGTAACTGTGGCATTCAAGGGGAGAGATTTTTGCAGTAGTAGGGTAGCAAAGAAAGCAATAGCCTCTCCCTCTGAATAAGTAAAATCTCTGAAAGGTTTCAGGAACAAAACCTTGCATTTAACAGTCTTATTTATCCTTCTAGGGCACAGCTGTATCAGTTCCAACCTTGATTTGTCTCTGCCTTACACAGAGTTCTGCTCTTGTTCATCCTTTATCACCTCTTCTTTGTGCCTCTACCAGTGGCTGCATACATCCTAGCTGTGAAACTTGCCCTTTTTAACTATCAGTTCTTTTACATATTAAAAATACATTAACATGAAGAGACACACGCTGCCTTCTGACCCCGCTGAATTTTGCTGAGGATACACAGGCAGAATTAGTCCTAAATTTGTTGCCGTTGATAAACACTCCAGCATTTTGTTATTATTAAACTGATTGAGGCTCATTTAAAATGAGTTTAAATTTGAGTCTTTTTAAAACTCCCAGCGAATATTAAAGAATGAAACTGGTCTGTGGACTCTGAATAGAGGCAAAGGGCAGAGAGCATGTGCAATACGGTTTCTGCATTTTATAAGATGTAGGAAGAAGAAACCCATCCATGTCGATGACTAACATTTCACACGGACAAACAAGTTTTATCTCACTCTCCCCCACCTTCCCTCAAGTGCCCAAAGTCTGTCACTGTTTACCTGAAAGTGACCTGTGGGCATTGGCTAGACAGCTGGTTATAGCGCAGACTTGTTTTTCTACCTCCCTGTTTGTTATTTATACCGAGATCCTGTGGCAAAACTCATAATATAGAGCATAGGTCAGAGGCAGTGGCTACAGTCAAGAGGAGGAATTGAAACTGGGAAGGGCAGTGTCCCTCCAAAGGGAGAGAAGAATTCCTACATGCTCACAGTTCTGAAAAACATTAGGGTTTAAAGTTAGTGCTGTTGTTGCAATCAGACGTGGGAAAAGGGTTTGGAGGCTCCCTGTTCATAAACTCTGGAATGCTTCTACATGAGAATATTAAAATTAACCATTGTTCTCCTTCATGAAACTGCTTCTGCTGTTCCGTCTTCTTACAGCTGCTTACTGTGCCTATCCCAGAACTCATAAAAACAGAGGCCATTCTGAATGGTGCTGAGACCTCCTCTATTAATACTATGCCATCTGTGAATTCATATTATTCTCACAGAGGCTAACATTAAACATTTAACATATATTTATGGGGGTAATTTTGTCGCATACATAGGATATTGAAACAATGGGGAGTCTGGTAGCACCTTAAAGACTAACAGATTTATTCGGGCATAAGCTTTCATGGGTAAAAAAACACACTTCTTCAGAAGCATGGAGTGACTACCCCTCTTATATTAGGATATTGATTCCTTCGTACACTTTTTGGTCTGTTAGAATCCCTGAAAACTGCCTCTGTTTACAACCAGCTTTGCATTATACTGTTCATATAAAGGAAACTCCAAGGCATACAATGTAAGAAGAGGTTCTAGGGTTTACTAAAAGAGTGGAAGACCCACTCAAATCCCTTCATAGATTTTGAGGCCGGAAGTGCCATTATGATCATCTTGTCTGACCTTCTGCCTATCACAGGCCATAGAATTTCACATAGTGGATCCTGCATCAAGTCCATCCTAGGATAGGATATATTAATTTATCTTGCCAAAGGAGTTATGACTGTAAATCCCTAGTCCAGTTAAGTCTCTCTTAGGACATAGAATATTCTCCCATTTTCTTTAGATGGTTGTTTTAAGTTAGTTATATACTCAGTTCTGTGACCTTTTCTCAATTAGGTGAATGATTTTTAGCAGGACTTTCATCAATGCCATGCCAGGACATGCTCATGAAGCTTTACAGGATACGATTTAAAATCTGTAATGTTTTAAAAAGAAAAAAATGCTGGTTGCCAGCCCTGCCAGTGGAGGAAATCTTTGTGTTAAGAAAATAATTAAATTATTGATAGATAACCACATGTAATTCCAGTAAAACATGGCAGGACCCGTGTGGTATTTCTCATTAGAATTGATGTAACTTCCAAAGAAAATCACGGTCTTTGGAGCAGGAGGGTCAGGATTAGCAGCCATCTCTTCATTTCTTTATAGAATCAAAGAACTGGAAGGGATCTCGAGAGGTCACCTAGTCCAATCTCAAGGCAGGACTAAGTATTATCTAGAACATCCCTGACAGGAGTTTGTCTAACCAGCTCTTAAAAATCCCCAATGATGGAGATTCCACAACCTCCCTAGGCAATTTATTCCAGTGCTTAACCACTCTGACAGTTAGGAAGTTTTTCCTAATGTCCAACCTAAACCACCCTGGCTGCAATTTAAGCCCATTGCTTCTTGTCCTATCCTCAGAGATTAAGTAGAACAATTTTTCTCCCTCCTCCTTGTAACAACATTCTATCTACTTAAAAGCTGTTATCATGTCCCCTCTCTATCTTCTCTTCTCCAGACTAAAGAAACCCAATTTTTTTTCAGTCTTCCTTCATAGGTCATGTTTTCTAGATCTTTAATCATTTTTGTTGCTCTTCTCTGGACTTTCTCCAATTTGTCCACATCATTCTTGAAATGTGGCATCCAGAGCTGGACACAGTACTCCGGTTGAGGCCTAATCAGTGTGGAGTAGAGCAGAAAAAATATTTCTCGTATCTTGCTTACAACACTCCTGCTAATACCTCCCAGAATGATGATTGCTGTTTTTTAAACAGTGTTACACTGTTGACTCAGATTTAGCTTGTGATCACTATGAACCCTAAACCCTTTTCCACAATACTTCTTCCTAGGCAGTAATTTTCCATTTTGTTTGTGTGGAACTGATTGTTTCTTCGTAAGTGGAGTACTTTGCATTTGTCCTTATTGAATTTCATCCTGTGGTGCTGTGTTATGTGGCACTGCTCTTAGCCCTAAGGAGAATAATGGAATATGTAACATAGATCAGATCCAAAGAGGAGAGCGAGAGATTGAATGGCAGAGCAAATGGGATATGGAGTGAAAAAGAGAGGGGGAAAAAATCAGAGAAGAAAAATTAACAGATGGAAGATCAACATTTCTAAAGCTAAATCTTTTTTGTTCACCCAGTTATCTGCTCAACAAGCTAAAATAGCATCAGTGTCCTGTTCTATTTTCTCAGGACAGCCTGCCCACAGGTTCTCTAGAAAATGTGGTTGCCATCTGGTATAGCAGTTCACAATGTGATTTCTATTTCCTGTCCAACAATCTGGCATCTCATGTCTATATCAAGTCACAATGTACCGGGGGGGAAAACCTCTCTATATAGTTCTAAGCCATATTAGCATGCCTCTTTGTTTTTAAAACAACAACAACAAATCCCACACCAAACAAGCAGTGGAATTGAGCCTAAATCTCAGAACAATCATTGTAGAAGAGTAAATAGCTGTGCTGTGTATTTTAGACTGAAGTGGAATTTTTTTAATTGTGTGAATATGATTTTGTCAAGAAAACAAGAAAATGTTCCTAAAGAGTTTAGAGTTAAATATTCACATATTTAAATATCCCATGTTATAATTTGGGAACTTTCTGATCCTTTACCAGTGTTCTCTCTCTCTCCAGAGTGACATGACTGGGCTCTGACTACCATGGAGCATTACTGCAAAGCCTTTTTTAATATGTTTGTTTGCAGTATAGCTCCTTATTTGAACACATTTGGCTCAAGGTTATCCTAATAAAAAAGGGCGTCAACATTCAGAGGAAAGAAGGTTGGATTTGTTATTATTATTATTTTTTATTATTTCTTTTGCAGTCAGATTTGAAATGCAGGTCTTAATGACTTCCAGGTGTACCCTGATGTTGCGCATATTTGGCTGTAATCCTGAAATGGCTGGGTTTCTGCCTTAAACATACAGCAGAAAACAAACTTTGAAGTTTTAAAGATTAAATTGATAAAAATAAACCTAAAATAAGTCAGCTCCTCTTGCAGCCTAAGAAGGAGAAATGTTTTAGGCAGACTCTAGCCTGTGTATTAGTGTTGGAAAAGTGTTAATACCTTTAAACATTCTGATTGAAAGCTGAAGGGTTGTATTTTTCTCAACCCGATAAATTTTGCTGCAAGAAGCACAACTGGAATGAATTTCTTCAAAAGCCTACAAACGTCTTCAAATGCTTTAGAATTGTTTTTCTTGGACGCCTCACATTTCAAAAGCTTTCAAGGAGCTAAAGTCTATGAAGTTTGATTTTTATAATGACTGTGGATTCTATTAATAATATTTCTTTAAATAATATGAGCCTGACCTGTGAGCAGTGAAAGTACACCTCTCACTTTCCACAGGCCTACAAAGGCTTCTTGGTGATTCATGAGTCCCCTCTTTCCAATCTGTGAAGAGACATTTCTAAGCAACTGCCCACTGGGGGACAATCTTGAAGCTATATGGAGACTCACGAACATGTGACATTGTTCACTCTAGTGAGTCAAATGTTCCCAGTGATATATTCTCTTCTCCATGAATACATGTGACCCAGATTATTAACAGAGTATTTACATTTTTGGAAATATTACTCAACGGTGGGCCAAATCATCTCCCACCCCACCTTCCTTTTTAGCACAAAGAGGATGATAAGTAGGCAGGAAGAGTGTAAGCTAGGGCCAGCAGCATCTAATGTTCCTCAGATTCCATGGGAATCCATCTTTGTTAACAGCATGCACTTGGAGCTCCATGTTTTTTGTTTTTTGTGGGAGGGCCCCCTGTATTCATTAGCAGAATCAGAGCAGAATGATGGCCTCTTGATGTGGCATTATGCCCAAAAAACCCATGGAAATAATGGCAGAAACTAAGGCCACTTTTTGAATCTTCATTTCTGCACTTCCCAGCCCTATATTTTCTGCCCCCACCCACAGAAGTGTAGCACACATGTGTAGCCAACTAAAGTAATAGTGGCATTCCACTTGAAGGATTTCACAAATACATGTATTGGGGAAGTTACAGCCCAGAGTTATTGCAGGGGGGAAGGCTGACATATTTTTAATGAGGAAGCTTTATCCACTACATACTATTGTTTTTAAATCAAGTTATGTGTCACTTGAGCATCTTCCGCCTCACACCAGGCATACTGTACACAAACCTCTGTTTCTGAAACCAGGAAGCCAAAATACTGAATGTAAACTGTACAAAACTACCTGTGTTGTTTGCTATGGGAGCACATGGCCTTCTGTTTAGTCCAGTCATATAAATGAGAAGACATATATTTCTAACACAGTCTGTGCCTAGTCAGCTACCTTACCTCATGATCTATGTACTTTTCACAAACCTGATTCCACTCTGATCTTCAGGTCCAGATCTTTAAAAGTATTTAGGAGCCCAACTCCCAGTGATTTCAGGTACCTTTGAGGATCTGGGCCAAGACTGACTAAAGACCTGAAACATTCCTTCTCCATTACCTGCTTCTCTTTTCACTATCACCAGCCATACTAGTGCTGTACAGGACTCACACTCTCTCTCCTCTAGTTAAGATAACATTTCCAAGAAATTACTCATATATCTCCTAATCGTACATTGATCTATGTTGCTGATGCATTCCCAAAGGAATCTGTAGGTAGTATCTTCTTGACCATTTTTGGCCCTGCTGTAAAAGCCAATCCAGACAACTCTCTCTGATTTCTTACTTTTGAAGCTGCCATTTCCATTTCCTTTTATTTGTCTCATGTTGTCCAACCCCTGGTCCCATTTCCCCATCGTCGGTTTCTGAATTAAGTAAAGGGCCGCTTTCATTGAGACCTAGGTAGAGACAAAGGCAAGAAAGAAGAAACACTCTGATGTCAGGATAAATTAGCTTTGTGTGAGCACTAATGAGACCCTGGAAATGTTCCTGTTTTCATGTTTTGCTTAAGTGACCCCGTTGGTGTCACCAAAACCAGCGTTTGCTCTTGTTCATCAAGACAGCCCTCCACTCAGAGAGAGTTAAAAGGGGTGGCACGGCAAGAAAGGAAAGAGGGCTGAATGGATGAGAAGAAGGAGGAATGGACACTCTTTTCTCTTATCCCAAGATCTGAGTATATTGGGAGAGATAGTTTGTGGTCTGGATCCCATTGGGATTGGGGCTCAGTTGCCCATGATTTAGACTGAAAGATTTTGAAAGGTGGCTATACTGGATAGATTTACTGCTGGGTAATGAGCACAGAGTCTTCCTCTTTATATACTCTGTTTAACATGTTGCAGCCAGCTTTTAAAACTCAGCTAGACTGTCTGGAATTCTTGATTTCCTCCCATCTAGCAGCAGCATCAGTGTTGCTACTTTGTATTTTTCAATGAAAAAAGAAATTTGCTTCCAAATTTAAATCTAAACCGTTGCAACTTATATCATCATGACCAGGAAAAAGGTAAATAAAAAAAAATAATCTTAATTAAAAAACACTGACATCTCATAAAATACATGTTTTTTGGTTTTGAGGTGCTTTGGCAGGAACTGTCCATAGCCATTATTTTTTAAATTAACTTATCTTTTAAATGAAAAATAGATCACTTGCATTTTAATGGTGGGTTGCTTGACTATTCAGGTCTCCTGTATAGTTCTGTACAAAATGAACCAGCTATTTGCATTTTATGCAAAGAAAGAACCCAGTTAGTTCTGACGCTAATTCTTAAATGTGTGATATTTCTTCTTGTTGTTTCTTCTTATTTTATTACAAAAATAATTTGAATTTATGTAGCAAGCTTCATCCAAAGATCTCAAAGTGCTTTATAGATATACATATAATGGTAAGATGCTTGAAAAATAGAATTTCTTTCCCCAATTTTGAAAATGTTAACATTTCTAAATTAGTTTCCACTCTGAATCAAACCAGAAAGTTGAAATATCAAAATATTTTCCAGAATAGAAATTTCAAAATATCAAAATGAATAATGTTGACATTTTCAACTGAAGCTAAATAAAAATTATCTTTTTGCTTTGAAATTTTCAGTTGAACTCTTCTGGTCAGAAAATCCAAATTCTTGGTTTGAATTAACATTTTTCTGTCAAAAATGTTGATTTCAATTTTGGTAGCAAAATGTCACGCAACAAATTTCAACCACCTCCACATAAAGGCCTAATTTTCAGAGGCAATGAGAATAAGCAGCTCCCAATTATGTCAGTTGAAGTTGGTGGTGCTTTATATCTTTGAAAATCAGGTCCTGGGTGAATTAAAGCCACCATAATCACTTTGACAAATTCCACTTTTGCCCTGGAAAATGTCAGCTAATAGTGCACAACTCTCCAGAACAAGTTAAGAAACGTAGTGGTGAACATTACCATGACCAATCAAAACAGCAGGGAGCAGGTAGGTTGTCTGAGCTGGACTTTACTCTAGATAACAGCGTTAACACCCCTACTCATAAGAAAATTTCCTTGAGACTATGAATGAGCATAAGTGGTCATTAACATTTTATAGCGTATCTTCAGCAACGGAGCGCTGCCTCACACTTGTTCTCAAAACCTTTATCTTTTTACTTGTTATACAGAATATCCAGCAAACTAAATATACTATATAAGAAAACGTAGCTACCAAATTACTACAGTGTGTTTATACTCTGGAGGAGAAAAGATTTGACTTAAATGCATTGTCAAAGAAACAGAGTAGGAGCAGAAAAAACATGCTGTTTCCATGGAGTTACTTCACAGAGTCATGGCTTTTCTTTTTCTGTATTTTCCACAATGGTGTATGTCCACCTCAGTATGTCTGTGTAGACTTTCAACCTTGCTTATAAATATCCTTGTTTTTCTAAGTTTCACTCAAGTTTTGTATTTAACCGATAATATCTAAGTGCCTCATATACATTCAGTTTCTATTGTCTTAAATTAATGTGGCTTACACTGCATTGTCAGATCACCTTCCATAGAACCATGGATCTCTTAGTTAGGAATTGTTGCTCTGAAACCTCCATTTGGATTTCCCTACTTCATTAATGTAATAAAGTGAGTAGGGGACTCTAATTGAATTACAGAGTTGTAAGAGGGAAAATACACTTAGACAACAAAAAGTGTAACAAATTACATTACAGTGGCTACTAGTTGTCAAAAGCTGTATTCTGATTGGCTGGTGTGCCTTTCTGAAGATTATTTCAGAGATATGTTCTGTGTAACAATGGTGCACAGTTGGACTGTCACTCCTTAAAAAAAATATCAAATCTCTATGCCAGTTATGTTCATTAGGTGAAGACAAATAATATTGGTAATAGGAGGAGGAAGATAATTAAAACAATTACTTTCCCCATCTCTGTTTTTTAACAGCGATTAAATAAATATTCATACAGGTTTTACCTGCAAAAGTAATTACACTTGGTACCAAACTTCCATCTCCATCTCTGCATTTTGTCTTGTCTCTTGCTCCCCAAAGGCATCACAAGCTGAAATGCTATGAATTTACAATTCACGATTTCGAGCCAGGGAGGCGGTTTGCGGGTGACGTGGAAATTACAACCATGAAATCATTTACAGTAAATCCAAGGTTTTTAACACCCCTTCACTTCCTAAACAGGAAGTGCCCTATAGAAACAGAAGTGGAGGAAGATCTCAAATAACTCTTCCGTTTTGATTGGCAAGGGGCTGGTTGCAACATTTAGCATGTTTTCTACAGGAAAATACCTTTTCAGTCAAAACTGTGAAGAGCAGTTGGAGCTTCCTCTCCGCTGGCAGCTTTGTGAAGAGACTTCCTGTTTGGTCATCAGTGGTTACAGTACTCAGCAGCTCTCAGCTGCTTCCTCAGCAAATGAACAGCCCTACAGCCTTCATCCCTTTCAACCTCTTTGAACTTATCTTCTAGCATAATTATAAACTGGGAGAGCTTTGAGATTCTAAATTTCCATTTCATTAAAGGAAGTGAGTTAAAATTGGCTGATGGGTGACAAAATGAATGCTCTTGTTTGGTTCATCTTGTATTTGGAGTTTTTTTACACCATTTCATATAATATTGGCTGTTCTCATCCAGTATCTAATCCTTTTAATCCTCTTGAGTGCTTGGTCTCCCATAGCAGATTGTGCCAATGAGTTCCAAGGGGTAATTATGCACTTAAAAAAAGTTCCAGTGATCAGTTTTTAAATGCAGTGCCTTTCAATTTCATTGAATGTTTCATATTGGGGAAAGGATGGACTGGTGTCTCCAATTCACCCTCTTCATTTTAGGCATTATTATGTGTCCCTCTATCAGTCTCCTCCCTAACCTAATTAGTCCCAGTCTTTTCATTCTCTCTCTCTGTCATTCCAGGCCTCTAATTATTTTTATTGACTGACTTTGAGCCCCCTCTTCCTTTTTTTGGATGGGGTGAATTCTATGGGTCATTTGTAGTTATGTTAGAGCTGAATACAAGATCAGAGTATTATCTCGGCTGTAGACTTGTAGCAGAAAAGTCCAGATTCAATGCTGATTTATACTGACGTCAGGAGTTGCATGGATTATAACTCAGGGCAAGATTTGACCTGCAGTATTGGGCAAACTGCCCTGAGATTGAAATCTGGTCCTGGTGAATAATAAAAACCAGACCTGGGTTCCTAGAAGGCATTATGCATAAATAAAGCACATGCACTAACTGCTATCATATCACAGAACTGTACTTATGCTTATCTTTGGAACTACCAAAAGCCGAACATTTAGGTTTCTTTTATTCGTTTGACTTGTCTGAAAATCATAGAAAGCTTTGTGCAGATATGTGAAAAAAGAACTGGGCCTGAAGACTTTATTCCCACCTATTTTTCATATCAAAAGTGTACATCTTAGAGAAATATTAGGCAGGTGAGAGATCACAAAATCCCATACCGTGTAGTGATTAAGTCTTTGAGTTCATTTGGGGTACAATTTCAACTCTCTGTATGTATTAAAATCTCTCTCTCTCTCTCTCTCTCTCTCTCTCTCTCTCTCTCTCTCTCTCTCTCTCTCTCTCTCTCGGGTTTATTTTAATATTCACCCATCCTTAGATACAAATTAAAGTATGAATGGTTCTCCCATCTTCATATTGTAAAAGTAAAAAGAACAAAAATGAATGAGTACTAAAATTGTAGTGCTTCCAAAGGCGGAAGTCCTGAGCACAATAAGTGAGAAATAATATAATTTTGTATCAATTGTACAGAAAATTTGTCATCCCATTTACCCACCCTATCAACAAAAATTGATTTGTTTTTGTCTCCCAAGATATTTGAATTGTAATGCAATGCTCGTCTCTGTCACTATCAAAAAACAATGTTGTGAATCTTTGCAGAGATCATAGAAGAGGGCATATCTGGTGCATATCTGATTTCCTATAATATAGTCATCTTTATTATCCATTTCTCACCTTGATGCAAAGGAATTTTCACACCTTACTTTGAATTATAGAAATGATAACAGGTCCCACAAGGAAAAACATATTGTAGCTTTGTTCTCCAGTCTACTGTTAGTGTTTTACATAGAGCAGACTTTTTTCTGAGTTCTTCTTTTAGTCTTTCAGAAACCACATAGAGCTGTAATTATCCTGAGAGTTAACAGAGTAACAGATATATTGCAAGGGAGGAGCCTTACCAAGTGTGGTGGCCACTACTAACAAGGCCAATTGAATCAAAGTGGATGTGGCCCATTCCCAGCAGCTGACAAGAAGGTGTGAATATCAACAGAGGGAAAATTAGTTTTTGTAATGCCCCAGCCACTCCTAGTCTTTATTCAGGTCTAATTCGATGGTGTCAAAGACCTTTGCTTACATTTCCTTCTTATGCATTTTATGACTTTTTCTTTTCAGTATTTCAGAACATCAAGATTGCCCCAAAGGACAAAACACATATTAGGGTAGGAAAAATATTTTGAGCTAAATTCTGTCAAACCAGTATGAATCTGGAGTAATGCCTTTTATTTGAATAAAGTTACTGTAGATTTACAGTGCAGTATGATTAAGGCTACAATTTTGTCCAGAGGTCACAGAAGTTATGTTATCCATGCCTTCCAAAGACCTCCGTGACTTCAGCCCTGGTTGCTGGTAATTTGCAGCATCCCATCTCCCGCAGTGGCAGGGAGTTGTGAGGTACCTCGGCAACTGGAGACAGTGGGTCCCGAAGCTCCCTGGGGGATCTCTGCAGCTTCCTAGCTGCTGCAGATGACAGTGGGATGCCTGCAGCTCCTCGGCCACTGTGGCAGCTCCCTGGCTAGCAGTGCAGGAGGATGCAGGCAATTCGCCATCACCATGGTGGTGGCAGGGGAACCCCGCAGCTTCCCAACGACTTCAGCGGGGCCGGGGGGCACTCCCAGCTCCCCAGCTGCCACAGTAGTGCAAGGGGCACCCCCACAGCTCCTTGCTGCAGAGGGGGAGCCAGGGGACCATGGAGCTCTGAGCCCCCACTGGTGGTGGGTGCCCCGGAGCTCTCAGCTACCCTGCAGCTGCCCAGCCCCTTCCCATTTTATCATGGATATTTTTAGTAAAAGTCATGGACAAGTCATAGGAATCTGTGAATTTTTCTTTATTGCCCGTGCTCTGTCCGTGACTTTTACTTAAAACATCCATGACAAAATCGTAGCCTGATGTATGATGAGTTTTCTAGCCTTAGAGATGAACCTGAACCTCAGAGATAAACATCTGTGAAATTTGGGAAAATTCAGATCTGGATGCCATTGTGAGCATTACTGCCTGTAGCCATTCTTCCTTTTAACTGCTTTGAGAACCATATTATTTTTTGCTTGGGCAAACCAGGAATCAGAGCGCACTCGACATCTAGAAGCTATGATCTGATGTGATTTTTAATTCCCTTTTCTCTGGTTTAGTCACTGTCTCTCTTTGTCTTTTGTTGCTGGTGTTTTTAGCCATGAAATACTGAGGCGAGATGACTGATTTGAGGCATGCGTCTTTAAGAGTAAAAACCAATAAAAAGTCTGCATTATGGGAAAGCACTTGGGGTAGCTGACAACGTATTAATCATAAAGGGGAGGCCTTAGAGAGCCAGTTCTCCTCATTTACACCCGCTTGCCTTCTAAAAGCATTTAGAAGTTTGTTTTGCACTGTCTCCTGAAGAAGAAAAGGCAGCTTTAACAATTCTGTCTCCCTCAGCACGGCATTTGAATTTTTTGTCGCCTCCCTTCAGTGTGTTGGTCAGAGGTCACAAAGAGCAGGATTAGTTGACCTGTGTTGACAGGTCAGTGATGGATGAGAGAAGTACAATGCACAGCTTGTTTATACTCAAATGGTGGCGATACCCACACAGACACCTGCACAGAAAGATGGAGAGGGCTCTGTGATCAGACTGTCTTACTAAACCACAACAGGGCATTATAAACTATCACACGTTGAATTCCCTCCAATTGTCCGGGGTTTGTTCCAGTAAGCGAGTAAGAGACTAGCCATTTGTTTTTTATTAACAGGATTTAGGAAACACCAGGCCTTAATGTATTCCGGTCAGATGGGTCAGGTTCTGGCTAATTGTGCCAGATCACACTAAATAATGCAAAATCCATATTAAGCAGCATATTTAGTGTGAAGAATTAGGAATTACAAATAACAATAAAAACCCATCCTTGCCTGTAACATTTAATCTAAAATAGTCAGGATCCTAGTACTGAACCCAGGCCCACAGGGGGCATCCTTAGCTGCCGCACAACAGTACAAGAGGCTTATTGCTAACAGCCTACAGGCCCTTCACTCTAGGCTCCTGATTGGATATATAGGCAGCACTCTCATTGGATACCTAGACTATATAAAAACCCCATCAGGAAGAGGAAGCTGTCTGATCAACAGATCATTGCCTGCTTGTTATTCTAGACCACTTTGCTGCCTTCTCCGTTCCTACCTTGCTACCTTGCTGTCTCACTTGATTCTGCCTTCTTGCACTGCTGCCTTGCTTGACCACGGCTTGGTGCCTTGACCCCCTGACCCATTGGGCTGGCCCCTTGGATTGGATCTTCCAGCTACTGATCTCTGTGAGAAATCCATCCAGTACCCTGGACTGCTTCTGATACTGAGCTACCTCCTGGCTGCCTGACTACCTGCACACACTTAACTTCTGAACTAGACTGCCCTCTAGCCTGCCTTGGCCACTGGGCATTATAAATACTGGTACTCTTATTTACAGGGATAGACAAGAGATATGAAGTCAGCCATGCAGCTCTGCATCTGTAACTATGCCAGCCAAAGAAGCTTTTTGCCAACTAAGCACGGTTTATACCAGCACTTAAGTCGGTATAACTAAGTCACTCACGTGTGTGGATTATTCATAACTCTGAGCGACGTAGTTATATCAAAATAATTCTGTAGTGTAGACACCAAGTCTCAGACATTTATGGTCTTTTTGCACTATAATTTTTAGTCTGGTTTCAACATATGTTAATTAATATCTGTTAAGTAATTTGTTAACTAACATGATTGAAATTTCTAGTGTAGACAGTTCACAAAATTTGTTCTAGAACACACACACTTGTTCCTAGTCATATATGGTATAATCCAGCATTAAAAAAAAGTAACAAGAAACATTTGTGTCCTGTTTACAATTATGTGAGCTAACATGTGTTAACTAACATACACCAAAAAATGACCAAAAGTCAAATGTAGACATACTGTTAGACATACAAATATTGGGGTTCTTTTGTATATGATTTGAGTAGTACTCAAAACATTGCTAGGAATGCTCTAAGAAGCTGTATGTAAATGTGTCCATAAATGTATTCCAGAGTGGAGAGTATCAGAGTTTTCATGTATAAGATAAAAGCAATGCAAAAGGGTAAGAACTAAGGCTGTTAATTAATCACAGTTAACTCACGTGATTCACTGAAAAAATTAATTGTGTTTAAAAAAAATTAATCACGATTAAACACAGTTTTAATTGCAGTGCTAAACAATAGAATCCCAATTGAAATTAATTAAATATTTTGGATGTTTTTCTACATTTTCAAATATATTGATTTCAGTTACAACACAGAATCCCAGAGGTATACAGCTTACTCTCTCTCTATACATTTTTTACAAATATTTGCACTGTAAAAATGATAAACAAAAGAAATCGTATTTTTCAATTCACCTTAAACAAGCACTGTTGTGCAACAGCATCACAACAGTGAATATTTTCTGAAAGTATTCTTTATTGTGAAAGTGCAACTTGCAAAAGTAGATTTTTTTTATCACATAACTGCACTCAAAAACAAAACAATGTAAAATGTTAGAGCCTACAAGTTCGCTCAGTCCTACTTCTTGTTCAGCCAAATGCTAAGACAAACAATTTTTCTTACATTTGTCTTTACATTTACAGGAGATAATGCTGCCCATTTCTTATTTATATTATCACCTGAAAGCAAGAGCAGACATTTGCCTGGCATTTTTGTAGCTGGCATTGCAAGGTATTTACGTGCCAGACATGCTAAAGATTAGTATACCCTTTCATGCTTCAACCACCATTCCAGAAGATATGCTTCCATGCTGATGATGCTCGTTACAAAATAATGCATTAATTAAATTTGCGACTCAACTTCTTGGGGAAGAATTGTATTCCTCCTGCTTTGTTTTATCCACAGTCTGCCATATATTTCATTTTATAGCAGTCTCGGATGATGACCCAGCACGTTATTCATTTTAAGAACACTTTCACTGCAGATTTGATAAGATGCAAAGAAGGGACCAATGTGAGATTTCTACAGATAGGTACAACACTCGACCCAAGACGTAAGAATCTGAAGTTACTTCCAAAATCTGAGCGGGAGCATGTGGAGCATACTTTCAGATGTCTTAAATGGGCAACACTCAGTGGAAACTACAGAACCCCAAAACACCAATAAAGAAAATTAATCTTCTGCTGGTGGCATCTGACTCAGATCATTAAAATCAGCATGCATTAGTCCACACTGTTTTGAATCATTATTGAGCAGAACTATCATCAGCATGGATGCATGACCTCTGGAATGGTGGTTGAAATGTGAGGGGACATATGAATCTTTAGCGCATATGACATGTAAATATCTTGCGACACCAGCTATGACAGTGCCATGCAAAAGCCTGTTCTCACTTTCAGGTGATGTTGTGAACTAGAAGAGGGCAGCATTATCTCCTGCACATGTAAAAAAACTTGCTTGTCTGAGCGATTGGCTGAACAAATAGTTGGACCGAGTGGACTTGTAGACTCTAAAGTTTTACGTTGTTTTGCTTTTGAATGCAGGTTTTTTTGTACATAATTCTATATTTGTAAGTTCAACTTTCATGATAAAAGAGATTGCACTACAGTACTTGTAATGAAGGAATTGAAAAGTACTATTTATTTTGTTTTTTACAGTGCAAATAATTGTAATAAAAATAAACATGTGAGCAGTATACATTTTATATTCTGTGTTGTACTTGAAATCACTATACTTGAAAATGGAGAAATCATCCAAAAATATTTAACTAAATGGTATTCCATTATTGTTTAACAGCGCAATTAATCATGATTAATTTTTTTAACCATATAATTCCAATAGAAACCTATTTTTGGTAAGGATGTGCATTTTTAACTCATATTTAATTTTGGTTTCTGATCACACACCTGTTCCAAAGGAAATGCGTTGAACATCCATTCCAGTGTTAGGTATATTGATTAAAATTTATTCTGAGTTAGCTTAAAAGTCAGGAATCTTGATGAGATTTCTAGCAACTGATCAAATGGGTCCTTGCAATAATAACCATAATGACATGTACTTTCCATAGGTTAAGGCTTATGCTCTCAATATTAAACTCAGAATTAGCTGCATCTAGCTAGAGAGAGCTTGTTTCTTGTAGGGATTACTTGCCAGTTTGTTTAGATATTTGGACCATCTGGGTATTAGCCTTCTAACCTATCTTGAATGATTGGAGACACATTGACCCTAATCATTATGCAAAAACCTTAGAAATGATTTTTTTTATTAATCAGAGCCAAACCTGAAAATGATTTTCTGTCCTCAATGATATGTACAAAAATAAGACTTTTTTCATTGTAAAAAAAATCATTTAGATTTTCTAACCATAATCTGAGTGGCATTAGAGAAAGCTTTCTCTTCCAGCCATGTTCAGTGTTTCCCCTTTAGAGGATAAATGCCCATGACAAATACAAGAATAATTACTCAATGAATTGGTGGTGTTCATGAAAATAAACAGACATTGTTTGCAAAGGACCATATGAGGATGAAATTTGCAAATATAGCACCTGTCTAATATTGGCTATATCTGTAACATCCTGATCATTTAACAGAATGTATTAAATGTAGGCTCATCATTTTAGCTGTTACTCTTAAGGTAACGTCTAAAGTAGGCTACAATAGTTGTGTGTGCTTATCCCAGTATTCTGGAAATAGGGATAAAGGTGGATCCTACAGTATTTGTAGAATCTCCTATTCCATGTCCACCATCCCTGGTGTTGAATATATCTGGCTACTGTGCATCATTTGGCTTTGCAGCTCTAGTCTTGCTAAGTAGTAATTGTGCTCTTGTGAACTGGAGGGTTATAACAAAAGACAAACAGAGCTTGATTCAAAATGAGGTTTTATTGATGAAATGTGATCTTTATCTAGGCTGCCAGATTAAAGCAAGAGCTCATGAATGGGTGCTCAAACTTTAAAAAAGAAAGAAATATAACATTTTCTCTGTAAGTTCTTTGGCTTGGTATTTCTTTAATTTCATGTAAATTTCACTGAGTAAATATGCCTTAAAAGTGAATAAAATTTTATTTCACTTTAACAAGAGAATATAAAAGTTAAAAAGGTCACTGTAGTAATAGACTAATCTCAATTATCAGGGCAGCCGGTGAAACCCTCAACTCCCACCTAATCTCATTCGGTGGCCACGCAGTGCACTGTGTGATTTCCAACACGGCTAAATGAAATTATAAAGCAGTGTTAAATTTATTAATCATTTAATTAGCTAAATGTTCCTGCAACTACTCGTGAGATGAATGGCATGTCATTTTCTAATGTAATTTGCCTCTCAGCCAGGCAGGGTCAGGAGGGAAGCTACTGGCATCTTAAATGATCTTTTTTATATTGCACCTTCTATTAAGGGACAGTGTAATATCACTGATTATATCTGAGTCTTGTACACAAGGCCAGGGAGTGTTCTTGTTATAATAACAGGTTATCTTTAACCAAAATAAAAATGGTAAGATCTTAGGAGTGAACAATTAACCCGTCTGTGACTGTATTTCATCTTGCAGCTTTGCAAGGCAAATCTTTTTTTTTTTTTTCATATTTAACAAGCCAGTGAATAGAGTGTTGGAAACTACACCAGCAGGTATTAATGCAATGCTCAATATAGTTTTATTTCTTTACATTTACTCAGTTGTGAAGGAATTTGTGGACTGAAAACTCTCCTGATGCCAGGTTTGTCTAAGCCTTCCAGTTGAGTCAGAATTTATTTGTACTTTCCCATGTATTGTATTAGAATCTGGGCTTTTGTAGTTTTGTGCATTCAACAATTGTTCATTTGAATGGGTCTCCCAGCCAAGATGTTTGGCATGTTGGCCTGCACATGTGACAGCCCTTTGATTAGCAATGGGAAGGTGACAGAATTTTTTGAGGTGCTTCATTCTGTAATTATTTTTCCACTGTAAAATCAATGACAAATAGGATTCTGTAAATCTGTTTGGATTTACAGTGAAAGAATAGTCATAAAGAACATCATCTAATGCATCAGGCAGTGAACTATGCTGCTCAGAGTGCAGTATTCATCAGAACGTTTCAAGAATATTGCATCTATATTTGTGTGAAGTTGAAACTGTCAGGGTCAAAACACAATGAAAATGCTGGTATTTCAAGGTATGTACTTTCCTGACTCCCAAAACAATAAAACGTTAGCTATTTTCAATAGACTTTTTCCCCATTTTAAGGCTTTACTTTCAACTCACGATTTATGGGCCCAACCCAACAAGCATATATAATAATTTCCAAACCTGAGGAAAGATTTGTGCAACTTCAAACACAATATAGGCTGAAATCCAGGTGATGTATCAGGATATTAATTCCTAACAATGTTAAATAAAGAGATTCGGTTAGAATAAAGCCAGGGGAAACCTAAAAGAAGGGAATTGTGGGTGCGAATCTTGATGCAATGTTATTGTCTTTATAAGGCAGTACGGATTATCATTATTATTTAGTATTATTGAACATATCCATTACAGTAGCACCTAAAGGCCACCATCAAGTTTAATAAATGACAGTCCCATCCCCAAGAATGCTTACAATCTAAAAGTCAAGAGATAACAGGGGGGTGAGACAAACAACTAGACCAGGATGGTAAGCAGTAATCTATGCCTCATGAACTTATTGGCAACTGGCAAGGGAGTGCAGATGTGTTACAGGAATCTCCGGAGTCTGACTTGTACATTCTAATTCACCAAAGAATGTCATGTGAGGTCTCAAATGAAAGCTGGTGTCACACTGTTCATCAATATCATTGCAAAAATTGATGTTGTGTATAGAGTTTATATGTATGTATACACACACACACACACACACACACACACACACACACACACACACAGAAAACCTGTTCTTAAAGCCTGAATAAAGGTACTGATCACTAGCACAAGGTGAAAACAGGTTTTCTGTCAGAGAAGAGATGTTTATCCATCTATCTGCATGCAAATTTAGTATTGGCTCATTCACAATGGATCTGCTACCTCCAGCAGAAAAAAACAAAACAAAAAACAGGGAGGAGAACCTTATGTTGAGGTGTGTATCAAAGATTTGCTTGAGTATATTTGTGGGGGGAAAGGATGTGCCTGGGAAGTAAATGGACATTGAATTTGCTTCATGAAATGTGGGATCGGAACCAGCCTTGGCTGAAAACCCTGGAGAGAACTTTGGGTGAGATTAGCTCCTTTTAATAAGAGAGTAACCTTTTATTTAGGGTTTAGTCATGGAAAGCATGTTATGATTCTGTTGATATGTAACCATTTGTTTCCAATATTTGTACTCACAATTACTGCTGGGCTGGTGTCACAGAATCAAAGGGCAGCAAAGAGGCAGTGGCTGGCAAGCAGGGAATCAGTGTTGTTGGGAGACCTGAAATCAGTAGGCAAGAGTTGGTCAGGCCGGTGTTGGATACTGAAAATCTGCAATAGTTAAAGGCTGGAGTCAGGAGGCAACAGTCAGGGATGGGTTGGAGACTGAGGTGAGGTCTGAAGGAAGCTGGAAGTCTGTGTTGTTATCAAGACACTTTCCTTGGACACCCATCAGGTTAAATGTAAGTGTGGGCCAATCAGAAGGCTGCATGGGGCTATTGCTCTGGCCCCTTCCTGGGGTGCCTACTCTCGGCAGTGCTCCTTGGATGAGCCCAGTGCTTAATTTGCAACAAAAGAGGTGCCAGGGCTCAAGGAAGTAGGTGCCCTTGGGGCTCAAGCAATTTTTTTACATTCATAACTGAAGCAGCAAGGCCAAAGGTGCCGGGGCTATGAACTGAGAAGCCTGGAGGTGCTGGGGATCAGCCCTGCCAAGCCTGGCACCAATTAAGAACTGGATGTGGCTCTGCAGGGCCTCCAGGTGCTGATGTGGGAATTTCAGCTGTCCCAGACTCTGGAGACCTGGGTTCTAGACTCATGGATCCTTACAGGGAATTGAGGTTGGATTTTGGCCTCTTCTCTACATAATAGTTACTTCTGTCACTAACCTCTTGGAGTTTCCCAGTTTGCATGTCAGGAGGGTGCCCTCATGCTGGAATTAATGAATTTTGGTTTGTCCATTGCCTTGACAATGTATAAGTTCTGCATAACTGCCTCATATTCTGTAGGCAAAACGCAAAGGGCCAAATGCTGTCATCAGATTTAATGTGCAGTTTAAGCATGGCTTCAGCAGGAGGGTGTGCTGGAGAGCTACAGTTAATGGTGTTTTACCTTGGTTCTTCATTTCTCTTCCTGGTTGGTATTAGTAGAGCCACCAGAAGAAGAGTTTTTAACATTTTGCACCACTCACTCAATCTTCTGCCTTGGTGGTGGTTTCAACATCGGTAAACTCGAGTGAAAAATTAAACTTTATCGGATGTCTTTTCCTGTCTGTGCCATTGTCTTGTTCTGTGTCTTTGGGGAAGTCACTTAACATCTATGGGTGGGATTTGTGAAAGCCCTCTGCTCTGCCCTAACTCTCTTCCTGCTGGTAAAACTCCCACTGATTTCAGTGGGAACAATTAGGCCAGACCACAAGCTTTTCAAAATCCTGCTGTATACATTATCAGTTTACCTATCTGTAAAATAGGTGTAGTAATGCTTACTAGCCTTATAGGTGTGTTGTGATTGACCCTTATTTAATACCTGTACAGCACTATAGGATCCTAGGATAAAATATGCTATGTTAAGTGCAAAGTATTATTACTATTATTGTTTTATTTATTAAGCTGGTAATGTTATGAAATGTTCTCTCACTCAGAAACAAGAACATGTGGGACATTGGAGGATTTTGGTGTCTTTCCCACCCCCATACCCACCCCGGTTTAGATCAGATATGGTCTTGCTCACCTATGATTTATGCTGCTTAAGGGGAAATAGTATCCATTTTTCCTGCATCAGCATACCAAAAGTTCAAAAACTAAGAAGCACCTCTCCGCAGGCATGAAGCTAGAACTGTGAAAATTCATTTGGCAGCACCTTTTGAGAAGGAACTAAGTTTAAAACATTCTCTCTATTTCTGGAAATAGATTTTTCACCAGCAGTAGTGTATGTGGGTATGGATGTGTGAGAGACACACATACAGATACCATGCTTTTCATTTAAGTACTTTCATCAATGTACTATATATTATGGTGTGTGCACAGTTATATACAGTAGCATATGTTAGCAAGGAGTTTCTTTCTGCATTAATATGATCTAAATATTTCCCAAAAATCTAGTTAGGATATTCTTTTTGAATTTGAAGCAAAATATAAAACAATATTTCTTTACTTCAGTTGTTTGAGTTTGGTGCAATTAAACAGAGGGTTACCATGGCTCCATCCATTTGATTTAGCATATTTTAGCATGTTAAATACATCTGGTTAACCAGTTAAAAAGGCAAGATGGATATGATTGCTTTTGGATTGCACCTATAACATTCAGTGAATTTTATAATAAGAAACCATTTTTTTTCTGACAAGCTGCCCTTGTGGCTGCCTGTCTGACTTTGAGGTCCTCATTATTGTGAGTTTAAATGAAGGATGTTCATTGAGGCAGGGAGGGGGAGGCCAATAGACATCCGTGCCGTTATCTGGTCCTTCTATCAGGCCAAGTGACAGGCTTCTAGAGGAAGAATGCAGAGCTCATGGTGGAGACCTGAGGCTGACACAGAAGGTGACTCCCCTGACTCTAACCTTGAAAGGAAAAAGTTCCCACTTTATTAAAATGAATTTCAAAAGGGCCGCTCTGACAGCTGCATAATTAAATATTGGAGTGTCAGCGATAATTTATTCTGCTCGCATTTGGTGGTCAGAGCCTGCTCACTGTAGGGTCAGCAAGCACAGTGACACAGCCAAGGATACGGTGGGTTCCAGGGCCTTTCAGCCAGAGGAGTGAAATGATAAACTATAATTTCTGTTTAAATAGAGCAAACGGAATGGAGAGGAAATAAGCAGTCTATAAAATGCTATGATTAGGAGGCTGATGAAACTTAGGCACTGTATCTAAATGTGTTATTAAAGAGAGCTGAATGGAAAACATAATGTGCTCAAGCCTTCACAGCTTTTACATGTTGCCTCTTTTAGAAGTCTGTTTCGTACCTCATTGGGGGTCTTCTACAAACATGTACTCTGAAACTGCCTTATAAATACAGAAATAATCCCAGCTATGTTCTGTACAATGCCCCTTTATTACCGTGCATTTTGCTGTCAAATAACACCAACACCAAGTGTGTGTCAAACACACACTAGAAAAGGGTGGACGGGCTAAAAAAACACACTTTGCTAGAATTAGAATTATAAGAGATGTGTAATGCCAGCTATAAATATTCTCCTTACAAGGTGTTTTCTGCTTGGAATCCAAGTCTAACAAATGATTTACTCCAACAAGTTTAAATAAATAGGTCCTGTATCTGATGCCCTGCCATAAAGGGGAAGAAGTTACATCAGGAAACAGACTTTGGGCTGCTTTTATGAAAGATGACGTTAGGTAGAGCCTGGAGCTTATCGCTTTTACAGTTCTGGTAATTGAAGCCGGCACACCCAAAATACTCTTGTTGTGCAAAAGCTGGTCCTTCGGCAGACCAACATAGATCACACAGACAAAATCAGAATCTGCCAGGACATTTTGTTTTTCTCTCTGCTGCACCATATATAAAATATTTTGTTTTCCACATCTGCTTGGGAGCTCCCTGCAGCGTGCCTATGACTAGATTTCAAGTTGACTAATTTTCATCTTGCTTCCGTGTAGCTTTTGGCAGCTTTGACTGAAATAAGAATTTACTCAATACCTTCAACAGCTTATTAGTTACTGAATGATAAGTTGAGATTACTCTGAAGAAGGAAGGATGTTTTTGCAGCTAGGGCAATGGAATCGAACTCAGGAGAACCAAGTTCAATTCTTGGCAGAACCACAGACTTCCTGTCTGATTTTAAACAAGGCAATTTCTCGGTGGCTTAGTTCCCCAACTATATAATTGGGGTAAATAATCCTTCTCTACCTGCCGTGAGAATAAAGCCATCCAAGTTTGTGAGGTCTCATTTACTATATGAATAAGCATAATAGAAATAAATACACAAACAATATGGGAAAATCACAAAAAACTTTATTTTAAGAGACATAAATGAAGAATCTTCTCACTCTTTATTGCCTACGTAGACTCTTACAGTGACTCTTGGCAATCCAAAAGTAATTCTATTGGTCTCCATGAAAGTGGACTGTTTGGCCCCTGTGCCTTACCTAGGTATCGCTAACTCCTCTTACCTTCACCAGTGGGTGTACACTTACTATACCTGTAACAGACAGTGTACTATACCTGTAAGAGTATAAGGTTATTGCCCCCCAGCCTCCTCCCCACACACAAACGGCAAGCTCACATGTATGCGTGCACAAATGCAGCTGCCTGTGTAAGGTCAGAATTCTGGTATCTATTTTCCTTGGCAAACTGGGACTTAAATGTGTTGTGTTATTGTCTGAAATTCTCTGAAACCACAGTAGTGACCACAATCCACATTTCCTTTGGATCTGAGGGAAGAACAGATTTTTTGGTTCATTTGCAGTTTTGAAAAGATGGAGAAAAATGTGTCCAGTCTGACAGAAAATGAAACCCATGCAAGTTTTTGGTGAATCAAAAAGCTGGAAGAAAAACTCATTTTGGGTTTCACAAAATATTTTGTTAGGTTTGATTTTTATGATTTTGAAATACCCTAAAAAAATTAAAATTAAATTCAAGAAAATTTAAAACAATAAGTCATTCAAATTGAATAATCAAAATGTTTTGTTTCCACATTTTCAAAGCCAAATGTTTAGATTATTTTGAATTGGTTTTGGTGGGAAGTGTGTTTTATTTTCCGCACTAAATAAATAATTTGGTGAGACTGAAATGAATTTGCAAAATGTTTCTTTATTGGTAAATCTGCATCTTTTCACTCTACCCCCTCTCCAAAATAAATTTCAGCCAAAAATATTTGCCTAGTTCTAATAGTATAGAGAGACAGATTTTTAAAACCAGGTTTCCCATTTTGGATTGCAATATTTCTGGACAAAAATGTGGACCTCACTTACATGTGGATGCAATTAATGTCAATTATGTGCCTAACTACCTAATTCCCCCCACATATAAGATAGTGTACATGCTACATTTACATCTCACTTAACTGCCAGTGCAAAATTGTGACTGTAAAATGAAAAGGCATATAAGACCCTTTGAAAATCAGTCCCAAAGTATGTCATTGCTAGCAGAATCAGAAGGTAGGTGTTTCCATGGTTTGAAAATGATAACTGAGCTATACAAATGAGTGGAACTTGCTTCCTCCTCACAAACTGAATGGAATTTGGATTATGCCTAGTATTAAATGGAACAGGAGCATTTAATAAGTGTACCAGCTGAAGCTATGAGGAAGCTGCTTACTCAAATTCACTTCCCTTACTGGCTGGAGAGAAGCATTCGGCTTAAATATCAAGCAAAGAGATTGCAGTGCTGATTGCAGCAGTTTCCCCTGTTAAAGGAGCTGGTCAGTATGATTTCAAATTGACCAAACAGTTTTGGCTTTCCTGTTGAATGCTCTGTGTGGATAATCTTAGAATGTGACACAGACCTTTAGACGGAGGGTGAACTCGTAGCCCCATTTAAATCAGTGGCAAAACTCCTGTTGACCTCTGTGGTTCACCTAAAATATGCAGCATGGTTGGGTGTGGAATGATTATAGCTAAATAGGTACTGATAAAATACAAGTCAACTTACATTATTTGTGCCTCATAAATCTGCCTGCCAAATTTTAGCCTTCAGTTATTTTGTTTTTAAATGTGTGCTATAAATGCTTAATACAAGGGATTTTTAATGGAAATGTTGGTCAAACCTTAACTGCGCGCACATCACTTTGGGTCTGGGGTGGTTCAGATAAATCCTGTTGACTCTCAGGTCAGAAGAAGGAACTGCCAAGGGATTATAAGGTGCTAGAATAGTAGGATAGTATAAGTAACTAGCAGAAATACCCGGCATTGCTCGGGTCCGTCGGAGGTGGGGAGGGGGCAGAGAGCTGAGCGAGTGCGGGGTCCGTTGGAGGGAGGGGGCAGAGAGCAAACCTGACACCCCCACCTCACCCCCCCCAACCAAACCCGATACCTCCACCTCACTTACCCCTCGACCAACCCCGACTCACATTTTCACCCCCCACCCAAACCCAACACCCTGTCACCCCCTACCAACCCCAACACCCCCTGACCAACACCCACACCTCACCCCCCGTAGACCAAACCTGACACACCCACCTTACTTCCCCCCAACCAAACCCGACACCCCTACCTACCACCACAAACAAACCCAACGCCCACACCTCACTTACCCCTCGACCAACCCTGACTCCCCTCCTCACCCCCCCCAACCAAACCCAACACCCCCACCTTACCCTCCACCAAACCCAACACCCCCTGACCAACCCCAACACCCACACCTCACCCCTCACCCACCCTGACACCTTCCCACCCCCCCAGACCAAACCCAACACCCCCGGCTCACTTACCCCCCGACCAAACCCGACACCCCACCTCACCCCCCCGACCAAACCCGACACCCCTACCTCACTTCCCCTCCTTCCAAACCCAACTCGGGTCTGTCGGAGGTGGGGAGGGAGCAGAGAGCTGAGCGAGTGCGGGGTCTGTTGGAGGGGGGAGGGGGCAGAGAGCTGAGCGAGTGCGGGGTCCGTTGGAGGGGGGAGGGGGCAGAGAGCTGAGCGAGTGCGGGGTCCGTTGGAGGGGGGTATTATGACATCATAACTATGTCTATGTCACATAGATATGATATTTGTGATTTAGTATACCAGTTTCTGGTTCAGCCTCAAGAAATTTGGGCCCCAATTCTGTGTTGTGTAGCAAGCAGGCAAAGTGCTGTGCCTGCACTGAATCCCACTGATTTCAATGAGACTGTGCATGGATGCAAGAATACATCTCCATGCTACATAATCCAGGATCAGGGCATTAGTTTATACCCAGAACCAGAGCTGTCTCTTGGGTAGGGCGAATCGGGACGATCGCTCCAGGCCCCGCGGGCCTCTGTGATTGTCCTGTGCGGTTGGTCTTGGAAGAGACAAATCCACCACTTCCATCCTGGGCCCCGAACCTCCCTAGGGACAGCTGTGTGAAGAACTATAGATTCAATTTGATTTTAGCCTTGGAAAGCAAGACTCAAACACACCATTTGACTTGAGAAGATCTTTCTTTCTTTCTTTTTCTTTCTTTTTCTTTCTTTTTCTTTTTTTCTTTTTTTCTTTCTTTCATTACACACAAATTTGGGGATATGTTCATGACAAGTTCTTTTCCTTTGAGATGGTAGGTAACTTCATATCTCCATTTCTTTAAGCCTATATTCCTATTCCTAGGGGAATATAATTAAATCACATAATTAAACTGAAGATTTTTAATTTCCCGCTAGGAGCCCTTTGCGCCCCCACCCTCCCATGCCACTCACACTAGAATAAATGATACCTTGATACCTATGAACCCTGAAGTGCACTAAATCATACATCCTGTGGAAATATGGGTTAAAATTATATTCTTAAACTGTACTGTAGTGTCATCTGCTAGCAATGTTTTAATTGAAGATTAGTCATCAGTTTCCTAATAAACCCCATTTTTGAAGAGATTGTAGGCGTTGACTGTGAACATTTGCTTCTGGGGATAGAGAATCTGATCCCATCAATTTAAACTCAGTTGACTCTTTTACATAGATATTTTTTTCTTTTAAAAATCTCGGAGTTATTTTGTTCATAAAATGTAAAATAGCAGGACTGTTTATGAGATAAGATGTAGGGGGAGGCACATGTATATTTTATTGATTTTAGATATATTTTAATTAAAAGTTAATTTTCAGTTACTTAATGTTGACTAATAGAATTTAATGATTGCAAAAGCAATTATTCAGAGTATAAGAACATGAATTACAAAGACATTTATGTTAAAAAGTTGCTTTGGGTGACTACTTTTTTTTCTATATATGAAGTTCTTGGGATGCCTAGGATACAATTGATCATTTTAGCATGTTCACGTTAAGTACCAATGGGGACACAAATACCAAAGCATGTTCGTCAGATATGGGTTTCCTTTTTTTTTTCTTTGCCTAATTGTTTTATCAATGCAAAATCAATCACAAAAAATATCTTCAAGTAACATCCCTTGAACTCACAAAAGAAAGGTAATTAAGGCTCCAGTTCAGAAAGGACTTAAATATGTGTTTAAATGCACTTCAGAATCATGTGCTAAGGACCTTTCCACATACAAGCTCCTAGCCTGCAAGATAGTCTAGGCAGGCAAAGCCTTTTGCAGAGTAGATCCCACTGAAGAAAGTGAGGTTCTGCCCATGCATATAGTTGGCTGGATCAGAACCTGAATGGTGCTCGGGTAATCCAAAGGGCTCCCACAATTGCGTGATCTGACATACTGTCCTTGTCTGTAATATTAAGGCTGGGGCTGCGATTTAATCTGTAAATCTCAACGTTCTTGCTTTTGAAGTTTAAAATTGATGCTGAATGTCACTTTAAGATTTTTTGTTGTTCTTAGTTTGTTTAATTTCCCAAGACATCTTTTACAGAAAGTGTCTACCAGCAGAAAATTAACATATTGAACTGAAGGGAGTACACAGTTCATCATTTCTCATCTGACCCTGTACTGTTTACTCTGTTGGAGTAAAAGAACCAGCAGGCCAAGCTCTGCTAGTCAGAGTGTATTACCTTGTCAGAGAAAGGCTAGGCTACTCAGATTCACCCTGAACAAATTACATACCTCACTACATCTCAGAACAAGGTAGCAGGGTTATAACTCAGTCTAAGCACCATTCACTCTTCTATTACCTTCATAACCAAGGTCATACTAATCAACTCAATTACCAGTCCTCTTGGACATTTTCATAATGTTTTCTGCTAGCTGCTCTCCTGTGAAAATCTCTCAGTCTAAGCAAATGAATGCCATTTTTATAATTATCTACATTTCAGGTGCAGCGATCCTCTTTCAAAAGGCTGCTTCACAGCACCAAAAACTACCTTTAAATATTAGAATAATGTTAGGACAACTGGGAGTTTTATTCTTATTCTGTTTTTTATTATTATTATGAAAACAAATTAATATACCTTGAAAAAGAACAGAAAATAAGTCCCAACCATATCTGGAACCAAGAATCAGATACATTAATGGGCATTTTAAGGTCTGAGTTCAATCCACAAACAAAGAAGGTTCAAAGTTAAGGCTGACATTTAATTCTTGCTTCAGAATAGATCAGGGTTTTTGGAACCCCTGTAAATGTAAGATTCAGTCGTTCAAGTTAAAAATGGAACCTCTTAACCTAAATTTTCCCAATTCATAGGTTTTATTCAGCTGCATAAACATCAGTATGTTCTGAATGTCATTCTTGAATGTCTTACCCCCAATACATAACACTATTTAAAAAATTCCCAAAATCTGTATTTTAAAAATTCCCCAAAAATGTATTTGCACATTGTCACCATTTAAATATTCTCTCTCCATGGACTATATTTAGCGCCCCACCACCACCGTCAGACCGCAGTGAGACATTCAAAACCAAAACTATCAAAGAACAACATTGTATTTCAAAAATTACTTTAAAAATAGGGGCCCAATCATATCTTTCTACAGGCTGTCCCATTGAAGGTGGCCTAAGAGATCAACTCCACTGGGTTCTTACAGAGTTCCTTCTAACTCCCTCCATAGTGGAAGTGGATGGTCAGGATTTATATCGTTCAGTGGAATAACCAGCAAAGTCTGACTTTCAAACACCATTACTCTTTAGAATCTACCAGGGCACAGCTTCTGAGCTCCAGACCAGCAGTAGGGCCTCTGTAACTGTTTCCTGTTGTGAGGTTCTGTTGGAGATGGACATCTCCTGAGTTCCCCTGTGATCAAAGGCTCTTGGAACTCCCCACAAATGTGGTTCTGTTTCACCAAGGGGATCTGTGAAAAGTTAATTCAGAAATTAGTTTTAATTAATTTTTTTCGGTAGTGTGCTATGGATTTGAGGGAGGTATGATTTGTGTCCTCTCTCCAAAGTCATGCCTTTGAACTTCCCTCCCCTACCCAGGTATATCAAAGTCCCAGCTACAGAGTCTCAAGATAGAGGGGACAGTGCTGTGGACATGGCTATTATCCACAATATGCAGCAAGGATATTTCATTTGCAGAGGGACCCATTTATTCGTTATTAACTCGGTTGTCTACTTCATATATTATGGAGGTTCCAAAAAGAAAACTACAGCAATTGCTCCCAGCCCGAAAATCCGGAAATACACAGTCTTGTCAAGCATTTATTACCAGGTATAAACCAAGGCTTGCAATAAAAAAATAACGGGTTTAAAATTGGCATTTCTAAGTCTCTAGCTGAAAGCAGCCATTTTGCTTAAGGATGACAAAAAAGTGTGATTTTAATAATAAGGTCAATGGGATAGACTGCAAACCAGTTTACATCCTGCTGATGCTCTCTGGTTCACCATCCAGAAGACTCTTAGTCTTTTGAGATTTCTGTACAAATTATCCCCCTATCATAATCTGCTTGAGTGCCACAATTTAGCCGGATACTTCTTTGCCTTTTAAATCAATATTGCATTTGTTTGGAAATGGATCGACAGTAGATATGTCTATTGTTGGATTCTTGTACTGCCGCTATTACCTTTTAGCAAGATGGCTGATTCCAGCAAAAGACTCCGTTTAAAAAATCCCAAAAAACTTTTATGGAAAGCTACATAGAAATCAATTGTGTCTTTAAGAATTAAAAAAGTGATGAAGTTACAGAGGCCTAGATTATCTGAACACATGACTAACTTTGGGCCTGAGATATCCCAAATGCCATGATTTGATAAATCAGGGCCTACATGACAAACTATGGATGAGGTTATTGCATGTTGAACATTTCTTACCAAATAACGATGTTCAAGCCAGATCTGTGCTTGTTTTCGCCTCGTGTATTTCCCTTGACTTCCATGAAGTTGCCTAAGGTATCAGGGTGGAATGTGGCCCATTAGTTGTTCCAGTGAGGCAAAATTGCTAACAAGTGCTTGCATATAATATGTCACTAAAAGTTCTCAACAGGATTTAAACAGTATCAGAGTTGGTATTCCTTGCTACACGCTGTGTAAAAAATTGACATGGAATATCTCTCTTCCGGTGATCTAGTATTCAGAATATGATTTATTGTTTAAATACTGGGATTACTGCATCTGAAGAACTGGAGATGACTGCTTGAGGTTGAGTAACTGATATTGTAGATCTACAGTGATAAATAAGGGCTAAATATTATGATTAGTTACCAGTCATTTGCTTTTTATTCTCTGAATTTTAGGATTCAGGTCTTTTAGTTTTTCATTTAGGATGCAGACACTGTTATTTATAATCTAATATTGACTGTTTTTTGACACTTAGGTATTTGTGGCACATGGAATGAAATTAGAAAAATATATACTTTGGGCTAGTAGAAAATGTCTTTGATTGAACATGGAAATCTTTTTACACAGCACAAAGAGCACCAAGATGTTTTCAAAAGGAAAGTTTGTGATGTTGATGCCCTTAGGGTTTCTGTATGACACTGAGAGTGAGTTCTTGATAAAGTGGAAGTCGAAACTAATGATTCTCAGAGGTACTATACAAGGAGGATATTCTTGCACGTCAGAATAACCAGTGCTAAACTAATAACATCATGTGCCCAGTATTCAGTGAAAACACATTCAAATGTAACTACTACTAAAGAAGAGGCATTGAGATTCAGGCCTGGTTCATCTTGACCTCAGCAAGACTAAAGGTAACATAGTATGCATGACTTGGTACAGAAAGATGTAGATGGACCAGTGATAAAAATCAGACAAGTATGCAGTAGGTAGTGAGCCAGAGAAGTATTTAGTAATATGTGACCATAGATCATCAAAATTCTCCATTTGTACAGCGTATCCCTGAAAGCGTTGGTTTCTGCCTGTGATGCATACGAGTGACAGATAGTCATCAGCATTTTAAGTACTAAATTCAAGCTGGTTCCATTGCGTTAATTCATTGATTTACTTTTTCCATCTTATCTGTTTTTCCATTTGGGTGCAAACTCAGATGACTAAATATTTGTCACATCTTGTACTTCGCGGTATTCCATATCTCAGTTTTGCTCCACTTTTGTGAGCCTGTTCAAACACCTTAATTATTTAATTCAGCTTATTGTGTGCTCCCCAAAAGACCGAATAGTTTTTATTAGTAATACGGATCTTTCCCCTTAAACTGCGTCCAGCATAAAAATCTCAAAGCATGGTGCCACCCTTTGTCAAGGCGTGTGGTGGTAGTTTTTACTCGATACTTTTTGTATTCTTCTATGCAGAGACATCCACTCTAGAGAACATTTTAGTAAAGTTGACCACGAGTTATTTTGTTTTTGTAGTCATTGCACTGATGCATAATTTTCTTTTTTACTGATCAGTCTTCAGTGTGTTACTCTAATCATATGGAGTGCAATAATCACTATTATCAGGGAATTTGCTTCTTCTTCCTGTTTTCTGTGAACAGGACCAAGTCTCACATTCTTTAAAGCAAGAATTTCCGAAGCAAATTAAATCACAAGAGTGTTTAAAATTTGAAATCCCAGGAAGTTAATTAGTGTTGCCTTTTAAGATCACTTCCTACCTTTTGATATAGATATGGATTTGAACCTCAAATGGACTTGGCAACTTTTCAGCTGCAAAATCAGGTGATCTTTGCTTTGCAGAACATCGAGCTCTCAGAGTATCACGATGTTGAAAAAATTTGTAACCAAGATTTTCCTGTCTTGAAAACAGGCTGGTCATGCATTAGTGTGGTGCTTCGAATTTGGGCAGTGGAGCATTTCTCAGTATGTGCCTCGGACACACAGGTGAGACGGGGGTGTTAAAATGTGGTGATGTGTATCCAAACGATCCAATTTGTTCACTAAAATCTTTGCATGCAGAAACGTCAAACACGTGTCAGAGCACACTTTTGTAATCCATTCATCTTGTGTTCTCTCATGGGTCGTGTAGCATGCCGGGGGCTGGAACAATTTGTGTAGTGGGAGTGTTGAGAGACATTGAACCAAACTGTAAACCCGATATATGAGAGAAGCCACTTCAAACTCAACATGCTAAATGTACCTGTAAGCAGGGCTGGCTCCAGCTTTTTTGCCGCCCCAAGCGATAAAAAAAACCCCCGAACATACCTGAAGTTGAGGGCCTGCCACCGAAATAAGCAGCTGCGGCTTGGGTAAGGCCGCCAAAATGCCGCCGAAAGAAGCGGCGTGCCACAGTATCACGTGCCCCATTGGCATGCCGCCCCCCACAATGTTGGCCGCCTCAGGCATGTGCTTGCTAAGCTGGTGCTTGGTGCCAGCCCTGGTAGTTACTGTGCATGGCGGTTTCTGCTTCTTTGATGGCAACTTCTGCCGCATGTTTTTAGACAGATGCACATTTTTATTTGTGAAGGGATGATGAAGTCTTCTGCTTTGAGGTGTGGCAGTGCATCTTTTAAGAAAGAGACATTCTGACAATGGTAGTAGTGCAGTTTTAATCAAAAGAAAAGCCTCTTCTACTCCCATTAACCTTCTGAGTTAGAACACGTTCCATGAGTTCAAATCATTCTGGGGTGTTGATGAAAGGTTAATTGTATTTATTCTGACAGTGTTTCTTTGTCTACCTCGATATGTCTGTTTCCTCCTTTAAAAACAAATTATTGTCCTAAAATATAAATTCAGGTGCTTCTCAGTGAAATAGTTTACAAAAATATTTCTTTAAAGAAAACATATCTCAGAATTCTTTAAACTTGGTGTGACTACGGTTCTGGCCCTTTAAAATACCTTTTGTATTACAAGAATAGTGTGTCTCTGTTTACAGGAATTCAGTATTATCCAATGGAATGCAACCTACAAGATAGGAGATATCATAAAGGGCTAAGACTGAAGGATCCCAAACCACAGCAGGATCCTATGTTTACAGATGATAAACTTTTCTCAGTATCTGCAGCCAGCAAAAGACCTGGGCCATATATTACTTATGGGTTCAAGAATAGCAGCCGTGTTAGTCTGTACCCGTAAAGAAAGCGAGGAATACTTGTAGCACCTTAGAGACTAACCAGTTTATTTCAGCATAAGCTTTCGTGGACTATAGCCCACTTAATCGGATGCTATAGTCCACGAAAGCTTATGCTGAAATAAACTGGTTAGTCTCTAAGGTGCTACAAATATTACTTATAGTTATTTTTGTCTAAGAGTAACTGTTGTAGTACGTGGATAAATGGTCTGATGTCATGTTCATTAGAAATCGGATCTCCAATGAGGTGATCAGTGCCTAGATATTCAAAAAATGTTGGGAAAATATCTATAGATATTTAAGCATCATGTGTCTATTGCTTTACCCTTCTAGGTAATTAATCAAATGCTTCTTATAGAATTGCATTTGCCACTGTATGCTGTAGTTGCAGATATTTTTATTGGAAAACATTCAGCTAATACTTCCTGAGCTCAGTTGTTCTCCCTGAAACATGTCCATTATGCCTCTCTTTGCTTCTGCCATAGCTACATCTGAAGATGATACTCGTATGATGCACAGTATTATAATACAGAGTTTACTGACATTTCCATGTGTAGATTGTAATCAGCTAATAAACTTCCTGTGATTAGTTGATGTGAGTTATGCCAGATGAGTACATTGTATTGTGACTCTACTGGAGAAGAGAAAATGGATTTTAAAGGCTTCAGGTTTTTTAATATCAAGCTATTTTTATTTTTTTTCTCTCCTTAGCAATCCTCAATTAAGCCAGATAATCTCAATATATAGAGCTCAAAATAATTATATTGTAGAGACCTATACTGATACTTACTTTTCTACACTACATTAGCCAAAGGAAAAGAAAAATATTCTAACAAAGGGTAGTCACTGCCCTAGAGATTTGACCAGGTCCTGTCTCATTTTGTAGCAGACTGATTTGCTTCATTGCAGCTTCCACTGTTAGTCATTCTGAAAACAAGCAGAAAAGCTGTAATGTAACATAAGGCAGTCTAAAATCCATGGGCCAACTGCCAGGAGTTCCTTCCCCTAGCAGTGCAACAGCATACTTCCCCAGCCCCCTTCTGTTGTCTATCACCTAGACATACATGCAGCATACTATGCTGTTGCCACCAAACAAAAGAGAAGCACCCAGCTACCACAGTGATGGGCATATTCAGAAAGAAAGACACTGCTCCCCGTTCAGTATGACACAGGAGGTCAAATACTCTTATTTGGGGACCCAAGGAGGCTGAATTGAATAGCATTTCTGTCTATCTCACTGCATGTCGGACCCGTATCAGCTTTGTTGCGGGACGTGTTGGGGGGAGAATAGGACCGGATTGATTATGAATGGACATTCACAATGCTTCCCTGCATGGTCAGGGAGCCAGCACCTCGCAACTGAATGCTGTAAGGCGCTGACAGTTTTAGCACTTATCACCCTGGCTCCAGCTTTCCATGTTGTGGGGAAGATTATCAAGGGAGTGGTAGTAAAATCATCCCTGGCACTATCTGGAGTCCTCAGATTATCTTCATCCTTTGACTGGTTTCAGGCTGAGTATCATACAGAGACTGCACTGGTCGACAATCTCCCGGAAATAGAAAAAGAAAAAGTATTCAAACTGATTCTTTATATTCACCACCGTGCCTTTAATACTGTTGACCATGTGGGGTTGTTGACAGGTGGGACTGCTTTGGAGTGAATCTGTTCACACGTCATGTTCATTGTGCATACAAAGCTGTTAGGTTACCGACCAATAGGACTCAGCTCTAAAACTCAGTTTCATTGGATCCAAATACAGTAGTATACTTGGTTGGCTTTCCCAGTGCCTGGACTTGGATTGGCGCTAGCTAGTTCAAACAAAGTTCGCGTAGGATCAGGATGGAAGTGAAGTTGGTGAGTTGTGGGAAGCAACCAAAGGACTTGGCAAAAGCAATATCTTGCCCTCAAATGAGAAAGTTTGTCTGCTTTTAATTGCTAGCTTTTGTGTCTTGGGCATCACATTAGATTCCCGGTTGCTTCTGGTAGTCTAGGAAATATTTGTAGCCGAGAATCTATTTCCAATCTTAATTTGCATAGAAAAGGGCAATTGTTCCTTCTGTAGGCAAATCTCGCCATGATCGTCTTTGGATTACTGCACTCAGTGCTGCCTCTGGAAGCTGCCTGGAAATCTCCCCATGAGTTTTTCTCCTTAGCAGTGTTTCATGTGCAAAATACACCTTGTCTGTGTGTCAGAATCTGTACTGACTTCTAGTTTGTTTCCAAGCATGATTCAAAGATTCTATTTTGGCCTATAGTATAAAGCCCTCAATGACGTATGTCTTGGGAACTTGATGTGCTTAATTTATTCCTGAACTCTTGTCCCACATGTGGGATCAACTTCTGTTCATGAGCTGGCAGCTGTAATATTTAAATATTTAAATATTTAAATATTTCAGTTCTGGAATTCCTTGCCTGTACTTGTGCCAATAGATCCTTAGTTTGTTGACTTTCAGGACAAGTAGCAAAGCTTTTCCCAAAGCTGTGGATGTGATTCCTTTGATGGGGGTGGTGTGATACAAGAGTTACATTTTTGCGTGTAAGAAGATGTCTATAAATGTGCTCTAGACATTATTATTGGTCCATAATAAAACCTCCAAGAATAATAAAAGAATTACATTTGCCAAAACTATGGAGCCCCACATTGGGTTCAAGGCCAGAGATACAGTGAGTTTTTTTCAGATTCTGCGGGGTGTAGTGGTCATTGGTAAGGAAGGTTCTCTTAATTTATCTTTATTTGATTAACAAAAACCTTCACTAACATCCTTTTAAGGCCATATACCATGATACTTCTCCTTCCTGCCTTGCAAACATCTTTCTTCAAATGAGGTTTTTCTGCTGTCTAAAACGAAAAGCAATGAATAGATGTATAATAAAATCTTTTAATTGTCTTAGCATATGTTGCTTTTATTAGGTGAGAATAATTGCATTCATGGGATCACCTACAAAGTCCTTTAGAATATAAAATTGAAATGGCTTCACACTGAGTGCACAAGTCCTTCTGAGCCGTGCCATTTTCCCCTTCACTGCCTCTTGTCCCCCTTTCGCTGTAAAGTTCACATTGAAGTGTGACAAGAGACACTTGACAACTGACACATGCTGGATCTTATCAGCAGTGAGTGCAGTCATGGGCCCTGACTGAAGAGCGATTGTCATTTCTACACCATTTATTCCACTCCTAGCCTCATTGCTTGCTTCCTTTCTGAGGAAATTTTCCCTGTTAAAGTACTGTACTTGTTCATTCCGTGTGTGTGTGTGTGTGTGTGCGTGTGCATGTGTGTTTCCCCCCCTTACAGAAGGTTTTGATACAATTTATTCCATAGGCAAGCCTATAACAGACTTCCTCGAACCTCTTAGTGGCAAAACTACTCTAAGCTGGTTCAGGCTAATAAAAGCAACCCAACAAAGCTTTTATGGTGTCATTACATCTCTCATAAATCCCTTTGCCTTCCAGCATCCAATAATTCTATTACCTCTAATCAATTCACAAGCTATTTTATTGGAAAGGGGGGGAAATCAACTGCAAGCCAATTGAGTTCATTTTGACCAATGTTCCCTAAAGGTGTTGATGATTGCGATGCTGCTTCAGTTGATTCTTAAAGTGAGTTCCGGACTAATGAGCAATCAGAGTTTTTTTATCTGAGCTCCAGCAACCTGAGCCAGTAACAAGCAGAAATGATGCACTGGTCCCTCAGTTTTACTTGGTTCTAGCTTCAATTTCTGCAGTGTGTACAGTATGTACAGCTGATGGTTTCTAATTATTCAGAAAAATAAAGAAGCTGTACCTTTCTTAGATACAAGCATCTCCCAACTCCATCCTAAACTAATTGCTGCAATACCATTCCAGACTGTAGTTGACATAGCTTTCTTCTCTGTAATTTGTATTATTTTGCTGCTGCTTTTATTTACTGTACTTTTAATGTGTATGTGTGTCCTTTAGGGTGACCAGATAGCAAATGTGAAAAATGGGGACAGGAAGTCGGGGGTAATAGGCGCCATTACAAGACAAAGCCCCAAATATCGGGACTGTCCCTATAAAATTGGGATATCTGGTCACTTTAGTGCCCTTCTATTAAAAGGACTTTGAGTCCCCAAATAGCCATGTCAGATACTAGAGTATCTATGTAATTAGGAATCTGCTGTTGATGGAATTCTTCCTTTTCAAAACTAGCCACGTTTCATCTGTCAAGGCTTTGGTTCATGATAAACTATTTTGGGTTTTTTTGTAATAAGCTTGCTGTTGACTTTTTTTTAAACCAAGTTGAAGTGAAGAATTTTTCAGAATACAGTAAACCCTCGATTTAACGGACCTCGATTTAACGGACTTTGGATGCAACGGACAAAATTTCTGAGCAAGTCTGATGCATTCCTGATCCATTTCTGGCAGGGTGGCTGCCGGCTCCCGGCTGCCGCCCGGGTCATGGCAGCGGGCGGGCTGGCTGCCGGCTCCCGGCTGCCGCCTGGGTCCAGACAGCGGGCGGGCTGGCTGCTGGCTGCCGCCTGGGTCCAGGCAGCAGGCGGGCTGCGGAGCTGTCGCCCCGACCCTGTGGCGGGCGGGCTGCTGTTCCGACAGCTCATTTTTTAATTATTATTAAATAACGGACTTTTTGATTTAACGGACACCCCCTCGCCCGAATTAGTCCGTTAAATGGAGGTTTTACTGTATGTCAGTCAGCTCTCATTTTATGCTGTGTGAAAGGCAGTAACATTTGTGCTTTTCATTCTCCCTGCATTGCAAAGGTTGCCAGTTCAAGAATTAGTTGAATTTAAGCTCCTAATACTGGGCTGGGTTTACAATCTCCACTCACATTGGTGAGCAATCACTCGTGCAAAGTCACTGGGACTGCTCACAGGAGTAAGTTCTCACTAGCTGAGGTAAGGGTTGCTTGCAACTCTAGACCATTGTCTTTGATTCTGCTTGTTAACCATGGCCTGTTGCTGTTTAGAAATACTGTTGTTCTCTCCTCTTTCATATGTTCACTCCCTGAAAATGACCGTGTGTCATTTACATAAAAATCTGTCACTCACGTGTTAAATTCAAATCGCTTTTAAAAACAAAGTACAATAATGTTGCTTGTAATTTCAAGTGTCATGCATGATGATTCTCCTTGTGTAACAGATTTTCATAGTTCTCAAGTGCCAAGAGAGATATCTACATGTAAAGTAATATGTAAATAAATGATGCTCTTTGCACAGATGGCTGTGACTATATTTATTTACCTAACTTGGTGTGATAATTCAACTCTGCATGCCAGAAGGGTCCATAGATGGTTTGAATTAGGGCTGTCAAATGATTAAAAGAATTAATCGTGATTAATCATGCTGTTAAACAATAATAGAATACTACTTATATACATATTTTTGGATGTTTTCCATATTTTCAAATATATTGATTTCAATTGCAACACAGAATACAAAGTGTACAGTGATCACGTTTTATTTATTTTTATTATAAATATTTGCACAGTAAAAATAAAATAAATAGTATTTTTCAATTTACTTAATACAAGTACCATAGTGCAAACTCTTTATCATTAAAGTTGAACTTACAAATGTAGAATTATGTACAAAAAAACTGCATTCAAAAATAAAACAATATAAAACTTTATTATTTTAGAGCCTATAATTCCACTCAGTCCTACTTCTTGTTCAGCCAATTACGCAGACAAACAAATTTATTTACATTTGCAGGAGATAATGCTGCCCACTTCTTGTTTACAATGTCTCCTGAAAGTAAGAACAGGCATTCACATGGCACTGTTGTAGCCAGTGTTGCAAGATATTTATGTGCCATATGTGCTAAATATTTATATGTCCCTTTATTCTTCAACCACCATTTCAGCGGACATGTGTCCATAGTTATGGCGGGTTCTGCTCAATAATGATCCAAAGCTGTGCAGACTGAAGGGTGTTCATTTTCATCCCCTGAGTCAGAGGCCACCAGCGGAAGGTTGACTTTCTTTTTTGGTGTTCACGTTCCGTAGTTTCAACACCAGAGTCTTGCTCTTCAATAACATGCTCTACACCCTATCCCTCAGATGTTGGAAGTCACTTCAGATCCTTAAACCTTGGGTTGAGTGCTGTAGCTATCTTTAGAAATCTCACATTGGTATCTTTGCGTTTTGTCAAATCTACAGTGAAAAGGTTCTTAAAATGAACAACATGTGCTGGATCATCATCCGAGACGGCTATCACATGAAATATATGGCAGAATGCAGGTAAAACAGAGCAGGAGACACACAATTCTTCCGAAGGAGTTTGATCACAAATTTGATTAATGAATTTTTTTTGTAATGAATGTCATCATGGAAGCATGTCCTCTGGATGGTGGCCAAAGCATGAAGGGGCATACAAATGTTTAGCACGTCTGGCACAGAAATACCTTCCAGTGCCAGCTACAAAAGTGCCATAACGAATGTCCTCACATTCAGGTGACATTATAAATAAGAAGCGGACAGCAGTATCTCCTGAAAATGTAAACAAACTTGTTTCTCTTAGTGGTTGGCTAAACAAGAAGTAGGACTGAATGGACTTCTAGGCTCTAAAGTTTTACATTGTTTTGTTTTAGAGTACAATTATGTAACAAAAAAACCCTACATTTGTAAGTTGCACTTTCACAATAAAGAGATTGCACTATGGTACTTGTACGAGGTGAATTGAAAAATACTATTTCTTTTGTTTATCATTTTTACAGTGCAAATTTTTGTAATAAAAATATTAATATAAAGTAAGTACTGTAAACTTTGTATTCCGTGTTGTTATTGAAATTGATATATTTGAAAATGTAGAAAAACATCCAAAATATTTAATAAATTTCAAGTGGGATTCTATTGTTTAACAATGCAATTAAAACTGTGATTAATCATGATTAATTTGACAACCCTAGTTTAAATACAAGTGTATCATAATTTAGAGAGGGCTGTGCACCCAAACTACAACTTCGTATTCACTAAGTAGTCCTTACTCGGATGAGTAGTTGCAGCCATTTCAGTGAGCATTTTACAATAGTGCCCCCGTGTTTCTCTCTTTTTGGAACGACAAATAGAGCAAAAATGGACCATCTTAACATCTTGGAATTCGATCATTTTGGTGGCGATAGCTCTCATGGACAGCGTGGTGCTGTGGGATGGCCTATGAGAGTTGTATAATTACTGGGTCACCGACAGGTGTTCCTTTCCTCTGATGGTGAGCAAGAGAGAACAGAGATGGCAAGCCCAATAATTGATTCTGATTGAAAACAGAGAATCTATATGACAGCGGTGATTTATGGCACTGTAGATGAACTATATGTTTTAATAACATATTCTAACCTAGATAGTGACAGGATAAATACGCCGGTGTAGTGCATCCTAGAAGAGACAGGGAGACTTCGTATGGAAGCACGGGTGCTAAAGCAAAGGTTATGTGAATTCCTTCTTCTAGTCCACTCTGGAAAGAAGGCCTGTAAAAGTGAGCTGCTAGCACGTGTGAGTAAACTGTGCTGATAATGTGTGTAGCTGTGAGACTCATCAGAATTTCTTTTTTATGGCTTACAATGTGCCAACAGGAAAGAGGTAGTAGCAATATAAATGTCTTCACAAGCCCAATAAGACTAGAGTGCCTCAATCATTTGAAATAAACTCTTTGTGGAAGGACTACTGGATTTTTACATAAATATTACTTTTATGTAGTAAGTAAAGAATCTGATTTATCACTTTATTCATGACAAGCATCTGTACTGCTTCTCAGTTGCATTCAGAAAGAGAAAAGACAGCCAAGTAATTTATAATGTAACAGTTTTCTTAGTCTATATACCTCTTGTTTATTGAGAAATAATTTGCTTAAGCAGGCACAAAGTGGAAAGTCACATGAGTAAATTTTTATTAATCATTCGCCGAACTGATCGATTGTAATTTGAATCCTGTTAGGTTTATTTCTTCATTAGATATTAATTCTGCAGGGTTTCACATATTGTGGAATTGACCTAGACTATTCAGTGCAGCTGCATCCTTATGTGATGATGATGATGATAATAATAATAATCAGTTGCCCGTCTGGAGCATACTTTATCACTTTGGCAGTTGAGCACCAATCCTGACAAGCACGGAAACATTTTAATCATGTGTGTGTGTCTGCAAGTCCTCAAAGAAATTCAGCTAAAATACATTTATTCAATTTATTTCCTTTTAAATTAATATTTTAAGGGATTTTTAGTACTCAGGCATTTGAACCAAACCCATACATTCAAACCCTACCCTCAAACTCTAGGGAAATTCAGATCAAGAAATACACTTTATAGCTTGGTCCTTATCTCTAATTTTAAGCAATTGATTGAAGTATTCCTATAAACCAAGGAAGAATGAATGGAGGCCTAGGAAAGGGATTGGAAGTGATGAGAAAGGAATAAGAAGCAGGAAGAAATGTGAGGAGAAAATGACAATGGGAAGGTGATGATTAGTTCACTTATCTTTGGAGTCAGTCCATAGTTGCCAATGGACTTCAATTAGCACCATATTTTTGTCAATCTTTATTTTCAAGGCCAACATCAAATGTAGTTCTGATCTGTGGGAACTGGATTTTGCATTACAAGATTTAAAATGGTATCTAGTAGGAAGAGGTGGGTTTAAAACTCCATGATAATTATAAAATCAACTTCATATCCAGATCAGCTGTTAGTACAGCAAGAAATCATGAGCAGGAATGCAGTTCGTCCAGAACTGATGAAGTGGAAGAAAAGGGAGAAAAGAAGGATAGGAAGGATGGGTAAGGGAATGCATCAAGAACAGGAAAAGAATGAGGATGAGAGGAAATGGGTTACTGGAAGTTGAACTAAAGAAAGAAGCAGGATGGTTCATATAATTTGTTCCCTAGCATGATGCACCTGCTTCTGGGAAGGAGTTGTTAGCTATCCTTGATCATTAGAGTAATGAAGAATTCGATTCCCAGGCACTTGAGAAAGCACAGATTTCCAGAAAGATGTTGCCATGTTCTTTTATTAGCATTTTATGCATCTGCTGTCATTCCCATCTTATATTCAGAACTAACAATGGTTTTATGGAACTCAGGAGTGTGTATGCTATTTGGTCGTCATTCTGGGATTGGTTGGTGGAGATCCTGATATGTGCAGTGCTAGTAGCCGTTGTGCTTCTGGAGTCATTTGAAAAAGGTGTTGTACAAATGATTGTCAAGTATATAACTAGAATAGGATTAAAAGATTCAGGGTTGGGCTGCTGCAAGCCACTATGTGTCTAGCTTATCCGAGACACGTGTCTCAGCATTAATCCGGCACACTAAACCTTTCAGTATAACAATTACATCCCATAGTGTCCACACTGGGCACTGTAAGGAAAAGCTGCATTATTTATGCATTTATCGTTTCTCCTTTTTCCTATAATTTTTTCTCTTCCCTCTTTCTGATTGGTAATTGTTGAAGATATCCATATACAAATAGGCTTTTTCCCTCACGTCCTTCCTGCTTGTATATTACAATGAAACCTAAGTGACATACCAAATGGTTGCTGTGTAGAAGTTACTGTAATATAAACGGAAGATTTGGCCTTTGTTATCGGCTCATGAAAGAGGAAACGGAGAGAGGGCAAGGTTTTCAGATATGCTATTAACTTGCAGTTGGAAAGGATTCCAGTAGTAACAGCAGTGGAATGGTATATGTTTACCTTTAAATGTCTTACTTAATTTTGTGCACTCATATAAGTTCACTTTTATGGTCTGCAGTTCCTTTCAAAGATTTCCAGCATTCCCTCTTCAAAGGACTCTTGGAAAGCGACACAGCTATGCCAACTTAGCAGAGAAAATTACAAATTACTAATTTAAGTGCTTCTTAGAATCATTTTCCTTTTGTTTTGTATAATTTCCACACTTATAAAATCAAACTTTCAGTTAAATGTTTATACAGTAATTCAGTCGGCTTAAGCCATCTGCTGGTATGGCATCTGCAGAGTTGTTTTGATGCATACTTAGTATTGTTTCCGTCGTGAGTCTTGTAGGCTTGTATTTTAGTTGCAAAAGGATCATTTTCTTCAGCACAAAAGACGTGCTGTTTGTATCCAGGAATCTAATTGCTGGCTTCATTTCAAAACTCTACTTCAAAACAACTTCTTATGCCTCTAAAATCCTTATTCTGATTGACGTTTACTTTTCAAAATGTGTGTTCAATCTTATCTTGCTCTTTTATTATACTTTCCTTTGTATCAGTATTGAAAAAACCCTTTCATTTGAGACGTGTATAGGTAGATTTGAAGCATTAGTATTCATACTTGCACGTTAACAACCGTTATAACACGTACCAGAGGGAAAATATTATTTCTCGTAAATGCTCAATAATTATAGTCTTTATTGCATCAAAACCTGTGTTTTGACAGATTGTGGAAAGCTTTCAAAGATTGTGTGGGATGGATGACAGATAGCTGCAGGTGGAAAATATTTTTTAGCCATTGGGTTTTCTTTTACTGGTAATGTAAATATTCTTCCAAAATAACATTAACCTTCTAAACAGGTTTGGTAGTATACAGTGCTAACGTGTATTAGAAAAATATATCAATGAAATAATTCTTAAAGATTACAACAAATTACTCTAAGGTTGGGGCAGTTATGTCTCTTTTCATTAAGTTGTAACGTAGGAGAGACGGGGAAATTGCTGCTGCTGGATTTAGTGCTTTAGGTGTAATTTGAATGGGTGTACTAATTTCTTCATTGTAACTTGTGTTAATTCCTAGTCTAAGATAAATTAAGAGGAAAGATGATCTGTTATTAGAGTTTACAAAAATTGAATATATTTAACCCATTCGCACCATGTGCATACACAAATATATATATATGTTAATTTTGTGTGAATTATGTTCAGTGTGAGCAATGTTTTTCCATTGTGGTATATTGACAGTTTTGAAATAATATGCCATGTGGGCCCAGTTTTCAAAATGATGCCCTACTATTTCCAAAATATTCATCTGTAATCATATAGTAGATGCCTGTCACACCTCGGGTACAAAGCAGGTGACAAGAGGTATAGCTATATTGATTTGCACTTGCAATTCTTTTAATTTTTGTGGGGTGGATACAAAAATTCAGATAGACATTTTGCTTTTGCAGATTGTATCTCGAAGCCATTCATTCTCAAAGCCAGGAATCTCACATTAAACATTTTTTGTTGAACTGATATCCTGATGCATGTATTTTGAGAGTTTAACAAACATGTGAGCAATCCCCATCTGATTGTGGAAACATTCTGTTCCTACACTAAGATGTCTGAGGAGCTGTAATTTTAGGAGTCTCCAGAGTATCAGGATACCTCTATAAACTTATATGGTTTTAGGGTTTAAACGGATCTGAGAGTGATCTATTCCAGCTTGGACACTATGGATGAAATGCAGGCCATATTAAAATCAATGTAAAACTCGCATTGACTTGTATAGGGCTACGATTTCACCCATTGAGTGGAATGGGGAAGGAATATACAATTTGCTTTCCACCTCCCTCAACACTAATTTGGGAAGATCATTCCATTAATTTAGAAAGCTATATGAACTATAAGTGTATGAAATAGACATTTTGCCAGTGGTTTTACCTTGTTTAAAGGTAGGGCTTGTCAACACTCTTCTAGACCAGATAGTGAATTAGAATTGGACTCAAAAATTCGTTCCATTCCAGGTTAATTGCACAAGGCAGAGACGAACAATCTTACGTCAAGTGCTGCCACTTTTTATTACTCCATAAACAGTGGGTAAAAATAAAAAATTCCCAGATTCCAACAGCATTCCCAGTGCTTAAAATGATACTATCTCTAAAACTAGAATGAACTTCTTCACTGTGCCCATGTAGCGAGGTGAGACCCCCCCAGTGCGGTGCCTCCTGCTGGTTGTCCAGGGAATTAGCTCATCTCCAGCTTCGGAGCGCCCTCTACTGGCCAGTGGCTCACCTGCCTCAGGACCCCATGTCCCTCCCAGACCCCTATGCCCTTACCTTTCGAGATTCTGCCCCCCGCACTCTGGGTCTTCCCACCCAGAGGAATCCCTAACCTCTAAACCTACCTTGCCTCAGTGGCTACTGTCAGTCATCATCTAGCCCCCACTCACTGGGGAAAACTGCAGTCTGTAAAAGTCACTCATCATTGGCAAGGGGGTCAGACCAGCTGCCTTTGCCTATTCCCTCTGCAACCCCAGTAACGTTTGGCCTTAATCAAGGCCTTCAGTTGCCATGCTGGAGCTCCCCGGGGCCTCTTGCCTTTCCCCGGCCCTCCTCCACTTCAGTTACCCTTTTCTCCCAGGCAGACGGGTCCTTCTTTCTCCACAGCTAGATAGAGAGTCCTTCAGCTCCTGGCTCACAGCCTCTTTATAGGGCCAGCTGTGACCTGATTGGGCTGGCCACACCTGTGGTCAGCTGCTCCCTTAGCTGCTTTTCCCAGCTGTAGGCCTCTTCAGAGCTGCTTTTAACCCCTGCCTACTGAAGTGGGGCAGCCACCCCACTACAACCCACTATATGATACAGGTTAAAATCTGAACATTTGTGTGCTTTTTTTATATGCTCAGACCATGATCCAAGAAGATAGAGAGCTTCATGGAATTTCAAATGGCCAATGATGCTTTGAAATGTAACTCCTTTTCCCTCCTTTGAAAAGCTCTGAAGAACTGCATTTCTTGGTTTTATTTTAAGCCTGACTCTTCTTAGTCATCTTTTCATAGGTGGGGGGCTCCTTTTGGAATGTCATTCCTTGTGAAGACAGCAGGGGTCACTTAAGTTTATTGTTCTGCAACAGTTTCTACAAATGTGTCTTTAGACTTGTCAGGATTGATCTGTGTCTAAAAATCAACTACAGAAGCAAATGTAGACGCTAAATGTACTTTATTTCTGAGTGAACATGTTGTCTACTGAACATGTTCAGCCATACTGAAAAAAGTGATCAGAAGTCGGGCAAGAATTGTTAGATAGTTAAGGATTTAATAAACATTCTAACAGTAAATACATTTTACATAATGTAAACATCTGAAAAACATTATGCCACTAAGAATGCATTTTACTTAAATACAATTGTATTGTCCAAAGAATATCCACTCATAGAAATGTAGGGCTTTGTAGCAAAATGGAGAAGAGCGATCTTGGTACTACTGACCATCTTAAAGCAAATGAAAGATTGAGATGTCAGAGTCAATTGGCCGGTAGCTAGCAAAAACAACCTTACATAAACTTCCCAGGAAGCTAGACTAGAAGCAACATTCTTTCCTACTGGACGGAGAGTACAATATATGTAGCCTGTTCAGAAAATATACGTTTCCACTTTGACCAGCAACACAAACTATAGTCTTCCATCCTGTTAATTTAAGCTTTTAGAAAACAAACTTTCAGCCCTCCAAAAATGAAAGAATTAATTTGCCAAAAGGTGTTATGTCTGAGTAAAGAATTTTTAAAGAACGCAACAAACCCTTTTGTACTGGAACTGAAATTCTAAACAGCCAAGACTACTTTTTTAATATTTGTACTTTTGGTAAGTACCAGCCAGTTCAATTCAGAATACCACCTCTGCATTCTTCTCCTTCCCATGGTCATTTCTTATTCCATTCTTGTCAAACACAGACTCTTTATAATAGGAGCCGGATTAGGAGGTGAAATGGAGACTAGAATCCAGTGCCTTTGTGTTGGGAATGACATTAATTTCCTTTTAAGGAGAAAATTATGGTGGTGGGGAAGATGTGAGCACCCAAAAGTTGGAGACATAAGGGAGCATGAAATGGGTTTCCTATATTCAGTGGCATGTGTAGGCTTTGAAAGGAAGTTATGTAATGATTAGCTGACATCAGCTGGGGGGAATTGCTTTTGCTTTATAAATATTATAGATAGTACATAGAATTACGTCAGTTTGACTTTCTACCTTCATAATCTCCAGACAAACTCTGCACTTGTCTGTTTTGTACACAGAACAGTTGTCTTGTCTGTATAATTCCCCCCCCCCCATCTGTCTAAGTTGATCATGACACATTATCTTCTTGCATTGGACTTGAATTCTATCTGCAGTTAAAAGTACATGCTTTAAAATAAATCTGAGAGCACCAAGTCAAGCAGAAGAATCCACTGGCAACGTCTTTCCTATTCTCACGCTTTTCTTCCATTGCATTAAAGTTCTATGGTCAGATTAGAATGTGGATTTCAAGAAAAGGAGACTAATGGTTATCACAGATTAGACTCTCTTTTGGCAAGACATTTTAAGAGGCGCATGGCTTAGTGTAATACCCTTAACATTGTCAGGTTCTTTAGATAGCATTCTGTATTGCGGTGCTATCAGAGGCAAAAAAAAGGTGTTACAGGCAAACAGAAGACAGAATGAGCCCAAAATCCTTTCAGAAAGAAAGTAGTTAAGGCTTGGCATGGAGTTAAGCAGGGACATATTATTGACCATTGTAACAGGGTTAGATGTAACAGGGTGAGGTGAGAACACTGGAAGGAGGAGGTAGTTTTAGTTGAAACTAAATCTGATCAGATTTGTGCACATGCATCCAGTTGATGAAAAGTGGAGCAGTACATGAGGATCCAAAGGCACAAGTTATCGCTGATGATGTAACTCTTCTCTCATTGAATTTGTTGGGAGTTTTTATCCTTGACATCAATGAGGGAGGAGAGGTAGCCCAACAGTGAGCACTTAAGAAGAACATCCCACCAGGAGCCTTTAGGTTTGAATGTGCTAGTGTGAGGTTTAGGGAGACAAGCAGCTGCATGGCTGACTTTCCTTTTCTCCCTTCCGCCACTGCTTGATGTAGGAAGGGATAATGTCCTTTTTACACCCATTGGTGTGTGTGTCTGTGTGTGTGTATTACTAAGGGCTGGTCTACAGTAGGGAGAGGGATCGACCGAAGATACTCAACTTCAACTATGTGAATAATGTAGCTGAAGTCTGCGTATCTTTGGCCAACTTATCTACCGTCCTGATGGTGGCAGCAGTCGGCACCGTGCTCCCTCATCGACTCCAGCGTGCTCCCCCATCGACTCCAGCTTGCACCTCTCGGCAAGTTGGAGTTCCGAAGTTGACGGGGACGGTGTTGGCGATCGATTTATCATGTCTTAACGAGATGCAATAAATCGATCACCAAAAGATCAATTACTACCCGCCGCTCCGGCGGGTAGTGAAGACATACCCTCAGTTTAGGAGTGTAAGGAAATACTGAAGGAGCCAGTGCAGACTGTAGACTCTTACCAATATGATCAAATGCTGAATTGAAAGGGTCAAAAATGAGGTTTGAGGCCTAGGTAATAGGGTTATTAGCTCAATGCACAATAACACTGTTATTTATCATTAGCTGTTAGGTAGGATTTGCATATGTGGTTTTAGCAATCAACATTATGAAAAAGTTGAGTCTCAGGATTCAAGGTAAAGAAGGGGCTGTTTGTTTTAGAATTCAAACACTACCATGTTTCCCTTTAGTTGACATTATTTGTGAGTGAACAATAATTTAGATATACTTTTCTATCACCTCCATGGTTTGGTAGCAGTGTAAGAAAGATGATAGGTTGCCATTGTGCTGCTACCCACTACTACATCATACAGGATTATTATAGGAGAGGTACTAGTTCATACACTAATAATCAAAAAAGTAATTACATCTGTATTTAGCAAGATGGATTTAAAATACAAATCAGCAATCTACTCCATGCAAATGTATGGAGGCTGTGTTTGTAGGACATTATATCCAGAAGAGGAAAGAAATGGTTTTAACCTAAATAGATATTCCTAAGAGGCATGTCTCCTATTACACTGAACATGCGCTGTAGCAGTGTGCTTATCTGCCTTTTAATGGTGTCTATAAAGAGATCAAAAAAATGTCAAATGCGCTTTTCAAAGTGCTGTCGGTGGTTTTGTAAAACCCCACCAAGTCATATCTAAAGTTGTTAGTCCTTCAGCTCTGATGTGGCCATTGCACCAAACCTGAGGCATGTAAGCTTCTGCGTTACCACTTTCCATTGATGAAGCGGTGAACCAATTAATAAATCTGCACTGCCCATCTTTGAGCAAGACAAGACGGTATATTCCTGGGGTACAGTGCTGGAAGCTGGGGGGATTTGGCTCTGGTGCCATTCTCTAGGTATTCATGAGTGGCTCTAGGAGCATTCATGCAATCTAGCTGGGTATGGGGATCCAGATGCTGTTGTGTTGAGTCATCACAGTGCCTGGAGGGGCTTGCTGCTGGTCACTGGCAAGGCGTTGTGAGAGACAGCCCAGGCTAGAGAGAGTTAAGGGGACACAGCGATACTACAGCAGTCCCAGGCTGCACCCCGGGGGAGGATTCCCTCACAGTGTCTACATTGGAATAAAAGATCTGCAGCGGCGCCGCAGCTGGCCCAGGTCAGCTGACTTGTGTTCGTGGGGCTCAGGCAGCTGGGCTTAAAGTTGCTGTGTAGACCCACTTTGCGGGGTCCCAGAGCTTGGGCTCCAACCTCAGCCCAAACGTCTACACTGCAATTTTACAGCCCCATTGCCCAAGCGAGTGGGACCAAGTCAGCTGCAGGGGTTGAACTGCAGTGTAGATGTACCCAGTTATAGAGAAGTTCAGACTAAATGATCTTATGGTCCTGCCTGGTCTTAAACTGTATGATAAGACATAATGTAGACAGATATGAGGCTCTGGATGACTGTCCAAATACAAGAACTCTGAGAGGCATGATTAATGAAGATATTGGCCTCCAAAAGCTTGGAAAATAAAACTGTCTTCATGATAGCTGGGATGTACCAAGCATAGGGGGACAGCATGAAAAATGCATGAATCAGAGCATGGAAGCAGGAGCAAAGCTAGGTGAAAGTAAGCAGGAATGTAGGGAGTGAGAGACTATGTAGGAAAGACGAGAAAGAGCAAGGAAAGCATGGTGGAGTGGTGGTGGGAGGAGGTAGAGGACCATGAAGGAAAAGGAGCTTGAATTAACACAGCAGAGGGGAAACAAGAGAAAGGGTTCAAGTTTTGTAACAAAGTCCATTTCTATATGTTTTCCTCTTTCAAGACTCAAATGGATGCTCTGCGTAGTTAATGCTTTAATTTCCTCTGAGAAAGTGGTGAATAAGTACCCTCAAAGAGGACTCTGAACCCCCCTAACATCAGTCATCTGTTTGTAGCCTTATACTCTTGCAGCACTTTGGCTGAGCAAATTAGCCTGAAGTGTTGTGCCCTTGGCTGGCAAATCCTTTCAATCCAGTTGAATGGACAAAATGAATACCCAGATTGTTCTGATGTCTGTTATTCTCTTGTGTTTATCTGGTTGAGCTGTCAGTCAGGCCATTATAACTGTGGTGCACACTCAAATGCCTTGTCCACTCACAAAAGCCGAGTCTATGGAGGATAAGCTAAACAAAACTGGAGAAAGACTGTTGACAAAGTTATGGGGTCTGGCAAATGGCTCAGGTAAAAGCAGAAATAGGTTTCTGAGTGCTACAGATGTTTCTAATAATGTGTATAGTTTAAATGTATGATGCACTGCTATTTTATGTCAGTAAATAAGTGTCTGTAGAAATTTAGATTTGCATAGATATTCAAACATTCAGATACAGGAGGATTTTGAATTTAAATGTAAGTGTACAGAGCATTTACCAGAGGGAAAATTGTTTTTCGTATAATTATCGGGAAAAACATACCATTTACCAATATAGTTTTACCATCGCACATTGCTGCAGTGGTCTGTCATGTATGGTAATCCTGCCTGCAGCCGTGACCAGGGTTGGCCTTATCATAAGGCAAACTGAGGTCGCCGCCTCAGGTGCCAGACTGGGGGGCGGGGAAGGGGGGTTGCCACTAGGACCCAGCCTATAGAAAATTGTGTCTGCTGCTGGTGTATATTTCTGCTCTAGAAGCACAGAGATGGTTGAGTGCTGTGCTGGAGGAAGGGGGGCACAAGAGACCTTTCAAAGTTTTGGCCCAAGTGAGGTGTTATGGGGGCATCATTTGAGCTCCACACCTCAGGTGCTAAAATGTTGTGGGCCGGACCCAGCCATGTTCTATGCCAAGTCTTTGAGAAGGATAGTGGAGTTGTGGGGTGGAACCCATAATCCATCTGGCTAATTGTACAATGCTATTCATGGGCAAGGGAAAATTACTTCCTTTCCCCCAGGTTGAGGAGTTCATTTCCTGAAACATGAGATTTAATTACCACCACTTTATCATAGGAAGCTATAAATGTTAGACCTAATTGTGACCACTTCTTTCAAGCCAATAGGTCTATGTGGATTAGTAAGGCAATCACATCTTGGCTGTTGATATTAGACATAAACCAGTTATAAGTCTAGCTACTGTATTTGGCCCTGTGAGCACTTGGAGTAGTGAATTTCCAACACTGACTACATGTTAGATGAAGATTATTTCTTAGAAATGTAATTTTTTCTCTGGTATACTGAATTATCAGTGTGACTCTTAGCAGTTTTTGAAACTAATTTGATTGAATGGCATTAAATCCTGTCATCTGGATATAACTTAAGTCCTTTTCATTCTTTAGCTACATCCTTGTGTTCATAATTAACAAGCTTATCAGGGATTCAGTCTACAGATCACAGTCCTGCCAGGTACAGAGATGTACCACTTGTCTGAGCAATGAGGGACAACAGAGCAGTATGTCCTCCCTTCCTAAAGAAAACCATTCAATACTTGTCTTTCTCTACACACACACGCTATCTATAGCTGCAGCTCATCATCAGTCTAACCAAGAAGCAGAATGAAGTTTAAATAATAAATTGTAAATTTTCATGTCTAGCTGAGGATTTATGAAGGATGCACAGTCTGTGAAGAAGTTGCTACTGAGAAAACATAACATAATGCAGCAACGTCTCTCTTATCTAAGCGTCTGTATCTAAAACCCAATCGCTTTGTTGGCTGTGATGATAACTGTAACGGACATTACAGCTATTTTTCATCAAATGCTTGTTAGTGGATTTATAGGATCCCTAATATACCAATGCACTCATCTGGCAGGGATTTCAGCAAACTAGACTTGCAGTGGAGTACTCATTGAAAGTCATGGTAACTTGCACGTTGCTTATTTCTCATCCACCCTCAGAAGATAATTAGCAAATGTGCCATTTATCATTATGTACTTTGTAGAAGGAGATCCCCTGAATGGGACAAACTGATAAGAGTCGAATAAAGAAAGTTTTCCCCCAAATCCATAATTCTGGGTGTCTCTGTCTGTGTGTGTATGTTCAGGTCTGTATGTACAAACACACACCTGTACATATCAGTGCTATCAAGCAATTTAAAAAGTTAATCACGAGTAATTGCATGATTAAAACTATTAATCACAATGAATCATGTGATTAATTGCACTGTTATACAATAAGAGAATACAATTTATTTAAATATTTTTGGATGTTTTCTACATTTTCAAATATATTGATTTCAATTACAACATAGCAATAAATCAAAGTAGAACATGCTACACATATGTGGCAGCATATGCCACCAGGGAAAGGACCAGTCAGCTGTCTCTTCCCTCCCATCTTCTGTAAACACCAAGATTTCTGGGAAGCCAAGAAAGCCACCTAAAGTCATTTCCGTGAAGATGATAGAACTTGACTTGATGGTAACTTTGCATCTCTCGGACCACAGGACTGTGAAGGGTCTATGGCAGAATTTTCCTAGACGAGGAAACCCCAGGCAGCAAGATCCCTTGATCTTATGATTCCTCCTAACGTGTTGCTGTCTTCCACTGAATTTGACTATCCTTTTTTGTATTTATAACTTAATTTTATTGGAAATAGTCTTAAAGTAACAGTACTAATGAAATCAGCCTGAAACCTTAGTTTCAGTTTTCTCTTCCGACATTCAGTGTGTACGGTCCTTGAGACTTCTTTTGCAGATTTTATTGTGTACTTAAATAAAAGCCGTAAGAAGTACTTTTGTCAAATCACCATATATATCTAGCATTGCTGTGAGAGAAACAAAGGTTGTGTTGTACCATTGCCCAGCAGAGCCAAGAAACCATGCAAGATATTGATAATTGATTCAATTTTATATAGGTTAAAAACTAGCTTTTCCCTCCTAGTGTGAAGGTAATGGTTTTGTCTGTAGAAAGATAATAATCCTATGAACCACTTCTACGCTCTCTATTAGAAAATAGTACAGTTTGCACTTGAACATAATGCCCATGTCAACTCAGCTTTTTAAACACTCATCTTAAAAAAAAGTCTTCAAGGACTAGGAAGATTTTCCTGAGACTTCAAGTTAAGTTGGAGGAAATGAAAAAGTCACAAGGATAGTGTCAATTAAAGTGTTTATCCTGATATACCTACCCTGGAAAAAGCATCTTCAAACATGAAAGCTGTTTTCTTTCCATTAAAAAGTTTTCATTGCATTTGGTTTCCATAGAGACTAACATAGCTGGGTTTTTTCCCCACCACATTAAGGAAAGAACATTTGGTGTGCTTTATTTCCCAACAATGTTCTTCATAAGACTCTTCATTTATTGAAAAAAATAAAATAAAAGAGAAATAAATTTAAACCTTGCAACAATATCTGTATGCGGGAGACGACTTGATTTACAAGCTTAGGTAATTTCATTTTTGTTCACACTCCTCCAATTGAGAGGCTACCACAAACAGCATTACAGCAATGAAGGGAAGAGATGGGGAATTTATCAAGCCATTTATCAAATTATTTTCACAGTCTATCAAAATTACCCTTTGCGTTTCCTCTATAGTGTGCTTGTATGTTCAGACAGGAAAGTGTAGCAGAGTGAACAGCAAGTCTGCAGGGTATCTTCCTATACAACCACAGAGCAATGAGATGGCCAACACGGCTGGTTCTTAGGCAAACCCATTTCACGAATTTGAATGGGCTGACATAATGATCATCTATAAACTAAATCCTGAGCACTGTAGACCTGGGATAATTATTTGATGAAGCAGGTATTTGAGAAAATGAAATATAAAAACCAATTAAGCAAAAGATAGAGCAGAGCAAGGAGGGTGAAATTCACCTCTCTACAGAAGGCCTGTGTAATGCCTCTACGTCTCACTTAAACCCTGGAAACAGGGCTTGAGTAGCATGTAAGTGGTGCAGGTCCTCTGCACAGGGGTGAATTGCATTCTGGGAGAGAAAGAAGGGAGGGTGAGACAGAAGGGCAATGCACATGCTTCAAAGGAAATGGCTCTAAACTTAGCATCCTCAACAGCAGGTCTCAATAGATGATGATGTTGACAAAGAAGGAAAAGGGTAAACAAAAAACAACGGAGATTGAAGGAACCATTCTAGTAAGAAATCTTTAATTTCTAGTCAGTTTTAAAGGGTTTGAGAAGGTTGACTTTTTTTTTAACAAACCAGTTCAAGTACATGCCTTCAGATTATAAAAGTACCTGAAATTGCCTAGAATATCAGCATGCATAGCTTGTTAGTATTTACATATATTTACATAGGAAAACAAGAGAAAGATCTACAGTTATTTACAGTCTACATAGGAGAAGAGAAAGGCAGCATAATTGTATTTCCTAAAATACAGTAGTTGAATAGTCAGCACATGCATATTAAGATATATTTGCATGATAGAATGCAAATGTTTTAAGACATACCTTTTACACTCTCTATGCTAAGATATAGCATAATAAAGGTATTTTTTTGTTTTGTTTTGTTTCTATTCTATTTGCATCAAGTGCTTTAAAATGTTCACTAACACAGCGGCAGCGTTATTTACCCTGGCAATTAAAGCAACAGTACACACAATAATTTCCTACTAACTAGCAACAAGCTGCTGGTGAATGAAATATCTATTGTTTCTCATTATCCATTGACCAACATACAGGGATCTCTCCTTGTAAAGGCAGTGCCTAAGCTATCACCATTAATTATAGAAGTAATATAAATGAGACTCTACAGTATGTACTAAATGAAATATTAACAAGGCCAGTGTCTTTGAGCCTGAAAGATGCACTAACAGGGCTCACTTTACAGCAGGCTAGCTATGAAAATCACACATACATAATACAGGAGTGCTTGGCATATAGCGCTAAGCCTAGACATTAGAGGCCTGTTTACTAGATCTGTATTATTGCAAAATACATTCCCTTAATTAGTTTCTGGAAGACAGTTAGTAGTTAATTTCTAATCATGATATGTCCCCATCATAACACCCTGTGGTTTTTTTCAATGCATTTTAGTGCCGAGCTGTATATATGTATATCAACAGACAAAAATCAGTCCTGATTTTTAAAACCTAAACAAACAGCTTTTTACATACTTGTCCTGAAAGGTCACTTGCTCAAAAAACATATTGCTGTTTGTTTTTTTTCTCACACAGCTGAAATCATATTCAGGCTAAAATGATTCTGTATAAAATAAGAGAGGAAGCCAATTGTTGGTTTCTTCGGTACTGTGATGACATTCTTGGCAATACTGTGCATGAAAAAGGTCTTAATTCTCGCTAGTAATAGTATTAAAAGGTTATATAAATATATACAGCATATACAGGATTGTAGGTATACATACATTTATATAAAGGGTTTATATATATATATAATAAATGGTAAGTACAGCAAAAACTTAAAACAGTTAAAGTCAACATAAATTATTAACTGAAACCATGTGTCAACAAATTTCATCTTCATTTCCAGTTAGCTTTCAGCAGTCACATATATCTGAGCATCAGTGGACCCTATTCTGAATGTTTTAGTTACAGCAGTGTATCTGATTTTTCTTTGTGGTAAGTTACACGTGTTACTGATAAGAAACCTGACCTGTGTGTCAAATTCGTGTTTACACATTAATATCTGAGCCTGGTTTGATTGGCTGTTTATTTCAGTGTGATTTCCAATATGTTATTGGGGTTCCTTTTTTGACCAATTGAATGTTTTTTGTGCACTATACTCCTTGCATGGGGTTATGGTACAGATTCCGAAATCTCAGAAAACAGGTGAAGGGAACTTTACAAACACAATCTACCCCCTGATATTGCTGCCTTTGATGCGAGCTCCTTGGCACTTGCCCTGAGTGCCAGTGGCCACTTTTGGGAAATGGAACAAGGACTACTCTTTTTGGATATGAATGTACCAAGGTCAACCTAATCTTGTCCCTGCCCCAACATGGAATGAAACAAACAATGCTAATTCTCTCACAGTAACTCTCAAATCCCAAGAATAGGGAACAATATGAAGCAGTACGCTGCTGCTAAGTGCAATGATACAGCAATAACAGACGGAGGAACAATCATGTCCACAGTCGGCAGAGTGGTGGAATAATGATTTTTAAAAAATCAGGTGAAAACAGTAACTGATATTTTGGAGACAAAAAATTAAGCAGAGTTGAGCACTGTGAAAGGCTAAGCCCTGTTAAAATGCCAACCCCTAATGTACTTTGCTGCTGTTTAAATCCTGGTTGTGCAATGTCCCATTGTCTCCCTTCAAAAAATAGTTAAAGATCAAGGAAATATTTTTCAGAAACAGATCTCCCACTTTAATAAGATGTTTAGAAAGAGGAAGAGATACATATTGGGAAATAAGTAACTTGCTATAAGTATCCCTGTGTGCAATTTGGCCCCTTGTAATATATTCAAAGGTGATGGAACAGTGAATCCATTGATCATCCTCCTCTGTGCTGTTTCCTTTTCTGATACTCACCTGTACTTCATCTGACAAGTTTCTCAGGAGACACGCAAATTTGTATATGGGGTGGCATCGCTAAGCTCCCTTTTCCATTTGACTTGGGCAAAAGATCCATCGGGTGTGAGTGAGATCAGAATAGGGCCCAGTGTTGCAAAGGATTTAGGATTTCATACTGCTCATACTGCTGAACAATGGAGTTTCTACAATAAAGAAAAAATTGTATGTTAAACTTGTCTTTTGTCAGCTATTTTGCCAACCTGGTTCTACAGCTTCTAAGCACTTTAATGATAGTTTATAGTATAATACTTTACACTTAGTGCTTTTCATCCAAAGCACTTTCCAGACACAAAATAATCCTCACAACAGCCCTGTGAGGTGGGTAAGTTATATTACTTCCCCTGCATTTTACAGCTGGGAAAACTGAGGTGTACACAGGTTACGGGACTTGCCCAAGTTCACACAGTGAGTCAGTGTCAAGGTCAGGAATACATCCTGGGTTTCCTGACTCACTCCAGTTCTGTATTATGCTATGAAAAAAAAGGGTAGGCAATCTTTGTTTGACCCAGGATGTTGGAAATATGTAGCTTTTAGAAACAATTCATTAACATTATTAATATCGTATTGACGGTTGCATAACACAAACACCAAAGTGCCATTATCAAAATACATTTATTGCAATGGAAACATTTTCTTTTGCAAAGTTAAAACCTAGAGTGTAGTTTAAATATAACTGAATGTACTGAATACAATTGAAATAATCATTTCCTCTTAATGCCTCAGCAGTAGAAAACAAATCCTCTTTTGTGAACTGTTGCAATTTTCCTATTCAGGGAATATAAAGTATTTATCTGCTATAATATATGTATAGTGTGCAGAGGTCTTAGTGACTGTGTGTAAAGTTACCACTTGAAACCAGCTAGGAAATATTTTGCAAGTACATTGTATTTTTGAGTCGTTGTAAAATATTTTGGGGAATTAATTGAAAAGGAATGGATCAGAGTGAATAAGCAAATCTTCTAGATTTTAGTATAAGTATTTTATTGTTTTTTAAGAGACTACTCTGGTTGATACAGAAGTTTTCTGAGGAAAAAGAGATTGCAGTAATTTCTCTGTTTTTGATGTGGTTCAATAAGAGCTTTGAAAAGGTTGGAATTATAGAGCCAGTTCGGGTCAGGTTTTCTTGCTGGCTGTTGGGTATAGGTAGCACCTTGAGTGAAGTGATTCTTATTTGTCATTCAATCAGACCTGGCAGTTCAGAAGAGGCATTTTTTTGATTACAGATATGGTTTCAATTTACCATATTCACCCAAGTCTCTACTTCACATTTCTCTATTGAAACAACAACCTGGAAGTCCTATTTTCTTATTTTACATTGATACATATATTTTCAGGCCAACAGCGTCATTTGGGGAGTGCTGTGGGTGGGAGTACTGTAGACAGAGGTAAGCAGTTCTGATATAATGCCATGTATGAGATTAAAACTGTACACTGCATTGTAGAAGGGAGAACCATCTGAACAAAACACACACTACCCTTTGGCAGCAGCAACATGTATTTGAAAGAGAAATGTATTACTTGTAATAGTATTCTTAAAAGTGTATTTTGATTGGCTTTGATTTTTACCTCAGGAGGCTAATTAATCTTGTCATCTAATAAGGAGTCCTTAGTTACAAAATGCAAAATACAGCAAATAAGGTTCTAGGCTGAGTTCTCTCATTTTACACTGGGCTTCCACAGCAACTGATGCCACTCAGAAACTCTCAAGATTGGCCTCAAAAGTGCTTCTGGACATGGGAAAATCCTGAAGGCCGAATGAATTGCTGATGAGCAGTAATGATTTATAATTGCTCATGTTTACAGCGACGTCTGCTGCTGTGTCCATTGGTTGTTTTAGACTATGCCCACATAGACATGTGAATCATACAAAATTAATACCAATTTGTACCTACTATTTGAACATTTTAATGTGGTAACTAGAGAATGGAATGGGTATATATTGAGAGGAACATGAACTAAAATCCAAGTTCTGGACAGCGTTCACATTGTGGTTACTAGAAATTCAAACCTTGATTCAAATTTTGTGACTTGAGCCCAATTTTATTATAGAACAGGAGCCAAAGCCGCCTCTTTGAAGTTGCAGTCTCAAATGTTACATTCCCAACCATCTGCATCATGCTTTTGTGCAGGCAGGCAGTCTGGGTTGGCAGGTATGTTTCCAGAAGTACATCATGTAGTTGGACCTAGTTTGCATGTGCAGCCTCAGGGTTGTAAAGAAATGATTGGCCACATTAAGGTGCCACAGGACTTTGTTATTCTCAGCTAATGATTTGCCTTAGATGAAGAGAGGGCCGTATGTGTATAAAATTGTAACAGCAGTTTTAGAGTCCACTTTAGAAAATGCGAAGTCGATCATTTGGGGGGTGATCTTCCTGTATGTTATTCTCCAACTAGGAAATTTATACAAGAGACCTTTCCTGTGGAATTGGTAATTACCCAGTGCAGACATACCAACAGATAAACTACAAAACATTGTGTTTCCACCATCTATCAGAGTGGCTTTAAGCTCCATTGTAAGTGTGTTATTCAGAATCAAGGAGAAGGCGTGAAAAGTGCCATTTATTCCATGTTGTGGAATATGTGCTTATTACCTCATCTCTCCACTGCTGTATAATAAATTATTCCAGTCTAGGTGGCATGTTCACAATGCAGCTGTATTAATCTGCTGTTTTTTGCATCTCGAAAGTCTTTGCTTTGCCTAATAGACCTGAGATGAATAACAAGGGAAGCTCGAATAGTTATAAGGAAGCACTTGCCTTTTCATTTTACCAGGTCTGCTTGCTTTGAATTTGGATCTTGTCACAAATATTTGCCTCTCTTAAAATTTTGAATTCACATATTTCCAGTGACCACCTTTCAAAATTCACTATGTCACACTTGCCGTTAGGCTATTGGCATAAAAACCCTAACTCTCAGTTGTTAATCTTTTTTTTTTTCAAGTAAATTGATTCAATCTCCCTTGCTTTGCAATGTTCAGTACTATTGGGAAGCCATTAATACTGTTTGGAATGGTGCCTATTTATTTGTGGTTGATGAATATATGGGTACGTTATGACTTTTGTTTCTTTTATTTATATGCTTAATTTTTAAATCTGCTTCAGAACAGAACTCTAATTTTAGAAAATAAACATGCACTTGAAAACAGACAAATCTGAAAACTAAACATCAACTGTGTACTATGTTTTCTCATCAGGAACATAAATAGTAAGTTAGAATACTAATGGGTGCATTACATATATTAATGAGGTTTTTTACCATATACTGCCTATCAATAATTTCTTTTATTTTACCTCTAAGATACTCTATTTTCATTTGTATTCAGTGCCATCAGCTACAAATTGATAGCTAGCAGTTAGCAAATAAATGCCTACAAACTCATAGCTACTTAACATTTTTATCCCAACAAAGGATTTTGGAAGGACGGATAATTTAGATCTTTGAGGCTCAAGTATAAATAAACAGAAACTGATTTATAAATCCCACCCTGCTGTAGTTTAAGATTGTACTGCAAATCTGACAAATGATTTGTGAAAGAGAATGATGAACCCTTATTACCAAGACACTCTTTAACTTAAGCCAAAACAAGATTCCTGGGTAATTTTATATACACTATAAAGATTGATGGCATGGGACTAGCCTGGCAGCTTTCAAATGTTTGACTGGATCGGAAATGGCATTCAGGCATGATTAAAGATTCAGCTGGGCTTCTCAGAAATTCTTTATCCTATGTATTCATCATTCTAACTCACTGCCTTTGTTACAGGTTAAAGATGGTTGACCCCCCCCAGCTTTGGTGATTAGCACTACATACAACTGACAGTCTTCTGATAAAAAAAAAAAGTGTTTAGGTTGTCCAGGCCTTCTATCATTGTTTATAAGTTTTCTTTTTCAATCACAATAGATCATGGACATTTGCGACAATGGACAAGTTCATTGTTTAAGACTTTTTTAATGGAGTTGTTAACATTAATTCTTTTATATTGTACTTTAATCTGTTTCAAGTTATGTCCTGACATGGCACAAACCGCTTTGGCATTGAAAGTCATTCAACGGTGATTAAAGTGCTCTTTTTAGCAGTTTAAGAATGGTTCATCTCGTATCAGCAGTATGGAATTGTTTACTAATTAGATTCCCTGACATCCTGTTTTGTCTTATGCTGATGATATGTGAACTGGAAAGCTGATGAGCAAAAAATTAAAACTTATTTATGAAACTGTCATATAATGACTTACCATATAAAGGTGTCACTCAGATGACTGTAGTGATGAAGGATAAACAATGTTTACAGAGAAAAAAGTGTCCTCTGAATCCACTTAAATATGGGTGGTTGTGTTGGCCTTTTGAGGGCTCTGCCTTCTAAACCCTTCCTAAAGCACTACTTAGTCCCCTCAAGACCTTCTCACTTGGTAGGGCAGTGTGGTCTAGTCGCAAGAGCACAAGACAAAGAGCTAGGAACTCATTAGTTCAAATCACCTTTTTGACACTGGCTCCTTCTGTAGCGTTGGGCTAGGCCTCTCTGCCTATGTCCATGCTGCAATTAAACGCCCATGGCTGGCCTGTCTCATCTAACTAGGCTATGGGGCTGTTTAACTGTGGTATAGATGTTTGAGCTCCTGCCTCCCCATGGGTCCCAGAGCCCAGGCTCCAGCTGGAGCCCAAACATCTACACCACAATTAAACAGCCCCATAGCCCAAGCCAGCTGACATGAGCCAGCCACGGGGGTTTAATTGCAATGTAGACCTGGGAGGTGGGTCTGTTTCTCCACCTGATGAAATGTGGACAGTAATACTGATGTGCCTGTAGGGATGTTCTGAGCTTTAATTACTCAGTGTTAGTGCGTTGCTCTGAAGATGTCAATGCTAAATATTATTCGTTTCACCCACCAGGTTGTTTGCTTCTGTGGGATAAATATGATTTAACTTCCCTTCTTAAGGACAAAACAGAAGTATCGTTCTCTTGACAATAAAGCCGTTGTGTTCGTTTCTCCAGAGTAGTCCACATAATGAGCATGACGTTTAGAAGTAGGTGAAGTAGCACTTGACCCACAAGCAAATGGCACATTGTTCATAGTAAGAAACAATGGAAGCTTTAAGTGGTAAAGTATGGCAGTCTTCCAGCTGCGCGTCCTTTATCTTCACTTTAAATAAAGATGCTCTGCACCAGCACTCATGTTTTGTTCACCTGGAGTTTAGCTTGTGTCAGGTTTACAGGATCAGACCCTGAATTGGTACGTGATGGGATATTTGGCCCTAATTAACTACTGAAGATTTTGTTAAAAAGTGAGATTGGTTCATTAGAAGTTAAAAAAATCATGAACTATACTAATCTTCCATTTTATGAATGAGCTCACTTCTGACTGAATCTAGCCGAAAGTAGCTAGAAAGCAGCTTTTCAGCCACAGTATAGTGATTAGTCTTTGGCGTTGAGTATGTACGTTTTATTTTATTCTTATGAAAAAATACTATGGGATTGAATACGAAAATGATAACTTTCTAACGGTGTTTTGAACCACCCTATGCAATTGGATAGAATGATCATACCTAGGCTTTGCAACTCTACAGAGAGCCTATAATTATCTATAAATTATATTACTTTTATTGTAATTGCTATAGAACCATATTACATTCTGGTAGGTGTTATTGCTACTAGAGTCTACCAAGCACACTTATAAAGGCATTGTTTCCTCAAATAAATGATTTGGTTTAATCAAAACATTTTAATATTTAGCAGTTTAACCTGAAAAGGCTCCTTTGGTCCAGAAATAACAATCTTGTTTTTCCTCATTGTACCAACCAATATTGGTGTTGTCTCAACAGACCATTTCTAAGTTGTCATACCCAGCTTATTCCCACCTTGAGAGAATATGGACCCTAAAAACAATTTAATATGCCTTTCTTTGCCATGCTACATAATTTGAGAGCAAAGGAGAAAGCCAACTTGACGTGAATTCAAGCCTTTTAGACTCAAAGCTGTCATTGCTAGATGAGAACATTAAATATGTGGTTTGACTGCCAGTCCACCACTGGCTGATTCATTAGCAGCACTGTGAGATGCCACGGTCATAACCATTGGAACTGAGAGAAGAAAATAATTTAGAGGAAAAGAGTCTGAAGTCCAGGCTTGCCCCGTACCAAATCTCATTTCAGTAACATCTATTTACTCTTTAGTTACCTTTTCTATCATACTCGATAGCCTCTCTATTCTGATTCTTCAATGAGTTGCCACATAAAGGACCATGATGTACATAAATAATCATGAGATGCTGGATAAACTGTACTGGTTTTAAATTAGAGCTGCGCACACGGTGTTTTGCGATGAGCTCCATCCTATTATTTCTTATTATAGCTGGCAAAGCAAAGTGGTTTCTTGCCCTCTTTACAGCTTTTCTGACAGAGCTTTGCTAATCCTGATGATGCAATAGCCCACCACATGCACGCACACACTAACTAAAAGGTTATGGCCTCAACTGTTAATTCCCCCACTTTCCATCAGAAAAAATCAAAGTGATCAATTTTCCTCATTGGAGCTTAGATTTTTGAATAGTAATAAAAAAAAAAAAGCTGCCTCCACAGCTCTAATTGTTATGTTTCTTAGTGATTTATAAGATGCTAGAAGTAGGTCTTAGAAGCATGGCAAAACCACTGGAAAGCACTGAATCTCTGCAAATTAAGAACTACACTCTCTGTGCGCAGTAGATAAACATTCTCACACAGCAGTGGTGACAGCTGCCACAGTAAAATTGTTGACCAAAGATATATGGACAGTTTGGGCACAGATCCCATTAGCACTTTACATGATAGGCCTTAATTGGAATGTCCGGGTTAATATTGTACAAGAGATTTTAAAGATATAAAATATGTCAGTCTGCATTGCTTATCAAAACTAGGAAGTGGTGGATATTAAGTAGTTTGGTAAGTAGGTTTTGTGTGTGTGTGTTTGTTCTAAAGGAAAATCAGGAAAGTTTTACAAGACGTGTATGTTGCTTTTAAATCTTTGTGTTTGTTTCACATAATTCCAGCTGACCAGATCCTGAAGTTCTTACTCAGGCAAGATTCTCACTGAAGTTGCAGAACATTTTGTCTGAGTAAAGATGAAATAGACCTTGGACCCCTGTATTTTGAGTTTGCTTTAAGAGGTGCAAAAAAAGAAACAAGGTCACCATAGCGTATTTAAACCATAGTGTATTTAAATTAGGTTCCAGATAGTAATGTAGTGTCTTTAACACTGCCACCCAATACCCTTAACTCTGTCATGCTGTGAGTTACCTGTCAGTTGCAATGCTTTTTGCTGGTATTTTAATAAGACACATGGCTTCATAGGACCACAATCAAAATTAGAACTATAATATGTTGTTGTTTTTTTAATTCTAGCAACAAGGAGCTGCCACAACTATCTACTGTGCCACTGCTCCAGAGCTGGAGGGCCTGGGAGGAATGTACTTCAACAACTGCTGTCGCTGTTTGCCATCACAAGAGGCCCAGAATGAAGCAACGGCTGCAGCCTTGTGGGAGCTAAGTGAGAGACTGGTCCAAGAACGAATTGGCAGGCAGTCCAAATAACAGGGAGCTTCTGTAAGGATCAAAATACACAGTGTATGTGCACACTAGAAAATTGCCAACTCTGGAGCCTTTGCAGTCTTATCATCTCGAGGGTTTCCATATACTTCAGATGCAGCTTAGCTAGTGTTAAATGAAATAATATCAGCCACAACATAGTGAAAAATGCTAAGTACTAATGGGAAGAGGAGAATACTGTGGGTTAAAGGGACAATATCGCTTTCTGGGGTTTAGTTAGTCTTGGTTCTCTTTCTTTTGGTTGTAGCCTGTTCAAAGTGTAATTCAAGGAGGCATCTTTTGAGTTATTTTAGAAGAGCAAGGCAGAGTATATTTTAGATGCTTTGATTAATGGCTACATGGATAGCCCAAAAATAACATGGGATTTCCTCTATATTGTGGTCATTATTTGCTGTTAGGCCTTATGCACTAATCAGGAGATGATAGCGCTGCTTATTCATTTCCCTACTATGTTTTTATTGGGTGGTGGCAAATAAAAAACAAAATTAATACTAATAAAGAAAGAAAGCTTCCCTACCATTGGCCGCTAGCTGCAAATATAACTGTGCTGTCTAGAAAAGGAAGGTGCAAAAAGACATTTGAACAGAAGTGGGAAAGTCAGATATACTCCACTGCTAATTATTAAATATGCAGGTTTTCCTTAAAAGATTATAATAAAAGGTATGTTGCAAACCATTCCCTAAATATTGATGCTTTAGGAAAAGATGATGATGTCTCCTTAAGAACACACAGGGTGTAATCAGGGGTTCAAAAGTTGTTCCTTCCATTTCTTGGTTCACAGTTTTAAAGAGTTTGTTTTGTTGTCTTTGAAGGTTCATAGTTCTCCTGATACTGAATCCTGTTCAAAATTTCTTTTTTTTCTTTCAATTTAAATTTAGTAAAAGAACATGCTTGAATATTGTCACCTGAAGAAAAAGTTTGTCTTGTTTCTGCAAATGTTTTAGTTCCTTTTTTTTTTTAGAAAAGAAAACTTGAGGAAAAATAAAGAGCTTCTTGTCGATGCCATGAAAACGCTGTTTTTTCTTGTTTCTTTCTGAGTTCATATTTTGTTTTTTGTGCTTTGTAGCTGTCTTCATGCCAAAAAGTTGTGTTAAGCCATCAGCATTCCAGCATCATTTTTCTATAAACAAAACAGAAATAAAGATTGTAAATAGAACCTCAGTTCACTCCATTATTATTCATGTTATTGATAATTGTTCTGTTTTCTTTGAATTTTCTCCTCTAGATTCATGAAATGGCTTAGGTTTGATTAGCTGGTGGATGGGTATTAAAACCTAACAGCGCACTAGTCAGAAATAAGTAGCCTAGTATCCTCTCATCATAATAAATGCCCATTTAAATAACAATAATAATAATAATTAATAATAATTAATAGTATACTTTGTGTTGAGTGCTTTTATTTTCAGATTGTGTGTAATCCAGTCCAGAATATAGAAGACTAAAATGTCTAGCACTGCACAAGGGCTAGAGAGGGCATTAGAGGTGGCCGCCCTTTTTGTGCCCACATACAGGCACTGATTACATTCACTGAGAACAAGCCTAGCAGCAGCTGTAGGCATAGGAAGCTGAAGATGGGGGAGTATCACCCACCTTCTACCCCAACTAGGAGAACTGGGCCTATATGGGGGAACCAGATGATACAGTGTTTTAAAGGGTGTGGCAGCAGGCACACTCTCCCAGTGGTATTTTGCTCAGCTCAGGTTCATTCCCAGACAAGTTCTCCAGCCCCCATATCATTCCCTTCCTTCATTTCCCAGACTGATCCGATAAGAACTGATGGTTCTCCTACCTGACACTTGGTGTTTTATTTAACCTATGTCCATTCCCAAAGGGGCCATACAGAGTAACTCCAAATTGAGGTCATACAGTATTTATAAACCCTGCATAATCCACAAAATACATGGAAACGGCTTTCAGTAAGTACCGTATTTTTCGCCCTATAAGACGCACTTTTTCTTCCCCAAAACGGGGGGGGAAAAAGTTGGTGCGTCTTATAGGGCGAATGTCTTATAGGGCAAAAAAAAAAAAAAAAGCGCCTCGCTCTCCCGTCCCCGCCGCGCGGGCGGGCTGCCGAGGTTCCCCCCTCCCCGCCACAGGCGGGCTGCCGGGAGCGTCCCGGTTCCCCCCTCCCCGCCGCGGGCGGGCTGCCGGGAACGCTCCCGGCAGCCCGCCCGCGGCGGGAAGGGGGGAACCGGGACGCTCCCGGCAGCCCGCCCGCGGCGGGGAGGGGGGAACCGGGACGCTCCCGGCAGCCCGCCCGCGGCGGGGAGGGGGGAACCTCGGCAGCCCGCCCGAGCGGCGGGGAGGGGAGAGCGAGGCACTTTTTTTTTGCTTTTTTTTTTCTTTTTTTTTTTGTCCGGATTTTTTATTAAAAAACGAGGGGGCGTCTTATAGGCCGGAGCGTCCTATAAGACGAAAAATACGTAAATAATTCTATCCCTTCCCCACACACTAGTTGAAGGCATCAATCCTCATCATGGTCACCATAAGTTTGTTCTGGCCCACATAACTCCAAAATGACCTGCCCTAGAAACACCAAACTTGAGGAAAATAGTCTAGATGTGAAATCTCCTTGGTTTTTTTATGCTTCATATTTCTCAAATGCCTTGTCCAGTTTCCATCAAATTTTCCACATAAATTAAACCCTGGCATAAAATTATGCCTGAAAATTTTCAGGGAGATGGGTTTAGTTTTGGAAAAATTGAGTTCGGGGGAGGGTCAAAACCACGATTAAAATGGATGGCTACTTATCAGGGGAAGATAAATTAAGTAGCTTCTGCCACATACTATCCTAACAATTGCCTTGGCTTTCTAGTTCCTGGCAAAAAGGAGCAATCCAGTAGAATACTGATAGAAGTTAGACAACAGAGAAATACTATGTCATGATAGGATGACATATTTGGGTAAGTTATGAGGAGTAATTAAGCATTACTGAGTGCACTGATATTCTCCCTAAGGCCTTGGGCCTTACACTCCCACTTAGGCAGACATTAATAACTAATAATGCACACCCTGTCGTTCTTCACTGCTGAAATATTGTATGCTTTTATGAGAATTTGGTACTCAGAAAGATTGCCTTCCTTCAAAGGATATCTGTTTTACTTCTCGGTAGTGGTCCACATTGGAGAGAAAAGCCTGTTTTAATCTCACAGATAGCTATATCCGTCATCAGTATGAAGGCACTGCCTAGCATTTACTCTCCAGAACAGGTTCATCTGACACCTATGCCTATGGTTAACAAATGCTTAGTGACACTAATAAGTTACTGTATCCAGAATTTGGATGTCAACATTTTTTCCTAGTCAAAGATTGACGTTTTTCCCCCTCTCTGTTTTCTGAGCAAAGGAAGCCTGTGTAAAAATAAACTTCTTTTTTGTTTTTCCTCAAGCAAAGGATATTCTGTTGGCCCCAAGTGGCAGAGCATCAGTGCAGGGCACTGGGCGTGATCACTCTCAAGATCCCTTCCAACCCTACACACACACATAAACACTGGATAGCAGCACTTAAAGAAGATGCAAGGGTGATTCAAAAGGCGCAAACATTTTAAAAACATGATCTCCATGCTGATGAATGATAATTCTAAGCCATTGGCTTTGAAAACTGTACTGTATTCTGGTATACATTTTGGTGCAGCTGCAGTCAGCTTTATTTATTGACCGGGTACTTTTTTTTTTCAGATGATTTACTGAAATTGATGTATACTTAACTAATTTTAATGAACACTGGAATCAATCTGTTAGGGAGTAATATTTGCAGACAAGTGCTCTTAGATCGAATACAAAAGCAAACTCTATAGGCCTTAACTAGTATTATGCCAGCAAAACAAAAAAAGGACTGAATAAAGAAAAATAGATGGTGTTACTTACACTTTTGGAAAACAGCCAGCATGCTTTTTGCAAACACCTGGGTAGTGTTAATAGGCACTTTCCATTTACCTCCATAAAAACACACATGAAAGGGGATAAAGAATGTTTCTGAGATGTATTGATAAATATGTACCAATTTATTTGCTATGATTTTCTGATGTGGGGGCAACCAAGAGGCGATAAACCGGAACACTTTCTACCGCCATGATGAAGAACTGTTCACATGCAGTTCTATTTTTTTCCTATTCTTTCATGCTGAGGTCAAGGTTTCTCTTTTCAATCACATGATATGTTGGGGACGAATCAATATAGAGTTTGTAAAGGGAAATCAGGCCTCACCACTCTCTTGGGGTTCAACAAGTATGTGGACAAGGGTGATACATTGGATATAGTGTGCTCTGACTTTCAGAAGGCCTTTCCCAAGATGTCATATCAAAGGCTCTTTAAGCAGTTCTGGGATAAGAGGGAAGGTGGTCTCATGGCTGATTAAAAGATAGGAAACAAAGGGTAAAAATAAATAGTTAGTTTTCATAATGGAGAGAAGTAAATAGGAGGGTTCTCCCAGGGATCTGCCCTGGGACCACTGTTATTCTGCATATTCATAAATGATCTGGAAAAAAGGTGCAGACAATATAAAATTACTCAAGATAGTTAAATCCCAAACTGACTGTGGCGAGTTCCAAAGGGATCTCACAAAACTGAATCGCTAATCTGGAGTTTTGTTGCCCTGTAACAGGGTGCTGGGCAGGAGGTTCTGAGCCAGCCCCTATTAGCTCAGCCCTGAGAGCCCAGCTAACTGGAGCTGGCAGGGTGTGTCTCATTGCAGGGCTAAAGGAAATCACCTGTGGACTTTATGGGCCAGGCGGCTTTATAAAGCTAGCAGGGAGGAAGTGCAGGAAGGGGGAACAGGAAAGGGAGGAGCCTATGGCTGGAGCTGCAACTCAAAGCATGTAAATACCAGGAACCAATGCATAAGTGGCTCTCCAGTGTCAACAATGTCTTGGTTTGCTTAGATTTTTTTTTAATGGGACAGAAAACGCATTTTATCTCTCCCAAGGCCAGGTAAGTGATTGTATTAGAGAACGTCCTTCCAGCAACACTGCAATAATTTGACAAGTCAAGGTTGAATAACTCTTTGTCAGGGGGTTAAGCTCATGACCTTTCAAGCCAAGCACCCTTATACTAACTAGTTTACCATCTGAATGATCAATATCCTGTAAGTGAGAAAGGCTAGACCGATCTTCTTTTGTCCTTTGGTATCACTTGGGGCTTTAGTATTGATAATTATATCTGCTGGATGAAAAAATTGTCTGTACATTTCATGTTCTGTATTTGTCTTGACAACATTCTATAGGATTACATTGTTATAATTTCAATGGTAGCCTATCAGTATTTCATAGTGTCCATATATCCTCCACATCCTGAATTTACAATCATCATTTCTCCATATGTATGTTTTTAAAACCAAAAAAGGACAATAAATAATCATCTTTGCCAAGATTCATGGTACAACTCTCTGCAGTTTCTAGTCAAACACTGTAAAAAAAAAAAAGAGACACTTTTAATTCCAGGTCTTTTGTCTGGTTTAAGTATGTATTTTACTTCCATTTAAATCTGTTTCTGGCTTGATATGTATTTTTTTTTCAGTCAGGGTTCCCAAGCTACAGTGAAAGCTGAGGACCTGATGCCCTATTGAAGCATATATTTTGGAGTCAGGGAGTTCTGAAATTGTAAAACAGATTAGGAATGCTACAGTAGAACTTGTTAACAATAAACACCAGTAGCTACATTTTTGTAGTGGTTTCCATCCCAAAGTGTTTTATGAATAAGATTAACTTCATCCACTTCTGAAGTTCAGCCACCTTTGCGATGGCATGTGGCAGCCATTTGGCAGCACTAACACAGCAGGTTAGGAGGAGAAGTGAAAAGTAGTCTTTAGATCTATGCCAACTGAACATTCAAATAGGCCTTGCACTGCATGTAGTTACCCAGCATTGTGAGCAGAACATCACCCCTACACCTAACCATCCTATAGTCCTATCCAAGTCTAGAACCAGCTTGCAGAAGAATTAAATTCTCTGGTGTGTCTGTCTATGGCCCACCTGACAAATTGTTTTATGGCCCTTCCTCTTTACTTGGCCTAGCCACCTCAGTAGCCTTTGCGCATTTTGCGCATCTGATTGGCTTCAGTAAAAAGCCAGATCAAGCCCAAGGTACCAAAAGCCAGTATTTTACCCAGTAAAAATGGAGGGAGACAGCTGAAGTATGCAGCATACTGCAGAGTTGAATCCCAGTGGCAGTGGGCCTGCTATGACTTGTTATCGGGTAGTGAGCTTGTCATCTAGGCTTGGAACCCATGCTCCATCATCTCTCTGCCTGCCTTTGGTACTGTCCACTCACTGTTGTGAGAATCTTGATGTATGTATAATTTTAAATTCTCAAATGTTTTGATTATGTTGCCCTGGCCTCATTGTTAAATAACTGTGAAAACAGCTGTCCAAACTGTGGGCTTTAACCCTTGTCCCATCCACTCTATGCGTGCACATATATACTCTGCACCTCTCTTGTGACTATCAGCTAAAACATGAATTGACTCCATCCTTTTCCCTCCTGGCCTGCAGACCTGTGCTAACAGACTATGGGAGGGCAAAGTCACAGATAGGGGAGGTTGGTGTCCAGCGTGAACAAAGCTGGATAAGCCCCCTCAATGTATTTCTTTACATTATGCCCAGCAAAACCTATGCCTGTCCCTGTGGGCACAGGAATACCATGTTGAACCACACTGAGCCTGAATGGAAGTACTAAGAGCATTAGAATATTCTGACTCAGTCACAGCTGGAGTGCATATGCGTTACTTCAGATAGCCTCATAGAGAGCCGTGTTTAAGGCAAGGACGTGGGATGCCTGGATTATATGGTGATGGGTATATTCATAACACGACAAACAGATGGATAGATGCCTGCCAAAATCCTTCACTATAGGTCGTTGCGTCGATAGGAAAATATAGGCGTATCTTTGAAAGAGACAGTGTGTATTCTCAGGTACAGTACCTCTGTGTTTTTAACAATGCTAACCTCATGATTTAGTGGATGACTTTTCTTGGGTTTCTCTTTTTTCCAGGCTGTAGCATCAAAAATAACGTTTGCTGCTTTTACGGAGTGTTTTCCAACTGGTGTTTCATGACTTAGCCCCATGCTTTAAAAGAGAAGATTGCTCTGGCAGAGAGAGCAGAGTAGTTGTAAAAGTGTCAAGGTGTTATGAATGTCCTGATGACAGAGCCCAGTTGTTATCTGCTGGGTAGTGAGGGAGGATAGCTAATGATGTGCAGCATGTAAACCGTTTGTTGCTCTAATCCATCTGTGTGGAGGGGAGTGAAAAAGAGGGGAGAAATCCTGGGAAAATTACTTGGACAGCTGGAGATAAAGTGTGTACTGATGGAGTCATCCAGAGGTAGCTGTCAACATGAGCAGTGTTTGCATATAATACAAGGCAACTCACAAGTTTTTTTTTTTCTGGTCTGTGCAGAGAACTTGATTAAAACACAGTATCCTCTTACCAACTGGTCTCCATTTTTAAGTGGGGAATGTGATTTTAATCAATGTGCGTCTGGGTGGCTTTGGTATATTCTTAACACAGAACAAAGATCAGGCTAACCCTAGCTAAAAGGAGACGTACAGATCCCTTTGGAAAATCTGAGTGAAATGGAAAGCAGACGTTTTATTAATTCTGCTGTGTTTTAAAGACCTTTTAAATGGAACACTAGCCACACACCTTCACTACTAATTAAAAAGGGCCCATGAACTTACTGGACAATTGCTTATTAAAATAATAATTTTAAAAATCCCTGAAAATCAGCCACTTGAAAGGAGTAAATACAACAGTTTACCAAAAATCTGACAATATTAGTTGGTAATCTTATAAAAGAGCTATTGAAATTATACACATCTGCAATTGCCTTGGAGATAGTTAGCACTTTTTGACTGCTTTTGTGCTGTTGGTGTTAGGTTTTTAAGTCTTGTGCATCTTGTAAGCAGTTACCTCATGCTTAGGAGGCTGTGAACATTGCCTAAATTAGGTGCTTCATTCAGTATATCCTATTTTCACACCGAGCCCTTATCCAACCCTCCCCACTATTCCTATGCCCTCCTCTAGCTTAATCCCCCTTTACAGAATCTTGTTTGTGTAGATCACCTATATACCTACTTCAGTGCAGAGGGATGGACTAGGTGACTTCTTGAATCCCTTCCCTGAAACTTTCAATCTATAGACAAGGCAGACGAAAAGTGGCAGTTAAGAAGTATTATCATCCCTATTTTATCTAGGCAGCACAGGTGCTTAGTGACTTAGCCAAGTCACATCAGAAGGTAGTGGCAGAGGCAGGAATTTTGATGGCGAGATCAAGTCCAATCACAAAGCCACCATTCCCCTCCATATTGCAGCCTGTAGAGTGTACAAAGCCAGCATATTGCTATGACACGGATTACTGTTTTGAGTCGCCAGTTGTGGAGAAACTTGTTTGCTTTTCTCATGAATGGGGTTGCTAAAAGATCAGGGCAGCAGCTTGCCACAAAGAATTGAGGAGAAATGGCCACCCAGGCAGTGTCCTTCATAAATGAGGCCATTCCGGACCTTGACATGTATGTTTTATTGACTGGTTTTACTCAGCTGAGGAGTTAAAAGTATTGCCCGCCTAAAATGGATCACAGTTTCTCAGAGCCGTCTGGACAGTCTTTGTAGACAAGGGTAGTGCGTCTTCCTCGGTGTGACCATTCCAGTTTTACCTCTGGAAAGCTGAAGTCTATATTGTAGTCCACCAATATACCATGGAACATAGCTGAAGGACTGAAAACAAGCACCATACACAACTGACGGGGGGCGGAGGGGGGAGGGAGAAATGCCCTCCTGAAGCCGTTTAGGCAGCCCCAATAAGCTCCACATTTTGTGAATACTGGATTTTACAACGCAGACTCTGCCAGGGATAGCCTGCAGAGTCAACAGTGATTTAACACCAGGCATTTTTGCATTTTGACTTCAAGCCAGTATAAACTTCTAAGTGACCAGGCTGAGGTCAGTCTCTGCATCACAATGGTCAGCAATGCATCACAATACTGCTCCGCCTACAGAACGCTCTGGACTACAACTGTGGTGAATACTCAGAAGAAGCCTGACGTTTGCCTTCAGTGGTATGGCATTCCCTCTCATCTCACAGGAGACTTTCTCTCTCTCCTACCTAAGGCTGAAGCCAGGGTGACTTGGGCAAAGAAGAGAAGAGCAAATTATACTCTGACCATTCCCAGTGCACCTAGCCTGCAGACAAACTAGGGTTATTTTCCTTTCAGCAAAGCTGCTCCTTTAAGCTTTACGAGCAGTGGAAATTCATGCATTACAGAGGCACAAAAATGAAAAGGGGGGGAATAGCTGCATTAGAATTAAGTACTGTTTTTAATATGATACCTGTCAGACTTATTGTTAAAAATACAGAGAAAGGCTCCTTTCAGAAATAATAACATTGCAGCAAGGTTAGTTATAACACAGTGAGTCCTGTCAACACTTGCAATTAGAAGTTGTTTACTATCTAGCAAAATAACTCTGCAGCATCACTGTTATATGGACATCGTGTGTTGTTTCAGTCTTAACTGAAGGCTCAGAGATAATCCTCTGTCCTAATACAGCTCACAGCCAAGCTTGGAGATTCTCACCACAATCACATTACTTTCCTAATGACACTATCACCCAACCAGGGATTAAGTGCTGCTTTACAGTCAATGAATGGTGTCACCATGTTTAGGCTGCTAAACAATTAAAGGGTCAATTTACCGTGTGTTAGTGGGGGAAGGCATGACAAGCAATGATAGGTTGTGATAAACAAGAGCTGCCAGAGATCCATATATTCAGGGGCAAATATTTCTGGCACAAAGCTATTAAAAGGTATCCTTTTTATTTACAGCCAAATTAATTTGTTAGGAGAGCAATCTCCCATCTCAAGACGCGCTTGCGCGGTCTCCAGTGCAGAATGGACTGACATTGTTCACACTGCCCTAGTGTCACATCTGCCCTCTGGGCGCGAAGATTTTCATACTCGGGCCACTGAGCCAAATTTTATCCCACAAAGGCTGCCAAATGTGGCACGTTATTTGTAAGTCACCAAGCACTAGTAGTTAAGCTCACACCACAAAATTAATTTCAATTATGCCTTCAGCCAGATTTCAAACAAAGACTCTAGAGACAACGGGAAATTAATTTATTAAAAAGCAATAGCTTGATAGTGCACATGATGATAGAATAAATGAATATGTTCAGTATCTTATAAAACAGTTGGCAATCACATAATAGAGCATTCATTGTCAATTTAGTAGCTTGTCTCATTATACTCAGCAAATAGAAGTAAAATGGTGTATTATTCATGAAGCAACATGCTTTAATTACTTTTAGTGCACATTTATTTTTCCGAATGTAATATGAGTTAGATTCATCTATAACTGTAACCTAGCTTATGTATCTTGAAGCAGTAACACAAACTGTAAGAGACAGCTTGTGAACACAATGATCAGTTTCTAGGAAGTATTGCAATATTTCTAAAGTATCTGCAATATTTCTATGTATACTATGGAAAAGTATCCTAAAAAGCCAAACTGAGATGCCACCCTATAGTAGGATTATATTAATCTATATATATTTCAATAAGTTTGATATCGGATGATTTTATCAGACACCATTTCATGTTTCAGAATTTGATGTTTTTACCTGCCAGAAAACTTTAAAAAAAACAAAACTAAACTAATAATGTTTGTTAACTGGTTTTACAGACAGAAATCTTCCTGTTAACACACCCCACTAACTTAATTTGGTATGAAGGTCTCACATACGGAGAAGGTCAGGTAAAGTCCACTGCTCATTTCAATTAAAATGTCTTTGAGGATTTATAAGTAGTAAACTGAGCTTGCCTATAATTACAGGTTTCCTACAAGCCAGCCCTTCTGCTACTAAGTATAGTGTAACACATTGTTGATTTCCATGTACAGAAAGCTCCATAAAATAAGATGACTTAAAAATACAATTAAAGTCTAAATCTTTACGCCCATTAACATTTAGGGTCCATTACCTTACTTTGTCTCTTGCTATATTAAATGCTAGGATGTTTTTCTCTTGGTCTATAATATTTGATTCTGGTTCTATTTATAAAGCAAATGTAATTTAGCTACCGGTAAATCTTGGTTATAATTGGTTAGCAAGTATCTGCTACCATGTAATAACTTTGAACTATAGAATTTTTTCCTCTTGTTCATCTCTTCTTTGTCCTTCCGGACTCATGCACAGGGGCAAGTCAATGGCAATAGACATATTACAAATACCTAGACTGACATGATTGATCAAGCCTCCCTCTAAGAGCTGGAGTACTGGATATCATCCTGAAGCTGACAACCATCCCACTTGGTAGGATTGCTATAGGCTGACTGAGGCACACCTGGCTTCCTCCCCACATAAGAGTAAAATACCATGGGCCAACATAAGGGCTATGCAGCCTTTAAGTCCAGCAAAAGGCCTATTTTGCTATCTTGTGTGAGACTGAAGTCATGCATAGCCCTTCTGCTGGCCTTCTGCCCAGGGGGATTAAACTCCAGTGTTGAATTCTGTTCTCCTCACAAACAAGGGACTTGGTTCTGGCATGAAATATGCGCAGTGCAAACACCCATGACTTACACCCTGTGATAAAAGTTGTGAAGGGTATAAACAGGGCAGCATTTGACCCCTTAGTGTACAGTGACATTTTAGTTTGAAACACATCTGAAGTGCGGAGCGCAATGATGACTCCTTTTCCCCCAATCCTCACTAAAACTACTGGAGACTAGTTTTTACTGGTCACTAAGGATGAGTTTCTAAGGTTTTTAGATTCAGGAACTAGGGTAATAGCATTGCAAGGGCATGGCCCCGTTTCCTTCCTAATCCTGATTTCAGTTCCCATTAGTAACCTGAAGCCATAGCTGTATAATCCTTAATTCCTGGCACAATTAACTTCTCATATTCAGGAGGACTTTTTGAAAGGAAATCTGTCCCAGCTAGGTCAGTCCTAGATAGCCTCTTTACTAAATGGGGTGAAATCTGCTGCAGTTTAAATCAAAGACGGTAATACTTTGTTTAATGGGGCAATAGAGTAGAGAATCTGTTAGTCTACTTCGGTCTGATGGAGTAAAAGTCAACACCTTAGCAATTAGAGTTAGTGAGGGATGCAAGTACACAAACTCTCAAGCTATTAATGAATAATGTAAGTAATTCTACAGGTTTTGATGTAAGGCTGAGACAGCATCTTCAGCAGAGGAAAATAGAAATATTTTCAGGAAAACAAAAGAAGTAGTGCAAATTATTTCAAAACACCTCATTGAAGATAAATGGCCAGATTTTTCTGCACTTGGCCTGTTTTTGTGGGGGTAGGGGGGCAATTTGTGCCTGCAAATAACTACAGCTACATTTTGCACCCACAACTAATTGCAGGAGTGAAATGCCAGTAGTTAGGTGACTGCCTGTCTGTGGCCACAGATCTCAATTAGATGTAGGCCTAATATCTGCACCCTCAATTATTATGGGTGCAAACTTATACATACACAAATGACAGCTGTTTGAGCGTCCACTAAGACTCTCCTCTCCTTTGTTAAGTTCTCTTTCATATTCTGTACAATGCTATTGGGCCCAATTCTCCATTACACTACAGTAGTTTATCCGTTCAGTGGAAGATACCCAGCAGCACAGGAGAATCCCTAGGGAGTAGCTCCACCTAGTCACTAGCATAACAGGCCTAGAGGGGAAAAGGATCTGTGACCAGATTTGCCATATCCCCTCTCTATTCTCCAGTTGCTCCTGGGGGCGGTTGGCAGCTTATGGGAAATAGAGCAGTGCATCCATCTGGTTATAATTTATACCGGGGAGAAGACCCATGAAAATGGTCCCAGATTTAAGGGGAATGCCAAGGTATCTTAAAATCACCAGCCCTGCAAACTGGGCTGAACCCCCTGATTGAGTAAATTGCATTAACATAACGCTTAACATTAAGCAGGTGAGTAGGCCATTGAAATAGATGGAACTATGCACTTGCTTAAAGATAAGCATATGCTTTACTGAATCAGAGCCTGAATACTCCTTGGCAGTAGCTGAAAAACTAGCCTATTCTTATTACTTTGAAGTTAAACATTTTAAGTGTTTCCACTTAGAGTATATAAACCTTACAGCTCCCACTTGAATTTTACAGTCTTTAGTAAATACAGAAAATAACTGCCTTGAGTTCTTTTTTTTTAAATAAATCAAATGACTTGACAGTACATCCATTAAGGTATGACCAATCGAACTTCACATCAAAACAACTCTCCCTAGCAAATCGGTCAGTCCTTTGAATAGGAGAGAAAAACCAACAGCCCTTTTTGCAGAACACAAACCAAAACTCTTTGCCCCAGTGGTCTTATTGGCGGTTTAATCCATATGTTTACTGTACTTTGAATGAAATACAATAGTTCTGCCTGAATACCCTGATTAGGCTTAATTTCCTAATTTTTACATCAGTCCCCTGTTTTTGAACCCTTTAGCAATTTGTACAGTTCACAGTGTTCAAATCCTTTCATCATTTCAGGGCAACAGTTCACACAAATACAATTATACCTGAAAATATACATAATACAAAATAGGTTGTGGAATCTCCATCAATGGGGATTTTTAAGAGCAGGTTAGACAAACACCTGTCAGAGATAATCTCTAGATAATATTTAGTCCTTCCTTGAGTGCAGGGGACCGTCCTGGAAAACCTCTCAAGGTCCCTTCCAGTCCTATGATTCTATAATATCGGTGAAACACATCTGATGTATTGTCTATATCTTTCTAGATGTGTCTGGAGGCCAGTGTTTAGGAGTCTCTGGATACCTTTATTGTCCCTAACTTATCTTCTCTCCAAACTAGCTCTAATCTGCCAATTAGAATCTTTCTGTTACGTCTATCTGCAGCTTCAATATCATACCTTATCAGTAGATACATTATGGAAAGCTATTTCTGTTAAAGAAAAGACAAGCTCTCTCAACCCATCAGTGATGTTCCGGATGGAAATGCTAAAAGCTATCTCTTGAAGAAGGGTAAGAGGTTGGTTTTGGTTTTAGAGAAATAAGATGAACCTTTTGTAATTGTGCATGACGGGTATTTATAGTATCAGGGGTGGGCTTTATTAAAAGTACATGCAAACATATGGAATACTGCTTGTGATCCAGTGAGCTACGTTCTTTTGCAGAAATGGCTGCCCAGGTGCGCACTGAGTCTTGTACTGCTAGTAGTATTCTGACATTGGTACCTTCTATATTCATACCGTATGTGGCTCCATAGCTTCCTCCATCATTATAGCTCTGTGTTCTGTGGGCCTATTCTCAGACTCACCCACACTGACATCTGCAGTCAAAAACCTCACTGGGCATCATTATTTAATTCACCCCTTTACCATATATCCACCCCCCTTTTCACATTTACTGCACTTCATGAAATCCTGTTTTTCCAGCACTTTGCCTCCAATGCACTCATCCTACAACATGCACAGCTGCTCTTTATCATCCTCCTCTGCTGTCACTATTAATGCCTCTGACTCGAAGTCTAAAACCTACCATATGACATCAATGAACCGCTCATATTCATTGATCTTCTTGAGCACATCTACCTGTATCTCTGAATCTGCTATCTGACTTTTCAAGTAATAAAAAGAATCCCTCCAGATAACCACATCATTGTCTCCTCCTGGCTCTTCATCAGAGTTACTTGCTCTCTCTCTCTTCTGGGATCAGAATTTCACTCAATTCCTTGCTCATAAGTGAATATTCAGTGCCAGCTTCCAAGGCATTGTTTTATTTTTTAGGGCTCAAATAACCATGCAATAACTCTGTAATTGCCATGAGATTACAGGATAATTATTATGTAGTTATTTCTACATGGGGGAGAGGTTAAACTTAGAGCATGATCATAAATTCATAAACCAGGAACGTTATTGGAAGATCTCTGACCATATGACCTTTGAACTGTTTCATAACTTTAAGCATCATTACCACAGAATGTGCAATTAGTATGAGTTTAATTACATACAGTACAATATTTGTAATGTGTTGAATTGTAAAGCTGTTTCATGCATTTCTATGCTCTGAATAATAATGGAATTCAGGTTTGATTGATTTAAAAAATACTTGTAATAGTTCAATACAGATGCAGATAAACAATAAATTATGTAATTATAACATGGAACTAAATCAATTAGCATGCAACTTGAAGTTATCTATCCATCCTTCTTAGGCTTTTCTATAGTGCCCATCATGTAAGCTATGAAAATGAAACTGTATTATTTAGTTATTTAGAATTAAATAACTAAAAAGGCTTCTATCCAAGTGTCTAGTCCTCCAAACACACTATTAATAATATGATAAGTAAGCAACATCTTTCAACAGGAACTCAACCACCTACAAAAATTCCTTACTGCCCTTTTATCATTCTGAGAACCCTAGTCTTGTCCCCTTCCAAAAACCCAGTGGAACAGAGCTGTTTTGCAGACTACCTGGAATATCATCAAACATGGGTTAGTTCAGACTAAAGTGACGAGTGAATAGAGGTGGGTGAAATTTTTGGACCAGAACTTTTTTGGGTGAGAAATGCAGACACGAAAACATTTTTGCAAATTCATGTTTATTTCACTGAATTGTTGGGTCTGGGGGAACAGAAAAACTCAAAATGAGAATCTATGGTGTTACAGCTCAGCCCAGTAAAGCATTTAAGCATGTGCTTAACTGTAAGCATGTGAGCAGAGTCACTTATTTCAAGAAGACTTTATATGCTTAAAGTTAAGCATATTCATAAATGCTTTTTTGACATTGCGGCCAGAGTACAAGATAGAGCCCTTAATAACATAACAGAAATAGAAGCTTTAAAATAGAATCTTGAGTATAATGGATTAAAAACTGTCATACTTCAAAATTTTGTCTTTACAGCACTTTTGTCAGTTCATATAGTGGGTTTTTTTTGAGACATTTTACTATTGTTTGTTGCTGACAACGATATAACTAAATATCTGCCTTCTTTTCAAGTGGAACAAAATGGAAATAGTTTTTAAATTGATTCTGTGGACAGATACTATCTTCACATATTTGGACTCATAAGATGGGTATTTCCACTCGCTAAAACCTTGCTTGTGTTTAAAAAAAACATACCAGTGTAGTAGTTAACGTCCATCAACCAGCAGAACTCAAGCCCAACAATATGAACTGAAAATCACCACCCCTGAAAAGTGGGCATCAGTCTGCATGGACAGGAGGAAACCTATGCTGGCTGATTTTCTTGGGTTACGTCATTATTAATCTCCTTGCTTCCATTTATTTGAATGCTCGCACGTCGCCAAAAGAGTCCCTCTTAAAAGACACATTATGTTTTAGACAAACTTTTAACTGGGTTTCACTCCATGTTCCTTACTATCATGATCATTTATTCACACACAATTGTTTCAGTTCTATGCAAAACTGGTGTCAGGTCTTTAAACCATGAGCAAGGGAGGACTTAAACCTGGGCTTGGTGAATCTTGCAGTCAGCTGAGTTCTAGGGGTCATGCATTCCATCTCCAAGGAGAACAGTACTAGCTGGCTATATTTCTTTTGCTGACTCCCAGCTGGCCTTAAGGTGCTGTGTTAACTGGCTAGGAGCAAAAGGGTCGGTGGCTAAGGGAAAGGTTAAAAACGAGTTGAATGGAATAGGTGGGAAGTTAAATAATCAGCCTATGTTTATTTGGTGAACTGGAGAGTGACTGATCTTTCTCAAACGTATTTGGTATCTTTTGGATAGATGTTGCTGTCTAGTCTTTGTGCGTGTTTGTTCTTGTGAAGGTTATAGATTTGGCAGTGACAGAAGCTGAAGCCTTCTATTAATTCACCTACCAGGTTTGGTGCAGGCAGCTGCACTGCATACTTCTGCCACGACCCTATCAGTGACCTTCAGTCTGCACTGAGGGAGCGGAGAGGATAGGAGGGGGTAAGAGGGCTGGCAGCTCGAATTCAATAACCACACCAGCTTAATCTTAGACGCAACTAAGCAGCAATGGCCAGTTACTCAGGAGTAATATACTGTGGTTTTGTGACTTAGATCACTGTTTGGTTTCAGCTCACGCAGTGGGGAGAGGGACAAACAGCCTTTCTCGGTTGCCAGAAATTCTGGCTTGTAAAAATCAAATCAGTTTACCTGAAGAATCTGGCAGTTTGATTGGATTTACCCAAACAAAATACACCTCATTTAGTTGTTAGTCGCAGACGGGCTGATCTGACTTCCAGCTCTTAAACAGTCTTCCTTTCAATTTCCTAGAATTTTTATTTTTACCTTGTATATTAATATTAAAAATGCATTGAGGAATGAAATTCAAGTTTCATTAAAAAAACACTCTCCGCTCTCCTGTTTCTGTGGATTCTTTCCCTAAAAGACTGTTGTTGGTATTATTATTTATTTCTTCAGTCATAAGTGGCTTCACTTCAGAGAACAGAGAAATTGACCAAAATGGACTGTGAATTTCGTTGGGCCCTAACTATAGAATTCCCCCAAATCACTCATCAGCTAATTGAAGATGCATATATTATTATACTATAGAGTCTCTGAAATCATGAAATTTATTATTTTAAAAATCATATATTTAAATCTGAAATTTCACAGTGTTGTAATTGTAGGGGATCTTCACCCAAAAAGGAGTTGTCGGGGAGTTGCCAGGTTATGTGGGTGGGTGGGAGCACTGTGGAACTGCTACCCTTACGTCTGCGTGGCTGCTGGCGGTGGCACTGTCATCAGAGCTGGTTGGCCAGAGAGAAGCAGCCAGCAGCCGTGCAGAAATAAGGATGGCATGCCCTTAATTCTGCACTGCTGCCTTCAGAGCTGGACCCTTGGTCAGCAGCCACCACTCAGCTCTGAAAGGCAACAATGCAGCCGTAAGGGTGGCATGGGATGGTATTGCCACCCTTTCTTCTGTACTACTGCTGGTGGGGTGCTGCCTTCAGAGCTTGGCACCTGGTCAGCAGCCGCTGTTGCAACTCCGAAGGCAGAGCAGATGTCAGGGTGATAATACTGCAACCCCCCTAAAATAACCTTGCATCTCCTCAGCAATTCCCTTTTGGGTCAGGACCCACAATTTGCGAAATGCTGGTCTCTCCCATGAAATCTGTAAAGTACAGGGTAAAAGCACACAAAAGACCAGATTTCATGGTCTGTGACACGTTCTTCTTGGCCGTGAATTTGGTAAGGCCCTATCTATGGTATGTACAATCTGCATTGAGCATCAATCACAGAATTCTGGACACCTGTAAAGAAACTGTTAGGTGAAAGCATTTGAGCATCATTCAGTAAAGACGAATGCCCTATGGTTTGAAAGGAAATGGCGTGATCAGGGTTGACCTTAGAAGTTTGTCACCCAGGTTAGCAAATTCTTTCAGCCCTCTCCAAGCACCCAGAAGATGCAAAAAAGATAAATACATAAATAAATAAAAGTCAGTGATTTTTCACCCCTAAGTGTTGGCACCTGCCCTGGCCTCCCGATCACACACCCTGAAGTCTGGCCCAGGGGAGACAGAATATCATGGTGTCAGAAGAAAACTGAATCTTTGTCACTAAGGGAGCAAATGAAGACGCCTCAATCCCTTACCCTGAAAGGGAGCCTGGCAGAGAAATGGAAGGAGTGATTGCAGCACTTCCAGATGTCATTGGAAGCAAGTGGTACTCAAGAGTTATTGGGGTGGATGAAATGATTGATGTGGCTGTCCTAGAGGCACTGGAGATGTACAATATATTCCAGCAGGAGCAGCAAGGGAACTGCAAACTGCTAGACAAAGTCATTCTAAAGGTGTAGAGTATAACTATTAAATAAACCTCACAAGCAACTCCATTGGACAGGTATGTACAGTATTATGATTCCCATTTTTACAGACATATAAGCTGAAGTCCCATTAAGACCAAGGTTAAGTAACTTGACCATGGTCACCCTGTAATGCAGTAGCAAGCACCGGATTGGAACCTAGGATTTCTTAGCCTCTATCCCCTCTTCTTATTACTATAAATACTTCTCTACAGCAGCAGCATCAATCCTCTTCACTCCCACTGGAGTATAAGGCACCAACAAATCTCCTCCATGCCTCTCAATCTTGGGCAAGCCAGCTGATTTCGTTCCACGTTTTGTTCATCATCTTCAGTTCCTCTTCCACCGTTCTTCTCCAGGTACCCATTGGTCTGCCTCGCTTACGCTTTCCAGGTGGAGTCCATCTTAGGGCTATCTTAGTGTGTCTGGTGTTTTTCATTCGAAGAACGTGACCCAGCCACCCCCATCGTCGCCTTTTTAACTCATCCACAATGTTGATGATACCCGTGCATCTGCTAATTTTCCTGTTGCTGATATGTTCTTCCCAGCGCACTCTAAGGATGCGTCGGAGGCATCTACCTTCAAATCCTCTCACTCTGCTCTCCACTTTCTTGTTGGTTCTCCATGTCTCTGCAGCATACAACAGGACAGAACGCACATTTGATTTGTAAACCTTCAGCTTGGTCTTGATCTGAAGCATCGATGACTTCCAGATGTTGTTAAGTCTGCTGAAGGCTCGCGCTGCCAAAGCAATTCTAGTGGAGACCTCTTCCTCGATGTTACTATCAGCAGAGATATAACTACCCAGATATTTGAAATCCTTTACTTCCTCCAGCTCCACTCCATTAGCTGTCATACATAGCTCTTACGTTCCACGCAGCTACTCTCATCTGTTTGGGTTTCGTCAGGGACTGCATCGGAAGAGAAATTACCTTTCGGCTTTCGTTCCTCCTCGTCATATCAGGCATTACTGCCTTCGTCCTCAGCTGATCACCCATGATGAGAAGACATTTCGATAAATCTGTTGGTGTTTCTGTAGCAGGTGTTTTTTTATGTGGCGGGTTGCTAACCCAGCGCACAACCCTCCTCCTTTCGCATTCTGGACTTGAGACCAGACAACGGTGGAGTTCTTCTCTACAGCAGCTGTTTTTAAATCTGCAGGGCTCTGACATATGTAGAATACAGTCTGCATCATTGTGCCTTTTGTGGTCACAAAAATTAGGAGTACGTAAACTTTACTAACAAAGTTCCCCGCTACAAGGCAGAGGGACATTGCAATTTGATACAGCTGCCGTAGACTTTTGTACTTTTTAATGTATCTTTGCTTTATCTAACCTGTCAGCCCCTACATGCTTTCCTTTCGCATGACTGTAAAATTTGTTCAGTCCCTTAAGGACAACTGCTGAAGTGACAGATTACAAATTCCACACTGTGCCCAGCTAGGAGGGGCCAGACAGGAGTGATGCAGGGTGATGCAAAGGTTGAACTATATGATGTTTGTTTATCATTAGGTGATGGCTCCACACCATAAGCAGTAAAACAAAGGCATTAAGTCTCTTCACATGAAAACTTCTGCACCCTGTTGTGAAGCCCCCTGTTAACCTTCATAACATCAACTTTTTAATTTCTTAGGGCATCAAAAAAATGCTCTTCAAATAATGGACAACACTGTATTTCCTCTTGATGACAGGGTTTTCCAGAAGCTACACAGCAGGAGCAAAAGGGGAGACAGAGTTGCAATGCCGTGGAATAATGGGTTGTGCTTCTATAGAGGTATAGCACCTACTTATGAGCAGAAACTCTTAGGATTCATATCATTCTAGACTTTCATTGTGGGCAAAATTGAGGACACCAAGACAGACGTGCGGTGTCTGGAGATGTGATGTCGTCATGCCTCCAAGGGGGTGGGAAGGGGAGAGCACCGTGTATTCACCGCTGTCCCTATTGGTGATCTTGAGGGAATGGAGTCACGGCTATGCCCTTGCTTTGCCCCGACACACCCACTAGGATGGAAAGCAGCTAGCACTCCAGAATTGCTCACTATCTCCCTGCACTCCAAAGTGTGTACAGCCAAATTATGGGAACCCAACTCTGGCATAGGGAAAAGCTGCACAAGTATGCAGGAACAACCTAAAGTCACAAATTTAGGCTCATGTATATTACAAAAGGTGCAACACATTAGAAATTGCTGCAGCAGATAAGGAATAATTAGAGCAGGAGCCTTCACCAGTGGTCATTTCTGGGTCTCTGGGCAGTATATGTTTACAAGAAAAAATTCCACTGGGGGAGCACAGAGAAAGAAACAGATTTATGGTCAGCTGTTGCAGGGAAAAACTAGCTCTTTGTTACTGCTTAGAGATGTGGAATGTTAGAAGAAGTCCTGATGGAGATGAATCACTGGGCACAGAGCAAGGGAGATGGTCAGAGTGTAGCTGAAGCAGTTAAAGATGGATGCTAAATGCACTTTATCACATGGCTCTGACAATGGGTTTGCAATTTATCATATAGGTATCATGAACACTCTGTGGTGGGTAGGTGTGTACGAGGGAGAGAAAAGAGGTACCATAAAATTCTACATTATAAAGAAGGGTGTGATTTTAGTCAGGTTCACACAATCTTAAATAAAATTAATGCTGTTATGAATTTCAATCATTTTACATGTGAGTAAAAGTTCCTGACCATGTGGCTAGATAGCCACAAAGTCCTTGTAAAACATACAGTTCATAGTGTGCCAAAGAAAATCAATAGTCAGTCCGCCGAAGGTATTTCACAGGGATTTTGTACCATACACTTTACTGACCAGTTTAAAAGTCTTCCTGCATAAGGTGGGTGTGCAAGCTCCCTACAACTGTTGGGGTTCTTTAACAATAGGGTCGGACATACAAACATCTTTTATTAACATAAGAAAAGGGAACGGCTGGGTATAAGTATTGCTAATTTCTGTACATGATTCAGAAAGAAGAATCTATTTGCTGATATTTGAACTTCCACCCTCACTGTTTCCTGCACAGAAATCAGTGTGTAATTGAACAACTCATTCAGTTCATTAGTCCAACTCCATGCAGCGCTTTCAATGTGCAAAACACTGGCCAGGTGCTAAGTAGGAGCATTATTCGGTTCCTTCCCAGCGTTAAACTGTTGTGATTCTTGAGCTCTAATGACAGAGACCGCAAATGTTAACGGCTATGCTGGAATCACTTCAGAGTGGGAACCCTCTTCTCATGACAGAGGAGGCAGGGAGAGCTCTACCAACATTTTCTCAGTGCAGTATTGAGTGGTGAGGTGAATCCTGCTTGCGCGTCTTACCTTTTTGTTTGAGAAGCGTGTCTGCTAAATACTCCCATTCCAGGTCCTGCACCTAAGGCTTTGTCTACACTAGCACTTTAATCAGTAAAATTCACCTTTGGGGGAGGGGAGAGAGACACCCCCCCCCCAGTGCCCCACAGAAGTGTGGGGGTGGGGAGAGGTAGTGGGGGAAGCCCAGCTGTGGCCCTGGAGTGGAGGAGCACTCACTCTCTGCTGGTCTCTGGTCTCTGGTCTTGGGGTGGGGGGGAGGGTGAGGAAGAAAAAGGGGTTGTGGGGCTGCAGTTGGGGGGTTGAATCAGAGTTGAGGTGGGGCTGTGGGCAGGGCCACAGGAGGAAGGGCTGGGGTGGGGGCCCCCACTTCCTCTCCCCCAGGGCCCCAGGAAACATTAATCTGCCTCTGCTGCTCTCACTGACCCCTTTCAAAATTCAGTGGCATCACTTAGGCCCAAATCTTACCATAATTCAGGGAACAAATAGTTACTCAAAATGTCTTTTTATGCTCTTCATTCAATATGTGCTCCCCCCCTCCCCCCTTATTCAACATACACCATTCACAACTTGCACAGATACAAAATCATTCACTTCCTGGTGAATTCACTTCCTCTGTGGTTCTCATCACTATAGTGTCGGTGTATCTGTGCTGCACAATTATCACTGAATTCATTTTCACAACTCTTCTCTGAGACTAGATGGCATTATTGCTATTTCACAGCTGGGGAGTGGCACACTGCGATTAAGGTCAGACGTTTCCACTCATTTTGGGTGCCTATCTTGAGACACTTGACATAAAGTCTATGTAATGCTAAGGACTCTGTGTGTCCCTCATTTTCTAGGTGACATATGTTCAGAGCTCAATTAATGACCACCTATGAACAGTTTGGTTTGAGTGCCTTACCCAGAATAGGATCTCTGTGTCAGGGACAGGAATACAATTCTCCCTCCCTGCAATCTCTTGCCTCCTTCATTACACATCTCCCAACTGCTGCAACACAAAAGGCAGGGTCCTATATAGACAACAACCTCCATCACTACACAGTGCTAATCCACCCCCCAGCACAGGTCTGTCTTGTTCAGTGAATGAGGCAGGGGGTCCTGTGGAAAAAATAGTATGGGATCATGTACTTAAAGACTGTATCACAGCACATACACACATGGAGCTGAATTAAGGTGGCACAATAACCATATTTCTGGCATTTCCTTACTTTTGAGCCCTTGGGTTTGAAGCCTTTATGATCTTTTAATTTATTTTTAATGACATTTTTAATTTAATTTCCTTTAAAAAAAATTTCACCCTCCAGAAATTCTAGTCTGTGGCACAATATTGACACTATTTTTGGATCATCAACAGGGCTCAGGTATTTTTTTCACAGACCTCTGCCACTGAGTTTACAGAGTAACAGGTAATAGATTATTAGCCTCTGTGTGGTTCAACTCCTTCACCAGTGGTTGTTTTTTTTTAGCTATTTGCTGACAGAAGAGGAATGTAGAACTCTTGCATTCAGCTTCAGATTCTGAAGGGGCATAAACTCTAGTAGTGTCAGAGTCTGTGCCCCTACCTTTCCCTCTCTTCCTGTACTTCTGTCCAACTCTCCACCCCCTGGGTTCCTGCCCGCATATTCCCAGCCCACTGCACCTATTCCTTCCAATCCCTTTTCCACACATACACACCTATTCTACCTGTGCTGCTGTCTCAGCTCCCTCCTTTTCCTCCTCCTGAGTGCTTCTGGGTGCCGGGAGGGGAGCATTAAGAGCACAGGAGAAACAATTCCCCCGCTCTGAGTTCAGATGCCTGGTGCCACTGTGAGTAGCAATTCCAGGGAAAGTCCTGGTCAACCCCTGCAGCCCTCGGATGGAGCATGCTCAGTGTAGAGGAATCTTTAGAGACTTCAGCTGCCAAATGTGAACATATCACTACTGAGATTACGCAAACTGAGATTTTTTTCAGGGGCTCATAAACTTGGATGAATTGTCATGAGGATGACAAAAGACACACACCCCTGACACCAGCACAACCCCCCCCCCCCACACACACACCTCTGTCAAATTTCAAGCCGTTATTTCAAAGCATGGAGGTGCTAGAGCTTCTCAACAGAACGGTTGTAAGAACTATTTTTTTAGCACCTGCAAAACAATGAATGTTTCTTTACGCTCATTCCTGGAAACGGCTGAATTGCTTTAGTGCAAACTTTCCAAAACAATTCTGCCTGAGGCAGATACTAACAGTCTGTCATGTACATTTCAGCAAAGCGATGCTAGTTCAGTTCAATAGCCCAGATAGCGTTTTGCAAACCTGCTGGCTGAAACTAAAGATACAAGCAAACTCTGCAGCCGAGGCAAGCCAGAGGAGGAGACGCGGGTCCAGCAGTCATTTACCCCCGCACAAAATGAGTCTTAAATGCCACCAGATCAGACTGCCACTTTGCAAAGGGGGTAATTGACTCCACCAGGTGCCAAGCAGAGATGTGGCAGGCCCTCTCTTTAAACATATGTTCAGCAATTTGTGACGTGCTGAAAATGTGCTCTGAACTGAAAAGTAGGTCTCTCTGTAGGCATGGTGAACATCTTCATTACTTAGAGGAGCGACTGCAGGCCTCACTCATGTCATTTACATGAAAAGAAGTGTGACAAATAGGGACTGTCCCTGCTTGAAGTGACAGGCCACAGAGAAGGAAGTTTAGCAAAAATAGGCGCCATTAACAGTCATTCTGGCTTGCGCGCTGAAGTTCATTGAGGTTTAATTAAAGTACTATGCTTTCAACTGCCCTTATGCCGCATGCCTGAAAAACTGTAAACTCATTATTGTTTTTGTAAGCCTAGTTCTGAAGTAAGCTAAGTAGAACACTTTAGGGGGTGGAGGGTGTCATCTCATCCCCTCCTCCCTGATAGAGTTATAACTTCACGTTTTCATCAGTGTCTATTTTAGACAACTGGTCACGAAGAGCTGTTGCTGCACCTCCGGAATGTAAGGCTGGGTGCTATAACGATGCACGTTGACACCACATACACATAAAGGTTTTTGCAGGTGTGGGGAGACAATGGATGATGTTCCGTCTGCTTAACCCAGCAGAGCTAGTTCAGTGCTCAAACTCCAGGATTTTATAACCGCTGCTTTCAGCCCTCCAGCTGCTCTCTCTCACTGTGCAGATGGGTCATTCCAGCAGCAGGCAGCACTGTTTTCAGAAATTAACGTTAAGGGAGTATCTGGCAGCCGACTGGCATGCTGCGCGCACATGAGGGGAGGGGGGGGGCATTACCCTTAGTGATGGGTGAATTTCACAAGGATGACCTGTCAGGGACTGCTAGACTGTACACTGTACCCCACAATAGTCTTCTTCTATAATGAAGGGGCCTATTGTTGTTCTTCATGTCCTTGTCTTCTGACTCACTGAGGGAATGAGTGGTTCAGCTCATCCCAAGTGGATCTGTAACTGCTGGTAAAACACTGGAGTGATAAGTTCCACCCTGAACCAAACTTCTTTGAACCTTTAAGGATGGGGCTCCATGGACAGGGAAGGGTTAAGCTCTGTACTCATGTCAGCCAAAATGATTTGCCCATAAAATAAAACAGTTAACTTGTGTTTTCCCCACCCCATCTAAATATGTTCAGTTAACTGGGATTGGAGCAAGAAAATAAAGACTAGTGGGGGGAGACAGTGACAGAAACTAAGGCGGGGTGGGCAAATTACAGCCCGTGGGCCACATCTGGCCCATGGGACCATCTTGCCCAGCCCCTGAGCTCTCAGCTGGGGGGGGGGAAGCCCCCAGCCCCTCCCCTGTTTCGCAGCCACATGGGCAGTGTTCTGGAGGGGGCGGGGCTGCGCACTGTGGGGGCAGCCTGTCTGGCTCCACGTGGCTGCCAGATGTGCTGCTCTGAGCAGCATGGTAAGGGGGCCAGGGGTTGGATAAGGGGCAGGGGGGGGCAGTTAGGAGACAGGGAGTGGTTGGATGGGGCGGAGGTTCTGGGGAAGCAGTCAGGGGATGGGAAACAGGGATTAGATAGACATGGGAATCCCAGGGTGCTCTGTCACGGGATGTGGGGGGTGTAGATAGGGACCGGGGCAGTCAGGGGTCATGTAGTAGGTGGGAGTCTCAGGAGGGTGCGGTCAGGGACAAGGAGTCGGGGGGGTGGGATTAGATAAGTACTGGGGTCCCGGAGTCATTAGGGACACAGGGTCTCTGGAAGAGGCGGTCGGGGACAAGGAGCAGGGGGGATTGCATGGGTTGGGTAGTCTGAAGGGGGCAGGAAGTGGGGGGGGGGGGTTGGGCCAGGTTGTTTGGGGGGTTACTGTCTTCCCTATCTGGCCCTCCCTACAGTTTTCCAAGCCCAAAGTGGGCCTCAGACCAAAAAGTTTGCCCACCGCGAACTAAGGCCTGTCTACATGAGTAGCCACTCTACTCCGACAGGAGAATGCTCTCTTATTGACATAATTAAACTCTCCCAATGAGCAGCAGTCAGTAAAATTCACACCCCTGAGCACTGTAGAGATGTCCGACCTTACCCCGATGTAGACACAATTAAGTCGATGGAATTCGTCCGTTGACTCACCAAACACTAATAACAGCTAATGCTCAGCAAAGTTGATTATGTACAGTGAGGGAAAAATCACCTTCTGTCACTGGAAGAAGTGGCTACACAACAATAGCTGTGCCTCTGAAGCATCTGTAGTGTAGATGTGGGCTTAGATATTGCAATGCTGAGTCTAACATCTAAGGCAGGGGTGGGGCAAATGTTTTGGCCTGAGGGCCACATTGACGGTGCAAAATTGTATGGGGGGGGGCTGGGTAGGGAAGACCGTGCCTTTCCAAATGTGGCCCCAACCCCCTCCCACTTCCCGCCCCCCTGACTGCCTCCCTCAGAACCTGCAACCCATCATGCCCCCCCACTCCTTGTCCCCCTGACCACCCTCTCCTGAGACCCCGCCCACGCTAATCCCACCTCCTACCCAACTCGCCCCACTCCCTGCTCCCTGACTGCCCCGACCCCTAGCCACCACCCCCCCTTCACCTCCTGACAGACAGCCTGGAATGCACACGCCTACCCAACCCCCCCTCAGTTCCCTGATCATCCCCCAAGAACCTCTGACCTGTCTAACTGCTCCCTTCCCCTTATCTAACCCCCACTGGGGGCCACTGGCCTGGCCCCAGCCCGGCTCTCTTACCATGCTGCTCAAAGCGGCAGGAGATGCAGCGTGGGCCAGAGCGCTGGCGCCGGTGGCAGTGCGCTGAGGCTCCGTGAGATGGGGGGAGGGGCCAGGGGAGCTATCTCAGCTGGGAGCTCGGGGTGTGTGTGTGTGTGTGTGTGTGTGTGTGTGGACAGGATGGGCCTGTGGGCCGTAGGTTGCCCACCCCCGATCTAGGAGGACATTGTCCTAGTGTAGGCCTAAACTCTGAGTTAGGCACCCACGCTCAATACATGGAAAAAGAGAGGTGCCTAAATATGGGATTCACAAAAGCTAGTGAACTGCCAAAGACAGTGGTGTGGCCAAAGACGTGGAGTGGGGGCAAAGAGTCTGGGGGTGGAGGGAGACTTCTATATTTGCTCCGGTTTCAGAGCCACAAACCCTCTCCTGTAGTCTGGTGGCTAAGCCAGGTCGGTCCTTTCTTTGGGAGGAGGGTGTTGGAAGAAACAGTGCTAATGCTACTGACCCTAAGAGCCCAGGGATTAGCACACTCCTCCAGGATGAGTGAGACCAAGGTTCAAATCTGCATTTTACCTGACTCTGAGCAGGGACTTGAATCCAGGTGTCCCAGCTCCCAGGCACGTGCTCCAACCATCTCTCTCTCTCTCTCTCTCTCTCTCTCTCTCTCTCTCTCTTCCCCTGTCAAGCTGTTCCACTTTCTATGAAATGCTTCAATAGCCATTGAGCCAGAAGGAGTGTGAGAAACCAGGCATGGGCAAACTTTTTGGCCCATGGACCACATTGGGGGTTGCAAAATTGTAGGGAAAGCTGTGCCTCCACAAACAGCCTGGCCCTGCCCCTCCTATGTGATCCTTTCTGCCTCCTGACAGCCCCCCTCAGCATCCTCAAGCCATCCAACTCCCCTCCACCCCTTGACTCCCCACAATCCCTAACCGCCCCCTGGGGTTGCACCCTCCTATCCAACCCCTCTGTTCCTTGACACCTCCTCCTGAGATGCCCCCACACCTTAATGCTTCCCCAGGAGTCCTTTCCCTGTCCCTTGACTTCCCCAACCCCTATCCACATCCTCGCTCCCTGACAGATCCCCGGGCTGCCCACGCCTATCCAACCTCCCCCTTGACCGCCCCCTCCTCAGAACCTCTGCCCCAGCCAACAGCCTCCTGCTCTCTGGCCTCTGATTGCCCCCCCCCAGGACTCCCCGCCCCTTATCCAGCCCCCCACCCCCTGCTCTCCAGCCCCAGTGCTGCTCTATACTCATGGTTAGGACTCCGACCTGGGTGACCACATTCAAGTCCCTGGTCCAATGACTATTTAAGGCAAGAAAGGGGCAGGGGAACTCCCAGCATGAGGATTCTGCTGAGGCTTAGCTGTGAGTTAGGCATCGAGCAGATTGGTAGTTTCAGGATTGAGACAGTTGTGAGTATTTCCACCAGCAGCAATGTAGGCACCGAGGTTGGGATTCAAAAGGAATTTAAACACCTAACTTCCACTAATTTCAAGGGGATTAGACACCTAAATACCTCTGTGAATCCCTCCCTCAGGGCACCTAAGGAGTGTAAAAGTGCATCCATGGTTAGGTGAAGGTTTTGGACTTTTAAAAATCCCCTTGTAGTTCTAGCCCATACAGGCGTTGAAACCAGCCTGGTATAAGCTGTCTGAACGCTTTCCTTTGCACTGAAATACTATGTACTTATGGGGGTATGTCGACATAGCATGCAGCTAGGCAGACAGTTGACAGCCTTCGATCCATGAGGTCCATGCTCCTGTGCCAAAAATAGGTGTTTGGACGTTAAGGCTCAGGCTCAACTTAAGCTTTGATGCCTAGAGACGAGGTGGTTCAGTGTCTGAGCTGCAATGACCACACAGTCGTTTTTAGTGTGAGCACCTGTCACCCCGGGCTCAGACTTCCTGCCATGAGCTGTGCAGACGTACCCCAAAGTGGCTTGATCCCGTATTAGGGTCTGAATGGAATCTGCCTAACGCAATGGAGGGATTTCACTTTCTGGGCTAATCACTTACAAATAAAATCAAACGAGGTGACTGATATGATTTCAGTGGATTTTGAAAGTTAGTGCTTCATAATGATGACTTTGTTTCCTTATAAGATACCATTGTTTGTGATGTGTTGAGTCACAATGTTCAGCCTGTATGAAGGGAAAGAGTCACTGTCGGGACTCACATCTGCAGTATTTACTCTACTACCTTAGCTCATTGGCTTCCACAGCCCTTCTTGTGAGGCAGTTAACATGGAAACCTGAACACCACTAGACTGATAGGCCCTCAGACTGACTTGCAAAAGTAATTGTCAGTAATCTTTGAGGGGGAAGAATAGCATTTAGTATGTGAAGGGGAAAGCTAAGCCCTTCGTGCATCTTATTTTATTGAGTATGCAAGCAATAGCGTACCAGGAACTTCAACTTTCGATCCATTACATTGTGCTTAAGAACAAACTGCTCACAAGTTATCGTGAGAAAGTTAGTCTCCTGCATATAAGAGCTTTTCAGTATTTTCTTCAAATCTTCCTAGTAAAAGGGATGCCAATTTTAACATGCTCAAACAATTTTTACTATTTTTTAAAACAAATCTAAAGTTTCTTCATAGACAACATAGGTCATTCTTTAAATATACACTCCATTTAATCCAGGGCCAGTGGATTATGACTTCAATAGAGTGATGCCAATTTCCATCAGAAAGGCTTTCTTATTCTTGTGAACAGCATGGACTAAAAGGGTAACATATTTATTAGTGAAATCTTCAGGAAAATATCAGCTTCCACCCTTATTCCCAATGTTGCTTCACACCTCTGAGTTAGGCAAAGCTAAATAGATAAAAAAAATAAAATCAAGTCATTTTAACGTTCCAGACAAAAAGACGGCTTGATTCCGAGGCAGTCCTCATTATTGCAGGTTGTAAATCCCAGACCCTCCCTCAGTTTCTGCAGTGCTAAAATATATTAATGTGCAGCGACATATTGCCATCGGATCGAGGAGACTCTCGCTCCTCAAACAAGAGAACTCCACAGTATTCAATAAGTAACACCACCAGAATAGCTCTCATTCTGCTAGAGGAGGCACCGTCAAGCACCAGGTTGATAAAGCACTAGCAGACTAGTATAGTAGAAACAGACATTGCACCAGCTGTAGTTTATTTTTAGACCCCTTTTGGCTAGGTCATGGGTTCTTATGTGTGCGTGGGCAGGGGAGGGAAGAGAACAAGTATTGGTCGCGACTACCCTGTCCTTCCTCTATTTCTAAGTGGAAGGGGTTCCCAGTTAGATGGCAGCAATGTCTCAGTATGGATAAGGTTACGCGAAGGGAGTACTGGTATGGAAAATATTTGCCACCATAACCTGTAGCCCAGTGGTTCAAAAGAGCTATGCTAACTTATTGAACAAACAAAGCCTGAAACAGGGAGGACTTTAAAGGCACAAAACCCTGACATTGCATGTTCTGTGTAGATCATTATTCAAGCATTCCAGCCCCCACTCACTCAGCATTCGACTGGAAGGAAACCCTTGAACTAATCAGCCGCTTAGATGATTATGCAATATCGCTGAGGGTAAAGGAAGCTTCCCTGTTTCTTTCTAAATATACGTTTGTGGTTAAAAAATTAGAGAAATGACAAGGCTGACCTTCGTGAATGTGCAGGCCTTGTTTGGGGAAGTGCACAAGTCATATGGTAGAGCAGCCTCTTATCACTTTGGCTAACACAGGCATTTTGCAATTGCCTGCCACAGAGTCATGCTGGGTGTACACTGAACTAGACAACAGAACTAGACAAGTGTACGGCAATAAGCATGGTGCATGGCATTACAGTGCTATTCGTTACATCAGCAATTTGTCAAAGAAAAGGGAGCAGAGCACCTTGTACGAGATACAACACCGTGTATGATACAAGACCTTGACTATAAAAAGAATTTTAAGTGGGGGGGCCTTTTAAATTTAACTTAATCCGTATTTGGGGCTATTGCTAGTACTGTGTCAATCTTTCCATTCAAGTTTTCAGGGCTGCAAAATTTGCTTGAGGGTAAAACTTGGCATTCAAGTTCTGAGCTAAAAATGTTAACATTCCCTCCCCCGCCACAAAGTTTTGGTTTGGGGCTTTTTAATTTATCCCAGATCTATATATAGTTCTAGTACAGCAATATATAGGAAAAGGGGGATATGGAATTGACTGTGCTGTGCTCAGCTGACTAGCATTACTGTTAAAGCAAGGCTCTCTGGCTACATGTTGGGGGAGATACCGATGCACAGCGTTACCACTAAGATAGTTCTTGCTCTCTCTGAGTGTGTGGAGCAGAAGAGTGTCAGTGCCACCAGTGTTACTACATAACCACATAGGGGACAAGGGAAGGCTGTACCCTTTCCCCCATCTACCCTAGCTGGCAGACTGCAGCTGGGGTGCAGATGGCACAAGGAAATGTAGGAGCCCTGTTCTCCCTTTGGCCGAGGGTATATCCTGCCTGCTTGTGCTCTCCACACTTTACCTATTTTCTCTCTCTCATTGGAAGGGCACAGTAGAGGCCTAGCTGTTATACCGAACAACTGTTTTTCCTTACTGGATTTGCCTGTGCCCCGGTTTCTGGGATTCCTTGTCTTGATTCCTGTGCTAAGCTAGCAGAGCTGGGAACTTTTGGTGAAAGTATTTCGCTGATATTCTCTGTAATAAACATTACTGCCAAATGTTTAAAGGCCCCTGAAAAATGCAGGTCACATGAAGGGCCAGACTCTTCGCTTTGGAATGGCCCTTTTGCACCACTCTGGTGGCACAAAAGGGCTATAAAGCTGAATTAATCAGCCTCTGGAGGATTTCCCCTACGTAGGGGGACTCTGAATGGAACAGAGTATGGCAAAAACATGCCCTGACCATGTCATATTTCCCTCAGCTATGCCCTCTAGGTCAGGGGGCTCTTCTTATTACACTCCTGATTGAGGAGTTATAGCTAGGGGACAATGGGACATTGGCGTCCTTACCCCCTTGCTAATCCCTGATGCCAGAACAGGGGCCAAAGGCCACCAAGCACATCTTCATGAGGGTGTGTGTGTGTGTGCGCACGCGCTCACGTGTGTGTGTGTGTGTGTGTGTGTGCACACGCTATTCATTCCATAAAATAATGGTGTCTTTTGTGACATCTCCATTAATTACTGCAACACTAATGCTGGAGACTGGACAAAGACCTACAAGGAAGCAGCACTGCCGTTCTCCTGTTCTATGCTCCCTTCTCTACATCTTCATATTCAAATCTAATGTCCTATCCCTCAATAATATGATGTTCCACGCTGAATAGCACAATCCACAGTAGTTCCCCCTGGCCAAAGTATTCTCCATACAAAGAAAAATATGGTAATTTCATCCACGTTCAGAAAAGGTTTTAGATTTCCTCCTTCAAGACAGCGTGTTCAAAGCAGGCATTTATCATGATAGCTAAATTAGCCGGTACCTTTAATATAGCAGCAGCATGGAAAATCACTTCATCAGCCGTACAATTTTAGCTCGCTGGCAAAAACTTTAAGAAAGTGTTAGACTGAAACCAGAATAATCATTTCTTTCCCCCTGTCCTTTCAGGGCACTGAAGTTCAAGGTAATTCTTTATTTCCTTCTGTGTAAACTGCAGCATCTAGGATGGTGGCTAATTTAGTGCTAAGGATCCTGTGCAATTGTAGTTTCAGTTAGGTCCTGTAATATTTTTCACTTCTAGTCCTAAACGGTGGTAAGCTGCTAAAGGGCTCTGGCTCTCTATGAACAGAAAAAGCTGCACTTTGCTGGTGGGTGAAAGGATCCGTTACTGAATCATCTGAGCACAAGTGTATGTGATCGTGTTATTAAAGCCAATGGGAAAGATTCTGTCGCCCGCCCTGGCCCCTCAATAAGACTTGAGCAGCCAGATTCGTGCCACAAGGGCTGAGGGAGAATTTATGTAGCATGGGCACAGTGTAAGGTCACCATATGTAACCCTAAGCTGGTTCCCCTGGAAGCAGCTCAGTTCCTTTACCACTGCCACAGAAACCTAAACAGTCTTGCCTCTCATGTCTGTAAACTACTTAGCCTAGCTTCTTATAATTTCTTAGTTTATTCTTGGTTAGTCACACAAGGTATAGGTAGTCCTGTGATGTTTAGACTGAATCTGTCCTGGGCCTCCCTGCCTCCAAGAGACAGGATGCCTCTCCCCGAGCTGACAGAGAACCAAAGTTGGCTAGGCAACCAAGAGGAAGACAGATCATTCTGTGCTATAGTAATCTGTTGGCTTGGGAAGATATAGCAGGGATGCCTGAATGGGCACCAGTGTGCCTGCTCAGAAGAGGAGCAGGGTCTGAGGAGAGTCACGGGATTACAGTTCAAATGATTGACAAGACGAGGCCCAGGAAAGTAGAGCTAACGTGGCCAATAAGGAAGGCCTTCAGTGAGCTGCTCTCCCCCACCCCCGTCCCTTGGGAGCACTGTGGGAGGAGAGAAGCAAATTTTGAGAGAGGGTCTGTTCTCCGGAGCCAGCCGCTGAAAAGGCAGGACTTGCTGCCTGCTGAGTGTCCCAGGTATCAGTGAAGGGTGCCTGGAAGCAACGTCCCAAAACGTGGTTCTTTCCCTGTTCAAAGTGACTCCCAGTTTCTAGGATTGTTTTAGGAAAACTCCCTACCCAGTCAGGCTGAGTTGGTCCTTCAGCTCCCTAGATATACCAGTTGCCACAGGGAAGTCCTGCTCTTGCTGCTAGCTCAGGGCTGCCTGCTGTGATTGATCTCCCCTCCTGCCCTAGAGCTCAGAAACCGTTTTTAGAACAGCTTTTGTAATCTGCACCTTATCCCTTTATGGTGAGGTGAAATCTTGAGCCCAGAAGCAGCCTGATTCCTGCATGAGGAGGAGGCATGCCAGCTGCGACGGTCAGCCCCTCTGCAGTGACCGAGGGGTCCAGACTCAGCTCTAAACCTGAGGCTTGTTTGTGGAGCTGTGAACGCACCATCTTTTCATTACAGTGTCAGGGAAATTGTTTGACATATCCCCTATTCCCTGAATTGTGTCCTCAAGCCAGGAGTAAGGGTCTGAGGGCTTCATTGCCTACTGCTTATGAAACCTGTGGAGGGACTTACCAACTTATCCCACATGTGAGGCTTTGGGGCTGTACTGAACCAAGTCAGCCAATTTACTTCTTACTGTTACAGACCATATCATTGTAAAGGGCCCCTATGAAGTACACCTACCACCAGGACACGATATAGCAGGAGTAAAATTTAAAGTCATATGACTGGGGAAATTCATGGTTATTATAAGCATGGGGAGGGCAGTGTTGACCCTGAGAGGAGTATTTTATACTATGTCATTTTTACTTCTTCTTCAATGCAGTTACTCTGTTGAATGTTGCGTGTTTGTGTTATTCCTTGGGAGTCTCCAACTATCTGGCAAGTAACTTGGGTTACCCTGTGGTTAGAACTTTCCTTCCAAGCTGCCCTGTGGGTCCAGACAGGGTGAAACAAGGGGCATGGAGGCATTGCCAAGTAAGTTGATCTGGAAAGAGCACAAGGAGGATATGCCCTGCAGAGTGGGAGGTGAGATGCAGATGAACCCAGGCCTGTCCATCAAAAGCCAGAAGGAGACTTGCATTAAAAAAGGTAAACAGGGGCATAGTGAACTGTAGTTGTTGGAGCCATTTGCTTTGGGTTAGTCCCAAGGCTATGTCAGGACTCTAACCCCCTTAGGAGGTTCAAAAGAAATGTATCCTGCTCAGCCATCTATCTAGAGAAAGGTGCACATGTCTGATGCCAGTTGTGCCTACGAGATGTTCACATAGGATCCCAGTGCCTAAGTTGCCGCACCTTCACTCCTTGGACAAGGAAGAGCAACCTTCAACTGGACCATCCTAGACTCCTTTGAGAGAGGTCGGAAGTCTGTTTCTTTGATGAGGTCTTCTCTAAAGAGACCTGAAATGTATCTTGCCACCCTAGTCTTGGCGCTATCTTCAGTGTAGGACCTGAGATCAACCTCCTCAAAGCAAACACTTATTGGGGCTGAGCCTCCCACCTGGCACTGTTCAGCACTACAAAGTGGTGCTGACAAAGACTGCAAATGACACAGTTCTTCCTGATGACACAGTTCTCCCTAAGACTCCTGAGTCTCATGGTTCCTTCAGCCAATCTTACATGTTTTTCTCATCTACAACACCGGGTTGCCTCACATCACATACTTAAAGTACACAGTCTGAAAAGGAAGCTCACCATGTCCTTCAGGTGCTTCAAGATCTTTGCTAATGAGAGATCAGAGCTAGTGTACTCCCAAGGATTGTCACTCCCTCTTCCATGCTACCTCCAGTTCCTCCACATCTTACCCATATTCCCTATCCCCACTGGCTCCCAGTCCCATCCTCCATCTCCTCATCCAGTCTGTGTTTCTGTCCCTCCCTGTCTCTTTGCACAGCCAATCTCAATTCTCCCCACTCTCCTGGCTACTTATCAGATCTATCTCCCCTTCCTGTCCCACTAGTTCCCAGTCCTATTCTCCTGGAAGAAAGCATGACATTTTTCAGTGAAAACTGAAATTTTTTTACATGAACATTTCCAGTTTGTTGAAAATCCTTTTTTTTTTTTTTTTTTTTTTGCGGGAGTGACAGGACATTTTTCCAGCATTATTTTCCCAACCAGCTCTAGTATTTATTCTCCAGCATTGCAGTTGTTTGTTTTGCAGACTTAGGGTACCAAACATCTGCTTCTATGTGACATACTGCACCCAGACCCACATCCTTTAGATCTGAACCATGATTCAAAGTAGGTTTCAGCACTAAAACTCAGGAGACCTATATTCATTCCCAGTTCTGCCACAAACTTCCTGTGTGACCTTGGGTAAGTCACATAATTGCCGTCTGCACCACTTCCTTGACTGTACTATGGGGATGATAATACTCCTGGTGTCTCGTTCTGTCTGTCTGTCTAGTCTAGATAGACTGCAAGCTCTTCAGGGCAGGGTCTGCCTTTTATTCTGTTTGTACAGCACCTAACACAAGAGGTCCTCCAGGTTAGGGTCTCTAGGCACTACTGCAATACAAATAATGACAATGAGTTTGGTGTACAGTTCAGCAAAGGCAGTTTTGTTTCTCACCAGGTTTGTGTGAGCTGTTTTTGGTTTCAGTTCACATGGGTTCTCTCGCTTCCTTAGTTTCCCTTTGAGTTTTAGGTTTCTGCCTATTTCCTACCTGAAGCCATAAACTGGCCCAGGTTTACCAAAGTGTAAAACGCAGTGGAACAGTCTGTGAAGGTGGCCTGAAGTTCAGGTTCAGAACAAGCTCCTTACTCAGGTGAAACTGTTCTTGTGATTTGTCTCAAATGTTTTTCACAGCTCTAGTTTGCTCAAGCTACAAAATTTCGATCCAGAGTTCAGATACCATATTTGGGGCTGGTTACAGATGAGGAAATGTTGTTTGAGCCCATTCCGAATTTGAGGATCACTCAATGGGATAGCTCAGTGGTTTGAGGATTAGCCTGCTAAACCCAGGGTTGTGACTTCAATCCTTAAGGGAGCCTTTTAGGGATCTGGGGCAACAATCTGTTGGATGCTTTAGTTGGGGATTGGTCCTGCTTTGAGCAGGGGGTTGGACTAGATGGTCCTGAGGTCCCTTCCAATCCTGATGTTCTGTGATTCAATCTTGGCCTCTCTGTTAGTATATATATTTCCACACTGGGACATCCCTGTTCAAAAGAGATTAGAGCAGTCACAATTGGTTGAGCTTGCCTAACTTTACTCCAAGTTCATCTTCATCTCTAACTAATGCCAGATTTGAAGGTGGACAAAAGTAGGAGCTCCGAAATTCAGCCTCAAAATCGAAAATTGAAATTCCTAGTGACTCAGCTCTCTACAACCTACTTTGCAGGCACCGGCATCTTCCATTCCCTGAGGGTGCTCACCCCTGCTCAGCACCAGGCCCCGTGCCCACTCCACCCCTTTCCCCAAGACCCTAGCCCTGCCCTGATTCTACCTGCCTCTTCCCACACAGTTCTGCCTACTGAGTGTGCCCCATCCCTGATCCTCCCGCTCCCCCAGTGCCTCCTGCACACTGTGGAACAGCTGATCACAGCAGGTGGGAGGTGCTGGGAGGGAGGGAGTTGATCAGACAGGCCCCTGGTGGCCGGGTTGCACTTAGCAGCCAGCTCCCCTCCTCCTCCTAAGCACCTGCTCATTTTTTCCATGGGTGCCCCAGCCCTGGAGACCCCATGGAGTCAGTGCCGATGACCTGCTTCATCCCTGGGATTCTGTTGCATTTTGGACCTTCCTAAATTATATTTAGGATAAAGGATTCAGACCTTAAGTCATTATCCAGAGCCTGATGGTGGGTAATTGTGCATGAGAAGCTCTTTAGAGATTTTGCCTGGATCTATCCTGCTGAAGTCTAAGTGGATCTGCAGGCTCTTCGCGGAGATGCTCATAGAAAGTCAGGAGGAGGAGTTTCGACTCTAGTGCCGATATTGATAGAGTCGTGTCCCCAGTAAATAGGCAGTCAAGGAAAAACAAATGACCAGGTTTGGGGTTCAAACTCCATTTGGCTTAAACAGTGTCAGCCTGGTACTATTTGACTTTAATTTTTGTGTCAAATGTTTCAAAAGGGCGTACATCCAATTGCTAATGTTTTGCACAGAATTAAGTGCAGGTACAACAGTTAATTGTCCACTAGTGAGTTTTTGTGCTGGATTGGACCCTGAATGCCAATCCATGTTTCTGAAAGGATGCCAAATGGTATTTACACTGCGTGCCCCCCTGATTTTTATTTAGCACGTGCAGATCTCCTGACTGGAAGCATCAGACTTTGTGTTAACTATGCAATGTGCAAGAGCCAACATTTTGCCTTAGGTATGCCTGCCCTCGTGGAGGCCTATAGTTAGGGCTCTACCAAATTCGCGGCCCATTTTGGTCAATTTCACGGTCATAGGATTCTTTAAAATCGTAAATTTCATGATTTCGGCTATTTAAATCTGAAATTTCACAGTGTTGTCATTGTAGGGGTCCTGATCCAAAAGGCGTTATGTGTGCGTGTGGGGAGGAGTGGGGTCACAAGATTATTGTAGGGAGGTTGCGGTACTGCTACCCTTATTTCTGTGTGGCTGTTGGCGGTGGCGCAGCCTTCAGAGACGGGCAGCTGGAGAGCGGCGGCTGCTGGCTGGGAGCCTAGCTCTGACGGCAGAGCTGCCGCCACAGCAGTGCAGAAGTAAGGATAGCATGGTATGGTATGGCATGCAGAAGTGAAGGTGACAATACCACAACCCCCCTAAAATAACTTTGTGACCCCCATGAAACTACCTTTGGGGTCAATTTGAGAAATGCTGGTCTCTCCTGTGAAATCTGTATAGTGCAGGTAAAAGCACACAGAAGACCAGATTTCACAGGGGAAGACCAGATTTCATGGCCTTGAATTTGGTAAAGTCCTACATACAGAGAACAGACTCTGCACCCCCAGCTTGAATGGATATAAATAGCATCACACATGGTGAAGCATGGCTTAAGCAAGTGGAGTGCCCTAGATTCCTGAACCCCAAGGGTCTATTTCTTACATGGGCTCAATAAATGCCCAAGCAAGGCCTCCCAAAGCTACACTGCTATATTTTAGCTCCCGCTGTTGGAGTCTTTATTGCCGCAGAGAAAATCTCTAGAAGCGTGGAAGGGCTCAACAGCAGGGAAAGGCTCGAGCAGCCTGAGTGCACAGTGAACCATACACAACAGTTCCCCGTTCTCCAGTTAGCTAGATGTAGTCACTACATATCATTTTTATACACTTCCTAGCCGAAAATTGACATATTCCCAGACCCCCTGGTGCCGAACATCTTTTTCTGTGTGGCTAAATTCCCCTTACTTTGTTCTTGACCAACAAAACAATCACGACAGCAATCCAGTCAACCACCCAAACAACCCCTCAGTGAACAGAGGTGGTGAAAATGCAATCGCCTAGGCAGAACTGGAGCAGAAAGCAGAGAAGACGATGAGGATGTTTCCCCTCCTTAGTTCATTTCATAGAGGAGGAGTAGGGATTTGCCCTTTGGCAAGTTGGCTTTTTCAGCCAAATTGACCTTAACATAAATAAACAAACATCAGCCTGTTTCTGTGACATCAGACATTCTGTTTTGGTCAGATATTTGCATTATAAAAGAAGAGAAACCTGAATAATATTTTAAAGACCTGATTTGCCTCTTATGGGCAATGGCTTACAACAGCTACTCCTGATTAACGTCTGTATACAGTCAAGAAGATTCAATGATCATTTTTGCTCTCCTTTTTTTTTCTTTGAAACAAACTAGAGAATTACACTGGCTGATTTCACACCTTTAAAAACCACTGTACGACGCCTGTATTTGTGTCTAACTCGTATTCTGAAATGCGCTTTCTCAATAACTTCAGTATGACCGGCTGAATCAAGAGTGCGGCTGAGCCTCCATGACTTCCATGGAAGTTAATGAAAATTGCATGGTCCGTGATGTGTTTTTCATGGCCTTGAATTTGGTAGAGCCATATATACAGGTGCTCAGCAGCTGTCTTATGACCTCTTCCTGGAGGATTCTGAGTGCACTTAATTCCCACTGAGGCCAACAGGAATCAAGGGTGCTGAACACCTCCAAGAGCAGGTCCTAGTATCTCAGCATTTCATAGGATCAGACTCTAATGTTGCAACTGATTTGCAGAATGGATTCATCCTGAGACATTGAAACATAATGTGTTAAAAGATACCCTCCTGGCATCCGTGTATAACTGAGTGGTAAGTGCATCCGAATAGCAAACACAGTCCCACTTTTTGTGATAGCGAGCGATGGTGCTGTGAACAATGCTGTGTTCTAAGACACCCCCCCCCCCCAACCCCTAAGCGCAGGAGGGAAACAATAAGAATGGACTGAGTGCTTTGGTCAGCACTGCTTTATTACTGCAAAGGATGCCCCCCTTTTCTCATGCTTTCATTACCCACACACCACAAGCCTAAAGCTCTGCATGATGGACACCATAGTTCCAAGCTCAGCTTTTCAACCAATCTGTTGAAGGATGCACTGACTCCCTTTGCTACAGCAAGTACTCCAGCAAGCTCTCACTGGACCGGAATGCTAACGTTTTTATTAGAAATACAGCGTGTAAAGAAGCGTTATGACCAGTTTAGTCCTGGCAGCTGGAGTTTTGCTCAGTTTCTACAGCCGTGATCTGGGCTGGGATACTATTTCAGTGTCTTTATATTCCCCGATACTTTGTAAAAGAAGAGCATATGTATTTTCTGCTGCGTTTTGTACCGACGCCTGCAATCTTGTGTCCTTAATGCTGGTTGTCTTCTCGTCTCACTGTATGTGCTACTAGCTGGGAAGTGTACAGTCAGAGCATCTAAACGTATTGTTACAGTGGTTTGACAAACTATTTGTTTTATTTTTATGTTTTGGCTTGTGTCCCCAGCAAGATCACAGCTATAGCATATTTACTAGTCGCTGCTTGCCCCAGCCAGCTGAGGACTTGGGCTGGAGTGAAAGCAGCTGTTTCCGAGCAGCGCGCATGGTTTGTGCTCATTCTCAATTCCCAGTGAGCAGGATCCTTCGGCGGTGATGGAGTAGCTGCGAGTTTCAGTCTATCTGTCACTGCTCGACTGTTTTACTGTGCACACAATGCACTGATGGGCGACATCACTCAACTGCAACAAGTCCAGCTACAAAAGCAAGTAGCAGCAATTTGTAGCCTCAATGCAGCCGTTTAATCATTCCCAACACTTCCCTGGTTGCCACTCTGGAGAAACTAACTTGAGAATTAAGAACAAATATTTGACTTTTTCCCCCCCTATAATTTTACACAGCCCTGTTCAGACTGTACCGTACTTAACAGGAGACCTTTGCCCTTTAGTTAAAAAGCTGTGACCAGGAAATCCCACCTCCTCGTAATGAGCTTTTTGTTCAGCTTACAGGGAGGGATTTGCACTCAACTCTTGCACCACAAATGCTTTGTCTGCATGGCTTTTTTATTCAGTTGGTGAATAAAAAAAGCAAACTCCAACCTCTATACATGTTTCAGTCTCTATTAAGACAACAAAGAGCTCGAAATGCACGTCCTAGCAACGGCAACAATTTAAAAAAAAAAAGAGAAAGAAAAGAAGGAAAACATGGCCATTTAGCCGTGATGCTTTCCATAGCTGTCCCTTAATGCTTCTGTCAACAAACAAAATGCTTTTGAATATCATAATATGTACTTCTGGGTAAAAGGGCAGTTAGCATTTTTGGAATCAATATTATGCTCTTTCTACTGTGAAACAATCATACAAGTAACGGCTTCTGTCAAGTCTTTACTTGCTTATATGTTTTTGACCACATGCTGAGACCTTTCCTACTCCAGTGGCCTTGAAAGTGTTTTCTCCCCCTTCTTCTTTTTGTTCTTTGCCTCAGTGAACTCTTAGTTTCTTCTAATATCTCTTGTTCTTTTTTTCTAATCATTACATATGCTTAATAACGATAGATGGCAGAACCCAGCGTCAAATTACAAACCGGCTGAAACTCAGTGGATCAAATGCAGTCACAACAAGAGACGATTGCACAGGACTCGTGAAATACTTTTAAGTAAGAGTAAACAAACTGTAGTCAAGCTAAAAGAGGAAAAGTATGACTTCGCTTCCTAGAGAGCAAGAATAAAGTGTAACTCCATTGGTGTGTGTGGGTGTGGGTGTGTGTAGGCACAGCAGGACTGAGTCTCTAGACCATTACACTATTACTATGCCAGTGTAACTCCACTGATGTGTGTGTTTGTGTGTGTGTGTGTGTAGATACAGGGGTGTGTTTGTGTGTGTAGGTACAGCAGGACTGAGTCTCCATACCATTACACTGCTCTTATGCCAACCTAACTCCATTGACTGGCATAAAAAGCAGTCTAGCAGAGTAGATCATAAGGCTCCTTGTCATCATGTTATTTGTAATGAACATATCATTCAAAATATTAATCAGACCTCTGCATGGGGGGGCTATACAGTCCATCCCAGTTGGATTCCAATATAAACCTTCCACACCAGCACAGATTCTCAGTGTGGGGTTCAAAAAAATACACAGGCTTCAATGGGTCATAAGTCCCATCCCTCTCTTCCCCCCCCCCCCCCCGCTTTAGTAATGGCTAAACAGGAGAGAAGACAGGCCCCTGAAACTTATGGGAATAGGATCCCTATCCTTTTTTCTGTTGTAACATGGAATCAGGGGAAAATGCAGCATGGAAAAATGTTGAGATCCATCAAACTACATCACAGACCATGGTATATGCCACATATTTTTCACTGCCCCACCCAAAATGCTTTTTAACTGGTATTTTTTTGTTGTATCCTGGCTCCTGAAAAGTCAGGCATCATAGCAACCTGAGTCCAACAGAGCAGGCCTTCAAGTGAGACAAACACTGTATCACTAACACTTTTAGAAACCTCTCGATTACCTATTTTGTACAAAAGTGGTGTGATTTTTAAGGCCGGATATCTCGTGATTTTTCCAGAGCTAGAAACAAACAAAAAACATGCCTATCATTCTAACGAGGGTCTTTTGAGTGCCTAACTCACCCATTTCCACCTTGGAGGATGCATGCATGACCAGTGTAACAAAGGAAAGAGAATTCATAGCTTTGGAGGGGATAGATGGAAGGGAAAGTAAATATTTTACTGGCAGGTTATTTTCTGTTTGCCATTTAACTGGTGGCTATTTGTAGCTGCTTAGAGGCTTGAAGTATTAGCCATAGTTTGGGGGTGCTGGTACGTTAAGGGAGAAAAGGTGGCACTCCGCATTCCTCCTCAGTGACTGATTCTATATATCTCCCTCACGCCGGATAGAATCATGGACTTCTGCCCTTACACACTGAGAAGAGTTGGAAGGCCATATTAAGTGCTATGCACCCATTCCAGGAACGTATGCCTTCACACTGCTTCCTTGTCTCTCTGCCTGATCCAGCTCCTGAAAGTCCCACACTGGGGAAATTGTTGGATCCAGGCTTTGGCCCCAGCTAAGTAGAAATTATTTGTTGGTGAAAGAGAGAGAAACTTTCAGGCTTTCACAGAGTTTTTTGTAAGCTTGTCTTTTTCACCATCAGAAGTTGGTCCAATCAAAGATATTACCTCACTCATCTTGTCTCGCTCGTATTGTGGGACCAACACAGCTATGGGAACACTGCAAAGAGAAATGATCTAAGACCTATAACTGGAGGATTTTAAGAAATTCATCTATTTAATAGTTGCTATGTGAATATGTGAATATTCTTAATTGTAAGCTCTTTGGAGCAGGGCACCATATTTTTTCTGGGTTTGGCACAGTGTTTGGTCCAGACTATTCAGTACTATGGTAATATAAATAATGGATACTATCTCGGCTGTGCTGTGCTTCGACTGATCTAAGGTTTGGTAGTGGTCAAATTCTTTTCCATCTGCACCTCCATTGTGTATTGCTTTCTTTGTAGCAATACCGGGCCTTGTGTCATAATTATGCTACTCCCTCAATAGTACCCACTTTCTCATACCTACTTTCATAAAACTACCAGCATCCGCATCTCTCACAGAAAGTTTTGTAATGAATTTGGTTTTTTTATATATTTTTCAGCTGTAAACAGCAGAAACCCCCCTTCGGGCACTTCACTAGACCTTTTATCCATACGCCGGAAAAAGAATTGATTGATTTTGAAGTTAAACGTTGGCATCTGCTGTTATTCAAAACCAGGACCTTGCATACACTCATCCGCCATGCTTTCAGCTCAGCCACCAGTGTGCTGCAAATGAAGACAAGCTGTTGTCAAATGAGAAATGCAAAATAGTCAATCTGTTTGTCTGTTTAATGTAACTGGGAACATAAGCTGCTAAAAATGCTACCATTCTGCACTGTCAGATGGGAGACACTCTCCAACAAACGAAAACCTAATGACCCATTTTACTCAGGCGCTCTGGAGTTCCTCCTAATGGTATTTTCCATATGCACTTCAACATGCTTTTAACTGAAACTGCAAATGGTACTATTTTCTATCTAACACAAGCGTGTAATCTGTGTAGTGTATTTTTTTCCTCTGGCACCATGAAGGAATGCTGATGTTCAAGGCGTCTTGAAACAGTGAGCATATTGCTCAAGCATCTGATGCTCATCTTCTCTTTACACCTGTCATTGTACTGTATTAAAGGGAAAAAATCAAGTCATTAACCATGATAGATATGTTTTTAATAAGAAACTGTTGTGCCTCACCAGGCAGATAAATAGCGAGTCTTAAGATATCTTCAGAGCCTTGGAATACAATTACCGAATGAAGTTAAAGATACTGGGTACTCTTCAAAGACTACTGTAACTTGTAAAGATTAGGTCTCTGTCAATTACCCAAGCTGCACTTCTTCAAGAATTTTCCAGCAGTGTAAAATTGCTAATTTGACTTTTACTCTGAAAGTTCCTAATCCCCACAGATAATTACGGGTGAAATGTTGCCTCTGCAAAGTATTAGTTGGCTTACAAAACAAACCTTGTCGATTTCTCCTCTCCCCTATCCACATCAAAAAAGTATTTTTTTAACTGTTTAAGAGGAGGAGAAAGGAGTAATTTTATGTTGCTTGGCTATTTTATCCAGTATTTATATACTGTTTGCATGGTGGAAGTTTAATGGACTTGGTTTCAAAACATACTTTATCCACTTTATCCTAAAAACCCACGGGATTTATTACGTACTTTGGTGTAACAAAAGATCAACCATTCCATTAGCTTTTTTTATTTTTTCTTCTGAAAACCTGCCCAGGTTCTCCACTGACCGTGTTTCTACTTCCAGGGTGCTTTAAATGGTCCATAATTTTAGACCTAGATCTAGCCCTGTCCTACCCAAACCTGTTATCACATTACTGATTTAAATAATTAACAATGTTCAATCATAACACCATATCAGAGCCCATACACCTGGCTGAGCCTCTCGCCCCTCTCCCCCCCATACACCAACCTCTGACCCACTCCAGAGCCCTCTCCTGCACCCTGAACCCCTGGGTTCTGGCCCCACCCTGGAACCCTCACTCCCAACCAGAGCCCTCCCCCCCCCATGCCCCAACCCACTGCCTCAGCCTGCAGCCCCCTCCCGCACTCTGAACTCCTCATTTATGGCCCCACTCCAGAGCCAGCTGGAGCCTTCACCCCCTCTCGTACCCCAGGGCAGCCCGGTGAAAATGAGCATGTGAGTGAGGGTGGGGACAGTGAGTGGCAGAGGGAGGGGTGATGGAGTGAGCAGGGCCTGGAAGAAGGAGTGGGTCGTGGGTGGGGCCTCAGGGAAGGAGAGAGGCATGGGGCGGGGCAAGGTTGTTGGGTTTTGTGAGTAGAAAGTTAGCAACCCTATCAGTTTCGCATTGATGAAAGAGTCTGGCAGTCTCTTCTTTCTAATGTCCCCCCTCACAGTTATCCTCCCACATTTGGGCATCAGGATACTGAGAGACAGCCTAGGCAGGATGACCCCAAAAGGAACCTAAAACTCCCTCTTTTTCACAAGAAAAACAAATCCTATCGGGGCTGAGACTGCTACTCTTAATAACAGTCTAGTAACTTTACTCTGTACATTACATACACAAAGTACTACTTTTGGGGCCAAATATTCAGTTGGTGCAAATCAAGATAGCTTCACTGATGTCAGTGGAGCAACACTGATTTACAGCAGGTGAGGATGGGGCAGTGTGGAAGAGGAGCAAAATCTGGCCCACAGAAATCAATCACAGGCCCACTGTGTTTAACTGTATCATACCCAAATTCACACCTACCACTTACACTTCCCTGCAAACTAAATTAAATGGTACTTAACCTTTTGGAGACAGGTTAGAAAACACAGAGGGTAATTATCCCCGCTCAGTACAGTGGGAACTAACAGACTGAGGTGACCCTTCAGTGTGTTGGATTCCTATGCTCAGGGAGGGACAGAAGCAGCAAAAGAGGAGGGAATGTTATGTGCTGTATGGGTTAATACACTGCCCAGTCATCTCCAGGATTACCAAGAAATTTAATATGATCTTGGAATTATCTGCTCGGTACCACGTAGACATTAGTGCATATTAAAAAAACTAGAACATTTCTGCTGCAACATAAAGTCTGGCAACCGAAAGGGAGATTTCAAGTTGGAAGAAAAAATATATTCTTTTGCTTGCCTCCCTCTTGCATAAAAAAAAAGGGTCCTTCCATGACAGATCAAAAGTCATGCGAGTAATGTTGCATTGCAGCTGCCTGAATTATACTTGGCCTCTGAATAATAAATAGGGAATTTCTAGAACCACAAGCTCATTAATGAGCACTAATTCAGAACGGATGGCACAATGTTCAGTAATTTAAGCAATGTAGACAATGAAGGTTCTCAACTCTGGTACAAAGAGTGACCTACAGAATCTTGTGGAATGAGTAATTACAGCTAATATCCATTTCGGCTTCTATTAGAACATCCAATAAAACAAGGTCATGACAACAGGCAAGGATCACATCCCTGCAAGCATCATAGTGGAGAGAGACAGAGTCACCCTGGAGCAGGTGGACTGTTTCTATTAGTTGAACTCCTCAATGAATAAGGATTCTGACAGCTCCCCTGAGAACTGCAGGAGGCTTACCATTGTTCAGCCATCTATGACATCACCAGTAGACTCTAGTAAGACGGGGATGATTTTCAAGAACACAGAGGTTAGGCTTGGCTGGTTTTTGGTTTGACCCATAACTAACAATGGCTCTAAGAGCAGGACATATACTACTGACTTGGTGGGTGTGGGGGGGGGGGGGGATGAAGAAAAAAGTGGTCAGAAGGAAAGGGACTTCAGTTTGAAAGAGCAATAGCAGAACAGATTGTCTGCAAAGTCTGCCAGCTCTGTTACTTACTAGAAAATTGTTTTTAAAAATAGAGAGAACTTGGTCAAATAGTCAAAATACTTGATCTGCAAATACTTTTGGTGCTACTGTTATTATTTGTAAGCACTTGTGTGATTGACAAATATATGTGCCAATACTCATAAATTCCCAAAATTTAAAAATTGCACTAAGACTGATTTTCATCCCCAAAATGCTTCTGGCTGGTAGATTTTTATTCACTTTAAAGACCATTCATACAACACCAATCCATCTTCAGCGTGATAAGCTCGCAAACAACTAATAGGCTGAAAATGGTTTATCAAAATCATTTGGGGAAACACTTAGAAATCCGGAGGGGTTTGCAAATGAGTCACTAACCAAATCAGGCTCTTGCCACATAACAAATATAATTCATAACAAATAGTTTAACCTGCTCGTAAAATCAACTGTACAGGCTAGATCTTTGGATCATGGTGTCACTCTGGCAGTGGGAAGCAATCTTAGTGTGAGCTTACCTATAAGTAAATAGAGGATTCCTCCAGTATGAGGGAATCCTTTGGTGGAATAAGGCTGGCATAACAACTCCAGTCTGTACACCCCAGCACTCTCCAGATGCTGGAGATCTCCTTGTGAGCACTGGATGCTAATTGTAAGAGAACAGCCCTGAGCCCTAAACCTAGCCCTAGGTGCTTTATAATTTATACACAGCCATAGCATAAAAATACCAAGTATAAAAAAACGGGAGTCAATCACATTGACCCTTGCCACAAAAACCACCCTACAGAAATAGAAACCAACTGCCTCTATCAGCCCCGTCCCCCTCCATCCCATCCCTACAATAGATGAGCCTTGCAGCTTGCCCTGAAAAGTCACCACATACAGTCTAGCAGGCTAAGGGAGAGAACAAGCTCCTGAGTCAAGGATCCTAGGGGGAAATATCCTGTCCCCAGCCTGCTCTTTGTTAAACCAGGGACTATTTGTTCAAGTGCACCCATGGTGGTCCACATGCAGAGAAAGGCAGTCTGTAGATAAAGGCATTACCCGAAAGAGCCACAGTGTGTGAATCATTGTTTCATTTGCTATTTTTATATATTATTCTCACAGCAAAACAAATGATCCAGTATTATTTTATCAACTAAAATTGGTTAATAACATAGTAAAAGCATCCTGATTGGTTAATAACTTAGACAGACTAATAATTAAATCACACCGTGTTTTAATATCCCATGATGCAAAGAGCCGCAGGAGACACATTATAGAGCTACTTGTGGCTCGCAAACCTCAGTCGAAGGCCTTGGTTACACTACAGGATTATAGCGCGTTTGGTTATAGTGCGTCCCATATACAGCAATAGGTATTGCGCTAGAGCTGTGCACACTTAGACCCGCCAGCGCTAAAGCATGGCCACATTTGCGGCGGTTCTGGCGGCATTAGGAGCAGCGCAATAGGGCAGGTATCCCACAGAGCACCTCTTCCCAATCTGGCGCAATGCCTTGTGGGAAGGGGGGTGTCACTTGCAGCCATTCTGCATCCTGTTCCAACTCCCCATGATGCTTTGTGTCATATCCCAGCAATCCCTGTGTTTCCGTCCACCTCGGGCGCCATCTTTCAATGGTTTCTGCAAGGCACGTGCGCTCCGTCGTCCGTTTTCTTGTGCCGTAATGGCTCGCGAACTGCTGAGGAGCATGCTGGCGCGTGTCGCCAGCACAACTTTCTGCGCAGCGGAGTTCATTCTTGACAGGGAACGTGACAGTAGTGATGGGTATTGTGAAGAAGACAAGATCGAGCCGAGGAACGCATTGGACACTAAACTGATCATCCCTTTAACGGACATGCTCACGACCGTGGAACGCCGCTTCCGGGCACAGGAAACGAGCACTGACTGGTGGGATCGCATCGTCATGTAAGTGTGGGACGATGAGCAGTGGCTGCAAAACTTTTGCATGAGAAAAGCCACTTTCACATGTCTGTGTGCTGAACTCGCCCCCGCCCTGCAGCGCCAGGACACCAGCTTGAGAGCTGCCATCCCGGTGGAGAAGCGGGTGGATATAGCACTCTGGAAGCTGGCCACTCCAGACAACTACCGATTGGTGGCCGACCACTTTGGGGTGGGAAAGTCGACCATTGGAGTCGTGTTGATGCAAGTGTGCAAGGCCATTAATCGCCTCCTGCTACGAAAAAATCATGACTCTTGGTGATGTGCGTGACATCATGGCTGGCTTTGAGCAGATGGGTTTCTCTAACTGTGCAGGGGCGATCGATGGGACCCATATACCTATTCCGGCGCCCGACCACATAGCAGAAGAGTACATTAACCGAAAGGGGTACTTCTCCATGGTTCTTCAGGCGCTTGCGGATCACCGTGGGCGTTTTACTGACATTAATGCAGGCTGGTCGGGAAAAGTGCATGATGCACACATCTTCCGCAACACCGGCCTGTTCAGGAAGCTGCAAGAAGGCACTTTTTTCCAGACCAGAGGATCCCGTGGGGGAACTGGAAATGCCCATTGTGATTCTTGGCGACCCCACTTACCCTCCAATGCCCTGGCTCATGAAACCCTACACGGGGAGCCTGGACAGCAGCCAGGAAAGGTTCAACTACAGGCTGAGCTGCTGTCGAATGACTGTGGAGTGTGCTTTGGGGCATCTCAAGGCCCGCTGGCGATGTGTTTATGGGAAGCTAGACTTAGCAGAGGGAAGTATCCCCGCGGTTATTTCCATGTGCTTTGCCCTACATAATCTCTGTGAGCGGAAGGGCGAAGGCTTCACTATGGCATGGTCCTCGGAGGTTCAACACCTGGAGGCCACGTATGCACAGCCAGAGAGCAGGGCTCTTAGAGGCTACAAGGGTCAGAGAAGCCTTGAGGGAGCATTTTGAGGCTGAAAGCGAGTTCTAATGGGAATTGCAGAGGGAGGGAGGGAGGGTGCATTCTGTTAATAGGATAAGGCATTTGCTTTTCTGTAGCTATTAGATACATATGTGCACCGAATACAGAAACCCATTTATTAAAAAGAATTCATTTATTGAACAGCTTTCTCAGAAATTGAAATAAAAGTTGAAAAAAAGTAAAAAGTGTGTGTGTGTGTGGGGCAGTTGGGATTGGAAGGGGTCACTCAGAGATTGGCGTATGTCCTGGACTCATAACCTCCAATGCCCTCCGAATTGCTGTGTTCCCCCAACCCCATTTGCGGAGGGCGATGATGATTGTTATTAGGAGTTGAGTGCAGTGGATAAGGGTGCTGGGTCTGTGGGTTGGTCGGCGAAGAGAGGGGGGTTGGAGGCAGCCGTGGGTGGTAATAACCAGGCAGCTGTTGATAGTGGCCTGAAGGGGGCAGAGGGCCAGAAGTGGAAGGGTGAGGGGGCAACTGACAATGGGGGTGGCGAGCACGGGACAGCTCTTCCTGAACGGCAGCGATCCGCTGCAGAGTCTCTACTTGCAGCTGTAATATTGTAAACAGATTGTCAGCGCGCTTGTCAGCGGGCTGCTCGTGCACCATCTCCCTCAACTGCATCTGTTCATCCCTCCGCTTGCTCTCATTCTCCCGCCACTGCTGTGCAACGCGATTGTCCGTTGCAGCCTGTTCCATAACTTGTTTCAAAAGATCTTCCTTGCTCTTCCGTCGTCTCTTTTGAATCCTCCTCAGCTTCTGAGCTGCCGATAAGACTGGTGACGATGTCAAGGCCGAACCTAGGGAACGTTATAAGTGCACAGTTAAAACAGAAGATTCCCTTGTTCACAACAGACAGTAGTAGGGAGTCCCATGCATCCCATGTTTCTCTGTGCCGTTTCCCTGTCCCACACAGCTGTAGCACACACAGAGCACACACAGAGAGCAACTGAGCCCCTGCCATGGTGAGTTATCTCAGGATGCAGGTGCAATGATTGTTTCCCTGCCTCGCTGTACTATGGCTTGGGTGGAGTGGAGGGCATTTGCAGGAACTGCACTCTGAGCACTCTCCCAACATTCTCTGTGTAGGTATTCGTGCTGGAAGATATCTCGCTGCTGCAGGTGACGGAGCAAGAAAGGGAGGGCATTCTAATGAGATGTGGCTTCCACCCAGGGCCATATGCAGCTTGCCTCTGTGCAGCGATACTCCCTCCACCCCTCTTAGAACAGTAGCGGGGACTAGTGACCGTGGCCGGGACAGCGACCACGCTGGCTTTCCTGAGAAACCTGCACAGGCACATTGCAAGAGCTCTTATTGAGACCTTTGAAGAAATCACTGATGATTACTGTGACGTGATAGACTACCTCAATGCACTATTCCACATGGAGACAAGCATGCGGCAAGCATCCCTTTCCACCCCGGCCAAGCTGCCTGCTTTCCCAGTAGAAAAGTAGCTGTACCTGCGCAATCCGCTGCTGCTGCCCTGCCCCCCGCAACTGCCGGACGCTGTGGTTGGCTCTGCCTGCCCTCCGGGCTTGAGAAGAGTTCCTGGCTGCATGTGCCCTGTGACTCCTCCGTGCCCTGGGTCGCTGCTGCGGCCGCTGCCTCCTCCTCCTCTCCGTCTTCCTCTCCCACCCCCCCTTCAGTGGTGGGCTGGGAAGAAGTGTCCTCGGTGGTCGATGGAGTGCACGTTGGATCACCACCAAGTATCGCGTCCAGCTCCTTGTAGAACTTGCAAAACACAGGGGCTCCCCAGAGTGGCTGTTTGCATCGCGGGCTTTGCGATAGGCAATCCTAAGCTCCTTTATTTTTGCCCGGCACTGCAGAGTGTCCCGGTCATGGCCTCTGTCCCTCATGGCCCGTGATATCAGGCCATATGTATCGTAATTCCTGCGGCTAGACCGCAGCTGAGACTGGACAGCCTCTTCCCCCCAGCAACTGATGAGGTCCAGCAACTAGGCATTGTACCACAGTGGAGATCGCTTATTGCGAGGAGGCATGGCACGTGGAGTCATGGCCAAGCAAAATGGTTACCTGAGGAGCACTCCATGCCTGGCTGGATCAAACAGGAAGGGGATTTTCAAATTTCCCTGGGAATTTAAAGGGAGGGTCTGACGTGTGGTCGCCTAACACGACAGAAGAGTTTGAAACTGATGAGCAGAGTGGCTCGAACGGGAATTATGGGCCAGGCTGGAGGCTAATTAATGTGCAATGGGTGCCCACATTCGCGCCGTAGCGCTACAGCGGTAGCGCAACAGCCCTTATTCCCTGTGTGGAGGTGGTTTACCACGAGCACTATAAACTCGGACTTATAGTGCAATATGTGCCTTGGCAGTGTGGATGGGTACAGAGTTATAGAGCTCCTGGAGGCTATATAGCGCTATAAAGTGGGAGTGTAACCAAGGCCTAAGTATCACTGATTTGGGACTTAGTAGATAAAACCCAGCACCTTAAGCTCTACTCAGGGCATGTCTACACTGCAATCAGAGGTGTGACTACAGCACATGTAGAAATACCCAAGATAGCTTTGATCTAGCTAGCTTGAATAACAACAGCAGTGAAGCTGCTGCAGAGAGGGCTGTACAAGCTTGCCTTGGACTCTGAGTATGTACTCAAGCGCCCAGGAACCAGTACAGATTATGAGAATTGGTTTAACATACTGTCTGGATGAAGCAGCACCACTTAGTAGTCCTTACTCATTGAAGGCCTGGTCAAAGTCCTTTGACGTCTATGGGAGTCTTTGCACTGCTGGCACAAACCTATGCTCCCATTTGGAGTTTGGATGACTTCAAGAGTATGGATGAAATGAGGGATTGCAAGATTGGTCCCACCACAGTTGCTGTAGCATCAAATAAAGAGCAAGAATTTCTATTGTCTTCGGTTATATCAATTCACACATTGGCATGAGGAATTTTTAACTATAGAGCTTGAGGGGAAAAGTGTTTTTAAAGTCCATATATTTTTTAACATTTACTGTTTCAAAACCACCCTACAGAATAGTATAATACAAAGTTTTGTGTACGAGCTAGTAGGGAGTTCTGCTTTCTGTTATAATGTGTTGATAGTTATTGCTTTTCTGTACAACTTTAAGGGGCCTTGGTGAATACTGTAAGGTTTACCACTCAAAAGACTGTTGAATAAGTAAACCTTTTCTCCCCTAGATTTTAATAAAATATTGCATAGTTTAAAATGAGGTATGAATCCAAATAAAATATTTTAAGTGTTGCTCACAAGAGCTGACAGAAGCTGAACTTAACTTAGCTATTTCTTGTTTCTACTAAAAGAAAAAAAAAGGATTGAACACAGCTTCTGACACATGAAGCATGACTACAGGAAAATGAAAACAAATGTTGATACAATTCATAAGGGAAAAAGAACTTAAGGTTTTTTATATAAATTTGGTCCCAGCCCTAAATGTGTGCCATAAATTAATAGGTCATCAACATACTTATTTAGCTAACAGCAAGTAATTTTGTGTGAAAATATTAATTCAGAATATAACCTTAATAACAAATTGGCTGAAAATGAAGCATTTGAATGCTTTGCAAAATTCATACCAGACCACTTCAAGCTTCAACATAATGGAAAATCTTCTCTGTGCTTAACTCCTAGGATTTAGAAAATTGACTAATAATGCAAATAACCAAAGGTTAATAGCCTGATGCCATAACTGTAACATACACTATAGCTTAAAAGATATTGATTGCATATGTATTTGCAAAATGTGTGGATACAGATGAGACTGCTCTGCTTCTTAGGTATAGACACAGTGAATCAAGTAAAATCCATTCTCGAAGAAATCAGAAACATGACATCTTGGCCTCATTTGTAGAGGGCTCTGCCATGCCAATGCAAATGAGGCCAAGCCTTTGGTCACAAAATTAGATAATGCTCTTCAGTTTCAATTCCAAATCCATGCGCAATAACCAGGAAAGCAGAGCATGCAGAATGGGCTTGAGTTCAATGGGCTTTGGATAAGGTCCTGAATGCACTGTCTTGAATTTACAACAGTTATGAATCAGAATTCAAGATAGTTACTCTACAAGTGTAAATAAAATCAATACATTCAATTAAACAAATAATTAATTCACACACACACTCTTCCACAAATACACACCGCACAAAGCCTGAGTTTCCAACACCTCCCTGATTGCCATTCCACTACGCCTCATTGTGGAGCCATTGTATTTCCCTCACTTTGTAGGGTCTGCGGTGAGTCAGAAATGAGAGCAAGAAATACAGAGTCTTTGGTTCAAAGTATGAGGGGGCCTAAATGCAACCAACAGTGTTTCTGGGTACTGTGATCAAATATAAACCTTGGGCTTTATGCCCCAGACAGAGATAGGGTGACCAGATGTGTTGGTTTTATAGAGACAGTCCTGATATTTGGGGCTTTGTCTTATATAGGTGCCTATTACCCCCCATCCTCTGTCCTGATTTTTCACACCTGCTATCTGGGTACCCTAGACAGAGATGGGGGTGGAGAGTACGTGACTGCCCCATACATCACCTCTGGGCTAAAGTGCAGCAGCAGAGCCAGGAGTGCCAGGGCATCACATGGCAGCCAGGCTCCGTTGGCAGAGGCTGGCACCGGGCTCCTTTGGGAGAGAGGCAAGAGCGCATGGGGGCGCAGCTCAGAGCTGTACCTACCTGATTTTGTCCTGATTTTATGGGCCAGTCCTGATATTTGGGGCTTTTTCTTATATAGGTGCCTGTTATCCCCTACCCCCTTCATGATTTTTCACACTTTCTGTCTGGTGACCCCACCACCCGCCCTGCCCGGGGAGTGCCTGGCTGTGCTGAGGTGACCCAGCTCAGGAAGCAGGGCAGGGACAGCTGCTAGGCAGCCAACCAGCCCCTAGTTGCCACATCAGGGAGAGCCAGGGGCCTGGGCAGCTCCCGCCAGCTTCTAATCTGCTGGCTTCTGGCAGGAGGCAACCGTTTGGGGCACACCCCCAGCTTGAAAATCTCTGTGCTAAAATAAAGGCATAAATGAGGGGTGAGGCACTTGACCCCATGTCCCCCCGCCTGTGTCGCCTCTGGCTCCAGTCACTTATTACAGGGTGCAGCAACTTGAGTAGAAATCCCGCCGACGTCTCGTGGTGATAAGCATGACAATTGCTAGTGTACCAAAGCCCTGCTGTAAAAAATTAAATGGAGGGAGGGATAGCTCAGTGGTTTGAGCACTGGCCTGCTAAACCTGGCATTGTGAGTTCAATCCTTGTAGGGATCATTTAGGGATCTGGGGCAAAAAAAAACTGTCAGGGGACAGTATTTGGTCCTTCTAGGGTAGGCAGGGGACTGGACTCAATGACCTTTCAAGGTCCTTCCAGTTCTATGAGATAGGTATAACTCCATATATTACAAAGCACTTATGATCTCTGCAACTAGTCGCTGAAGAATGATGGTTCATATCACAAAACCACTTTTTGGTCCAAATAAATGCCTCTTCTCAGGCATAGCTCAGGCCTGAAATTACAGGGGGTGTCACACAACACCTGACAGTTGCTCTCAGTCCTGTGCTGTGACAGTGTAAGATTCCCCATACCGTCTCTTTGCACTGTGCTTCACTCTAAGCACCGCTTTCCACCATTTCATACGTTAACATACACATAGATGCTTATACATATTCTTCAAGAAATGGGGGTGAGGCAATATTATCTTTGAGACACTGCAAATCCTAATAGGCTTCTAACAGGAAAATTACTGCCTTGAGCAATCCCTGGGAGTTTTTCAAACAGCCTTGTCAAATGATTTAAATACTGCATTGTGATATTATTGAAGTCAGTACCAAGTTACTCTTGGCGGGAGTAGGAGTTCACTGGCAGGTGCTGAGTGGACGCGCTGTTACTGCTTCAGCAGAGTATGAGAGCAGCACTACTGTCGATGGAGGCAAACTTTCCAAATGGGGAGCTTGGCAAAGCATCCACCTTACCTCCTTAAGGGACTCTCTGGGTTTCAAATTTTGCCTCTCAGGTTCGCCCCCGCATCTGATGGAAACTGGAGACACATTGGCTCTTCCTGCGTGGGGAACTCTGAAGAACGGTATTCAGCAAAAAAAGCAGCAGCCTCACCAGAACAGCTTTCCTTTCTCTCAAAACAATTTCAGTGTGAAAATCTCTAGCAGTGAAAATGATATTTAGGAATTTACCTGTTAAACAAACAAAAAAGATTTAGGCTGAAGTGGTTTTTTTCATCCTCTGGGACTCACTTTATCAACCTATCCTTAATGCTTTCATCTCTTTAGCAATTTCAGTTAAACTGTTGTTTAACTTGTAAAAGTCTATCAGTTTTGAGAACAGGGTCAAATATTGCTTCTCCTCTCAGCAACAGCTTCATCAGCAACGGAAGGGATCTATTTTTAAAGCCTATAAGAAGCCAAGATGGAGAACGAATTGTCTCGTGGATAGGCCATGGACTGGGACTTGGGAGACAAGAATTCATTCCCAGGCTCGGGCCCACACTTCCAATGAGGCTATGGGAAAGTCACCTCACCTACCCTTTGCCTCAGCTTCCCGTCTGTGAAACTGGAATAGTCCTGCCCTGCCTCAGTGGGGATTTTGTGAGGATAATACATACCTAAATAAATAAATGACTGTGAGGTGCTAAGATACTGTGCTGAGATTCCCAAAAGGAAAAACCCTGGTAGGTTAACAAGTTCATGGCCCTCCCAATGGAGAATTCACACTCCTACAATATGTGCAAGTGATTTGTCAGTCTAGCTGTCAGTGATTCAAGTGACGAGTCTCCCACCACTTCCCTGGGGAAACTATTCCTCATTCTAATGGGCCTCTAGTGTCTTCTACTATTCAGCCACAATGTTCCTTGGCTCAATTTCATTCCATTACTTTTTGTTATATCTCCATGTATCATCTCAGCATACTTAATATCACCTGTAATTTTTGAGAAAGAGTTAAAATCTACATTACCAAGACACACAAAAAGAGGTAAACAAAAGATAAGACTTCCTTCAGATATTTTTTTCTGAGGGGAACTATACACAAAATAAACCCAGACTCAAGGAGGTAAATGGTCAAAGTGGAATGATCAAAAATGTCATTACCCTGCTCAACTCCCCTCCCCCAATAATCTATTTTTAATAGCCATTCCTTTGGGGGTGAAATAGGTTTCACTTTTGGCTTGTAGCAGAGAAGTTACAAAACCAAAGTGGGACAGATGGTTTAAATGGGCACCGTTAGCTTCAGTGAAGTCACCTGTTTACTGTAGCAGGTAATTCATCCCAACAATTCTATCCTGAAGTGGCACCAAAAGGTCTCTTCTGGATTACAGAAATCAGCACACCTATGCATGCAGTGGGGCACTGAAACAGACCATGGGCCTGGTCTTGCCCAGGGAAGTCAATGAAAGTTCCACACAGAGAGAGCTTGCAGGCTTGAGATCGATGTCATGCTTTTGAACTGAATTTTCTTGAAATGACCCGCTTTCTGTCCACCTGCAAAACCCTCTCCTCTCATCTCATTCTGGGCACATGACTGGTCTGTACTCGCAAATTTGAGGTCATGAACAGGAAGGCTGCCTTTACGTTAATATGCCTGGGAATAAAACCTTTCCAGAAGGCCCAGAATCATATATGGGCAGCATCATTTAGACTACTATGGAGTTTAAAGGAAGAAAAAAAATTCACTGGTGCACCACAGCCAGTAACACAGGAAAGCTCTGGAGGTTGACGATGACTCTCCCATCTCCTTATCATCAGTCATGACGAGAACCCTTTGGTGTCACTGCTGGTGCCACAGCTGAGATGCTGTAGGTCAGTGATGTCTTTGGGAGATGCTGGTTTGTTGTGTGCATTTGGGAGCAGGGACAACTCCTGTAGAGGTCAGGATTCCACACCCCAGCTCTGTACTGTCAGACTCAGTTTGCACATAGAGGAAATCCATTGTACTCAGGCTTTGTGCCTAGGTCCAGGACTTGGCCCTTGGTTAACAGCCATAGTTAATGAAAGTCAATGGGAATTAGGCACTTTTTAACATTTCACGGTGGGTCAAGATACACTGTCTGAGGAATGAGCTCATGAAAACCAACGGCATTGTCCTCTAGGTGAGTGTTGAAAGCAGAGCCATTCATAGATAGCCACGAAGTACTGATTGGGTTCACTCAGTCAGCAAAACCATTGACATCTCTGCAGACAAAAGGCCGGATTTTAAATGCATTTAGGCACCTAAAGATGCCGATAGACACCCAATGGGATTTTTCGAAAGCACCTAGGTGCTTTACTCCAATAGATTTCACTGAAAGTTAGGTGACTAAATACTTTTGAAAAGTCTCACTAGTCATACATCTTTAGGCACCTAACCAGCTTTAAAAATTGGGCCCAAAGTCCCCACCATTCCTGCACTAGCTTTTATTACAGGGAGTGAGATCTATCTACCTAGCATTTTCTATGGCACCCATCATGGTAGTATCTCAATACTTACCACAGATGACTACAGACATCTCAAATATTATTGTATTAAATGTTTTAATTTTGTTATGGGAAATGTTTCTATACATTCCTTTTACATAATTTCTGCAGCACATTAAATCAGTTTTCATATCTAACAGAATAACTTTCCAAGCGCTACATTAGAACGCTTATATAGTTGCAAGAATAATGAAAATAACCTCTTGGAATCTTCCTCTTAAAGCATATATGTTCTATTGAAAGAGTCTCATATTTTATTGGTATAGCCCTATTTGACACTATAAGAATTGTAGCAACATTGTACCATACCATACCACTGTTTGCTCAACTATGAAAACAAGAAATGGGAAAAGTGCTATTTATGTCCAACTCAAAGTAATAGCTGACTATCAAACCAATCCCATAAATTAGTTGTGAAATGAAGGAAATGAAATGGAATATGTGAATGGCTATGGAAAAACAGCTAAATTAATTTATGTGGGGGGAAAATAATAAGAATGATACGCATAGGTACTGCTCTAACAGAGTTATTCTCCTCATTTGAAATAAATGCAGAGTGTGGGTCAGAAATGCTTATGAAAATGTTTAATTGCATCTCCTTGCAGCTAGCTTCGTGTATTGGCTCATAGGCCCAGTCCTGTTCTTATTGCAGTCAATGGGAGCAAGAGCAGTTAACTGTCACTCTCTGAGCACTCCAGTTCATGAATGCTGAATTTTAACAAAGTCCTGGAATCATAGGGGGGGGGGAAACATTGGCTAATTAAGATGAACTTTAAGGTGCAGCACCTAATTAATTTGATTTTTTTATGAAACGCTCTCCAAATGAAGTAAACTTTAAAAGTTACACGGCTCGACGCTTTGGGCTATTTGTTAATAACTAAATAAACAATGTATTTCTTAAAAGCTGAAGGTTACAAAATCAAGATATTAGCATGAGTGCTACATTAATGAAAACGTTGGTTTGCTATTGCCAAGCACACCTGCTAAGTCAAAATGACAAAAAACAAACCCCTGCATTTCTTTACTGATAACTGATATCACACCCAGATGTTGAGGGGATTTAAGGCATGGTTTTAACCAAGGCACAGATGCAGAAGTGACTGTAATTTTTAATGTTCTACTTGTTTGGGGAAAATATTGATTTTTTAAATTTGTATTTCAAGTCCTTGTCAAAGGGATATGCCAGTCTATTGAAATAAATAATCACAACAACAAAATCTTCAAGTAATTTATCTTAATAGCTTGTTCTCTCCTGTTGAGAGAGACTAGCTGTAGCAAAGTGATACATAGGCAACAATTTAAGGTGACCAGGTTTCAAAGAAGAATAAAACTTGTATGTAGGGCTGGTCAAAAAATGTTTGATGACAGAGAAGCTGGTATAATTTTTTGTTGAAATTTCCAATGGCTCTGTGCACAGAAACACACAGGGGACAGATTGGTGGGAACCAGGGAGATGTACTAGGGTAGCCTTTAGGTAGCTAAGAAGGGGAAAAGAAAACAGTTCCCACTTCTTCCTCTTCTCTTCATCTCCTGCGCCAATCCCCTTTCCTTGTCCTTCGCTGTAACCTTTTGTATTTCACTTTGCCATTCTGTATGCCGCAGGCCTGCTCACTCCATATGTAATCAGTGGGAGACCCCATTGGCTTTTGAGGTGCATGTACGCTCATCCAGCTCACCATCACTCTGCTGGTTGGCTGTTCTACCAAGTGACCAGAGTCTCAATCGGTTTACAGATAAAAGGATGATGTTGCTCTGTGTAATGCTTAATGTGTGCCAGGGCTGAATTCCGGCACCTTTAGGCTTGTCAGTTTGGGCTTTCCGCATCAGTTATGAAAGTGAAAAGATTGCTTGAGTCCTGGCACCTCTTTCATTACAAATTAATCCGTGGTTCTGTGTGACATTGATAGGGACCCTAGAAGACTGACTTTCCCGGTTTGGGGAACACATGGCCACTCTGCAAACATTTGATACCGGTAACAAAGTTTTAAAATATCCTTAACTAGATTTTATTTGAAGTACTTTTTTGTCAGTAAGAGGCTCCATCGTTCAGCTTGACATGAAACACAGGTATAAATTTGTGGGTTTAGCAGGGTGACCAGGCAGCAAATGTGAAAAAACGGGACAGGGATGGGGTGGGTAATGAGAACCTATATAAGAAAAAGACCCCAAAATCAGGACTGTCCCTATAAAATCGGGTCACCCTAGGGTTTAGCCCAGAGCAACTATCTAGAACAGGGGTCTCCAAACTTTTCAGCCCGAGGGCCGCATTAACTATCAAATAGCAGTTCGGGGGCCGACAACACACTCGAGGTCCAAATAAAAAAGAATCAAAACATGGATGTTGTTTTTAATTATTTATTTAATATTATTTTATTCAGTTATTATTTAATAACACATTGATACACTACACATGAACACCTGTTCACTACACATGAACACTACACATGAACACTACACATGAACACCTGTTCACTACACATGAACACTACACATGAACACCTGTTCACTACACATGAACACTACACATGAACACTACACATGAACACCTGTTCACTACACATGAACACTACACATCAACCCCCCAACTGACCCACCCAGCCAGGTCTCTCCCCCCCAAACCTCCTTTCCTCCAACCCCCAACTGACCCACCCAGCCAGGTCTCTCCCCCCCAAACCTCCTTTCCTCCAACCCCCAACTGACCCACCGAGCCAGGTCTCTCCCCCCAAAACCTCCTTTCCTCCAACCCCCCCCCCCAACTGACCCACCCAGCCAGGTCTCTCCCCCCCAAACCTCTTTTCCTCCAACCCCCAACTGACCCACCGAGCCAGGTCTCTCCCCCCAAAACCTCCTTTCCTCCAACCCCCCCCCCCAAATGACCCACCCAGCCAGGTCTCTCCCCCCCAAACCTCCTTTCCTCCAACCCCCAACTGACCCACCGAGCCAGGTCTCTCCCCCCAAAACCTCCTTTCCTCCAACCCCCCCCCCAACTGACCCGCTCAACCCGGTCTCTTCCCCCCCCCCCCAACTGACCCACTCAACCCAGTCTCTCCCCACAGACCGTTTCGCCGCCTGGCAGTGGGTGGCTCCTTGTTTTGCCGCCTGTAACTGGGTGGCGGTGCGGCGCGTCCCGGCCCCAGCTCTGAGCCGTCCCTGGCCGGCGGCGGCAGCGGAGCATGCGGCGCGTCCTGGCCGGCGGCGGCAGCGGAGCATGCGGCGCATCCCGGCCCCGCGGCCGGCAGCGGAGCACGCGGCGCGTCCCGGCCCCGTGGCTGGTTCCCGACCCCTGCTGTAGACAAAAAGATCTCCACGGGCCGGATGAGAGGGCCTCGATGCGGCCCGCGGGCCGTAGTTTGGAGACCCCTGATCTAGAAGATAGGCCTTATCCCATGGCCAGATTCTAGAACCATAGAGTGAAATCTTCAACATACTGAAGTTATTAGCAGGACTCACAGAATTCAGCAGAGCAGGATTTAACCCATAGAGTTTGCTCTATTACACCCTTTGGGGAGTCCTTCCATGATGAGTTCCCCCCTCCCATAGAAGATAGACTGCGCTAATAAAGATCCAGTTTAATTCTGCTAGAGAATACTATAAAAATAATTTAAGAGACGTATTTGTATTTAAAAAGAGACTAGCCCTTAGGATTAAAAAACCCCAAATTCGATGTCGGAAATGTCCATTGTACACAGCATTTACTTGATACACATTAGTGTCTAATAAGCTGGAATGCCTCACTTGCTGCACTCCTATCCTCATCCTACCCCCATTTTATTCTCTCCCCATCCCAGATGAAAATGAAAGGAAGAAATGTTCTGCCAGTTGTTTTTTAGGGTGTGTGGAAGTTCCGGGGCCTTGCATGGAGAAGGCATTGTATTTTTTGATCTGCAGCCAGATTCTTAATGAAATAGGAGGGCAGGAGGGAGGCTAATGTGATTCAGCATCTAAAAGCAAGCACTTGCATCAATAATCTGTAGTGCTGGCACTTGTGCTAAAACAGAGTTTAGAAGACAAGTTGTCACTGTGATTTGGGGGCCTTTCATTTATTCAATATAACTCCATTAGGTTTTGGAAGCATAAACAGGTAGTAGGGTTTTGTGAAAGTAATACTCTTAAACCAGCATAAAATTAAAATTGAGCTCTTTGGAGAATAATTCTACTATATATTATTGGAGGTGACCTTTCTCTTATCAAACACCACTGACCACCACTACTTAACTTTTACAGTTTCAATCAAGCCAACACAGCTAGGATGCAACAGATTGAAGAACTAAGCACACACCTATGCGTTTTCTACCTTTAATTCTTCTCTGAGTTAATCTTACTTTTCAGAGCTACTGGGATTCTGTTTACTTCCCTTGCCCACTCAGAGGCTAATTTCTGTTTCACTTCTTAGAGAAATTTTTGATACTTTTAAGACAAAACTTCAGGATAAGTTAAGTTAAAGAAAGCCATATTTTTTTTCTCACCTGGAATAGTATATATAACTAAACGTGATTGACCCATAAGGCTAGGCTTTGCAAATCTGCCCATTCAATGTATTCAGTTAGGGTGAAATTCACCCCAATGAAGAGGGCTGACATTAGAGCCTATGCACTACTTAATTCCTTCTTCGGCCCTCAACATGGAGTGTAAGTGTATTTTATATTGTACACAGAGGGCTATATTGGACTTCTGCACAGGGTGAATTTCTAGAAGGTGTTCTGCATCTAGCAGCATCAGGCTTTCAATGCAGCACCTAAACTAAATACGGCAATAAAACAAAGGCAGAAAATCCTGTAATACCCTAATGCCGTGCTTTCCAAATACCATGTATGAAATGAGATACTGTGCCCAGCCTCCCCACCTCCACCCTCACGTGGCATGAATATTGTGCAATACCAGCGACATCCAAAAAGCCTCCTGTTCTTGCATGAGCTGTGATGTGAAAAGCCAGAATGTGAGACTGAAAATTAACTTAAGCAAGACAAAGGTTATGCTCATTAGACATGAAGAACCAAGACATCCCAGCAAAGAATGGAACATTATTGAACAAGTACAAAAAACACATTCATCTTGGTCAGATAGGAAATCCAGATGGAAGGAGTTAAAAGAAGAAGCAGTGTGCTAGAGTCAAAGCACTATGAACCTTAGTTCTCCCACTCAGTCCTAAGAATTAGTATAATAAGCTCTTAAATAATGACTTAAGGCACGTGCTTCTCACGGGTTTGCCATTGAATGTGTACCTAAGTCCGAGAGAGGTATTTCAATCCCACCTCCACCCCACTGACCATATAAAGCTTGTACTTTGGCAATGATAAACTTAATCTACAAAGCAAAAAAAAATAGGAAAAAAACTCCACCGCCCTGTTTAACATTAACATGATTTTTCTGAATCATTTTCCTGAAATGTTAAAGATATATCTTCCTTCTGGTGCACAAAACACTGGGGACCGTGACCAGCAAAAGCTGGTTCTGCAATACTGTTAATTTTCTTCTTTAATGTACATTCTGCATAAATATGTCTTGTGTACCTGTCAGAGATCTGTTTATTAGTGTGTCTGTTAAAATAACCCAATACATTTATCTGCTTCTGAGTAGTGAGAATAAAAATTTGCCTTGTGAAGTGGACTAAAGGAACATGAATTACTTTACAAGCCAGACAAGCAGCATACTCAATTCCACTCTTTAAGTTGTCAGAGGCTCCATTTTTTATGACTTTCTGCATTTGTTGCCACTAATGTGGTTTGAATTGTCTCCTTCCTGGTAACATAGAGTTGTTGTCCTGCTACTTGTCTGCATCCTGCATTAATCTTCCTCAACCTCAAGTGATAAAATGGCCTCACCCTCAATAAATTAGTAAGAAATACTAATTTATGAGGGCAAATATTTAAGAGTCATTTTGAATTCCTAGTTACTGTCCTTCCCTCTTGTGTAGTTCTGCTCTTTAACTGTACTTATTTGTTTCAAGTGGTTTTAGATTCAGTGACCTCTAGACAATTCTGATGGTGTAAGGTGAAGAACACGATTTAAAGAAGAGATCTTCAGGTTTTTTAGACAACAGTGTAACTCTCATGAACAGTGCCAGTTAGCATTGAAATTGTCAGGGCAAGTTCTCCACCCCACCCCTGCTGATGGGCCGCAACCCTGCTCTGAAGTGAAAAGATGACCTCTAGGCAGGGTGACCATATTTCCCAAAGAGAAAATGCGACACACACACAGCCCCGCAGCCGCTCTCACGAGGCCCCTCCCCTGCTCTATGCTGTTGCTGGTCGGGGTCCCCCGTAGGAGGCTGTTGTCTCCCTCCCTCGCATGATAGAACGCTGCCACCTCACACCCCCCCCCCTGCCTCCCCTCCTGGGGGGAGAGGTTTGGCATCTCTGCTCCCCCCTCCACATGTTCCTCCGCACTGCACTCACCCCCCCGTTTTTACCTTTTTTTTTCTTCTTCAAAAAAGTGGGCATTCATGCCATTTGCTCTTGCCAAGTGATCATGTTGGCAAGAGCAAACAGGCCAAATGCCTCCTTTTGGACAAAAATGTTGGGACGGGTGGGACTGTCCCAGTCAGAGCGGGACACAGGGCCACCCTGCCTCTAGGATGGAGTGTTCAGTCTCCCTGTTCACTAACCATCACCCACACTACTGGCAGGGTCAGCAAGGATTCCAGTTATGATGCAGAGGCAGACTCATAGGGCCGCCAGCCGTGGAAAGCCCACCCAGGAAAGGGCTACAGTGGTGCAAGCTGCTTGCTCTACTGGGGAGCCTGAACGAGTGAGAAATCACCCAAAGTGGCTATGGAAACAGGCCTGGTCAGAGTGGCTGGGAGATGCATTGATTCACTGTCTCCCGAGCAGTCTCCACAGGCAAGTCCTTTATTGACAAAATACAAATTTAGCCAGCATCCAGGTACGAGTGAGTGCATTTTTACTAGATTAAATAGACAGCAACTATATTCAATTGAATAAAAAATGCTACATTTAGGCTACTTGTATTTGGATCTAAGTCGACACCAGAGCCTTAAAATAATATTTCATTCAATATCATCTTATCTTTCAATTTGAGAGAATCCAAAGTGCTTTACAGACTATATGTAATGGGGAAACTCACCCACTCATGCCGAAAAAGCAGCCACCAGTGATGAGAAGCAGAGTTATTCATGCTAGAGTCTTGAAAGCACAGGAGGATTTTTCTTTAAATAGGCACAAAGAACCCCATGTGACCTTCAGCTTGTGTGTGGAAGGTAGCAAAGCCTAGCAAATGAGGGCCAGAAGGATGCATCAAGGTGAGAATGCTGGCCTTGCTACTTCCCTCCTTCCCTGTCATCCTGACCCTCAGGAACCCCTTGAGGGGCTGACTTCAGCCTCTTCATTTCTGGGGAGGTGTGACATTGTCCCCCAGCTCCTCCTTCAAACTCCTGAGGCCAAACCATGTAAGTTGGGGTTCTCCTTCCACAGGTCAGAACTGGAGGTTCCAGGAACAGCTGACAGCGAAAGACAGGCTGTCATGTGCCATAGTGCAGGGGCCCAAAAATAATGGGGATGTACAGGGTGTCTGCACAGTTGACCCATACTTCCTGCAACTCCATGGAGATCTGCAAGACTAGGCAGAACCCACTTGCCATTTCAGTGTGGAGGCAAGAGGAAGCAAATCTTGTCTCCTCCAGTGGAAGGATGAGAAACAACCTCAAGCGGGCTGGATTCTTGAGTTGGCTTACACAATCCAGCTGCAGATGCCAAGTAGAGAATTCCCGTCAGAGGAGAACATCCTCCTGGTGTCTCTTCAGTACAACATACCCTGCATTTCTGCACCCCCTCAACTCCTGGCATAGGTGGTTTGGCAGGAGTGGGACAGGTTATGGCAGACCTCTACTCAGAGTCAGCAGTCCTGCCTATGATGCAACACCGTTTCCTGCGTCAATTGGTTTTATCTTGGAGGTTCAAGTATGACTGCTGACATATGCTGCAGCAAATTATATTAAGCAATTCAGAACAGCTTATAAAACTGCATAACAAGCGCTGTGGTGCATGGAAGTTAGTGTGCAAATGTCTACGGGAAAGCATCACACTTAGAAATACACCATGGATATTTCTGTTCTAAGTGTCCCCAAACAAATCCTTTTCTCTCATGTTTATCCCTCATTTAACAAAAAACAACCAAAAGGCAAAAGAAAACACAAAATCAACTCCCCACCTCTTTCAAAACCTAATAGACAAAAGCATCTACTAATTAAAAGACCTTAATTGCACAATTCAAGAGCTAGGCTCAGCTTTCAGCCCCTATACCCCTCCAAAGTTAGTAGCTTACTCTTACTATTAATTATTATTACTATTATTTTGTATTAACATAATGCCTAGGAGCCCCAGACATGAATTTGTGCTAGCCTCATTGTGCTAGGCACTCTACACACACAACAAAGAGACAGTCCCGGCCCCAAAGATATTTGGGTCACATGTTGCAGGTCCTTTTCTAATCATTAAATAAAATTCCCAACCTAACCTATATTATGCCGCCCGTGCTATTTTCCACAATACGGGGGAAAAGAATGAAGATGCTGCTTAAACTCCATGCAAAGTAAAATCTCTTTGGAGAAGGGAAAGGCTGCAGTAAAAGCAGTTCTAATGATTTGATCAGCAAAAACTATAAACGCCAAGTTTGGAGTTAATGAGATCTCTAGATCAAAAGTGTGAATGATTTTCCTCTCATTAGTGGTTTTTATCATCAGATGTTAGCATTGTTTGAATGAAATTCATTCAAAGACATCAAATACAAGCAGTATTTGGTATAAGAAAGCATGATTTGGGTCTATTAACAAACAGAACATCTTGCTAAATATTTCCTTTATGCACTATTCAATAATGATGTGAAGCTGGTGACTTTCTGCTGCTTCAGTGAAACAGCCTTCAGAAAGATCATTAAACTGCCTTTTTGTAAGACAAGCTAAACAGAATGACTGAAACGTCTGTTATAAGTTTATATGTGTATTCAACTGAAGTAGGCTTTAGGATGTCGATGAAAGGCCACTAAAGTAACACAGGCTACTCCCATCAAGGCCATTTCAGATGGTTAACTTTATAAAGATGTGCTTTGAAAATTACTTCAGACTCTGACTGCAACTTTTCAAGGAAAGCGTTACCTTACAGAGTCAAGTATCTGACTGACAGAGAGTGAGAATCCTCATAAAAATATCAAATAGCTGATCTCAATGGAGCCCAGTCAGAGTTGCTGCAAGAGGCGTGTAGTTCATTGTGGAAGAAATCTCAGTACAAATGAATACACCGCAAATAATAGCAAACCCTCCTCCACCACCCTTGCCTCTTGTTCCACTTCTCTGGAATTCTCTCCTCTCCACAGGCTTCCCCCATCGCCCCCTTCCCCTCCCCCCCTCCACCCGGAGCCCTTTGTTGAAACCCTTGGCAGCTGGCTGCAACAAAACAAAGCAGCTCTTCAGAAACAGCATCACTGCTGCTTTGAACGAGTTTCATGAGCCCTCGGTGACAGATGCCTCACAGACACACCATGCAGTGCAAAAGCACGCTGCCCTGTTTCAACCCCAGTTGACGCTTGTGGATTCCCAAGAACTGGTTGGCAAATGGGCCATTTTGCAATGGGTGTTTTGGTTAGATGGCCGGGACTCCTTTCTCTCTGATGCAGACCTCGCCAAAGTTATCAGTGCCCATGACCTCCAGAATGAGTGATTGCGACGCGGTAGCTTTCAAGGCCATTCAGAAGCTCTAGCAGCTGATGCAGAATGCAGCTGCCTGCTTGCTTAGCTGTGTTAGCTATTTGTAGCATTTTGCCCTGGTTCTCAGCAGATTGCACTGGCTTCCTATTTGCTGCTGGGGGCCACTGGGGTGTCGATGTTTAGCTGCCTGCAAAGCCTACTCCTGAGGGCATTCTGTGCCAAAATATTAACAATTCTGCACCCAGAAGCTTAAAATTCTGCAAATTTTATTGGTCACAATAACACTACGTAGTCATGCCAGTTTCAATTATTTTGGTAATTTATTTCAAAATAGCTGTCAGCAAAGACGTCTGTAACAATAGACACACACACAAAAATTCCCCCCAGAAGTAGAGAGTTAAAGAAACCCCAATGACAACTCAGTTCCTCTTTCTCTGACCCCGGTCCCCCGTCCCGAGAGCCCAGCAAGGGGGCCAGATACCCACAACCCCCCAGGCCCCAGCCACAGCCCCCCAGCCAATACACCCAAACCCCTCAGAGCTCAGCCACAGGTCCCTCATTGCCCAGACACCCGCACCCCCCCCCACAGTGCCCAGAGAAGGGTCTCACTTTTCTCAGATACCTGAACCCTCCCACACCCCAGCCTCGCAGAGCCCAGGTGTCCAGAGGGACAAACAGCCTGATTCTCATTCCCAAGCTTGTACAGAGTTTCCTGCCTGCTGCCCTCCCCTTCTTTCAGAGCATGCTGGGAACTGCAACTGACAGGAACTCTCTAACTCAGTGGTGGGCAACCTGCAGCCTGTCATGGTAATCCGCTGGTGGGCCACGAGACAGTGTTTACATTGACCGTCCACAGGTATGGCTACCTGCAGCTCCCAGTGGCCGTGGTTCGCAGTTCCCAGGCAACGGGAGCTGCAGGAAGCAGTGCGGGCTGCACGGACATGCTGGCTGTGGCTTCCCGCAAGCTCCCATTGGCCGGGAACAACGAACTGCGGCCATTAGGAGCTGCGGGCGGCCGTGCTTCCACTGCTCTAACTCCCTCCCCCAACCCCCCAGCGGCGTGTTGTGTGTGCCAACTGGGCTCTGCCGGGTCCAGCTGCCCCTCATGGCGGCTAGCAGCACTGCAGCCCATTTCTGCGGAGGAAAGGAAATTCTGCACCCACAACATTAATTTCTGCAAAATTCTGCATTGCGCAGCAGCGGAGAATTCCCTCAGGAGTAAAAGCCCTATACGCTTTGGGTCTTTTCTGCCTAAAACACTGCCACTCTCTCTCTCTCTATGCACCATTAGGATAGTTGAGATTCTCAAGACATTGTTAACAAACCCTAAATTTAAATATTGTCAGGAAAGCAATATTTTCAGTGGCTTTCGATCTCTGGAATTTACTAGTCCAATAGAGGCAGTAATTCCGTATCTTAAGAAGTGGTCAGGTGCCACGGTGATGGCTTCCATATAAAAACCAAGGCAGATAGTTAAGAACCCAGAGTAACACTCCTGTAATTTCTCAGGTTTCTGCCTGATTACCCTAGCAGGGAATATACTGAGCTGTAGTTTGGGTTAAGGGTTGTCACCCAGCGGTGCATATCGGTTTTACATGTGTGCATACATCACCAGAGAGGGGCATAATTTGAATCTCAAAACAACACAAACACTTTCTTTAAAATGACCTGAAAGAAGTGTTGTGCTCATGGCACTGGGCTACTGGGAGCCGGACTTAAATTGTGAGCTCTTTGGGACGAGACCATCTTTTTGTTCTGTGCTTGGAACCGTACAAACACAATGGGGCTTTGGTTTATGGCTGTGGCTCTTGTTGCAACTCAATAATAACCTTGTGCCCCACCGCCAAACAGATGTTGTGAGACCCCAAACAAACACAAGGACACCCTCGCCGCACTCTGGAAAAACAAACGTCCTGTCTCCCCTCAGCTAAGAAATATAAAAGCCAAATTATTACAGTGGCTGCACAAGTGTTTGAGTTAAAGATTTACCAGCATTTATTTTCTTGTACAAAGGTCCAGCCAGCGGCTGGTGAACTGTTCATCTTTGGTGATTGTGAGGCACAGGTCTGAAGGTACTTTCACCACTCCAAGAACTGTACTAATAGCCTAGTAATGCCTTGCTTGTTTCTGAAATAACTAACTTGTTGCTAAACTATTTAAAAATCAGTTTGAGGTGATATAGATAATGTGATCTTCCACTCTGAAGGACGGCTCACAGCAAAAGGGGTGTGGGGGGAGACTAATTTATAGGCTAACATTTTCAAAACCACCTACATGACTTAAGAGTCTACGTCTCATTTTCAAAAGTGACTTTAAGCTCCTAAATACCTTTGTAATTTTGGCCTTAAGTTGCAGATAGGTACTATTGTAAGTCTGACTAGGCACCTAAGTGAGTCAGACACCTAGCTCCCACAGAAAACTGTTCCATTAGAAACATTTTGATCAGGCCTACTAGGCGTATCATTTCCTGGTGGGGTTTTTATATTGTTTTCATGTATTTTTATAAATGGTTTTACTTTGTCATGTAGCACCCAAAATGCTTGAGCAAGTTACAGTACTTTAGAAATAAATGTATTAATTATTAGTAGTACAGTAGACTCTCGATTATCCAGGATTAGGTTAACCAGGATGTAGATTAACCAGGATGTAAAAAAAAAATATGCGTAACTCGCAGGGCCAGCTCTGGCTTTGTTGCCGCCCCAAGAACAAAACAGAACAAAACAAAACAAAAAAACCCACCAGGGTGCAGGGCAGCCAGTAAACAAACACCCCCTCCTCCCTGCGCAGGGTGACTGGTGAACCAACCACCACCTCCCCATATTTCCTATGGATGGTGATTATCTGGGATTTTATTAACCAGAATTAATTTTTTCCCAATCATCCTGGATAATCGAGAGTCTACTGTATTCAGAGATTTAAACAACAGATTCAATTGTTGAAGTGACCAAGACATGCTTGGGTGGCTTTTTTTAATGGTAGTTCTAATACTGGTAATACTGAATTTTATTATTATTCATTTATTTGTCATAATGGAGTTCGGCTCCTAAATTACAATGTTGTTTTTGAAAATTTTGCTCCCTAACTTTTAAATGGAAAAAACACTCCAAAGCCAGTTATCTCCAGCCCCTGGAATATTTAAAACCTGGCTTTTACAGCTTGTGCCCATTTACAGTTATACAAACATAATAGAAAACAAATGCTATATGAAAATGCAGCACCTTTTTTGCTAGAATTACCATTACTGTATATGGCTAACGCAGGCTTTCAATATGTGGTTTTTTTTAGAGACGTACCTTTGAATCAGATATTTATGAACAGACAGACTAAGGCTGGTTCTTTAAACTAAAAGGTAAGCTGAATATTTTGTCCCCTTTGAGATGCTTGCCAAGTTTCAACTGTCATTATTTAGCAAGTTCTTCAACTTAAAAAGTTACAATTTACTAACCTTCCTTGTGAAGCTGTCAGTTGTTGAGAAGTGGAAAACAGCCAACTGATTAGTTTTGATGGACTGCTGCATGGAGATCTAGTCTGTGTCACTAAAATGCCTGTTCATCCAATTAACCAAATTACTAAGGGGTACTCCAGCCAGGTGCAACACTCAGTGGGCTGCAGCTACTAGGAGGTCAGTGCATTGCGGATGTGCTTCTAATAAACATAGCCTTTTGTTTTTCAGAATAATCCCCTATGTGGCTTTATCATGTATGTTTCCTATCTATCAATAACATGAGAACTATGGGGAATGGAACCATCTCTCTTTATTTAGGCTCCGATTCAGCAAAACACTTAGGTACGTGATTAAATGTAAGTGTGTGCTTAAGTTCTTCTGTATTCAGCAAAGTACTTAATCATGTATTAATTGTAAGCACAGGTGAACACTGACAAAGTTAAATAAATTAAGTAAATGCTTAAGTATTTTGCTGAAGAAAGATAGAATTAAGCAGATGCCTAAAATTAAGCATCTGCTAAACTGCTTTAAAAGCTGTTTAAGGAACAAAGGTTTTCTTCTTCCACCTGCGGATAGTGACCCAAACTCTGTATTGCAGACCATGATAAGTTATCACACAAGCAGGCCAATGGGCTGCTACAAAAAGGGTTTATTGTGAGTCTGGTTGCATTAAACATACTTTCCTGAGATTCTAGTAAACTTCATCCTAGTAGGGCACACTGTAGCTGAAGTCCCATGATCAAATGTGGTGGCAAATGCTAAGGAAGAATATACTGAGCGCCAACCAAATCAACCAGCTTCAAACAGCATTATGTTAAAGCTAGTGAACCCTTAATCACACCAGCAAGATCTACACAGACCAATTAATGCGCAACACATTAGTGAGTTTTAGAAATTGTGCCCTCAGAGGCCACATTACTGCTTTTTGTAGACAAGCTCTTAGATACAGGGTAACCTCTTCTTTTTGGTGTTTATTAGATAAATACAGATTTCATTTCATTTCAGCAGGGGTGTTTTAGGGTCCAAAACCTAAAATCAGAAGCCCTAAGCATGGCTAAGAAATATTAAAAGCTCGATATTGGCCTGATCCAATGCCCATAAAGTCAAACAGAGTCTTTCCACTGATTCGACCAGCTTCGGATCAGACCCTCTCTGCCAAATCCAACAGTCTTTTCGCAGACAAATCTCCATGCATTTCCAGGTTTAACCAGAAAAAACGTAATAAATACTACAGAATTTGGCCTTAAAAATTAAATTCTTTGAGATCAGGCTCACTGTGTGAAAATTCAGGCACCTGACTTGACAATCCATCAGTTTTGTTCAATTTCACCCACACTGCCATTGTTTATTCAGCTCCCTAAATTTTGAGAACAATGTTGTGATGTGCTATGCACAGGGCCCCAGACTTAGTTAAAACATCTGCACTCAGTGCAAATCTCTCTAGCCATGTTTGTATGCATTATAAAAAGGCAACCGGTATGTTTTGTGAGAGACATAATATTTTAAAGATCTCCATCATTTCTATGCGTGGAATTTTTTTCATATTGGTCTAGATAAGCCAATTATATGTAGCAATTGTGTCAATATTATGGACACATATCATTATATGCTGCAAATAATATGTATGAAATCTGCAACAATGCCAGATCAGAAATAGGCTGCTAACCTGAACAATCTTTAACATGTGACTGCACTTGCACTAACATGTTATCATATGTTTTCCTTTTTACATGTGTTCTTTAAAAATGTCAAATTTACCTTCATTGTAAAAAGAATAATCAAAATTTGCTTCATGGTATGTTTTTCTCTTTAATGGGCTGATGTCATGACATATAATGCCATTTTTAAGGTGTGTTACACACAACAAAAGGGGAAAGATCTGGTGCCTTAATGGCAGGCTTCTCAAAGTCCTGCTCGTATTCTGAGTGAGCAGCTCTTAAATCTTAGAAATAAGGTTTCTCTGGAAAGTCTCTACATCTAGCTTATCTCCTTTTTTATTAATCAAAATGCTAAACATGCTTCGGTAAATAACAATGTCCCATAAAGACTTCAGTTAGATTGTATTTTCATTAGGTGATCCTACGGTATTCTACTGGGCAACCGGACTGTGGTTGTCGAGGGAGTCCATTGTCTGTCCATAACTGACATGTTATAAAGGGCAGACATAGCCTCGGACACTGAATTTCCCACTACTGCTTGCCATTTCCTGGCATTTTCGAGGCCAATGTGAGTCTACTACTTAAAGAGACAGTACCTCCATTGGAGGAATTGTTTGAAGTGAACATTGCTAACTATGTGCAAACAGTCTATCCCTAAACCATTAAAAACAGACTTCTACTGTAGGAATAGTTGTATTGTTTGGGATTACAAAATCTTTGAATGTGAAGCCTTAGCCCTGTATATTTCTCTTTTAAATACACACACACGCAGAAGATGGGTCTAAACCAGGGGCTCCCAAACTTGTTCCGTGGTTTGGCCAGGGTAAGTCCCTGGCTGGTCGCAAGATGTTTTGTTTACCCGAGTGACCATAGGTTCATCCGCTCGCAGCTCCCACTGGCTACGGTTCGCCATTCCCAGCCAATGGGAGCTGTAGGAAGCAGTTCAGGCCAGGCCACTGCTTACTCCTGGCTAGCAGCCCTTTTATCAGGGCCAGCTGTGGCCTGATTGGGGCGTGGCCCAGTTGTGGCTGCTTCCCCACTCAGCCTATTCTCTTGGCTCCCCAGGGCAACCCTCTCCCAAGAATATTTTAACCCCTTCAGAGCTGGAGCTTGGTGACCGCTCCGCTACAGGCCCCAAATCAGTTTTCCATGAATATCCTTATGGACTAATTTTGGCTTGCATAAATGAAAAGCAAATGTTGGTGAAAAGCAAATGCCAAAGGCTTGTGAATAAGGTGGATCTAAATATGGTTTCTTATTTGCCAAAATCTTTATAGAGATCTTTTCTGCTTCTTCCGATCTCTAACTACATTTGTTTTCTTAGCATCAGATCTTTTACCTGTCACTAAATGGTTTGGTTTTAATATTTTTTGATGTATTTAAAATAATGCCAGTACTGTAAACATTCTGCAAAGGGCACTTCCATATCAGAATTACATTATCATTACTCTTTGGATGCATTCCAAAAATTAAATAGAATCTGGAAATCAAAGACGCCTAAAGTAGATCTATAAAGGTACAGGCTCCTCCTGCTGCACCTGCATAATTCCCAGTAACATGCCTGAGACTTATTGATATATCTCAAGGAAAGAGCAGATCCACAATGCAAAGTGGGTGTTCAGGGGAGCCAGGATACCTGGATTCTGTCCATGACTCTGCCACTTAGTCACTTAATTTCTCTATGCCTCAGTTTAAATATCTGCAAAATGGATTTAATATTTATGTACTTTATAAAGCTATTGCAGGATTCAATTAATACCTCTAAGGTACAAAGCAGTACTTATACGGTTGAAGGGGAGGGAGAGGGATAGAGGGATTGTTTTACCCATGTATGCTACACTCTTTGCCCAAGGGTGCTAGATGTTATTACCCAGGGGTATCACTTATTTTCCCTCATTCGTACTTGCAAAAGTCAAGTAATATTTTTGTTTTATTGAAAAGAAAAGAAAAGAAAAGAAAAGAAAAGAAAAGAAAAGAAAAGAAAAGAAAAGAAAAGAAAAGGCCTGGCTAACTCATGACCTCAAGAACTCAGAATAAATTATTGATCAGAGTCTGTTGCCATTAAGGGTCAATGGGAGTGTTGCCATTGACTTCAATAGGAGTACAAGCTCAGCTTGCATTTCAGCAGCAGATCTGAAGGAGCACCTGACCTGTCCAAGCTGTAAATAAAAGATACTTCTTATTGAAAGCACTGTAGTGTGCAAGTTGTTAAGGCACAAAGGAAAATGAGAAGGGAGAGACCCCCCTTAGAAATCAGAAGATAAGGAGCCTGGGCCACAAAAAACTATGCACTAGGCTTGTGCGCATTAATGACATGCTGCATGGAAGTTGTGCACTCGCATTCCTCGAAGGATGGAACGACAGAAGGAGAACTGCTTGGTGTGGTTGCTTTTTTGTATTCAGCATGTGCTGATAGTACACATAGAACGAAGAGAGCTGAAATACTGTGGGAGGCACACTATGCATGAGAGTCCCATGCTGACAATGTGTGTGACTGATGGTAGTAAAGTTTCACATTCTATCTTTCTTCACAAGTGAGTGTTTCATCTGTTCTGAGCAAGGTGCAAAGCTCCCCTTACCTCGTACCTGAACACAAAGGATTAACCAAAAAGAGAGTTCGTATAACACCAAAAAAAATTGTGTAATGAAAAAACAAGCAGAGCAGAGCAACCAGCTGAATCCCTTAAAAGAAAACAGGTGCCCCGAACATTGTCGAAAAAGTGAAATATTTTTGATTAATAAAAGTAATTCAGGAGACCTTTGGGTGGAAATCCCTGAAAGAGGAAGCATTACTTTTCAACATGAAGGAAATGAAGATTGCATGATGAAGGCTGTAATTTTGGGACCACATCTATTTCTGGCTGCTGATGGAAAAATGTGGGTTTTTGGTGCTTGTCCTTTGCTGACACACCTCCCAACACTTCACATCATTGAGAAAAAGTTCATGTGCTTTCTACACACACTCACACACACAGGGCATGCAAAACAAAAGCTGTGGTTAAAGCTTCAGAGAGATGGTTCTAGCAGGGCTCAAAGAGAAAAAGAAAACTTGTAGTCAGCTCTGCTTGTTTTCAGCTCAATTTTATTATTTTGGTTTTAAAAATTACTGCGCTGGCTTAATTGGGAGCAAAAGAAAAAAAATAGACCGTACCCTAAGTCTCCATTCCACCTCTCGCAACAATCACTCCAATCCATATGCCATGTGGAGACTGGAAATCTGTTGGCCTGTCTGTTTTGCACCCAGGTGGACAAACATATAGAAAGGAGACCAAATGCAATTTGCTGTTTCAGAGAAAAGTGACGGTCTGCAAATGAAGTGAAATTGCTGATCTCAAACAAGAGGGAGTCTCACCCTACCTCCCACCCCACATATACACACCTCCCTTCCCATTTTTAATTAAGAAATGAAGGAAAATGCAATATTTTTTTATATTGTCCTTTCAAGGAGATCTCTATTTGCATAGGCTGATCCCCCTTCCTTTGCACAGCACTAACATTAGTGTGACCTTTTCCTGCTAATTGGAAAATCTTATGGAAATAAAGCCTGTCAGAAAATGAGAAGTGTCTCCCCTTTAGCTGGCCAAACGACCTCAGAGGGGGAAAAGAAGTTCTGAATTTCTGCTCCTTCTGCATACACTGCAAAATCTTTATTACTTCGGAGAGCCTTGAAACTCAGTAATGCCCCTCCAGTGCAAAGAGAAGTAAATAAATTTCTTCTTATGACCACTTTGGAGAAACACACAACCAGATTTACTCAGCAGGGATAGATACTGGACAAGATAATGAAGAGAGAATAAGAATATGATAGGGGTTTACAGCCTCTTCTGTCTCTTTAAAGTGTTTTAATCCTTCAGAAACAGGATATCGGGTCCATTTCCTTAAAGATACAGTATCCCTTCTGGGACAAGTAATGTTATAAAAAGCTAAGATGTAGCATCTATCTCACAATATTGATTGGCACTTTAGTGTGATAAAAGGGGTTGAATCTGAAGGGGAAAAGAGGAAAAAGGGAAACTGGGATTACTCTTTGAACAACCGAGAAAGTCCCTATTATACCAGGTCAAACTTTCTAAATATTTCCTACCTAGTATTGAACCCAAATGTCATTTGAGTGATTGCCCAGGTGATTTCCTTGGATTTCCAAAGACAATGCATCCACGTGCATGTCATTATCATCATTAGCAAGTAGGACTGATGATGATTTCATCCCCAGCACACGGTTCTGTGCTTTCATTCTGTGGTCAAACTGAGGAAAAGGGCAGGTGTCCCAATATAGAGAGACTGATTCTGTTATAACAGGAAAGACAAACAAAATCTCAAATGATTGTCTGATTAGGAGGTGATTATAAAATGCCTTTTCTAGACAATATCACCTGGCTTGTGAGAGAACTTTGAAAGAAAACACTTGGAACTCTCATCATATGGATAGATGGTGTGCAGTGAGTCCTGAATTACTGAGTTAAAGTAACACAGGGGCCAATCCTACAAACACTTACTCACGTGGGTGTTTCATTCTTGTACAAATAGCTTCATTTAAGCTTATGGGTCTAGCTGCATGAGTCTGTAGGATTGGGCCTGTATTTACCATGAAATCAACATTATACTGGCAATTGAATAAACATGTAGTTGTTAGAATCTGGCATGAGTTCAATATGTAAAAATGGAGCCAGTGCCCCCCCGCTATAAAGGCAAAGGAAAGAAATCAGATTCTTAAGATGAATATTTGTCTATTATATTTCACCTTTGCGTCGAACAGTCTGTGAAAGAGGAGAGAGCAAGACCCCATCCACTTTAGTATCGGGACTGCTGGTTTCAAACATGTTTCAGCCAGCAGCATTCTTTAAATGCGCTTTCCCAAACCAGTGTGGAGAGGATTTTCCTCTTAGGACATGCTTGTCAAGCTGTGCTGTATGTTACACCTCCCTAGGTAACAGCATGACATTATAATAGTATTCAGGCTACAATAACGCCTAGCCATGAGGCACTGCTCAAACCCTGCTAGCAACAGCTGCCTTTAAGCAATATGGGCCTGTTCCCAAGATCAAGTTTTTCCCGTTGACTTCAGCGTGCATTGGAACAGGTCCTCTGTCAACTATAGAGTTCCTGGCAGAGGGATTGCTGTTTGAAAGGAGCAAGCCATCCGTCGCTGCATAAGTAAAATAATGTCTCCATGCTGCCCTACATTTCTGGTTCTGCAGGAGCTAATCTGGCATCTCTTTTGTCAGTTTCTCTCTGTGTGCTCTGGACACTTTGATGATATCAGCGGAAACATGCTCCGTTCTGGGAGGAGTGATTATTAGTGAAATAATGATTCAGGGCATCAGCCTGCATATTTGTGTTTGGTGCAGCCCCACCAAAATATCGACCATAGTTTTAGGTTCTGATCCAGAGCCCCCTGATGTCAACGGGAGCCTTTCTGGATCAGACTCTCAGTGGGGAATAAAATGACAGACTTTAATAAATGCATATATGTTGAATCTCAATGTTTTTCCCAATCTGATTACATCCATTTTAGCATAGCTTAATATATGGACTCAAGTAACTATGGACGTAGGGCTCTTTTGAAATGTGTGCCACACTGTGCTACCCAGTTCCCTATATGAATATGCACTTAACGTAAAGTAAATATGGAATATGAAATCATCCTAGTTGAATTTTAGAGTCAAGTTAACACTGGGAGCTGAAATAATAGAATCCTGCATTCCCCGTATTAGCTAATAACCACATTGCAGAATGAGTACATTTGGATGGAGTACTGCTGGCTACTAGCAAATAATGGCAGAGGAGGGTTGGCTGAGAGTCAAGGACGATTGTGCAGGAAAGTTTTGACTACTGGAGGGGAATGGGACAGAAAAAGGGTGTCCAGTTCTGAGCCAAACCACACTCCCTCCCTTTCCCCATCACTCACTGGTTCTGACTCTGTGGCTTGATGACCCAGGGAATTGCTCACTGGGGTGCCTGCAGACTTTTAAGCAAAGTGTCACAAAACTCTGATATACCCCTACTTGGACAGGTCGTGGGAGTGCGGACGCATAGTTACCCTATGCATGCAAACTATATACGGTACTTGCCCCAGGGCCCCAACTTTAGTGATTTTTTTATGGTACTCAAATTATTCCAGTCTCGTCTTTAAAGAACCTCTCAATGAAGCGTAGTTAATATCCTTTAAGTCATTGACCTTAAGTCTGCGATCAAGAGGTTACTTTATCAATAAAAGCACCCGAGCTCAAAACCAAGAGGTTTGATGGTACATTTCAAAGCACTCGTGGAAGAGAATTGTTTCACCAGTGCACAAGTTATGGCATGGCTACTAACCTAGTAGTGCACACATTAGTGTCCTGCTTTGAGAGCGGCACAGGGCATAAATAATTCACTATGGGTTTGATCCTGCAAGGTGCCGAGTAATATCTGGAAGTGGTCCGAACCCACAATGCTCCTTGAGACCAGTGGAAGCTGAGGGTGCTCAGTCCCTACTGAAGTTACTTATCACCTTGTAGGATCAAGTTCTATATGCATTTGGCACCATGGACAGGTGGGGAATGATTAGAAAGAGGCACAAACTATGCAGGTTGGATCTGGATTCCTCAAAGTCTGAGCATGTTTGAATTAAATGTTCTGGTTCAGCCCATGATAAAGATAAAGATAAAGACTAGCCACAAAGTCCATATCCAAATCTTAGCTCTTCTACAGTGGAAGAGCACAGCCAGGATTCTGTTTTTTCCTGACCTCTAACAGGGCTTGCAATTAATTGCTACATGAAATGTGTTCGAAACAGCTTGTTTATATGCATGCAGAGTTTTGTAAAGAGCCCCTCACTCCCCTACAAGCAGCTTTGTTACCTAATTCTCAAAAGCAGAACTTGGCTTAATAATAAGAGATTGCTCCTGTTTTTCTCCTTTCTCTTGATAAGATTATTTCCCCAAAAATGATTTCAACACTTTAAGAATAACCCATTGGCCACAAGTTTCACACAAAGTCTCTCCTCCTTGAAGGGTGCTTATTCAAACGTGTGAGTGCTTTGGCAAGGACAGGCACAGTTTTCCAAATATTTCACAATGTTCAATAATAGAAAGGTTGCACACATGACAGTCAACAGCACAAAGGCATCAATCAGTATACCGCTTGGCATGGCTCAGTGCTTCATTCTTGGACTGAATTTTGAAAATAGGGAGACAAAATAGCTAATTTGGGGAAATTTCTGCTGGCTTCAAAACAGAAATGTCTACAGGAATCATGAGGTGAGACCCAGACTGGTCTACACCAAGAAGTGATGTTGGCACAGCTACTTCTGTCAGGGATATGAAAAAACCACACTCCTGATTGATGTACCTATGTCAACAAAACCCCTGTGTAGACACAGCTATGTGGATTGAATAAGGCTTCCGGCAACGTAGCTAACTTTGTTCGGAGCAGTTGGTGTTCCTACAGCAACAGAAAAACCCCGTCTATAGGTGTAGTCTGCGTCTATGCTACAGGGCTATGTCGATATAGTTATCCAGTATCATCTCTGTAATGTAGGTTGACTTCTGCTCTGATTCTAGGTACGAGGGAAATACACAAATTAATTATATGACTAACTTTACCTCATTTTCTGTTCTTGAATTATCTGCAAGAAAATTGAGACTCCCCAAATGCATTCGGAATATAAAAATATTCACCACAAAGTAGCCGTGAATAAATCTTGGTTTGCAGCTTATTTGCAAGCAGTTTGTTTTTGGTAGTCAAGACAGAGCTGTTTGGAATGGACATTTAGGCCTCTGATACGTTCTGTTCTCTGATTGGAACTCACAGAATGTCATTATTTATCTCGTAAAATTCATGGCTTTGGTGCTGCCAGCAAAATCATTTGCCGGAATATTTGTGGAAAGCAAGTATGAAAGAGATACAAACACAAATGGAGTGAAATGAATTTGTTTAAAATATAAATGGCTTTTCTCCTGAGATAGGGAGGTGGCAGTGTTTGCCCAGATCCATCCAGTATATTCAAAACAGGAGCGTAAAGTGAGGGTTCTAAATCCATATTTAGGTTTCTAAATTTGGCCTGATTTTCAGAAAGGTTGAGCATCCACTGATTCAAACCGGAGCTGCTGGGTGCTCAGCGCTTTTGAAAATTGGGCCACATCTTTTAGATCCTAAATATGGACTTATAGGGCTAATTTTCAATGGGGTTGCACAGAATGCAAGTTAGAGAAGAATTTCTGTCACCTGTAAGTGGCACTTATTTCAAGTCAGCTATGAGCTCATTTTTAATCTATATTGGCACAGAGTCTCATATGTATTAATGAAAGCTATGTGGCCAAGTCATCCTCCCTATGCTTTGAAAATGTAAGGACTCTTGTGATCGGTCTTGGAGATCTCTCTGCAAAACCCCAAAGAGTGCAACTGCTGTTTAAAAAGGTGGGGAAGGGGCATGATAACCTTATGTTAACATGTCCTTAGTGTCTGATTACATTCTGTTAAGATCACCAAAGGAGGACCTGTTTCTCTCCCCAACATGGGGGAGATTTTAAAGTAAGCCCCCAATGCAGCCTTTAAAGTAGGCTGTGGAGTAGTAGACATTTCAATCAGCAAATTAAATAATAAATAAATAAGCCACCTTCTTTCTGAGATCAGATCCCCTCAGGAAAAAAACAGAGAAAGAATCCATTCTGTTCAGTACAGCCTATGTAGTTTCTGCATTAAATAAACAGAATATATTGACTTTACAAAAAGGGTGTAAATTATTGGGGACGCCTGCAATTTTATAGGATTGACTGATATTTTGCGCCAACACTGGTTTAGGAGATGAACAAACAAACAACAAAAATAGTTTCTATTAGCGGAGACTGGCAGCTGCATTGCAATTGCCTGCCCGTTCAGTGCTTCAGCTACTCTTTGCTGTTACAGCCTGGCGGGACCCTTTTGGACAGAGTACAAAAAAGTGAAGCAGTGTCTGTTTGACACCACATGAGGGAATGTGAATTGTCAATTTGTTGACAGTGTCATGTTGCCACTACCAGCTTTCTCTTGGTTATTTGGAAGGAACTCAAGTCAGTCTGTTTCCCAGGCTAGGCTTCCTCATGTTACAGCCCCTGCACACCCAGAAAAGTCAGACACAATCAGAGCTGGCTTTGCTCTTTAACAGAGATAGGAGCTATTTGTTTTTAAAATATGAGCGCTGTTAAAGCTGGAAGGGGAAACCTACCACAAGAGCGAGCTCCCTTTCTAACATTCTAACACCCTCCTCACTCCCCCACCCCCACCCATTAAATAAAGTCATGGAAGGCCTAGGGTGGCTTAATGTTTTGATAGTTTTATGCCTGCTCCCACTATGACAGTGTCAAAGCAGAACCAGTCGTATTTCAAACTGACAAGACTGTGAAAATATACCGCGTTTCGCCCTTCCAGCTGCACAGGCCCACTTCACTCACTGACTGTTTTTATTTTCATGAGGATAATTTGTTAGTCCCCCTCCCCCTCTCAGCTGCAGTTTTCAAGCGGCAAGTAAGGTGCATGTTGGTTTAAAAACAAAAAAATCCTCTCCTTGTAGCCACCTTTGGCTCGCTGCGTAATTACAGATCAAGTCCAGATTTTGACCTGGTAAACAGACCTGCTTATTAAAATTGTGTCAGACGTCAGACTCTCTTGTTGATTACTCAATGGTTCTCTGCTGCAGCAACTTCAGAGGGTGCTCCAATGGGACCAGGGTGAAAGACCTCGATAGCAGCAGCAGTATTGCTGCTGGATGTGATCACAAAGAGTGAGCAGTAAGTGCCTCCATGTTTGCAGGGCTGAAGAGCTCTAGAAATCAATCCACTCAGAACTTTACCTTCCCAACTCCGGGAAAAGAAAATACGCTCAGCATTTTTGGAGGTGCACGGTCAGAAACAACAGACGCCGCATAACACGGATTGGCCAAAACCTGTTAGAGTGTTTAGGGTTGTTTATTCAAAGTGCTTGCTGTGAATGAATAAATGTCTCTAGAAGGGATGGGAAAGCTGGTTTAGAAAATTTTAGAACCTGCTAAAAATCATGGGGTCCAGATATAGGATGTCTAAATCATGCTCAAAATCACTGGCTTAACATATACAACAGAATATAGACCTGTCTCAAAAAACATGCAGTCTCACTTATAGAATGGCTCTAGAACCCATTCAAGCCAATGGATTCGAGATTTAGAATGGATTCTAGATTTAAAATAGAATGAAAAAAATTATCAGATCCATTTGGTTCTGAAAAACTGATTTCTTGACAGCTGCGTTGTCTCATTTTATATTATTCCCTATCTGATCCCACAAGTAGGGTGAATATTACTCTCCAAGAAAAGATTCTCTCATAGACATAACAGATGGTCATTTAGGGACCAATTTTACTACCTTTACTCATGCTGATTACTACTAACTCACACAACAGTCTTCTCTGAGTTCAATAGAATTACTTGGGTAAAGAACTATACAGTATGAGTAAGGGTGACAGAATCAGGCCCTTAGAAATACATGATATATTTCATTACATATATGTTGAGGTGAGGGGGGACAGGCATAAATTGAGAGCACATTTTGTGAAATCTGAGACATTAAAATTTGTGTGTGCTGACCATGCAATCCAAAACACTCTCAGGCTCTCCCATTCCTACAGAACAATTCTGATCTCGTGGGTGTAAATCAGAAGTACCTGTATTTAAGTCAGCGGTGTTATACTGGTGTAAAAAACAGGGGAAATCCTCAGGTTCAAGGGGGAATTAAAACTGTTTAAGATTATTGGGCGTATCCAAAGCATTGTATTGTTTAAGTTATTCAACAGCATGATGGAGCTGCACAAATAGAACCCTATTAGCCACCCTAAGAATGCACCTCACTTAAACTCCACTTTAAACCAGAAGCCAAACAGACATATATCAAGCTGATGGAACATCTTTGTAAGGATCTGCTCTACACCTTGTAGACTGAAAGAATAAATCATTTTAATAAGCTCCTAGGTCTTCCTGCTGATGCAGATTGAAGCAATATTATAGAAATGTGTGTAGTTGTCAGTAAATTAGCAGGAACAAATAGAAAATGCCAAGAGGACTCATTTGTGAAATGGAAACAATTCATGCGATTTCGAGTGTTACAAGATTCTTGCAAGGACAAGCAGGCTGAATTTCTGTCACCCTGAGCCATGCAGTATTCAGGGCTTTTCTGATGTTATTTTAAAGTAAGGCCTGCTACACTGTGCTTTCATCCATGTGTCTGGATATTCACAGTAAACTGATTAATGAATAATGTTATCCCTTCTAAGAAGCCTGGCCATAGAGTGGGCACAGCTCTCAGACTTACACTTTCAGGGTTGACAAGCAAAAGTCCAGATGAGAAAGTTGGACCAGAGAGGTCACTGTAAACTCAAGTATCTTGGGAAACAGAAGAATTTGAAGGCTCTTGTGTACACGGTAGATCTTGTCACCAGTGCCCTTTCCAAGCAGCGGAGTTGGCACAATCATGCTTGTGACAAAATTCCCACCGGGGCTATTCCTTATCGCAGAGTATCTGGGAATAAAGCCTACAGTATCGTGGGCTGTTTTCAAGGCTATAATTTTCTGGGAATGGAGTGGCAGTAGTGGGTCCATGGTTTGGCTAATGTGGTGATTGTCTCTTCTTACAATGCAGTATTGCAGGAAACCACACTGCCAGGTGTTTGCACCACAAGTATTTTAAGCATATTGGTGAGTGCTGGTTAATTTGGTTCTGGATCATCTGCTTTATACATTTATATTGTATAAACCAGAGCACTGTGTGAATCTGTGGGTGTTTCCACATATAATATATATACTTAACTGTGATGATTCACGTGCATTATGGGTCAAATTTCCAAACTTGATGTCACTTTGTGTATCCAACTTTTGCAAGCACTGTCAGTTCAGGTGTAAAGTGGGTGTGACCAACTGGGCAGTTTGATGACCATCTGCTCAATTTGCACATGCAACCGCTATTCAACTGTGTATTCATTTTTGTGGGTGCAAACTTCTGCTTTTAGTTACATCAGTATAGTTCAGGAGTAACTCAACTGACTTTAGTGTACATTTATGGATACCTTTCAAAATGCAGTTTTCCCACCTTAGTGAACAGAAAATGTGTGGATTTCTTAAAATGAATTCAAATTTCAAATCAAAGATATGAATCTTAGACATCTCTTTCTCTTCTCTAAACAATTCTTCAGTGGGACACGTTGCAGGCAGATCTGTCCCTATAGCCCTTGAGTGTTATTGCAGTATAATATATACAACGGTAGTTCTCAGCCCTGGGTCTGAGGCCCCCTAGGGGGCCGCGAGCAAGTTTCAGGGGGTCTGTCAAGTAGGGCCAGCATTAGACTCCATGGGACCCACAGCAGAAAGCCCAAGTCCTGTTGCATGGGGCTGAAGCCCACGGCCCTGTCCCCGCCACCCAGGGCTGAAGCCAAAGGCTGTGCAATGCGGCTTCACGGGCGCTCCTGTGGCCTGGAGTCCCAGGCAGTTGCCCTGCTTGCTACCCCCTAACACCAGCCCTGTCTTTTACAGGCACAAAAACAGTTACTGTGCTTTTTATAGCATATTGTGTGTGGGGGGGGGAGTCAGAAAGAAAAAGGTTGAGAATCCCTAATATATGAGGCCCTCTCTATCCCATTAAATCAGAAGATTGTGCCCATTTATAGCAAGAATTTTATAAAGACTTTGCGCCTTTCTGAAAGAAATTTGGAGCCTGAACAACTCAAAATGTTTCTGAACTTCTCTATGAAAATGAAAGCAGCTTCCACATGCACAGATTTCAAAGTTCACGTGACCCCAACATGTAAGTGTCTCTCTACAGGAAGAAAAAAACCCACCCTGCTGATGGAGACTAGGACGAAAGTAGATGCAATGTCACAATCTCCAGTGTCTAGATTTTGTTATGCAGTAGCTGCCTGTCCAGTATAGTTTGTACAAATGATCACTGTTCCACTCCATTAACTCCTCGTTAGAATAGCATACTGCACCTTAAAAGTAGCTTCAACTTAAATTACCAGTATCCAAGCAAAAGAAATAAAAAATAGCACACCAGGACCTTGTCAGGAAGGACCCAGTGCATGTCACATGAGAAGATGGCCTGCAAGCTTTAAGCCACAGCCTCTCAAAAGATCATTGTAAACTAGGATGCCGAGGCTTTAATAATTTACAGTTTCCTTATTGAGGTCTGATGATGCTAAAATAAGGTGTTGAAGTTTGATTAGTAATAAGAACATAGCAGCTTAACCTCTAACATTTAGCCCTCTCCTCTGGATCGAATTACTGATCTTTATCTTGTTGAGCTGTGCTAGCAGTTGGCTTGGGAACATTACACGTTTCTAAAAGCTGTCAATCTTTGTCAGTGTCTTTGCACAATGGATTGGAATAGCTATTTTTAAAGGACTATGTCACCTTTATACAGGGAATCTGATTTTATAGTATATTGAGGGTTTTTTTTTTTTTTAAAAAAAACATATTGGCTCAGGTATGATGTTGCTTATGAGTTAAAAGTGTACACTTGACCAAGAATGGCTTCTCTTTATTATTTTTATTATTATTTCTAGTGAATGGGAATTTTCGGGTAGAAAATGACTGATGGAAATGAAAGAAGTAAATCAAAGCTATCTCACCTAGTAGCAACTGCTTTCTAAAAACCAAACATGACTTTGAATAAACTACCTTTATTACCCTAAAAGACTAGGCACTTTTAAAACTATTCTGCTTCTCACAACTGACATTTACATTATCTCATCGGTGTGCTGATGCTCTGGATTTGTGGATGTCAAGGGGTGAATTAATTTTTCTAGGGATTTCTTCAGTGAGATATCCTACTATGATTTCTACAGTGACATATTTCCCTGATACTGTATTATCAATATGATCTCCTCTTCATATTTTACAGAGCTCAAACAGTGTTACACAGGAATAGAAGCAGCATGTATCTGTGCCAGCCAGAAGAAAGAAATAGCAACTTCAGTTTACACACAGTAGCACTGAACTGGTGACATCATATTAAAAAGAAGGACTAATTTTTCAAAGAGTCTCCCCTTTTCCAGACACAAAATCTGTGTTTATATTTTTGCATTCATCACTGAATTGCCTATAAATGTCAATACTTGCTCTAACTACTTGATTTCCAGTATAAATCAGCTAGCTACAAAGCACTCTGATTTGCCTCTGCAATGCATGCTGTGGGTGCAAAGTGCATCCTCAGATAATAATATTTAGTCCTGCCATGAATGCAGAGGTCTGGACTAGATGACCTCTCGAGGTTCCCTTCACTCCTACGATTCTATGAAAACAGGAGACAGGGCATCAGTCCTTTTAAAAAGTGTCCTCCTATATACTGAATTTTCAGCTCATCCTTATCTTTTCAGCACACCTGATTATACCTCGATTTCAAGAGGAGTTTCAACTATGCAAGGAATAATGGTTTGGGCCCTGTAAGTCATATATAGCTTCTAGTTAGTGTTACCATTTGTACTTTGTGTGAAATCTAGATATTGGGCCTCTGTGCCCTTCCAGTGAAATTCTCTTCAGAGTAACATTGTTACTGATGTTCTCTATCCACTCTTTCGGCTAGAATCTATTCTCAGTTATATAATCATAACTGTTGAGTTGTACAGTATTTTTTAGCTTTTAATATGTCCTAGCAGCAATACTAGAAAGGAAAAGGGGGAAAAAAGTGCTTTCAAGTGAACTTTAAAGGCCAAATTCTGCTCCGGGTAGCACAGTGGGGTCAACATGGAATAACTCCATTTGTCCACTGGGCCAAATCTTTAGCTGTAAATCAGACCATGGAGGATCTGGGCCCCATTAACTTCAGTGGAGTCCAGATTTACACCAGTGTGTGATGTGGAGGAGAATTTGGCCTTTAAAGTTCATTTGAGAATATATTTTCTCTTTTTCTGTTGTTGCTGCTATTGCATATATTTACATTGAAAAGCACTTTACAACTCAACAGTCATAGAAAAATGGGATAAAATGTTTGTGTAGTAACAGTATTACAGCGCCTTTCATCCCAAAGTAGCCTAAAACCCTTTATGAATTTATCAAACTTATATACACATTCTATACATAAGGTTAATTTCACCCACACTGAAAGGCAGTCCAACAGGGAGTGAAATGCAGTGACTTTTTCACAAGGGGTAGGGCATGAGTGTAATTGACATGCATTGCATTACATGTTAGATAGGCATAATGCAAAAGAACAGTCTCACCTTTTAAAAAAGATCTGCTTTTCAAGTGAATTGCTAGTTCAAGGCTAAATATCGTCATACTCCTGTATTGCCGTGTATAAATTTCCAAAATACACACAGACAATCCTACCCAGGAGTTACCCAACCCTAATACTGGCAAACACTTCATGCTGAGATGGAAAGAGAAAGCCAGGGTATCAGAGAAAATCATACTTTATCCTTTAAAGAGACAGTCAGTCCAGAGAGAGAGAAAGCATGAGCAATCTTTACCATTTACCATGACCCCACACAGGAGGCAATGCAGACCTATTAGAGTTGCTGTAGTCACAATTAAGATTTTCGCGGGGACAATCTCACTGTCAGGTGATCTACCTCCCTATAATCCTTATGGCACTGACTGCACAAGACTCACCACCTTGGCTTTTCAGTCTTCTTCCCCCTGCCTTACAAGTACCTGTTTCTTCACTAATGGATGGCCATCGGCGGTCCTTGAGAGAGATACTCACTTTCCTAGCTATTTCAACACCACCACAAAATACAAATACAACAAAATAAAACCCCTCACTCTACCACCTTTGCAGAAATGTACCTTGGGACGAATGCATTATGTCCTCAGAAGAACCATCACACGTCTTACAATCACATTTCCCCACCTGCTTCTCTGACATGACGGCAATTCACGTGGGTGTCATGTGGAACAATTCCAGCTACAGAGATTGCTTCAGAAAGTCTGTCTCTTTTCCCCCATCCCCTCCCCCGCTTTAACCATGCTTCCTTTTAGCAATGCAGACACAAAAGAAATGTAGCTAGGTAAAAGAAGGAACAAAGGAAAATATTAATAGCAGATCTTGAGTCAACCAGATATAAATGTTTCATAGTACAGTCTGGCTTACCATTAATCCACCAAAACACACTGGTGGAAATGGAAAATGAAGAATACCAAAGCTCTCAACATGGCACTTCCCTTATCTGTGGTATGATGATCTAGCGGGTGGAGCATTTGACCAAACTATAAAGGGATGATTTTTCAAAACCTTTCAAAGGATTTGTCTGTTTGTTTTTTACGTCGTTGTCAAGGGAGATGTTAGCCGTAGCTTTAATAAGGGTTGGCTAAGGATGGATTAGATTTATTAGGATTGGAAGGCTGAAACCTGGGTAAAATTTCATTCTCAATGGTGCCAGCACCTCGCTAACTGTTGTGAAGCTGGGAGGAGGGAGGAAAGAAGCGGGGGTGGAGGGGGGAATTATACAAGGTCACAGCTCGTCTCCTGTGACTGCTGACATTTTGAGCAGCAGATTCGTTCTCATGAGCTTTCAACTGGAACCGGAAAAGAAGCCCCCTACAGGTGTGGAACAAAACTGCAGTGGAAAGTTGTGCTCCAGCAATTTGAATCCAAACCATCCAGATGTGTCTAGGTTCTGATTTTGTCCCAGCTCTAATTTTTGTGCCTGGATTTATAATGAACACATTTACTCCACCCAGCCATTTTTAAAGAAGTATCAGGAGAAAGCTCCATTCCACTCAAAATAGCCACCATTACATTTAGTTATTTATTTGTGTTCCCATCACACCTAGGTCCAGAACCCCACAAACATAGACTATAAGAGACAGCATCTGCCGGAAAGAGCTTACAATCCACTTTGTTCTGCCTTTATCTTTTCAATTGCTCTCACCCTTCTCCATCTTCCAGAGCTAGCCTTAGAAAGTGGTCCTTAAGTAAGCCAGCCCAGGAGCTCCACGCTTTACAACGTTGCTGAACTAGCTTAGCCCATTGCTAATTTCCATCTGAAATCCCAGGGTGTGTGATGGGATCATGATAGTGTGTCGCAATGGTGGCTCCGTTTTTATTTAATGATCCCGCTTCATTAAATGCAAAAGTATCAATGGAGACAAAATTAGATCCCAGAGAAGGAATTTTGCTTGCTTTGTTGTTCTCCTGAAAGACTAAGCACTGTGATATCATGGCATTGACTGCCAAGACGACAACTAGAATGACTAGTAAATATGTATTTTTGTGGAGCTCAGCAGAACAGTGTATGTTGTAACATAAGTCATTCCATTAGTAAGACAGAGGTACTTGAGACTGTTATATTATCTTTATTCCTTCTGGAAGGACTTCACTACCATTACTTAAAAAAAGAAGAAGAAGAAGAAGAAGCTGTTCAGAGATTGTAAATACATTTAAGTAACTCTGATGAAACAATAGGATCTGACTAAAACGTGGGGTGTTTATCTCATCTGTCAGTCTGATATGGGATAAAAGCCACAGCAGCAAGGACAAACTGGAAAAACGCCTCTTGCGGGTTTCCCTGCTCACCCCCTCCCCTTTGGAGATGCAGGTTCTGCTTACAATGCATGCTGTGCAACACCAGCAGTATGATTATTACTTTTTAAGTCCAGGAATGTTGATTATGGGAGATGACTCTGCCCAGCTATCTGATATTAAGAAATATATTTCACAGGAAGGGAAATTCAGCAAAAGCTGGGAATTGGTATTGTCAGCAAGCCCAATCACTCCAAAAAGCATGAATCAGATCCTTGCTTCCCCAAAACAAAAAAATGGATTAAAACCTATAAGAGTTATAACTATGATTAGTTCTTTTTTGGCGGGGTGGGTGTGCATTTTGGCTCTTAGTTTTTGAGCCCGTATCTTGCCCTCACTGAATATTTTCAGGCTTTTCTTTACATACATGAGGGGTAGAAACTTAAGGCTTGTCTATATGGTAGGATAATGAGCTCTATAGGTGATTTCCAAAGCGCTCTAGCATGTTGCACATGAATTGGTCCATGCACCCGCTGCTGGTACACTTTAACTTAGTGCTGTTTGACATGTTAAAGAGGACCAATTAAAGCACAATGCGTGAGTGTGCTTTAGAAATCATGCCCCCTCCTCCTCACCTAAGCTCATTACCCCACCATGTAGACAGGCCCCTACTTTTTCTTTTTAAATGAAAGCTTTTTGTAAAAACAACCGAAAAACCAAAAGCCAGTAAAAATCAAAAGAGCGGATCAAACTTCCAGAGATGACCCTGACTCTCTGGACTCTACGTTATCATCACTTGTGTTATTGACATCCATTGACAATGGCATGATTGTGACGCAGCTCAACGGTTGCAGAAAAACGCTGATAATATTGGCTATTGATTCATTAGCTGAATATGTGGTGTCTGAACAGCATTAGGAAGTGAGTCTTCTTGTCTTTCTTACCTTAAAGAGATACTGTACAACAACTGCCTTATCTAGCACGTTCATATCGACAAGCCTCTTGCTATTTACTGTGGCTGTAACTTTCATCCTACCCAGCTGTGTTAGAAAAGCAAAGATGAAATACAGTATGTTAAAGAATGATCATGGATTTTCTTCTCTCCAAAGCACACATCTATACCGTACCCCCAAAACATGAGTTAGAATTATGCACAAGCACAAAAGAAGAGCAAATCTTTTCGTTATATATATATTAGGGATTGGTTCTGCTTTTGAGCAGGGGGTTGGACTAGATGATCTTCTGAGGTCCTTTCCAACTCTGAGATTGTACGATTCTATGCTCATATTGTGCCTATGAAATATGTAAGACAATGTAACTAACAGCATGTGTTACTAATACACCCTCCCCCACCAGTAGCACATTTGATCTGAGTTTTACCAAGTTCCTAATAATAATAAACACATAAGAGCATTATCTTTCATCCATAGGATGTCAGAGTGTTTTTGATACAATATTAATTTTTCAATCACAGCACACATGAACAGAAGCAAAATACAAGACTTACTCCATCCACCACTTCACTAAGGTCACCCTTGGGCCAGAGTGCAACTGTAAGTTCGTAGTGCTCAGCAATATTATACTACCATTTAAGGAAGTGAGAAAGAATACTGTATCCAACTGGAGTACTTTACGAAGCAGAATGCAGTTACCCAAGTGGAATTTATCTCGAACTCCATGGACCTGACCCAACAAAATACTTAAACATGCTTAACTTTAAACATCTGCTTTAGACCATCCGCGTTCAGCAAAGGACTTACACACCTACTTAAGTCCTGTGCATAAATTTAAGTAGGTGATTTGCTGAATCAGGGCCTAGTTTATTAATAGCCTTACATGGACAAAAATATGTCATGACATTGTAATGACTGCTCATGGTCAGGAGAACCATGACTTTGTCTCTCATCCAAAGGCAACACGGCCAACATCCAAGTCCCCTTTACACTAAGGTGTGGCATTGACTTAGCCTAGATTCAGAGGGAGGAGGGTCATATGCTGAATGACAAATGCCCTCTTCAGCAACTGAGGGTTCCTAGGAGTCCTCCTAGCCAAAAATTGACCCAGCCCACCACTGCTTAGCTTGTTTGAACTGATGGAATCACAGCATTAGGTAGTACAGATACAGGCTATAGGTAAGCAAAGGTTTGGAATTTGGCCAGGTAACTAGAGTTCACCCGTACAAATGAGAAAACTTCCCAGGGATGGTAATGAACACTAGGAAGCCTGGATCTTAATCTTTATATCTCTTCTGAATGATGGAAATTGGCCAACATACTGACATATAGATGACTGCAAATATAGTTTCTCTTCTTCCATTTTAAGTAATACATGCCACTCCCCCTTCTCTGTCACCCTTTTCTTTGTGTCCGATATCTTTGCACATTAATATTACTAATAAACTGCACAACATTATTTGGAAAAGGTTAAAATAGTTAAAACATTAATAAAATGAATTGCATAAATAGCTAGAAACATATTGCTTTGAGCAATATTAATAGCCAGTTAATTTATCTGGATGGGAAGGTCTTAGGATTCATCAACAGTAGTGCACCTAAATTTCTGCATAGTGAAAATGAGTAATACTGTACAAACATTTACTTAATTCACTGAAGTGCTTTATTATATGTACAGAGAATTGGTACCAAGATGTCGTGTTCTCATAATGAACACAATACAGAATGAATAGTAATCACAGTACCTATAAAATCTAAATGTTAGCAAGGTATTATATACAGATTAATGTACAGATTTCTATTGACAGTATATACTGCAAGCTCTCTTTTGTTCAACATCTCAGCTGTATAAGATAACACGCCGTGTCTAGCATCCTATTTATGACACACACTGCTTTGCGTGATGTAAAATGGATGGCTCCTGTAGGCTGTGCATGTGAGAGGGGAGAGAGACAGGTCTGTTAGGGAGATGCAGGAGATTTTTCAAATTAATTAAAAAAGTTAAATGGTTCTCCTGTTAATAGATAATCCTCTCACCTTTTGGCACTGGCATGACAATAGGTATTCTCTAGTGGCTCAGATACACAGGCATATTCCCACTGAGTTCAGTTGGATCTTCAGCAGTGTGTCTGAGGCCAGAAGTGAAGTGCAGGATTGTATCTAAATAAGCAACTATCAGGAATTTAGCAGCAGATTTTTGTTGGGGATAACGAGTGGGGTTTTTCTCCAAGTAAACAGATTCATTCATGGTAGGAACTAAACAAACAACTGACAACAAAGATTATTTTTTAATAATAGATAATCCAAACAAAAGAAACTTGCCTACAGAATAGCTACTCTGAGTGGAATGCTTATCATTAACCATTATGTCTGTTCTGAGACCAGAACTACGAAAGGCCAAAGTTTCTTAAAAGCATGTTAAAATATTAATAGATATCTGAAACAGTTTTCTTGCATGGACTGCCAGTCTTATGGAAGATTACATCACATTGGAAAGAAGGAGAAGAACGGTAGGGAAATAAATGCCTACACAGCAGTGACCTGCTTTATGGGGAGAAGTATCCTGAACATCTAGTGGGAGATAACACAAGATTTAACACTATATCTGACAGCAAGTCCGATGTAGATTGGCATTACTGGGGAAGCTGTCTGTAAATTTTGCAATGTCCCACAAACTGACTTTGTAAATATAAGGAATTACGTTCCGAGTCAGAGAGAGTTACAGCTAGGATACAAATATTAGCACAGCTATGTTCAGCGCCTCACTTAGGTGCAAAGGAATAGTGTCCCGGTATATTTTCCATAATTAAAACAAATTCTGATGTTTAGCTCCACCACCACCAATCTGGAAGCTTTAAAGCAAAGTCAGTCTCCTTCCCCCCAATTATCCTTCCTTCGTTGCACGCGCATGCAGGTTTGTTTTTGTGCAGTTGCTCGTGAGTGCTAGGCGGCTAGCATTAATTTTTCAGTTGGACAGAAAAAGCATGGCAGGGAGGAGAGACAACACATTAAAAATTACAGAGATCATAATGAAGTATAACGTGATACTGGGTCTGATCCCGCTTCCATTAGCATCCGCAGAAGTGCTGCCACTTACTTCAAAGGGGACAGCTTGGGAACACTGGATCAGGCCTTCTGTGATAAAGGTTTTCAGGACACTTTCCAAAATTTGCCAAAGCCCATTGATATCAATGGCAAGACTCCTGTCACTTACAGAAGCCATTCAGGTCCAGACTTAGCAGTTCTCTCTCTCTCTCTCTCTCTCTCTCTCTCGTTCTAATGAATAATGGCATGATTCTGCTCCCACTGATGTCCAGGTGGGTTCGGGACCTGTTTCTAAGGCCAGGTCTTCATTGGGAAGATTTACCCAGAAATTCTCACTAGCTTTACAATTGGTTCTGCAAACCAATTTGAAATGCAGGTGGGCCCATAGCACTGACCAGGCTCCAGGCATTCACTATTTTGAAAATAGTTGGTAAATGGCATCTAGAAGCTGGGATGCTCTACAGTTCCAGCTGGGTTTAAAAATTGGGTTAGCAGAACTGATTTTAAAGCCTGTTGGAATTTTGAGGGCATTTTTCCAATGGGCTTAAGTGTCTTGACATTCTGTATTGCAAAGACATGGCTTACTATGTATCTAGCTCCCTTTGAACTCAGTTTTGCAGACAAGTGTCTGTCTGAACAACAACAGCAGCCAAAGCGAGAACTAACCTCTCCATACTCAGCTCAATTCAAAGTGAACGGCAAAGCCTAATCAGCATCTTTGAAATGGGATGATTATTAAGGGAAAATTATTTCTTTTCCCATCCTTCTTCTTGGTCATGATGCTACTTTTTCCTGTAAAGCAGAGCTAAATAAAATGAGGCCTTAATGATTGCAGTGAATCCTGTTGCATAGATAGGGAAACTGAGGCACAGAGCAGTTAAGTGAGTTGCCCAAGAACACAAAGCAAACCTGTGGCAGAGCCAGAAATAGAACCCAGGAGTCCTTAGTGCAAATGCTTTGTCCAAATAACAGGACCACACAGCTTCTATTTTCCTAAATGTCACCTTTGAGCTCTCCTGAATGAAACGGGCTGATATGCTGATCTGTTTCATTGCTATGGGCACAGCAATAGAAGAACTGACAGCATTCATACAAGTGCCTACTTTGGCCTTTATTATTTACTTCCTGGCTTTTCCATGGTTCTCATCTGAATGCCTCTGAATAATTTTCTTCTTCTGGGTCAAAATGCTAAGGCCCAGCAATTGCCATTAAGTGTCATTTTATTGTAGCTGTAGATTTAAGCAAAATACATACATACATGCATAAAAAATAAATAAATCAGTATTAAGATTCCCTGGTGACAGTTTAAACAATTCCAATGCCATATGTGCTAAATGGAACAATCTGTTTTCAATTGTAACGTCACTTCTAGATCTGTGGTTGGCCTGTTAGTTCATGTCAGGGGGGATGGGACACCGAGGTGGCTGGTAGTAAACCCCCTTGTCTTCTCAGGTACAAGATACACATAGTCCAGTGGAAAGCCTTGTTACAAGTTTATGCTCCATCATCAGTTAACATTTAATTCCTTTTGTGTGGCCTTTCTAGCAAGAATTTCAAGAAGCAAGCTCCTTCTAAAACGCGGTCCCAATACGTACTCAGCGGGTGCAAACAAAATAGTTCATTCACTTGAATGGAGCTTGCTGATTTACAACAGCTGAGTATCTGGCTCAGAATCCCCTGCAACAGAATTAGCTTGTTGGCCAGTGCACCTTTGAAGTGCACATATTCCAAGCTGGACTTTTGACATATATTTGCTTTTTGAGCAGGGCGACAGTTAAGGTGTTCCTCTGACTGGCCTCCATCAAAGTCAAGTGGTGCAGATGATAACACTTATTTATCTACTTCATGAGTATGTTGTGAGGATTGATTTCTTCAATGTCATGAAAGTATTTCGAAGAGGAAAAGTGTTGTCTAAAAGCTAAATATGCTCACTACATTCACCAAACTGCAACCGGAGATCAACAGCAGGAAGGATTCATTTACCTTTGTGCTGAATGTATATGCTATGTATGAACCATGTGATTTCCTATTGACAGTTTTGCCTTCCTTATAGGGCTCATATTTCCTGTAAAGGGCTTTGACTAATGATGGTTTTGACAAGAGCACATCATGTGTTTCTGTGTGAGTGAACAAGCTAAGGTCAGTAGGTCAGATGGTCAGTCTGGATAGCAGATCCATACTCCTAATCTTTAAGGCTTATATAAACCAGGGCTAAGTGTGTTTGTGATCTGGAGGTTACTCTGGGTAAATATCATTGGAGAGAGGTGAACTCTTGAGAGAGGAGAACTGGAAATAAGTGTCCTGGTAATAAAGATTCCTAAGAGATTGATCATCAGATTTTTCCCCAGTATTTCTTTGGGGGCTGCAGAATCTTTAAACAAGATGTATTTCATCTCTTAATTCATACAGATGTTTATGTTAATTGAAGTTGCAGGAGTCCAGGAGATTTTAAAGGGCACCTCTCTCTCTTTCATTTTTACTCCCTCCCACCAAATAAATAAGAAGGCAGAAGATGAATAGGTTAACAATATGAATCACTATATGAAAGTTTCATCCTCTGAATCTTTTCTTGCCTATCCTGTGAAAAGCCTGCAATCAAAGCATAAGAGTCTACTGCCTCAGAGGAAATATCTTTCCAGTACAGCTTGTTATTCAAACATAAAGTGGATAAGCTCTGTTTGAACTTTGAAACACCTGAACCTGAACTAAGCTTAGTAACTTGCAAAGAGCTTGGAATTTACTAGCTTAATTCACATTTGCTCAGCTATACATTTCCCAGTGAAGCTGTCAAATATGCTATGACACAATCTAATCTGAGAGACAAGGTGGGTGAGGTAATATCTTCTATTGGACCAAATTCTGTTGGTGAAAGAGGCAAGACTTGGAGCTCCACCAAGTCTTTTTCACCAACAGATGTTGACCCAGTAAAAGATATTACCTCACCTATCTTGTCTCGCTAATATCCTGAGACCAACACGGCTACAACACTGCAAACTATATGCTCTATTGTGTAGATATCATTCTGTGACATCATTTGCTTGCTCCCCTGCCTCTTCCACTTATTTTAGGACATACGAAGAAACATCTTCAATCAGAGACTTTAATTGCAGTGACATCTTCCAGTCATTCAAAACATATGCAACTCTTCCTAATTCCAATTCAAACAATGACAGGCAATTCCAATAGCCGTGCCATCATTTGCTCACCATTAAACGTTGTATCCCATTGCCTCATAAATAGCAAAAGGAGGGTCCGTGGAGATGTTATATATCAGTTTCCCTCTTAGAATGAAGTGGGAATCCTGTTCAACTTCTCGTTTTTGTCATTACTATTGATCAGCTGTGGGGAAAGATTCATTATGTTTAATTTCCTTTTTTTTCTCCCTCGCTCCTCGTCATTTGCACACTCACTTGGTATGAACGGAAGTGATACCTGCTGGCAAACGGACTGAGGAAATCAGCTGCCTTTGTGGCACTTGCCCTTGTCCAATGGGCTCTGTGGAGAGTCCTCCTTGGGGGTGGGATCTTTGCTGGCCTTAAGAAGTCAATAGTTGGCTTTTCATACATAGAGTCATTCCATCGTCATAGTGCCCTCTAGGCTAAAGAGACCCAAAGGGAAGGTCACCAGCAGCTGAATCACAAGATCATGGGTTTCCTGGGAACTTCCCTGTGCCAATACTTAGCTTGGAAGATCAGAAAAGATCACAGCTCAAGGGAGTATGGCTTCATACTCAGACACAGGCTGTTCCCCCTCCCCCCAAATCCTTCTGAATGGGACATAGGCACAGCCCCCATGGTGCACACCAGCTGCGCATTACTGGGGAAAGAGATTAGGATGACAAAGAGTGGAGGAAAGGATGCTTCAAGCCTCTGAGGAAATGACAAAACAAAAAAATTAACATTAATTCGGTGGACTGTAACTACAGGGCACAGATGAAATACTATGGGCCGGATTCCATTTCACCCTTGTATGGGTGCACAGTAGTGCCTGCCTCTTTAAAGATCCTGTAGAAAGGTCAGGCAGAACGTTCACCCCTGTGCTCAGGTGCCTTAAGACATGTAGCTAAGCACCCAATTTAGAAAACGGAGCTCAGCATGGGTACGTCGACTCTGCAAAAATAAAAAAAAAGGAGGAGTGAGTGTCAGAGCCTGTCAGCTGACTTGGACTCATGCTATGGGGCTAAAAACAACAGTGTAGATGTTCCCACTCAGGTGGGAGCCTCAGCTCTGAGACCTACTCACTCATAGGAACGGCCAGGGGTCAGACCAAAGGTCCATGCAGCCCCATAGCCTGTCTACTGACAGTGGCCAATGTTAGGTGCCCCAGAGGGAATGTACAGAACAGGTCTTCATCAAGTGATCCATCCCCTGCTATTTTTAGCACTGCAAGCCCCCAGCCCACCCGCGAACCTGAATCAGCTGATTCATGCTCTGAGACTAGCTGTTGCTGGTGGGGGTTTTTTTTTGTTTTTTTTTTTTTGCAGTGTAGACATACCCTATACCTACTGCACATTGGCTGTAGCTAGCCATCCATCCAACTACCCAGGCTCTTCTACTGAGGCTTGTACGTGTGGTACGTGAGGACATCTAGGGTATGTCTTCACTACCCGCCGGATTGGTGGGTAGCTATCGCTCTTTTAGCGATTGATTTCTCGCATCTGGTTATCATCCGCGGCCCCCTGTCGACTCCGGTAACTCCAGCTTGATGCAAGGCGCAAGCTGGAGTTGATGGGGGAGCACGCCGCTGACCGCCGCCACCATGAGGACGGCAGGTAAGTCGGCTGTACGTTATTAATGTAGCTGAAGTTGCGTATCTTCAGCCGATCCCCATCCCTAGTGAAGACCAGCCCCTACTGTAGCATTTATAGTACAGTATAGGCCCATCATTTAATACAGTCATATGTCATAGGAGAATACGGTTTCTGTAAGGGACAAATTATATAAAAGCAAAACCTCCCCGTTCCTTGGCAGTTTGCACCCAGGAATCCCTGCTGCTCAGCTGCTTATTTCTGCAGTGGCTCATTTCTAATTGTTGAATGGTTCTGGAGTACTGAGATTACAGGGAAAGGAATAGAAATGTTTTTTTCCCTTTCACGGCAACAGCTAACTGCAGATGTATAATTTATTAATAAAGTGCTTCTCTGCCAAGGGAGAGTTAATCCAACCTATTGAGGCTCTCAAAAGGAAGAGTTCCTTGAACCAGAGGCAATTCCATGCACAGGCACCACTTGTATAAAGTATCGCACAATATTATTTTATACTTCCAGCTTCCGAAGGCTGTGCACTTTTTCCCATTAGACTAACAAATCATAGTGATTGTGGTCAGTAACATGGAGGTTTCTCTGCAGAGCATTTGCCCCCTGGGAGGAAGGAAATCAGAGGGGTGTTAAAGCAATGTTGTGCCTTCCACTTGGTGTGCCGAGTTGTGTGATAAAGGCTAGCTAAGAGAAGCCCTAAAAGTGCCATTACCGCCACTAGTGGGCATTGCTGTGATTGCTAGCATGGGTAACCCCTGCCAAAGGACAGAAAGGCCAAGGAAAAGCTGAAGAGAATGATTCAGTACTTGGGGATTTTATAATTACTATCACTGTGCGTATGTACACCTATTTACATACCATGTGTACTGCATGCAAATGATGGTAACAAATGACGAGGGTAAAAAAACAGTGTATTGTGTGTAGATACTGGATAGGGGGTTTGGAAGTTAACTGCAATTATAGAGACAGGTTCCATTTCGAATCACTGCAACATTCAGGTTTGTTGGGGTTCTGGTTCAGTTCCATCTCTATGCAGAAGTGAAAGTACAAAACAAGAATGAATTAATAATATTACTGAATTGCTGCAAGTAGTTAGAGAAGAAGGCCATCTGAAATGACACTGATATGTAAATGAACTAGGTGCCTTTGTACAGGAGGTTTTCATGATGTTCTTCACTACGTTTCCACCGTGGGATATAAACTAAGGTTGGTCAACTTTTTTTTTTGTTTGTTTGTTTTTTTTGTTAAATACACTGAATATGTAAGAAAAAATGCCTGATATGGATCAATTTCACTCTCACATGTAAATGCCACGCAGTCTGAACCTGTAAATATATTATGATGTCCTGACATAATACATATTTATCAGAGCTGTTCTGAGCTTTCAGGTAAAGAAATATGCATTGTACAACCATCTGTGAAAATTCTCTTACTTTACTTAGCCATTATATGGTGTCTCAAAGCAACATTCAAACACATACAGTTTCTGTTAAACAGCCAATTCTCGTCAAATACATATCTCAACAGCATATCCTATTACCAAATAAATCCTTCTCACAGCAAAAGAGGTAGAACACATGCAAACATATACATTTAAGTAGATAAAGAAATACACAGTTACATTCGTCTAAATATATGCACAGCATGTTCGACATCTACTTAAACTTGAATGTGTGTTTACCTGATAGTTGTCAGAAGTGATGATGGCACAAGTCCGGTCAGTATAGTCGATAATATGCATTTTAATTAAATGTATCATTACAAAATAAGGAATCTATGATAGAAAATTATTTTTAAATAATGTTAGTAGTAGACAAACTGACAAAAGCAAGAAACAGATATCCAGGACTAAACATTTTAGAATGAATCCAAGTCAGCTGACAACATTTTAAAATTGATTATTAATTATTATTATTAATAATGATAATTATTTATACTACAGCTGCACCTCTTTGAGATCCAGGCCTCGTTGTGCTAGGGGATGTCCAAACACACAGTAAGAGTCAGTCTCTGCCCCACCCAGCTTACAGTCTGATAGTCAAAACATACAAAGGGGGAGCAAGGAATTATCATCTCCTTTTTACGGAGAGGGAACTGAGGCACACAGAGAGATTCTGGCAAAATTTGCACCTATGGCAGCACATAGAGAATGGGCACAACGCGTGTCGCCACATGCCTCAGTGAAAGGCAGGCTGCACCCACACGTCTCACTGCTGTGTAGAGCTGCAGCCTGTAGTAAAAGATTTCAGCAACATGAAACAGCTAGAAAAGGCTCCAACAGTTCCCGCCCTTGGATCCTTTCACTGCAGTGAAGACAGGCTCCTGCAGCAGGACACTATACTGCTACACATAGCAGTGTAGACATTGGAGGTATGGCTTGGGCCTGTAGAGAGCTGAGCAGGGTACATACCCTGGTGATTCAGGTGCGTAGGGCACTACCTGCCTAAGCTGTGCCTCGCTGTCTATTGTTATTTATACCCATGCCACCATAAGTATAGGTATACCTAAGTGACTCACACAAGGTCCTGCAGGGAGTCCGAGGAAGAGTCAGGAATTTAACTTTTATCTCCTAAATCCCAGTCTAGTACCGTTGCTACAAAACCGTCAATTCTCACCAGTAATTTATAATCTCTTTTACGTCATTGAATCCAATGGAAAAATTCCCACTGACTTCAACAAGAGCAGTCTAGAAGTCCAATCCTCACCCCACTGACATGAAAAGGAATTTTGCCATTACATTTCAATGGTAGCAAATTTGGGCTCTTCACTGCTTCCTGTTCCCCTTTCCCCACCACACCACCTACTTCTGCGCATCAGAAAGAATTCTGTCAAACAGCAAGTAATGTTCATTTCAAATCCTAGTTCTTGTTGCCTGAATTTGTACTCCTACAGCAGCTTTCAGTATTATTTCTTTTGCCCAACTTTTTTGTCCCTAAAGTTCCAGGACTAAAAACTACGTTTTGGCACTGAAAATGTAGAAAACAGCGTAAAATGCCTTGTTTAATACCCTGTGTTAAAATTTTTAAATATCTGAACATAAAGGAAAGAAATTTTTAAACTAAGTGTCCAAATGTTGCAGTAAAATTGTCAGTGTATGAGCATTTTAATGGATTGGGAATTTGAATGTCTGTATTTGAAAGCCTGGTTTATTTTGACAATATTGCTTTTCGCCATAGTTACCCCTGACCTCCTGCATTACTCTCAGTGGATTATTTTTTCACTGAGGGAGATGCTTAAACATGGACTAGAGTAGATAAGTGATATGGTCAAATCACTACTGGCAAGCCCTGGAATTACTGACCACTTTAATAGCTCCTGCTGACCTCCAAATGAAACTTCACCTTTGGTTATTAACATGTCTCTCTACTTTTATGATTTTTTGGAACATAATTTGTCACAGTTTTTATCTGCACAGAGCAAGCGTTAGGCTTTTAAAATCATGAGTTATCTTTTTTACAACTGCTAACAATTACACATCACAGAACAGACCAGTCTGAAAACCAATTATGAAAAGACCTGCATGGAAAGTGTATTCAATGTTGAAGTTTGAATTGTAGATTTCTGAACTATAAGCATGTAACATCCAGCATTCAGGAACTGGAAATGAGAAAGTAAACTTTGAAATGGCTTGTATGATCTGCAAGATAAGGGGGTGGAAATTAATTGCCCTTGTTTTGTATTAAAATCTGATAAAGAGACCCGCAGCATAGTTCAAGATCAGAACAAACTGTAGTGGTGTATCTTCCATCACAAATCAGTGTTTGTAACCTCACAGCCATGAACCTTTCTCCCACTACACCTGGTTCTCTATGTTAATACAGCAGCACTTTGGCATATTACTTTTGATAGCCATGTCTGCTTATCATGGTAGTGAGACTGGGCCCACTCTCCTCTCCCTTGTGTATCGTACGTCTCCTTAAATCTGGATAAAGTAGATGTAAAGCAACAAAAGCCTGATCCAAAGCTCATTGAAATCAGTGGGAACCTTCCAAATCAATGAAGTGACAAAGAGTCCTGTGGCACCTTAAAGACTAATTAAAGTATTGAAAGATAAGCTTTCGTGGGCTAATACCCACTTCATCGGATGCATGCAGTAGAAGCTACCTCTCTGCGGTCAGCTACCTCTCTGATTCTTTCCAAATCAAGGATGGGATTTACACCCAGTTTACACAGATGTAACTGACTAAACTGGGCTGTGGAAATTCAGGCCAAATGGCTTTAAAGTGAATTTAGCAATATGCTTGTGATTTAGCGGTTGATTGGCCAATTACCAGTTTGATTTAGACAGCAGACATCATTTCTGATTGTTATTTGCACACAGAAAGGCCTGGTTTAAATATATTCCACTAGTTTTTCACTAACCTTATTAGTTTCAAGAAAACTAAGTTTGATTCATATTTTCAGCCTTGATGCACTGCAGTGTGTGACTGATAGCATGATTGTGACCATGTGCCAGCGCATCCAGGAGTAAGCATAGTCTGGATTAAGTTAAAAGAAATAGAACTAAATACCCTTCAAACAAACAAGAAGAGCCTTTGGATTGGGGAGGAATGTTTTACATCTAAAAACTCAATGGCAATTTGCAATAAGAGTCACCCCAGAGTAGTGTTTCTTTTCCAGCTATCCAAGGTTCAAAGTGGATGGTGGGAATTTCCAATCTGGTACATATCTAATTATACCCAGTTAAAAAAGTATAAAGTGCCTCTATTCAGCCTCCAAGGAGACCAGGCATTTGGTGAGTCTCGTGTAGCAGCCCTGTTGGCTGATCCGTGGAACAGTGCTTGTATTGGCAGGAAAGACAGCTCACCTGCCCTCCCAGCTGGAAGAAGGGCAATGCTACCAGCATCAGTTTAAACAAATGGGCAACAAACAGCCAAATAGTGAATCCAGGCTGCTGGAAAGCCTCTGAATTGCCCCCGCAGCAGGGGATAGAGTGATAACCTCCCTGGCCTCATTCCAATGTGGAAAACTAGTGTTCCATTCAATGGGAAGGAAATCTACAGCAAACTCAGGATACAAATAAAGCTAAAGAGAAAGGGCTTTGAACACCTGTAATGGAGTTGCTACTCACCGCTTGTGCGCCTCCTCATGTCTAGGACTGGGAATGTAACCCTCGCTGCACTGGGAGTCCCCTTGCTGCTCATTGCCCACTTTGTGATAGGGTTTCTTCTGATAACTTGGCCATCTGGTCAGGTGACCATTTAATCCACCCCTTTTGGGATAACAAAATCCAAAAGAACCACTGGTTTAATGCCGTCTCCAGATGGTGTTCAGCCCTGGCTCAGGGTTCTACACCACTATATCAGTGGCTGGCAGGGGAACCCTGGCCCAGCTGCTACACTGGGTTCCAGCCCAGGAACCTTATAACCAGCAATCCAAGTCCTTACCCCCTCATCCCGGTTGCTGTTTCCCTGGGCTCTTTCCTACCAAGCCGCTCTATCTTCTCTTACCTGGTTCTGGGTTTACCATAGGAGCTTATTCTGATCCCAATGGCTACTTCACCCCTTCTTGCTAGACTCCTCACTCCAGGGCAGAATTCCAGGGTTTACTCTTCCCCTGGACTTACTCCTTGTCCCTGATGACCTCCCTTATCCCAATGAGTGGCTGCAGACTCCTCCAACAGCTCCAATCTGTTCTAAGCTTTTTGGCTGGCCCAATCCCTCCACAGCAACTTTCAATTAATCCTTGCCCCATCCTCTCAGATAACTCCAGGTGACTCTACTGGCCTCTCAGGCCATTGTTATCTCTATCAGGGCTGGTGTGGATGCACACCCCCATGCAACACCACAACAGCTTTCACACAGCTATTCAGTTGGAATTATTTCACTGGGGGCTAAAAACCTGGAGGAAAAACATACGCTGAATGTGAAAATGCTTTTGTAATATTCAGTGTCATATAACTGAAGTGAGTTTGCTGCATTTGAAGAGGATTCCGTCAAATCTGCAGCCTGAATGGATTACTTCTTAGTTTAAAGATGCTACTTCATGGTGTGTACGCATATCAGAAAGATTCACCACCCATGGTTTCATAGTAAAATAACTAATGCCTTCAGGGTTTGGTGCCACATACATTCTGAGTAGCTCTGATTTATTAAGAGATAGAGGATACACTGATCCAGTATTAACAAGAAGGGGGAAATGGGCGTAACATGCAAATAAAATGAATGTGCGTTGAAGCCGTTCCGTTCTGAGAGTGAAACTCAGCAGTGGGCAGTAGAACATTTTAATCAATCTTATAAGCATGATGTGTCATTTGCTTGGTGCAGGAAACCAAACCCAGATATTTTTACTTCACTAGGAAGTTAGTTCTTACTTAGGCTAAACTTCAGGAACTTCACCAGGAAGAACTTCTGGCCCAAGAGGAATTGTGCTTTTTTAGTAAACACCTTCGATTTGGTCCTAATGCAGTGTACTTCACGGTTTCTGGGCCAGATTCCCAGCTGGTGTAATTCAGCATAGCTCAAATGAAGGCAACAGAGTTAATGCCAATTTCCATCAGCTGGGAATTTGGCCTTATGTTTAAAATAAATTCCATGCCATTAGCAGTCCAGATGGTGAATTAGTAAGAATCACTTACTAAGGATCTATAGAAGGTAACAGAAAACTATAATTTTGCTGTAGGCTTTCTGAACTGTCCTAAAGAATTTAGTCAAAAATTATATCCCCACTATAGAATTTTATAGTATGGGTAAAAAAGAAATCTAAAGCAAGTTTATCATTCTTTATTAAATCCACATTTTAAATCATTGCTATAACATTATATTAAATCCTTATAAAACCCAACTGGTTTCATCCTTACAAAATTCTTAAGGGCAGGGAATGTCTTATATGTTTGTACAGTGCCTAGCACATTGGGGCTGTGGTCTATAGGCACTATACCAATTAGTTCTACTGGATTTTTCCAGAAGATGAAATGTCAATGTTCAATAAAAAGAAACCCAAAATTCACACTTGTCCTACCAGCCTGACCCATGTATTCATGAGCTGAACAGGACTGGATGCAGCCAGAACTTTGATAGAAACCCTGCAGGAAGCAATGCTGGTGACCTCACAGTGTGGCAACAGATGTTATCTTGTAGATGTAATAATAAACCTAACATCCTGACCACGTGTGGTTTGCGACAGGCCTCGGGGCTTTTTCATAAGCCTACTGATATTTAACACAAATATTCTGGCCAAATTTGGATTTGAAGAATTGTATTTTGCCTACTATATCTACCTTCCCTACTCTAGCTTCAGATGAAGAAAGTATTATTCATTCCTGGTTTTAGACTGTCGGTGTATTTAACCAGAGGTAGTGGCATTGCAGTGTTAATGAAGTGATATTTGCAGTGTGTGGAGTGCTATGCTGTATACATGTAAGTTATCATCATTGCCTTGGGGCCAGATTCTGACCCATGAGCCAAACCCAAATGACCCTTTGCCTAAGGGACCCCGTAACACAGACCACTGTGCATCAATGGAACGCTCCACGATTATCACTACAGTCTAAGCTTGGAGTGACTTCCACAATGTACTTCCTCCATTAGGGGGCTTCAGCCAAGGAATCCATGCAGTTACATTCCGACTAGCCATGCCCCCAGAATCCTGCCGGGAGTTTTCATGGAGTGCCCAGGTGCACAAGGGAAGCTATGTCCTCCTGCATAGACTCCACATAACTGACACTGTGCTTTCACTGCCTTTGAGGCCAGCTGCAGGATTTGCCCTGTAGATGACAATCATTGCTGCTGAGGGTGTTTTCCCCCCCTTCTTTCTTTTAACTAGACCTAATTTAAACAAAAGGCATTTATTTTAAAACTGATTTTTCTTAGCAGGAAAGCCATCTGCTATAAGGGGTTGAGTTACCTAATTAATGCCACTCTATCTGGTTGCTGGCTTCTCTCCATAAATCATATTCAAGTGGAAATCTCCAAGATCTCATACATCGTTCTGGTCCCTTTCGTGCATGGTTGGCACTATTTTCCTTACTGAACTCCCAAGCCCTTAGTGAGAAAATAAAAGTAAACAATGAAGCTAAGTAATCAGCATTATAAATAGGTAGGAAATGGGAGAACAACGCAGCTCAAATGGTGACAGTATTCTCAGAAACGTCATGCCAGTACTCAGCAGCAATGATGAACTCAACTTCCTATCTGACTTTAACTGAATTAGTCCAATACTGTGGCACTCTGGGCTATTAGCGTGACTGTGGTTGGTACTGAATACCAAGGGACAGATTCTAATCTCATTCACAATGATGTAAATTAGGAAGAGCTCCATCCACTTCAAAGAATGACCCTGGATTTACACCAGCAGAACGGAAGTCAGAATCTTGCTTTAAGTGGGTGGGAGCTCATTAAAAGACCAAATAGGAGGTGAGTCATTTTCAGAACTTTAATCTGAAAGAAGCTGTATTTGGTTGACCTCTTTTCTGCGCGCCAACAGTTTATTAGATGATAGATAAGAACTCTGCTGTCTTATTGGTTTGAAAATTTATGAAACGCAGAGACGTGTCTGTGTCACTGATGGAGGGGATGGGAAAATAGTTTATTAATATTTTTTATGCATTTAAATAACGTGGCGTATTTAAAACGGAAAAATCAGATATTAATTTTGATGTCTAAAGAAATAAATTGTGGCTCAATTTATTTGTGAATGTTCCCATTTAAACTAGAAATATTTATGCCCACAGGCACCTCTGAGAGGGGGCGGGGAAATTGTGTAAGAAAGCATAGGAAAACCTTTTTATATTTTAAAATTCTCACTGTAGAGCTGAATAAACTTACCTAGTTGACTGACTGGTTGGGTTATTAATTAGTATTATACAGACACCTGATAAATAGTGATCAAAATCAATGTTAGGCAAAACACTTCACATCAAATAAGAACCAACTGGACAATACAATTCTAAATACTTCACCCTTCCTTTCTAGTACCCCCGCCCCCAAACTCCCACTCTAGTCACTGAATCATGGACTTTCCCTTTCCACTTTGCAACCCGTCAATGAAACGTAAGACTCATGCATTCATTTAAGTCACTTTCGAAAATTAGATTTATATTCTTAAATTGCTTAGGCCAAACTGAGCAATGCCTAAAATCTGGGCCAAAGTGTCCAGAACCAAACTGTTCAAGCTGGAGGAAATGTTCAGGGTTTAAGGGATCTTGGCATGGCGGAATAGGAGATCATCATGTGGATAAACGTCTGAAATTCCAAAACTCTCTAATATGTGTCTACATGCCCCACCATCCCCTTGTGAAAATTGTTTTCAAAGAAAGGGCAAGTAGGAGAAGCAACTATGGTAGCACCACGAATGGAAATAATGAAATTGCATGAGAAAAGAAGTGTGGCACCAGAAAGTCTATTCTCACTAGATCTGCACCAAGAAGTATGAATGGCTCAGATAAGGTTTGGATGAGCATCTGAACTGTCTGGTGCCTGGCCATACTGAGATTACAGTATTATATATTATACAGATTATACAGGAAGCTATTGAGTATGATCCTTCAATGTCAAGGCCCTGTTTCAGTAGTAATGACTGATATTGGATGAGCTCTGAAATGACTGAAGCCAATAAGAATTTGGAGATGTAACAAGGGCTTAATTCTTTTTTAAGACCACAACACAAAACACTACCAACAACTGGCACAAGATGGCACCCTTACAGATACTCTATGCAAGGAAATCAGAGATTGATTTGAGGTTTGGAAAACCTGCTTATAGTGAAGGACTGAAAAAGCTCAATCCATTTAGTTTATGAAAGAGAAGGTTAAGAGGTGACTTGATCATGCTCATAAGTACCTATGTGGGTAGAAGATTTCTGATTGTAGAGGACTGTTTAATCTATCAGACAAAAACATAGCAAGCTACAGGCTGAAACTGGACAAATTCAGACCGGAAATAAAGTGCAAACTTTTAACCGTAATGGTATTTGACCATTAGCACAAATGTACTACGGGATGTGTGATTCTCTAGCTCAACCAGAAGTTATTGGCTTGATGCTGGAATCCATTAACGTTTTTGGAAACTGAACTACCTTGTCACTTGTTCTTCCACACCAGAATTCAGGCATACTAGCAAATTACACAGGATCTCTGGTTTTATGAGATTTTTAACCCTTTTCTATGCCATTTTTAATACCCCTTTTAGCTTTCCATTTCTGGATTGCAATTGCTCTCAGATTGTCTCCTCTTCTCAAATAAATGGGAAATTGTTTTTGACTGGGAATTAGACAGTCCAGAAACTGTAAAGCTTCATCCCTCTGCATGTAACATCTGAAATGTTTTACCCCTTTTGAGACTGGCAACAGATCTCGGGGGAAAATCATCTTTCCTACCTTTCACTGTAGATCTCTTATCCACAGTGTGGTTCCACTATATATTCCCCACTTGTCTGGCACGTGGCACTCCCTTCTGTATTAATGGACATTCTGCATGTGGAATAGTGTGAAATACACAATAGAGATCTGCACCTCATAAGGGAGAAGAGACTTTTGGTGTCAGTTCTTTTCTAGTTGGTTTAGTAAGTAAATGCAAGGTGTACTTTCCATGGCTGGCTGGTATCCCACTGTCACTAGACTACGGCGGTAGTAGCCCAACTTCAGTTGAAGAGCCAGAGAGTGGGAGTACAGGAGTGGCTCCAGACACTCTTTTACTTCATGGTTTTACCACTTCTGATGGGGTTTGATTTTGATGGAGTAAGCTTTTTTGTAGACTAGTAGCCTTTGGCAATGGGCTGGGGAGCGGAGACATAACTCAATAATAAGGCATGGTAAACTGAAATGACAAGATCATACTGGTAGTTCATTAATGCAGGGGAGAGAGATCAGGCAGCTAGTTGTTGCTGTGATGAAGCAAAATTGCATGCATGTGAAACATGCTTAGAGCATTTAAAAAAATTAACATCACAAAAATATATATTTTTACTTTACAAAAACTTTGTGTTGGAAGACATGCAACTGTGCTAAGAAGGCAGTTTTTGAAAATTCACAGCAAGCAAAATATACTAGTATTTCTCCTGCACTTTGTGTTGAGGATCTGTGATTTCTCTCCTATGGAAATGTAATTGAATTAGATGGGACATGCAAACCAGATTTTCTTTAAGTCTGTATTTTGTGTTAAAGGCATTAGAGTGCTCTCCTCTGAGCAATATTATGATCTTTAGTGAAAGGAAGAATTCCCCTTGTAGTTCATTATTTTTCACTTCCCCTTTAGTTCAATTTTTCCATGAACTGAACCACTGGATTGCAACTCTGCCACCCTGATCTTCATGACCCACTTTTCCCCATTGCTGGTTCAAATGGGGCATACGGTAGCAAATCTGTCAAACTGAGGATCCTCCTGGTGTGGGACAGTCCCCTGCTGGCTTGGAAACTAATCTCTTCCAACCCCTTAGCATTCCCAGAGGTAGCAGACATGTTGGGGGTGTGGCCATGGAAAAAGGGAATGGCCTTTGTGCTGCTGGGATCCATCATTGGTGTACTGGTCCCTAGGAGCCATAGCCAGCTTGCATAATTTAGAACAACCCTATGCTAGTGACCTGGCAAGTAACTTGCCTGAACTTCAAAGAAATTAAGCTCTGGAATCAAATCTTTGCCACTTGAGTCTCTGTTTCCACACCACGCCAAACTGGAACACAGCCCCAAGCTTTGGAGATGTTCACATTCAGATGTGATTTCAGATCCGAACTTGGTGACTCAGGCCCTTCTCTCCCCTTTCTCCTATTCTTTTGTGTGATTAATGCACACTGACTGTGTAGATCAATGCAGAAAGCTGTAAATGATGCATGAAATGAAAATTCCCTGTCTAGCCAGTGCACAGAGAGAATACAGACACTGCTATCCTGTCATTGCTGTGGTATTTGCTGTAAAACTCACTGCTAGAAAAGCCTGCTAAGTCCCAGAATAATGCTAAACTATTTTAAAATCTCAAGCTGTTTATTTTTTCCTTCTTCTTTTTTTCATTTCTCTCTTCCTCCCCTCAACTTTTTTTCCTTCTTTTGAGGGTAAGTTGTTCTCCTGCTCAGGAAGAGAAAGTTCATTTCCCTCACATACAATTCTACCTTTATCCCTTTCTTCCCCCCACCATAAAATCCCCTAAATTCCTTCACAGAGACTGTATAAAATAAACACCTACAGCAGTTTTTAATGAATTGCTTAACAAGGTGCAAAGAAGATTTTAAAAGATCTCGTGTCTCCCTCAAAAGATGTCTCAAAATCACACATCAACTGAAGCTGCCAGCACTCTGGTAAGCCCAGAAGAACATGCTTTTGACAGGTAGTCTAAACTAACCAACCCATCCGGCAACTATTTGCAGAGTAAGTGCTTCCTCTTCTACCACAAAGGTAAGTACCCTGATATTCAGAGGTACTTGAATGTCTCCTGAATGTGTATGGCCCATTCCTAGCATCCACTAATGTCCTGCATTGGCACTAGGGATGATGTGCTCCTGGCAGTGCTATTCTTCATCTGGAACATTAAGATGAGGTCTTGCACACTCCTGAACATTAAACATCCCATGATAGTCATGAAGAAGAGCTACGGGTTTTATTAACCTCAGTGTCTTGGACACATTGCACTAGGAAAGTCATCATTAACCTACCTCAAGAATACAGACAGAGGCCTCTTTGCAAACTATGCTCCAAGAGCTAGTACCCAACAAAATGTCTTTAATAATTTAAGGCAACTACCAAAATGTGACTATAAAGGATATAACCTTGCTTGGAGGAAGAAGATCTGTAAAGATTTTGTGATAGTAAAATGTACACATTATCCTGTTACAAGTCTTAATTTTTTTTTTCTGTTCAGTGCTTTAAAAAACCCCAAACTCTCTATTGTTTCATTTGGGATTTAGCTTAACATGGTGTTTTAATTATTCCGTACATCACAACTGTGGTATAACCCGTTAACAACAGTTCAGCTTGTGTTAAGAACTCCCATGAGTAGTCTTAGGAACATATCACACCACTTCCCTTTCCCCCCATCAAATGTATTTTTTCCTAAATCGTACATACAACTTCATTATAAAAACCAAGTGAGGAGAAATTAACCTTATTTGCTTGTACTCGGTGGGGACCACATTAATTTAAATACAAATCCCATTTAAACAGACAACCAACGATACCGGAGCGATAATGGGTTTCATTTTTTAAATGCCTTGTTGTCATTCTCATGTTGGTTGATGTATTTTTAATTTGTGCCTGTTACGCCAATCTCCAATTTGCTGCTCATGCACATGGGAAATAAAATTATTTGGGGGTGAGGGGCAGGGAAATGAGTGACTCGTTTTGTCACCGGAGCAGTGGCGCAGCTGTGCAGACCTTTCGGGTTTTTTTGTAAACCAAAGGTCTACTGGAAAAAAATGAATAATTAATCAGATGCACGTTCTTTGGTATCCCTTTGGAAAAGACTCAGCTGGGTATATTCAGTAAGTCAGAACGTAAAGCCGAAGAGTTTCATAAGGTTGAGGTCCCGCACCCTTAAAGTCAATAGGAGCTTTGCCACTGGCTTGAAAGAGCACAGGATCAAGCCCTAAGGCAGGAGCAGAGAGTGTCACATGGTCAGGGGAAGGAGAAATGTGAAAGTGAGAATGAAAAATACCAAACCAACCAAAACCCAACAACACATTTGACTAAGAAAAGCTTTTGCAGCCAGGAATGGCCATAATTTGCCAATTTTAAAAAATGAATTAAAGCCATATCTATTCACTGGGGTTTCAAAGAGCTTGTGAGTGTTAGGAGCCCCAACCCATTAGGAGTTGGGTGTCCATACTTCCTTAGGCTCCTCTGAATAGCTCAGCTTTAGGGCCTGATCCAAATCCCACTGAAGACTATAAGAGTCTTTCCACTGGTGTCAATGTGCTTTAGTGTGGCTGTACTCTGAAAAGTGACTATCTACAAAGAGCACTGGAGTTCCAGGTTGATCAGTTCTCAGTGATTCTATATCAAATGTGCTCTGTTAACACGTACAAAAGATTTTTCCCCTTTGTGCCAGTACTAAAAAAACTTCTGGGTTTTTAGAGTTAAGCTGAGGGCATTCATTCACAGGCACCATCACCAATAAAAAACGCCTTCACTGATACCTATCCAACACCATTGTGTTCAGTGGAATTCCACAGCTGTAGCGGATGGAATTTTCCAACTCATGATCTCTTAGCTGTGTTGATTGTGCAGTGCTAACAGGGGTAAAAAGTTATAAAGGCTTATTTTAGTCACTAAAGTCAGCAGTTATGTCTGACTAGATACGGGGAACAGATGTGTTGAGAAAGAAGGTGTCATTTTCACAAAGTCACGTTTCAGAGTAGAGCCACAGTTCAGAGGTTGTATGATTATTATTTCCTATATGTACTACAGTAAAACCTATGGTCCTAGAGATTGGGGCCCCAGAATGCCATTTGCTCTACATATGCAAAGTAAAAAATAGCCCATGCTCTAAAGATATTGATACACTGGAAAATTCAGAGAAGAGCCACAAGAATGATTAAAGGGTTGGAAAAATGCCTTATAGTGATAGACCCAAGGAGCTCAATCTATTTATGTTACAAAGAAAAGGTTAAGGGGTGACTTGATTCCAATCTATAAGTACCTACATGGGGAACAAATATTTAACAATGGGCTCCTTAATCTAGCAGAGAAAGGTATAACATGATCCCATGGCTTGAAGCTGATGCTAGACTTATTCAATAATAAGGCATACATTTTGAACAGCGAGAGTAATTAGCCACAGGAACCATCTACCACGGGTTCTCCATCATTGACACTTTTAAAATCAAGATTGGATTTTTTCACCAATCTATTTTGTAAATCCTCATTGGAGAATTTACCTTTCAATATAGATATGGTGGGTAGGCCCGGTCCTACTGGTGCTTTTGTGTTGCATAGTGCCAAAGAATGGTGTGTGATGGAAAAACTCGGTTAAAAAAAAAAAGTAGCCTGATAAGTATTAGTGGGAGCAGCACCAGGAACCTACTGCAATCAAACCCAAAGACCTCTGCATAAACATGTCTTAGCAGAAGTACAAGGGAGCTATTATTTTGTCCACGCCCATGTGAAACAACGTAAGAGGATTTAGAACAGCCAAACACACTTCTAATTGTTCTGTCCCCTCCATATAACCTCCCCTCCCTTGATTCCTTGTAAAGACTGAGATATATGTGAAGAATCAGCAAAAGACAAGAATTTTTTTCCCCCTTTTAACAGGCCGGTTTAGCTGGTTTTAGGGATTAAAGTTAAAATGTGTCTCTCAAAAGTGTTCAGTGCCTTGGATAACAGAGAGTCGAAGTGGTTATATTACATATTCTGTCCATGTGCGTCATTAAAAAGGTGCTTTGAGTCTGAACGAAAGTCACATGAGCGTTCTAGGATGGAGACTAAGGGAATTATTAACTACTGCTGAATACAGGAGTAAATATAAATGGACAGAACTTATATAGACATCCTGAACGTACATTAAGCTCATCCTAAGCAGCTTTAACCTCTGCATCCCAGTTTGAGAAGTATTCTCTCTCTGTCCCTCTTCTGGGAGCAGTTTGAGCAGGGAAGATTTCCTTTGCTTTTGACACTGTCACCTTCGGAGCAATGTGCTTTTATCAGGTCAGATCTGTACAGCAGTACCAGCATTGTTCTGTACCCCCTCCCGTGCCATGCAAGCAGGAAGAGCAGAACACTGGAGTTAAGCCCTTACACAGGCAAAAGCAGATTTTTGCCCTTCCTCTTTTGCACAGTGCAAAGGAGGATTTCTGTGATTTACCAAGATTAAGAACTTGTTTAATTCATTCATTCATTCATTAATTTGGCTGCAGCCTTATGGCCAAAAATCAACATTCTTTATTCCAGCAAAACTCCAACTGAATTCAGGAAAGGCAGAATGAAGTCTTATGTTTGCAGTCCAATTCTGGTTGTTCTGATAAGTTATTTTATCTGCATCTGCATGGTAACACAGGCAGTGAGAGCACCAATGACACTACAACATGATAAACTGTTTCTTGAGGTTGAGAGGGGAGGCAGAAGGATAAGGAAGAAAGCAACTGAGCTACCTGAAAGAGCCCCTTTCTGTTGCTGTCTGACAAGACCTGTTATCTCTGCTTTTCACACTGCCCAGTGTCTGTCTGGCCTACTGAAAGATCCAAGCACCCCTCCACCTCCATCCCAAATCTCCCTGCCATGGTTTTCCTTCTCTCCCCTCCTCCCCATGGTATGCTGCTGGATGTTTTCTTTGTGATGACCAACCAGCAACAACATAGGAAAGGAGGGCCCCTTTAAGAATTCCACGTACAAATGTGGTTAAAGTGCTTTATACAGGCAGAGAGAACGTGTTTCTATGATAAAGAATCAATGTTTCAGGCTGGAAATGGTAACACTTTGAAATGGTAAATCACAGAGCGCCTCTGTTAAATCGTTAGCCCACAGAGAATATTTTAAAGCTCTGGCTGATATTTACATTCCTTTTTTTCGCAGACAGAGTGACGAAGGAGGGAGAGCAACAATAAAAGCAGAGACACGTTACAGAAAAAAAAAGAAAATCTCAGCCTAGACCACTACAGAGTCGTGCAAATAACTGCACAGGGCGACAACCTGTCCTGCGTTTCATCTGCTGCTTCCGAAACACTTCAGATACATTCGGGGCAAAATAGTACAGCAGCTTGGCATGATTATTAAACAATATGAATCCTTCCTGTGTCTCCTTTAACTTAATTTGATAGATATGCAAAGCAGTGGAGGAAAAAAACCCCCCACACAGGCTTTTCTTATTGACAGAAGACAACTTCCACAATGTAGGCCAGTTGCCTATTTTCAAGCAAATACACGCATGTAGGGAGAGGTAACAAAAATATCTAATACCTGAAGAAAGATTTCTTTTAGGTCTATTTAAGCATCCTGTTAAGACTTATGCACAGAAGGAGAACTTTGCAAATGATCATATTTTATACCGAGCACATTGGGAATTCTTACAATAAAAAAACCAAAACAACCTGTCAATGTATAATAAAGGAGATGTTAAAAAATAAAAACACAACTACAACTCCAGGCGCTGTAAACAGTATCAGAAGTTTTTCAAGTGAAACATTTCCCCCCCCAGAGGTTATGGCTCACATATGGCAAAGCTGTCCCTAGGCTACCACCATATGTAAGGACACAAGGTTTTATGACTTATTGTCTGTAAGATTTATGGAGATGATATATGATGAGCAATTTTTCATATTCTCATCATGAACAAACACACATAGGGCAATGTCCTGCATAATATGAAGGAGTATGACAAGATCCCTTCACAGTAGGGTGACCAGACAGCAAATGTGAAAAATCAGGACAGGGGGTAATAGGAGCCTATATAAGAAAAAGGCCCAAAAATCGGGACTGTCCCTATAAAATCAGGACATTTGATCACCCTACTTGACAGTGAATCTATCAGAGAAAACACAAACTTTCCTTAGCGGCTGCTGTTTCTGGGGAGTTTGTTTATGCTTTTGTTGTTGTTGTTTAATAGGGTGTGCTAGTAGAGGGAACAAATTATTCAGTGAAGATGGGCTGGTCAGAAATATTTGATGGTATGCTGATGAGAATTAGATTGTATCCATTTGTTACATTAGATTCTATACTGTCAGCAATGTATCTCCAGAAAATACACAAACCTAAATGTGACCCCTCCCCCTAAAAATCCACCCCTCTCCCCAGCAACACAGAATTATTTTCTCCCTCCTTTTGCTCTCTGGCAAATGTAATTCCTGCAGGTGCTCAGGTGTACTGGCTGGGTTTGTGTAATAACTCACCATTCACTGTTAGGACTCTTCAGGTTTTCTGCAGCTTGGCTCCAGGTTGGAACCATATAGCTTTGCCTAAGCATTTGTGAGATTTAAAGAAAGAAAAAAGCTTAGCTCAATGCTGCATTGATACAGTGCTCCAGCTTTCAGCATCACAATCCTTCACCTTTCACTTACATTAGAGCCAGCATGAATAAGGAGATTGAGTGAAAACAATAAACAAGAGGAAATTAAAATCTGTCGAGAGCTTCAGTTCAGCTTTGGTAATAAGTGTTTTCGTTGACGGGTAGTTTGGATATTAACACAGGACAAGGCCTCATCAACATTAGCAGGGTATCACAGATAGAAAATAACTGTCTCCATCGATTACTGGATCTCAGATCTAACTCACTCAGCACCTCTGTGCCGCTCACCATATCCCTCCAGGCTGATATTTTCCTCCATTTAAACATTTTGCTTGTTATTTTGGATATTATCCTCATGAGGAAGACAGGGCTCAGTCCTTTTCTTTGGCAAGGCCATTGTAAATTTTTACCCTCACCAAACTGCTGAGTCACTGGGGTTCTCCTGCCGGATGCCCCAGTTAGAAGTAAAAAAACCCAAAAACAAATTCGGAGATGAAGTAGAACTAGATCTCAAGCCCACAGGGCCGGCTCCAAGTACCAGACGAGGAAGCATGTGCTTAGGGCACATTCTCAGGGGTGTCATTCCGGCCCTTCTTTGGGCGGCACAAATTGGCCGCCTTCCCCCCCCCCCCCTTCCGCAGTCCGTCTGCCTTTTATTTTTTTTGCTTGGGGCGGCAAAAAAGCTAGAGCCGGCCCTGCAAGCCCATAATCCAGAACAGCACATCACATTGGTAAATGGCTAAAAGCATAGCTATTCCATCCATCATTATTAATGTAACACTTAAATCAATTGCCCAGTTCAAACTTTACTTTCTGTTGTCGTTCATAAGCCTACGAGGCCAGCTATTCAGCTAGTGTAAATGGAAGAAGTTTCATTAAAGCCATTGCTAATTTATACCAGCTGCAGATGCAGCCTAGAAGTTTTAGACATCTGAACAGTTATTTATTCAAGAAGCGAACCCAAATTCACTCCTGCAATGCCCAAGTAAATTGGCATGCTTGAAAGATATAACACATCCCCTTGATGTCCTAATACATTTGTGTATTTTTCCTGGAAAAATCCAGAGGTCACCATTAAAAAGAGAGAGGAAAAAAGAATGGCAGCCTATAGAAATACCAAAAAGATGTTGTTAGTACAATAATGTACCTGCAGATTTGGAAAGAAGTCTGGCACTTTATGATCATTTTGACAAAAGGCACTTGAAAAAAAATCAATAAGATAGATCATTCAAATGCACAGTTTATAGATGTGGATCAGAGTTCTTGGACGGCTAACAAAGTAAGTGTTATTTTACATACAATTTTGTGTGTGTTTGCGCGGGGGGGGGCATTTAGGAAGGTGGCACGAAGGCATAAAAGGATATAGTGCCCACTTTGCAAATCAGGGAGAGGGAGAGACTGAAAACACAGTGATAACAGTCATCTCTCAGAAAGCAAGACCAACACGCCACAAAAGTGAGCTCCCCCACATGAAGAAAACATAATGAAAATATATCCTTCCAACATAGCTCTCAGTGTAAAAGGTGGCACATCAAACTCTGAGATCAAAATTCTGTGAGAAAGCGCTAAATGTGCCAGCAGTGAGCCAAAGGGTGGTATATTGCCAACTGTTAAAATTGTGATCTATCACTTTGAGAATCTGAAAGGTTTTCCTGCTCCTGCTTGCAGGCAGGAGGCTTTGCAGTGAAGTGTGTAATCAGAATCTGCCACCTGCAGCCTAGACTATCGTATGGTGAGCTGTGCCTCTCTTTGACAGGGAGCAGCCTGCTTTGTCTCTCTCTGGTTCTGGGCTCTTGTGTGTTATCATTCTGAATTCTAAGAAATAAAGTAGGGTTACACTGCAATCTTCCAGCAAGAGTATTTTATCTTTTCATCTATCTTCTCTATTTGTATGCTGTGAAATGCAACACAAAGAAAATCAACAAATTTGGGTGAATTCAACCTTTTATTGAGAGTGCAGTGAGCAGTAGCCCAATTCTAACAAAGATACATGCAATTACTTCTCATTCTTTAATGGTAAACATTGCCCAGGATGAATCTTTATTAAACATAAATGTTCAGCTCCTCAGAGGATGTTAACTGGTGCACTGATTTCAACAGAACTATACCAGTTAACATTAGCTGAGGATCTGGACCAAAGTATTTAATATTATACTTGCTCTGAAGTGGTACTGCTTTTTTGGTGCAAGGTAGATGGCTTCCCCCACCCATTCTATTACTTTTACTAGAGATGGGCAACGAGTAGAAGGGTGAGAGGGTAAGGTAGGGTCTTGGAATTTCCAGGGTTTCCTTATTCAGACGAGCACAAATACCATCAGAACAATCTCGCCAGTATCACCCTTCTAGCTCTGTCTGACCTCGGAAATGCAAAGGCATGTGAATGAAAAGTTAGCAGAACTGATATAGGATGATACAGAAACTCACCAAAACACTGACTCTCAGGCATTATACTGCCTAATTTTTTATGCCCACTTATAATGCTATGAAATGTAATGACTCCCCAGTTACCATCTTAAATATACAGTCCCCATGTTACAAATGACTAATTGCTAGTCACTGGATCAAGGAATAAATGAACTTGCCAGTAGATTGACAAATGCAGTGGACACAATTCACAATTCAAAACTGGGCATTTTTACCTCCCTCAGCAAGTCACTTTAGTACCACAACATCCCTAGGTAAATAATAGTACAAATACCATGGGAAAGGTAAATACATTGGGATGGAAAATGAACATTTTTATTATTACCCACTTCATATACTTCCAGTTATTATGTAAAATGATAACTCTTATGCTTTTTGAACAACCAGTCTTCCCTACTATGGATGCCATGTAATGAAACATATGCACTTCACAGCTTTAGCATTTCCCTCATTTAAAAATACTACAGTGATCACCCAAAACACTGTCGTGTCACTCTTGTAAGATGTAGCACTTGGTATCATTTCTGTACTACGTTATGAAATCACTAACATATAGATTCTTCCCATCTATAGACATTTTATATTAGCTATACATATCTATTAATATATGCATATATATACCCCTTTTGGAATAAAGATTATCACAGTGATGCACAAAATAGCTACAGACTATCATTTTCTACACAGTTCTGGAAAGTTTGAAGATCATACGCATTACTGTCCCAAAGTTACAGTTTCAAAGGGATTTGGCTGAGAAAGAAATAAGCAAATTCATTGTTTCTGTGGACAGTTCTTTTAAGATGCAAAAAAATATAAATGTGGGAGTCACACACACTGTTTTCAAAAATATGTATGTTTTATTATAGAGTATACACAACCCCCCAAAAGTGGGAATTCAAATGTAAAAAGGGGAGTGTAATATGGAATTATAATGAGGGAGCATAAATAACATGCAATGTAATGACCAGGGAGTCATTATTTTGGGGAATTTCTATATAATCCCATTTTGGTCTTCTCCTGTCCCTTTTATAAACATTTTTAACATTATCTAGACATCAGCCTTCCTGGGCAGACATTTTAAACAGGAAAGCCTTCGGGTTTATTAAGTAGGAGTACTGAAATTGGCTAAAAACCTAATTTGGTTCACATTATGTGGTTGGTAACATTGTTAAGATTCATTAGGATGCTGCAGCACTCGAATAAATGAAGACTTATTTATTATTTCATAGGCTTGTGCCCATTAAAACTAATACTTCCTCTGCTAAGAGGTGCAGACAACAGAACATATGCTGAGAAGCATTTGTATTGTAGGTAGAGTACAATACAGCCTGACATCAGGCTTGAACAGTTCAGTCTAGTATCAACAGATCCTTGAAACGGGTTTTATTTCACATACAGGGTCGGGAAGAGGGGCCAAGCAAGGATTTTGGTTGAATTGGCCTGGCAGTCTGGGCATTCTCAGCACAGAGGACATGAAGACTGAACTACCCTCCGATTTTGGAGGTGTTATCTCCAGGCCAAGCTGAGGCATAGTGTGGGATGCTGTTGCCACACAATATCTGTCCTGGCTTCTCGGCTCTCTAAGAATACATCATGGCTGACTAGAGCTCAGCAAAAGTTTCATAACACATGGAATTGTGAGCAACTCTGCTTGGTCTGAGTTTTGGTTGGAATCTTTCCCCAAAAGAGCAGGGAAGCAGAGCCAAGTTTCAATGCTGTGAACCCATGTATACGCTGGGCCTTTGGGACGCCTCTTATTTTGGAAATTTTCTAGAGCAGAGGTGGAGGTGGGGAGAGCAGGACTGTCAAATGACATGCAGTTCCTACCTGGTCCAGGATCTTCAGGGAAGCTAATTAGCCTTCTTCCTCCATCTTGCATTTTCATGGGGGCGCTTGGAGCAGCCATGCCTTCTCACCTCCTGCAAAGGGGAACAGGAGGTACCAAACCTCCCTAATACTACTGCAACAAAAGGAGAATACACTCTTGTCCCAACTGGGGTCAATGGAGTCAAAAATACCCCCACAAGCCCTTACGTTATCACTATGGAAATCTAAGGGTTACACCACTGAGATCCCTAGGTTTCCATAAATACAACACAAGGTCTTATAGGATGTTTCTCCTCCCTGCCCACAAGAGTGATGGGGAAGGAAAAGTGCACCTACCTCTGTAGCATCCATATCTGTAGACAACAGACGTAATTGCTGCATAAATCAGTCATGCATACGCCCTTGTTCCTGGGGACCTGGGACTAGAACATTTATCTGTCAGCTCCTAAAACAGAGGTCCCTGCCACCAGAGTTAAAAGAGAACTTCTATCTGCAGCAGTTTATAGTCTATATTCCCTAATTTCTCTCTGTGGAGCAGCTGCTAGGACACAGAATCTCAATCTCCCTCTCTCTCTCTCTCTCTCACACACACACACACACACACACACTCTATATTATAGAAGGGAATGAACACATCAGGCACCTACTTACTCGCCAACCCCTGAGCCAATGTCAATGGGAGACGTGAGTGCATACTGGATGGCAGAATTTGGACCAAAGTTACAGACCATACCATCATTTACCTAATTGTCTCACTTGTAGCAGCTTTCCTGATCTGTTGGTAACGCCTGCTTAATTGCTGTCAAACGGCATCATTTTAAGTTGGCTTACTTTTAAATGCAGACTTCTACCAGACTACAGGAAAGTCACACCCCAATCACCCAACCAGTTCTACTTTGGTTTGAATATTCTTGATTTCCCACTGTTTTCCTACCAGCCATCGGAAGAACATGCTGCATTAATTATACATAATTGCCTTGATTAAGTAAACACTAAAGAAATTAACATATTATAACCTCATGGAAAGGTGAATAGACTATAGTATGTCCACTTCTCTTACATCTTGTAGGGCAAAACACAACAGCCTCTTCCATAGCTTGCAGTTAATTTGCTACCAATGCCCAGCTGCTTTAGAGTAAATACAGGAACAGGGTGTCACATGGGTATCCTGAAGCAAAAAGAGAGAGGTTTCCTATTTCTTTGTTAGCTAGCAAAGATGGTATGCATGTTACCAAAAGATAATACAGGGGAAGAAATCAATTCTCTGTGTTGTTACACATCCCTGCGTGCAAATGTAAACTTCATACGAAAAAAAGTACCTTTCTATTACGCAAAGGTCATCTGAAATAATGAGTACAGGCTGATATAATCAGAAGAAAAATAAAGGAGACCTCTCTACTTAGGAAACCCTGCCCCTACTTCAAAAGGTATGATACATATGCATGAGCAAACAGATTGTTCAGCCTTATTCCAAAAAGGATAGTAACTTTCAGGAATAACCCCAGCTACTATGTAGTGGATTTTATTTACATGTAGTAGATGTGAGCACAAAACACGTGCATCTTGTTCTTTGCAATGTTTCCTCTCTCCAGCAATCTGAATTCCATCAGGGATCTTGCCTGGTGTCATTTATATGCAGGATGCATCTCAGATATGGACACAAAGTCAGGCAGCTACTTCACAAAGGAAATTTGTATTATTATATAATGAGTCACACAAATATCATTATCACTGCTCTGATACCTGCTGGCAAAGGCAAGACTGTGATACAGCTGCTGGCCTGAATACAACTGAGCTGTGTAATTGATCTAGCGACAAGTGATCTCTCAACACTGACTTATTCCTCCTCTTTGGCTCTCTGCTGCATCTGCGGGGATTCTGCATTTTCAGTCCTTTCGCAGGAGGCATCCTCTCTGAAGAGAGCCTCCCTTGCCTGATGCAACAAGATTAAGCAATTTGCTTTTAATTAGTATTGCAGTCATTTCCAAAGGAAGCAGTGGAAGGAACAGAAAGCAGACTGTCTCTTTAAAGTGTAAGTGGATTCAGTGCACACTGTGAATTTAGAACCTGCTGCTGGAAAAGTTCAGCTTTCTGTCACCGGTACTTGTGCTCTCTGCTAATTTTTACAAGAGTTCAAGCTGTACGCACCAGTTAGCAGAGACATTGCAGGAGGTAAACTGAGAATGGAAAACCATGACCCCTTGCTGCCTCTGTTTATGGTGCCTAAATTATACCCAGACACTGCTTCAGGTCTCCTCTCCAACTGTTATGCACAGCCCGGTTTGCAAAAATCAGGAGTCCTTCCTCCCAATTACAACCCAAGAGAAGAGTGCCCTTGTAATTTGTGGCCACTGTCCAGCAATCCCAAGTAAAACAGTGTGGGTATAAGTGGAGAAAAGTAAGGTGTGTGTGTGTGTGTGGGGGGGGTACTTGTGGAGTTGTATGGATGTAACAGAGCAGAATTCGTCCCAAGAGCCGGAAGTCTCCAGGGTAACTGGAGATCATATTAATAGACAACTTCACCACCAGATGTACAATATTGTACCAGCATGTCATACTGGCAGGCTGCCACTCTCTCTCTCCCTCTGAACCCACCTGAACACACTTACAACATTCATCTGAAGGGAGGGTGGAAATCTGCAGCTTCGTTTGCAGTACAATTCATAGATGTGAATAATTGACTGCAAAGTAAAGCAGAGCCATACCCAGTTGTCGCTCTGTGGCCAGTTTGTACGCACGAATGTAATCTCAGCAATGAATAGGTGCACTTCAGCTTCCATTGAGACAGAGGACCTGTTCCAATCATTTTCAGTGGCTTAACCTAACTATACGGGTAACTCAACATTAACTTCATCCTGTCCAAGGATGTCTTGACAGAGACCCGTACCCATAGGGAAAGCCTAGCAATTCGAGTCCCACCTTAGTGAGCTGAGGCTGACAGGATATAGGACAGAATTACACCCCAAAAGACACCCCTCAGAAGATGACAACAACCACTTGAACTCCTCCTGGTACATACCACTGCAAACCTCCATCTGTATAATCCTCATATGAAGAGGTGTGTGTGCATTTAGAGTTCAGGAATCCCTCTCTGCTTGCTCCAGGCTGGGGATTAGTCTGCTGAGAGTATTGTTCCCTTAGCCCAAATGACCATGCATGGAAAAGAGAATTTTTCTGCATGTGTCTAAAACAATTGCAGAAAAAAATCCCCGCAGTATAGCTGGTGTCATCTAAATGATCAGTATCTGGCATTCTTCTACCATCAGCTACGCAGCTAGTTTAAATGTGAGCTACTGGTTCCTTTAGATTGATGCGGTTGGTTCAGTAAACAAACACAGGCCATAGTCCATCACGCTAAGTGTGTAAAAAAGCTGCTTACCTTCTTCCAAACAAACAGCTTTTATTTGCCCACTCCTCTTTGATACTTCTCTCTCCGCATCAAATTTAAGATTATTGTTCAATTTCCTTCCAGAACTGTACCATACCGACAGATCAAATGATGTCTAAAGTCTCTCCCACAGCCTTTCAAACTGCATATTGCTATAGTTTTTTTAAAGTTATCTAATAAACTAATGGAAACATTTCTCTTTACTGAATCTTATTTTTCCCCCTGCCCCTAAAACATGCACCACCAGTTAAAAAATAGTTTTCCTCCGGTGAGGCTAAGGCTTTTGTGAATGTCAATTACAATGGAGTTTGGGGGGTTTTCAGGATCACCGTGGCACACAGAGGGCTTGCCTGCATCTCATCCACACTTGTTGAAATGAATTAGCATGAAGTTGGTCAACATCTAACTAAGTGCAGTAGACGCAGTTTCAAGAGGCATTTGTTCTCTGCCACACGACAGCATCCATGAATTTTCTGAATTGTTTCCTTATCAATGCCACATAAATTGTTAAACTCTCTCTCACACACACAGAATTTGCATCCACTCCACTCACCTCTCTCTAATAAATTTCTTTGACCCGAAAGGGTCCTTTAAGACTCTTGTTTAAAATGGCTTACTAATGATGCTTGACAACATCTCCTGCCTTTGAAAGAACATCACTATGCAAGACTCTAATCCCACAAAAGGAGGGATACTTGTTAACCTGTGTCTCTGTCCTTTCTGTTGCATCACCACATTTAACAAAGCACTGAAGTGGAACCAGTACGCAGCTGGGAAATTATGGCTTTACATGATCGTCTCTTGCTACAAGAGAGATAATACACAAAACTTAATCCCATGACTCAGCCCTCTCCTTGTACCCCGTTTAATTGTCAGAACCTGAGGAAATCCGGGCCGAGGTAAATAACAATTCAGCAGTAACAGAGGAGATTCACTTTAGGCAATGAATTTTTAATGGGCTGAGACTGCAGAGGAACGCAGGGCCAAGATCTGTGCTTCTTATCTAATGGGGAAGGTCAGTGTTTGAAAGAAGGGAGGGCATGGATGAGAGAACAGATCTGACAGGGCTCTTCAGCTGAGATTTCAGTTTGTCACAGACCAGCATACCTTAACATATTAGGGTCTTATTTTCAAAGAAGTAACGTACACACGCACACGCTACCAAAAACTGCATGTTTTCTTCCGGCAAAGACAAACTGGCAACTTTAGCCACATTTTCAGGGGGAAAAAACAAAACAAAAATCCCAGAGAATGATCAGTGCAGATGTGGCATGTTTTTCATGAGCAAGTGGGCCGTCCTAATCCCAGTCTTTCCACAGAAACATACATAGAGCACTAGACACCCCTTAAACATATCAGTGCTAGTTATGTCAGCGTGCCCATCAGAAATCCCGTGTGACCATTAGAATCCTTGTGGCTCACTGAATCTCGCAGGCGTAGGATTCTGTTTCCTGAGGAACATACCATGACCTCAGTCGACTGAGAGAGCTACCACTGACATCACTGGAGCTGCATGTGTGTGCTGACGGCAGGGTCTGAGGATCACTTGGGAAGTGAAGTAAGATCAACCAAATTAAATTATTAAATTATTCTAAAGGAGCGTGACCCTAAGAACGGAGTAGGAAGGCAGAGGAGAGGAGAGGTATGAGAAGCTGGTGCATGGCCACACCTACAAAGAAACTCAGTGTGCCCTGTGCTTGTTTGTGATGCAATGATGCCTCTGGAGTAAGTGGGTACTGACACCTGTCCTATGACAGGGTGTATAAATGTGCGCCCACTGCAAGGACAACTCCTTAGGGCTGGGTGTGGCATAGCAGGCTCTCTCCTCTCCAGCATCCCTTGCCAACACTCCCTTAGGTAGTCTCTCTTCCCATAATTCAGCCCTCCAGCCAGGTCATGATTTAGTCTTTTCCTTTTTGGGGTAACAAAGTCTTTACAAAACACATCTTTACAAAAAGGCCCTTGGTCCCAGTGGTTCTTCTTTTAGGGCTCTCCATCACCCTTGTCCCCTTCTCTGACCTCACACCACCTCACCAGTGGCTGGTAGGGGAATACATTCCTCTGGAGTCCAACCCAGGGACCCGTACACAGTTCCTCAGTTAAACACCTCCCAGGACTGTCTCCCCAGAGGTCTGGATTCTGCACTTTTGGTACAGCTTCTTCACATCAAACCCTGGCTCCACTCTGCTGGTTGCTCTGTCTCTTTGGCTCTGTCTCTGAAAGACTTCTCTGTTCAGGGGAGGATCCCTGGGCCATCTCTCTCCTGGGCTTCTACCTTGACCTTGTGTTCTCTCTACTCACCATCTCAGAGAGTGACTGCAAAGTTCCACGCTCTCTCTCTACATCCCCTTTCTGCTCTAAACTTCCTCTCTGTAATGAACTAGCCAGTTTGTCTCCCATCTGGGACTCATCTTAAAGTCTGGACCATTCTCCAGATGTAGCCAGGTAGTTGAAATGGTCTCACAGGCCCATAGTAACCCATTCAGAGTTAGTGTGGGATATACAACCCAACCACACAGGGGTATTCTCCAGTAACCCTAACCCCATGTTCGGTGACTCGAGGCAGGAAGTAACACCCTTCGAGGAAAGAAGTAAAACCCTTCACAGTCTCTTAGCAGCTCTCTGGTGTGTCCCATAGAATCTAGAAAATGAAGCCGCTTCAATCCCCCAATCTTGTAGAGGTGTGGATCAGAGGGTAGCAGCACTTGCAAATTTATCTAGAAGCAACTAGCATTAACTAGAGATGTTGAGAAAATGGTATCCCTCCTTTCTCTCCGCTTGCAGTAAATAGTGCCTTTTCCTCAAATTTTCAGCCAAAACCCATAAAATGTTTAGTTTTTAGGTTTTTGGTTTTGACACTATCTGAACATTTTCTGTGACTACTTCTGTGAAAAATTTAATTTAGTCAAAAATCCAATTTACATGGAAAATTTGTGACCAGCTCTAGTACTGATGGTAAATCAGAGAGGATGAAATACTCCATATTGCTGAATGTGGCAGCCCCAGAGCCGTCAGAGACATACAATACTTTTAAGTACAAGCCTGAAGAGGAATGTGCACTGCTGGACAAAGTCATTCAAAAATATCACTCATATTCTGATCCATGCTCAAATGTCTCATTCTTGGGGGTATTTCCCTTTCAAGATCAGTTGCCTGAGGAGACCATGGACCATTATTTTACTGCCTGGCATAATAATGCTAAATTATGTGAATTTGAATAACTAAAAGCTGGAGTAATTGGAGATAGAATTATTTACGGTATAGGCAGGTCAAAGCTAATTCAGTGAGAGAAACAGACTTCACACAATGGAAGGGAGCCGAGATATAAACAAAACCAAGGATGACACTGGGTCTCTGTTTCTTGAGGACATCCAGAATGCTACTGAAAGCACTCCTGTGTGCACATCACAGGCACTGAGAATGAAAAGCGCCCAGAGCAGCACAACAAAGTTTCCAGGCAGCATATTTGCGCCAGTGGCTGAATAGACCACTGCAGAAGGTAGTGATCTGAAAAGAAATGGCCACACGATCAGAAAGCCATTGAGGTACAGAGATAATTACAGACACGTGAGACAATATGTCTGATGTCCAATTGTGGGCACCACACTTTAGGAAAGAAGTGGACAAACTGGAGAGAGTCCAGAGAGCAACAAAAATGATAAAAGGTTTAGAAAATCTGTCCTACGAGAAAATGTTAAAAATTATGGCCATGTTTAGTCTTGAGAAAAGACTGAGGGAGACCTGATAACAGTCTTCAAATATGGTAAGTGCTGTTATAAATATGGTGGTAATCATTTGTTCTCCATGTCTACTGAAGGTTGGACAAGACGTAATGGGCTTAATCTGTAGCAAGGGAAATTTAGGTCAGATATTCGGAAAAAGTTTCTAACTATAAGGGAAGTTAAGTTCTGGAACAAGCTTCCAAGAGGGGTTTTGGAACTCCCATCATTGGAAGTTTTGTTTTTGTTTTTGTTTTGTTTTTTGTTTAAAAAATGTTGGGCAAACACCTGTCAGGAAGGGCCTAGGTTTACTTGGTCCTATCTCAGAACAGGGGGCTGGACTTGATGATCTTTCAAGGCCCCTTTCAGCTCTACATTTCTATGAGTCCCTGATAATATAATGCTCTCACTTGCCAAGAAGTTTTGCTTATGCATCCTAATCTCCATCCCAGGGGTCTCCATTTGTGTGTGTTCATGGACAGTTTATATTCATGGTGAGTTGATATTTTTGTTGGTGTTAAGATTTATTTGCATTACAATTTTTTTTTAAAGGGACGCCTGTCCTGTCAGAGTGGTATTTAACTTTGATATCCTGACCCATGTCAGATGACTAAGGTCGGGACAAACACCAGTCTCTCACACATTTATTACATTTGGCAGGTTTCCCCACAGAGAAGTTGGGGAATATTGTAATCTTCATTATGAGGAACTAAGATTTTTCATGATAAAAAACTGCCCTGGCTAAAAAAATGTCCATTGTAAAATAATTACCTTTTGAATAATTTATCTTTAGAGAGAGAGAGAGAGATTATATACGTCTCCTATGTTACTCTTTCTAGTGCTTTAACTCTGAATCCCCTTGCTTTAGTGTGTTTAACTTTGACACTTAGGGAGTGATGCACTTTGAGCTTGGGGTAAAGTTTCCAGCTCAAGCAGACATATCCGCATTAGCTCTGATCAGGCTAGTGCAGGGGTGGGCTTTGGATCCGGCCTGTGGATCTGCCCCCCCACCCCCCATAGTGCCCCGCTCCGCTCCTCTGCGGGAAGTGGCTGGCAGGGGTCATAGGGTGCTACTAAAATACAAACATTTATAGATGCTGCTGCCGCTACAACTATGTGCCACTGGGAATCTGGGTCCTGCAACATGCAAGCAAAGAGAGTGGAAAGGACTGGACCCTCCTTGATACCGCTGGTAGAGCTGTTGAAATCAATGATTTTTCAGTTTGCTATCCAAACTGAAAAATGTAGGTCGAACTAAACATTTTTACCCATTTTTGAGGGATTTTTTTTTTACCTTTTGCAAAATTAAAATTCAAGTGAAATTTAAAACAGAGTTATTTTGAATAAAAAATCAACACGTTTCATTTGGAAAATGTCAAAATGAATTATTTTTCTGGAATTATTGTTTTTCAACTGAAAAAAATCTGATGAATTCAACACGAATCCTCAGCAAGCTTCAGTCCACCCAAATCTCCATTTTTTGGAGACCACAACATTTTTGCCCAATTTTTCCCACTGTTGCCTTCCTGCTATTTCTAAACCCCTACTTACTGGGTGCATTTATCATCCCATAAATCAGGACCAATGCTACTGAAATCAAATCAAAGGAATTGCACCAGATTTCTATATGGAACATTGGACCCATAATAGGTTTTCAAAGCCCACCAAAACCTTTGCTGTAAGATATGTTGACAGAAATGCACATAGTATAATAAAATGACTAAAGGAATATGATTTTTATCATTTAGACAAAAAACAGTTAAGTAGAATTTAGTGTATTTAATAACACAATTTAATTCTATTATTATTACTCTTACTTGCAATAGGAATGACTATTATGCAATTCACTACAGTAAAGTTTGTGGAGATATACTATATATTTACTCCTATTTAAGGGAGAAACTAAGTGTTGAGACTTGGTAGTTGTTAAACTGCAAGGAAGTAGGTGTTCAGCTCCCTAGAGTGCTCCCCTGTAAATAGCTCAATTAAGGTACTAATTGAAGTGTAGCGATGTCTCCTGCAGAGTTAAGAAATGTCTATCTGGCACTGTAGTGTCATTCCTTCAAGCATCTTCTCCCAGAGATACTATTTCTGGGATGGATTTGGGCAACACACCAGTGCCCCTGTGAGTTGGTGATGAATACCCACATGTTCAGAAGCACCAACAACTTCGCAGAGGGATCCCTAGAAGATTTTTAATTGTGTGGGTTGTTTTCGCACAGCAGATTATATGTACGCAGTGTTATTGTAGCCGTGTGGGTCCCAGGATGTTAGAGACAAGGCGGGTGAGGTAACAGTAAAAGAGATATCCTTTCGAAATTACACAGAGCTCTTCTTCAGGTGTTGCGGCTAAAAACAAGGTGGAACAGATTGTTTAGCATAAGTAGTTGACTCATATTTCAAAGGACATTTCAAAGTGAATTGACCTGTTAAAACCTCTCCAGTCATTGGGGAGGGGAAGGGCGGAGGACGCCGTTAGTGGGTTACCGATTGTTGTAATAAGCCATAAATCTAACGTGTCCATGATTTTTAGTATGTAGCAAAGTTATGAATTTAAGCTCCCAGGCTTGTCTGTTGAAGGTGTTGTGCAGGTTTCCTTTGAGGATAAGGATGGAGAGGTGAGATAGAAAGTGATCATTTTGTGAAAAGGGTTTGCCTACATATGACATGTTGTTTTTGTTTTTTATCATTGTAATGTGCTAATCCATTCGAGCGTGTAGTGATTGTCTCGTTTCACCCACATTTTTGTTACTGGGGCATTTAGAGTATGTTACACTACAACATAAGCCCAGGGTTAGTAAACTCACATTAGCAGACCTTGGATCTGTAACCTAGGGCCTGAGCATTTACATTCATTTCTAACGCCAGGTAGGGATTGTTGAACCCTGGGCCCCAGTCTCCACCTGGGGATTCCAGCATCTACACTGCATTATGCAGACTGGAGTTCAACCGCGATTTCCCAGCACCCTCCAAAAACAAGGTCACTCTAGCCCTTTGTGATGCAGCGTGGGAAAACTTGACTGTATACCAAACTCAACTGTCCAGAGGATAAAGAAAATCAGCCCACGGAATTGCAGAATACTTTTGGCAGACTCCCAGAGCTTGAATCCAATGGGGCTGCATGTATACTGTGAAGCAATAGGGCTTGAATACCACATCCTGGCTTGACTCAGGCTTAGACCCTCCACCCCTCTGGGGTCCTGGGACCAAGCCCAGGGCTAGTGAGATATGTGTGTAGCTGGAACGGTGATTAGGCTTAAGCCTGAGTTCGAACCCTAGGTTTACCTTGCAGTGTAGACACACCCTTGTTGGACTGGCTGAGGTACATCCCATGTTGTGATCGCCATGTGTACGACCCATGGATCTTGAAAGGTGTGTTGTGGGCAGTGTTGATCATTGTAACAGTGGAGATATGTCTACAGCTTTTGCATCTGTTTTTCTAGCCGAGTCGGATGCTGCTTTGAGTTGGTGTGTCCTGATCTGTGGGCAGCTTGCTTCTGATGATGAGCTTGGAGAGGCTGGGAGGTTGTTTGAAGACCAGAAGAGGAGGTGTCACTTTGTATGGTCCCTTATAATATGTGTTAACTACTTATGCTAAACAATCTGTTCCACCCTGAGTACATTTCCCAGACCACAGTGTAAACATGAAAACACCTCTCTATCAACAACAGAAGTTGGTCCAATAAAAGCTATTACCTCACCCATCTTGTCTGGCTAGCACAGTATATGGTACTTGTAGTTGGTGATGCCAAGTTGTAACGATCCACCTGGTGGCTGGCAGAGGGAGGTAAATTTTCCAGAGTAGCAATGAATCAAGTCTGCCTGTGAGTCAGTCAGTCAGGGCCATGGCTGGTCGCAGACAGGCAGTCTCAGAATGGCCAAGTGAATGATTGTGCAAGGTCATGCTGCATGTAAACTCAGCAGTGTTAAAATGTTTTACTAAGGAGTGCTCAGGGAAAGGACGGATCCAGCCCTCACTGAAGTAATTGACTCTTTCCATTTACTTCACTGGGGGGTTAAAATCAGGCATAATGCCCTGATTTGCAAATAATTTGGCACCTGCTTAATTTTATTACTGCAGGTAGCCCCATTGACTGACAGGACCACTCGTGAAAGGAGCGTTAAGCAGACGCATCAACGTCTGCAGGATTGGGGCCTAACTGCATCATTATTTGCAGCTTCTCTCAGCTCAGCAAGGCTGAACTAGGCCCACAGCGTTATCTTTTACTTTTTGGGAAAGTGCCATATAGACTTACATTGCTGTAGAAGTAATAGATGGTAACATAATACGGAGGAGGTAGAACATAAGGAATACAACTACATACCTGAAAATAAACAATCAAAATAGCAAAATTCAACAACAGAGCTATCTGGGAAATTTATTGCCCGTGGAATGTTCAGGTTTTTGTTGCAGAAATAAAGACAATTTAAGTTTTCAGGTACTAAAAAATCATTGGACTTTGGGATTTTCCTTTTTTTGACAAAAATCTGATCAATTTCAATGAAAACAGGCATTTTCCAGCAAAAAATTCCATTTGATCTAGCGGGCCCCCTCTGGTCCGCCACTCTTCTTCTCCTACTTTCAGTTCATTTCCGCCTATATACCAATTCTTTCTTTTAAATACATTTTTAAAGTGCTCTTTTCTCTGCTGTTTTAGCCCCTTGCACCACAGCACTCAGTTCTCTGTCACACAAACCTGTGTTTGTGCGCTGATTGAAGGGAACATCATCAATGGTACTGTGAGGGACAGGCAGGAGAGAGGATACACTGGAGTTCTTCTAACTCCTGCTAATTCTTTTTTCTAGGCCACCTTCCCCAGCTTCCATCCAGTGCCTGGTCATTCAAACCTCCTGCATCACTGTCAAGAATCATGTTGCTAGCCCAGCTGGAATGTAGAACAGTGGGGTGGAGAGGAATTCCATCAAGAAGCCACACACCTTCCTGTTTGTTTTCCTTGTAACCTCCCCTCTCACTTTCCTCCCGTGCAACTAGAGTGCTTTTCAGGGCTCGTTTGAGATCTGAATGCTGCTTCAAGAAGGTCTTGCAGGCACCATTAATGAAGACACACATAGCTCTCCTTCCTGCTCAGGAGATGAGCACGTCGCAGGAGGACTTTTAGCCCTTCTCTTAGCCCAAGTCTGCAACAGAGATTTGAAATCGCACTTGTTCACATTGCATCTAAGAGAAGAGGAAGGGGTGGAGATAATCTGGCAATATTAATCTGAATTTTGATTTGATCAAGTACCTGCTCCTTTTACAATTTATTTTCCATTAATATTTACACCACCCCAACACTCTTAAAAAATATAATTTTACAGTCAGATTTTAGAGCAGTCATTGAAAGAGGTGACAAAGAGTCCTGTGGCACCTTAAAGACTAACTAAAGTATTAAAGCATAAGCTTTTGTGGGCTAATACCCACTTCGTGGGATGCAAGCAGTGGGTATTAGCACACGAAAGCTTATGCTTCAATACTTTAGTTAGTCTTTAAGGTGCCACAGGACTCTGTGTCACGTCTGCTATTCCAGACTAGCACGGCTACCTCTCTGATTATTGAAAGAGGATTGACTGTACAATCTGCATTTCATCAACCAATCTTGGAAAAGAAATAATACCAAGTGAGTTACATAACGAAGCAAGAAAGTGGTTTAACTATTGATATTTAAGAATAAGCTTTTGGGTCTGGGGGAATAAGAGCACTGGAGAAGCACTTAAGAGACCTAAGTCATCGCACTTATCCATGCTTCAGTTTCCCCATCTGACAAGGGGATAATTATACTTCCTTCCTTTGTAAAGCGCTTTGAGATCTAGTGAAGGGAAAGTGTCATGTAAGTACTACCATTATTATGTGTAAGGTATTTATATAGGTCAAATTCACCCCTGTGCACAGGGCCAGCACAGAAACGTACAGACCACTTAAAACCTATTTTGAGGGCTTAAGAGGGTCATACCCGGCTCATAGTTCTTGTGTGGGCTCTACACATAGAGGTGAATGTCACCCATAGTGGAAAAAAAATCACAAGGATTTTTGCAAATAGTTTAAAATAATGAATGTGGGTGAGAATTTTGGCACCTGCTCACCAGCAAACAAAAATGAGGCAACATTTGTCATATAAAGTATTTACATCTAATTATTTGTTGAGCTCTAGTTTATATACAGTGGTTCATGCTCAGGAAATGAGAGTAGTACTTGGAAACAACAATCTCTGTAGAACAGAGATGGGTAAGGTCTGTTTCTGATGAAGCCTGATGACTAAGGAAGTCATAAAAGCTATCAGAGAGAGGAAAAAGGCAGTCAACGTGTAAGAAGGCAAATATTAAGGGGGTGTAAGGGATTATAAAGCAAAGATGAAATGATGTAAAAAGCCGATTAGGAAACCAAATATGACAAAGAGAAAAACAGCCCATGGGGTGAATAAAACAATAAAAAAAATATTTTAAATAGGTAAAGGAGATGAGATTAATGAGGGAGGCTGTTGGACCACTGAGAGGTAGCAGAGAGAACTTAACACAGGGAAAGGGACAGCTGAAAAATGAAATGATTTCTTCTTGCTGGTGCTTAAGAGGGAACTGGACGCAAAGTTTTCTCTGACAGAGCAATGAAGAACTAGAAGAATCAGCCATCAGCAAGGCAATATGTGCATAAATGAATGTAACTGAAGAGAGACAAAGCCCTGATTGGGATGGGGTGCTTTGAATGCAGAATTCTGAAAGGGATAGAAGACGAGATTAGTTGTCTAATAATAAAGAATTTTAGCATCTGCTTAGAGAAAATGAGAGATATAGAGAGGCTGGAATAAAGCAAACAACTCCCAAGTCTTTAAGAAAAGAAATAGAGGCCGGGGGGGGGGGGGGGGGGGGAGAGAGAGAGAGAGGGAGGGCGCGGGGGAATTAAGATATTTTTGGAGCAGAGTCTCAAGCTGGTATAAATCACATCACGCAACTGAAGCCAATGGAATCACATTGGTTTATACCAGCTGAAACTCTGGCGCATAAACTGGTAACTCTGATTTCAGTCACAGGCAAGATCTTAGAAACTTTAATAGGAGATGAGATCACCAAACATCTGGAGAAACGTCAACTGATCAGAATGAATCTGCCTGGTTTCATAAAGGGCAGATCTTGTCTGACAAATCCGGTGGAATTTGTTTTAAGAGATAATGTGAAAAACAGACAGAAGTGAAGCAGTGCACCTAATCCACACAGATTTCAAAAGGTCATTTCAACGCAGCCCAGTACAACAGAATAATACTCAGGGTGAACAAACCCATTGTCCTTGAAAGATTAAGGAAACTGTGAAGTCTGCTTCTTTCATATGGCTTGGATGGGTAGCAACAACTACAAATTTATATCTAAGTTTGATAGCCAGCACGTTGCTGCAGCAATAAGCTGGTGAATATTCTTCAGGCTCCCGGCAAAAGGAATCTTTATTTTGATTAAAGATATCACTCCTGGAGAAACCTTAGTGTTTGACCAACCTATGGGTGGATGAAGCCACTGAGAAATCAGATGGTTGGAAATGTACCTTGGTGTAGAAAAGCATTTTTCAGACTTTCAAAAAGCGAGGAAAAATGAGACCAACCTAAGGTAGTATGGCCCTCGTTACTGTAATGTCTGGAAGCCTCACAACCTTTCATGTATTTATCCTCACAATAGCCCCACGAGGTAGGAAAGAGCTATTATCCCATTGTACAGATAGGGAACTGAGACACAGAAAGACTAAGGGTCAGGTTTTTCAAGATACTTCATCCCTAAAGAGCCAATGAGGCACATCGATTTTCAAAAAGTGCTGAACTCCCTTGAAATCAATGAGAATGAGGTGCCTAGGCACTTCTGAAAATATTCTAGGGCCCTCAATAGCTTTAAAAATCTGCCCCTGTGTGACTTTCCCAAGGTCACACAAGAAGTCTGTGGTAGAGTTGGGAATTGAACTCAAGTACTAGGCCATTGCTCTAACCACTGGACCAGCCTTCCTCTCTATCAGGCCCTTCCTCTTCCATCCTCGCTTAGCCCTACCACAGGCTAAACAGGGGAAAATGAGGGCAACGTGCACTATCACAATTCTGTGCCCCACCTCTGCCTTCTCCTCTATATTGCCCCTAGCAGGGGGCATCACACACAATGGGAAGTGTTGCTGTAAGGAAATGAAGGCATTACATTACCTGGACTCCGATCCTGCAGGTTATTCTACATTGCTTCAATTCTGCGTTCCACACACACTGAACAATCTGCAGAATCAGAACTTCGGACATTAAAATATCTCAAACTACTCTTTCCTTCACAGAATGAACAAAGATATATACACACATTTGTTATCAGCCAGTTTCCAAGGTCTTGATATTATTATATAATATCTGTGCTGCAACAGAGTCCAAAGGACCAATCAGGATCAGGCCTCCCCTTTGCAGGTGTTACAAGCATGTAGGAAGCCAGCACCCCTGTCTTGCTTTTGATTAATTTGTTAGTCACATTATGCGACACAAGGCAAGCCTGCCTGACCCACAAACTGCACTATGGAAACTGGAGCAACCACACAGCCAAGACAGCGTTTAAGATACAAATGAGCAGAAGTCATGTACAAACTCCTAGTGAACATACTTGACACCACAACCAAATATAGACATGTAGCCTGATTTTCAGATGTGCTGAGCACTCGTAACTCTTTCTGAAGTATCGGGAGCTGCGAACGGTCAGGACCTTTGAGAATCAGATCAGTTCTATCTTCTTTCGACATAGCAGACCGTGCTACCAGCCAGCCAGCCAGGAAGAAATGGTAGTGACTTCTACTGCAGCGTTTATGGAGCATGCATTCAAGTGTGTGAGAATTGCATCCTAGGAATGCAAATCTCTTATGAACAGGAAATTCCTAGAATTCATGTTCTTATGATGTGAATAGGAATGTGTCTTTAAAAATTCTCTCTATTGTTTTAATATAGTCTAGTACAATACGAGGAGGTTTCCTATGCTGGTAGGAAAAAGAAAGGACACCTGTGAATGAATATGGATAATACAATAGGAAGCTGATGATTATCATTCAAATTACCCTATAAAATGCTTAATACGGTTTAACCTGACAGTATTTTGCTACTGCAGAACCTTTTCAATCCTACCCTCAGGGGACAGGTGAAGGATGGTACTGGAAAGAGAACTCCCATATACCAGATTTTGTTGGATGGCCCCTTTAAATACCTAGGCTGTGCTCAACTGCTGATCCAGTGGATGGATTCTTATCTAGACTATGCCATTCGCTAATGCTTATGTAGAGGCTGAATATTTCCAGAGGGGAGGAATTAGGTAGCAATCCTAAGGAGCGAAGTCAGAGCCGGTACTTTCACAGTGGGGTTTTAAGGGGCCTTTCCTCCTGCACCCCCCACAAAAGGGCTGGCCACAAACTTTTAATAATAAGGATTCAAAACCAGTTGGGGTCAATGGAAATCTTTATATTGACTTCATTGGGCACGGGGTAGGTCCTACGCACATATAAAACTTCCCCTCCAGAGTTCCCTTTACAGTAGACTCTCGATTAGCCAGGATGATAGGGAAAAAATTAATCCTGGTTAATAAAATCCCGGATAATCACCATCCATAGGAAATATGGGGGGGGGGGGTTGGTTCACCAGCCACCCTGTGCCGGGGAGAGGGAGTGTTGGTTCACTGGCTGCCCTGCGCCCTGGTGGGGTTTGATTTTTTTGTGTGCTTGTGGCGGCAACAAAGCCAGAGCCGGCCCTGCTAGTTACGCATATTTTTTTTGACATCCTGGTTAATCCACATCCTGGTTAACCCAATCCTGGATAATCGAGAGTCTACTGTAGTTCATTCTGAAACCCTTTTTTCCTTCCACTTCATCTTTCCCCTGTCTGTTGGTCTGGTTCTGCAACCCTTACTCCAGCTGAGTAGCACAAATTGGAGTAGTCCCCATGTAAAAGCTGTGTAACTGGATTTTGAATTCCCAGCCGATCCAGGACAGCCACCACTCCTATGGCTAAGAGACAGGGAAGGGTCTCCTTTCAGAGCCTCTCACAGCTGCTGCTTAATTAGCCAGAGTCAGAATTCTTATTGGGCAACACTTCCAGCCCTTGCTGACCTACAGGGCACAAGACCAGACCAGAAATTTAACCCAAGTTTCCTGTATGACATGACATGGTAGTCACATTAGGCCATTGTACTGGCCTGCATGCCCAAATGTTTAGCTAATCAGCCTCTTAATGTCACAAGACATGGGATTTTAGCTCTCATCTGGTAAAAACCTGATTTTAAAATGTTTTTATGATCAGGTCACTTTTAAACCAGTTCGCTCCCATCAACTTTATTGTGATACAGGGCTATCCTCTCATCAGTGGGTAAGGCAATTAGACATGTACTTTGGTCCCACATCAATGGAGGGAAAAAAAACCCTGGTGGTTTTCAGCAGTATCATTTAGAGGGGATTGTGAATGTGTTTTCATTTGAACCAAACCACGTATTTAGCTCTATCCGAAGTACTTCACTGAATGAGCACACACATTTGTCAGTAAGCTGTATGTGTTGTTCTATTACCTGGCAGAAGCCGGTGGAAGCTAACTCCAATTAAAGAAATTACCAATCAGAATTAGAATGGAATGACATTTGATTTCCAGTTCTTCTGAGAATTCTTTTCATAATGGACATGGAAAGAAAACTCTGAATAATTGAAAGGGGAAAAAATTGAAGATCAGTTTTAAGTTGGCAAGAGGAAATTTCACCAAGGCTACGTGAAGATAATACTGAGCTGCTATTGTACTGTTGCATTCCTCAGAGAAGGAAGTTGTCATTCAATAGCTCTGAAAGAATGTTTTAAGTGAATCACTAAATGAACTAGTCTGGGGACGTGAAGAAAATATGTATGTTTCCCAGTCCTGAAACATAAACAAAACATAAATATTCAATGACCATTCTAGTTAGTCCTCTCAAAAATTCTTAGTGGTAAAATAAATAATATGGGTGTTTGTATTTCAAAGCACATGATCTCCACCAAAGGGGGAGAGGGGGAAGAAAGGAGTTGTATTTTCCAAGTCCCAATCTTCTTCGATGATTTACTCACCCATCATCTCAGCCTCGCATAGAACTGTGTCCACACCACATAAAGCTTAGTGCTAACATATGACACACATAATGGACCTGCTTGGAAGTCTTCACTCCAAGATTTATGAAGAACAATCTAATTATTCAACTCAGTGCTGCTCACTACCATTATTGCTCCTACTTAAAGCCTCCATGGAAAAGGCCATTTGTCTCAGGGGACAGACCTTGTCATAGCAGTGTTTCATTGATAGAAATATACTCGTCTCTTTTGATAGCAACCTAACTAATCCTAGAAGGTGCTTTGTAAACATATCTCAAACTTGATAGGCCTAAGGAATTAGGCTTTGACAGTCCACATCATCCAAAGGCTGAAAAATCTGTCTGATTTACCAATAAACCCTAATTAAAGAGGAGCAAAGACCAATCCAATCCCCTATATGTGGTAAACAAGAAAGCAGTCACCATCTGGAACTTCCTATTGCTTGTTATTGTCCAAGCATTTTGTGACAGGGAGGGGGGCTGTCAGCTTCAAGACCTGATCAGACAGAGGTTGCTATGTTATTTATAACCCTGAGATATGTAACAGATGAGAGGAGTCACCTTGGCTAAGCAAGCCACTCGTGTAACCTAACCTTGAGACATCTACCTATTGTGCACAGCAGCAAGACAAACGCAAACCACCCCGCTCCAGCAAGGCAGAAACAGAGAGATGTTCCAGTCTATCTTTCTCATTCATATCTGGCCCTTTGGCACACATCTCAATGGCTTCCCTCATCTCTTTAGTGTTTTAATTTGGCTGAATATTTATTGACTCCATTTTTATGCAAAAGCATATTTGCTCCACTGTTGCACAGATGCCTACAGGTCTTTTTTCCTCTCTCGCTACAGGAGGTGGAATCTTTGCATTCCCACCTGCTCCAGGCCTTTTAGTAAAATATTTAAATGTCTGGATTTAGCGTATGTTTACTGGAAGGTATTTGTGGGCATTCACCAAATTCCTCTCATTAACTCCTAGCACAGTTGAAAGTTACTCTGACAGGATTGTGCAATCAGAATTCCCAGCCATCCACCTTGAAAGGTCATTTATTCAAGTCGTTGTTGTTATGGGTCAAATACAATATTGCCCTCAGCTACAACCCCATGGGCCAAACAGCTTATGTCCTTGTAAGGGTTTTCAAAGGAGGCCTAAGGGAGTTAGGTGCCTAACACCCACTAACTTAAACTGGTGCGTAAACTTTGCTGTTGCACTGCTTTATTCATCTTTTCTCAAGGCAATGATAAGAGTGAGGTTGTCTATTATAAATAAAAATATGCATGGTAAAAGTAACCTGCGTTTGCTTGCTCTTTTTCCTCCCATCTAAGAAGCTCACCTTTTTGTGAGCGTTCAGCAGTAAGGATATCCATTTCCCTGATATACAGTTAAGTACAGTTAGATACAGAGTTGCTATTTAGGTGCTTGACTGGAATTTAAACATCATGTTGTTTTCTGGAACTAATTGAACTTTTGGCCCTCGCTTATGTGAATGAAGTGGTAAAACTGGAAGACACTGATTGAGTGTCCATTTGTACCAGGAGTTTCCTCCTGGATTCATTTCTACTCTAGAATTCATTTCTACTCTCTGTTTTTAATGACTGGAATCAATAATTAGCATTCAGTGATCAGGGATGGTGTGAGCTCTCAGTTTGCAAGTTACAGGTGTCAGGGCCACCTTTAGAATTAAGTTTGGATGTATAACTCCTCTTAGCTTCTTTTTGGAGCAAATATTAACATGGGTAATGAATGGACTTTATGGTGCAAAGTGTAAATGCAAAACATAAGAATGGATCTGACGTTCTTCAGTCAGAATGGATTGCTTTGGGAGGATCTGGTTCAATGTGTCCTATTATTACACGACATCTGACAGATAAATAATGTTGGGGCTAGTACAAAAAGTGCTGCGCATTTCTGTATCTCCCACCTATATGGTGGTACTAAAGAGAAACAATAAGTCACAGTACAAGACAAATGGTATGGATCCAGAATTGATGACTGTAGCATATTCTAAAATGTGTACCATAGTAGAAACCCTCCTCTGGAGTACAGGTGCAGAGATTTTTTCCAGAGAATTAGATAGTCACCAGTTTACAGAGACAGTTTTGGGGACATCACAGCACTTGTGTTTCAGAGTCATGGCAGCAGGACAGATGCTCTTTGGGAAATAAGAAGGTGCTGAATGAATTACTGAGCGTACTGACATCTCAGTGGAAAAGTTTTCAGGGCTCATTCAGATTCCCCAGGAGCTCACAAGGGATGAAAAGTCAATTCAGGGGGCCTGATTCTGAGACCAGACTAGCTCTACACCACTGGAACTCCACTGGCTTCACTGGAGTTACTCCATGTTGCAGGGTGCCCTCTCAAATCCCGCAGAAATGAGGCTCACACACAGTGGCTAGATGGAAAGTGGTGAGTTTATTGGAAGGTAGTGATATCACAACGCCTGGGGGCTCCTTTCCTGGGCATCGCTTGGGTTTGCCAGGTCCCTCATCAGTGACAGCCTGCAGCCGGGGCCCCCAGGCATTGTGATGTCACTACCTTCCAATAAACTCACCACTTTCCATCTAGCCACTGTGTGTGAGCCTCGTTTCTGCGGGATTTGAGAGGGCACCCTGCAACACTCCAGTTTTACATCAGTGGTAGAGGTGACTCAGTGACCTAGATGTGTCCAAATGGATAGCAGCCAAGTTGTGTTCAGAAAGAGATACATAGAACAGCAGGCTGGTTTTATGTATTGTGGGGAATGGGTGGTGGAATTGCTGATAAGATACGGAACCTTTCACCCCCTAAGTCACTGGTCGGAATCTAGCTCCGGATAATACCAACATAGAAGGGCCATTGAGTGGCTTAGATGAAGTAAGTCAGTGGTCTCCTTTCCCCTGGGAGTGAACAGGTGCAGGAAAGTATTGTGTGGGACACAGAAGCAAACGTGCGGTGCTGTCAGTTTGGGAGAAGAGAATTTAAGGGTCAACTGGAGTGGTTTTGATGCCATAAGGCTTTGCAGTATCATAACTTGGTCTCTTGTGCTTCAGAAGGCAGAACAAAAAGGATGAGAATTGTGCTCGGAACGACCTCAACCACCAGAGAACCCACAAGTAACTTCACTCTCATTCTCTTTGTGAAACAATGTGACTCCGGGTCCTAAAGGATGCTGCTGTAATTTGTGTCATGTTATATCAGTACTCTGTAAACCAGAGGAATCTGAGACAATGTGACAAAACATCCTGCCATAGATCATGCTGCATCACAAGTACAAGGAAAGGGTGGTTTTTCCCTCCAATGTGGACGTTAGCTGCCACGGTAGTAAAGTGCACATGCTAGAGTTATTTTGCTACCTTGTAAGTACCCGCCATGCAGAACCTAAATTAATGTATTTCTTAGCCCTTCTCCTGCCCTGAGCTCCAAGTGAGCCCACACAGATGTCCAGAAAGTCTGTCTGCACTACATTCATTCCGCCATCAGGGCTGTGGAGCTGTCTTCTGCCCAGATTCTACACTCCCAGACCCTCAGTGCTTGAGACTACCAAAATTTACCAGGGCTTAGATTTACATGTCTCTAGCACGATTACATTTTGGCATGAGCACACCCGCACACCCCCATGCCGGCGTGTGCTTCACTATTCATCCACAATCTTTATAGCTCATTTGTCGCCTAGAGGGTGACCAGCCAGTAAATGTGAAAAATCGGGATTGGGGTGAGAGGTAATAGGAACCTATATAAGATAAAGACCCCCAAATCAGGACTGTCCCTATAAAATTGGGACATCTGGTCGCCCTAGCCTCCTACCATGCTGAGCAGTATGAATTTGTTTCTTGTATATCTAAAGAGCTTTGTGCAACATGAGTCTCACGCACACAGGGGGGAAGAACAAAAAGAAAATTTCCATGGGAAAATTGTGAAGGCCCAGTACAAGTGATTTTTTCAGCAAATTGGGTCCTCCATGGACACTGGTCCTGTAGATAAACAATGGCTTTGGAGAATGTTATATATTGAGGCTAAAGCGTAAAAAGGCCTATCAGCTATAAAATTCATTACGTGTCTTTTTAAACATGTTGCAAAGAACAAACACCAGCTCCTACCCCACTGTACACACACACACGCACATGCACACACACTCAGTGGGCAATTCTTCCCCACCCCCATCCCCAACTCTCCACTATCAAGAGAAAAGGAGAGCTGCCTTTACTATTCAGAAGATTGCAAACTTCTTGGGATAAGTAGTAGGTGTATGGCTGAGTCCAAAATACAAAAAACCCACAAAATTTACACACACACACAGGCTCTGTCTATACTACAGACCTTACAGTGGCACAGCTGTACCGCTGAAGCTGAGCTGCTGTAAGGTAGGGTGACCAGACAGCAAAGGTGAAAAACTAGGACAGGGGGTGAGGGGTAATAGGAGTCTATCTAAGAAAAAGACCCCAAAATTGGGACTGTCCCTATAAAATCAGGACATCTGGTCACCCTTCTTGTAAGGTCACCCATGTAGCTGCTCAATGAGTGGCAGTAGCTATGTTGACGGGAGAGCCGACATAGTGCTGTCCACACTGTTGCTTCTGTTGCTGAAACTTATGTTGGTCAGGGGTGTGTTTTTTCACACGCCTGACCAACAAGATAGTTGTGGCACGGGAGTGGAAGAAAATATTCTTAGGAGCAGGGTGGGGTCAGTATTTCAATATCCGCTCATCCGTGATTTAATCTCTAAATTGCAAAAACATTAACATTATTGATTGATCAGACATCAGTCCAACAGGAAATTTAATTAAATTAAAATGTGTCACTGAGCAGTCCTCACTGCATCACGTATAAATCTTTGGTAATAAGTTGACAAAGACAGCAGCGATTGATATTGTGTTCTCAGTTTAATTTATCCCCACACACACACCATTTTATTTTCTGGGGCTGATAATGAACACGCTCACAGACTCGCAGTAGGACAGACTAGTCTACAGGGCATACATCTGACACACATCAGAACCAAATGCTCCTAACTCTGCTGGCTTCTGAGAATGCTTTAACATACATTATTTACAGCTGATCTAGGCTGTACCCGGTAATGCCTACATTCAACATACTGTTAGAGGGCTGATGTACACTCAGTGATTTCTAAGCACCGGCTCAATATTTTAGACTCTCTAAACGAGGAGTACTTGTGGCACCTTAGAGACTAACCAATTTATTTGGGCATAAGCTTTCATGGGCTAGAACCCACTATTGGTGGTTCTAATTGGTTAGTCTCTAAGGTGCTACAAGTACTCCTCATTCTTTTTGCATATACAGACTAACACGGCTACTACTCTGAAACCTGTAGACTCATGGAGTAATAGAACAGCAACACACTTTGCTCCTGAAAGAAGTGGGGTCCCAAAGAAAAGGTGAGGAAATCCCTTTCATTAAATCAACTACTTTCTAGAGAGACTGCAAACTAATCCACATCCTCTTGCACCAATGTGGCTTCAGAAAGAGTGGTAGCATGTGACAAAGCTAGTTAGGAATAAAATACATCGGTGGCACTGCCTAAGCATAAAGTTAACACATTTAGATAACAGCAAGGTGCTCAGAAAAAAATGATTAAGAAATAAGTATATACCGCACCTTCTTCCGAGTATGATAAATTATTAGAGTTGGCTGAATAATACAAAAAGAAACCCACAAACGTCACAAATTCATTTGTCAGCAAGTTTGGTTTGCTGTTATTTACAGAGGAACATAGTTGCTGTAATATTATTATTACTGCTTACCAGTATTCAGATGGCCACTGGATATTTGTGAAAACGTTTGAGAAATTTCATGAGTTTTAGCACAAATTAGTGGTTTTATCAGGAAGGGCCTCATTTATTAGCCATCATTTGCTATTGTGTTCAAAAAGTTTCAGTTGCCCAAAGAGAGAACAAAAACAATATCATGGGATTTAGAGAATAATGGATAGTGAAACAGCTGTTTGCAAGCAAACCAGGGGCTGAAATTTATTCATGTAACTATCTGAGAAATTTATGGGGGTGTAGCAGAAATTAGCTGTAGCAGTATTTGTAGGAATCAGGATCTGTCACTGAACAGTATGCAAACAGGAAAAGGGTTACATTTGCAACAAACAATATTTGCAACCAATGATTTGACCAGCTCTTTAAATCATACAGACTATCTGTGCCTCTTGACTGGTACCATACACAGTACACAAGAGACTCTAATTTACTGATTTTGGAGATCTCTTGCACATAATTCTCTTGTTTCCTTTCAACTAAATCAATCCAGCACGCTATTTTCACTTAACTTCCTTTAACACCAATAACAATACAACACTGATGGGCTGAACAGGTGTGAAAAAAGGAATCTCCCTGAACACAGGAATCTGACCCTACAGACAGAACAAACCTTTCTGTCTCCCTCCACACCTTTCACTTTGGGGCACAACTATGATTTTTTAAGGCTTTTCTCTGGAAGTATTGCCCCTGGAAGTGCTAATGACAAAGTCACGAAAATCCCGATTGGTTGGCCTGACAAAGTTCATTCTTGAAAATAAATGCCTTAAGAATTTGGTCCACATGTGTATAATTTTCACAGCATGACCCAAGTTACCAGTGAGTATTTGAGGGTATTGATGGGCAGTTGTGGTGATAAGTATTTCAGCTCCAATCAGTCTCTAATTCATAGCTTGTTTTTAAAAATAAAAATTCACAACACATAGATTTAAAAAGCGCTTCTCAATTAAATAGACATGTTCTTTGTTAGGCTAAATTCAAAGGTGATGCATAAGGTGGTGTATGTGACACATCTGCAAATGGGTATAAAAATATAGCTGAATCTCAGGGAATACAAAGATGTGTGATAGAATCTAAGCTGGTGAAGTAATTTACATGCTGAGGAACCATGTTTGAATGCATGTTTGAAAAGGCTTACGTATCCTACTTTAACTTACACATCCTTACACCCTCCTATTAGTTGTTATCGATTGTGCACCCTTCTTTTCTAGCCCCTTCCTGCATAAGTTACAAACAGACACATTAACAAATGGGTATAAGGGATATCAAATGAATCGCTCTATACATCATTTCTGAATTTGGCCCTTTGACTCTGGTCATATACTTTGATTTATTTTGTGGTACTCTGTGCTGGATCTAACATAACCAACATTAAACATCCAGATAACGTAAGGAATTGTTTCAAACGTGGAAATGTGGCAGTCCCCAACACAGGATTTCATAGAGTCATAGGCTGTAAATCCAAAAATGATCATTGAGATCATCAGGTCTGACCATCTTCATAACACAGGCTAAAGAAACTCACGCAATGATTTCTGCATGAAGTCCAGTTTGGGCGACAGCATATTTTTGAGAAAGCTATCCAGATTTGACTTAGACACTGCAAGTGATGGAGAATCCAAGTCCCTAAGCAAGATGTTCCAACGTTTAACTATACATGGTGTTAAAAATCTGCATGTTATTTCTAGAATGAATTTGTTTAGCTTCAGCTTCCAGCCAGCCACTGGGCCATGTCATGCCTTTCTCTGCTAGACTGAAGGGCTATCTACTATCAGATTTAGGTGGTATGGCCTGGGCATTCTGAACCAGAGAAGACTTTCCCTTCTTGGAAAGTCTTGTGAAGGCTTGTTTCAGTGTGAACAGACACATCTACTTAAAATGTGCTGGCAAAAAAACAGAGAGCTTGTTTTTAAATGATATTACTAAGTGGTGGTTGTTTTAATCCAGTGACATTGAGATGACATGAGGAACGAGATATCTAAATATGTATTGCACTTGAAAACTCTTCCTTAGAACAATAGCGGAGGCATAATTCAGTGCACTGAAGCACTAGTCTATGTCACATTCAGTGCAGACGCTGAACAATGTCCCTTTAGAAAGGGCACAGGGTGAGAGTAGCTTTATGACACTATTGATTTATTCTGTGCCTGCAGTTAAAAACTATACCCAGACAGACAATAAAAATAACTGCTCTAACCATATAACAGCTTCCTGCTACTAAAATGGATTTTTCACTTAAAGTCGCAGTGGGCTTTTCTTTATTTTTTTAAAGTTTCAATTAAATTAAAAAAAAATAGAAATGATCAGCATTGTTCTGAGAGGTATTGTCCTTCCCCCGGTGTCCTGCATGTTTAATAGAGCCAGGATTTATTTCTCTGCAATCATGAGTTTGGTTGGAATGAACTAGTAGACACAATAACCTAGTGTGCAGCAGGTTAGTTAGGGAGTCTGCGTTGAACGATGTCCACAAATAATTAGTGCTAGTCTGAAATGGACTTAAAATACAAGATAAAAATCAATTGTGGCCTTTGTGGTCAACTGGGCGTGTTGGTGGAGAGGTCTTAGCCTCGTATCTGAATTTAAAAATAATCAGTGGAATGACAAGAGTCATCACCCGGCAAAGTTGACTCCACCCTTCATAATTCTGAGCAAGCTAATGGGCCATATTTTCAAATTTAAGTATATACAACACATAAGCATATTTTTGCATGTGCTCATTTGGAAATTCTATGTCCTGTTGCTTGCGAGCATGTGCGCTTGTTTGGATGACATCTTAAAAATGGAAGCCCTGTCTGCTCTGAAAGGATACTAATGAACCTGTAACATTTGTTGCCAGAGTATAGTCCCAGGGCTTGTCTGCATGGCCCCTCCATGCAAACTACAGGGGTTTGAGTTGCAGGGCACACTGAAATGTTGTGCTGTAAATGCCTCGTGTAGATCCTAGTAATATACAAGCGAGCCTGGGATGATGATAATGTCTACCGGGTATATTTTAGTTTGTTCTAGAAGGGTCTACATGGAGCAGTTACAGTGCAACACTCTATTGCGTGCTGTAACTGAGGTCTGGTCTACACTGGGGGGGGCGGGAATTGATCTAAGTTACGCAACTTCAGCTGTGTGAAGCTGGATCGATTGCTCCAGAGGTAAGTGTAGACATGCCCTCACACTACCGTAATCTGTACTTAGGAGCCCATGTAGACAAGCCATAGAGTTCTGGACCAAAATTCCTGAGACTTGATTGAAAATCTTGGGCAACTGACAGCGTGCACACTGCAGTCAGTACAATAGGTTTATGGAAGTCAGAGACAGAAAAGAATCAGAGAGGTAGCCGTGTTAGTCTGGAATAGCAGAGGTAACAAAGAGTCCTGTGGCACCTTAAAGACTAACTAAAGTATTGGAGCATAAGCTTTCGTGGGCTAATACCCACTTCGTCGAAAGCTTATGCTCCAATACTTTAGTTAGTCTTTAAGGTGCCACAGGACTCTTTGTTACCTCAGAGACAGAAAAGATATTCTACATATCACTCAGCCCATCTGCTGAAAAGTAGAGGATATATTTCCCCAATAAAGGTCATATCAGAGATTAAATGATTACTACAGACTGGCAATATTTGTTAAAACTGACATCTGGGAGTCAGAAGACTGAGGTAGCTTATTTGCTCTGTAACCTTAGGCAAATCTCAACTATACCCTGCCTAAAGTTCCCCATCTGGGAAGTGGGGACAATGATTCTTAATCACCTTTCAAAAGGGCTTTGAGCTCCACAGACTAAAAGGGCTATATAAGTGCAGACTGTTGTTATACAGTAGAATTTTAGAGTGACGAATACCTTGGGTATGGAGGTTGTTCATAACTCTGAAAGGTTCGAAACTTTGAACAAAATGTTATGGTGGTTCCTTTAAAAATGTCACATCTGAACATTGACTTAATACAACTTTGAGAATGTTCTATGCAGAAGAAAAATGCTGCTTTTAACCATCTTAATTCAAATGAAACAAACACAGTAATAGTTACTTTACCTTATCAAAACTATTTCTTAACTTTCCCTTTACTTTTTAGTAGTTTACATTTAACACAGTACTGAACTGTACAGTATTTGCTTTTTTTTGGGGGGGGGGGGGAGGGGAGATCCCCGGTGGGGTGAGTCTGTGCTGCCTGATTCGATACTTCTGGTTCCAAATGAGGTATGTGGTTGACCGATCAGTTCATAACACTGGTATTCATAACACTGAGGCTTTACTGTAATCCTTTATCTATTCTTAGCCAAAAGGCTGAGGAGAAGGGCATTTGTCACCCTATAAAATTGTAATTTGTGTATGAGACTGTCCAGGAGCATGTACCAAGATACTATTACATGTATAACACAAGCAAAGCCTCTTCTATCAGTGAAGGGTGAAGAGTAAAAGACTCATTAAGTCCATAAGGCACCTAACCATGCAGACTTAAAACTTATGTTGGAAATGTTTAGCTAATACAGCGATGGGTGCTATAGTCTAGATGGTCAGAGGGAGGAAAGAGAGAGAATCTGTTATTGCAATGCCATTCGCTTTGTATTGGTTTCAGGATTCAGTGTGTTTTATCTGAATGACATATAACGTGGGATATTGTAACCTGTCCCCTGATATGCTCCTGGACATTAGATGATTTCATCTGCTTTGTTTTTATACAAGCACCAAACACCGTGCAAAGGGAACCAAAATCTATCAAATATTTGTGTGTATGTGTCTGGGGGGAAATCATGATAAAGAGCTCATGTTTGGGTCGGGATTTTTTCCCCTTTTTTGGAGCAGGGGAGGTCGTTTTAGATAAATTATAGGTCCCAGTTTAGAGTAAAATCTTTTAAATAAGTATTCAGTCATTGTTTTACCTGATTTATATACACAAATCCTGTGCTCTCAAATCCAGGAGCTGAGTGTTGGGGAATCTTCTGCCTTTGAACATTTGCAGTGAATCTTTGATGGGAAAACAAACAATCTAAGCTCAGTTCTTACTTTGGGTGGGATTTTCCTGGGCTTTCCTGGGCTGACTGTTAAATTGAAAAGACTGATCATGACACGTCATTACACCCTGCAACTTCTAATACACCGAATATTTTAAGACAATTTTTAAAAAAATCAAACAAGATCAGAGATGGAAATAAAATAATTTCCTAAAATGACAGGGAACAATTACATAGCTCAATATTTTCAGAATTAGGGTCGCCTCATTAAAATTGGGGCTCCCCAATAGAAGGGGTTTAGGCCTTGATTTACCATTTCAACAAGCGTCTTTCCACTGGGGGTAACTATGCACTACTTCCATTTCTATTACCAATTGTTATCATAATGATTTTGCATCCATATAATGGACTGTCATCTCAAATGATCCCAAATATTTAGCAAGCCTTACACTGAAGCCTGCAGGGTTACGCACATGAGTTAAGTTACTGAGGTACAGGATCTGATCCACATACATTCCATAGTGTCAGAGATATGCCCCATACAGAAATGACCCTCTCAAATGGCTCATTTAGTAACTCACCCATTTGAATTTGCTTCAGGCTGAAACTTGGCACACAGAGGATTTTCCATCTGGTAAGAGCAAATGGCATTTGACTTTTTGACAAAAAGAATTTTTTTTAAATCATTTGGACTTTTCCCCTCTAAGCTGGGAAAACCACAAACCAAACTAAACATTTTTTGTTTATCTGTTTCAGATACTTTCTTGTTGGGTGTTTTGGGTGACCTGACAGCAAATGTGAAACATTGGGACAGGGGTGGGGGGTAACAGGATCCTATATAAGAAAAAGACCCCAAAATCGGGACTGTCCCTATAAAATCAGGACATTTGGTCACCCCGGAAGGGGGAGGGGGAGAAAGGGTGAATTGAACAAAAACAAGCAAAACTTTTTTAAAAAATATGAATATATTTTGCAGACAATTGAGAAGACAGTCACATCTCATTCTTGAAATGCCTGAGTAAATTCTCTACATTCCTTCCCACATGTACAAATTCTCTAGCACCGACATGAGCATATACAACTAAAGCCTGTTCCCATCCAATGGCCAAACTACTGGTCCTGCTGATTTCTATTCTCATCCATCAGAGCCGTGTTAGCCGTGTTAGTCTGGAATAGCAGAAGTGACAAAGAGTCCTGTGGCACCTTAAAGACTAACTAAAGTTTTGAAGCATAAGCTTTCGTGGGCTAATACCCACTTCGTCGGATGCATCCAGTAACTAAACTACTATTCTCATCCAGTAACTAAACTACTGGTTCAGTCTCTGTGGATTTCCTAGGTTAGACAGCTATGAAGGCTTCTTCTTATTCAGAGGCGATAACAGCCCTTAGCAGCTGCTGTGTATTGCTGGTTTAGGTATTACATGGTGCCTCCTTTCCAAGGATGGAGTTTGTGATTGCCTGACATGCCAGCTTAGGGCAATTATGTAGGGGGTTGCTCTCAGCATTTGTCCCTAGATGAACAGCTGACATTTAACTCAGACAGGGAAGTTATTTAAAGGGGCACCAGCGCTTGAATAAATCAGTTGCAGGGACTGTACCAGCCACTTCTCTAGCCTGGGAGTAAAATCCTGGCCCCAATGAATGGGAGTTTTGCTGTTGACTTTAACAAGGCCAGGATTTTACCTTGGATGTCCAAGGGGTTCTGTAGATTAATAATACTGGATAAAATCTTATATTGGGCCTTCTGGTGTTTGAAAGACCACTTTTCACAATGGCTGATATATTAATATTTGAAAGCTGGTTGCTAGGCACAGAAACAACCTCACAGAAGCCAGGCGCAACAAATTAACACAACACATTTGACTCTGCCCTCAGCTACAGATATATGGGTGTATTCCACAGCATAGCTTGATAATTGCAACTGTGCATGCTTACACAGCAACAAGTTATTTAAGGCACATGGGCTCATTCATGTTCCTGAGAGTTTCTATTATGAAGATGTTTGATGGGATGGCGCTTTCCATTCCACTGAAACCATTCTTGATGCCCAGTGACATAGATCAAAGTCGGGGCACCTATCTGGCAGTAAAGTTGACTTGAAACAGTCAAAAGCAATGAAACTGGAAGTAAAGACTGGCAAACTATGCCCTTTACTCAGCCAGCTGTATCTCAGCATTGCAGAGACTCCAAACAGTTTGTATTTTGTGATGTACATTACCATATGCAATACACAGGCTCCATACCATGAGCTAAAGACAGTGTCAGCATCAGCTCACTGAATTCACATGCTTTTGATATATCCTTGCTATTATTTACACATAGCTCCCTGTAGGGCTGAACAAACTTGCTTTGCCTCATTTCATACCTACTCCAACCCCAACCCTGGGACTGTGGAAGAAAGGAGCAGAGGCTGGATGGAGAGATAAATACACAAACCAGGGTGAACAATGGAGCAGTGGGTAGAATGAAAAACAAATACAGACACACAAAGAAAGCATGGTACCAAACCTAGTCTGATCTTATGCTGGCATTAGACCACTGTCTTTTATTTCCTATAATGAGATCACTTCTGATTTATACAGAAATCAGTCATATCATATATATATTTATATCCCCAGACAAAAGCTACATTAAGATGGAGTTGAGGTTAAGAGTCTGTATCAATAATTTAAAATTAAATATTACAAGAAGGTGGCACTTATCTCAAAACCAAAGAAATTCAGAGTTAAAGTTAAACCTAAAAGAAATCCAAACATGTAAAGGTTTTGAAATATAGTTAGGGCACCCAAACCGCCTTAACTCTGCAGAGTAGTGGCACCATGCAAAAGCCATATAGGATTACTTACTATTCAGGCATTTTATCATTTGTGGTCCCAGATTAGATTAAATGGATTTTTAAAGAGACATTTGATTTTTTTTTTCTTTTCCCTCCCCCATGATATTGCTATAGGGCAGAGTTAAGGTTATAGTGCCTCCATTATATTGTATATCTACAGCACTCACTTATGGCAGTTAAGCTTATGGTGGGTTCTTCTACATCTAGTAACTAATACTAGGGCTACAAAAACGTGTTTCCATTTAAAATGTATTACCATTGGAAGAAATATTCTTTTACATTACTGGGCGTGTTCTTGAACTCAAAATAGGATTGTGCATTTTACAAATAAAGAAAATTAGTCAGGGCTTTATGATCCTTTCTATCTAGGATGTTCATCATCCCTAGGTTTTTGTAGTTCTTTTTCTAAGGACAGTTAAATGGGAAGATAGATAGAAAAGGTGAAGATGAGACAGACTCGATGTATTTATGTCCCTTTGTATGAGTACAAGTAATCAGAGAGACCACTGTATTTCTCAAAGAAATTTTGTATGTGCTGGAATGTGTTTTATTTGAACTAGAAGTTACATCTGGAAAAGTAAAAGGCTACACATAATGAGCTGGAGGGATCCTAAGGAATCTCAGTATGGAAATGGCTATTTGAAACTTAGTGACCTGGTCTTTCAGGAATACTCAGTTCACTAGCTGGGTACCAGCTGCCAAGTGATGCTATCAGTTGATTAAAACACAGCCTGCCAGCTTCCTGCTTGATAAGACTAAGTACAATCTGATTGGGAATTCTCAAGTCCATTACGGAATGACTAGTCCATCACTTAAATCACTGCACACCATTTTCCCATGCATCATCTAGTTTACTTTGCTAATACCCACACAGCAGCTAAATACTGATAAAGATTGCTACAACTGTCTGCCAGCACCATGTTCTCTTGTATGCAGGTTCTCCTCATCCTGGAGTGGGAAACCCCACAAGTTTCAACTCAAAAGAATTCCCGGATAAATTTTCATTCAGGGAGGGGGGTCATTTCTTCTCCTCTCCCCTGTAGAAGATGATGGGAAGGGGTCACCCTTTAATCTGCAAATTGCCTAAGAACTGCTGGAAGCAAGAGTCAATGCTCACACAGACCCCTTGTCTGCACTGCTCCCAGGCTCCACTGGATACAATAGAGCATTCCTATATGAGAAACACCGCCAGAGGTTTCTCTGATTGTAGTTGCCACTTTGGGGATGGAGTGGATCCCAAACCACAGAGGGTAAGACTGCACAAGCTACTGCAGACTTTGGGCCAGATCCTTGCTCCTGCTCCATTGCATGCCCTGAGCATGCAAAGGGGCTTGAGAGCAGGCATAAACAAAAGACAGTTGGGGATTCCTCAGGTAGACGTGGCATGCATTGGGCTTCGCAGGGGCAGGAGGTGACCCTAGCTGCTTTGGGGATTGAAATAAATAAAATATAGCTATAGCTAGACCTGCATACGTTCTCGAAAAGACTCAGCATCCACGCACAAACACACACACACAGATTTTTTTCTTGAGGGTATACAAACTAATCATGAGTTGCTACGTGTCCAGAACTAGATCTACCTGCGACCTGCCCCTCAAAGTCAACTTTCGTTAGTTATCCACGTATGCTTTGACAAACCAATCAGTGAATCGCAGTTGGCTTCTGCTTAGCAAAATAATAATCATGAAAAACACTAACACACCAGAAGAATAAGTCACCGACAACAGAACGTCAGCGGATTCACGCTTTAACCGAAACTGCATATCATGGAATAACTAGTACAAAGGCTTCCAGATAAAGTGAACAAATGTGATGAAATTTGGAAACCATTTATTGATCACCTCAGCAGCTGATTATAATGAAATGGAGAGGTCAAAAGAGATTATAAACCTCATCAAAGGAATCCTCAGATGATGCTTTGATATTAGCACTGGCCCACAGCTCAAACTATTCAAAATCCTCAGCTGGTGTAAATTAACATAGCTCCATTTCTGGCCCAAACAATTTTTATTCAGTTCCAGACCTAAGAATAAGAAAAGTACATAAGCAGAAGAGAAATATTTACTATTCACATGATTGAAGCCAGAATAGGAAAGTCTAGAAACCTGGTCCACTCTCACTTAGACTGCTGCAACTCCAGGAGTTGCACTTGAGTTGCACAGTTTGAAGTGATGCATTTAATTCTCTGACACCAGTTTCACAGGGGTTTACTATGAATTTACACCAGGGATATATGAGATGGGAATCCAGCTCCTTTATGGCTCATGCTTTAGGTGTGTGCCTTTGAAGCTAAAGGAGTAATTTTCAAGCTAGCCAAGCAATGGAAATTAAGCTATTTACACCCAGTAACTTTAAAATAAAATAAAATACACCATTGGGATAATTATCAGGTTGAAGACGAGACTGCAAAGCCAATAGTAATGGTACCAAGGATTTAGAGGTTCACAGGCTCAGAAGAATAGCATGAAATGTAGGTTCACTATAGTCTATTGTACCAAAACACCACTATTTATATTGTACCCTCTACCCTTCCACAAATTTCCACTAACATCAATGAGATCTATATTTACAGAAAAACCATTATATACAACTGACTAAATTGTATCTATATGAAGGAGCAACTCTGATTGAGGAGAAAATGATTTAGGGGCCTACTGTTTCCAAGATACTTCTACATATCCCTAGTTAGTGCCAGTAGTCTAGCCTCTTTTTCATGCCATCATTAAGTAGAGAATGCTTCCTAAAATATACACTTAGTACCAAGTCCTGCTCCCATTCAGTTCAATGGCAAATCTTCTATAGACTTCAACGGGACCAGGATTACAGTGCACCACTGTAATCCTTTTTACACTAGCTATAAAATACAGTGGATTCCTACCATACATGATCCAAATTTGCTGCCAGTATTATTCCTGGCTTGAAGTCACTGCATACTCATCTAGAAATAAGCTTGCATGATCTTATTTGACTGAGATTCTGCATCCAAGCATCTTTGACTACCAGTAGGTCTGTATGACCTGTCAGCTCTAAAGGTTTCATTTAATCCCTAATATCAGTCTTTGATCGTGTGGTTACTCACCCTGTTTTACTTTATGCTCTTGTCAATATGGGATCACAGGACTTGAGACCCCTTAGTTTATTAATCTTAGGAGTATGGTAAATATTTTTGTTCAATTTTAGCATATGGATGAATTTTGTTGACCTTTATAGGTCTGCACTTTAAGTAACACTTAAATATCACCGTGGCAGAGAATACAGTGGTACGCTGCTTACTTATGGAAACTACAAGGAAATGAGACAGCTTTTTGGTTCACTCAAAGAGAATGAAATTGACACATAAAAGGGTGAATTATTTGAATTGTCAGTTTTCAATCCATTAAGCATTCTCCAACATAAACTCTCTGGTTTCTGGTAGTTTATGATGGGCTCCATGGCCCCGATTTTCAGAAGTGACTAGTGATTTTGAGTGCTTCCGTTTTTGAGTACCCAACTTGAGATGCCTGAAAGGGGCCACATAGTCAGAAAGTGCTGAATAGCCAGACTCTGAAAATCAGACCTCTTTAAGTGGTCTCGACCTGGGCATGCCAAAAGTGAAGCACTGAAATGACCAGTCAATTCTGAAAATCTTGGCCACTAAATATGAAGATCCAGCCCGTCCCTAGCTGGCTTTGATCACCAATTATGCCTAATACCACTTCATGTGTCACCCAGTAGCCAAACTGGGCTCATGCTCCTGCTAACCCTTTCACTGCTTGTGTGGAATATACACTCTATCGCACATTACAAAATGGAAACTTAATCCAATTTTGCGAAATGTTCGCAAATGTCCAGAAGCTTGTGAGTGAAGCTAGGTCATGCTTTAATCAACCTGGGTGGAGTTGTGTGTTTTCACATCAGAATCATATGGGGAATGTCTGTGAATGATCATTAATCAGTACCCTATTGAATTTGAAAGAACTGCTGACTCTGAGGGCAGATGTGAGGAAAGCTTAAGTCTCATGATTCTGTCTATATAAAGAAGCTATCAGTGTGAAATTGCAGCCTGGTCCAAAGTCCACTGAAGTCAATAGGAGTCTTTCCATTGATTTCAATGGGATTTTGGATCTGGTCCTAAATGCATGACTGTCACACTGCAGAAAACCCCACTAATGCTGTGCTCATTGCGGTATATACACGTGGTCTTTAAAGCCTCTGCTCTAGAGAGAGAGAAACTCAACAGAGATTTGAATACAACAACAACATAACGTGTTCCACATCAGTTCTGACGATGCTCGATAAATACCACTTTACCAAAAATCAGCAAAGGTGAATGCTCCCTGTTAGTACATCAGACTGATGAATGAACAATTTTTCTACTTAAATCTAATAAACCAAGCGCTGAAAAAAATCTCATCCTAACAGACTGGCACATTAGCTGAAGGGTGGAGCAAGCTGAAGAGATATGGAAAAAGTGAATAAGAATCTCATAATATTTTTTAAAATGGGGAATCAGAGACTTGTTTAACAAAAAATTATCTGTTTAGTGAAAGGATAAGCAGTTTTTCTGAGAGAGAAAGAGAGAAAGAAAGAAAGGAAGGAAGGAAGAAAGAACGAAAGAAAGAAAGAAACCTGTGGTTCCAAATATACCATGTTGACAAAGAATGAAATCATACCCACAGCTTCTTTAACCCCTGCCTCGTCTTGGCAATAATATCTACCCACTAATTAAAATAATTTCAAAACACGTCTGAAGTATTATTTCCTCAGGCAGTTTTATAATATAAATTGTTGGGTACACTTAGAAGTTATTTTAAAGATAAGACGGGGAGATTTTTTTTCTTCTTCCCTGAATCAAGATACGAGAGCACATCTGAGGGGAATTTCTGAGAAAAGCTAACAGACCTCCAGAGCTAGTGCTGGAGTAGTGCCCTAAACAAACTCAAGGAACAGTGTAATGAGGCAGTGATTTATGAAGCACTATGCATCTCTCACAGCAGTGTAGTATGTTGTAAGAAACAGCAAAAAGAAGAGTCAATAATCCCGTTACCTCCTCCTCAAGTGTTTCTGGTTATTACTAGCTACGGGGTCTTACTGTAATGTGCCTATAGCCATATCGCAAGCTGACAGGACTAGCAAATGATCTTTGGGCAGCTACGCTAAATCTCCGATTTAAAATCTCCATCTTGCCTAAACTGGGCCAATCTCTCAAAAATAAATAGGTATTATAAACTTTTGCCTACATACACATTTGAATTGAGGATGGCTGACGTATTGCACCATTTGTATTTGTTTTCTGTGAATAGTCTAACAAATGAGTTAACTGACAGGAGTGTTCATGGAAATAGTGGGTAAAATCTTGGCCCCACTGAAGTCAGTGGCAAAATTCCCATTGATTTTAATAGGGTCAAGATTTCACCACTGAATTTTAAGTGAATGTTGCAGACTAATCATGGAAAGCAGATTCTGTAGTCTATACACATGTTCATGAGTATTTGCAAGGGAAGCTTCATCCTAAAATTTACACTCGCCTAATCAAGGAACAAAAGCATACCATGTGACCTCTATGTCCAATCAAAGTAAATCAACACGGTTTTCAATATTGAATATTTGCAACAAACCACTTGTGTTCTCATAGCTGTTTAATTTTATTTTTTGTTCTGGTAATTTTTTTTTGTTCTGGTAATTTATGCCAGTGGGACGCACAGAGCATTGAGTAGATGCCTCTTTTTTAACTTTTGTATAAATATTTAACTAAGTAAACCTCCAGACCTAAAATTATTCATAAGACTTGTTTGGTGAATAATTTGAATAACAAATACATTCAAGAAATGGACTGTGAGCACACATGCAAAAAAAACCCCAACACTAAATTGCTATGAATTACTCAGCTCTACCTGTGGCAATGAAAAATAGCAAGAATGCTAGGGTTCTTCTTTGTGTATTAAACCTTTAATTTATAGAGAACGGATAGTAACAAAACAGGATATTCATCAGTATTCAGTTCACTGGCTGCCTGACTATTTAAACCAAAATTACCAGCTCAAAACGCTTACTAGTGAATCATGCAATCTAAGCCATTTCTGATATTGATCGTTAACACTAATTGTCCAGCTGCCATTTCTGAAATCCCTTACATCTCACCCCCCTCCTCCCTTCCCCCCACACCCAGTAAAAAAATCCAGTTTTTTTAAACTTTGCCAAAATGGAAGAAAATGTCCAGTTCCTACTGCATCTTTACCTTCTTCCAACCAAAAATGAAGATTTTTTTTCCAGTTTCCCTTAACGATGACGTCTCTCAGTAAGCTGCATGAGTCAAAGTCTGTATATATTAACATAACAAACAAGGGAGGTGGAACAATTATATTAGTAAGGCAAAAAATATCTGGAGTGAAAGGATCAGCTCTTCTGAACTCAATGAGAGTTTTACCATTCACTTCAGTTCAGCCTGGATTTCACCTGCGCTTTCAGAAATGATCACAAAGGTATGCCCTACAGATTACAATGCACATATATACTAAGAATAGATTTAAAAGGCTACCCAAATTCCATTGCAGCACTAAGACCTAATCAGGCAAGGTACCTAAGCATGCATGTAACCTTAAGCACACAAACTGTCCCACTGACTACATATGGGATTGAGCACCTTGCTGAATAAGGGCCTTATTTTATAGGTGGCAATTTCTAGATTTGTTGGCTCCGCTGCTTCTTGGACTTTCCTGAATTTTAGCCACGAAACAGTTTTTTGCAATGTGCTTTTATAACATACCCAGAACTGTCACTTTTTTCTAAAGATCATTGGATGTCACATGGGATTCTATTGGCTGAATATTTTTTCATAAAATAGAGTTTTAATTTTAAAATGTAGACGAGGTCGTTTGGAGATGGGGTGGTAGAAATAGTGGCTCCATTCTCAGTTGCACCTTACCCCCATGGGATCTGCCCAGAGAGCCCACTTAACCTGTCCTGCAAGGATCACAGGAGTGTAGGAAAATCCTCTTGCAGAGCAGAGCTAGGGTAGAGGCTCCTGTGTCACCCCCACTCTCTTCTGCCAGTAGGGCAGGGGAAAGTGGGTGTCGCTGGAGAAAAGAGGCAGTGTTCTGGATGCCGCTTGGGACCCTAGCAACGGCTGTAAAGTGCAGCTGGCTTCAGGCTGCTCTAACAGATGCTGAGTGACTGATCCCGCACACCTCAGGCCCAGATTCAAGGGAGTTGCAAAGCGAACCTCGCTTATGCAGGCATAAAAATTCAGCCAGAACTCAGGATTGGGCCCAAACTTTTATCGCACAAATAAAGAGATCTACTGCAAATGAAGTGAACATTACTGACAGCTTCATAAAGCAATACATAATGCTTTATGAAAAATGATTCTGTACGGGCATTCAGTACCTACAATTCAGCTCCTACAATTCAGCTATAGCCTTCGATTCTTTTCTACACAAACTTTAAGCAAATTTTAAAACCCTTCACTTGTTTTACCCTGTACGTTATGACATAATCAAAGGATCCTGCAAGTTAGCTGGAGGCCAGAAAAAACATTGATAGATGTAATTCATAGTCCTAGCAGAAGCAGGAACTATAAACTTATGGTATATGGTAAAATAAAAGCCGGTGTACAATAAACAAAAATATCTCAGAAACACCATTCTCAATCCTTCTCAAATCATTTTACCCTTTCAGTATTGCCTTACCCATTAACTAATCTCAGTCACTGGAGCTGAATAAATAATTTATCTTATGAATTTAATCTCTTCCTCTGCTCTCATAACACACTGGAGCAGATGGCAATTTCCTAAATTTGATTAATCCTCTCCCCTCCCCAATTCTATGGACTGAGAGAAAACAATTCTCTTGCATTCGCTATTTGAGCTGTACTGGTAGTGGTAATTGGTCAGATGAGTCATGTGGTATCATTTCTGTCCCCTGACTGGATGAGTGAAAAAACCACAGACTAATTTGTAATTCACTTTCCATTAAAAATCATGTCAGTAAAACCCCAGTCTATGAATGTTTGCAGGAAGCAAACACAAAAAGTGCAGTAGAAGAGTTAAGCCAATTCATTTCAAAATTCTATTAAATATTTGTGGATAAATCTTTGTCCTTGTGTTGACGTCAGTACAGGTGCCAACTGTGATGGAGGTTTTTGTGATGTGAGAATGTCTTTATTTGGAAATGGACTGAGATCACTAGTAATTTTCACCCAGGTCACCAGATTGATAACAGTGCCACATACGTGTTCCACTTCTTTTTCCAACCATTTTAATAGTTAGGAATGTTTGGTATTAAAAATATTTGCAATGAACAACACAGTGACATAAACCCTGTCTAGAACTGCATCTGAACTTCTTTGGATCTTTAAATGGCTTAGCTGTAATTACAGAAACAAAATAAATGTTTGATTTTGTGACTATGAAAACATTCACACATTATTTTTGATTTATATGTTGTTACCATGCTGGATTTTCAAGTAGAAAGGGTGCCTAGAAATTACTGAAAAAGGTCATCTCTGCCTTTCTATCTGCAGCTAATGTAATAGAAAGCTTTCCACCTTAGAAAGACTCAAAGTCTGATTTGAAATTTCCCGTTGAATAGCTTTTCTGTATATAAATCTCACGAAGACACACTGATCCTTTAAACTTCAGCATTGATGCTGAAATTATGCTGTATGTCAAAATTACATCAAACAACTGCACTTATTCCCACCAGAAAAATTTGATTATTTCACCTCGCTTGCATTACATTTTTTCCCCATCATAATGCTGACTTTGAAATTCCCTTTAGGTCTGGACACCCAGGAGTGAACTTTTTTAAGTAAGTAGAAAAGAAAGCTTTCATTATATTTGATAACTTTTTTTCCTCCTTGATTTGAATGCTATAATTGAACTGGAAAGATATTACGAACTTCGTGTTTTGCCAATCTCCATGAAGGACACCTCTTAATTTCTCTGTCTTTTCAGTGAACCTTTTGAATTGATAAAAGTGGCTTTAAGGTATCTTCCCAAAGAGGACAACTGAGCAGATTCATTTTAACAATCTCTCCTTAAAGGACCCCATTTTCTTAATATTTCTAAATACAGGGCATTATCCTGCACCAACTGAAGTTAATAGGATTTTCTCAGTTGACTTCATTGGGATCAGGACTGGGTACAGAATCTTTCTCTCCTGCAGTCATGTGTATATTTCAGAACATTAATTGGTTTCTACATTTTCCCACCTAAAGAGAAAACATTTTGGAATAAGAGCTTAAAGTGTGACTAAATGTAGAGTATTAAAAATAAGTTATGTGTGTTCCAGAAATTCCATATTAGGTTGGATTCATGTCCCTAATAAAATGTGCTTTTCCCACTTGTTGCTTAGTTTAATAGGGAGTTTTATATAGTCACTGATTCTGCTATCTTTAATTTTCCCTACTATTAGTGATAAGTGGAACTCACTTGGGAAACCCTGAATAGATAGTTCATCTGTTTTCTATGAAGTTGTCTAATTCATCCAAACTGACTCTCATTATCAATGGAGAATTTAAAGGTGGGATTTGGTCGGTTAAAATTCTGTGAATTTAAGATATTTTAATATTAGTAATAAATTACCACATTATTAATACAAATAGTATGTTTAATATATTATGATCTCTTTGGAGAAGACAAGGAGCCCAATGTCAATCACCCCAACATGAAGGAAGAGCTGTATCATATAGGGCCAGATTCTGACCCTTTCACTCATGTGGAGTAGCAAAATCATTGGGTGCATTTCTGGCCCTGCTGAAATCAAAGGGGATATAATTTTACCCATTGACTTCAGTAGGATTTTCTCATAGAGTGAGGTGTTACTCCTATATGAGTAAGGATGTAAGAATCTGGCCCATAGATGGTAAGTGTGGAACTCCTGTGTGTCCGGCCATTATCTCTGTGTTGGTCTCCTTATCATGAATGGCCTATGGCAGATTATGCTGGTGCTTTGTACCTTCTTTCCCTAAGTACAGGAAAGCAGCACACTGGCTCTCTCTCAATAATTTCTGTAATAAATAAGTAACACAATCTATGTCCCCAATCCCGCAGAATGCTTTGTTTCACTCACTGAATAACCCCACTGAAGTCAATAGAACTATGCGTAGGATGAAATCCTGGCCCCACTGAAGCCAATAGCAAAACTCCCACTGACTTTCATGAGGCAAGGATTCCACCCTCAGTGCATAAAGTTAAGCATGTGTGGAACCCATTGCACTGCCAAAGCCTCTTCATGTACTCACTCATTCTGTTAGGTGCTTATATGGTCCGTATTACTGCAGAATCTGCACACCCCACAATCTCACTCATCAATCAGCCATGAGGTTGGGAAGAACTCTGATCCCCATTTTATTCCTGGGGATTAAAGCTGAGACACACCCAATGACTTGTTGAAGGTCACACAGGAAGCCTATGTTCGAGGATAGAACTGAACCCAGCTCTTTAGACTCCAGGCTAACACCCATATGATTGTCATCCTTCCTCCCAATCCATTTCCCTCCCTCTCCGGCTCTTCCTCTCCCAGTCTCCTGGGCATTGTGAAGTGAAAGGAAGCAGTTAAAAGCTCTGTGTTTGGCCTTCAGCCCTCTCCCCTCCTCCCTGCCTTATCTTGGGTCCTCGCAAATAAAATAAAGCATTACACAGTGATTTCCTTTGTACTCACAAAACCTCTCCTCCTCTGTCTCATTCTCCCTAATACACCCCCTTTGGATTCTGGACTCACTCCTCTCCTAAGTGTGTAGGAAATCACCCAATCTGAATTCACCTGCAAGCTTCAGCAGCTCCCCTCCATAAAGAGGTATTTGCATTTCCTGATGGCAAGGGAACCCAATTTTCTATGCCAGTGTTTCCCAAACGGTGGGTCCTGATCCACCAGTGCGAGAAGGGTCTAGATAGGTCGCCACCATCTCAAGTCTGCCCCGGACCGTGCAGTACCTGTCACTGTCTGCCATCGCTTCCTGGGGCTGCCCAGATATTCCCAGTGCTGACCCTGATCCCAAAGAGAAAGGTGCCAACTGGGGCTGCAGGAGTAGGGCAGACCTAGGAAAGCGAGAGCAAAGGGACTGGGGGAAGCTGAGAAGTGGTCTTTGAGACTGGATTGGGGAAACAGAAGGAAGCTAGAAGACCCTTTACTTTAAATGGTGCGCCACAGCCCTGTATGAGAGCTCCTAGCAACCAATGTCACTTCTTGAAATGTTGTGGAGAGAACCATCTATAGATAAGTAAGGCAGTGTGCATAAAAAGACAAAATGCACATTTAGCCTTATTAAAATGTTTGGGAACCACTGCCCTATGGTTTGATGCCAGTTGCTTGGGGTTGGTTTGTTTGTTTTTCTCTCTTTTTTTTGTTTTTTTCCTCCTTCCCTGGATTATTCTTCATCACAAGTAATTTCATTCCTGTGATGCAGAAGGAGATCCTGCCAGGAAAAAAAAAATCAGTTCGTTCACAAGCTTCCAGAGGTTTACTCAATATAGTTTGCCAGCGTCTCTGACAAACAGCTCACTGCTGTTTTATACAATGGATTATTTTTTTCCTTCGCATTTTCAAGCATGTGCTGTAGTTACAAACAGTAACATGGCCCTTTCAGATGTGACTAGCGCAGACATAAAATTGCTCGCCACTTGAATCTCTAAACAGGAGTATTCCAACCACGCAGAGACTTCTTCAGTAAATGGCACTGGTCAGATGAGAGATGCAGATGATATGTGAGTAGTGTGCCTTTTCTTCTCTGAGTCTGACCCATATCAGAAATACTACACAGGGAAGGGTTGGGATTTCATGGCAGTGCGAGAAAAAGTCTCTGTTTATTCTGAGTGCGCAGTCTAGAATGGCTAAACATGGGACCTGAACCCTCTGTGGACTTGTTAAATTGGGAGAAAGTTCCATTCTGGAAAACAGGTTAACTAACACGACATCAAACATATTTTGCTCTTTGCATGACAAAAACAGCCATGTTTAGTGGTGTGTTAGCTGGTTTGGTCAACCATGTTTATAAATCTGACTATCCTTGTCAACACTGAAAACATAAGCATGGTTAACATCATGTTTTCCAACATAAGACAGACAAGGGAGGTGACATGATACTAGTGAGATAATGAGAAATGTCCTTTGACAAACACAATTTGTCCATTAAAATGGCGTATATCCCGGTAATGATAATTTTCTTACACTGACCAGCACATAGTATCACAGAATGAATGCAGAGTACAATGTGTATATATATATATATATATATATATATATATATATATATATATAATGTACAACATAACATTTGAGTAGTCCATCTGAATTTTCCGTAATGTTTATAAAACTTCCAAAGGCATTGCAGCTGTTTCCCTTAATACAAACATCTCTTTAACAGCACTTCAGAAATCAGAGTTCAAAGTAATACCTGAAAAAAACCCAAGCATCTCTGCACTTTGTACTATAATAAATAGAGAGTTTTGATCCTTTATGGGTAGCTATAAGGAATATTATTTTTCCTGAATAGTTATTACAGGTGCAGGGAAACCAGCTACAGACATGATTTTCTAAGTTTCCATCCCATCTGTATACAAGTGCTGATGAAAAACACTGGAAACCATTCCCTTTGCAAACTGTTCTGCAACTATAGCTTATATTTTCAAGGGGGAAGAAGGCTCTTTTAGCTAAGGAAAGTTGTATTTGCCTAAGAGTTCATCTGCAAGTTTTTCTTTGTCACTTGAAGTCATGATACAGTAATTTCTATCGAAACTGATTGTGACATCACAAACCAAGTGTAGTGTGACTTCCATTGGGAGAATAAATAGCAAAGGCAGGGGAACTAAAAACAAAGGGTCTTTCTACCATGAATATGTACCAAATAGCAAAATCTGGGTCAGAAAAAGGCTTCCAATTTCTGAAAGACAAAATGACAGGCTGGATTACTTCTAAATACAGCAGACAATTGTTCAGTTTTTTACATATCCCATCAATGGCTCTTTAAACTGCATTGCAGGGAGGCCTGATTTGTAAAATGTTGTGCTCACATGTAACTGAGTGAATGCAATTAACTATAGGTGTGAGGAATGCACTTACACTTCCAAATGCCTGCCTGTGGATGTACATAGACATAACTTCCCTAGTCTGCACCCATAGTTTATTTTAACGGCAAAATTACAGGGCACAAAACAGGCGTCAGGTAGCCAGTGTGGTTTTCAGCGACAGCACGGTAAATGGGAGTCACTCCATGGAAATCAGTGGGGGGCCGCCCCAGGTTTAAAATGACGTCAGCGAGAAGCTGAAACGTACACCTCTGTAAGTGAGGATTTTAATGTTTACACTGGATTTGTTTGCTGGGTTATAACACAGAAGATACGGTGGTGTTGGTTTTTTAAAAAAAGAACATTATGAAGAATAAAAGAATAGACATGCACTTCAAAGAAAGCTTGTCACTATCAGCTGACCCAGGCCCAAAGGGCTCTCTCTAACTCCAAGCGCTCTGCTCTTGACAGATGTGACAGTAATCTCTGAACTTGTGATACCTGTCCCAAGGGGCCTTGTGCTATGCTGAAGGGCCCATTATTTATGGCTGATGCGATGGAATCTGATGCGATGCCCCAGCACAGTTGAAATCCGAAAGGGAGAAGAAAGGTTTAAGTTCAAGTTTGAAACAGAGACTGAAAGGGTAGTTCAGTGCAAATTGTGATCAGAGGAAGGTGGTGGGACCAAGACGAAGCATTTATTCCAGCTCCCATCCTTCCACCACCCCTTGTAACAATGGGTCAAAATGTTCCCTTCCAAGACCCATCTGCAGAGGAAACCATACCTTCCCCCATCCCATGCAGAAAAGGAACACTCCTGCTGACCTTGTGAAGGGCCCTCGACGGCACCAGGTCTTGCAAGGAGGGGGTGGGCTAGGACCAGGAAGAGTAAGGCTAGGGGAAGGGTATACCACGGGCATTGTCCCTACACTATTCCCATGGGGAGTCCTTTTTAACATTAACAAAGCTTGAGGCATTATAAACTTCTGGATGGAGCTACCCTACACGGTACAATCCACTTTGTCAGGGTAGATTCCAGAGGTGGCAGTGGGTGGGAGAATCCTTGGTAGCAGTATCTGGCAGGACAGAGACATGGCTCTGGCGCTACTGAAGATGCACTTGAACTCCACAAGACAAGTCTCTAGTAGATTTTGGGGGATCTTAGACTTCTGGATCCTGAACCCAAGGCTCTCCCAAACAGAGGGAAGAGGAGTGAATCCCCACCCTCCTGATGGAAGGATCCAGTGAAAGCTCTTTAGGATCAACCTTGATGAGTTTTCCCTCCTCCCTGATTCCTCCATCTGTTTTTCATCATGGCAAGTAGCAATCTTACCCATTAGGAGAGGTGAAGAAAAGCCTGCTTGTAGGCTACTGGCTTCCTCCAGCTGAAGCTGCCCAAATTCTTTCATGATTTCTGTGTAGCACCTTATGTCTGGGTGTGGGGGAGGGAAAGTTAGTGTGTGTTGAATTACAGAGAAAGAAATCTTATAAATTCCTTTCTATTTATATTCTCAAACCACTACACATAAATCCCGTAACCTCAGCTGCACTGCTTATAGCTTAGAGGGCCAAGAAAGAGGCGGAGCCACCGTGGCTTGTGCTGTAATTCTTTCAAGAACATTGAAAACATTTCCAAAAAGAAAAAAGGCAAGAAAACCAACACAGTTAAGCAGGGAGGATTTAATTCCTGCAGCACCCAAACACCTTGTTAGGAAGCAGAGTCCCCTACATTTGTTTTGCTATTGGGAATAACTCTCATTACTTGGGAGAAGATGTATTGGGCTGCCTTGGTGTCATAAACTGAGGCTGAGTGGATGCAGACAGATAAAAAACAGAGATGATCTTAGACATTTTTGAGAAAGGATGTTTTGTGTCTAAAATGCATAGTACATACAAGAACTGCCAAGTGTCCCAGTTCTGATGGGATAGTCTAGATCTACACAGTTCCGCTTAGTGTTGTGGAAGTTCCAACTGTGCCTTAAAGTAGCAATGCATCTATTCAGGGAAAGCCAGAGCACCACCAATTGATGTCTTAAGGATCATGGAATGCTAAAGGTAAAGAGAGAGGACTCTGGTGGATGATGGAAGCTCCAGATGCCCTCTACAGTAGCATGGTGTCCCATGGTATCACACCATTCAATAATAGGTTTTGATGTTATTCAGAGATAGGCACTTTCCATTGACAGTCTTCTCTACACAAATCTGCAAACATTCTTTTGGTCAATCGCTGTACAGTATGCTGCCAGGCTGAGACTACTAGAAGATACGAATGACCTGAGAGTATTGGCCAATGACTTTATTGCCCTTTACATTTACTACCCTTTACATTTAGCAGGGCTCCCAGAGGAGAAAAGTTTAATTTAATTCAAATACACTTTGCTACCCTCTTCAGAATGTAACCACTATTTTTAAATCTCTCCATTGATTTCAGTAAAGCACCAATTCAACATTTAGGATTTTACTGATTACTTTAAAAATACAGGTCCGGTTTATCATTTAAACATTTTGTCACTCACTTAGATCAAAAACTACTGTCTGCTAAGCTCTTGCTATAGAATCAACTGAAGTCATTTGGTCTCTGTGCCCTTTTCCTAGTGGCAAATACTTCAGAAAATATGTAGGGGAAAACAAAAACAAAACAAAATATTATTTATTGCTTTCGTAAAAAGCCAAAATTGGTCCAGTCTGAGGCACGAATGGATACTACTTTGCACCATACCTGTAGTGCCCTTGCATGTGAGAATTTGAAACCTCATAGACTCATGGATTTTGAGGTTAGATGGGTCCCTTGCTGTCATCTAGTCTGACCTCCTATAGGCTGCAGAATTTCACCAACGAGTTCCTACATCAAGCCCATAACTTCTGGTTGAACTAGACCAAACCCTTTAGAAAGGCATCTAGCCTTGAGTGTGGACAATCCACAATAACCCTAGATAAGTTGTTCCTATAGTTAATTATCCTTCTTGTAAAAAATGTGCCCCCCTAAATATTTTGGTGCTATTATATCAATTTTACAAATGGGTAAATCGAGGCACGGAAAGTTATAGCTTACCCAACTTAACAACAAAAGCTTATGCTCTAATACATCTGTTAGTCTATAAGGTGCCACAGGACTCTTTGTCTCCTTTTAAGATGGACAATAGACACATCAACTAACTGCCCATGCCCCCATGACATACTATTGGGTTTTTCAACTGCACCGTGACCATTGGCTAGAGAACTTCTGAAAGGAGGGCATCACACATAATGTCAGCTCCGCTACCAAGCAAGAAGCTCCCATGTCCATTCATACAGTACAAGGCCTGGAAAGCTCCCATGTCCATTCATACAGTACAAGGCCTGGAAAAATTACAAGTTGTGATGAAATTAAAAACATCCAAATTTTTAGCCATTCTCTGCTGATAAAAGCTCTATTATTACCAGTTACAAAGGGGGAAACTCAGCCAATTATAAGCTAATTCTGGCACATGCAAGGCCACAAGTAGAAGATAAGCCAACACTGCAGAGCTTGCAGCTGGAAACCCAGAAACTTGAAAATGAGCTGACTCATGGAAATATCCTTATATAAAATATCCAGTGGTTATTTTTCTCTGCCTCATTCCTGTATGTCTTAGGAATGATATATGAATTGCCTTATTTACTTTGTTCCATAAAACTTATTTTTTTATTAATGCACTGCCAGCACCAAAAAAAGTCTTGTGGGTTAGATTTTTTTTTTATTTTGCTGCAAGAAGCAAAAAAATAAAATTAAATAAATTTAAAAGGGCCAGCGAACCCCCGGTTGAATTTTATTATGCTTCCAAAAAGTTAGATTTGGTCCCGATTCTGCTTGCTCTTGATGTAAGTTATGAGTGATTCCACTTAATTCAGCCTGATGCAAAACTGGTCTGAATGAGCACAAAATCAGATTCACAGAATGTATACTCCCTTTAAAAAAAAACACCCCAGTTATAAGATACTATTGAGTTAAATAGATGGTGAGTGTTGATTACAAAAACAATTAAATAGGATGGCCAGACTCATCTAACAAGTTACAAAAGGCTTCATTTTTACATAGGCACACAGCTTAGGTAATTCAAATCTAAGAGCTAGATCCTCAACTGGTGTCAATCTATGTAGTTCTGTTGACTTCACTGGACCTATGTTGATACACACCAGCTTGAAGATATGTTTAAAACATATGTCAGTGCAATATCACCTATTTGAAATTATTGTTGTAAAGAGGAAATTATTGTTGTAAAGAGACAGTTATTTTGGGGGTAGTTTTTCCAGGGAAAATACCTCTATTAAATGCAAGGAACCAAATTCACAGAGTCCATTTACATCTCAACAAGCGGGGGGGGGGGGGGGGGCGGGCGGCGATTGGGAGAAGCTATCTAGTGAAAGAAGCAATGTTTCATGTGCCAGCTGTCAGCCTCAATGGCAGCAGGGTACATAATTAAAAAGAACATCATGTAACAGATAAATGCAGGATAGTAAGTACTCATTATACTATATATATATATAGTATATTATCTATTATTTGGGGCTAATAACTCTCTAATCTATTCAAGTTACTCTTTTGTCCATGTAGTTAGCTGTTTGGCATGCTCTAAATTCCCCAACATAAAATTTACTGGATGTTACAACTCCAACGTAATCTTGAAATTCTGTGCATTTCTTTGCAGTATATCATGCAACTAGGTAAAAGCACAACACTAAATCCTTAGCAAATGAAAGAAATGGGACGATAAAACCTTGTATTTTCCTTTTCCTGCCAGAAAAAAAATGTTTTTTAAATTTCTTTCTTACTTACTTTTAACATTTATTTCCATGTTTAGATTACTGTAATTCTGAGTGTTTCATAGGAGTATTCACAGCTGTCAAAAATACCCATTCTGCCTGATATTTTTATTCCCGTATGAAATATGTTTTCCCAGCTTGCTTAATTACAATGTTTTTTTTCAGTTAACCCCATAAACTGCTATTGTGAAAATCCTGTGATCATATGGGAGTAGCTGGTGTTTACTGTGACTGCTTCCCAATCTGCCTCATGGTATCCAGGTTTCAAAATGGACCATATTCAACCTCTCAAAGTGCTTCCAGCTCTGTGCACAGTGTACTGGAATCACCTCACCCACAACTGAAATTCAGCCACCTCTGTGGTGCAAACAGCTTAAAACTTCAGATGTTAACCTACATCACTCATCCTATGTTACTCCTCACTTTAAAAGCAAGGTTTGTGAGGAGATACATTTCCTTTCCCCTAAATGTGATGCCTTTAAAAATAAAATAAATATTTAACCCGTACCTACAAATGTAACCTGTGATAAAAAGGAACCCAAGTACCCAAGTGACTTAGAGGGCACCCAATTGCTGTATCTCCAAAAGGATTAGAAGTTAGAACAGTATTCATTTCAAAAAGCCACCCGGGATAAAGCAATAATACAGTGTTTCCTTGCTAGAATCTCTGCTGATGAGGAACTGTACAAGGATTTCACTGATAAGAGTTTACAGTTAGAAACTGTAGCAGCTGTATCAAAAATGAAACCAGATCACTGCTTCTGTCTTCGGCAAATTGTTTTTCAGCGCAACATTCTTCTGGGAGACAGAAAACATTTGCTGCAGGTTATCAAAATCTTACATTTTCTGTTAACCTAGACATGCTGCCAGCTAGCAAAGAAGTCACTCTTTGAAACGGGGGGGGGGGGGGGGGGCTGAGGGGGGGAGGGAGGGATTGCTGAGAATCGCTAACCGAAAGGTTGTAATAGAGGTGAGAGGCTGCTGGGATGGAGACAAATGTGCTGGGCTAGCAGCTTCCAATGCAAATCACACAAAAATATCTGCAGGTAACCAAGTAATCTGACCCCAGATTAAAGTGAGGGTTGGTTAGTGTATTTAGTAACTGAAACGAATACAGAGAAACCTTTCTCTGGGATTAGGCATTTTTAACTTAAAAACAACGAGCAATATTTTTGTGTGTCTTGTTTACATATCTTTCAAATGAAACATAAAACCCATCTCCTGCCCATTTGTGAACATTAAGGTCTCATGGCATTTGTCCAACATAGGGCTGTCAGCTTCAGTGTCCTGACAGCATTCCAGTTTGGGTAATTATATGGTGCTTATCTACATTCCCCCTACAGTTTCAAGTGGATATGGCATTCTTCACTCCCTATCCCAGACTGATGCTGTGTGCTGTGATACAGATAGTATGTCCACCCCAGAGGTAGCTGCATTTCAGTTCTCAGTGAGGTGATTCCAGTACACTATGTACAGAGTGGCAGCATTTTGAGACCTTTCAGCGTGAAAGATGCAGCAAAATCACAAACTGCTATTGTTATTAATAGATTCTCACAGGTTCTTCATGGACACTCCATTACAACAGGTCCAATTCTGCCCTTTAAAATGCACACTGAAGTCAATGAGAGTCAAATGCACATGCGTGACTGAAGAAGTTGGCTAGTGCGCACTGGGGTAGTGTAATATATAGTTAAGGGGTGGCATTTAAAAAACATGTTGAGATTTAAAAAGGAAAATCTTGCATTGACATTCAGAAGAGAGTAAGAGTGGAAAAAGCCTCATTAGCTTCTAAAATACTCATCCATATAGTGTGTGTGCATGTGTATGTCTGTGTCTGTGTGTCCCATCCCTACTAACATCTCCCGCTGAATTCCCAATGGGACTTCCATGCCTTAAATAATGGAAGAATCTGCTTATGTGGAGTTTTTCTATTGCCAAGCCCAAGAAACCAAAGCCAGACCTTGCTGAGTGTTTTATCTGAGGAAGGACATATGGTGGAAGACTTCCAGGTTTCAGACTCATCCAGCCTTGCCTCCTTATTATTATTATTTTTATTTTTAAAGATACATGTTTCTTATTATAAACAAGGTAACAATGAAATCAGAGCTAGGTACCCAATAAAATGTAGAAAAAGTGAGAATATCTTTGAGGATTCAGAGATCCAGGATTTGTATATGTTACACAGACTAGCCCAGTGTATGACTAAGCCAAGGTAGCACAACAGATGTGAGGGCAACTGCATACAGCAATTGCCCAAGGTAAAGCATTCAGTAGTAAGATTTTGTCAGACTCCAACATGAAAATTCATAGGTTCAGGATCTGCTCTCAGATGACTTCAATGGATTTTATGTTGGATTCACACTCCTGGGGTTGGAATTCTCATTCTGATGACTTATGATTGCCTATTGGACTGCAGTGCTGTACATGAAGGGGCAACACCTCTCTTCAGCATAAATTGGTTTAGGAGAGAGATTCTCTGCAGAGGTCAATAGGGATGGAAACGCTCTCACATTCCTGGAAGGACCAAAGTGCCTGCCTGGAGTCTACCCCTGCCACGAGTTGGTACCTAGTGTGTATGTGGTGCAGTCAAGTTGGCCATGACCCCACTCCTCCCTTATGATGCTCTGGATGGAACGCTTGGTTAGCACCACTTCATGGTATTATTAGATATATTTAAGCAATGGAATCTGCTCAGAGAAGACCATATGATGGCAAAAGGTGTCAGGGAGTGACAAGGTGTTACGAATGTAATGAGGCACATTCAACACAAATAAAATTGCTGAGTGGTACATACAAACCTAAAGTCTTTATAACACCAAGTCTCTTTCATTCCTAACACACACTTGCTGCAATGGCAATGCAGCACTCATTTCAGTGCTGCAAATTTGTTAATAGGTGGATAAAATAACTTAACTGACCTACCTGTAGAGTTTGTAAAATACCCATTAACGGGGTATGGATTGGTCCTTCCATAGTTAGATCTACCTGAGATTTAGAGGAGAGACAAGGTGGGTGAGGTAATATCTTGTATTGGATCAATTTCTGTTGGTGAAAGAGACATGCTTTCAAGCTCCACAGAGCTCTTTTTCAGGTCTGGGACCTGAAGTTGTTCTATTCAAAGATATTACCTCACCCACCTTGTGTCTCTCATATCCTGGGACCAACACAGCTACAACGCTGCACACAAAAATGGGATTTACAAGTCACTCTTGCAATGGATGCTTGATAACCCAGCCACTGACAAGATTTATCTGAGCCTAGCTAATGAAACTCATTTAGCCATTAGACTGTCACAATTATTCCATATTCCTAGCCAAGGGGACACCTGTAGCAGAGACACCTAGATGCTGTCACTGCAGCCAAAGGTTAATGCTTCCACCTGAGAGGATTTTAACAGTAATCCATCGTTCTGCAATTTCTAGGAAATGGACTAATGCTGAGGGATGGATTCTGACATGTGTACTCAGTGAGTGTTGCAATGGCCGGAATGGGATCAGCCGTGAAGTAAAGTGCTTCTCAACAAGGACAAGGTGTCGGAATCTGGCCAATAGGCACATAAAGCAAGTTAATTAAGGGTTGCCCATCCAGCTCCCATTGATGTCCAGGGGAGTACGTCCATTGGCTTCAGTAAGGTCTGGGTCAAGCCCTACATCCTTTTATATTAGAGCTGAGTTATACTTGGTCTACATAGTTTTAAATACACATCTCCAAAAAAAATTTTTTTTTAAAGGACATCCAATTATTTACAAAGAAAACACTTTCTAGCAGGCAGACAAATCTTTAAGATAAACAGCCTCTGATATGCATTCAGAAAAATCTTTCCTTTTTCCCCCTGCCTCCATTTTTATCCCACTTGATCTGAAAATTAGACAGGATTAAGCATTCAGAAGCCAGAAACATACAAAGATAGAAAAAAGCAGCATTGTTAAGAATGTGGTATTGCAATATTTATTACTGCCGAGATAGAAAAAACAATGGAGCACTGGGGAGGGGGGAGAAGGCGAAATCTTAATGTCGTACAGATTTTTAAATACGGCATCTTTAGGTTACCTTGAGGTGACAATTTCTAAATGTAGTCAAAACTCTATAATAAGATAAGCAAAAACCAGGCCTCAATTTTAGTTCATGAACTCCCCTGCCAGTGACAAAATATGCTATTAGTGGCCTCAACACAATTGTGAAAATATCCCTTACTTACAATTTAACGTGCTTTGTTGTTGTTGTTGTTGAGCTAAAAATTACAAAGCCCTGGATTTTGTCGTTCTTGCAATCTATTCTTTTCCCCTGACTTCCTGTTTTCATGAAATTTTAATCAGGCATTTAAAATAAATAGCTATGCAGAGTCTCTATGCCTCTTTGAATGCTTGGGATGGATGTTTTGGGTAAAGTGATAGTCCAGAGACCTTGAAAGCATTTAATCCCATTCTGATTTGGCAAGACAACAGAAAATTAAAACACTGCTCTTTCCACTGCTAGGAACCCTGCAGAGATTTGGGGGCAGGGGGAGGGGAAGAAAAAAGTCTTGTGAATGTGACAAAACAATGAACTCGGTCTGTCTCATTCTCCCTACCACAAATATTGACAAAAATTAGACCAATTTAGAAAGGCAGCTCTATAAAATAAATAGATAAATTGCCCCTATGAAAAATGCAGATGCAGATGGAGCTAGAGACACGGGGGGACAATAGCTCAGTGGTTTGAGCATTGGCCCGCTAAACCCCGGGTTGAGAGTTTAATCCTTAAGGGGGCCATTTAGGGGTATGATTCAATTGGGGACTGGTCCTGCTTTGCGCAGGGGTTGGACTAGATAATCTCCTGAGGTCCCTTCCAACCCTGATATTCTATGATAAGGCTGCAGTCATGTCTTTCTTTAAATCTCCATTTAGTGAAAAGCTAATCATTAAAGATCTCACACAAACGATGCTGGTGAGGCAAAGGGCATTTTGCCCAAGAAAAGATTGCTAGATCTGGCCCCAAAAGCTGTGCTGTTGCTACTCTCCAATACCAGAGCAGTTTCTATTTAGCCCATTTAACACTATTCATATGGATCCTAATAAACTAAGCAGTCTGGGATGCAAAAATGCCTAGATTAAAAAAACTAAGCAGCACCAGTTGGGAAAATAGGGCCAGATCCTGAGATTGTGGTAACTCAATCTGGCCCTTAATATACTAATATTAATAATAGTAAAAGGTAAAAACTGCAGACAGGTTTAGGAAATACGAGAAATGAGAGAGAAAAGCTACTGGAGTTTAAATGCTCACTGGCTCAGGTATTAATGAAGTTGACATGATTTGATATGAGAGTCCTTGACCTCAGAACACTGTTAATCCCAATGTCCGAGATTTATTTAAATTTAACCACCTGTATTTTTATCATATATAACAACAGGAGCTGATTGGTGAAGCATATGTAGTGTTCTATTGTATATATATTGTAAAAAAAATACACATGTTGCCCAACCAATTATTACCATGTTAAATTTCTAGTTGGAAAGCAATCATCTTTCATGAACGTGCTTTGCTGGCTAACTCTGTTTAAATTGGATGGGTTTAATCAAAGAAGTACCTACAGACTCCCATGTGTTTTAGAAATGCTTCACTTCCAATGGCACAAAGGTCCCCTGGCACCAGGTTTATGCTTGAAACAGGGGAAGTTGGGGAGGTTGATTCTATAGGTTTGGACACTGCTCATTTCTAACAGGGAGGAAAGAGTTCACACTCAGCTGCTGCCTTAGAAAAGAAGCGAGGGCAGCTAAATCACAAAGTAAACTTACAACGGCAGCTTATAAAAATGAGGGAGATGTAGCTGCTTTTTAGAGATGTGAATGAAAGTAAGAGGATTAGGGAGCCCTCTTGAGAGGAGACATACTTGGCAGTGCTCGCAAGATGGCACAAGCAATATTTTCTGTCAAGAACAATAGGAAAGAATAAAGACGATAACTTCAAGGAGTCCATTTTTAAGGCGTAATTTCCAATTCATTGGGGTCCCCTTTCCCTGAGTTTTGCTTTACTCTCTTGTTTCATCTTGCGGCTATTTATACAATCTGAGTACAAGCAGAAGTGCCAGGAACACCCCCACACACACACACACATACACACACACACAAGCAGGTTTCATATTCTTGCAGTGCAATCCTACCAGTAAGTGCAGGAAGCATAGTTTACACAGTTGGATACATATTGCACCACTGTGAACCATCGGCAGAAATCTTCACAATGGCCAGTTAGCCAGCCTGTCTCTGGCAGGGCCCCTGACTTTTATATATCAAATGAACAAAAATATTCCAAGCAAAGCAAAACAGAGTAAATCTTGGCTCCTTATCCTTTAGAATACATAGGAAGCTGGGCATAGTTGCTAATGTTTACTGAGCTCTCTATCCAAGGTACATCATCACGAAGTTTATTAATCACAAACAGTGTTCTAATGGTGGCTTAGTTTTTGTTTCAAACAAAGAATTTGATTTCTGCAAGAAGAGATTTGTCTGAAAGGCAGAAAGAGATGCAGCATAAAGGCTGCAGCAGAAAAGCTTTTTCCAGTCATTTCCAACAATATATTTTGGAACAGTTCCCAGTCAACAGCCAGATTAGCTGCCTTTGGTTCACATTTTACATTGTTTGCTAGCTGGGGAACCTCTGAAAAGCAGGATCTCTTCATACTGTTTGGTTGCAGCAAAGCTATTCAGTCCTATCGCATATGATAGCACTTGTGTAGGATTTCCCTTCACTGGCATATTTATAGGGTCTTGTAGAGCTCCTCTGTAGCTCATTGCCAGCATGAGGAAATCAAGCTGTCAGTAGTTTCTATTTTTGTCCCTACCTATAGTTTCGGTAATGACAAGTGAGTGAGACAACATATGCATTTCTTATCTACAAGAAAAAACTACTGTCCTCCTTCGGAGTCTTATATCTGTGCTACAACCTATTTTCTTAAGGCTTCAGATTATGTTAGCTGATAGTTAACACATATAAGACCTGGTCAGGTGCAATTGTTCCGAGGCATCAGTAGAACCAAAAGAAGCAAAGTCGCTACATTCAAAAATGCTTGGTGCTTTTCTTTCTTCTATTAAAAAAAAAATCTCCCTGGGAAATAGCATTTACTGTATGGAATCCCAGCATGTATCATGCTTTGATCAGCACACACATTCAGGCAAATGAGGATTGTTCTGTTGAGAATAAGAGAGCTTCTGATTATATTTGACACCCTGTTCTTGACCTCAACACGATTAACCCACTGCTGTCGCTAATGCTGGAGTTGTTTAAACGGGTGCAGATAATAAAGAGCCAAAACTGATGATCTGCCAGATACTGCCACAGCTTTATCAAACGGATTCAGAGTAAATGAAAGGGATCTCAGTGATCAACACTGTAGCTAATACAGGGACAATGTGTAACAACAGCTGCTTAATTATTAAGGCTAGCTGTGCATCAGCTGCAATCTTCCCTGTGGATGGGAACTTTAACAATGCTTCAAACATTGCAGCACGGGTGATGGTTACCCTACAAATACCTAAGTTAGCAAGCTAGATGCACCCACCAGCACTCCCACCTATGATATCCTTTATCAGCGTCAGATGACTTTGTCTTTCAAAGTAGTGCTAGGAAAGGCAGGCACCTCCCCGCCCCCACCCCTCCATCACTTGCAACTACTCTGGCTTGACAGCGTCAAGGAATTTACAGCCTTAGACATGACTGCACCAGATCTTCAATGACAGCTAATAAAACAGAACTATACCCCACCGCTTTGTAAAGGGGCAGCTCCAGACACTTTTACAGATTATACTTATTTACATGTGAGAAAGACGTTGAGCTTTAACAAAGACTCGTCAGGAAAACTGAAGAGCCAGATAACGAGAAAAATGTTCTTTTTCAATTTCATTTCCCCCAGCCCAGAAACGCAGATGTGTATTACTTGTTTGTTCACATTCAGGAACTGTATGCTGTTTGGCAGGACTATGTACACACTTCAAAGTCCAAACTTCAGCCACTCATGGGTCTCTCTCCAGAAAGATTTAACTTTCTATTATTATTTTTTTGGAATCTGCCCGGGGTTCAGTATTCCATGCTACATCAGGAAGAAGCAGGATGAAGTTAAGGGAAGTGTGTGCCGGCGAACAGGGCTACAGTGTAAATAAAAACAGAAAAGACGTTAAAAATAGAAAAAGGTGACATCATCAATTCCTCGCCCTTGTATGAGCGGGGTACTAGTACAGATCTGGTGGGGCTGTCTGACCTCCAGTTATTTTGTACTCCTGAAAATCACCCTCTTACATGGCTACATTCTAACAAGCAAATGTCCTGGCTTCCATGAAGCAGCTCATGAAAAGATGGTCTGTACAGTCTCTCTGGTAGTGCTCAGAATAACATAATCAAGACAAAGGGAAACACATTTTTCTAATGCTAGGTCCTGCTTTTGCTAATTTGGTTTTAATTGTGCAGAGGGGAGAACCCGGGAGCAGCGTGAGGCTAAAGTCGGTGTAAGTCCGCCTGCCAGGGGATTCATGGGGCAGAATGGTACGCACATAACCAGTGCAGAAAGCTACCATGGGAAGAAAAATAAAACAATGGAGCCATTTATTGCTTGAACAGTGTCTGAACGAACCCATTCTGTTAAAGTAATACAAACCCATAACGCCTTCCTGTGTCTTTTAGCATTTGGATCATTACTAACACAGCTAGAGGGGCCCGGTTTCCAGAGGCACTGAGCACCCATAGCTCCCATTGAGAGCCACAAGCTCAGCACCCTTGAAAGTCATCTCCTAATGATGAACTGGGGTGACAGAGAGATCATAATTTGGCTGGGAGACTCCTAAAAATCCATCAACCCATTTCTGGCCAGGCTGTGGGATTTATCTGCTGGGACCATTTAAATCCAAGAAACAGAAGGAGGTATTTTTTTAATGCAAGATTCTGTTCTTTTTTTAAACATGAGTTATTCCAGGCAATGCAGTTGGCCTGAAATAGTTATCAGTTACAAAAGCAGGGCTCCTCATATCTTGTCTCCTTGTGCAATGCAAAGAAGATCCTCCCGCTGAGCTCCAGAGTAGGGGGAAAGCTATTAATTAAAAATAATTCTTCACATTGAGGGTTGCTGCCTAAAGCTCAGTTAATATTAAGGAAATTCCAGCAGTTCACTCCCTGATGTCAGAATCTTATTTTGCTACGTTTTTTCGAAAGCAAGAGAATATGAACTAAGACTGAACGTCTCTGTCCCCCCTCCACCAAAATGTAGGCCTCAGCCTTTTTTTCCCTTGGGGTGATGGTTCTATAAATGACACAGAACTGTCAGCCTGAGCTGCTGGAGAACAGAAAGAGGGATTATTTGGCTTCCACCTTTGTCTCGTTTATCGCCCCACGAAGTTAGAACTCAGGGCTTCTTGTGATCATTGTCAACCTACCAAGCGGATTAATACCAGTCAGAAGAAAATGGAGAAATGAGTTTGCTTGACCATTAGTGTCATCCTTCAGATCGGAAGGAACGTCCGATCCCACCCGTCCATACGCACGCCGTTCAAACGCCATTCTGCTTCACTGCTGCATTGCATTGCATCTCCTCTTCTCCATGCATCTGCCCTGGATTTTCTAACTCAGCAGCCTACAGCTAGGTTCCTTAATCCATATTTGGCCACTGATTGTCAGAGGTACTGAGCACTCGCAGCTCCCATTGCAGTCAGTGGGATCTGGGACTTTTCCATAAAGATGTTTCTAACCCAAATCAGAATACGGTAAAAGAGGGCTTTCCCTTTAGTATCTCTAGCATTATTGGATGCCTCTTCCGTAGTGCCAACTAACCTAACATGCAGAGTGCGTGCAGGCAGTATCCGCCTCCATATATTGAGAGAATGCCAGAGGCACCAGCTCCAGTTATATGCAAGCGAGCAGAAATACTCTCCAAGTAGTTTCTTATGTGCATTGGTTCCTTGGCTGCTGGGAGCTATAGATTCTGGGAATGGCTTTGCGCTGCAGTTTTCAGAGACATGGCTGTGCCAAAAAACTTCCATTTCCTCTCCCCAAAAGCCAGGATAGGAATCCTTTTCCCCCCAGCTCCTTCCCCCTCACCCTCGGAGGAAACACCCTCCCTCCTCAACTCTCACTACAGAAGACAACTGAAATACCAGTGTCCAGAGTCCAGTTTGGTAAGCAACAGGTATTGTAAACATCTTACCACACAGGCTGACAGGTGTGTGGAGCTGGGAAAAACTGGGTTTTTGAATTCACTCCATAAGAAACCGACCTTAAAAACAGGTTTTAAAATGAAAAGTCGTTATAAATAGCAGTATTGTCAACTCTATTGATTTCAACACAAGTTTCATGATGTTTTGGTGAGACAAGGCAGGCGAGGTAATATCTCATATCGGACCAACTTCTGTTGGTGAGATAGACAAGCTTTTAAGCTTACACAGAGCTTGAAAGCTTGTGTCTTTCACATGCATAAGCTGGTCCAAGAAAAGATATTATCTTACCTAGCTTGTCTCTCTAATATCCTGGGACCAACGCAGCTACAACATCTCTTCTATAGGACAGTTCCAAAAGCCAGTTATATAGGCCAGATCCTTAACTGATGTCAAACGGAGATATGATAATTTATACCTGCTGAGGCTCTGGTCACACAGGCTTTTAGGTTCTTAGTTTTCTAGAACCTTCTTTGTTTCAAACCTATTAAATTTGATTGGATTTTCCCACACACAGATTGGAAGGGCTGAGACAGTGCAAAAATGAAAACGAAAGTTAAATAAACTTTTTTTCAAACCCCAAAAAGTTCTGCTTGGGTTCTTTTCTGCTTTGGGCAAAGATTCAAGTTAGGCCTTACTCCACCTATCCCATTTCAGCCATGCCTAACAGATGACAGTTCTGTTGCAAATGACTTTTACATAGCCCCTTTCATCAGAAATCTCAAAGCATCTTATAATAAACACTTAGTTTTTCAGGTATATTATCTTAGGAGCCAGGTCCAATTAAAAACAAAATCTGTCCAGTTTCCACACTAGACCTGAGAAATCTTGCTTTCCTTGTTTTACTGAGCTCATACAACTTGCATGGCCTTCTGAAGCATAGAATGCGGACAGATTATTTTACTGAATTCTAGTTTTAGCCATTTCAAACTACAACATGATGAAATTCAATGTACCAGCTGTCAGCACAGAGGACTCCTTTTATTCACAAAAATGTTTTAAATCTGTTACTTTCACTTCCAGAGCTTCAAAAAAGAAATTCATTTCTATTGAACATGATTTCAAATTTCTTTTAGAAATTCATTAGGCCAAAAAAGGCTCAATTAAAACCATTCATATACTTGCTGGGCACTCATTCTTCAGCATTTCTAGTATTTGGGAGGGGGGCGCGGGGGGGGGGGGGAATGAACCTTTCTAAATGCTTGTTTCTACTGAACTAAATAAAGGTTACAAAGAGTACTGACCAAGACAGCATACAACAAGAGACAGAAGATTGCCCACAGCATTACATCTTTCCACACAAATGTAAAATGCTTTATATCAAAAAAGGATCTCACTACGGAAGAGCACCAAACATGTTCACCTCATGGTAAGGCCAGCCCTGAGTAAATTAAACAGGATTTGATTCTAGGGGAGAAATGCAAATGCATTTCACTAAATGTTTTAAGGAGACAAAATGTCACTACTGAATGTGAATATTCCGCATGCACAATAATTTCATTGCGTTTTCTATCACACTCCAATTTCTCCATTTATTTTCAATCCACTTAGCCACTCTATGATGAAGTTCAAATAATGTTTGCACAGCAACAACCAAAGGGAGGGAGTTGGTGGTAGAACTGATCACAAACTTTCTCTGAGAAGCTTTTGTGCTCACTCTGTACTTGGAACGCACTAGTTGGTGAAACGTACTGAATACAACTAACCCTCAAGGGAAATGCTGATTGGGGCTGAAATCACTTGTAACTTTTAGGCTCTGTTCTTTTGTTATTTTAATTCTGCATGATTTCTGGATGCAGTGTGACATTTGGAAACATGAGAATATATGACTGGCATCTGTGCTTGCGTCTAAACACACCAAATATTGAGCCCACAATTTTAAGCAGTGGAAATGGCGTTTCTCTTTTCGGCTCAGATAAGGGAAAGATTGCAAGTAGCTTACACATTACATGGTGTTTCCCAACAGTCTCCATCAGCTCCTAACAGCCAGGAACAGGTATGTTCCTAATACTTGGGAAACATGTTTATTAACGGTTTATCTGTAAATAGGATAAAGTAGTGAGAAAGGGTGAAAATAAATAATTTCTATGTCTCTGCGGTAGTGGAAACCAGGCAACCTCATCCCCTGGTGTGGGAGGGGTTTGCACAGAGGGCAATATGCATGATTTACCCACTGGCCCTGAGCTCGACAGGAAAATCCCAGGATCTTGAGACACAGGGGACTTGGCCTTCCATGTGAAGACAGAAAAGTAGCAGGGGGCCTGGAGTGGAAAGGGACAGGTTCCCTATCCTTGCCTAAGCAGTCCAATCTCACTCTGAGGAGGTAGAAAGCAGGATACAGGCATTAATTTACTCCCAGGGAATCTCCAGAGGCAATTTTTTTACAAGGTTGCCCAAGAGACCATGCAGCATGGAACATCTATCTCCTTCCCATATAGCTTCCCATCTATCTATGCTTCCCATATAGCTGCCCCTTCACCCCGAACACACAGACCTCCAGCTTGACAGTGTTCGCATGGACGTGGTTCCTCGGCTTTGGGGGAGAAGGGAAAATGATGCCTCCTAAGCTATGCTCCCCAACTGCTCACGTACTAGTCGGATCTGGCAACTTTTTATGCTACTATATTATCCACTGTGAGGTTCCGGAGTGGACACGATGTAGCCCATTATAGTAACACCTCATGCTATCCTCACCGCCACCTCTTGTGCTGCTAAGACAACTACCTGCATGATTATTGTTGTATGTACTAGAGAGTTTCAGTGCTGGTCAGATTCACAGAGAGCACTTCACATTTGCCCTGGGGCAGTCCTGTAACTAGGGCACTTGCCTTTTCTGACAGGTACATTTCCTTCTAACACGTCATCCTGCACTCAGTCATGATGGGTTAGCCACTAAGTTTGGAGACACAACTACACACACACCTTGTACTTTATAGCAGCATATATCACTTCGTAGTGGACCATTCGTGCTGATCAGTGTAATGACTTGCATCATAGGTCATGCTCAGGGATTTAATTTTGGACCTTCAGCACCAACAAGCTCAAGCTTAACTACATGAGCTACAGGGGTAACTCCTTTAACTGGTACCAGTAGTAGGGTCTCATTCTTTCTGTGGACCTGCCATGAGAGGTGAAGTTTAACACAAGTGCCTGTAACAGAAATTACAGAGGACAATACTGCAGCATGCTTAGCTTCCAGGAAATCATCCACAAATTGACAACAAACAGGGCATATCTCTTTTATGACAGAGTTCCAGATTCTTCAGGGGAGGTCGTCAGATCTTAGAAGACTTTGAATATCTTTCTAACTCTCCAGCATATGTCCCAAGAGACAGTTTCCACCCAACCAGGATTAAAAGGCAATACATCCACATGTAATTTGAGAGGGTGGAAATGTCTCGTTTTTAAGCAAGGAGTGATCTCCATCCATTAAATTGTTAGCTCTTCAAGGCAGAGGACTGTTTCTTACAAGGTGTGTGTACAGTGGCAGGCTAGCATGATGTGGCCCTGCCCCATTTGAAATTTCTAGGCACTGCCACATGACAAGTAATAAACAATGATCTAAGAATGTCACCCAAGCGTTTTAGACTTAAAAGCCAGACATTTCAAGTACTTTCAACACTGATAGGAAATTCCATCAGATGCCAGGCAGCTTCCCCTTTCCTAAATTGATATTAATTTTTAACTTTTCTTCCTATCTCTCCAATCACTTTTTAAACTCTTCTATTTCACTACAAGTCATCTAGATGCCATCTGTTGAACGGGAGAGTGACAGAAAGACTAAATAACACATAGACCCAGGGTTACAGATGCTACATTTTGACAACACTCAGTAGTATAAGGCTGGGGGAACAGATGAATAATTACTTTTGCCTAAACTAAATCAGTTATTATTCTTTACATGTCTGACCACCGGCTGAATCTATTTCCATAAATACATTGGTTTAGTCTAGGCTAATTCAAACAAACTAGGTAGACAAATACTCGACAAGCCAGTAACGAAATGGTTTCTCTGATCACTCTAGCTAGAGTATGTCAATCCTAAATTCTGATTGCTTTTCTGGCACTTCTTTAGTTGGAAAGATATAAACAACCATGAAAGCAACTTCTTTTCAATTAAATTCAAACACACACTTATTGCAAAAAGAGTAACACAGGCAGCGCAGAGGGGGAGGGGGGGATGAATCAGAACGAAGCAGCATAATGCGACGGCAAATGCAACGCCATTTTCGTTCTTTGGCTCCTCAATGGTTCAGGTACAGAGCATTCTCCTTACTGTATAGTACAGGGGGCAGGGGAAGGGACACATTTCCATCTTTCAAGGTGAGGAATATTCCAGATGGATTGATTTTTAACTTGAATCCTAGATTTTTACAAGCCTTTTACAACTTATGCTAATCACTTGAGTTTGGTGTGGTGGGAAATATATGTACGCTATTGCAGAGGACAAAAACGTCCTAAATCTTAGAGGCAATTCTTTGACCTCAATGAATTTAGTCTGAAAACATTTGTTACATGATGAAAAGCTGTGTGGGAATGCTAATAACACTCTCAAAGGGTTAATGATGCCTAACTGATTGGCACTAAAAACTGGATTTCATTTGGTACAGTGACAGAGAAGCTCTGCCACCATGAGTACACGTCCATGCCCACATTATTACAGGACAATTTAGGTCATCTTATTTTAAATTTCATGGCTCTGTAACATAGATGTAGATCAAAGTCAGTGAGGCAAATGATGATTTTTTTCATAGTGGGATTTTTATAGTCTTGATCTTGAAAATATGCTTTGGCCCAAGCTGTCTATCAAATTCTGTGAATTAGCCAAAGAAGTTTGTGTTGTTGCCGAGATGTAATTAGAATTAAAAAAAAAAAAAAAAAAAAAAGCAGGGAGCTTTCAGGATAAGATATAGCTGGGTTGTGGTAGCAATTTCCATTTTATAAAGATTGGAATCATAAACTGTTCTATTTTGGCAACATACAAATATTAAAATGGTGAGCTTTCATATTTAGACACAGCTAATAGATTTAAGTAAAAATATATGTGTGTACATATATATGTGTATCTTCAAAATAGCAAATAGATATGTATATTTACTATGTATAAGTGCATATGTCCGCCTCTATATACACACGTTATTGATTTCAAGCACTTCATTAACATGATTGTAACACACAGAATTAGAGTCACATACAAAGCAATTCTTTATTTTAATAAACAGATCATTAATTTGATATAGTGGTTGTTTTCTTTGTTAGATTTGATTTATCTGTCACTTTCATTTCCAGATTTGATTTACTGGTCAATTTCTTTTCAAGATTTGATTTACTGGCCAATTTCTTTTCAAGATTTGATTAAAGCACATCACATAAGTCCTTTCCGATCTATTTCTAAATATCAGATATAGATCTAATATGGATCTTTAAAGACTTAACTCCAAAACTTTCTTGATCAATCATTTTTCTTTTCTATCTGGAGCTAGTCCCTATTATATATTAATATAATCTGAATCAGATAAAACAACCATTTACAGAAGACACAAAAATAGCACATAAAGTTTTATAATAAATTTCACATGGTGATGGTTTAGAAGAGAATTAATAGATTATAAGGCATTAACACCAACTAGGTAAAATTTGAGATTAGATTTAACATTTTTGTACTCTAGAATTACATATGCATCAGAAAATAACCAACAGAAGGGAACTGGGTTTATACCACTGCTTTTGCTCTAAAGACACGAGATGAGACCTTGACATAAGGTATAGAGCTTTACCTTAATGAACAAGATAACTAGTACCAAAGTGACTGTTTCAGTAAACAAAGCATCCGTGATACACCAAACAACAGAAATGGACTCTTTGGGTCCAATCCTTCACCCACTGAAATCAGTGGGAATTTGAGACCCTATAACATGCTTGCTTGTTTTCTTTTTGACATAAGGGACCCTGGGAAGTACAATGGAATTGTTCTTATCCAAAAATGCAAGGGGAACTTTAGCATCTTCCTGGAGTGATGGGACTCCTTTTAATGTCTCATCCAAAGGACCACAACTCTCATTCTGAATTCTCCTACTCAGTACTGCATTGTAGTGTCAGAGCTGGTATGATCCCAAGCAACCTTGGAGCAGCGAGACCCAAGACTTTCTGCCGTTGAGAGAAGAATGCTATCAACTAAGCAATGCTAATATCATCCCACTGATATGAAGCAAAGATCCATTTTTCCCTAGTGGATCTTCATACCCACTTGTGGTGTGACCCTGTAAGATCTGACCAGACCAACCAGGTCAGGCCAGATCAATTCTCAAATGAGAGTCCTCTAAGGAGCCCTGCAGGAGGCAACTATTAGAGAGTCAGTAAGTAGTGCTCTTCCCCCGAATCAGCTCCGAGCCAAAGACCCAGCACGGTGTTATGGGGGTTTGTGCTTCTGGACTGGCTATCTTTACAATGAGATACGCAGCTGAGGGAGTTTTACATCCCAAAGACTGAGGTAATTAAATTCCGCCTTGCTAAATTCCCTCTGCATCCTCGACATGATACAGGAGTATTATTCACTTCCTAAACTGCCCCAAACTGATGGGAGATGCTGAACTAGACTGTTAAACAGCTGTTGCATTCTACTGGTCGGTGAAATGATCCATAGCCATCCATCCCTCACCTGCGTCTCAGGGGTGTTTTGAAGCCTAATTGATGAATATTTGGAAAGATAAAAGGTACCCAGGAAGTGCAAAGCATTATTACTTCCCTGTTGGGCATGATCTAAATTTTCTCTGGGTAAACCATATGACTTGGGAATTCAATCAATATCATGTGGCTCTGTGTCTTTCTGCATTAGATATCTAACTGGTACCTACGACTAAAGGGCCTTGTCCTGCACAGTGATGACCACTTCCCAGGAGGGACTCAGCATCTTAATCTCCCACTACTCCAGTGGGAATTGATGGCACTTGCCACACAGCAGGAGGCGCTCAGCAAATCGCAGGATCAGGTCCAACATAAATAACATTCATACCATGTCCTAATAGGCCCATATCATGTATTCATTAAGGGCCTAGGCCAACTCTCACGGAACCCAAAGGGAGCCTTCCCCTTGACTTCAGTGGGAGTTGCATCAGGTCCCAAAAAGGGGGAGGGGGAGGGAGAACATGCAGAGATCCCTGGTGGGGAGCAGTGTTCTTTAAGGATATTTACATGGTTTCCGTCTATCTATGCTGCTAGCTATAAAAGCAAGGAATTTGCAAAGAGACACAGAGGCGTATGCACTTTGCATGACACTAAGCAAAATGTAAAGAAACAGGCTCTTCCAATATCTATATCTGTGACCTTATCTGCTAAAAGCTTTGCAATAAACAGACATTGCATCCACATTTTGGGGGGGCTAATTTCTTAGCCAAAATATGTAGATTCTTCACAATTGTGCATTTTTCTTTTTCTTTCCCCCAACAAGTCCTTTTTTATTGCAGAGAGGACAGACTTTTGGCACCGCAGCCAACGGGCACTAACACATACAAAGAGGCAAGACTACAAATTCACAGGACCAAAGCCTGCAAAAGGTAAGACAAACATAGGAGAGACAAGCCAAGAAAGGGAAAACATAAAACTCCTTTTGCATTGTCCTCGGTAGCTGGTACATGGGGCCTCACAGCCCTTCTGGTTTGAATTTTCTTGCAGAAGTTTAACAAATTTTCTAATTTTAACAAAACTAAGAGTGTTGCTCTGTGGGGATGATACTCTTAGAAGGATTACTGTTTCCTATTGGACTCTGTTTCCCTGAGGAAAAGGTCACACAGTTACCAGGACACATATCAGAAGTTAATTATATTGAAATGTAGTTAGGGTTTTAGCAAGGCTCAACTTGCGACAGGAGAGAGTAGCACAGTCATTCTTGACATGAATACGTGCCCACAACACTCATGGAAATCATTCTGGTCACTCAAATAACCATGACCCAGATCATCTGGGATATGAGATTACAGCTGATATATAGCCTGCACCTCTATTTTCCCACTTCAGGGGACTTCTGTAGGCAAATCATGTCTCGTAGAGCCACCTCAGGAGGGGACCTGCCATCTGCAGATCTCTCCACTTCAGCACAGAAGGAGGACACAGCCACCACCACAGCACTAAACCTCCCTGTCCTGACAATGCCTCTCCATGCAGAGTCCACACTGGGAGAAGCCAGGGAAGACTCATCAGGCTTGGGCAGGGGAATGGACAGGTCAGGAGAAACAAATCCTCCCCTACTCTGGTCCTGCAGAATTAGTCAAACAGGATAATACGGCCAAGGACGTCAAGCTCCAGCTCCGGGACCCCTGTACCAACCGCAGCCAGCAGAAGGCCCTACTGATGCAACTCCAATGGAGCTGTGCTGCCAAGAAGACAGAGGGCGCCCATTGGCTAGAGCCAGTGTTCAGGTCTGAGGATCTCTACTAGATTTCAGAGGAAGCTCCTGTATCTCTGACAGAACCATGTAGGGGATCCTGCATCTTCTGAGACATTTCCTATGGGTTTCTCTATGGATGGGACAATCAGCATCTCTGTCCTCACCCGCACATGAACCACCCCGTTAAAGTTGATTCACCCACAGCTTAGCATTTTTTCCTATTTGCTTGTGTTTAAGCATATGCTGAAGGAAGTTGCCCTTGCACTGCAGGGCTGCTTGGTTGACTGTTGAGATGCATAGTTTCATAACACTTATAGAGTCCCCTTTACATTTGAAATGAGCTGCCTTAAAAGAGGTGGTCTCTCGGTGCATCTGACCGCCAGGAAGGAGAAGGGGCAATGATGGCCCAGGTAGATCCTGCATCATTCTGCTTCTGTAACCCTGAGCCACTTGTAGGGCCGGAGGCTCCTTTTCTATCCTGAATGCAGTCAGCTAGGAGTCAGATCTTGCCCAGGAAACATCATTGTGAAAGAGGTGCTTCAGCACATTGTCTTTGACATATGATCCATGGTTTCGCCTACGTCGGTAACAACGTTAAATGAGGACCTACTCCAGAACCCACTGAAATCAAGGCAAAGAATCCCATGTGCTTTGGACTGTGTCCCATGACACAGAAGCTGACTTAATTCCCCCTATTACAAATGGTAAAACACTCCCCTTTCCCCAAGGCAGCATTTGAGGTGTGTGACTCGTCTGCCTTTTCGTTAAATGCAAAACAATTTTGCATTTAAAAAGATAAATTGGAAAAAAATGTATTTAAAACAATACTCCCAGTGCTCAAGTATCCAAAGCCAAAGCACCACAGAAATGCCTAAGAGAGATTTCTTCAGAGGGCCTAATTGCCACCATTTCATTTGTCCTTCCAAACCTTGCTCTGATGTGTGGTATCATTATAAGATTAGCTCTCGGGAGGGAACCCGGCCTTGTGAACGGCTCAGTGAACTCTGAGGCGTCTGCGCTTCTAAGCATTACAAAAGCCAGTGGAGCCGCAAAAGCCTGCAGCAAGGAATTTCTGGGCCCTGATCCAGAAGGATATGCTGCCTGCTCCCCTCAAGCTGGCACATTGAATTTGGTCCTAATTGCTGGATTCCTCTAGAGCCCACAGGAGGGAGCAGGTCCATCAGTCACCCCGCCCCCTTCTCCCTCTGCCCCAAAGATGTAAGAGAATGAAGTGGGCTAGTCAACTACCCCACCACGGTGCTGGGTGGGTTGGACTTGAAGGGTCTGAAGAATACGACACATGGTAAAAAGGAAATCCACATCTGAAGCGAGGGGTGTCCTGCAGGCAGGAAGGGTCAACTCCCATTAAAGGTGGGGCAGACGCCGAAAGGCTGGAATAGTTCAGATAAACTTCAGTGTGCCCCTGAGAGGTTTCAACATCCCTCGTTTTTATTTACAAGTCTTTTAAAATGGCCCAAAGCTCTTCAGATTTCATCTCTAACACCTCCAGCAGCATCTCGCCATCTGTCCCTCCCACTCAAAAAATCAGCATTCGACAGGTCAAGCTGAAGAATGCGCTTACCAGAAAACACCGACGACAGCAGATCCCTTTTCTTTAGAACGCTCTGCCCCGAGGGAAAATTCTCCAGCCCCTTCCAGCTTTCCCAACAGACCTTCCTCCCTCTCTTTTCTGTTCCCCACACAAAGCAAATCCACTGTAGTACCTGACGCCGCACAAAGCCACCACACAGACCCAGAGATCCATAAATCGTCCATAAAAGTTCAAAAATAAATCAATCACCGTTTTGTAACCCTCGCCTGCTTAAACACAACATAGCTCTAATATGTTGTTTTCCACCTAGCTACTTTTTCTGAGCCCACTGTACAATGTTGCAAGACAAACATGTTGAACATGAGCCTACTGGGAAAGTGGTTTGGGTAAGATTTTAGAACAACCTAGTTAGTTCCACCCTTACACAAAAAAGTTGTGAATCCCCTACCCTTCCCTTCCAGGGAATTTTTTTATGGAGTGGGTGGCTCTCACAACAGGTCAGGGCATAAAGTATGAGCGGACTGGAGTATCAAGAAATGGATAATCAGTTTGGTTCACCAGTTGAGTTCTTTCGGAATAGCTTTCCACATTTCTAGCACTAAAACACAGAATCAAAGCTGTCGATTTTAAGCTTGACTGTCAAGTTTTTGTGTCAATGATGTTTTCAATTTGCTGCCACAGGAATCTCTAAAATTACACTTTCAGAAAAGGCGCAGCGTATACAGTACATTCAAAAAAACCAAACACGGCTTCAGCCGACGCTCCCTTTCAGCTCACCTGTCACGCTGCACAGAGCATTTAGATCTACAGCAGAAACAAGGAACAGATGTCAGATGATTGAAAAACTTGAGCTCTCCGTTGTTTTACTGACTTATCACCGCAGAGAAATTTGCTTTAATTTACTTTAAAAGTAAATGACTGGATCGTCATAAAAACAGTAGCAAGGCAGTGTTCTTAATGAGAATGTTAACCAAGGAGTCTGTGTAAGAACCAGAGCCTCCAATTCCAAATGCAAGGTCTATTCGAATATACATGTCTATCTCCCCTCTGATACATGCTGATTTATTTTCAAGAAGCCTGACATACCTGGGGAAGCAGCATGTGAGCTCTTGAAAGCTTGCCCAAAAACTAGAGAGCGATTTCTTTTTTTACGGTGCTTGACTGTGCCAGGTAATGTCATTTTTAAAAGAAATAATTCATAACCAGATAGAGACCTTTTTCCTTATTACTTGTGGGCTTGAAAGCAGCCTTCAAAACATCTTGAAGAGGGAGGGGAGGAAAAAACTGCCAAGAGTCCTGCAGTCCAGGGACTTCAAATCAGGCAAAGATACACAACATTTTGAAAATAAACTAACAGTCTGTGCTGTTCTTGGCTGATATCCTGGCCCTTTTGAAGAGGATGAGTAGAATTCCCCCCCTCCCCTCCAAGTACTGCAGATGCAGGAAGCAATGCTTTGGTGCTTTACAGACCAACAGGATCCCACTCAACCCAGGGATATGTGGTGTGGGAGGCGGAACCACTTAATATCAGCCCCAAGTGGCCACCCTCCACCGAGCCTACATGTACAGAGGACACCAGAGAGAAATTCACCCACAGCTACAGGACAAATGCTGTGGCCCCTTTGGGACAGAAGGGAGGGGAGGCTGTATGAGAGGAAAATGTTACGGGGGTTTCAGAGGATATGGCTGAGCACCTTCAAGTAACTTACCAGTAAATGAGAAAGAGATGCATGGGGGATTCCAATCCAAAGTCCACTGCAGCCAACGGAAAGGCTCCCAACACAGCTCGACTCCACTGGGCTTTGGATCAGGCTCGGCAGGGACAGTGAGGTTAATTCTTGGTGTAATATCATAATCAAAAGTAATTACAGCATTTCAGAGAAACTGTCATCCCACATCTGTTCCCAAGCAGCGTGCCCCATTTGAATTCCTACACTCCAAAGCACGACTCAGAAAGATACCAGAGAAATTATCCACTGAAAAATTAGCACCAGCTAAAGCCCCTGGGTGCTTTATTCATGTGAGCTGGCTCAATGAAAACTTAAAAAGCCCTTCAAGTGAATAAAGGCATAGCTACCCACAGCCATAGATGCCCAAGAAAAGGCAGCGGCCCAGATTCTGCGCACCACTTGGTGTGGCTCCGGATTGGGAGGCAGAGGCGAAGGTGGCAGTATGCCACCCCTTGTAGTCCCTCGATTTTGGGGCCAGCTAGGGATTAGTTGGTTCCCCAGGATAAGTTAAAGCAGCCTGAAGGCTCTTGGCTGCCTATGGCCCCAAAGGGGTTTTCCGGAAGCTAGAAATAGAGTGCCAGGGTTGAGATGGAAGGGGTGGCTGAAGCACTACACTGGCTCTACACTACCTAGGACTCCTCTTGCACAAGGGGAATTCCCAGTAACTAATGAAGTCAGGTGGCTTCCCAGCTGGTCTTCCTGGAGTCTAACCCAGTGCTTAGAAGCTGCAGGAGGCAGGTTAGGAAATCCATCGCGGCAGCTCCCGATTCCCTGCCTTCCCGTTCTGTTGTTCAGCGTTCCTCAGAATACAAGGCATCACCATCTTCACACTGCTTCAAGCGTACTTGTTAATTTATTTGGGGGACAGACAGTGGGCAAGTTTTCCAATGCCTGGGGCATAATATAGCTACACAGCCTCTGACCAAGTTTCCTTTCTGTATTAGATCCAACCTGCTGTGTAAGAGACATAGAGAGCCTCATTGGTGGGTAAAGAGTAGGACAAATGGACAGGACTGTGCTTTGGCAGATGTGCTCCTTTCATGCATCAGCTTTGTGGGGTTGTGCTAATTTCACAGATGAAGCTTTCCGCAGAATTTGGCCTGATAGCCACTTTCTTTGCCACCAAAATGCAACCACTCCTGAGGTCTATATACAGGTGCAGATGCATGTGTGTGTGTGGAGAGTGTGTGTATGTGAGGGGAGCGGGGAATGACAAAGAATATTATATTAATTTGAAACTATTTAGTGGAATTTAGCCTGGACATTAGGGTAGTGTCCATAATTCATGGGATCTTTAATCATCACAAATGTCCAGGATTTCAGTTCAGCACCAAAGCAGCAGCTCCTAGCCCTATGTTGGCGCACCAGCCTGCCATCTAATGACTCACGAACAACACTTCTTACCCCAACTTGCGGGTCTCCCATCCAGGCATTTTCAGGCCACATGGAGCTCAGCTGGCCTGACAAAAGCAGAGCCTGAAGCGCTAGGGCCCCAAGTATCACACATTTATTAACTGAGTTTTCATGCCTGATTTTCTTTTTAAAATCTGCTGAAATGTTACAGCTAAAACAACTGGGTCATTATTTTCTCCTCAAATCCATTTCCATTTTAATGCTGATCATGGACTCAGAGAAATGTGGGACTGGAAGGGACCTTGAGAAGTCATCAAGTCCAGCCCCTGGATTACGGCAGGACATCAGGTATTTGTCCAGCCTGTTCTTAAAAACCTCCGATCATGGGGAGCTCTGCTGGAAGTCTAATCTACTGCTTATAATTAGATAGTTTTTCCTAATATCTAACCTAAATCTGCCCATTACTTCTTGTCCTACTTCCAGTGAACATGGAGAACAATTGATCCTCTTTCAAACAGCCCTTAACATATTTGAAGACTTATTCAATTCCCCTCTCAATCTCCTTTTCTCAAGACTAAACATGCTCAGTTTTTTTAACCTTTCCTCATAGGTCAGGTTTTCTATCACTGTTGTTGCAAGTCCTCCAGACTTTCTAATTTATCACATCTTTCCTAGCGTACGGTACTCCAGCTGAGCCTTACATACCATTCTGTTTCCACTGCAAACTGAGCACAGGTAACATGTCCCCATAATATACTATACCTACATCATCCATTTGTACAGCTTACTTCCTTGTGGGATGGTTTCAAAAGGATAGTGGCATAATAGTCATGATCAATTTTATTCCAAAATTTTAATAGCTGAAAGTGAAGCTTTAAAAAAAAAACCTGCTAACCGTATCATATTGGCAGATACTGCTCTTTAGATTTATTGCACAATGGTAATCAGGCTATAATATAAATACACTGCATCTTTAATTCATTAATCACTCTGGAAAACAAAATGAACTACTGTAAAAATGATTATATGTTTTTCTTCTTTTTTCCCAATAAAAACTGGTTCCTAAAACTCTGTTCTTTAGGGAGCTTAGAGAAAGAAACAGAGTTTCACCTCTCCTGCAGCTGCAGCTCAAATATGAACCACTGGCTTAAGTCCCTGCAAGGTCAATTTAGCTTTACATCCTCCTCATCTACATAAACTGGTCTCCTAGAAGCTTTCTGCACCTGGATCTTCTGGCTGCAATCTTAAACACCATGGCTACTATTTCCTGTTGCTCAGTATCCTGTGTACCGACCGGTTAGATGCTGCTCTCCTACCCCAGAGATGCCTAGTTTATAAAGCACTTTGTGTGGGAACCACCATATAAATGTGATATCTTATCAAGTCAGATCTCTGACAGTGTCATGTTTATGGCCGCCCCAAACAGTGTCCTGAAAGAATGGGCCATTGTTGACATAGGAATTGGAATCCTGGATGAAGTGAGTGAGACACAGATGTTTGTAACGAGGGTGGGATGGACTTTTCTCCCCTCAAATGTGAACTTCCCCAACACAATGCTATACACATGCAAATTCCCCAATGTCCACGTCCATGATCGGGCAACAATCCCCAGACCCTCTGCAGCAGCTAATTGATGCTAGCTACTGAAAGGACAAGCAAAATGCCTTTTCACTGTTGCATATTCCGTGGCCACAGTATTCCATTATGTTGGCTACTTTTCAGTCACATGGGCCTCCCAATAGGTGTAATTCACAGCCGCCTCAGGCACCATCTCTATGTTAGTTTGTTGTGTGTGTACTCCAGTGGATCACTCGCTGGACCACTCCTCCCTATTAATCACACCCATGTTCCCAGGGCCATTCATTCTCTGGAGGCAGTGCTTGCAGCACACCAGGGTGCTCCATTGTCACCAGAAAGACTAGAGAGCTCCCGCTTGGGGGCACTTGCTGCTGCTTGCAAGGCCGTTGGTGCAACTTGCAACTCCACTTCTCGCCAATATCCCATGCATGGGATGGGACAATCAGGCCCAGGAAACTTGAGCAGAAAGAAACTGCTGAACTATAGTAGGTGTATAGTATTGGGTGGCCTCACTGAGGATGCTCAGTTGGCTTCACGGTTACTATACGTGATGGCACTCTCTGGACATCTAAAGGCTGTTGTGCTATTGGTGACCTTGGGCAAGTTCCCTCTCTCCCTGTGTCTCAGTCTGCCCCGCACCTCATACCATGAGAACAATGATACTGACCTCTCTTGTAAAATGCTTTGTGATCTAAAGGTTGAAAACCGCTATATGAGAGCCAGATATTCGTACGATTGTTAATGGCACGACCACGTCACCCAGAGTGACCGCAATGACACAGCGGCTCTGCAGTGGCACCGCAGCATGTTAAAAAACATCTCAAAAGCTAAAAAGTGCTGTCTAGTAGTGCAGCACTGAAGGCCTTTTGGGCTGTGCTTAGAGTTCCTGAGGGGAGCGTAGCTAAGTCAATATAATTTTGAGAACTGGCACCTGAAGTGCTGAGAGCTGAGTAGGAGTCAGGGGCCCAGAGTGAGAGTTCAGGTCACCTATTAGGAGGCACTAAGCACCATTCAGGATAGGGCTCTGGATCACCACGTTCTTTAATCAGGGACCCAGAATCCTGTAAGATTTGAGGTGCTCAAATTTAGCAGGTGGATTCTGTGGTGCCGGCTAATCCTATTCAGGAAAAGGTTCTGTTCTAAGGGTTAATACATTTGATTTCAATACATCTTATGGTGCATCAGCATTGAGGAATTAAGAGTTATGAGGCCTGATTTCTTGTTATTCCCCCTTATGCCCTCTCACTTGTGTTGTTCTAGAAGTGAAACGGCATGTGCACACAGAGATTCTCCACGTGATTTACATGTTAAATCCTCAAATAAAGGCTCCTGTCTTGGTCAAAGGTCCATGTGGAGAAGTGAAAAACCTTCCTAGGTCCCTCTACATTTGTCACATTTTGCTAGTCTCTCAAAGAAAGGACTGGACCTACCAAAACCCACTTTAAAGCTGGATGCTTCAGAATCAGTAGAACATGGCAACATCACCACTGGAGGAGAAATGTTGTGCACAGGGGTTTTAACGGCATGGCTGCTATTGAAGTTAATGGAATTCATGTGACTAAATTTGCACATAGTGCTTAGAAAAGGTCCCCCCAGGTGTTAACTGCAACAATGAAGGGGCTACATTAAAAAGGCTATAAATGCATCGTTAGTGCTGTCACAGTTATCTGTACAAGGTGTTTACTAATTCAATTAAATCAAACAAATCTCTAGCATCCTGGGCATATGGTAAAGGAAATCCAGGTTAAAAAAAAGGGGGGAGGGTACCAAGACTTTTGCATCAAATTGTGCAGCAGAAAAAGGTAAAATATCGGAGAAGACAGTGAGTTCAGTGGAAAAATTCAGTGTCAAAAAATGGCCCAACGCCAGGGATTTTGCACTATGTTTAATTCACAACCCACAGTGTTATCATCAATAAAAATCAATATGCATAGATTATAAAAAATAAACATTGCCCTATTCTGATGTTTTCTAAGGATCCAGTATTATTCAAAATTCTACAATAGATGTAATTAAAAACATGAATATTTATTGCACTATTATCTTTACTATAGTATGTCCTCTGCTTAGTACAGTAAATTCGTGAGAATACCATGGTTAACTTAACTACCCCTGGGTGATAAATGTTTAGTTTTAATGGTCCCTACTCCTCCCTCCTGAAAAGTACAAAGTAACAATCAAGTTAGGGATGCCTAGACTCTAGGAAATCCCATTTCAACTCCTGGAAGTGTCATATTAGCCTTTCTCATATGGGTGAATTTAATTCCATGCAGTTTACTGTATGTAGTTTCTTCAGATAAGATCTTAAATAAAAAGGTAATGTCCATATCTCTATGGCAGCATTCACAAGAGAAGTCGTTTGTCCCACTGACCAAACCTTCCCCTCCTCCAACAATTGTGCACGGGTTGGTTTCTTTCCTCCATCCCATTATTTTATTTGTTGTCAATATATACAGCTTCAAAGCAGGAGCTACTCCATTGCCTTCCATTAAATCTGGGCCCCGCCACCCCAGTACTTGCATATAACAGGAAATCAATGGGAGTGTGGCCTATGGAAGAACTTTAGGATTTGGCCCAAAGTTTTGAAGAGCAGCTAAAAGAAAATGTTTATAATATTCCTGGTGAATCATGCATGCATCTTGGAATTCTGTCATTCAAATGCAGGAAATAAAAGGGTGCACAAAACTAATTGATAAAGTTTTCACACATGCAGATGGCTGAGAACAGAATATCCAGGAGGCCATGACGATTCCACGTTCCTGATAATGTACTGAAAGTTTTAACATTTCTCAAATAGAGAGCAAGATGCATTTGGCATAGGGCCCAAATGTCCCTTCCTCCACATTCACCATCTTTTTTTCTCCTGGAAGGTTCCTAATGCGCCTAAACACTGATCTGGATCAATTCTGGGTTCCTCTGCTGAGATTGCCAACCAGAGCTAACTATGGTGGTCAACTATATGGACCTCTCTGCACCAAGAACAGGATGGTGATCACAAGATTCAGCTTCACATACCAAATATGCCATCAGAAAGGCTCGATATCTAGTCCCCTAGAGAGAAAGTCAGGACAACCGATGGATTCTTTAAGCGTTCTAAAAAGCATATAAAGATGTACATTCATATTCCTCCTTTCTCTCCAATTCTGAGTAGCCTGTGTCCCAGGAATCTTTAACTATACATTGTGTAAACTGCACAAATGTGTGACTGAGTGATGCTAAATATGTCTGTGAATATAATCGTATGAGACTGCTGAGTGGAGTCCACGGGGACTTCATGTTGCTAGTAAGAAGTTGATTAGTTCCCCCATCTCACCATGCATGAGGGTCACAGAATTGAAAGCTGACCCAGGATAGATCTAAATAACATCTCTATTTTTAAAACAAAACTGTTGTGCGTAGCTGTAACTGCTCTTTTGTGACAGTTTCAGCACTTCTTCTGATTTATCTGTCTGGCCTCTTTGACACTTCTGCCTCCCCCACGTAACCATCAATTTCCCCAAAACATCCCAAAAATAAGGCCCAATCCAGCTTCCACAAGTCAGTCACCTGAGCAAACTCCACAAAGCCCTGAAAAACTGGAAGGCTAGGACCCCGGATAATACTGTAAAGCCAGTGCAAAATAGCAGCAGAGCAACATCTAAAAATCAGGGAGCCATGTTTTGCTGGACGGGGCAAATAGTAGCAGAGCAACATCTAAAAATCAGGGAGACGTGTTTTGCTTGGCGGGGGGCGGGGAGGGAGGCGGTTTCTGTTTGTTTAAATTAAATTCCAAAATTCATGACGCTTCAGCAACTGCAAAATGGTGCTTAAAAACAAACAAAAAACAATTTTTTTTCATCTCCATTTGTAATTCATTAGAAACCTTGTTTGGTGCTTTCCCTATCAGATCTAGAATTATATTTATTTCACAAATTAGCTCTCTTGATCTCAAACGGGGAAACTAAAAGTTATATTAAAAATGGTAAGTAATGCTTAAATGGCTGATCCTGCCAATAAATAAAGCCTGCCTGTAATTTGAAAACCATTACTTAGTTGAAGCTATGAATGATTTAAGACTGCTTATTTAGATCACCTGTGATAACACGTTAAAGTCAAGGCTCTACACATACAATCAAACATGAGACGCAAGATAAAAATCTTCATCTGGAAATAGGAAAACAAACAGGTTTTGCAGTTTTATTCTTTACTTTTTTAAAGATTTCATTAAAACACAAGACGAAATAAATATTTTAGGCAACCAGCAACAAAATGGGAAAATACCATGTGTTTGGAGTTTTAGTGCCCTCTGAGTGCAGGAATTTATTTGCAGCAAGCAGAAAATAGACAGCAAGCATAAAAATTCAGCAGATTCCCGCTAGTAAAATTATTTATCAAGCTAACAAGGGAGGAACCCTTCTAGTAGCAACAAGCCAGCAAGAAAAAGATGTGCCTTTATATTTTACCTTTGGGTTAGCGCACCAGTAAAAATGCCAACTGACAAGCACTTCACATAAACATTTCTTTCTAAATGAGCTGCCTTGTTAGAAAAAAAAAAATCTAAGCAAAGGCGCACTACAGTCAACAGACAGAAAAATCCAGGATGAATGCAGTTTTGCTCAATAGCACAGAATATAAATAAAGACATAAAAATCATGTGGTTATATAAATAAGTTTAATAAATTAATATATTTAAAATAATAACTAAAGCTATAAATCCACCTGAGCAGTTGATTGTACCAAAAAGAAAAAGAAAAAAAAAAAGCACATCCCAGTAATCGATTATTTAGATCTTTCTTACCTTTGGAACCAAATATATATAAGTATACACTGTACTGTTGTTAGCTGTGCTACACAAGCCTCATTGCAATATTTATCATATATTTATTTTATGACTTGAACCATGAAGTCAGTTTTACAGTTTAGTTTCACGATACCAAACGTTGATTATAAATTATAAATGGCTTTACTGCAGCCTGAACAGACAAAAAATTTGGAGACACATGGATCGCCTAATTCCAATTAAATTTTAAAGAAAGAGTAAAGTGACATCCTCCGAATAGCTGCACTCTAAAGAGGACTGTAAATTATTCCTGTCGGCTGTACAGTGAGGTTGTTCCTTCGTAACAGTCCTTTGCTAGAATTAACATTTGACAAGTGTCAGCAGGCTAAAAAACAAAAAATCCCAAAAATAATCCAAGGTCCTTTTTTTTCTGCTGTATAAAGAAAAATGCTTGGGGGATCCCCAAAATCAGACTCAACCTTTAGCTGAACCTGTAACTCGAAGTAAAACCAGCAACATCTGTAGACAAAAATGGAAACTTTCAGAGTTTTACACTGAATCTTGAGGGGAAAAGGTTTTTATGACAGTTAAACACATTGCTGACATGATCCTGTATTTGTTACTCAGGGTAAAACAGGAGGGATAAAATATGTGAGCCAGATCAGGGGGAAAAGTCCCAAATAAATTCTCCTTTTAGCTTCTGGCCCCTTGCAAAGATCAACATTTCCCCCCGCTTCTACAGATACTCACATACTGGGTGAGCATGACAAAATCTCCCACTGAACAAATGAACTGAGCTGTTTCTTTAGCCTACCTAGTACATTTCTTGTGCTGAGGCCAAAAAGTCTCCAAATCTAAAATGACCACTGCAGGGTCTGATCCTGCATTTCTCATGCACCCAAGCCTTCTTTTGGAAACAATGTGAGTTTGGGATGTGTATGTAATACAGGCCTGAGCTTTGGAGCTTGTTAACTGCTGATGGATTGCATGAATATGAATATTTGTCTGTAGGGGACAAAGGCTTTCGAAGAGTGAGCTCAACATCACGGGAAAAACATTAGCAATAACAAAAAAGGGGAAAGCATCCTGGATGCAAACTATGAGATAAATAATATATTTCAACTTTTATGTTGCTCTCCTTTGATCTGGTACGGCTGACATTATGGTCATGTTAAATTTTTAGCATACAGACAACATGTAAAAACAGAGCCAAAAGGTATAATGGAATGAGTAGAATGGTGAATGTAGCGAGGATCTCCTGTTGTTTGAAAGGAAAGAACGAGACAGTTGATGGGATGTGACTGTTTCTATGGAAGATGAGTGGTTAATATATTCAATGTTGTGTTCTTGTCTTATTACAATATAATCTGAGGCCAAGCGATATGAACACAGAATTCCCATTAAGCCCAGAAACATGTGGGAGCGCTGTGTGCAGAGCAAATGGCCCTTAGGATTCAAACTGGAGTATACAGATAGATGGGGGTTCCAATCCTGTCCATACTTCTCATGGCCCTGGTTAAAACAAAGTAAGGGAAAAAGTAGTAAATGTGAAGGAAAACAAGGGGCATGCACCATTTTCCCCACTCCACTTTTTATTTTGCATACAAATTTTAATTTTACATACCCATACTCACATGAGCAGTCCTTACACATGTGGGTATACCTGCCAATTGCACGGCAGCTATTTTTATTACTGGCTAACTTCAAACACTCTTCTCTCTTTTAGGATCTTATATACTCAAAACCAAAACAAATTAACTCACTCAATCCTGCAGCTTTCAGCCGTACTTGAAATTCTTGGAACCCGATTTTGGGTAAGGAATGGTGTCCCTAGCCTCTGTTTGTCAGAGTGGGGTGATGGGTGGCAGGAGAGAGATCACTTGATCGTTACTTGTTAGGTTCACTCCCTCCGGAGCACCTGGCATTGGCCACTGTCAGTAGATAGGATACTGGGCTGGATGGACCCTTGGTCTGACCCAGTGCGGCCATTCTTATGTTCTTATGTTATGATTAAGTTGGACCAACATAAGCTCTACTTTGTGCCAAAGCAGTGAATCCACCGCTAGAGTTTGCTCTGGTGCAACTGCATCACCGTAGTGCAAGGGTGGAGAAGATTTCCTTAATGTTGACTGCTCACATGCATAAGGCCTGGGGAATCCGATTCTAAGATGTCAATAACTAGTTCAAAACTACCTCATAACATGAAACTGGCTATTTAATTACTTATCACCACTAACAAATGGTCTCTTTATTTTGATTAACTTTGAGAGAACAAGGTACTTGGAATCAGAGTATGTTTAAATAATTACACAATGCAAGATAACATGTCTGGAAGCAAAAAAATGGTGCAAGAGGAAGACGGAGAAGAAATAAACTTGGTTTTACTTCCCAATTTAAACTATGCATGACCTCCAGGTCAATTTTTCAGAGTATCTCAGATCAATTCAATTCTCACCTCCGCTCCTTACCTGCTAGCAAATGAATATATTGTGCCTTCCAATAGACTGAAATGACTAAAAGGAAATCGCATTTAGCTGCATCTGAATAACCAGGGTTATTAGATGATGCGTGCAAAGGAAAAATTACCATTTCTCTTCTTCTATTCCTTCTCCTCTGTTTGATTGTCATTCTCACCTCACTGGTGATTAAGTTGTAGGATGCTCTTGCAGATTGTTAATTAGGTGTTAATATCTGCAAGGGGCCACAGCAAGCTTCTACACCTGAGGTCATTTCTCAGAAGTCAGGCTGTCTCTGGTGACAGTACCTGTAATTCCCATAGCTAGTTTGATTCCTACTCAACAGCTGGAGCTAGTGGCTCTTTCGTGTCTGGTTTCATTTCCTATCTGAAATTATATGAGTGCTAATATCTTTATTATCTTTCCCGTAGATGTGCAATGCTTGAGAGAGTGGCACAGCATGTTGTTCCCGCGCTTATTATTATGATTTTTATTTCTACCGCAGCATTTTGAAAACAGTTCAAGCAAAAATCTTTATGGTTAGCAAATTCATAGCTGAAGATTCCATTATTGGATCTGGGGAAGAAAGCAGGGCAGGGGAAAACAATAGCAATAATTTCGATAGACAAAAATAAAAGCTGCACAACTGATGAGCGAAAATGGCTTAAACTTTGGGAACTGAAGTAATGGCGTCGACAAGGGGACGGGGAAATGAACAAGGCAGCCTGACCTCCACAAGTCTTGGCAGCTGGTTTGTGAGTGTGTGCATGGGTGAGTCAGTGAACCAGTAAGGAAGGGGTTTCAAGGACACATCATTTTGCTTAATGTAATGAGTCACAGTATATTTACGATGATTAAAAAATATATAGTTTGGGTCTGCCTTTCGGAAAACTCCTGGCTGTTTGAGGGCCTGTTCCTTGTATTTAATTGGGCACCCAAACCGCCCACTTTGTTCAGGGGATGAAATTCACACTGAAGCTAGACAGGGAACAAAGCATGGGAAAGAGCAAGTTCATGTGCAAGCACATCTTTTTGCACCACAACTATGTGTGAGAACAAGGAGAAAATCCTAAAACAATCAACTGAAAGGGTGAATGGATTTGTATTTTAAGCCTGCTTTATTTAAAAGTTTTCCCTTGCATGAAAGTTCTTAATGGTAAACTACAAATGGGAAAGGCAATGTGTGTGTGTTCTTTACTTCTCCTTATCCTCACCTTAAGTTTAGGGCTTGTCTACAAAGGGAAATTCAATGGCAAAACTACCCCTGTATAATTATATAAAGAGAGTTATACTGGTATAACTTTCCCTATGGACACTCTTCTTCTGAAATAAGAGCGGCTTTTTCTAGTATAGTTTAAACCCTCTCCGAAACAACCTTAATCAATCTGGAAAAAGTCACTGATTCCAAAGTAAGAGTCTCCATATGGGAAGTTATATAAGTGTGCATTCATACCTTTCCTTATACCAGTACCAGTATAGCTTCCTGCCTACACAGTCCTTAAACATAGTGGCTGAAATTCGGGCCCCAGAAAGTCAGTGAGACTTTTGTCATTGACTTCACTGGATCAGGATTTCACCCACTCTCTCTTCCTCCTCAGAAGAGAGGCAGACGAGTTGCAGTTTAGGTTCCACGCTACTGAGTTACCGTCAATGCAGCCCTCCAAAAATTACTAAAGTAATCCTCCAAAACTAAACAAAGAGAACTCCTTTCTTTTGAAAAAAATATATTATGGGGCCGTTATAACTGTGAAGTCTATAAACAATTAGATTTGCTCTTGCCGTTCACCTTTAAGGGGAACAGAAACATTATATTACAGTCTATGTAAGAAGAACCAAATTTGGCCTTCACACAAATATCATTAAAATCCCACTGACGTCAAACAAAATGTAGTCACATATCACAGGGCATAATTTGGCCCCTGCTGTGGCATTCTGATCCTGGTTGTTGACTCCCTTATGCTATACAGTAGAAATGCTTTTCTGCACCAAATAAAATTAACAGGAAAGGTTGGATAGTGTAACAAATACATTGGAAAAGAGTATTTAGGATAGGGTGACCAGATGTCCCGTTTTTATAGGGACAGTACTGTTTTGGGGGATTTTTTCTTAATTAGGCACCTACTACCGCCCCACCCCGTCCTGTTTTTTTCACAGTTGCTATCTGGTCACCCTGTTTTAGGGCCATATACCAGCCTTCAATCTTGCACAAGACCCACACTAACATCACTAGAGGCTTTGAATCGGGGTGGGCAAACTACAGCACAGGGGCCACATCTGGCCTGTCAGACATTTTAATCCAGCCCTTGAGCTCCTGCCAGGGAGCCCCGCCCGCTCTGCATGTACCATACTCCATGTGGCTCCTGAAAGCAGCAGCATATCCCCCCTATGGCTCCTACAGGTAGGGGCAGTCAGGAGGCTTCGTACATTATCTCCACCCCAAGCGCAGCCCGTGCAGTTCCATTGGCCAGGAACCATAGCCAGTGGGAGCTGCAGAGGCAGCGCCTGCGGACGGGGCAGCGCCTGCGGACGGGGCAGCGCCTGCGGACGGGGCAGCATGCAGAGCCTCCTGGCCACACCGCCACATAGGAGCTGGAGTCAGGGACATGGTGCTGCTTCCGGGAGCTGTTTGAGGTAAACGCTGCCTGGAGCCTGCACCTCTGACCCCCTTCCATGCCCCAACCCCCTGCCCCAGTCCTGATCCCCCTCCTCCAAATCCCTTGGTCCCAGCCTGGAGCAACTTTCTGACCCCCGCCCATCCCCAGCCGGAGCCCTCACCCCTTCCCACACTTGAACTCCCCAATTTCATGAGCATTCATAGCCCACCATACAATTTCCATACCCAGGTGTGGCCCTCATGCCAAAAAGTTTGCCCACCTCTGCTTTATACAGAGTATCTCATAAAATACCACCTCGTATCCATGCTGATATTTTAATTTCATTATTAATATAGTGATATATATCAGGAACATGAAGCAACTCCCACTGACTTTCGCAGAAAAAAGTGCATGGAATTATATCAAGGATTTATTTGGTCTATAATCTTACTACCTTTACAGATACCAAGAGATGTTTGTATAGTGACTGTATCTTAATCAACAGCGACAATATACTTTATTTACACACATCATATCAATTGCCTGCATTGCTACAAATATGATAGAAATAACATTATTCCTTCAAAGAAATCAAATCAGCAATGAGATCACTGAGACCACTGTCCACTACTATCCTCTTATAGTACTAAATTCCCTTAACCAAACTGACTTTATGAGAATAAACTAAGTGAGCCTCCAGAGAGTGCAAAATATTGGACTTTTCATATCTAAGCTTATTATTCCTAATATCACCGAGAAACTTCCCTGAACTATCCTTCTCCTTCCCAAATTCCCCATCTGAGCAGATGTCTCTCTTTTTCTTGCATTTACCTGTCAATCATGTTCACAGCTGAAATTTGATTTCTCTCCCAACAGTAACCTTAGATGAAATATTACCATAGGGGTCAGTCCAATCTCAACCTGGCCATAAAAGTTCATTAACTCTTCCTAGACTCAATATATATTTGTTTCAAAGTAACGGGATCTGTTTTTTCAGCAATGCCTAACAGGATAACCAAAAAATATACAAGTAAATGAAATTATTGTGTCTATTTTCCAGGCCGGGGTACATTGTGCCTATATAAGTCCTGTTATTACAACTATACATTAAATTAAATGCTTTTAAAGAACATGCCCATAGATAACTGAATAAAATTAGCAATGATTGCACTCAGATTATTTAAAATAAAGAACTCTTGTTAGCAATGAGTTGATAGACAATACGCTGTATCTGAACAGTGAAAACAAGTATCTGGACTATGTTTAAAATTCCTATTCAATATATGCAACATAATATGCTCTTCAAGGACTCATAATAAAACTACAGATCTGATTTTCTTCTTGCTTACAGCACTATAAATCAGTTGTAAATTTACTGATATCCATGAGATTATACCCGTGTATCACTCATGTAAATTGAAAGGAGAATCAGGTCACAAAATGTGTCTCTTATGAAGATTTTCCGGCCCAATCCTTCAGCCTATACTCAAGCAAAACTCCTGCAAATGTCAATGGGAGTTTGACTTGAGTGAATTCTACAGGATCAACCCCCCTTCTCCACACAGTCAGCCAAATTTTAAATAAAAATAAAACTCAGTTGCACTAACTAATAAAAGCTAATGGTGCTTTGTTTAATAACACCTCTTAATTGTTGATATAAATGTCGGAGGCTGTATTCTTGTCTAAAATAAGAGATTTCATAATTAAACTCACACAGGGATCTCTGTAATTGAAAAGCTCATTTAAACCGCTTAGTGTTTTTTTACAGTTGAGCCTGATAACAAACAGATTCCATGGACCATATGTCTGCCTGAGTCTAAGAGGTGTATGTGTGCTTGTGCATGTGTGTGTATATAAAAGTTTGATCCTCTCATTTTCATTAATATTGTATATTCTGTAAATGTTATAGCCTAAATGGATGTGATTTGCGAGATGAAGACAGCATTATGCTTCTCATTCAATTGGAAATTCTGGGCACGTATGTAAAATAATACAGAGATCTATCATTTTCATCAAGATTTGAGACAGATCTTCTGTAGTCTCATACTTAACCTTCATAGCTAGGTTCTGAATGCCAGTATTTGAAGACAAAAAAAATAAGATGTTTGCAAGGAATAAAATATAAATTATGCTACATAGGAGACATGCTCGGTAAACAAAAGTAGAAAACATTCACATTGCCCATGTCACTTTTACAGACCTGAATATGAGTCCGATCTAACATCCATTGGTTATTAAGTAAGCTCCATATTAACAGTCAAACAAAACAAAACAAACTCTTATTCAAGTATGCAAATGAAAATCAAAATGTACCTTTTTTTTACTTCAGGCAACAGGCATTTTCACATCACCGATGTAGAAGATTCTCTTGGGTACCTAATTTAGTAAATATATTAAAATAAACAAAAAATAATTAATAAAGAAATTTTAAATGCTGTAATATATGTCACTTTTACTGATATTGTACAGAGCATAACTGTTCTGATTGGATGCTAATTGAATTTCAGAAAGTCCTCCGTATTATTTATTAACAGTATTCTAGTGCTGATGAGCTTAATGGAACACTGTTTAAAATTAAATAATTTTTAAATAGCATGCCTGGCCTATGTTCACATTAATAACAGGAGAATCTTAGTGATAGTACAATTATCTTAGTAAAACAAAAATACAATTTTTGTCTTGACAGTGAATGTCAAACTACAATAGTTGAAAGCATTTAGCTTCCTATAGTTTTCTTAAATAAAAATCTTTATTATTATTATTAGCTGTGCTAATGTAAATGGCAAAATAATTACCAATTTCTGTACATAGTCCATTATTTTCCAGACAGCAGTTTAATAACAAAACCAGAGCTGTCATATCTTCCTACGGTTACTCACACTATACTGTCAAAATATATTTAAAATCTAATTTTAAAAGATTCAACACAGTTACAATGAATCTTTGTACAATAAGTGAGATAAACCAATGAGTCAATCTATGCCCTTTAAATATTGGTATTTTGTTATGTTTGTTACATCTAGCTTTCTCCGTTGGACTATATATACCCTATGTATACATATATACAGCAAGTATTCCGAGGGAAGTATAGCTGCAGCTACATCAATGTACTGACACATCAGGAGAAAAGTAGCAAAAAAAAATTGCATATCTGATTTAAGATTGAAAAAAAGCAAGAATATCTATGTGTTTACTTGGCATTTTGGTTGCAAAATAGCTGTGCAGCTTTAAAAAAACAACAGCTGTACAATTTGTGCCAACTAAATTATTATTCCACAATGTAAAGATCACTTTCAACATCAACATGAATAGAGTGGCGTATTTAAATATTTTCAAGCATGCCACTTAAAACAATGTTTCCGTGTAGTGGGAAATTTTACATTAGATCATGTTTATTCAGAACTGTTTCAATCAAATCATGCATGTATGCATATATATATAAATGCCCACATACACGTTCATAGCAAAGCCTTGTGGCTGAGGAAGGCTTTTCAAGACAGGCTTCTTTGCCTCCCTAACAATCTTGATGATCCTGTCTGTTATTTTTGGAGAAAATAAACAGTGTCTCCTTATATGTATTATTTGGCATCCTGCCCAGGATCTCTTAAAGCAGATGACTTTTTTAGACCTTTGGTGTAATTTTCCTCAAGATGACCTCTGCTCTCATGCCAATTGATGCATCCATCCTGTTATTAATTACTTTAGTTGGAAAGAATAGGTATTCAATTCTCACACCTAATGACCATCCAAAAACGTGTTGTGGTCTGCCTGCTCTATTACCTGTTGAGGATAGCCCTTATCTAGAACCACAATAGTTCAATCAATTCAAAGGAGACCTGAAACAGAGCGGAGGCATCTCACGCAGGCACAGAGCATGGAACCATTTAGCAGGTTTATTTGAAGATCAGGTATTAATAAAAAGAGATTCCAAGAAATGCAGCACTAAAATAGCCTGGAGAGGCTAAGCAGATTTATTAATTTAACACGGCTGATAATGCTGCTTTTTCTTCTTTTAATTTGACAAAGTTGGTACATGAGAGTTATCATTTAATAAATTTGCTCCTCTATGCAGTGTGTTAAAAAGGATTTTACAATAAAGGCTGCTGAAAGACTATGCTCAGTTTAGAGACTGAATCTGGTGTGGCATGAATATACAATTTTAAGCAGATTTAATCTTATATTATTCCTGTCTCCAAAGTGACTCGGCAGTAGGTCTCTTATCAAAAGTGAAGCCTGTTCATGCTATAGTGCAAAACAGTGAAATGTACTGCAAACTCTGGCCTGGTTTCTTATGTATTACAGTACTTTCATTAGTGAATTAGGAAGCAGTTTGGGAGGAGGAGGCAGGGAAAGGAACTAGATCTTTTTTTGCTTCGGTGTTACTTACCTTTCATCACTGCCAAGGTTTCATTGCAAGGGCCTCAAATGTTTGAGAAAGCTGGGACTCTCTTTCGAGAACACCACAACTTTCGGAGCTGATATCCACACACAAAACCCACTTTTTAAAGTTCGTTTCCAAGATCTTGTAAATATCTACGTTTAAAAGTCAGTGAAAGGGAAGGTCCTGGCTTCAAGTAGGTTAATCAGAGTGTGTTAAAATGGAACATTAAACTCTATCGCCGAGAAAGAGAGAGAGAAATTCAGCTGGATTTGGAGACTAACTCCTCTCCAAACTGCAAATGATTTACAAAGCATGCAGCCCAAACCTCCCCCATCCCCTTCTGCTCCAGCCACCAAGGCTCTGATCCCAAACCTCATTGAAAGACTCCCATTGACTTCCCCGGGCTTCGGATCAGGTTTAAGTGAGCCCAGGTTATCAGAGAGAATAGGGGCCAAATCAAATAACAGCCCAGCTGGCTCCGGGAACGTACCTAAGGGGTGATCAGTCAGCGGGAGGCCGCCTGCCTGACACACCGGCGCTAAGGTTTGGGCGGACGGATGGATCCTCCAGGAATTGAATGTAGACAACGCACAAAAGCGGCGGCGGCCTCCCTCCCCTCCGGCCCGCTGCCCCACTCCCCCCGGGGGGGTAACAGGGTCCTGGAGGCCCCTGGGCTGTGGCTGGGAGGTGTGATCCGCCTGGTCTGCCCGGGCCTGTTGGCCTGGGGGAGCGCGGAGAGGTCCCAGCCCCCGCAGCCCCCTCCCTGGCTAGGCAGCTGGGGGCCGTGGGGTACCCCGAGGTCGCCTCCTTGGCAGGCAGCCCCGTGGCTCCCCCGCTCGGGGGGGGGGGGGTCTGGCCCCTGCCCATTTACCTCCCCCGAGGGGGGGGGCGCTTCGCCTTAACACCCCCGGCTTGGCCCGCGATCGTCCCCACGCCGGTCTGGGCAAACCCCCGGCCGGATGGAGCCGGGTCCCCGCCCCGCGGGCTCGAAGCGGCGTCCAGGGGCGAACACGTGCCGGGAACCACCGCCGCGCTCGGGGGTCGGGGCTAGCGGCCGGACCCGGACCCTTGCCCCAGCGCGGGGCCACCTGCTCTCCAGGGTAGGGCTAGAGGCGGCGGCTCGGCCCGGCAGCCGGGGCTTTGCTGCCCCAAGCGCCGCGCCGCCGAGGGTCTGTGCCCCTGGCAGGGGACGTAGGCTGCCCTCGGCGGGGGAAGGCGCCCTTGGGGCAGGGCCCGGGAGGGGGGGGGGGCGCTGGCACACGCCGGCCGTAGTCCCTTGACACGGCTTAACCCCGTCCACGGGAACTGCCCCCGCGCTCCGCCTGTCAGTTCAGCGGGAGCAGGATCGGGCCCGTCCCGGTCACCTGAGCCCTGGCAGTACCGGGGGGACCGACACAAAGGCCCGTTCCTCCCTCAGCCCGCTGTCCCGAGGGAATGACCCCCCCCCAGTGGAAACAGAGCCCCCCGACCCGAACACGACTACACACCCGAGCGCTCGCTCCCGTCACCGAATCAAGGGGAGGGGAAAGGACCGAGGTGGGTGAAGATCGCTTCAGTGCCCTCCAGTGCGGGACAGGGGACAGGGTTTGGGATTTGCGGGGTCATGGCGACAGGATGCGATTTACCCGCACTCGGGGCAGGTATTTCATTTCCAGGAAGACTCCGAGTCGTAACACGACGATGGACACACATCAGCCCGCAGGCTGATGGGTCCATTGAAAACCCAACGCCCGAGCCCCTTGAGAAGCGAAGAGTTTATGCGGTGGGGGAGGGGTTATTGGAGGGATAGAGATTTTCTGGAGGGGGGGGTTATTCTTTTTTGTTTGGGGATGGTCGTGGCTTTAAATCATCCGAGCCTGGATTTAAGAAGCCAAAAGGGAACAAAAAATCTTTGCCATTCCGCAGCTGGCTGGGGTGTGACTGTAGATCCAAATTGTGGCGAACTCAAGCTTGGGAAGTGAATGTGTCTTCCTGATCCGCCTGACACCACTGAGGCTTCAAGGACGCTCGTTTGACACTGAAAACCCAGGCAGGGAGGGAGGGTAACAGTTGGCCAGATCACATATTGAAATGGGGGGGGGGGGGAAGCGCCCCATACCCTGCCATTACCACTTTGGTGCAAAGGGGGAAAGCTGCTGAAAACATTTGTCGGGACTGGACTTCTGTATAAATTGCCTCTCCATTGTTAATCAGTGAAGCTTCATTCTCCTACCCCGCTGGAAACGTTAGACACTGCTTGGTTTGTCTCTTGCGCTAAGCCTGTGGAGACAAGACTTGCAGCAAACTTCTGCTCTGTCTAGTCCTTCCATGCAAGATGTCTGGTGGATGTGTATTTAAAAGGAACGCACGTCAAAGTATACGGTACTTAAAAATCAAGCGCTTCTGCAGGCAGTATCTCTATCGGTATAACTCACTCTGCCAAAACTACAGGCCTAAGGTATTTCACTGCAGTGTAAGAAATTGCACCGTTTTAGAGGACAAAAAATGTGGGCACAGAACGCTGGAAACTCATAATTTCGGTGAGTAACCCGCGATAACAAGCTGCCCTCATGCGCACTGCCAAATTATAGCTTCAGATCAAGGTGATGGTGACTAAGATAGTAGGAGTTTAACTGATTAGCTGTAAGTATCAACACACGTATCTACCCCCGCGTGTGTTACTTAGAACTCGCCTTGATCGCTTTCATCTTGGAGTATTTCGCATTGCCCTGCTCTTGAACTCACGAATCTGAGTGCACTCACTCCCCAAAGAATAAGCTTTATTTCTGGTCCTCCTCCGCCACCAATTCCAGTCTATGCTAACGGTCCTACGGTAAGATATGCTGTGGCATGTACAGCATTAAAATCTATTGATTTGCATCCACGGAGTCTGCTAAATTCATTAGAAAGTGCTAAAACTAGTGTATGAATGCTCAACTGTCTCTGAAAAAATAGTTCTTTAAACAACCTCCCACTTTTATAACAAGCTGTGCACTTAAAATAGATACTATGTGGATACAGACAACCTGAGTGTATGTAAAGATGTGTGAAACATGCATTACATTTGCAACAGCAACAACTGGAATTTCCATGCTTTATGGTATCTACTGACAACATGACATTAGTGATTTTAAAGGAGAAAATGTTTATTTAAGACTTTCACTACTGAAAAAAAATTTTGTATGTGGAATTTTTAAATCCAATCATCTGAACAGGTGTCAGAAACAGTGAGTCCATTTAGTTCAGATGATGATCTTAGTAATAAATACAGAGGATTTCCTTTCAATGCTGCACATGCTGAAATGACACCAATGTGGTTCTGGCATCTGAGCAGATAATTCTGATATATGCATCATTTCCTCCCTAAATCCAGGAAGCAGCAGTACTCTGTGTCTGATATTATGTCAGAGAAATGGATATTAAAAATTATGAATGATTCCTGCTCAAGAACTTCTTACATACTGTGGGGTGCGGGGAATACAAGGAAATGAAGCAGCTGTACCAAAGTTAGTTCAAAAGAAAAAGTGTGTGTGTGGGGGGGGGGGAAGCACATTCATTTATAAACTTAAAATTTGCTGCTACTGTTATTAGTGAGGATTTGTTTTTAAAGAAGAGCTTTTATTGTGGGGTAAATAAAAAAGTGAAGTAGCCTTTCTAATAAGTAAAGCCAATTTTCATTGTTGCTGAACAAAATGAGCAAACAGCACAGTTGCAACTGCAAAGAGTTATTAAAGAAAAATAGACTTGGGAGGCTAGGAATATTTTCCCCTTTTCAGATGTGATCCTGTGCGGGGAAGCAGGGAAAATACTGTAGAACAAACACCAAAATATTTCACTCCACTAAGCCAAGCCCTTGATGTTGGAAAGGGGGTTATGCTACATTTTAGAAAAAGCTTAAGAGTTGGAGAGGTTTTGTATCACACTCTGAACCATATTTCAGACTGAGCAAAGGGTTGCCTCTTTTGTGCACATCTTAATGAACATTCTTTGCAATGTAGTTAATAAATGAGAAAGAACCATAGGGCGATGGCAGAAATGGGACACTGTTAACGATGCGGAGAATAAGAACTATCTCTTTTGACATATGGGACCATATCTCCTTTCTCAGGCAAAGCTTCCACTGACTTCAGTAAGAGAGTTACATGAGTGAGAAGCGAGTAAAGGGTACAGACTCCTGCTCCCCATTCAAATCAATGAGAATTTTACCGCTGAGTTTAGTGAGAGGCTTAGCAGGATACAGGCCAGAATGCTCCAAGCAAGGGGTGATTAATGAATATAGGTTATTCAGAGCAGATCTGTTCCAATTAGTTCTGAGCAAGCAGTTCTGCTGGAAAGGTGTGATCTCCCCATAAATTCATTCAGAACCCCAATAGATGGTTGGTTTAGCGGTTATTAAAACTTGCCTGCAGTTTTTTTCTTTAGTAGTAATGTAACAGTATTTCAGACAGAGATTCAAATACAGCCTAAGGAAGACATTGCATTTTAAGTCTGAAGTAAAAGCGGATATGTTAGTTTCATGGGCTAGGAAAAAGACCAGCCTTTTCTCTGTTGGAGTGTGTACAGGTATTTTTCCCTCTGACAATCTATTTCTTAGAAGGCTTTTGTTAGCTCAGTTCATAAAACCTTTACCTATACTGTGGGCGTACTAAAACCAACCAAGCAAAACCCAGAAAGAGCAATGTTTCATTTGCTCTATCACCTCTTCTTGGATGCAAAATACTATTGTAAACCTAGTAAACTGTTTCCACCTTTTCATGTTACTAGACTATAAGATCCATTGTAGGGTTAATGTTGTGCCACAAATTGACTGCACAGAAGAGGAAATCTGCATCTGTGCCTGAGAAATTAGCTGCAGTGTATTAGTTTAGAAGGTAATTTTAAATGTAAGGTGCTTATCAGTTTACTGAAAATATCAATACTGCTGAATTCTTTGGAATAATTCAGTCCCTAAGTGACCGCCATGAAAAATGTGAGCACTAATAGAGGTTTAAACATTTCAAGCAGGCGAAAAAGTTGCTCTCTTTATGAGAGCAGATAATTTTCTAATCAGCCAATAGCAGCCAGTTTACCCTCAGATTACATATTAACTAGAATATGAAGCTCCAATTAACCAGAATATGGAGCTTGAACCATTACTCAAATTGTGGTGTAACATAAGGTCAAATGCCAAAGGGCACTCCATTGACTTCATGTTCAGGAGGAGGGGTGGATATAGAACAGAATTGTTTAACACCAGGGACCAGTTCCAAAGCTCCATACAAGTCTCCCATTGAAGGGACCCATTCTGCTACCAATGAAATCAGATTTATTTTTTTGCCATGGACTTCAATGGGAGCTGATTCACACAGAAATCAATGCTTGAACTCGCCCCCCCGCCCCATGTGACTGTTGACACAACCTGTTGTGTTTTAAGGGAAACTCAGCCTTCCTGAGCAGAGCGGGACTTAGGGTCCGATCCTGCAGTCCTGACCTGAAATCAGTGAGAACTCTGCCTGGGTAGACAGTGCAGGACCCAAACCTGAGCAGTTTCTCTGAGAAACAACTGTCTTCGGTCCTGCCCCCCCCCACTTCCAGAATTCTGGTGCAGTTTGCTGTGATGTTTTAATTTCACTATCTCCATATACTGGGGGTTATTTTATAATATAGAAGAAATTTATAAGTAGCTTTATCTCAGGCTCATAAAACTAACACTAAGTTCTCGTGAAGCTGTAACATTCTTCGAGAGGCCTAAGTTTTTCAAATGAACTACAAAGTTAATCTTAGTCAAATACTGGAGGAAACACTTTCCCTAGCAGCTCCCAGAATAAGTAGAGAAGTTTTCATAGTAACTGTAAAATAACTGGGTCGATAGGTTTAGGAGATGTTCAAAGTTGAAAACGTCCTTTGGCATGCATAATTATAGAAAGAGCACACCTTTGGACCTTAATTTTTTTTTAGCAAATTAGCCTGAGTGTTTGTTTAGGACAAATAATTTGGAAGTTCTTTGCTTTTTTTATTTTTCCCTCCTAAATTCACTGTGAACCTTCTAAGGCCTGTGGCTGACAAGGGAACCATGACATGGAAAAGAGGGGAGGGAAGATGGAATGGGGTATCTGCCAAATGTCAAAAACTCTTTATCTCTAACATTAAATGAATATGTGAAAAGAAAAACCTGATGCAGTCTCATCTCTTACTACATACAAACTGTTCTGCTTGGATCAGATAATAAGAGGATGTTAAGTCTTCCCTTTCACTTTACTCCATCATAAAACAATCAAAATACAGGACCGTATCATGTCATCAGGTTTTTCAGCAGAACTTCCCTTTGAGATCAATGGCTTGAAATTGATGGCACAATATGACTCATAGGAACTAAGGCCTTCTATGTCATTACAAAACCTGAAAGATCACGTTTTTCACCTGCCTGACAGATAACTAATTTCTCGTGGGTGACAATTTTCCACTTTACATATAACTGGCCGCTAACTTCTTCTCTCCTTTATATCAGTGGGTTCAACTCTTGTATCAGCATCACTTCCTTGCAATGTATTAGGCTTAGATACTGCTTTCATAGTTGTTTAACTTTTTAAACTACACACTAAAAAACTGAGTACAGAATCAAAAAAATGCAGTTTATTATTGTAGATTATTCTCTCTTTTGATATAACCATAAAGTTGAAAATGAAAGAAAAGCACATAAGAACATCACACATGGTTAGTAACTCAAGATATAAAACAATTTTGCACAGCAAAATATGTAAAAGAAAAAGTAACTGACAAGATTTTTTTATATTTATTGTGGTAAGATTTACTTTCCATTTTTTTAAAAGACAGGATATCAGTCCCTGAAAATAAAATTTCCTGGTTATTGCCTTTAAAACTGTGGAATTTTTGAAGTTACAGAAAATCCAGTTCTGCACCACAATACAACTGTAAAAAAATCTGCATCATTTTAAAACTGTGCAGTAATGCCATCTTTATAACTGCATAAATTGTATTAGCGTTCTAAACAGGTTTGTCTTTTTTATATATATGCTTGCAGGTAATATCTTAGTGCAATTCAGTCCCAAATACTTCAATTTTGAAAAAAAAATACATTTTGAATGTAAAATACCCCTATAGATATAAACAGGGGTGCCTCCCCCTTTTAATACTTTGGTTTTCAAATACAGTTAGTGGTATAGCAAGGACTACATATACCCAACTTATATTTAAGTTGCAAGCACATGCTGCATAAGCTACTCTTAAAAAACAGTCCCATTGCAAATTCTACCCCCCTTTACATCACAACAGTAAACAATTTAGTGCATCAATCTTTTTGTTTTTAAATCTACATCTAAACAGACCTAACTCTTTCAAATTTATCTATAACATTCCTTTATCTGTAGCATACATTTTAACTGGGCTTACAGATGATAAAACTAGAATTAAATTATTTACTAGGAACCCAGAGCATTCACATTTGACAATGACCAGATGCAAAAGAAAAAAGGAAATAAACTTGGGGCAGATCACGTAAAAATAAATTTTAGACTGCTTTAGGCAACAGCATGGTTTTAAAGTCCCCAAATTGGGAAGCAATTTTTTCTAAAACATCTTTCCAAAGTTCTCTCTCTTTCTTTCTTTTTTTTTTCTTTTTGCCACATTAGGTTATCAGAATCCATTCTGGCAATTTTTGAAACAGGGAATGCTTCAGTGCATTTAAAAGGAAGTCTGAAGTTTTGAATAACTCAAAGCAGTTTTAGAGCAGATGCAAACTTTAATGGGGAGGAAGAGGAGGAGGAAGATCAAAGGTTGCACTTTTTTGCTTTCAACTCAAAAAAGTGATGAGGCAATAAAACAAAAGGATGAATGCCATGCCATAATAGTCTCCAAAAGTCCATTTCCAAGCAAAAGAAAAAAAATAATTATACCATACATGTCCAGCATGCAGGGTGTTTTATTAATAAACGTCTCTTTCTCATAGTCCATTGTTGCTAAGACAAAATAGCAAGCATAATGCATGAGATGAATATGGGATCTAATGACAGACTAAAAAAGTCTCATGTTTGGCAGATTAAGGCCAAAACTCACATGAACACACCGAAGGCTGATGCAGGCTTGATTTTGGCAGGTTGATCTAGGTATATCTCTAGTTTAGCACAACAACGCTAAAAACTGATGGAACTCAGCAAGCTGGAGTCTAAAAAATTCACATTATTTTTGTATTTTTTGTTTGTTTTTTGGGTTTTTTTGGTTTTTTTTAATTTTTTTTTTGCAAAGCTCAAATCTCATATGAAGAATTCAGGATGGCAAAAAAACAACAACTTTGACTTTTTTGGACACAGCAAGGTCAAAAGAAAAAAAAACCCCATGAACTTAAAAAAATAGAATGTGGATGGCAGGTTTCAAAGAAGAAGAAACTTCATATGAAGAACTGAGTTGGTGGCAAGTTGGATCTTATAACGTTTTAAAAAAGAAAACATTGCAAGCCCCCACAAAAATAAAACAGAAAAGAAACTCATGTAGAACTTTAGGTTGGCCTACAATGAGCCAGCCCCACCATTAAAAAAAAACAACTTTTTGTGTTGTTTTTTTGTTTTTAATTGTTTCGAGTTTAAAAAAAATATAAGGTGGCAAGCTTGGTTGTTGATCTAGCAAGCCCCCCACAACAACTCACATGGAGAACTTTATTTAAGGTGGCAAGGCTGTGGGAACTCACATGAAAAACTCTGGAGAGGAAGGGTTGTCGCTGCTGGATCCGTTTTCTCTGAAGCCACTGCTGACCAGCTTCTCATATTTTTCCTTGTAGGCGTCCCTCTCCCGGACCAGCCTGGAGATCTCTTGCTTTAGGTGCTCTACTTGCTGCAGCAGCTGGTTCTTCTCTGACTCCAGGACGTGCCTTTGCTGGACCCTCTTGAAGCGACAGGACTGGGCATAGCCTCTGTTTTTGAGGGTCCTCCTCTTCTGTTTCAGCCGGATCACCTCTTCCTTGCTCACCCCCCGGAGCTGCCTGTTCAGCTCCCTCACCGACATGGTCACCAGCTGCTCATCCGAGAAGCGGTCGTCGAAATGCAGGCTGCTGCTGTGGTGCTGGTGGTGCAGACCCCCTCCACCACCTCCTCCCCCGGTGCTGCTGCTGCTGCTACTGCTGCTGGACTGCACGCTGCCCGGCTGCTGGTGGTGGTGGTGCCCCGCCGGGTGGTGATGGTGGTGGTAGTGGGGTGCCCCGTTCTGCGCCGCGGCGGCCGCGATCACGGCGGAGACCACGGCGGCGGCAGAGCCCATCTCTTCCCCGGGCATGGAGCCCCCGGTGCCGGCCGCCGCGGCGGCCAGCTGCTGCCCTCTAGCATAGCCATCGAAGCTGCTCTGGAGCTGGTGGTGGCTGCTGTTGATCAGCGCTTCCACCGCGTCTTCGGGGCTGAATCCCAACGCCTCTGGGTTGAGCTGCTGCGGGTAGCCGGTCATCCAGTAATAATCTTCCAGGTGGGTCTTCTGGTCCGTGCCAGAGCCCGGGCTGGGCGCCGAGAAGCTCGGGGAAGGGGGCACCGAGCTGCAGGGCGTGCTCATCGGGGTGGAAGAGAGCGATCCCCCAGCGATCAAGCGGCCGCACTGGCTGATAATGCGATCGGTCTCCACCGGCTCCTTTTTCACTTCAAACTTCATCAGATCGAAGTCATTAACATATTCCATGGCCAGGGGACTGGTGGGCAGGTCGGAGTTGCTCATTGCCAGTTCTGATGCCATCCTTTTGCTGCTGACAGTCCTCCAGAAAGGGTGCGCACCAGGAGCGAGGGGACTGCTCTGAGTTGCAACCGGGTGAGCCAGCTTGATTATTTGCAATATATATTTTCCTTCTCTCTCGCCACCAGCCCCTGGCAACCTTCGCTCCAATTTGCACCGACTGTTTCTCTCTCTCTCTCTCTCTTTATTATCCTTTGCAGAGCCTATAGTATTGATGATGCATCAGAGCCGGCTGCTCTTTCTATTCGCCTTTTGCATAAAGGTTGTTTCTCTCTCTCTCTCTTTTTTTGCAGCTTGGCAAACTGCAGCCGGAATTGTTAGTTGTTGTTGCTGCCAAGGTGGCTTTATGATTATTTTTTAACACTTCATGATGGCTTTCCTCTGGTCTTTTTCATGCAAAGTGCAAACCGAGAAGAGGTACATCAGGGGAAGAGGAGGAGGGGGGGAAAGACTGAAGGATCAATTAAAAAAAAAGAAAAAAAAATTAAGTCGGCGCGGTCACCAAAATATTTTTTCTTAAAAAAAAAAAAAGAAAGAAAGAAAAAAACGGAACCCCAAAGCTACAGCGAGAAGATGAAAAACATTTTAAAGGTCTCATCCAGCAGTAGAGTTTAAAAGCATTGCTGAGTTTTATAGCAGTCCTGACGTCAGCTTTCAAATGGGAAATTGACTCCAAGTCCGGACCAATGGGCGGCTTCAATCTCAGCCCTCATTAGCATAATAGTATAGAAACAAGGAAACTTTTCGAAGCTGTCAATCAGGGGCCAATCAGCTGACTGTCAGCTGGGGGCTAAACTTTTAACTCTTTCTTGGCCATTCCCTTGCACTCGTTTGCACATGGGCTTTAATGTGGATCACCTGAGTTAAGAGAGAGACTATTTGGGAATTCAGGAAATTCAGTGCTTTTTTTTCTTTTCTTTTTTTGCAGTGTTTTTAATAGGTAAGCATAAACGTAGCCGGCTTAAACCCCTTGCTGTTTTCTCCTTCTCTGCATGGCATGCTTTAAGCATGTCTATGTGACAGCTTTGTTAGGTAACTTGTTTGATTATTTTAAAAAAAAAAACCGTGCACTATACGAAACAACAGATCCTACCTAAAACGTCCTCGGACTGATGGGGTAGGAGGCCCTCCTCTTGCTGTGGGGGTAGAGAAACGCAGAGACTGTCGCTAAAAGGCGGGGACGGGTGGGGAGGAGAGTCTGGAAGTGGGGAGGGAAGTCAAGGCTGTGCTGTCTAGGGGGCAGGCAGCTTTGGAGCTATTGGAGCCGGGGGCCACCATAGAGAAACTTTCTTTCAGTGCCTGCTGCGGAAGGAAGCAAAAGAAACTCTCGCTGGCCCCCTCCCTAGCAGGGCTGCTAAAGTAACAGCACAGCCTGGGCAGCAGCGGCACGAAGGCAAGGAAGGGTTAACTCTGGAGGAGCTCAGCAAAGCCGAGATCCCTCCTGCAGACTTCGGCCTGGGGGGTGGCCTTTGCCTCCTCTCTCGTGCCCGCGCAGAGGATAATCCGGTCTCCGCCTAGCAGGGGGGGAGGTCGGGCCACTTGCACGCTCACGTTAAAGTGAGTAACTTTGTACTTGATCGTGACATTCAGCCCTCCCCCCCCTCCCCCCTCCCATCCTACACCATCCAGGGTTACACGTTCAGCAAAGCGGCTTGTCACCCAACCAAGGACTCCCCCCGTCCCCACTCCAGTGCTAATAACGACCCTCCCCCTCCCCCGCACCGATTGCTGGTTGACCTTGTGCAAACAAATCAAAGTAACCTCCCGTGGACACTCAGATTCGAAGAGAGGCAAGTTTGGGAGAAGAGATTTGGATTGGAGACGCTAGGAAAGCTCGGTCTCTAAACGCAGCTCTTGTAGGCGGAACCCCAGCAGTGCCCCTTTAGACTGTGGGGCTGTTTAATTCATTTAATACATTTAAAGCTAATTACATTTATTTTATTTTTGTTGTAAAAACTGAAAGCAAACTGGGAAGAAAGGGTGAAAAGCACGGTGGATGTGCTTGGTTTAAACCTCGACAGCGCCACCTTTCGGCAAAGGTCAGTTTCATCTTGATCCGTGTCCAGTTTTGCTGCTCGACCAGCTTTCTTGTCGTGTTAAGTGCAGAAAAGTTTATGTAGCGCATTAACTCTGCCATTAACTCGTCCAGCGGTGGTATTCTCGGGCTTGCCAATCAGGCTGTTCACTAGGCTACTGCAATAAAGGCAACCATGTCCCCCCATATAAAGAGCTGGCTTTCAGTACTTCTCAGTTTAACAAAGGGGGAAAGAGACAAGGGCATGTTGGTAATGTTTCTGCACAGGGTCTTTTGGTGGTATCCTGAAATAAGACCAAAAAAACTTTAAAATGGCCAGCCTTGATTTTCAACTGACTTTATTGCAATATCAATAGAATTAAAGTCACTTGTAATTCAGTGATAAATGAGTTGTCTGTAGTAAGTAAGATTAAGTGCAGTGCTATAAAGTTGTTTATCTGAGAAGTAAGTCTAACCTGACTTCTGACACTTAGTCATATATTAAACCAGCTTATTGAACATTGCACTTCAGAACCTTTCTTCTTCCCCCTGGCCTTCCCACTCCCCTGCCTCTCATACTTTGGTATTTAGAACAATTCCATGAATATTACTCCATATTTTTTCCACCCGTTGGGGAAATCGTCATTTCCAAAAGCCAAAGAATCGCCGCCTGGGAAATAGGACGTGGATAGTAGGTTTACAGTAGATAACATGTCATGATTATGCCATTATGATTATCAGCTCCAATATTAGCATCTGAAAGTCATTCAGTTTACATTGCCACTGACACTTAAAAGCAGTTTGTGCATACCATAGATTTGTAAAGATAACTAGACTAGAAACATTTTCTGTAACTATTTTGACAGCAGAACAATAACTATGGACATCTGTTCGGCATAGCTTATAGATTGTTATTTGTGGCAAAGTTAATACAACTTAACTACTCAGGCTTGCTTTCCTGTTTCTGACATTGTTGTACTCAACAAAAGTCACTGGCTCCTAACATAAATCTGCAAATGTGGTACATTAATAGGATAATCCAATTCCCTGTGTTTGGTTTTCTTCTTGAGCAAGATGATTGTAGTACGGTATATCATGTCTCACCTATTAGACAAAATATGTGTTTATTTTTAAATGAAAAATGTTACTTCTTTTCAGAATTTACAGTTGCAGAATTTCACTGGCCCATTTTATAGATGCCTGAGGAAATACATTGTCAGACCTGTGAAATAGTTTGGACATGGAGATTTAATGTACCACATTTGCAAACTAGGAATTTTACTGAGTAAACTCTAAACCAGGCAGAGTATTAAATGGTATGTGCTAATAGGTGCTCTTTCTGAATTGATACCAATTTAAGCAAGTGCCATAAATTAATCTGGAGCCCTGACCTACTAGAACATCAAGTACAATTATTGGTTGTACAATATTGCCCTTGTTTAACTATTACATATGTCTGTCATGCCAAAATGTCTATTGTTCAGTACACCAGAGAAAAAAAGGTTAGTCATTTTTGATAACTTTCAAAAGCGACACCCCCCCTCTCAACACCATATAATTCTCAGTTTTGTAATATTTTTCTTTATTATTTGACTATTCACAATGGGTGTCTAAACATTTACAGTCATCTATTAACAGTGTTTCTTTCATAACAGTCACACACTTTCATTTCAATTAGAGCTATTCAGCCTTCCGTTTTCCACAATTATTGCAGGCCAAATTTTCTCAGACTGCCCCTTTTCCTAATACTGTTTGTTACAATCCTGTCCTAATCCAAGCAGAGTAAGAACGATGTGGTTCTTTTAGTGATCTCTTGATATCTATTGCTTTTAGGAACCTCTGCTAATGTAATTTAGAACCCCATTTTCACTAGTTATTGATCAGGATCATAAGCTTTCCCAAACTGATGTATATTTTCTGTAAGATTTTATTTTGGTGAACAAACCATACAGTTGAATGTGAAACATTAAACATCAAAATACACATTAATTGGATTACATTGGTACAGGAACTTCAACTGTGTATTAAGGACTTTCCTAGTTATGTAAAAAAGTGTGTGTGTGTGTATGTATAAAAGAGGTTTATAAAAAAGGTAACATGCAGATTATGAATTATATTTACTTTAAGGGTAAATTTGTTATAAACTTAAACAAACACATATCAAGGACAACACTAAGTACAATCACTGCACCTTTTATCTAGTATCTTATTTTATGGTGCAGAACTAAACAGTGTCCACTGAATTTAACTATGAAACCAACCAAATTGATTTCAGAAAGACTTCCTCAGAGTAACAGAATGATAAGCCATAAACTGCTTTTAGGTGCAGTGCTAGATAAATCCTTTTAACAGTCTTCAGATCAGTTAACAGGGTAAGTAAATCACAAATCACTGTTAGCAGATTTATGGGAGAGAATTAATAGAATCAGACAAGATAATCTGATAGGGATAAAATTGCTGAGGAAACAGTCCTGCCTTATATTCGAGGACATGAAACAGTCTGATTACTAGGAGTCATTACAGATAGGTGAATTATGAGCTAAATAATCAACATAGTAATTCAGTACTTATTAATTCTTTTCTCTTTAAACAACTCACAGATGCAAGCAAAAGCTTCTCTTTGAAGACGCATTCTTTATATATATTTTATTAGATGTAATTTACTATTTGCATTACCTGTATTTACTTCATAATTGAACATTTTGCATTCAAATTTATGTAATGCATTATGCTTGAGAATATATTTCTCCCTTATTAGCATAAATAGTCACTTACCTCATGAATTACTAACAAAGTTTATCTGAAAATATAGGTATATTTTTTATTAAGTGGAACACAAACATATGTACAATAAATTCTGATTTGCTGGTGTTGCTAAAGAAATACATAATCCTGGGCTGGGGAAATGGGTGAAGTGTGTGGGGAGAAGACAGCAAAGGAGTAGAGTCAATTAATACTTAGGTCTGACAATTTGTACAGTCAACAATTTTGTTTATCTTTAAGAAGGAGTTAGGAATTGAAGGTCTGCTTTCGAAGCAGCCGCTGAAAAGAAGTCACCAGACAAGAGTTCATAGTCTCATCCTTTTTGTCTTTTTCCTCCCCACTAATCTTTATATGGATCTGTATAATCAAGATGTATGACATGATTGTGTTTTGATCCTGCAGTCTTTACTCAGGCAACGCTCCAGTGGACCCAGTCCAGCTCCAATGGAAACAAACAGCTGAATGGGAACCACTCTAAAGTCACATTTTTATCTTCTCTGCTTCTTTTCTGCATTTTTCTTTAAATGGGCTGTATAATCCAGATAAATCAGTATAGTTTAGGTTTAGGGCTGCCGTCTTTATTCATCCTTACTCAGGCAAAACACACCTATTGATTGCAGGATTGGGCTCTTAAGCTTCCATTGATTTCAGTGAAAGCAGGATTGGGCCCCTGATGTGTGCAATTTGTTTATGTCAAAGGGTCGGTGTTTCAGAAAACAAACTGAATCAGCACACCCACTTTACGGAGAAAAGGTCTGCTCCCACTGAAGCCTAAGGCAAAACTCCCATTGATCTTAATTACAGCAGGATCACTCCCATATTCTGGTTTTTATCGCCCCGCTTGATATTTTGCACTAATGTGCATGTATGTTTTGTTTGGACACAGAAGCATGGCCTCATGGGAGCATTCAAATGAATCTGTTTGTAAATGTGGTACAGCAAAGCGTTCTAGTTTTGCTTCTCTGTCTCAAGCACTGTACAATCCATTTCTGTGACTACAGTTTTCTGCCCCTCACATCTCTGAAACTGGTCTTTTAAGGCTGAGAAAATTCTTCCTTTTAAACTCATTCTGAGCATCAACTTGGACTTCATTTGCTGCTGAACGTTCTGCATTCCTTCTCTCCATCAGTTCCTAGTAGATTTTATGTGGAATTCTGCATTGATGAATCCTGCCTCTCCTCTCATTCCAGTGTTGTATTCATGCTGCTGACTACATCATTCTTGCACCTTGGAAGATCATTTAAAGCTGGGTAAAACAAATAAGATTTGTTTTCTTTTCCCATAAATTTTCTTATTTGGCCAGTCTGTGTAGGCCTTTAATTCACAAGTTCTGTTTATTTTTCTTCGAAGTTTTCATTGCTAAATAAAAAATAGCTTGTAAAGTCAGGCTAAAAATACATTTTCATTTGTTCTGTGTAGTGCTATTCCTTTCCCCCCTTATCTCCCATCCCAGATAGTCTTATTCCTTGAGCACTAGAAATTGTGAGGTATTAACAGATGCTTCTAGTTTATTTTCCAAAGGTGTGTAACACTCTCTAGGCAAAGAGATGGAGTACCAATGCTGTACCTGACCATGTAAGTATGTGCCATATATCTTGAGCCAGAATTGTTTTATGTGATTGCTCTCATACCAATCACAGTACCTTTCCAGCATGCTTAAAATGTTCCTTGTTCTGTATCAGAAATATTCCTAGATTATTGACAACACTAAACAATTTCATGGGATATGGGAACGATTTCTCATATCTAAAGGGAAGCAAAACACAAACATGCAGCTGAAACTACATGCGATTGCAAGGGGTAGCTGTCTGTACGATGTTTTATGTTGATTGTGGATAGGTTGCTCATTTTATGTTCAGTTTTGTCTCAGTTTAAAAATCAATAAAGATATTTATGATGGAAATATCCATCTAAAAGGAAAAATACTTGAAATAAAGATTTTAAGCCAGCTATGTAGTGGAATTTATCATTTATAACTCGAACCATTAGGTGAAACTATATAGGATGGTATTTACACTGGAATCAACTGAAAGTGATAAATACAAAATCCAGTGAAAACTCATGCACTAAGTTAATTTCAAAATTCTACAGAGACAAAGATAATATTAGTTCAAAGGTTGGAAATAAAGGGACTTGTGAAATGTCCCAACAATCTAATAAATGTGTACACTATATATATATATATAATGTCAAACAGTCATTCTTTTGCTACCTCCTTTTGTACTGTATGAAGATGTTTCAACCCACATTAGGAAGCACTGACAAAAGGTTGCAATACTGACATGAAAAGAGTGAGTTTTATTTGACATTTCTTTCTGGAATTCAAATGTTACCATGGGGGCGGGGGAGGAAGGGGAGCATAACTGGGGGTGGGAGTTCCTTAGCTGTTAAGGGATTACCTGTTCTCTTTTATTAAAAGATCTGAACGTGAGTGAATTTGAAACAAATCTCTCTTTTAATATCTTGAAATTAGAAATAGAACAGCCTGATTAATTATTTGTGATACACTGTCCTGTGGGTGACCTGCTGAGCAGCCTTTGTTTGGCTTATTCAACATAAATAATAAAGTACAGTAATTGACCATAGTAAATAATGTAAATTTCATAGAAAATTTGAAATAACTTAATACATACTTCAAATTCTATATCATGAAGGCTCATTACAATGCAAAGTGACTGGTTTGCCATTGCTTGTGCAGCCATTTATACCAGGGCAAAAGTGAGAGGGCATGTGTAAATTTTACACCCGCCTTGCACTCATATTGCCCTGGTATATCCATGACTGCACAAGATGCAGGGGGAGCAGAGAGCAGGACTAAAATGCTTTATGGCCCACTGCACAAGAGTGAATGGTACTAAAATAGTGACAGACCCCGATCTAGTGATGAAAGCAGAAGATTAGAAGTCAAGTTCAGTGCGTTCTATCCCCTGCCATTGACCCCTAGGGTAAGACTTTCACACCTTCTGCTTATCCATCTATAAAATGGGTATAATAATTACCTACATTGCCACAGTGCTGGGCAGTTTAACATTAGTTTAAAATCTTATGAGACCCCCCACCCAGAAGGAAGGCTGGGCACATGAGAACAAGGTTTTATATCAGAGCTTAGGTTGGCCAGCATGTACAAAAAGTACATATGGATTTTACATTACCTCCAATCTTTAATTATCCCTCTGGGTGTGGCCTACTCAGGATATCTTCTGAGTATGTTTTGGGTATCAGGAGGTGTGACTGAATACTGGGAAGTTTTAGTACCAACAACTCTGCTCACTGAACTGAATGGAGTTGAGGGTTAATGATGTGAAGCCTGATTTTAGGAGGTGAAGTGCCCTTGTTGGAATGGTCTAGACTATGCAGACACAACAGCGTCAGTCCGAGAATCTGGCAGTGGTACTGTTTTCACAATGTATGGCAACTGTATTTCCAATAATTCAGTTACATTTAATTTGGTTTAATATTTTTAACCTGATTTTTTTTACAGTGTGCTATTATTTCATAGAGATTAAAATAAACCTGTAATGTGCTGTATTGCTTTTTAAGGTCTTGATGCAAAGAAGCATGTGAATATATATGTTATGTGATCTGCTTTCCTCTGATGTCATTATTTAATGTCTTTAGCAACAATGAAAAGGAAACTTAAGATCATTTTTTTTCCTGCCCTCCATCTTATGAATGAGCTGGCTGTCATGGGAGTTCTGGACAAGATTCAGTTCAGATTCGCCTCCATCTGGAACCTGCGGCTGTACAGTAATTTTAATTAACGAAAAGGAAATGGTAGAAAAACCCATGAAATGAATTTTCACACCTGCAGTTGGAATTAATAGTGGCAACCAGAGTGGCATCCTATTTCAGTTCCCTGGAGGTGACTAACAATCCTGGTCATTAATATAATACCAACCAACATAGGAATTTACCATCTGAGGGTTCTGCCATGAAAAACAAATGACCCCAAGCTACTCCTGCACAATAGAAAATGGCTTTAGTCATGTATTAGTCATTTTATCTCAAGACTGTATTTTTGCACTAAGGGTTTGTTCTCTGATGTTAGAAGAGAGTAGACTGGGACAACAGTATTTGTCTTGGTAATTTGTAGGTGGGTTTTGATTATGTTTAAGCTTTCTAACATCAGAAGGTTGGCAGATGATTAAGTGCAAGAAACCAAATTCCGTAAGTGTGTTTTATTTTTGGTGTGGTTCTGTGGTATTTTATTTCTGTCCAGGCCTGGTGAGTCCCTGCATGCATGAGACATGAGCATGCGAGGGTGGCACTTCCACTTTGTCTAGATAAGAGAAGAGGAGGTCTGCAAACTAAAATGCTGTTTGAAATTTGATCTACTTTGGCTAGGTAAGAGAGGAGATCTGCAAACTAAAATGCTGTTTGAAATTTTCTGCGTTTCTGCTTTTCTGTCCTAATTGCAAGGGATGAGCTGCATCAAGTGTCTGCTTCATGGCTGGGAATCACTGTACTGCCACTCTGCAATTTTCCAGCCTATCAAAGATCACATGCAGCTAGCAAACTGTGAAGCTAAGCGCCTACACTGTGGCTCTGAACTGCATCCAGAAGGCATTTGCTTCCATTCTTGGAGCAGTAATAGCACTTCAAGAGGTCACAGAGTACATAGGCACTTTAATCATTTTGCAGAACCACCTTTAGGTAAGAATTAAAGCTTTTATCCTATTGTGTTTGTTTAATCCTTCTCTAATCGATGTGCCTGGTTTGTTACAAATGTCTGAAATGAAACCACCAATTTCATGTTTATTCTCTTGATACTAACGTAGCTTATGAAAAGCAAAAAGCAATAGTCTTTGCCCAAAGAACCTCCTGCACGGGATATATGGACATTCATAGGATTATTTACACTTCTGGCAAACTCCAGGGGCCCTATTCCCACTTCTGAAGGCAAAGCCTAAATTTGTTTTAAAAAATCCCGCAAAACCAAAACACACCATCCACCAAGTAATCAATAGGTTAAAACCCTATTTAAGCAGCAGCCCAGAAACACATGAACACTCCTGGAAGTTGAGGATGAAAATCAGTGTCTGGATTTCTCCAGCAATCCTGGGAGAATCCTCCTTACTAGGATTTGAGAATAAAACAATTCTTTCAGGCAGCAATAGTAAATTTGTGCCAAATGGGCATATGAGGGTCAATTATGACAGTTCTTATTAATAAGCACTGCTGCGGAGTTTAGCTGATGGAGAGATTTGAAGATTGCATATATTTATAGGTGGAGAAAAATTGGAGACCTCAGCTAATTTTCTTCCCTTTGCTTTGGAACATTTAACAAGGGATCACTTACGAGGATCAGGTACCATATATAGATCCGATATCAATTTCCTGTAGAGCAAGGGGCAGTTAGGACAGGAAGAACTGAAGAAGGAACAACTGCCATTTCTACTGCCTTGTTTGCTTTGCTTCTAAGAAGAGAAGGTGATTCCAAGCATTTGAGGAAGTGCTGTGGCTTACATAAGAGATAACTTAGCAAGAGTGTTTTCTCCTACTGTTTGTTCTGAGCACAAAGTCACCATCAGCAAAGTGATTCTGTCTAATTAACTTGGTGGTGAGAGGCAACATATTCCTTCCATCCCAATGATTTCCGGATCAAAAGTGGTCCGAGTCTAAAAATATTTAGTTTCCTGAGCCATAATCCTGCAAGCCCAACCTAAGATCTGAAAACCAAGCTGCCCTTAACACCATCACCTGGACTAAAACTTTGGTGACTGTAACTTAACTCAGGCAAACTTCTTGTGTAACTTCTTGTGCAACAGCTGAGACTGAATGAGAACAGAGTAAACACTCCAGGATTTGGCCCTTCAGCCAATACCTTTCTGCCCTTTGTCTCATGGGTGGTCTCAGCAAATGCAGTAGGGGTAGAGAGGGGACTGGCTTAGCACATTGCTGGCTTGCCAGCTCCAGTTTGGCTACAAGGCACCAGACGGAAGCAAAGCAAGAACCTAAATTCCCCCTGTCGATTTAACTGGATATAATATTATTTTATATTTTCTCTCCTCAAGTGTGCTGTTAGCAGTACCTGTGTTTCAAACCAGAGGTGGGCAATATGTCTCCGATTCATATGGTACTATCAGTCCTATCATATGGCACTGCTCTCTCTCTCGATGTCATACACAAGCATGCTTATATGTAAGGTAAGATATGTAGGAAAGCGAACCTGGGACAATTATTAGCCTCTATAGTGAATATCCCACCAGGAAGCCAAAATATCATTTCTAAAAAAACCCTCAGTCTCATTTCTTGTGTGGTAAAGCAGAAATTTGCTTTTGACCCTGTGCAACTGCCTTTCTGTGCCGAATTGCCATGCCATGGTGCTTTGGGGTCAAGCCGTGTAGTGAATGATCAGAGACGGAAGAGGTGATGAAAGAGGCCCCCTGCTTTACTATGTCAGGAGCAAATCTCTTCTCCCTGCCTCATCTCTGCAAGCACAAAGCTGGAAAGTGCTGGAACTTGAGCGTGTCTTTTCAGGAGATGTCAACGCAATCCGGTCTAGGGGTGAACTTTTCTTTTTTTCCAGAGAGGACTGCAGAAATTCTGGAGCCAGGGTCAGTTCTGAGACCACAGCGCAGAAGGCAATAGGGTTCTTAATGAAAACCAGCTTCAATTGTGAAAACTTAATACAGCACGCTGTATTAGTGGTAACAGGATGATAACGTTTTGATAGGGCTACTATTGGCTTTTATTTTTTTAAGGGGAAACTCCCCTCTCACTAACAGAAAAAGCACTTTTAATGCCAATATCAAAATAAAGCGCTCTTGGGACTTTTATATCATTTCAATATCAGGCTTATGTTCAAAGAGCAAAAGTAAATGCTGTGTTCACAAATGTTTGATACTATAGCTGAATAGCTTTCTACAAGCTCTAACCATGCTTTTTGTGCACTGCATATGATATTGGGTGGGTCGGAGGAGGTTTTTTCTAATTTATTGACACCAGCTGAAATGTTTAAGAGCAGTCTTAACAGGGTCACAACATGGTGCATACATCAGGAGATTTTGCAAATAGCAGAATTTCTCTTTTTTTTTCTGGCAGCATCAATAAATATGTTTGATGCATTTTAAATGTTTTAATTAAAACATTATGTTAGCACATTTACTGTAAGTGATAAAAACACTTTGGAGGTGGTCTTAAAGCAATTGGTGGTTCTGAAATTGCTAGAATTGCACTAATAAATCAGATGCAAAGTTCATAAATTGGAATGATTCTCTTTCAGTCCTGTGCCATTTCACAGATATTAAAGCTGCTTACTTTAATTCCTCAGTAATGTGGAATGTGTACAGCTGCTGATGTGACTTCTTCAGAGTGATTGTTTAAGGTCATATAAACTCAGGCCTTTAGAGCACAGGATACAAATTCCCTCTTATTTTAATGCTGTTTATAATTCAGTTCTCTTCCAATCCCTTAATCAGAAAAGAAATGTTTATTGTGTGCTATTGCCATAAAAATAAGAAGGAATGCTAATAAGTATTTGAAAATTGAGAAGAAAAAATATACTAAGACACAGCCCCTGGTATTACCAGCCTGTTCTTTAAGCAGGCTTGTTCAATTTGTATTTTAATGTACAGCAGCTTTATGCACACAAAACATGTGACCGTAAACAGTACAAATTATGGGCCAAATCTGGTATAAATTGGCCATTCCAATTGATCGCCAACAAATTACACCAGTCAAGAACTTTCCCTATATCTAGTGGGTGAAATCCTGACCCTACTGAAGTCAATGGGAGTTTTGCCATTGATTTCCATTGGGGATAGAGTTTTACCAATTATGTTTTTGGCAACTTTATCTTTAAACGTTAGTCGAGAAAAATGTCTGCAAGTTTGCTATTCTTTTAATACCTGAATTCAAAACACAATAATAATAAAAACTTCAGAACAAATTATTACGATTGGCTTCTTTGCCTATGTCAGAAATCTTTACTGAATCAAATTAATACAGAATATAAATATTACAATTAGATTTCAACAAAATGAACAAATAATGAATCTCTCTTCCTCCTCTTGGAAAGTAGATTTTCTTAAGAAATCTCTGAGTTAGCATATCCTGCAAGATGACATCCCACCTGCCCTCCCCCCTCATGTCAATAGCTGAGAAGTCAATGATTTCCCAGAATGTCATGGATAACTTGCAATAGGAAAGGTAAAAGTTCACCCAATTCCAGTGTGTACATAATCTATTTCAGTCATTTGAAATAATATGTAACATGAAATTCTTTGGGTGGAGAAGATGACTAAAATGTCGTGTTTCCTGATTGCAAAAATTAATAGATGGAAAGGTTGTTTCAGAATATATAGGAAACTCAATCCTACTGCAGCTAGGATTCTGACGCTACAGAAGTAATTTCATAAGTAGTAATGCAGTTGGAACAGCTGCATAGGCCTTATGGGTGCTTGGATTGTAAGTTCTTTGGAGCAGAGACCATCTTTTTGTTTTGTGTTTGACAGCATCTAGTAAAAAAGTTTCCTGGTCCAGGAGTGGGACCATTTCAATAAAAATAATAAATAGTAATATATGACAGGTTATTTTATGTTGCTAGAGGTCAGAAAAGCATTGAGCTAAATATGACACCATGTTGTTCCATCTGTCTTCGATTCATATCTGTTCCCTTTCTTGAACAAACCACATTTTCACCACCAGAGTGGAGTGGATTTTCTTCTGCCTCACACATCAACAAAGCTGTTAGCTAAAATCTAATTGTGCGATGCTGTGATAGGCAAGAAGAACACAAGATTTTTAGATTCTAGGCTGGGTAGGCATATAGGAGAATCATGTAGATACTGAAACCTCATTGGACTTCATTGCAGGCAAAGCAGAGCTGAATTTGCCCCATGAATTTTACGTCGTGTGCTCAAATTCAAAATGCATGTCTACCTATACCACTATTCATTTTTTGGAGATTTAGATGCAAAATCATTTATTCTAGGTTCTTAAGCAAATGGTTTTCATTCATTAAAAGTGTCAGTGATATCGCAATCCTCTGTATTAACTTGTTGATTTGTACCACACATCCAAGAAATGATTGTCCCACACTATTAATGGGGCAAATTCATTCTTTTACATTGACAGCAGAATTTGACCCACTGAATTTTCATGATTCACATTTTCTGGTGGCTGAAGTCTTTAATGAGCAAGAGAAAGTGGCAGAATGTCTACTCTAATTAATCTACAATGGACCTATTTTTGATTCCTATAATTGTCTAAAGCAACCACAAACCAATTGTTGCTACATACTGGCAACGAGGCCTTCATTAACAAACTGACAAAACCCTGCTAAGCATCAAAGTAGTTGTCAGTAGGAATTAATTGCATTGGAGTAGCTTATGGCACCATTTTTGAAAGGGCAATACTTCTTAATATACTTAGCACAACTGAACAGACACAATATTGAAAGACAACAGATTGGGTCACTCCTGTTATGTGGGGGGGGGGGGTGTCTTATAATCAGTGGAGAATTTTGCATGAAATACCAATTTTATGCTGATCTTTTAAAACCTGATAAGCATTAATTTAGTGTACTCAAGGGTACTGGTCATAGTAAATTTGGTTTCTTATAAAGTATGGATATTTTAGTTTAAGAAAATGTTATACCTGAGTTGTATTCCAGTATTGAAGGAGCTGTTCTTAAACAATTTTAGGCTTCATTTACAAAAAGATACCTATTCGGTACAGCACTTAAGTGTGTCCTTTAAGTTAAGCACATATTTAAGTCCCATTGAAAACAATGGGGTAAACACATGCTTGCCGTTAAGCATGTGCTTAAGTGTTGTCCTGCCTAAGGGCAACAAAGGTGACTGTCAGTTTTTCTTGAAGCAGAGACCATTTTTATCATGCTCATACAAGCTTTTTCATTATGAATCCTGATTTTAATTTTGACAAATTGTATACTCCTGCTGTTGGTGTAGAAAAGTTATTAAGCTGGATAAACCCAGGTTAAAAAACTATAAATCTCTGTGGCCAAATTCCTTTGTTGTGCCACTGCACTGACCTCAAATGAGTTACACCGGGGATGACACTGGCCCATTAAGTTTATTTTCAGTGATAGCATCAGATGACATGCAGTTGTTTAGACCTAGTTTCATTTTTGTCATGTGCTACACACACAAAAATAAAAAAAATGCACATATTTTATATAATAGAGCAGGCCAGTCCTTAAAGTGGATTTAAAGCAGTGATATTTCATAATATAGTTTGTGACAAGGCCATTTCACCATTCACTAAAATGGGACGTAGTGTCATCACAGAGTTCTTAACACCATGTCAGTGCACGTCTATGGAGAAGACATCAAGATGTCAAAATATTCTGAAAGGGGGGGAAAAGTGCCAACGCAGGGCTTCAGAGATAGTGCTATGAGGTAGAGTTGAAGCAACAAGAAGTGATATCCAAATAAAGCCCTATACAATCCAGTGCTGCTATTAAAAGGAATAGGAGATTAAAAGGGGCAACAAAATAATGTAACTTTTTAAACATAAACCCAAAGAGTAAGGAAATTTCAGGCTTAAAACAGCTCTGCTACGGTTAAGCACTGAAGCCATTATCACAGGTCTCATACAGTAGTAGTGAGTACCAGTGGGAAAACATGTAATTCATGAATATGAGCTAAGTAAACGGACAGGTATAACAGCCAAGTGCTATACCTATTGCTGTTCTGTTATATATGCAATGTTACTCCCCTCTCCTTCCCCTCCCCACCAGCGAAGAACATTAGAAGGTTTCCTGTTGCTCTCTAATCAGTATAATCTACAGTGCCACATAGAAGAATGTAACGTCTTTCTGCAGCACAGAGTAACACAGGGCAGTGGGAGGGAACCTCATAAAGTTGTGGGGACTTCCAGGAGAGGACCACATGTGCTTCAGCATCTGTGCATCAAGGTGCTGGGGCAGCTGTGCCACAAATTTCCTGGTGTTTGTGTCAAGCTCAGTCTCACAGTGAGCTCGTAACAATAATTTGAATGAAGTGAGTCTCTCTCTCTCTCTTTCTAAATTACTTTTGGATGAACCCTCCAGGAGCACACATGTGTAGACGGAGTTACTCTATAATCTTCATGCAGTGACGCTCATCTTCCCTCACTCGAACCCCTCCATATTGTTCGGCTGCCTCCTGTGTCATATCATAGCTAAAATTAGGCCCTGATCCTGCAAACGAATTTATGTGCATGTGCGCCTGCACCAGCTGCAGCTCCACTGACTGGAATGGGGATCTGCTCACTCTGGCTCCACATGCAGCCCTGGGGGCCTAGATTGTAAACTCTTTGCTGCAGAGCCTTGGGTAAAATTTTCAAAAGCACCGTATTCATTTAGGAGCCTAAGCCTCATTTTAAAAAGTGACTTAGGCCAGATTTTAAAAGGTATTTAGGTGCCCAAATACACAGATAGGCACAGAGTTGGATATTCAAAAATACCTAGGGCCCAGATCCACAAAGGCATTTATGTGCCTAACTCCCCTTAGGAACCTATCTTCATCTATAATACCGAAACACCTTTAAAAATCTGGCCCTGAATGCCTAAGCCACCTTTGAAAATGGGACTTAGGCTCCTAAATCAGACATTTATGAAAATTATATTCTATGCCTTTCTATTTGTCCCAGTAAGTGTGTAGCACGCTATTTGGTGATGCAAAACTATAAAATAGTAATACAAGTCTTTTTGAATTCAAATAATCAGTGCAAAATACAAAAAAAAATTAGGGTTCTGCACAGCACAGTAGATGAAAGATGGGGTTGCCATGACCTTTTTTCTTTTCTTTTTTTCTGTCAGTAGTTCCTAGTAAACTCTTTCTTTTATTTTTTTTTAAGTGGTTGCACTCCTATCATCACCACAAGCGAGATCAGTGAACATAGTCTTACATGATAGCATTTGCCTTTTGATGCTGTTACACACAGGTTGGCACTAATTCCACCACTGGGGTTATTCCACCAAAGCCAAGAGAATTACACCAGGGAGAAATTTGGCCCTGTCTATTTGAATAAATAGTTAACTCTCCTCTGCTTGAAGAAGTGATTATTGAAAAGTTTGTCTCCACATACAAATGCAAATGACAGCCGAAGAACACATTAATGTTCATCTTTCAAACTAAGTACGTAGACAAATGCTAGTCATTAGAAACATTTCCGTGCATTTATATTAGGCTGTCCTCTAAAAGACTTTTCAGACAAATATGTCATCAAGATATTCAAAACCATGTAATCTTATCCAAAGTTTCATCTATCAACAGTACAGTTTTCATCTCTCGCAGCTGTGTGTCAGGCAGATTAGCCAGCTGATAGCAAATTGTGGGGGGGTGGGGGGTGGGGATGACGGGAAAGAAGGGCTCTGTCATCCTCCTAACAAGAAATACTGCAGGGGAGAAGAGATTGGTGTAGCATTGGGTTTTTAAAAGCTCTCAAAGAGCCCTTCACAAAAGCAGGGACACAGGAGATTTGCAAAGGGATAATGAGTATTTGGTGCCTTGCTGCCCTTTGAAAATCTCCCACCCTGTAGAATGTGGCATGTTCTTAAAAACATCATACTGATTACAATTATATGTCCAGTGACTGTGGCATATCATCTCCCTACAACCTCAAAATGACTCAGATTAGCCTACCAGATCTCTTCTGCATTCAGAGATCTAAGAGGAACCAGATTATTCTCAAATTGGAATCTTCTATACTCCAGCTACATCCCTTCACCTCCTCAGAGGACAAATACTCAGACATATTTCCTGCTAGGGGCAAGAGTAGTGCCAGCAGGATCACTTAAAAAGAAAAGTTTACCTCAACACTTTTCATCAAGCAAATGTTGTTCTTTCATGGGAAGAGATGAGTGGTGACATATAAGGGCTTCTAATAAAGATACAAAGAGATGGATCTAAAATATACAGTAAAGCATTGTGAAATGATTCTCCAATTTAGGATTCAATATGCTGCAGTTGTTGTATATGAGACAATGCCGATGAATCCATGCATACAAATCTGTGCATAATCTCTTCGTTTATTCATTTTTAAATAGAATCTTTCAAGTGAATTTTAGCATTGGTGAAAAATATTGGCTTGACAGCACTGGCGTATGGGACCAACATTTTCAAACAAGGGAAAGGCTGGGCTTTCAAAGGCATGAATGAAAGGCAGTGGGAAATGCCGAGGTGTTAGATTCCTAGCTGCCATCTGTGCCTTTGACAAGCTCTGCCTGGGTGTTTAAAGTGAGGGTCCTAAATTCAACATTTAGAAAATGGTCTAATTTTCAGCCCCTCGGAAAATAAGGCCATTTCTAATTAGGAGCCTATCTTTAGTTGCTTGGGTTTACCTTTGTTGGTCTAAAAGCCTCTCTCCACAGAACAGATAGCTGCACAAGCTGTTGAGCTGCCCAGGTAACTGGCCTCAAAACCTGTTCTGTGAGTTCTGTTCTCTAGGCAAAACGTTGATTTGGCTCCCATGCCTATTTAATCCTCCCGGCTCTGTTGTGACGACAACAAAGGTATCGTGGTGAATTCTGGGATGAGGACACCTGTCCAACATGGTTTCATTCTAGGCAGCCATCGGGATGGGAAGTCCTAATCATTACCACCCTGGGTTAGATTTGAACCAGTTGCTGTAGAAAGTAAAAATTTTGCTATCTTGTCAGCAGTGCCTCTGAGCTTATGAACTCCCCCTGTTTCATATCACATAAATCCTTCTTACAGGAGCACAATGATTAGCCTGTCTTCAAAACTTTCCTCCCCTTGAAAGTTTGCTTTGGTCTGAAACTTGGCTAAAAAAAAATCATAGCCTAGGAAAGAGTATTTTTACCGCCTGATATTTAGGGGAGGATGGGGAGAATTAATTGGTTTGTTATAAGGGCTGCATCCTGGCCCCAACGAACTCAGGGGCAAAACTCCTACTGATTCCAGTGAGAGAAGGATTCGGGGCCTGATTCCCAGGAATCCCACCATTTCGGAGGCTTCTGTTTTTTACACTCTTTATGTTTAACTCAAAAATAAATTTTTAAGCCCAGAATTTGCAGATCTCTAAGTTCCTCAAAAACACCTTTTGAAGTGAAAGAAAAACATAGGGGAGGAGGAAGGCTGATTTTGAAGAAGCAACACATTGTTTCAGGGCTTGTGGGTTCCTTTATTCTGCAGAGGAGTCCAATGTGTAGGCTCAGTGCACATACCTGGGACCCTGACTGCCACCCAACCTCTGCCGGGTCAAAAAAACCCAACAATTGACCCCTCCCCCCTTTTTGAAAAGTGCACAGAGCCTGTATTTACCATTGCGCTCTAATAGGAAATAATCCATGTTTTCAAATGAGCCTGCATGCCCAAATATTTATTTGCCAGTTCAAGTGTAATGGCTCCCAAGCAGCTGATCTGGTCTTTTGTGTAAGTTAAGTTCTATGTAGTTTGCAATGTGTTTACCAAATGATGTATTTACGTGGATAATTTAAAGAGTAGGCCCTTGTAAAAGTCTGCTTGCATACTTAAGCAGTCCTACATGAGGGTTGGATTGAAGCCGCTCCATGCATGGATTGAGGGTGCAGTGGAGTGATTTCCCCCAGACAGTTCTCTGTGAATAGACAGAGGCAGGCAGACCCATCTTGATATTACACTTCCTGCTTCCCCTACTCCACAGCGGGGCGTCCCCCTGCTAAGGGGGTGAGTCTCAGCAGAGTTAGCCAAGAATCAGGAGGGGTGAGGACTCAAAGCTGACACATAGATACACGACTGCTGTGCAGAGGGCCCTGGCCTCTTGTAAATACTGGGGGATCTGCAGGAATCCGGAGCTGTCCCCTGACCCATTCCCCTGTAGGGCAAATTCAATTCAGGAGGAAACTCTCTGACATTCCCTCATACCCCCCTACGTTGCCCTGCAGGCAGGGCCGGCGACAGGGAGGTACTACTGGTAGAGCTGTACCGGGCCCCGGACTTTAGGGGGGCCCCGGTACAGCTCTACCCGTAGTCATCCGGCGCGGCTCTCCTCCGGACGAGCGCGCGTGTCCCCGGCCGGAGCAGTGAGCCCGGCTGGCGGCAGCAGCTCAGTCCGGGGGGAGAAAGGGCGGGGGAGAAAGGGCGACTCATGCCGCTCCCGGGCTCTCGCTCCCACTGCGGCCAGCTGTCAGCTGGGGGGGAGCGCCGGCTGGGCTGGGGGGGGGGCAGCTGGGCTGGGGGGGGAGCGCCAGCTGGGTGGGGGGGGCATCTGGGCTTCCTCCCCCAGGCGCTGTCAGATGGGGGGGGGGGGGAGCGCCGGCTGGGCTGGGGGGTCGGCTGGGCTGGGGGGGCCCCAGCCACTGTCGTCTGGGCTGGGGGGGGCCCAGCCGCTGTCAGCTGGGCTGGAGGGGGCCCGGCTGGGCTGGAGGGGGCCCCCAAACTATCAGAGTAGGGGGCCCCCAAATTTCTGTCGCCGGCCCTGCCTGCAGGAGGGAGCGTGTTCTATGCGTTTCCATAAGGAGTGTGGAACCGTGTTGAGAGTCTGACAGCCGTCCTTGGAAATATTTTTTTTTTAGTGTTTCTTTTTAAATGCAACCAAATAGCACCAAGGGCCATATATGGTATTGCACGTAGTCTGCATGCACATGTCCTGACACTGGACCGCAGTTCCTAAGGGACATCAACAAAATCTGTAAAGCTCACAGCCAGGGCTTATATTTCCTCTTTCACTCATATCGTCAGGCCTTCTTCTGACAATGGCAGGAGTCAAGGACGTGGTGTCTGTCTTATCTTTGAATTTCCTGGTTTTTGTCAGTGAGAGTGTCACAATGGCAATGTTATTAGCTCAGCTGTGCGCCGACGCAAAGATTTTTGCGAGTGTTCTCTGAGGCTTATTAGAAAAGGCTGCTTATACAATGTGATGTGATTGCTTGTACACCTTTCCCTGTGTTCTTCCTTCCCCTTTGATGATGTTATGATGAAGCTCCTTTCATAGGTTCAGGGATCACGATGGACTCTCCTGAAGTGAAGATATTTGCTTCGCCCTCCTCCTCCTTTTCCCTCCCCGCCCCAGTGACAGTTTTACTATATAAGCAGAGCTTTGCTGGCGGTGGAATTGCAATTTGCACATGGTAAGTGTAATCAAAACAAATTTCATTCTAACTCATTACAGATGGAGTTTTACTGCATGGGAATTCACTGTTGGCCAGTTGCATTCTATAGCTCAGATCAAAAACCGGGTCCTGCCTGTAATCAGAGAGTGCTGCAAATTGAGCGTCCCACACTATACAAGCTGAGCTGCAGAGGGATAATGCAAGTTCAATAGCATCTTAGGCAGATCGAGCTCTTGATAACTGTGAATTGTCTGCTTCAGAGCGTTCCAGTGTTGCCAATAGGGAATCATCCACCCTTTCTCACTCTGTGAAGCTGACTCTGCTGTTGTAATGATAGAAGCTGTGGCCTGGAAAAGCTTCACACTGACTCACAGGGGAACCAATGCTGTCAGGCTGTGTGGTTGAGGCTGAGAGAGGCTGTCCCTACAATATGGAGAACCTTCTTCCAGAAGGTGTCTCAGACCAACACCGGCCACCTGAAGACTTGAAGGAAATTTGACACTTATAGATGGTGCGGCTCAGTGAGGGAAGAAATGGAAGCTGTGGGGAAGCATAAAATTGATTTATCCAAAGACTTACCATGAGGAGGGGAAAAAAGAGTTTCTGCCACATGAGAGTCTGACAAGAAAAGCCATTTGCCACTGAAATCTTAATAATTGTTAAATGCATTTTTTTAACACAACAAGCTTTTAATATCTTAACATCTCTAAACTGCTCGTGGGTTATTCGCTTTTCACCCACTAACCTACCCATTAATTTCCACAAAAAGACGCAGGTCCGGCTTTTGTTGCCAGAATTAGTTATTTTACTACCAGACAAAGATAAGCCAGAGTGGTTATCAAGAAAAATAAGGGGAAAAAAAGAATCTGGAAATCTTAGACATTGTATTAAAACAACAGTTTTTAGGGTGTTTGATTTACTATTCAACTGCGCACAGCTGCTGCTTGAGAAATAGGAAACATGCCAAGGGAAAGAGACCGGGGGAAAAAAGAAGGGGGGGGGGAGGTTGTTTGCAGAATGAACTAGTTAACTCAACTTGAAAATTATTATTACTAACCCATGATGGCAAGCTGATGATGGATATTTCAAGTGGCTCACCCCTCACCCACTGCAATGACACAGATCCTTTGATTTGACTTATGTAACTTCATTAAAAAGATTTAGGACTATCTGTCACCATCTCCTTGATTATTTTTAATAAGCTACCTGACAATCATGGCTTTCATTTCTTCCTCTGCATTGCCCCAAGACATCCACAAATTGACATCATGCTACCTGTTGGTTATTAAAAAAAAACACCACTTTACTAATTTACCCCAAATCCTCCAAACCCTCAAAAGACAAACAAAACAAAGGACTATAGAGTCTGTTGTAACCATGCAAAGTGGTGATCAAGCCCAGGTCCTTAGCAAACCTAAACCACTTTCTCAAATAGGAATAATCCATATGAAGTAGAAGAAATAACCCATGTGTTCCCACTGGAAATATGGCCTATCTTTCAGCTTGTATTCATTAGTGGAAATTGCTAGTGGGCCAAGACCTCCTATCCTAAAGCTATCATTTATGGTTGAGTTATAAACTCTTGAAAGCGAAGTCTTGCAAATGCAAACAGACCTGTAGCTATGGGGTTGCTAGTAGGCTTGGCACAACTCTATTACTAAAAATATGAAAGAAAGTTTGGTTCCTAGGATCTTTTCAGATATAATCTGAGAAAAAAAAAAAAAAGAGAGAAACGTCCATGGGCCCCTAATAGATTGCACTCTGAATACCGCCGTTTGCATCTGCCACATTGTAAAAAGATTTCCTATTGTGGGATTATTCCAGAAGGCCATGGCGTAGAATATTAGGCTTGAGAAATCATTTATTGAGCTCTTATCATGCATACCTAATTGAGATGTGGGGAGAGGGCACTGCATTTAAACTATAACTTGCAGCCTAATTAAAGACAACAATTAAGTGCTTACATAGGGATTCCTGGTGATCTCGTGATGACCTGCCTGCATTGTAAAGGGTAGATTACAACTGGCTGAATTATACCTTGTCTTTATTTTCCTAGTGATGTATGATTTCTTGGAGTAATCTTGCTTTATCCCCAAACCTATAAACCTTTGTTATTCAGGGTGACATAACCTACAGATGCCTCTTGAACCTTTTCACCTGGCACCAAGAAGGTCCTATTTGTTAGAAACCTTAAAGTTTATTTTTTTCTGTTGTACCTTTTCCGCAAATTGTCTTCAGCTACCTATCTGACTAGTAGGAAACCATCGTCTTTCTAGAGGGAAAAGTGCAATAGGAAGCAAATCATGTATATTGTTCAGTTCCTTTCTGGCATATAGTATGTCTTCTAACTGAAAATTCTAATTATTGTTTCCCAAGATGCATGTAATACAGAAGGTTATTTTATGAAATAATAAGCAAACAAATCTAGAATTACAAAATAAAAGCTAAAGTGGTGAGAGAAGGGAGAAAATATGTTTGCATGGTCCCCATGAACACTATGGCAGACACTAAATAAAAATAGGGGAGTTTATTTGACAGTGTTATGAGGAGGCAAACGCGAAACAAACATTTGACACTCAAGCACTGGAATGCTGTAAAAATTTAATTAGATGGATACATTAGTCATCCTTGCATTAAGGGGTTCATATAGGACATACAAAAATGCATGCTACGGTACTAAAGAAATGTTTAAATCCTTCCTGTAAATACCATTTCCCTCATTATTGGGAAATGTGCTTTCAGTGGGACCATTGACCATGTCTTTGTATTTACAAAATATGGTTAGCAGGAGATTAGCAGCATTTATTGGAGAGATTTCTTGAACCGTCTAAGCTGCCCATTTTATATAGAAGTTTCTGCAGCTGAGTTGCAGCCAAGTAGATGTGGCTGCATGTTGGTTAGTATAGTTCACAATTACAAGGCGTTTACAAGCAACCTGTTTCAGCAGTGCACGTGGGGAATAAAGGTGTGTCCAACTGTGTGCTGTGCAAAATGTGTGACTCAAAACACAACAGTGCGTGAAACCACCATTGGGTCAGTTTTCACCTACCTTCATAAACTCTCAGTGAACACTATGAACTCCTAAACTATCCAAAGAAAAACGTATTGCAAATTATTGCTCTGCCTGGGTAGCCACACAGATTTTCAGAAGGTTGTCCCCAGTATGTTTTGTGTTGGAAAAGGTCACACGGTTCCATCAAAGTCTCCATTATCCTTTATTGGCTGAGCCTACATCAGGTGACTGGGAAGGTCAACTCATCAGCAGCTATTTTCATTCAGAAAGAGATGAGCTCTCTGCTGCAACTGGAAAATTCCACAAACAAATATTTTCTCCTAGCTGCTGCCTGTGTGTGGCTGAATCTGAATGGCAGCTGACCAGTATATTATCAGTTTCTGTAATGCCCTCGCTGTTTGGAGTCATCTTATTTCTAACTTTTGTTTCAGTCTATGGATTTATATCATAAAGTTTAAGGGAAAATTCATTTTCCTGTGATCAGATGAGAGGGTTGGCTCCATTTCTACATCTGGTGAACCAGCAAACCCACTTAATCTAAATCTCGCGATGGGAAGAGCCCCGTGTATTGTGCCTGAGTGAAATACTACAAAATAAAATGAAAAAAAAAAGACATAACCCAACCTCCTCCCCCCCCACAAAATGAACAACTCACCCTGCAGCGATGGCTCTCGTCGTTCAGGGCTGGACCCAGTTGTCCCCCTTCCCCCCCCCCCCCGTGAGCATTGTGCCCTCGTGCATGGGGTTACAGTCCCACTCACACAAATGTGGCCCAGCTGCCATCCCATCAGGGTGACTGGGCTAAACCTGAGCAGCACTGAGCCCCATGGATCAGGTGACAACACCTATAGCTCTGCAGCCCTTCCCCCAGGGTCTCCCACCCTCTGAGGGCAGTAACCAATTCCCTCCCCCATCCCCCTTGGGCAGCCCCAGGCAAGGAAGCAGAATATATAAGGGGCCCCTGGGACTATTGGGCAGTGTTGAGGCTCAATGGGGGAGGAAGACTATTTAAGGTAGGGAGGGAAGGGGTTCTGGAGCTAATGTGGACTTGGAGGTGTAAAGTTTAATGGGAGTGGGAAATATATAAGGGGGGGATGAGAATGTTTGGGGAGGGATCTCTAGAGGTATAGATTGGTCATCTGGGGGCTGGGGTGTTCTATGGGGTTTGTGTCACTGAAGGGGGATGGAGCAGTGGGGTTTATTTGCTGGCTGCAGTACTGAACACATTCCAGCGGGGAACCATAAGGAGCTGTATTTTAAAGTGGCTAACTGAGCTGCAGGAGGTGAGTGTCTCAAGGCCTGGAATCAGGGCTGGCGACAGAAATTTGGGGGCCCCCTACTTTGATAGTTTGGGGGGCCCCCAGCCCAGCCGACAGCGGCTGGGAACCCCCCCCAGCCCAGCCCAGCCGGTGCTCCCCTCCCCCCAGCCCAGCCGACAGCGGATGGGGGCCCCCCCAGCCCAGCCGACAGCGGATGGGGGCCCCCCCAGCCCAGCCCAGCCGGCGCCCCCCCACCCCCGGGCAGCGAGAGCTGCGTGAGCCGCCCTTTCTCCCCCCCCCCTCCCCTGGACAGCGCTGCTGCCGCCGGCCGGGCTCACAGCTCCTGCTGGGGCCAGGCTCGCTTGTCTGGGGGAGAGCCGCGCCGCCTCCCCGCCCCTTCCCCGCTCTCCAGGTCCGGCGACAACGGGTACAGCTGTGTACCGGGGCCCCCCTAAAGTCGGGGGGCCCGGTACAGCTGTACCCATAGTACCCCCCTGTCGCCGGCCCTGCCTGGAATAATGAATGATGCTTAATAAATGATTTAATACACTGTTTTTATTTCTTTGTAGGCCTTTGAGGTATTTCATTTATGTAATTGTAATAAAAAGAAATAAAATGAAATGTTTAAGGAATAAATTCACCCTCAAATAAAATTAAAAGTTATAAAAAAGAAAATTAATTTCACGGGGTTCTACCTATGGGTTTGACCCTGGGGAAAACCAGGTTAATTTGGGGCCTATCCAAAGCCCATTGAAACCAACGTGACTCACTGGAGCAGACCCTTGAGCCTGATCTCTTTCTGAACTTCTGGGCCAGCAAACCAGTTACAAAATAAATAATTTGCAAACCCCATCTCCAGCCAACTTGGAAAGGTCTGTTCAGTTCTGGTAGCTCTGTTACCCGTTCACAATACTAAATGCTTTGGGGCTCCTTCTACCTCACAGAACTGCCATGCCCTGGCTCAGAAGAATTTGAAGGGAATTCTTTTCAGAGCACTATGCAGAGAAGGCGTTGAGAGGACTTTTGCAATCTTGTTCTTAATGTGATTGCTATTAATTCATTAACAGCGTTATTGTAGGACCTAAAGCCCTAGTCATGAACCAGGACCCAATTATGCTACATGCTGTCCAGCCACAGAACTAAAAAACAGTCCCTGCCCCAAAAAACTCCCTCTCTAAGGCAAATAAGAACATTTCAATTTAAGTCTCTTTAAACAATACGCGTTTAGCAGTAAATAAGCCAGGTCATATTTTAATACAAATATTTCATCTATTTTTATTTTAAAGAAAAATTTCAGAGGCAGGTGAATGTAAAAGTAATTGTACAGATAGGCTATTGGGTAGGAAAAGAATGAAATACATAATATTTTTAACTCAGGCCTCAATGAATATTTTGCCCGTCAGTGTGTTCTGATGAAGTCATTGCATTTGTTCGTGACTGTACATGAAATAAGATCAATTCATTTTCCAGACTCCAAGAGATTTGCACAAAAGTCCATTAGTGTCTGTAACCATCTACAAGCATGTAAATGAGGAAGGCTCAGAACTTTTGAGAAAGTGAATTCTGACATTAGAAAATTACATATGTGAACAGTGTATCATTTCTCCTCATCTACCAACACCGTGTCATTCGTCTGCATATCTCACTTTCTTTTGCAGACTATTCCAGAGTAGAACAGACCTAACTTTTTGGTGGAAGACAAACAAAAAGTCTATCTGTGAACTGGGACTGCATGTAATCTGATACAGAGCACCTTCTGCTTTTACTTGGAACATTCACATACATCAGAAATTCTCATTCAGATTGGCTAGTCACCTTAGGTTTTAGCATCTTTGAGTGGATACAATCTGGCCAGAACTTTGTGGGCAATCCCCACAAATAGGAAACAATTACATGATGAAATCAGGAAGCAAATGTGCCCAAAGCCTCAGTCTACATCAGGATTTTTTCTTTTATCCCAAATATAAAATCAAAACCTCACCCATAACCTTGCCCTTGATCTGCATGTGGGACATCTTAGAGTGTCGACTAACCCAATGAAATTGCTATGTAGCTAGTTACTAGAAATAGTAAACCTCCAAAGTTAACAGAAATCGTACAACCATACAATCATATAACCATACAAACTGGAGATATTTAAAAATCTTTGGGTGGCCAGAAAAGCTAATGTGATATGGAAAGGCTTTGGTTGCATTCTGAATGTTTGAACTGCTTTGGATTGCCAATAATGGCACTTTTAGATAATGTGGCCTACAAAAAATCTAGTTATAGCTTGCATACACTTATGAAACATTTTATACAAAAGTATGCTTCTGGAGGGAGGATCAGAGATCTGTGACTATCTACCTTTTCACAGCAAAGTGGCTTTGGAGACATTTTATCATGGGTCAGGTATTATATCTACTGGAGGTGGATCTAATACACTTTGTATGGTTCTAGGCACCTCAAAAACCACAAACACCCCAGAAAATTTGAGGGAAGTAAAAAAAAAAGATGGGTAAGTGTCTAGATGGATGTATAAACTATTTATGCATACTTATGTGTAAACTGCCCAAATGACAAACTAAGATTAGAGTTAGAACTGCATGCAAATATACACAAAAGAGGGAGAGGCATTGTTCAGATTCTTCCAAGAAATTGTAACTAAGAATGTTAGGACAAAATTAATCTAAGGAATATTTTAGTGGAACATCAGGAAAATTTCCTAGTAGTAAGGAATAATACTTTGTTGAATAGTCTCCAAAGGGAAGTGATGGAAATGCCATTAAATGGATCATTTAAAATGGCCAGACAAAGCACTTGGCAACATGTTGCTTTGAACAATACCACATTGGCAGAAGAATTGACAAAATGAGCTAACAGGTCTCTGACATCTCTAATTCTATGGAGCTGGCAAGCCAGTCTCACAAACATGCTCAGTATCAGTTATCTCAAAGGGTAAAATAGACTGCCTCACTAGTAGGGACCATAATAAAGTTTAGAAAGCATAATATAGTTGATCTTGTCTTGGAGACAAAAAATTGAGTTCATACAGTGCACAACAAATATTAAACCATATCAGCATCAGCAACCAAGGATATAGGGTAGTAGGCTAGACAAGGTATGAGATACACGCTTTTGCCATCATAAGGTTGGCAAGGACTTTGTAAAATCATTCAGTTACTGTTTAGTTAATAGAGAAATTTGACTCAGTATTTTAAATTAATGACGCAAAGCACAGTAAAGGCTTGGAATAAGAACACTGCAATCACACTTGCAGAGGAATGCTGCAAGTTTTTGCTCGTAAAGCTTTTAAATTATCCATGACTGGCCCGTGCACATGGTCTGATGCAGTTCCTCTTTTCCAAGAATCATGCATGACTTGTACAGAGCCAGAAAGAACAGGCTTCACACTGCTTCTAGCTAGCAGACAAGTGGGCAGTTCTAGCACTTGTGAGAGGTGCATGGTGACCATGCCAGAGCCTGAAATCCCCTGTTTATCCAGTGACGGCGTACAGTGCAGGCAGCGTCAGTACAGACTTCCCCACACAGGCCCAGCCAATGTGCATCAAGCTTGCTCAGAAGGGACCACCTCTAGCGGTGGAAAGGTATTTCAGTTTCCATGCACATTCATTTTTTTGTTGCTCCCCTGCTCAGAGTTCTATCAAGGGTGTCAAACAGGTCAGATGTTTTGTGCTGGGGAATTGGATTGACACCCACTAACTCATTTCAGCTCTGAAACAGCCATTATGTTTGGTCACTAGGCTGGATTAAAACCAAATCTACCAGAGATAAAAAGTTCTAGGTGCTTTCACTAGTCTCTGGAGCCAAGACAACAATCTCAGTACAACCCTCAAATCAACCATTTTGTTATGTTTTAATCACGCAACAGTGCAGTTGTAAGAATGATAAAATGCAAGCCTGGACCCAAAATACAGTACTGCAAACTTATAGGTATAAGGTAAATTTTTCCACTGGGTGTAAGTGACTTAGGAGCCTAAGTCCCATTTTCAAAAGTCCAATATGTGCTTTTGAAAATTATACCTGAGTCCTTAATTTCTTATCTTAGGCAATCATAGCCATACAGTAGACAAAAAGATGATGGATAAAACTGTCATAAGTCAATGAGATTCATGTTCCTAAATCACTTATGCCCTCAAAGTTATTTAGGCAGCTAACTCCCACTGAAATCATTGATCACATTGACGTGTGCCTGAGACCCTTCTGAAAAATTCTCCTCAATGTTTATAGGCACCTATATAGCACCTTTGCACTTTGCTAAAAACTTATTGATGATTCTCACTCTGTATGATCACTCAAAAGTTTTCAACTGTGATAGTAACATTAGTTAAACCCATAGCCACCTTAATCATTAGTGTAAAGCTCAAAAATAAATCATGACTGAACTGTAGTAGAAAAGAAAAACAGAAGCTAATACATTAGGCGAAAGTAGTTCCATCTAGTTGGAATCCAGTTTCCAAAGGAGTTCTGGAAGAGCAAAAAGTTGCACTCAGGGCCTCTCTGTGAAATTCAATAACAGGGTTGGTTAATTACTTGACAAGACAATGTTGAGAATGCGTCTTTCTTTGTGAGAATTGTCCCGTATTTGAGCTGGTGCACTTCACCTCTCCTTGGAACAAATCGAAATAGTGTTTGGAAATAAGGACAAGTAGGGACTCTTGTAAAAGTTACAGCATTTAGACTTTCCATAAAAAGGGAGTCACTGGACTGAGAAGGAACATTAGCTGGCAGCATTACTAGAGCCATGTTTCCAAGCCAGATTTGAAGCCACGCTTGTTTAATGCAGAGATATTAATCACCAAAACGATAGTCTCATAAACAAAGTAATCCAAGCCACGAATCCAGATCCAGTCCTTCTCCCGTGCTGGGCATTAATCAGTACACAACCTGGGAAAAACAGGCCTGATCCTGGACTGACGTAAATTCGCCTAGCTCCTTTGGCTGAAGATCTGATCCACACTCTTGTTGCTCTGCAGATGAATCTATTTCTTCTGAAAGCTTAAATCTAGGCAAAAATAAAAGTTGCCAAGGAGACAGACTAGCGTAAGTAGCAGGAAAGGCAGCAGTTGCCCAGTTGCGGGAGCAGCGGAATAAATGGATATATTAGAGGACTGTCATCCGGAAAAAGCCAATCAATGTTATCAAGACCAAGTCAATCAGTATCTGCTTGAATGATGAAAAAACTCTGGGTCTAAAGGGAAACATCCTTCAGTCTGTTGAAAAGAAGTGGGGAAGGGGCTGCGGTAACCATTTTTGCCAAGCATTCTTGATTTGTACCTGAACCATACCCATCAGGTGGCATTTACCTCAGCTTCATATTTTCTGCTGCAGTAGCATCATTTCCCCATGAAAAGCCTCAGCCACTCTGGACAGCCAGTGTTGACTGCTACAGTCTCAATAAAATGAATAATTAAATATCTCTCAGTCAGGCTTATTGTTTGAAAGATGAGAGAGAGAAATAAGCTACAACTGGGGTTGCTGCTTGTGCAGCGAATGTTGCTTATGAGGAAAACTGGACTGGCGCTGTGGAACAACTAGGGGTGGATTCCAATACTGCAATTACTGTGCTATATAAGCAACATTTCAGTGCCATATCTGTAAGTTTGTGGGAATCTATCTGAAATAGTTCCCTTCATTCCTCCCTGCATAAAATAGTTGCCTATTTCCAAGTCTATTTAATAGCCTAGTCTGCAAACTCTCTCTCTCTCTCTTATTGCTGTTCTACCCGTGTCTCTCTTACTTGGCATGTTGCCAGGATTTCCCCCCTCCCTCCCCCAGTAGCAGCTGTGCACACTTGAATAGTAAATCAAACACCCTAAAAACTGTTGTTCTACAATCTTTTCAGACATTTCTCTCCTCTATTTCCGGTCTCTTTTCTCACTAATAATCCTGGCAATTGGCAATTTTTTTCCGTAGCTGGTACTAAACTAATTCTGTGTTGCAAACAACTCAGCTCAACATAGCGCAACATCCAGCAATGCTAAGGATACTTAAGTTCTTCAAATCCATCTCCCTGCTGATGTCATCCATTGTGCATTTGCTAGTATTGTGTCCAGTCTAGTTTTCATTGCGCTCCAAGAAATGGGACTTCCATCACTTGTCCTGGACGACTATTTCACTAAGGGGAGTGATTGGATAATGGCCTAGATTCCCACCTGACGTAAATCAGCATTTACTTCAGGGGTGCTTGACTGATTGACATTTAAGGCTTTTGGGTCAGGTCCTTAGTGGATATAAATCACTTTACATTTTCAAGACTATTTTCACTCTAAAAAGACCTAGAGAGTTATTAAAAAAAGAGAGTTGGAAATGAAACCACAAAATTATTGTCAGGTCTCTTAGAATGCAATGCATTGTTCTTCCACTTCATGATAAAAGTTCAATGATGACATACACCAGTGACCCATGAATCAGAGTGGACACATGCTTATTTTAGTTTTTATCTATAATGGTTTTCAGAAAGCTCAAAGTTGGGTAAGATGGCCTGAGAAGTCAGTTTTCTGTCCATTTACCCAGCTGTTTGTTTGTTTCTGGATCTTGCAACTATTCAATGAAAATTAAACCTGTCACACTCACTCACCCTGTCTGTTTGAAAGTAGCCAATTCAGGCAAAAAATGTTGTTCCAATGTTGCCCCTTTCTGATTTTCATGAGACAAAAAATCCATGGATATTGTCTTCCTTTAGTCTGTGAAAGTGACGTGATTGTGTAGTTTTGGCTGTGAAAGGACAATGTATTCTTTATTACAAAGAAAACCACAGTTTGAAAACTAGGAAAAACTCTGATTCATCAGCATGACTCATACACACAGTATATAGCCTGTAATCCCCTTCAGCAACGCTGTAAGACTAGAAACATGTACATTCTTGCAAAGAGAACATGTTTTTCGCCAAATGAATGCTCCTTATTAATGGCCCTATCTTGCTCTCTTTGAAGTCAGTGAAAAAAGTCTCATTGGGAGCTGGACTGAGCTCAAAACACAGGAAGAAAGTCTACAGGTGCCATACAAAGATCCACAAAAATGACTCAAATCACCATCATGATAATGTTATCATACGATATGGGAAGTCTGATTTCTAAGAAGCCCTTTCCAGGGTCTGAGAAAACATGGTACAGTGGATAGAGTCTCATTATGACTAGCAGAGCTGGACCTTTCCAGAAATGAAGATGAGTAAGTCTCACATTTTAAGAGGTTTTTGACAGGTCCTCAACCCCAGCTGGTATTTCTAAAAGTGGAGCATTTTCAGAATATCCTAGAAACTCTATTAAAATAACAATTTGCTGTGAAAACATGCCCTTATTTGAAGGGATGAAGTTAAAATGACTCTGTTAGGCTTATTGGGGCTAAAGAAACTTACATATCAAGGGACTGATTCCTCACTGTTACTCCATCTCCAGCTTTACACAATTATAGCTGATTTGAACAGCGTGATACAAGCGTAAAATTGGAGTGACATATTGGAGAATCAGGCTCACAATGTTAGTCCTTTCCACAGCAAATATCTGTGACTGCAGACAAAAGGGCCTTTGCATCCATATTAAACTTGAATTCCTTTCAGTGGAGCAGTAGAATAAATAGTGTAACAACCTTCATGGAACTTGGAGGGAGAAGCACTGGTTGCAAGGAGGGAAGAATTTGGAGGCAGGACCAGGAAGTCAGCATGGGGATAGTTGGCTAAAAGGGTCAGGGCAGATGCAGCATCTCTTTGAATAGAGTCAGTTTAGTTTTACAAGCATGGATTCCTTTCCTCTTATTACCCAGCATGTGGTACATGAAACAGACTGTACATCTCCAAGTGTCCCATTTTCAGGATTTATGCCATGCCTCTGATCAGTTAAGACGCTGACTCTCCTCCACTCCTATTGATTTCACCTCATTCAAATATGGGAGCAAAGGGATGAATGAGAGTTGAAGCTGCTCAGCACCTCACAGGATCAGGCCTTTGTGGGGAATTGTGTGTCCATAGGGCCACACATGGAAATAAATGTATGTGCAATTAAGGCCAAGATTTTAAAAAATGTCAGCTTCAAGTTATATTCCTAAACCTATATTTAGGCTCTTAAATTAGTGGCCTGGTTTTCAAAAGTGCCAAGCACCCAGCACCTCTCACTGAAGCAAGTGCGAACTCAACACTTTGGAAAATCAGCAACTACATAATTAATAGTCTAGCTTTGGGTTTCTATTTTTGAAAATCTTGTCCGAGGCTCCTATCCTGCAAGGACCTCAGCTCCTTCTGTCAGATGTTCTCCACGCCCATAACATTCACTGGGTACTAATAGCAGTCAGCAACTTGCATGAAACACTCCCCAGCTCGTAGGATCTGGGCCTATCCTCCTTTAAACCCAGTTGTGAGCCTTCCGGTATCATTACATCACACGACAGTAGTGACCAGAGGCCCCAGTCAGTATCAGGGCCCCATTTTGCAAGCTGCTCTAAAACCACTGTTTTTATTAATATGAATATATGGTCCCTGCCCCAAAGAGGCTACAGTCATAGGCCCCAGTCCTACAATTGGACCCTTGCATTTGTATAGATCTGATTGTAGACCTAAGGCCTCAGTTTACCATCTAAATCGTAGAAATTTACCTCTTTACATGCATCAGAATGATCCGATGCAGCATTAGTTTTCCAGGCACTATCATCTAAACACTGCTGAGTGGTTAATGACTGTATTTAGAGAGGGTTTATTTCTGAATTTCTATTAGTAACTAACTGAAAGGGTGATTGTCTCCCCGTGTTCCACACCCTTTGATATGGAAATAACATTATTTAATGCTTGATGTAACTGATGCCATTTTACTGATATCACAGCAGGTGCTGAAATGATGATTAATAGAACTAAAGAAGTGAGGGACACAACTTGCTTGTAGAATATACTGTGCACTTTACCCCTCCCTCCATGAGATACAAATTTCCAATTTCAGATGCTCCAGAGCTTTCTGTGCAAGTTTATATCTAGACTAAGGGGCGTCAACCGTTCAGAAGTGTTGTGCCAAGTCTTCATTTATTCACTCTAATTTAAGGTTTCATGTGCCATTAATTCATGTTAACGTTTTAAAAAGGTCTCGTTCTATATGTCTATAATATATAACTAAACTATTGTTGTATGTAAAGTAAATAAGGTTTTAAAAAAATGCTTAACAAGCTTCAATTAAAATGAAAATTAAAATGCAGAGCCTCCCCAGACTGGTGGCCAGGACCAGGCAACGTGAGTGCCACTGAAAATCATCTTGTGTGCCACCTTTGGCATGCGTGCAATAGGTTGCCTACCCCTGATCTAGACTAAATGATTGGTCCTCTAACAGAGAACTTGTCAGCCAATCAGAAAGTTGTTTATCAATATAAAAAAGGCATAATACAAGAGACATCCATGGTGGGAACTGACTTAGATTCATTAAACAAAGAGCTCAACCGCCCACTGAAAACTCAAACAAAAACTGTATAGAGAGTTTTGGGAAAAAAAGTTTGAAAATCATCCAGATGAAATTCCATTTTTCATTTCAAAATACAAGTTTATTTTACTATCAATTATGTTTTTAAAAAAGGGAAAAATCAAATCAGAATGTTTCAACTGACCAGACCTTTTTTTTCAGTTTACAAATATAAAGCATTCAAATCTTCATCCTGATTTAGGATGGAAAATGTTTTGAAATTGCAAAAATTCTTGCAGGATGGGAATGCTGCTTCCCACCCATCTTTGGGCTTAACTTCTTTTCACCATTATTGGTAGTCACCAAGCCTGCACTTAATGGTGACACTGGAACTGTGAGGAAATACTGTGAGGAAAGTAGTTCTGATGTTGTCTTGAGCTCAAAGTACCAACAATCTCATGAGACAGCCTCATGAAGCACAAAGCAGCTCTACCACATCATATAATCCAGCTCTCCTGGTCCTTGTTGCTTTGCTGAAAGTCTTCTCTCTGTCCTGAAGTCTTATAGAAATCCTTGTTTTAGTGTAAAATTCTTGGAAATAGAAGCTTCACATTTTCCCCCTTGAGCACATCATTGCCACTCCTGAATAGATTGCTGTTATTTGGCACCTAACTCTAAGTGCTCTCTCTAAATTGTAACTTAGTTACATAGTTCTCTCTCATAAATGCATAGTTCTCTCTCCTTGTTCATACACCATTGACTGAACTGGCTTTGGTTAGCAAAAGTGATATACTTTATTTGGGAAGAAAAATGGGGACATTTTAAAGTCAATTGTAATACACCAGAACAGGAGAGGCTTTTGGAAGGATACAGTGAAAAAAGAATCAGTTATTTTGCATATCTATAAATAGGGACAGAAGTAATACCCCTATATGGGACTGAGGGTGCAAACACAGATTAATGTTTGTGCAAAGCTCCACATGCAAACTTGTACAGGAACTCTTGAAAAATTGCCCTTTTATATTGCCTGGAGGTGACAGCTGTAGGTTGACCCCTGTAACTGATCAAATATTTGTATGCAGAATTCCCGCCACAGCGTAGGTTCACTTTATGTTAATTTTATGTTTGCCTGGATAATTCAGTTAACAAAACTGATTTCTTACACTTTTACTGCATTGCTTCCAGAGCCTGTGGGAAGAAGGGAGATGGATTAGGAGGAGGGAAGTCATGTGGGGTTGAAAGTCTGAGCATATTAATGCCAATGAGAATTTTGCCATTTATTTCAATGGGGATAGGATTTCACCCAGCATTTCTGTTCTTCCTGACAAGTGCTTTGGAGTGATTGAGATGTGAATCTAGCTGCCCTGCTTCTCGAGCTCCAAATGCAGGACTAGTCTAGAGGCTCTGAATGTGTACTGGCATCACTATTACACAGGGCAAGTGTATTGGAGCACTAAGTCAGTTTATTATCATTTTGCTGCTTCCGTTGGCAGCTCGAGGCACAAATTCAGAGCTGTGATATCTGGAGAGTGTTATGACTGGCCTCTATCAACAAGAGTGAAAAGCACCGCTTTGTAGCTTTATTGGCCTCTCAGCAGCATCATTCGGAACCATCAGTTCTAGTTTTCATATTATTACTTCACGAAATTCTTCTCATGGAAATGAATGTATGCAGGATATAAAAGCATACCAATGTCATCATTTGCTATCCGTTTACTTTTCTCATTTAAACATTTAGAACAATTTCTCATTCTGATGGGGAAAAAATCAGTGTTTTTCACTATTCCCTTTCCAGGGTTTTTCACTATATTTCAGCAGAATAAATGCTCCATGTGCCTATGCTCTTAATGATTCCAGTAAGCTTTTGAATATGTACTCGTAGAAAATTTGTTGCCTACAGAGAGAATTCTGCCTTCTTTTCTCAGTGGGTTAGGTTGTGCCACAAAGACACAATTCAATGTAAGGAGTGGCGGGTAGCATGCCTATCCCAGGAAAGGTCAGCCACAATACCCTCCCTTCTCTCCCCCACCCACTTGCTGCAGGCAACACAGCATCTGCTTATTTCTGTGCACGGGAGGCTAGTGTCTAAGGGTATGTCTACACTACCCGCCGGATAGTGATCCATCTATCGGGGATCAATTTATCGCGTTTAGTATAGATGCAACAAATCGATCCCCAAGCACGCTCCCCGTCAACTCCAGAACTCCACCGCCCTGAGAGGCAGAAGCGGAGTTGACAGGGGAGTGGCAGTGGTCGACTTGCCGCCGTGAAGACGCCGCAATAAGTAGACCTAAGATACGTCGACTTCAGCTACGCTGTTTGCATAGTTGAAGTTGTGTATCTTAGGTTGGCCCCTCCCCCTCCAGTGTAAACCTGGCCTGAGTAGCCAACACAGGATTCTTATTCCTTCCCCTCTCAAGCCGTGATCTAGCCAGATGTGTGTGTCTCTATGATGCTGGATTCCCATTCAAGTTCATGGGGATTATGCACATAAATCTCTGCATGCTGAGATGAGAAAATACTCTACACAACAGGGAAGGAAAGGTTTCAGAATGTAGTATGAAAACAATGAATATTTAAGGAAAAATACAAATAGCAGAGCAGCATAATGTACGGCTAGGAAGGCCAAGTGCTAGTCATTATTCAATTTTGCTCATGTCTTTCATCCAAACATGCATATGAAAGCCAGAAGCAAATAACATTTTTACAGGGTGGAGGATTTTTATAATTAGGTTACATTTAAAAAAAATCTATAGAAAACGGAATGATCATATTGTACCTACATAGACTGAGAGCAATAAATTACCATACAGCCAAATCAATCATTAATCCAGATATAATGTATAACTTTGTGGCAAACAAAAGATAGACCTATTGTGAGTGAATTGTTTACAATAAAAGGTTACATATTAAAACAGTTATAATCATAACCTTCTGCAAACACCCTCTTCAAGAGGGAAAACACTGGTTTCAGGGTTTGTAATAATGTGGGTTGACTATGTACAATGGAAAGTGCCACATATAACAAGACCAGTGTATAATCTCATATTATGGGGGGAGGGGACTCCCACAGGAAAAACACACACATAAAAATGTTTCACTGAAAACAAAATGTTTTATTTAGTCTGACCTTACAATTCATTTTAACCCCAGGAAGGTTAGGCCTGGTGAGATCATGTTGAGCATCATCCCACTGAATCACAGGCATTAACTGTGAGCTCCAGAAAAGACTTGGCAAGATAGGAATGTCTGCATGTTTCAGGTAACTGATTTGGGACAGCTGGCCAACAGTTTTACATCAGTGCTTGCTAGTGGAGATCTAGAGTCTGGCCCTAGATTTGCAAATTGAATGTGCTCCCTCTAGAAAAATGCCTGGATTGTTAAAAACACAAAACCATGCACCCACATCGAGGTTGTCTCCTGGAGCTTGAGAGTGCTTAGCCAAGGATGGGAAGTGTCAGTATCTCCCCAGCATTTTACAGGTATGGAAACTGCCACAGCCAGGCTAACTGGTTCCTCTAAAATAGCACAGGAAATTTCTGGGGGGGGAAAAAAAAATCTAGATTCCCTTGACTCCCAGCCCTGTGCTTAAAACAAACAAAATCTTTCTCCATATTGTTGAAGCCTAGAGGAACACTGAAATGGAGAAATAATGAAGACCCTTCTGAGTGACAGTGACTTCTTCAGTAAAGTGTGATGTTTGAGACATGGAAAACATGCAAGTTTGACAACACAAAACCAAATTTCTGAACACATCTGCACAACACCAACTCCATCACACATCACACTGAAACCAGTGTTTTCCCTCTTGAAGGGGGTGTTTGCAGAAGGTTATGATTATAACTGTTTTAATATGTAACCTTTTATTGTAAACAATTAACTCACTTCCCCTTTCCTCTTCTCAAATACATTGTACTAAGTGAGCACAAACTTCATGGCATACACAAGTGCCAGGCTACTGATGACATCTTCTACAATGGTACTTAGATGCAACAATGATGGGTAAAAATTGAATACAATAGACAGAGAGACACCTAGATGGAGAGAACATGCTCAAATCACACACTTCACAATGTAAATGAGATGCAAGCTCAAACACAAATTCTACATCATGCCTGCATAATGCAAGTTACATGGCATATGCAAGCCCCTTAATGGATGTGTGAGCTCCAACTGTGGTAAAATCTTCAGTGTGTGTAATAAAAAATTCAACATGTTTGTAATATAATTCTTATGTGCATAGGTGCAAAAATATGGGTAAGACTTAAATTCCCTAAAATATGCAGAACACAAAGTTCACTATGTAGGAAAGCAACAGAAATCCCATGACTTACTCCACTTCCATTACCCACTTTCCTATAGTCAAAGACTGAAAGCCTCCATTGCCAAAGAGTGATTGCTGTGCCCATTGATTCATCAAAGACATTGGAAGGTAAGGACTGACCTGCTTTCTGTCATGAGGTGCTCAGAACCTTGCATCTCATACACAGTAGAGATGCTCTCAGAAGAGCCTGGTTGGAGATCCTCTCCTATTCCAGTCAGTAGGCATCCTCATACAGCCAGATATGGAGCCTGGCCAGTCTAACATAAATACACTTCACCATAATAACTAGAGCTGGAGTTTCTCTGGCTGTTGGTTATTGCTGTTTTGAACATTGGTCCTCTGAAGCCACAAGGGCAATACTAAAAAGTGGACTAGCATGTGGTGGTAAAAGTGGTAAAATAAATTTTGACTAAACTGTTTTCTGGGGAAAAAATTCTGGTTTGTTGAAATCAAAATGTTTTCCAAAACACATCTTGGTTTCTATGGCACAGGCTGGAATTTTATGAAGGTTGGGTCAGAGGAATAAGAGTGAGCCACTCTAGAATAGTCAGAAGATTAGAGCACTCATCTAGAATTTTAGAGAGACAAAGTTTCAAGTCCCTATTCTGAGGGACTGATGAGACTTGAACTTGGGCTTCTTTACATCCCACCTGATTGCCCTAATAACCTGGCTATTCTCAAGGAGGGCTCATACTCTTGTTTTTTTCATACAACATTCAAAAGGTTTCTGTTTTGTTCCACATCACGATGAAAACAAATTTGAAAACCTCAATTTCCTTTTTGTGTGTGTGTGAAACAGAATTGTTGTTTTCCAGCCAGCTCTAATCAGCATACATAGACTAGGAAAATCATTGTACCTCAACCCCCTGTTGATAATATAGAAGGTCTTTCAAGACCTCATATATTGCAGGCCATAGAGAAGGGATATGAGTCAGGATCTCTCATCTCAGTTTCACTTGAATCACTTATTCCCTTGGTTTAGTGAAACCTAAGTAGCTGTTACAGCTAAAAGTCCCAGGGTGCCTGTGTTCTTTAACACATAACTTAATTTCCAAAACAAATAATTGCAACTAAGATTCTAAATGTCACCCTTCTCAAGAGACTCTGATGAATATGCAAAAATTCTAATGATCAGTCAGCACTGAAACTAACTATACTTACTGTCAATAGGCCTTATATAGTTTCCCCCTTATCTATAGCTAAAAGAGATCATCCATATACCTGTCTTAGTGTAGACAGTCTGCTCTGACCTACCACCAAATGCCAGATCACATCCTTGTAACATATCACAGATCACCTCTGCACAGAACTTCCAATGTGAAGCTCAAAACAGAATATAGGATCATGATATATCCCGTGTTCTCTTTGGTGGCAGAATCTTTTCTTTTTCTGGCCCTTCTCCCATTAGTTTTAACACTGACCTAGTTATTTATATGCAGCCTTTGTGCTACAATGTGTCTCGGTTGTGAATTCTTTTACTATGCACAGATTATACGTCACCTTGCTATGTGATGTCTGCAACAATATTTATTATAACTAAAAGTGCCATTCTATAGTGATACCGTCAGAGCTGAGTATGGAAAATGTACTTTCTTAATTGCTTTGATGTGCACAAATACACCCATTCAAGAGCAAATGCAGTGCAGGGATATTTACAACAGCAACAACAACAATTTGTGAGGGTGAATTTTAAAAGGCCTTGTAAAATGTGTCCTCCTGATTGATTTTTATACTTAGATTATACCTTGTATTCATGCAGTTACAGCACATGCAGTGAAACAGTGGCATTCCTTACTGTCTTATCAACATTGCTCTTCCCTGATGTAGAGGGACAACTTTCAGGCCATGTTCCATGGTCCTTGTGTTATTGGCCTGTCTGCTGAGACATGGACTTGTCTAATGCCATCTTTCCCTTTGTCATATTTGGTCTGTCTTGCCTTACCTAGACTGTAAATTCTTTCAGATGAGGGAGCATGTCTTTTAATCTCTCTGTAAGGCATGATGGATTGCAATGATTCTGAATAAGTCACAAATAATTAAATAATTGAGGACAATGTGGTAATAGTGGTAATTCTGCACTGTAAAGCTTTTAGGCAAGTCAGCAATTCAAGATGGTTGGCTGGAACCTTTTGATGACCCTCCCACAACGAAAAGTCTTTAGGATAGGGTGCTGCGGCAGGCTCGTCTCCACCTCTATGCCCTATTCAGCCGCTTGAGGAGAAGGTAAAGGGTTGATATAAATGATCCCCCCGCCCCATGAAGGTGACATTCTGAGTCTCATTTCTGTCCCTGGTTCACTCCTGAGTCAGGGCAACTGGAAACTTTTGTTTCCAAACAACTAAAGAAAGTCCACTTCTATACCTGAAATCTATATGCCTTCGGGGAAACTTTCAGCTGCTCCTTGTGTCTGCTGCATTTAAACAAAGTGGATTCAAATCATACCTAGTAAAATAGTTTTGATTACTTCTGAGTCAGTTCACCTTGATTTAAATCAGTAGTTGAGAGATTAAAGGAGCCATTAAACTATTTTGGATTACCTCAATAATCCTGTCCATCCCTCACTTTTCTTTAAAAGGTGTAAAGAGAAATTTGTAAAAGAATAGACTTTGAAAATCAATACAAACTAGAATGTGGAACTTCTTGTCAGGGCATACTGAGCAATATTGATTTTGTCTAAAAACTAAAGGGCCCTGCTTATAAAATCAAGCTGTTGCATTCTGAGCCATTTGGATGCTAGATCTGAGTACTTTAGGATTCTAAAATCCTTGAGTTCTGGCCCTAGACAAATTTCTTAACTCTTTTTCCACCTTTCCTTTTTCAAATCTGAGGTCTAGACTGGGTTTACCAGTAATCCAGAGTTAGGTGCAGTTGCCCTGACTCAGGAGTGGACCAGGGACAGAAATGAGACTCAGAATGTCACCATCTTGGGGTGGGGGGATCATTTATATCAACCCTTTACCTGGCACAAGATGTTCCCAGTGGAGTACTGGGGGAGCAGAGTCAAACCTCAGATCACTCCATTGTCTTGAATAATCCCCTCCCATCTACATAGGAAAGGGATATCAGCCCACAGAGGGTGCTTTCCTCACTAAACTGTAACCCATGCCTGCATATGAGCATAAGGGATGCTTTCTTATTCCTCTGTCTGGGCATGTGGGGCAAGCCACAATCCTGTTCTAAAAGTCCCCTGCAGACTATAAGTTTGCTTTTGCCAAACATGAGCCTTTCTTGTACAACACAAAGTTTCCCAGCAGAGAACTGGGCAGCAGCTTCTTTCTGCATTGCCAACAAGAACTGCTGAGAAAGGCTAGAATGGCGGATGCCAGAATCTGGAATTAGATACAAGTTAATTACATTTCATTACTCAGGACTGGGTCATCAAATATCTGTTCAGGGTTTTACATTTATTGTTAGGTGGATGATGTACAATTTGCAAGTAGTATTGTAAATTACCTTATTGATAACTTCAACCATTCCATTGTATGAAATCACCTTGCCAGTTTTCTTGTCATCTGCTCAAATAAAGGTTCTTTAATTATGCTGAAGATACTGGTAAGACTGAAAATTGTCCACTCCCTCTGTTACTGGGTACTGGTGAATTGTTGGGCTATAATTAAATTAAAAGGATGCTGCAATAGCTAAGAGGCCAAAGTGATAAACACAACTTTCTTTCTCTCAAAACTTATTACTGTAGATTAATAAACCACCAACCCCTTCGTTTCCAGAATATCTTGTTTTGTAGGCAATGTGAAATATTTGAGCACTTCCCCTATTCATTTCATTTGTCTTTTTCATATTTCTCATTTATGAAAGTGGACTGAAAATTAAATAATGTTTCTGTTATCAAGCCATGAAATCTGGAGTCACTTTAGTCTACCACACAGATGTGCTGTGAAGATTAATCAGCTAATGTTTTAAAGCACTTTAAAAATGTACACTGTTCTTTGTCTCCTAAATACTCTTTTTTCTTCAACTCTTTGTTGATATATATATATATGTATATATAAAGAGACATCAGAAAAATGCTTCTCTAATTGTGTGCGTAAAAATGTGCATGCAACTGAATGCCTCATTTGCACATTCAATTACAGTAACTGTGTTTGTCATTGCTTGAACATCTTTGCATGAGTAATTTATTAGGCATGCTGTTTCCTGATAGTTGAGTCAATTGCTGGGCTCATAAAATATTATTAAGAGGGTTTCAAAATAATGTTTGGGTCTCAAAAAACCCAAGCATATCCAGTTGGAAGCAGAGCACGAGGCAGAAGAAACAAGAAGAGCACCTTCTCCACAGATCCTGACCCATTCTTGTTTCAATTCCTTTTACTGAAGCGCACGGCTTCTCTTAGTCCTGCAGCTCTTCCCCCCCCCCCCGAATGTCCTTTCCCGCCTGCTCCCTTCTCTCCGCTTTCACCTCCTTCTCTTCCAATTTTCCTGCTGAAGCTCCTTGTTCTCTTGTTTCACCTTCTCCCCTCCAGAAGACCCTTTCTCCTGTCATCTCGTTGTCCTGCAGCTATTGGTTCTTCTCTTTTCCTGTCCTTTCACCATTCTGGAGCGGACACAGCAACTGTACTTTAAAAGTTCATAATTTATAGCCATGGTTTGACAATCCCTAATTAAAACCCATGTTGCCCCTTCACTGTAGTTACATTATGGCAATGGTTAATAAGTCTATAAAGGTCCATTTTCCCCAATGCTCATTATGCTTAGTGTCTAGTGTCTTTGCTCTTACTGTGTGTGTGTGTGTGTGTGTCTGTACACAGTATGTGACAGTGTGTGTGTGTCTGTACACAGTATGTGACAGTGTGTGCGCGTCTGTACACATCAGCGATACTCAGACTGAGGCTTGCCAGTAGCAAGTGGCTCTTTAATGTGACTCCGACTCTTTGCAGCACATATTAAAACACTGTGTAATTTAATTATGAACCACTCCAAGTTATTAACCAATCAGAATGCTATATTATTAACCAATTGTAGTTGATAACCTAATAATACTTGGTCAGTCATTTTGCTGTGAGAATTGTATATATAGGAAGTGTGGTCATCATTTATTTAAGAAATTTATAACCCGATACTAAAGAAAGAAAGAAAAAGATACTGACAGGCTCCAGCATGCCACTGTTGTTGAAAAGTCACCTTTCAGATACAGATATTGATTTACAGTTTGGAGTCCAAGTACACTGTATGCTGTACTTACAAACCAGTCAAATTCTACTCACCATTTCTCAGTGAAGGAGAGGGCTAAGTCATGTTTGGTGTCATTTGTTGGAAGACACTTTTAAAAAACAAACAAACCCATAATGGTTCTTCATTGACAGCTATTCTTACTGCTAAGAGTGGGAAAAGGCATAAAGAGAAAGTAATCCTTCTTGGGATGGCACTCTGAGCAGGGCAGAGTTGCCTGTTAAATTAAATCTGTGGCTATGCTAGTCCGATCATACAGCCTGCCCTTAGCTGCCACCTTAGAGCTCTCGCAACATCGAGTCATGACAAGTTATAGATTTTAAGGCCAGAAGGGATCATTAGATGATCCAGTCTTACCTCCAACATTAGGAAAGCTAGTACAAGGGAATAGTCTCTGGGTGGCTTGTTGATAACAGGAATTGAACCCAGGACCCATGTAGCCAAAACAATGAATTGCTACTACTGGAGCTAAAGGACCCAGAATCAAGATAAGAGGCGTGACGTGCTCACACAGCAAATCAATACTTGAGCTGGGACTAGAACCCGATTGTTAGTCTCCCAGTTAAGTGTTCTAGCCACTTGAGCACATTGTCTCAAACACAACGTTTTGCACTTTTTGGTATATTGTTCCTTTCAGGCTGAGCTCCCAAAGGGAGAAGGGGAAGCCTCATTGCCTGAGACAATCAAAGCTGGACTGGGCAAATCATGAGAGAACATGCTATAGGGATGAACCCTAAACTGGTCCCCAGGGGCTGGACAAGACTTCCCCTCTTCCAGCTTCTCTGGGGTCCTCAGAGAGTCAACAAGAACAAGTTACAAGGAACCATCAGGAACTGGCCCCATTGTAGCCAATGGCAAAACTCCCATTGATTACGATGGGACCATTTTTTGGTACAGAATTTGTAAGGGCACGTAGAGAGAGTGATCCCTATGAACGCTTTTTGTGGGTATAAGCTGGGGAGAGGAGAAAAGAAAATTAATGAAATGTAGTGTCCTAGACTCCAAAATGATGTACAACAGAAAGGGAAATTCTGCACAGATACTGAAGGATTCTGCATGTCTCCACATCAAAGCAGGTTTTTCTTTAAAGTTGTTATAAAATAAAGAGAAGGAAATTAGAGAATACAAAAATTGTTGTAAGGAACGAGAAGTGGATCAATATTTTCTTCTTGTTAACCTTGTTGGCATACATATGGTCTGTCCTGGAGTTGCCTTCTTGTGTTTTAGTAATGAGGAAATTGTGGAACCCCATGGGAGGTTTCTAGATGATAGGAAACACAGACCCAGAAATGACACCAACCCACATTTAATTTCAACAGTCAGTGGGAAAGCTGAGAGTGAGAAAGCCTGTAGGGGCAAACTGAGCATGTGTGTGCCACCAAAGATTGTAATTTTTTTCTTTATCTACTCATAGTCTTCCCCATTACTTTTATTATTTATTTGCATTACAATAGCACCTGCTGGTCACAGCCAAGATCATTGCTTATTCATTGTACAAACACATAAGAAGAGACCACCCATGCCCCAAAGAGTTGTATAATCTAAATAAACAAACAAACATACAATGGATGTTATTGCCCCTGTTTTACCAATGGGGGACAGAGGTACAGAGAGATTAAATTAATTGCCCGTGGTCACACAAAGTCTGCAGTGAACTCAGAAATTGAATTCATCTTTATAGTCCCAGTCTACTGCCTTAACCATATTTCCTTTCAACCTCCACCCTTAAACACAGACAGCATGCCAAGACAGTTCACTCCACCCTTTTCCGCAACTTGTGGGAATGGAGAGGAGCTGTGGAGCTGTTATTTATCTTTCCAGGCTTGTGTGTAAAGACCCAAAATAAAATCCCTATGAAAGAAATCCATCATTTTCATTCATCATACTTCCATTGTACCGATCTAGATGTGGCCCATGGGTATAGCTACTGATACCTATCCATTAGGTGAATTCATAACCCACTCTTTGTAAATCAGGAATATATCAGTCCATGCATAAATCAGGGCAAAACAATAGTAGGGCCTTCCCTACACCTGGCATCTTCTGATCACATTATAGTAGCTCAGGAGAAGGGAGAAGATTTCACCATCTGGGATGGGATCAAAATTTGGAGACAGTTGGCCATGGTCTTTTTCCTGTGATCCCAGCTACTATTTGCTGAAATATTGGGCCTGCAGATCTCATATCGGATCCAAAGCAAAGAGGTTATCCTGGCAGTTATATTTAGGAACTTTCAACCTGTCATTTTGATTTGAAGAGGCTTTAACGTTTCACTTTCCCTCTCTTCCTTTCTTTTTCTCTCTCTGTGCTTTGCGGTGGTAAGTGCTCAATTGCATCCGTGGAAGGATGTGCAATCAAACTTGCAACGAGACAGTAGTCTCTGATTGTCATCAGCTGCAGCTCATTATTCTCTCAAGGATTCCTTGTGCCAATCGATGAGAAACAATGTGTAATCACTTGCAATTGATTGCAAATCAGTTTGCATAGACTGGCACGTGGAGTCCTTGACAGGATAATGAGTGATGCCTTTTGCCCATTTCTGGGCTTATGTGGCCTATATACCATCATTTGACAGCTCTTTCTGATTGAGATGCTAAGCATATGCTGCAGGACATACATAGCTTGTATCAGGACAAGATTGTGTTTACCAGTGCATGTATTTGGCATACAACTTTATGGCTAGTCATTAGACGTTGCCCACATATTGCTCTATGGTTGCCCGGCATGGATATATTTTCCTGGTACATATCAACCAGTGTAATGTTACAGTGACAAAATATGAGGAAAAAAATGTATGATTCTGACTTACAAAACAGAGTGCAAAAGGAGTCAGTATACCTATGACCTAAAACGTTCTGTTTTTTCCCCCCACAACTTGGACAACAGCAGAGTTAGGAAACATTTGAGTCAGAAGAGCATTCTGGGATATGAATAGGGGAAAGAGCACGTGGTATCAACCTACTCATTCCAAAGCGAAGTGTGCCCAATTAAATATTGATACTTTAAATACACTTCTAACAGCTCTTTCTTCCGTAGTGGTGTCTTAGCTTTGGATATGTTTGGGGCTGCAATGAATTCATTCCTAATGCTGTACTTACACTAGAAAAACAAATACAGTCTGATTTTTGGGCTGAAAAAAAATCCATGAAAAGATGCTCACATAATACATTATTTAACTGAGCTGATAGTTTAGTGCTGGACTTTCAACAAGAAGGGTCTTGGCCTGAACTCTTCATGTAGGAAAGAGAATAAAAGTTACCAAGTCCACTGAATATTTTGATTCAGCCAGTCATCTCTGTCGATAGCTTCCTTTTAGGTCTCAAAAAAATTATCAGTTGGAAACTGATACATCATTTGAATATTACTTCAGAATCTGAATCTGAGCTTTAAAATTGCAATAGGCCAAAATCAAGGGAGCTGCATCCTTTATACCAGGTATGAATTTGGCCTTATAAGTATGTGGATTCTCAGACCACAACCCTCACAGCTGGTGTCAATTGGCATAGCTTCACTGAAGTCAAGAGTTCAGCTTGTACCAACTGAGGTTCTAGCCCCAAATATCAGTGAGGTCAGGAGAAGCATTACTGAATGAAAAATACACAGCTAATAATTAAAGAAACTGGTTGCATTGGTAAATCTTTCCCTAGATGGTTCATTAATGATCATCAGGGTGGCAAAGTACAACTTTGTGAAGCTGCAATGTAGTTGGAGATTACTTTTCTCTGAATATCACAGAACAGGTTTCATTAAAACATGTGAGCTGCCTGTAGAAGAACCGTTAAAAACATTATTGCAGGGGAAATGAAATGAACCCATTAATTCATTTCATGTTCCCTTTTTTCTTTGTTGACCAAAGCTGGCATACTAACTATGGAGCCAAATAGGCAGTTTTCTTTCTCAAGAGCATACACTTCAGTTTAAAGCAGAAACAGAGTAAGACATTTTCTTCGGTTTTCTATTTTGTTTTGGATATTAAATGTAGCTGACACCTGGTGAGGAGCTGCTCCATTGATTTTAATGGACTTTGGATCAGGCCTGTATACCATTTCCAAAGTGCATCTTGCTGGCTGAATTTAAATGTTCAGCTACAATAAGAGATACTGTAGGACAAGGCCTGACTATTCAGAAGAGTTATGCCATTTGTCTCTTAGCACTTCATCGGCAAGTGACTATGTAAGTAAGATTCATTGCTACAAATGAGATTCCTCATTGCAATGTGGATTCATGGCTCCGAACATCAGCTGGTTTTCATTGCTCATTGAGGTGCACATACAGAAACTATCTCCTTGGTGAGCCAGATTTCTTGCCTTTCCATCTGCTTTCCAAAAAGATAACTTTTGGAATACAGTTCTGCACTCGAAGCTTGGAATTAACTGTGCAGACGTAGATACATAGTGCACACAACTGCATAAAGCACTGGGCTGTTTGAGTTACAGGACTGTAAACCTGCCATTGTTGGCAGGAGAGCAGTTATGAGATGAGCTTGTCTGCGCTAGTGAAGAGGAGAGTGATTTATATTGTGTGTGTCTACTCAAGGCTTGGGCTGGACAGACAACTTTATATTGGCTTTGTTACATGTTTACAACTGGGACATCTCTAGCCAGCCTCTTCATAAAGTGATAATAAACCACCTGAGGTGTTGATGGTGCAGTGATATCTTTGCTGTGCCTACAAGTGCCTTTGGCATGAAGAGATGTGGTCTGATATAAATTACGGGATGTCCTAGATTATTTTATTTACTTTCACTGGGGTCTTCCTGTAACGTTTTGCGTGTTTCTCTATTGTGATTCAAAAATATCTGTTGGTTTATGGACACAATGGGTATGCATGTTCGGTGAACCACTTAGTGAAATATAATTACCCAGAGTCATATTAAATGTTTTCTTTTCTACTGTGCTCTAGTGGAAATATGCAATTGTGGGCATATATGTTGGGTGTTTGGTGTAGGTCATACAGTTGGATATGGTTTGTCAATTGGACGGTTTCATGGTTAGTATCATAAAAAGGGGAAAGTATTTTTTCTTGCTTTGACATTTGTTAAAGGGTTTTAAGCATTAAATAGTAAAACAAGAGCTATAGTCTTGGCAATAGTTACAGTAATTCCCAGCCACTGTATAGAAATCTTCAAAATGGTAAGGAGGCTTTGTGTGTTCTGTGTTATAGTAAACTATATGCAGGACTATCGTACCTTGAAAATTCCTTTATTATGTCTAATATTTTGTCCATTGCCTTCTCCAGCAAAAATGAACAAGAGCTGAGGGTACTCTGAACCTTAGAGGAGTTAATCTAAATATTCCAAATGTGGGAAGACAGATTGGTCTTTACCCACATTAAAAATAAATATAAAGTTAGAGATGGAGCAGAGAGACAATGTTCAGATCTGGAGCTAGATTCAGTTTAGGGTTGGGCTCAGGGGTCATGCTTCCAGCTAAAGCAGAACTTCTTCTTGAGTTCAACACATTGAATTTTTAAGAAATTTCATATCCTTGGCCAAAAACCCACAAGAGTCACCATTTTGGGGAGATTTCAAATCAGAATAGAATCAGAACATGGGCCTGGACCAGTTCTGGAATAGATCCAGACCCAAAACAGGCAGTTTGAATCGAAGGTTTCAAATCCAAACAACCATCTGAAGTTCAAAGCAATTTGAATTTCAGGCTCTGGTTTGGCTTGCTGCTATCCAATGCTAACAAATTAAATAAATAAAGAAAATATAATGTAATATATTGTGAAAAGTATGAGCGACATCAAAGTGTAGCCCAGACCATGGAAATTCAGTAATGATGATTCTCTCTCCTTGTGTTTGCAGCACCCTTAACTTGCTGCAGCGCAAAGATGCCACAAGTACTCCTCGTTCTTTTTGTAGTTTTCTATCAGGCAGTCTCACATTACCGAGCAATATCATGTACTGTACCTTTTGGAAAACACAGATTACGGAAACACAGTTTAAAGACCCACTCCTGAAAACACCTGCCAATAATTTCACACAGGTGAATAAAGTTATTCATGTGTGTAATTGTTTGTAGAATCGGTCCATAAATATGAAACATGGTTGTATCGAAATATGGATTATAAATAGTTAAATTATGTATGGAATAAATGTGTCTGGCCACCTCTCCTACAATTCTGTTATATATTTATAAAAGAATCCCTTACAGAAAAGTGTTATAGAATTCAATAGGGAAGAACAACATTTCTACAGAGCTTTATAGGAAGGACATCACTTTCTATTGCAGATTGCTTAGAGTAATTTCTGTACAACCAAAATTAATTTCTAGTTTAATCTCTATTAAATCCTATGAAACTTTTCCACAAAGGATCAGCCTATGCTACATGCAATGTGTTGTGAAAATTAGTAAAAGTGAAATCAAGTAGTAGTAGGCTGAGGTGCCTCATAAATCTTTTGTTTCTTTGCATAGCTCTGAAGTGTTTGGGCCTGAGTCTCATTACACTAAAGTCTTGCTTTGGCAATGTAAAGGGGCCTTAATGTAAATGAGAATCGAGCCCTTACAGTGGTGAAATGTGCCAGGGATAGTTAATGGCAATGAATGGTTAGAGATTCAATTTTTAATTTCCTTGAAATGATGGCCTCTTCAGCACCTCCCAAGCAGCAGTCTTCACACCCACTTTATGGCCCATTTAGGAACATAGGAATTGCCGAAGTGGCTCAGACCCAAAGTCTATCTAGTCCAGACCTGTCTCTGACAATGGCCAGTGCCAGATATTTCAGTTCAAGAAACCTGACATCAGGCCCGTGTGAGATTATCTTTACCACTGCCACAGGGGTGTAAAGGGAATTTAGTGTAAATGAGAATCAAGCACTTTGAGATGCATGTTGAGCACAGCTGAGACAAAAAATAAACTGCACAAAAAACTTAGCTTGTGGTTTGGGGCCTAGTTTGTGGTTTCGGGCCTAGCTCCAAAGCCCTGAAGATTTCTGAAAGGTAAATTCAGCTTCAGCAGCCCTTTGGAAATTCTACTGTTGTAGTGAAACCCAGAAGCAGGGAAAGCCTGCTAGATTTCAGGTTTCATTCTGAAAGGCTCATTTATCTCTAACTACGCATCAAAGTGCTTTTTGTCTTTCAAATATTTTTATTTTTCAATTAATGAAAAGTTAAGGGGAATGAAGAGCGAAGAACCTATATGTACCAAGTACATACATTTATTTTGCGTTTAAATAACTAGGATACTATGAAATTCAGTCAGATCCAGCAGAATCTTGAGTGAAAATGTGAACTGAACAATATGTGGGTTATGTGTACCCTGGCTATGGATAAAAAGTACCTATTTCAGAAATGCAGAATGAAATGAAGCATCTTTTGTGAAACTTTGTTCAAACAGTTTGTTTTGCCAATTAACCCCTTTGAGGAGGCAGTCATCGCATGTTCCAATGTGGGCAAGGCACATTTACCATAGAAATATAATTAATTTATGGATAACACAAGAAAGATAATGTTTTGGTGATAAGCATCAGACCTTTATAAAAGTATGGGTCTCTACATATTTCAATACTTGCTTTTACCAGATCTTTTATCTGTTTGATCAGCAGCTAATAGATTTTTTTTTAAAGTAGTCTGGGGGATATGATGGCTCAGTAGATATGTAATAGAACACAGAGGTCATAGTTCAATTCCAGGTCAGGTTGTTGGTGGCTAAAAGTCATGATGGCTCTTAAGTGTCTATGTGAAATGAAGAGGTGGTCTGAGTCCACTGTGCCTGGAGGACAGGTATCTAAGACCATCACAAGCAACTGCTAAAAAGGCAAACTCAGCAAACAGCTCTGGGATTATTATTACTAGTAGTAATATTGTCCCAGTCACGAACCAGGAACCCACTGTGCTAGGTGCTATACACAGAACAATTGACTGGATGTGGACAATGGAGATGGAACCAGATGAGTAGAAACAACCATGGAGACTTTGCCATAATAATCCCTGTGCAACTTGGGGCAAATCACTTAATGTACCCTATACCTCCATTCACCATCTGTGAAATGGGCATAATATTTCCTTCCTCCCAGAAGAGTGTCATGAAGATAAAATCCATTGGTGACCATGAGGTGCTGAGGTCCTACAGTGAGGAGGGCCCTACTAGTACCTAGAGAGAGATTTTTCCATAAAGCTAATTCTTTATTGTTAAACATTATTTACATCAGAAATAATGAAATCAAGGTTACAACAATAGCTGTTTACACCAATGGAAGGGATCCCAGAGAATTATAAGTTTCTGCAAGAATAATTTGTAGTGTCCTACCCCACATTATGTTCCACGTTGGTTCTCTGGCAGGTTCAGAAATTTGCTCATAAACAATACAATGAAATCTCTCAAAAACAAATAATAGTGAAACTTGGTTCTTTTTTTAATCAAGCAAAGTTTTTTTCATTTAAAAAACAAAATTCCTGTGGAATAACAAGCACTTCAAACATGTATTATTTATTTTTAGCAAAGTGAAATAGCCCCTGCAGTATTTCGAAAGAATGTCTGTTTTATAGGTCTGCAGTGATAACATGTTGGAAGTAACTAACAATTATGTTATTTTTGTCCTCACTAATAATGCTCAGGGAGCAATTGATGTTTCTTTTAGAGTTAATAAGAAACATTTGCGGCAAAAGCAGGGAACTGTGAAGATAAAGCAATTGGCAAGAAATAGTTTGTTTAAATACCATAAAACAGCCAGTATCCAAACAGGTGTGAGATAAAGCAGTATAAATAAACTACTCTGTATGCAGCACATCACACAGCAGAGTTGTGTAAAAAATTGCATGAAATAACTTCACTCCTATCCAGAGGAAAATATAACAAAGCAGATCCTTGTGTCTCCTAACTAGCCTAAGCAGCTGGGAAAACATTTCTCATGTGGAAACTTCTAAAAATTAAGAGTTCTATAAAAAATGAAAAACAAAAAAGTGGTCAGATATACAAACCCTTTAGGAGAAGTGTGTTTCCACTTTTGCAGCCTCACCAATTAGCTAGAATCAGTATTCTTGAGGGACAACAAGCTCTTTTTCAATCTTTGCTAAAGTATGTCTGGCTCTTTAAATGAAACCTGATTGTTTGGTGGTTTTGTGATACTGCATGAAGTCGGTGTTATTTTTATTGGTTCTGCTTTCACAAACAGAAGACATTTGCCCTTTCTTCATTCAAACATTTGGTTGCATTAAGTATTGTTTGGTTTAGATTAAAGATTTTCTGTTTTTAAGACCAGTCAAATGCAAAGTAAAGTGTTATTAGCAAACAGGAGGTTTAAATAATTACACATGCTCACATGACTGATAAGTAGAACTATGTAAAATTGCTCACAACAAAAGTCACCTGGTTTCTGTTGGTGTTGCAAATTAAAGACTCAGACCAGATCAATTAAAAGGTTTGTTAAGGTCCATCAACCATTTGGGCAGATCTGAGTCCAGCTTTGGGCTAAGTATGGGACAATCTGTGCTTGTGTATTTATTTACATGATGGAGGACTCTATGCTGGAAAGCAGTGACTCTGAAAAAGATTTGGGAGTCACAGTGGATAATCAGCTGAACATGAACTCACTGTGTGATGCTGTGCCCAAAAGTGCAAATGAGATCCTGGTATGCATAACAGGGGAATCTTGAGCAAGAGTAGAGAGGTTATTGTACCTTTGCATTTGGCATGGGTGTAATTGCTGCTGGAATACTGTGCCAGTTCTGGTCCCCACACTTCAAGATAGATCTTGATAAATTGGATTCAGAAAAGAGCCATGGGAATGATTAAAAGGTTAGAAAACATGCCTTATAGTGATAGACACAAGGAGCTCAATCTATTTAGCTTAACAAAAAGAAGGTTGTGATTTGATTACTATCTATAAGTACCTACATGGGGAACAAATATTTAATAAAGGACTCTTCAGTCCAGCAGAGAAAGATACAACATTATCCAATGGCTGAAAGTTGAAGCTAGACAAATTCAGACTGGAAATACATTTTTAACGGTGAGAGTAGTTCACCGTTGGAACAATTTACCAAGGTTCATGGTGGATTCTCCATCACTGACAATTTAAAAAACAAGATTGGATGTTTTTTTCTAAAAGATCTGCTCTAGGAATTAGTTTGGGGAAGTTGTGTGTGTCATACAGGGGGTCAGACTAGATGATCACAATGGTCTGTTTTGGCCTTGTTGGAATCTGTAAATAGACAAGACACAGAAAGGGTAAGGGAAAAGGAGTATAACACAGAGGTAGCAAAGGGATATAACAGCAGTATGAACAATGTGATGGCTGGAATGCGATGACGCTAGTTTAGGGTTTCCCAAACTTAGTTCACAGCTAATTCAGGGTAAGCCCCTGGTGAGTTGCGAGACGCTTTATTTGGCTGAGAGTCTGCAGGTATGGCCGCTCGCAGCTCCCATGGCCCTGGTTTGCTGTTCCCGGCCCATGGGAGATGTGGGAAGCGCCATGGGCCGGGCCACTGCTTCCTAAAGCTCCCATTGGCTGAGAATGGCTTACCCTGAACAAGCTGCGAACCAAGTATGGGAACCACTCTCTAGCTTGAGGAACTCGGGCTGCAAGGCTATGAAACTGCCATGTAGACAGCTGGGCTTGGGTTGGATCCCCGTGTTTGGGAAGCTGCAAGCCCAAGGCCAAATCTGAATGTCTACCTTGCAATTTTATAGTCCCCCAGCCTGAGCCCTGGAAGCCTGCGTCAGCTGACACATACCAGCTACAAGTGGTTTTTCTTTTTTACCATGTAGATATAGATTTTTAGTAATGTAAAACACACCGTTAAATAGTACAAAATAAGACATGCTTTGTTAAAAAAATATCTTTATTCTGTCAGAAGCAAATGCTGCTGTCAAGTGCAGTAAAACTGACTCTGACAGAAAAGTTTAGAGTCAAATACGCCCTTGCAAATTCTTGCATAAGCCTTTATCAAACCTTTTCTCCTGCAGTTTGGGAGGGCATGTACTGTGCTTAGTTCCCAAACACACTGCTCAGAAGCTGTTGTAAAATATGGAGAGCAGCAAATACTAAGCAAGGCAAACTTTTATCTGCTTTGAGAGGTAGGAGCCTGAATGTCTAAGATACTAGAATTCATTTGACAAGAACAAGAGAGCTCATATTAGTGCAATAAATGAAAAGACGCCAGCCAGCCAGCACCTTCCCCAAGTGTCATGTTTTTCTTAGAACTGGGGCATGCGTTACACACAAATTTGAGATTATCTCTAACAATTATCTAAAATTAACTGTGGTTTTCTAATGAAAAACATTAAGAGGAGGATCAGATAAGGAGGAGGCCTATTTATAATACTTGCTACAGGATAAAAATGTCTGTCACTCTAAATGAAATCATGTACCGTACGTAGGGTATAAAGTTACACTGGTTTCCTTTGCTTTACTTATTAGTAGCACATAGAAGGAGTTTTATCATGTCCATCAGTGGTTAGCAGAAAAGAACCTGTTTAAGAAAGAAATCTTCTTACTCTCTTGTCTCTCTGTGTTATATCACTGTCTCTCTGAATAATTCTGTTCTTTTAGAGTGCTTATATAGGATGTCCACCCTCTTGGCCAGCACACCAGGGATTACACTAGGGACCCTTCAGAGCTAAATGCATGAGCTGCTGCTACTCTTTAGCAGAGGACTGTAACAACTCTTATTAGTGTAGATGGGAAACTAACACACATTCACCAATGGACTATACTAATTAAATCCCTCAGAATCTTGCTTAGAGAAATTTTGGACCAGTCTCAGAAGTTTTATTGCCGTGTAGACATACCCTAAGATGAAACGAATAAACAAATTCTAGGTGCTTGGAGGGGAAAAAAACGCGTTTTGATGTTTTCTGATGACAAAGCCACTAGATGATTCATAAGCCAATATAAGGGTTAAACATGAATTGTAAAGGCTTTATTAAAAATGCCCCCTTAACTCTTTTGTAGGAGTTCAAAAGTAAAAAAAGTAGCCATTGTTTAAAAAACAATAACAAAACCAGAAGCACTTATCACCTCCCCAAGATCCTCAGAAGTCTGAGTTGCACCCTTCATGATATCTGAGCTAAAGCAAGTTGTCACTAGAAATAAAACTGGTGAACATTTGAGTATTTATTTATGCATATTATACTGTACAGGCTTCTATGTGCTAGATACTGTACAAACATAGAAAGAGACACCTATGCCTCAAGATCTTACAATCTCAATAGGCAAGACAGAGAAGGAAAACAGAGGCAGGGCAGGTAAATTGGTTTGGTCAGGGTCACACCTGCTGGCCAGTGGTAGAGATGATGCTTAGAACTCAGGTCTTCCTAGTAGGAACCTAATACCTTATCTACAGGACCACATTGCCACAAAACACTTAAAGGGACCCCTGCTACAGAAAATTGTATATGAAGCTTTACATATAATATTTTGCAACACTATGCAACTCGAATGTTGTTCTTCTGTTTAAGTTGATAGAATGACACCTTTTGGCATCAATAATACCAGGAAATGAATATCAAGTAGTAACTTTCATAGGTATCTTTGGAACAAGCTAATTTCAATCATAAATTAGCTCATTTTCACTGGAAAAGATACTCATAATCAAGTAGAAATAAACCCCATTTTTAAGTTTGTGATAAATGTTTAAATCCCTCAGATTTAAAGTATTGTTGACTTTTATCACGAAACCTTCACATAGCTCTAAGAACAAGAACCTAAGCAAAAGTTTAAAAGAATCATTCCTTTCAACTAGAGTGGGGCATGTTGAGAGTCGAATTCTCCTTTGCTGTTGTCAGAGTGCCTTGATATCAAAACAAAAGGAGTCAGGCAGGGTCAAGCAAAACATTTTATTTCAATACAACTCAGCATGGTTTTGACTTTTTCGATTAGCCAAAAATTTCCTTTTCAGCTCGACCTGAAAAAAAATGCTTAATTTTTTTTACTTTTTGGAATTGCCAGTGAGCTGAGAAATCCATTATTTGCTCAACTCTATTTTCAACCCTACTATTTTATTCCCTCTGTTTATGATACTTATGAGTAGAAATAGATCCAAACCTACAACTGAGGTGCTGATCAGGGTTCAAATAGCCTGGAAGTTTGAAGATGCTGGGGTTAGGTCCATTTTTCATTCATTCTGGTAGCGAACCAGGAAATTTGCAGCTTAAATGCCCTTGTGTTCAAATACAGTGTTAATTATACTTTAAATAAACATCTCTAAATTGTTTACTCTAATGCACATAACTTTTAATTTATCAGGTCAATTTGGTCCTAACACTGACAAGGGAGAATGAGGACAGATGCTGTGATAGCTTCTCTTGCATACAAAAGCTCAGCTAGCAACCCTAAATCCTTACCTTGCTTTTCTAGGGCTGAACCTCTCGTGAGCTGAAATGGCTATTCAGATCAGAATGAGTGGTGTTTATAACTTACCCATTAAGCTCATTTTTACATGCAATCAGAAGGATTTCTCTCCAGGTTCAAAGAATGTAAAAGCTAATGTATAAACAACACAGTGTGACCTGTATATCTAAAAATAAAATAAAAATTATATTATTGAATGTTACTAATTCTAATGGCTGACCCATTGCTAAATTTCTTTTTGTGAATTGGCAAGTGAACAAATAAACTCAGGAAAATTATAAGTCAAACATACTGCATCAATGGCACATTGAAAGATCTACTTAAACATACTGTAGTAATGTGCTAACAGCATAACAAATGCCTATTCTGAGGTATTTCCATAGCTTTGATTTTAGGTTCTGACATGTAGAAGCCAATGGATCTGTTTTGAATCTCCTGGTTTTTAATGTGAATTTGAATATTTTTGGATTAGCAAGGGTCTAGTATGAGCAATGACATGATATGACCATGAAGAATAGTTTATTTTTACCTTCTTTTGCAAATCTGAAAAGGCTCCATTGACACAGATGAGTTTGACAAGAAAGTCCACAGAGTGGAAAACTCCTTCAGAACAATCATTAAACCTATGTAGCTGATGAACTGTTTAACAATTGTGGTGGGTTAAATGGCCAAATATTTAACAGTATCCTATTGTCGAAACACAAAGACAATGATGGCTTTTTAATATGCACCTTTCACTCAATGAAGCAGATGGTACGGCTGCCAAAAAGAACTTTCCTTTATATCCTGCTAGAGTAGCTATCAGGAAGGTTTCGTGATTCCACAAAATCACTATGACAAGGAATATGTTTAAATTTAAACCAATTCCCTGCGTTTCCAATGTTTATTGAGTTATTTACTTCCAGAGTAAATTGAGTTATTTACTTTGTCCTACGCACTATAGTGGAACAGTCATTGGAATGGAACTCCTCGCTTTACATCAACTACATTGATTTCGAGAAAGCTTTTGATAGTATTCACCACCCATCGCTTTGGAAGATCCTAAAAGCATATGGATTCCCTCAGAAGGCCATTAACATCTTTAAAGATCTGTATGTCGAGAACCAGTGTTGTGTACGTCACGAAGGACAGGAGAGTGAATGGTTTCAGGTCAGGACAGGAGTCAGGCAAGGATGTGTCATTTCGCCTGTAATCTTTCTTGTGGTCATCGACTGGGTGATGAGAAAAACCACAGAGGATAGGCCAAGAGGATTGGTGTGGGGATTAACCAACCGTTTGGAGGATTGTGATTTCGCAGATGATTTGGCATTGCTATCACATTCACAGAAGGATATTCAGGAGAAAACTGACAGAGTAAACCAAGCTGCCAGAAGCATCGGGCTGGTGATTAACTCTGGGAAGTCCAAAATGATGAAAGTGAGAACCAAGAGTAGCCAGAAGATTACAGCTAATGGAGTGGAGCTGGAGGAAGTAAAGGATTTTAAGTATCTGGGTAGTTATATCTCTGCTGATAGTAACATCGAGAAAGAGGTCTCCACTAGAATTGCTTTGGCAGCACAAGCCTTCAACAGACTTAACAATATCTGGAAGTCATCGATGCTTCAGATCAAGACCAAGCTGAAGGTTTACAAATCAAACGTGCGTTCTGTCCTGTTGTATGCTGCAGAGACATGGAGAACCAACAAGAAAGTGGAGAGCAGAGTGAGAGGATTTGAAGGTAGATGCCTCCGACGCATCCTTAGAGTGCACTGGGAAGAACACATCAGCAACAGGGAAGTTAGCAGATGCACGGGTATCATCAACATTGTGGATGAGTTAAAAAGGCGACGATGGGGGTGGCTGGGTCACGTTCTTCGAATGAAAAACACCAGACACCCTAAGATAGCCCTAAGATGGACTCCACCTGGAAAGCGTAAGCGAGGCAGACCAATGGGTACCTGGAGAAGAACTGTGGAAGAGGAACTGAAGATGATGAACAAAACGTGGAATGAAATCAGCTGGCTTGCCCAAGATCGAGAGGCATGGAGGAGATTTGTTGGTGCCTTATACTCCAGCGGGAGTGAAGAGGATTGATGATTACTTCCAGAAGACAAAGGCGGATTATATTTTTAATCTGATTATTATACACTATTTCCCACATTAGAACAAGCTGTTGAAAAAGGAGGAAGACATTTGAATGGGAGTCAGTTGTGCAGAAAGCACAATATTGTAGTGGTGGCAATTGCTGGGATCATCGCTTAGCTCAATATCACTGAGCTACTGCTCTTGGTACCTCTGCTACTTAGCAGTTTTCATTTGTAGACCTCAAAGCACTTGTCAAAGTATCTTTATTCCTACTTTACAGATGGGGAAACTAAGATACAGCGTGGTGAAGTGACTTGGCCAGTATTACATAGTAGGTCAGTGGCAGAGTCAGGAATAGAACTGAAGATTCCCACCCTCTCTCCCCAGAGTAAGGATTAATTCAGTCCATACATTTCAATGGGGCTACTCTAGATTCACACTCATGTAACAGAGTGAAATTTGTCCCATTGGCCAGAAGGGCCACTTTGCTTGTGCTGTTCCCACAAAAGATGGTTTCAGGCGGCTTTATGCTTTGCAGAGGGCTGCAGAGCAGAGGACTATGATGACCTAAAGTAAAAGAATGTGGATGAGTTACCTACAACTGCAGGTCCCATTTGGGTCAAGCCTGGGTTCCATTGTCCATTTCAAGTGCCATCACAGCACACTACCGAAAATGACAAAAGTGTATCCCACTTTCCAAGTGCAGCATAGCCCAGAGTGGTTTTGGCTTCCCTGCTCTAAACAAGACACTGATTAGCTGGTAATCAGCCAGTGATTAGCAAAGACAGCTAAGTCACCTGAAGTTCAGCATGTGCATTGTTTTCTGCAAGGCACTGGAATGCTAGCAGCATGACCAGACAAACTGATATTATTGTCCATTGTAAACACTGATTTTAACATATTTAGTTTGGAATACAATTTGCATCCCATAAAATAATTAGGCATGCCCACTGCAAAATGGAGAGAATGATATTTATTTCCTTTGTTAAGCACTTTGAGCTCTACAGATTAAAAGAGCTAGATATTGCTATTATTAACGTGGCCTCCCCATATAATACATACACACATTGACACTGCAATCCATAGAAGACCTGTCTTATCGGGAGAAACTATATTTTATTCTGAGACTGATACCAGCAAATTCTACCATGACATTCTGCAGGTGAATCATTAGTTTAGTGAGCATCAGAGAGGGGCATCCCATAAGCTGCTGCATAGTATACAGTCACACACTGGTTCTTTTCCCAACAAAAATTTACAAGGAATCACATTAAAAATGTGAGTGATCTAACTCAGAAGGCTCTCCTGAGGTGGTACTCCACACATCTACTACAGCTGGGTCATAGACAACATTATGGGTCTGATCCTGTTCCCAGTGAAGTCAGTGATACGACTCCCACTGACTTCAGTGACACAGGATATGGCCCCAGGAAAGTTACCATAGGCATCAATTTTATTTACCATGCCAGTTTCTAGAAGCCGAGAGATATTAGGCTCCAACCACTTGAAAAGGCAGGGATGAATTCATAACCAGAACAATCCCATTGTCTTTGCATTAGCCATAGGGTTTATTTTTTGTTGGGCTAAAGTTATCCAAAAATTACATTTGTGAAAGTTTAATATATAGCAAGATATATTGACCAAATCATCCTCTCTCATTGCCAGGCATGGAATGCCCTATAATCAGTGGAACTGGTATGATTATGTTTCATGGGAGGTTCTTATAATGGTGCCCATCACTGGAGTAATATAGTGTTCACACGTTCCAAGACTCCTATGCATCTCAGAGGGATTCTCTGTGCCATTTTGGTGCTCTGGAGGCAGGGCAGAATTGGGGTGGGGAGAATGGCATCAATGGACCAGTGTCTTTGCAGATTCAAAAGCTGAACTTCTCCCTGCAGAAGGTGACATAACATCTTCAGAGGCTACTACAGCCCTGTGCTCCACTGCTTTTCTGAGACCTGGGGAGGAGGATTAATTCCCCTTTCCCATCAACCACTGTGACCCTCCACTGTAACTAGGCCTTTTATTTTAGCTTGGAGCAAGGACCATGAGTTAGCCTTGAAGATTCTTCTTTCTTGAGTTAGTTTATCATTTTATTTCTAAATCACAAGAAAAAAAAGTGTTCAGGAGAAAAGCAAACACCCCCCTCATCACATACACATCACAAACATGCCCCCAAAGTATGGTAAGAAGGCATCAAATACTGCAGCGATAGAGGCACTATGAAAACCTTGTTATATATATATATATATATATATATATATATATATATATATATATATATATATATATATATATAATTATTAATCTCCAAATAATTATTTTACTTCACCCTCTCTCTAAATTGTGAGCATATGTAGGCACATGGACCACTTTAAAATGTCTAACCTTGTAATGCTTTCCATTTTTGAAGGAGCAATCTTAGCTCACCACAGGAATTTTCCTTGTGGCTTACCAATAGTAGATACACAGCTTTGGATTCCTCAGAGAATAATTCTAGGATCCAAGGTAATATTACTCTCCAAGACCTCACTAGCTCCTTTTTTCACTCTGAAAATCTGAACCAATAATTAATGGGAAATCTGGGATGACCAGAGTTAGAAGGAGTTGTGTGTGTTGTCTTTCCTGATTCACATCCCAAAAGTGAGTGGAAATAGATCAAGTTCTTTAGTTATGGATCCAAGTCAATTCCGCTTGTTTTCATTAGCCCACAGTGCCCCAAACATTCCCATATCATAGAAAATTCCAAGACAGGGAGGAAAAGTGATTGGAAAAGAGTAGAGTCTGGCAGTAGGAGGAATTTTCTCCTAAGTGGAGGGGTGCAAAGCCTCATGCCAAGTCTTGAAATTCAACAGGGAACTCAGAATTCAACCACAAGAATCCTGAGGCATCTGAAGGGAGATGGCCCCCTCAGCGTAGCCCCAGTCCCCATCAAATTTCCCTTAGGCAGCACAGTTTCTTCAGGCTCCTTGCTGACACTGGCTTTCCCTCATTACCTCCCTCAAGCTATGGAAGAGGAGTTTGTGCACATTCAAGCCAGCATGAGCTCTGGCTTACTGTACAATTGACTCTATGAAACTTTACCATGGAGTGAATAGTGGTTGCAATATATGGTCCGTATGTTGACCAGTAGCTCCAGAAACATGGCCCTGAACTCTCAGGCTCAGGGCTCTAAGACACAGTTGCACAATATGCTTCTTAAATGGCTTGCATTTCCTGAGCATGTGTATTTATCTGACATTGGACATCCTCTTTTTCTGCTTCAAATTTGGTTTCTGTTGACCTGAAATAATAAAAAGATTGTCATGTAAAATTCCAGTAACTTCTTAAAAATAGTATTTTAATCCAGATTGTAAAAATATTTTATGAAAAATACCCTCTTTTGTTTGCATTAGCCAGGCAGTTTTAGCATAATGCGTCTATTCAGTTATTGCCATTCATGGCTGTTTCGCTTAAAGCACAATGCTAGAGGTAAACAGAGGTTTCAGAATATGAACATGATCTCAGATTTGGCATGTCCTTAGCCAAACAGAGTCTAGAAATTAGAGGCCCTGTATTGAGCCAGATTAAACCGACTAGAATAAATGTGGGCATATCCTAAAGCAAAGAGGCAAAAAAACTTTGTTCCCAATCTCTACAGCAACAAAAAGAATGTGGTGTAACATCAGAAAAATAATGTTTGAATATTTGTGTGAAACAAAAAGAGTCTGAAAATAGTATCTTTATAACCTCCAGCTGTGTCACTCCTGACTGTGATCTCGGTGCTAAGCAGGCTTTGACCTGATCAGTAAGTGGCCCGAAGCAGCCAGGATGCTGAATGACATGCAGCTGATTCATCAGTAGGTGTTTCTTTTCCCAGAATTAGTACAGACCAATCCGCCAGTGTGATGCTAGGGGTTGCTGGAAGTGCTGACTTCCAGGGAAAGACCCTGACCACCTGCAGTAATTAAAAAGACCTATGTACTTAATTCCTTCAACTCCTGGCTCTGCCAAATACTTCCTGTGTGACATTGGGCAAGTTACTTAACCACTCTGCCTCAATTCCTTACATCCAAAATATTAATAACTACTACTTCCCAGCCATACAGTTCATTAATGATTGTAAGGCATACAGATAGTATAAAGAGAGAGGCCAATCTAAGTAAGTAGATAGATAGATGAACACAGATGCTACTGAGGCTGTGAGGTGGGTTGTTGTACTGGATATACACAGCAGGGAAGGAGAGATGGATCACTTTCAGCATACATCATCTGGGGTAGGAGGGACTGGGAACAAGTGGGAAGCTCTGCTCCATGTCCTGTGCCTTCCTGTTCATGCACCAGGAGTTTGGAGTTGGAGATACTCCACCTGCCTCAGACAGTCTGTCCTTTTCTATTGGCCGGCATGAGCTGAAGAGGTCATAGCAGAGGGAGGAGCTTATTCCTCTTGGGGAAGCCCAAGCCTTCCCCAAAATCTTTGCTTTTTAATATTGTTTCCATATTGGTCAATTGCTGGCTCAAACTCTGACTTTTTTGCCAAGGGGAAAATTGTGCATAGCTACATTTTGTGCACAGGGACAAGAAGAGGTCTACGATGTGACACTTCCAAATATCTTTACATTAAAAAGCAATAGAATATAAAGATGTAACTAAATCTGATCAAAAAAGAGCAGGAAACCTGGTATTGCCATGTACATGTTTTTTTGGTAACATAGTGAATGGGAAGAAATGTGATATTAACCCAAAAAACAGAAATACATAGTGGAGAGATTTGAAGGAAATAAAACAATGTAAGGAAAGAGTTTCTAAATCTCTCCTTGCCCCCAAAACAACATACACTAAGATCACCTGTCTACACCAAACAAACAAAATATAAGCAGTTCACATGTCATAACAGGTCATGACTCAACAGCACAAGGTAGAGCGTGGGAATAAGGCTAAGTAAGGACGTTACCACTTTTGCTTGGAGGGAAAAATGAGATACAACAGCTACATTATCAACAAAAGAAGCATCTTGAATTGAGATCATAATCAAAAATTCATAAGGGAACCTTCTGAAAAAAACAGGTCAAGGCTTACAAGGTGTTAGTTCATTGAGGCTTTAAAAGAAACAATACCTTCTGTGCTATTTGAGAAACACCCTGAAGGTATGAAATTTCCCTTTAATCAGAGTTGGTTGAGAAACCAACAAGATCAGATAAGAAAGCATTCTATGTTTTGTCCAAAACAAAAAACTAGATATTGTATAAGGAATGGTAACAGTTTAGTAAATATGCAAACCCTAGTATTAAATGTCTCACAAAAAATATCTTGCATGATGGTGTGAAAAGATGGTGTAAACAACTGTAATGCCATGAATGTGAGCCTATATTATTCACTAACTCCTCTGCATTTCTTTGAAGATATGCTACCTGTAAAAAGGATATACTTCTTGCAGGGATCTAGAAATGAAAGGAAATCCTGAAATTTGAGCTGAATAGACTGATTTTAAGTATCTACAAGGTTTATTCTGGGAAAGAAGCAGACTCTGGGACACTAAGTAGAGTACAGGACAATAAACTCTACTCACATAACTGATCCTGATACGCTTCTCCTTTACCCCATATCTATACCATTATAACTCCACTGAATTCAATGAGGGTGTACGGTTTTAAAATGGATGTAAATGCAGTGAAGAAGCAGGTCCTTTATTATTGTTTGCTGTGTACTGACAGTGCGCACATGGTGAGGAATCCCCAGACGACAGGATTTTCAAAGCCACACGGGAGATTTGGATGGCTAATTCCCATTAATTCCAGAATGTAAAAATGCTTAGAGGTAGCTATGGAATGAGTAGAAAGTTGAGGTGAGCAAAGGGAGAAATAGCAAAGGGCAGCCACAAATGAGAAGCTATCAGGCTGGTAGAGGTCGAATTGCTACTGTACCATGTTCGTGGGATTTCAGTGTTTGATCAGTTACAGTATTTAATGGCTTCACACCATCTATTGGAAAGCATAAGGATCAATGATGATGAAAGATGTGTGAAGAGAAAGACATACATACATACTGATTTCCCATTTATTCTTAAGGATATTAACTCAGCTATAGATTATGTTCTTGTTGTTGAAATCTATCCTAAAGTCCCATGTGCAGCGTCAGTAAAAAATGCAAACATTATAGTAGATTATATAGCTAGAGGTTACAGTGTATATGGAAAGTAGTATCCTCTTGATGCTGGAAGTTTAGATTTTCCCAGCATACACCTCAGAACAAGCAATGTCGTGTCACCAATGGGTTATATAAAGCCAATGTTTGACTATACTTAGAGCACGACACAGCACTGGCTATTATGCAGTATCTTAGCTGGAATGTAATTACTTTTGAGGAAAATGCATTGCAGAACAACATCAGTTCTCAAAGATTTAAGTTATTAAGGAAGATTAAGGAATTTCTCTCAGGAAAAGAGACTTCACAGTGACCTAATTGAAGTTTTTAACATTCTCATGGGAACTAATAAAAAATTGGTTCATGCAAATTCTTCACACTTTCAAACACAAGCACAGGAAAACATTAACTTGAAAAAAATGAGATCAAAAAGAATTTAGAACAAAAAATAGAATCATTTGGAATGGAAGGGACTAGTTCTACCAGGTCATTGAATCCATCCCTCTTTGAATAATAGTAAGATTGATTTCCTTATCCTTAAATAATCCATAATAGATGGGTATCTAGGCAAGCCAATGATGACAATCCCACAGTGTCCCTTGGCAATTTGTACTTTCAGAAGAATAAACATATTAAATAAATTATCAAAAAGGGCCACTGCAGGCAAGGAGGATCAATGAAATCAAGGGAGAGCTCATTTATATTTACAGAGGAGCTGAGAGATATGGAATAAAAACAAACTAATGTGATGAATGAAAGATGAGCACAAGAAACAAGGGACAGTATTTCAGTGGTGGATGCCTTTTTAAAAAAATATTTTCATTAGATTTGTAATAAAATATACAAAGAGTGCACCTACATGTTACTCTGGGCATCCTTGGAATAACTTAAAGAACAATCAAGCTGAAACAGCAGCTAATCCACTGGCACCCTGCAATAAAACAGACTGACCACAATTATCTTAGCAAATACCTAGGAGAACAACTTGCTTCCAAATTGAAAGGTATATTCTTTGGGGGAGGGGAGGAAGGGGAAAGTTGTAGGGCTATGTAAAAAAAACAAACAAACTGTAAAATCATTATTAAAATAAACAATTTAAGGAACTGTTAAACCTACATTTTCAAGGATATCAGGTACCCTTCAAACAGTCACACATATAATTTCTTTAAAGTCTTGTTAAGCTCAATGCAACTTCTCATATGTGTATAATGTTTCCTGGATCAGGTCCCTAGACTCTACTCAGGTTACTTCTTATATGCATACAACTCCAATTGAAGTCAATGCAATTTATGCTGGTGCTCTAGGTGAAATACTGTCAACAGTAAGCTGGTCCCCCTTCTTAAAACAATCATCTATTTCATGTGTAAAGAAGGTCATGATCTGGATTTTGTATTTGACTGGGATCTGAGGTAAATTTGTGAAGACTAAACCCCAGTATGGGCCAAAGTATTGTGTCTCCCCACTTTGGATAAAGGCAGATGGAGTTCTGGGCAAGAATGTATTACTCCTTTCGATTGTGCCTGCAGAAAGTTAGGTACTTCTTGTCACATGCAGATCTGGCCTCACTGGCTTTTTCCACCTTCAGAATGGATCACTCTAACACACTCAAATGGGGCATCATTTGAAGACCAGTTGGAAACTTCACAGAATGCAGCTGCTAGATCCTTTAGTGGTGTTTTGATTAGGGGATCCTTTTCATATGTGCTTCTAAGACTGTACTGGGTACCAGTTAAGTTCTACATGCCATGCAGTTTCTTGAGTATTTTATAAAGCCCTTTACAATTTGCATCCTTATGTGCCATAGACTAGCTGGGACACTTGAGCTGATGTTCTCTAGGCTAAAATGACTGGAAGCAAGTTGCCCATAGATGGGCCAAAACTTGAATTCACTTGCTTCCCTTGTTCCATCACAGCTCTTTGAGTGGCTTGCAAAGATATACCTATGCATGCAGGCCTTCGATGAGGGAAAGGAGTGAAATGGGTCATGGCTGTTTTCTTTCTGGTGGGTTGGCTAGTTCCTCTTGGTATCACTTCTTGGATATTTGGATTATTTTCTTATATGAGGTTCTGGATTTTTCATTGTGAGAAGGGCTAGAGCATTTATGATAGACATTTCATTTACATTGAAAAAATAAAACAGATGCAAAATTGGAAAAAAATTCCTCACTGCTTACAGGGTCACAATTATACATGCTGGATCTTCAGAGAGTCTGAAGTCATTATCAAACACAAAATGTGCATTTTTAGAACCTTTGTAGATTTCCCAAATCCACGTGACAGTCTATAATGTTTGCATTGCCTGTTCAGTACATACATATGGAATAGCTGATCATTTTTATTCCCACTATCATCATCATTATGCAAATCTTATTGGCAGTCTTTATTTTTTGTTCAATTCCACTTTTACTTAATATTGATAGAATTAGTGCAAGTCTTTTCCTTATAAACTCTTCCATTCAAGACATTTTGAATTAAACCTTGCTTCTAGAAATACGTATTTTAGTCACATCAACTAGATGTGTGCATATGGGTTTATACATACACACACACACACAGACACAATTATACTATAACTCTGCAGTTTTCAAATATAACTAAACCCCTTCTAAAATTCTACTTTGTTCACTTACCTATACTTTTAAGAAGTGTCTTTATATATACAGGTTTATTGATAAATCTATAATATCCCACCTTGGAGGGGTTACCAAAAATTCAAATGATCTCATAACATCTTAAGATACATTGTGGGAAAGAGAAAAAATACAATTAAGAAACAAATATTTTGGTTTTCAGCATTTATATTATCTTTCATTGCTAATAAACTCAATTTAACTTAAATATTTAGCTTAACTTGAGGACTGTTTAAGCTTGATAATTATCAGTTTCTTGCAGTTACTTTCAGAGAATTTTTAACAAAGATCTTTGGCATTTGACCAAAAGCATTCTAAACTTTCTCTTTCAGCAATAAGTTTATGACTTCCGACTTGCTTGTGTAATTGCTGTATGAAAACAATTTTACATCTTTTGTGGGAAAATAGATGAAGAAGAACTTATCTGCAGTTGGGATTAGCTTGGTATAATTTATTTCACAGGATAAAGTAAAATATAACTATGAGCACCACGTGACCCAAGCTTCCAGAATGCCATCGCTTCCAAATTATATATATTTTTTAAATTATAGTCATGAAGAGACGTGGGTAGAGAGCCACTGAAGCATTTTCCAGGTTTCTATAGGCTAAATGCTTCTCTGCAAGTATACAATGCATTCCAAGTGTTCCCTCTTGAATGGGAGGTGCCCACAAATGGAAATAGATTTAGTCTCCCATTTCCAAACATTCTGTAGCATTTCATATTGAAAAGCAATCTAAGCACCTAAAATGACAAATATATGACATTGAAGGAATACAAACAATATTATGCAAATTAATTTTAAGAACAGAACATAAGAATAGCCATACTGATGGAGACCAATGTTCAATCTAGCCCCATGTCCTGTCTCTGACATTGGCCAATGTTGGATACTTCCGAGGGAATGAACAGAACAGAGCAATTTTGAGTGATCCAGTTCCTATCATCCTAGCTTCTGGCAGTTGGAGGTTTAGGGACACCAGGAGCATGGGGTTGCAGCTCTGACCATCTTGGCTAATAGCCATAGATGGACCTATTCTCCATGAACTTATCTAATTCTTTTTTAACTAATTAATACTATTGGCCTTCACAACATTCAATGGCAATGAGTTCCACTATGGGTTGCATGAAGAAATACTTCCTTTTGTTTGTTTTAAACCTGCTGCCTATTAATTTCCTCTGGTAACCCCTAGTTCTTGTGTTATAGGAAGGATAAATAAACACTTCCTATTTATCTTCTCTACACCATTCATGATTTTCTAGGTCTCCATCATCTCATTCCTTAATTGTCTCTTTCTAAGCTAAATAGTCCCAGTCTTTTCAATCCTCATATGGAGGCTGTTCCAGATTTTTGTTGCCTTTGTCTGCACCTTTTCTAATTCTAATATGTGAATAATCAGGACAGGGGGTGGGTGGTAATAGGTGCCTATATAAGACAAAGCCCCAAATATCAGGACTGTCCCTATAAAACTGGGACCTAAAAAGAGGTGCTTAAAGGCAGGCATGTGCTCACGTACCTTACTGAATTTGGGACTTATCATATGTCTCAGCTCCCCATCTGTAAAATGGGGACAACAACATTTCCCTACTTCACAGAGGGTGTTGTGAGGCTTCCCTCATCAAAGTTTAAAATGTGTAAACTTTTTGTCATGCCTAGGTACCTTAACACTCTAGGGGCACAAATAAACTTTAACTGAAGACCCAATCTAATTCCCATGAAAGCAGATTGAAAGACTCACTTTGATTTAAGATACTTAGATGAATAAAGAGATATTAGAACAGAACCGAGTACTTTGAGATAGTCATATGGAAGGCACCATATAAGTGTAAAGTATTGTTATTATGTAGCTATTTAGTTTGAAATTAGAATGCAAATTTATAAAATGGACACATATATTCCATATTACCCGCTAGTCAGCAGTAGCCAAAAATGGAGCGGATTCTGCCAGAGTTGTTGTACAGAGATTGTTTTCTGAGTCCAGTGCTTAATTATAGAAGGAATAATTCTCTCCCATAGGAAAAGGCCTCATAGTGCCATATTTCTCATTGTAATCATCAACTGCTCACACCCGATCCCTTTCTGACTCTGATGGCATGTTTCAGTACCATCTCCAGAAATCGGGTGGCAGGTTGTTCGGGCTAGAATTTTCCATTTTCATTATGTTTGACATGTTAGAGATGGAGTTTTGCCAGACTTGTAGCCTATGGCAATGGGCAGGAGAGATGAGGCTGCTCTAAAATTTAGAGCAAACATACACAAAAAGAAATGGTCTAAAATATTGCAATGACAGCTTGCTGAAGTAGCTTTTTGTCGGAGCAGTTTTAGCATGGTTGCACACTGACGTACAGTAGTTGACACAGCTTGCTGTGATGTGGTGAAATGAAATCAATGCCCAGACTGGGATTTGCTAGATGAACAACTTTCCGAAACAGGCCACAACAGGTGTGCCAATAAAATTTCGCACGAACAACTAAATGGCTCTATGTCTATCATGCTTGAAACAAACATCTCAAGTTTTGTCAGGATGGGTTCAAAGTCCAGATCAACGAGCCAGACTCTACTAATTTCAAAATATTTTTGCAGCCCAAGTAATCCAGCAGTCAGCCCAGATGCACAAAATTCTGTCATGGTGAATAAAAAAAGTCCAAAGTCAGAATGGACATAAAGAACTTGGGTAAAATCCTGACCCTCTTGAATGCCCACTGACTTCAAATGGGACCAGGATTTCACCGCGGCATATACACGACAAGATGGACATTTAATAACATAAAGCATCACTGGATGTTATTATAACAAGATCTGAACACCCGATAGAGTCTTTAAATACCTTTCCAAAATCTTTTGTTCCTGTCACAAAGATCACTCAACATATTTCCAAAGCATCAGGACAAAGTTACGTGTGGATTAATCTGTCTCATGCCTCATTTCTGTAAAGAATTACTCACAGGCTTAACTTTAAATTGAGTCCTACTGGCACTACTCTCCATTCAGCTAATGCTGTAAGTGCAGTAGATTGTCATCTACATCTGTGTTATGTCTTATTTTCAGATGTTACTAGTGTGGAACAGTCTGGAGCATTCCACCTCAGAGGTTGCATTTCAGTAGGGAAGAAAAATTCGAGGCTATACAGCCCTTACAGTATCTTGTAATGCTTGAGAATATCTCATTTATTATGGTTTTATTTTACACAGTCAAATTTCCTGGCACAAAGATTTTTTTAAATTTTTTTTTAAGAAAAGCAACCATGTTTAAATTTTCTGGAAGTCAGCAAAATATGCATCTGTTTTAATTACCCATAAATGTTACTTTTCAAAAACTTTCAGATCGAGCATAGTAAACTACTCATATGCTAACTACAACGGGATGTGCTAACTGGGAGGTGAGAGTTGTTTCTGTGTTCATGGAGCTTTTACTCAAAATGTTGTGTCGTTTTCACTTATGTTAATGTATGCATTTTTAATATACATTTACATTCCCACTGGCAGCAATGGGAATGTTTTATAATCCAAGGAAAAAAATAAAAATATATAAATATGATACAATCTGTTCACAGTCCATTTTTTGAAAAGAAAAATATAACCTACTTCAGCTGCTGCCAAATATTGAATACTTGATTTTAGCTCAATACTCAACTCATTTGTAATTGGGGGGGGAGGAGACACTCCAGGGGTGTAAGAGAAGGGTGTATATGAGAATGCAGATTGTGCCCCCTATGTGAGCAAGAATATGCCCACTTTTTGGCAGCTGTGAATACTGAAGGGCGAGCAAGACTTAAATGGCAGATTCCAGGCTCTTAGCCTCTCAGATCTGCGGGCGGCAAAGGAAAATTAATACGAGACAATGCAGTTGACAAAAATGAGTTGCAATCCACTCCTAGGTGATTCTGGGCCCACAAAGCTCCAATGTATTACATATGATGTACAATATACTCTCCATTCAAATGACTGTTCTGTCACCAACTGTTGCAAACATATCTGACTACTAAGCAAACAGAAAAAATATATATATTAAAACTGGAAAAAAGCAATAAACATTTTTCAGGACAACTTTTCACCTGTTCATGAATTATCTGTGCCCTTGACACACAAGAACCCACTGTTTGCATTTTAGCACGTGTGAAACCTTGCACTCTTGTGATCACCATTGGAATAACCATCTTTGGCAATTCAGACTTATGAATGAGAACAAGAGAACAGCAAAAAATCCCCATTGCAAGATGCACACTGAGAGATGCATTCACACAACACAATAATATGAGTCATTTTAAAAAGCCAGGATGATGAGAAGTGCGGTAAGGGGATACCTCGTAGTGGAGTTGTGAGGAGAAATACATTAAACATAAATATCTTAGCTAGATGATAGATTGAGTGGCCTGGCCCATGCTGCTTCCTACGGCTCCCATTGGCCGGAAATGGCGAACCATGGGCAGTGGGAGCTGCAAGCAGCCAAACCTATGGCTGCTCGGGTAAACAAAACATCTTGCGGCCAGCCAGGGGCTTACCCTGGCCAACCCACAGAACAAGTTTGGGAACCCCTTGTTTAGATTCATAGAATTTGTCAGAAGGGATCATTTATGATCATCTAGTCTGATCTCCTAAACAATGCAGGCCATAGAATCTCCCCCACCCACTCCTGTAGTAAACTCCTAAGCTATGTCTGAGATACTGAAGTCCTCAAATCATGGTTTAAAGACTTCAAGGTGCAGAGAATCCTCCGGCAAGTGAATCGTGCCCTATGCTGCAGAGGAAGGCCAAAAAAACCCAGGGACTCTGCCAATCTGTCCTGGAGAAAAATTCCTTCCTGACCCCAAATATGGTTGTCAGCTAAACCCTGAGCATGTGGGCAAGACTCACCAGCCAGACACCCAGGAAAGAATTGTGTGTAGTAACTCAGATCCCATCCCATCTAACATGCCATCACAGGCCATTGGGCATATTTACTGCTAATAGTGAAAGATTAGTTAATCGCCAAAATTAGGCTCTCCCATCATACCATCTCTTCCATAAACTCATCAAGCTTAGTCTTGAAGCCAGATAGGTCTTTTGCCCCCACTGCTCCCCTTGAAGGCTCTTTCTAAGCTAGCCAGATCAATCTCTGTGTTTTCTGCTATCCAAGCACAGGTAGATGGGCTACATTTTCTCATTTCAAGACATTCTGGGTGAAAATGTATATCCTTTTGCATAAACATAACCCCCCCTCTCTCTCTATGTATTTGTAAGAAAGAAGTACAGCATTATCCCTTTTATAAACACAAATACAGTAGAAACTTTTTGCACAAGCAAATCGGTATTTGTGTAAACAGTGCAGCTGCCTGGGGAATGCGGCCCTCTGTCACGCTGATGTTATGTTATAATCCCATCCTCCCGCATTAATACTGAGGGACAATGCACCCCCTCCCCGGCAACTCTTTTCTATAGTTTCAGAAAAGCTGGCAGCATTAATATTCCTTGCTTCCTCTTTTTTTCCCCCTCACTTTTGAACTCTGGCTCTTTAGAATGGATGAGGAGGATGGGTACGAAGCTTTTCAAAGACAGCTAGTTTTGCTCCTCTAGATCTAGTTATCCCACAGTAGCCATTTTAATCTTTCCCATCATTACTGTTCTTGCCAGGAGTATTTTTAAAGCCAGACACTTAGTTTGCTCTTCTAGAAATGCCTGTAACAGTTGAGCCAAGAAGCACTTTTCAAATGGACTGTGAAAGAGTTAACAATGCCCTTTCATGCAAAACCACAGACAACCAGGGGGGGAAGAAAAGTTTTAACTGAGCATTGGAAAGGATCCAAATTCTAGCCAAGAGGAGAAGCAAAGGGAGAGCATGAAATGCACAAATCATCCCAGAGTTCACTGAATTGACAAAGTTATTTAAAAGAAAGAGGGGCAGGGGGAGGACTTCAGTCCTACTCTATACCTCTAGGCTGTGCAAACAGAGAGAGAGACCAGAACAAGTCTGACAGGATAGCAATCTACAGCAGCCCTAGTCCCTCAGGACTAAACAGAGACAGAGCGTGGCACAAGCTCTTTCTCTTCAGCTGCTCTCTGCTGTGTTCTTGGCATGAGCTGGGTTGGTTTCGCTTGCACAAACTCGGTGCTTCTTCAGCTTTCTAAAAAAATTATTATTATTAGCAAGTGGGAGAAGAGAGGCTTTTAATAAGGGCTCGAGGGATTTCTGGATAAAGCCAGAGCTTAGGGGTGGGGTTTAAAGGGCCTCTAGCCAGCCATTGGGCCATCCGCTTAGCAACAGTATGAAAAGGTCCAACCGGAGCATTTATACAGTTGGGCCACATTCCAAGCTCTTTGTGCCAAACACTTAACTCCTCTGCCAAGAAAACAAACAAGGGCACTTTTAAAAATTCCAGCGTTAAAGGATTTTTTCCCCCTTCTCATTTCTCCTCCATAAACTATCTCCACTCACCGTTAATGATCGCTTTCTTTTTCTTGCAGAAGTGCAAACTGTAGGGAATTCTTTACTTTTTCAGGTTGGAACAGTAGCTTTCACTTTCACTGTATATGACAGTTCTCGCTTTCCATATTAGAACAGTTCATTCCGTATTAGAACAGCGGATAGACGGCAGTCAGCAGATTTCTCTTCTCAAGTGCTGCGGGTTCCTTTATTTCTAATAACAACATTTCTCCTGAACAATGGAGCACACTATATTTAGGGAAAGCCTTCCTTTCATAGCCACATTTATTTCTCGCTAGTTATTGCTGTCTATATAATGTCCAAAACCTTTTAGCACCTCTTTTATTCTCTCCTACTTTCTTTCTAGTAATTTACCACTTTGTTTATTTCAGTTCTGCTAGAGAATACAGATTAGGAAGAGTAGGGATTTTAAAAGACAAAAAAGGGGGGCATGTATCTATAACTCTTTCCCTGGAGAGAAATTAGACAGGAGTTTGGAATACTCTCCTTTTATTAAAGATATATTTTTAGATTTTTTTAAAAAAGTGGTCATATATTAGCCTATGGGAGTGCAGGAGCTGGGGAAGAGCCAATGCGTTGCTGATGAGGAATCCTTTCTATGTTTATGCCTGGTGAGAGACCAATCACCACTTCCGGATTCCGACAGTGAAATCTCTCTTTTCCTTACAAGGCAGAAAAGCACAAAATTAAGGGCCCATTTCTGAGAGGTGCAGAATGCCCATACTTAGGCCCTGCCCACATGAAGCAGGTTGGAGGACCTGGAATTTACTTTTTACTTTTCTGCCATAGAAGGAAAGAAGAGAAATTGAGATTATTATTTTTTTGCTAGCAGAAATCTTCAGTCTGGGTTGAAGTCAAAATGCTCCTCTCAGGAGGCACTCAGCACCTGGCAGGAACAGGCCCTAAGAGCCCAATCTTGCAACCCTTTAACTCGTGCAAACAGTTCCATTTATTTCTCTGGGACTGCTCATGTAAGTAAGGGCAACAGAATCAGGACCCTGCTTAACAGCGGCAGCACATCCAGAGGTTAAAGCAGGGCGCTTGGAGTCAGGATGCCTGGTTTCACTTCCTGGCTCTACCCCCGATTTACTGGGTAACTTTGGGTAAGTCACTGAACCTCAGTGACACTAAACTTACTAAAATGAAGAAGTATTGGGAAGCTTAAACAACATCTGTGAAGTGCCTTGAGGTCTCTGAAGGAAAGACATTGTGCACTTGTACACTATCAGTGTTGCTGCCTGTGTAACTGGCTTACCCGTTCAGAAGATTGGTTCTGCAACTACATGCTTACATTTCATTTACACCTCTAGTTACCACTGCTTGTGCATTTCCTGCCACAGTGTGCCCTATCATAGTAATTATGGGAGCAAGGGAGACATTCAGTTAGTTTACAAAGGCATTCTGGAGGGGAAAAGTGGATCTGCATGTCTGTATATCATAACTGGAGCTTTGAATTTTTACTCTCTTCAGGTAACCGTATCTTTGATAGGCCTGCGTGATTACTTATATATAGATTCCCTTTCGGTCTCTGGTCTGACTCTCATTGCAGTCAATGAGAATTTTCCAGAGAAAACAGCTTCTGAAAAAATGGAAGTACTTCAATGGGAACAAGATTTGATTCTGATTCAAACTGAATGCCTGGAATGAAATAATGAGGTCAGACTTTAAAAGCTATTGATGCCTATCTTAACTATCTAAATCCCCTGAGTTAGTAAAACTGGACTGGAAGTGTCCTGAGAACAGGTTTCTTATGACATTTTTGGTACCTCATGCTTTTGGCCAAACTTGGAAACACCAACATGTAGGTAATTTTTCTTGTGTTATTTTGGACTCCACTTCTAGTTGCAATCAGAAGTAGGAAATACAGAGGCACAAAAGTAAAAAACAACAGGATCCTCAGAGAGAAAAAAGGCTTGGTTTGACTTTGGGTGAAGGTTCGGAGTAGGAAGAGAGGGGATGGTGCTTCCTATTTATCTGAACTGGTTCTGCTTATCTTTGTCTAGAACTTGTTTTTGAGTAACGAGGAAGTACAATGAAAAATCCATTTCATTTGGCACAGTACACAGCAACACTTAGACTTACTCAAGATAACAGACCCCTCTACACTTATGAAATAATATGGAAATAAATAATTCAACTAGGAACAGATCCACAATCCATTCAAGTGAACAGAAAGATTTCCTGTGAATTTAAGGAGCTTTGGATCAGACCCTTAGTGTGATACTGCAACAAAATTGGCAGAACCTAGTAAATGTAACGTGGGGCAAATGCTAAGGTCTTTATTCTGTTTTCACCTAGTCTTTAGTTGAGCAAACTACCATGAATGTCTATGTGAATTTGCCTTACCAGGGACTGAGTGAAAACAGAGTAAGGATCATAGTGTTTTGTCTGCTTTATGTGGACAGTATGGTTGTAAGCCTATAGCCCTTAAGCTTTCATTGATCACGATGTATCCCATAAAATGGATTCCCCTTCGGTGCTGCTGGCTGCCACAAATTTGTAATAACTCAGTGGTACTTTACAATGTGTTTCACAGCCATCTGAAATTGTATTTTATTAAAGGGGTGCATACGTTGTGTCAGTAATTCTCATATACTGTAATTGGTTTTATAACACCTGGTTACAGTATATAGTATAATTTGCCAAGAACTTGATATGAATGCATTTCATAACATGCTTTATATAATCTATTATTAAAAAGTGTAGCTGCATCTGTAATTATATTGGCAAATACAGTTTTATTGAGTTTTACATAAAAGCATGCAGTACAGAAAGACCAAAGGAGTACTCACTCTCAGGTTGCAGAAATCCTTTTTAGACAAGAATATAAAAGGGCAAATATAAAATCTAAAAACTATTTAATAAGTAATGAACTAAAACCGGCGATCCAACTATCCCTGAACTAGGGGAAAGGTGGGATCCGGATCAGAATGTTGTGACTTATATTTGTTTAAGGAAACTTTACATTCGGTCTGAAAAAAATGACCGTGTAAAAACATATACTTTCTGACTGAGCAGCTCTTACCTCGGTGTGTATTGTATTCAGAGTCCCAGCTACTGACCTAAGCGGTCAGAATATATTTGACACTGGTTTTTACTTCTGTTGGCACTACGGAACCTGCACACCTCTCGGACAGTGAGCAGGAATCTATTCTAGATTGTGCATCAACAGCATTCAGATTGCAGGTCTTCAGTTTTGGCAAGCTAGAAAGAACCCAGCTTGGCTGCCAGATTGCAGCCTGAGGTTACATGACTAGCAACTGGGGTTGTGGCAGGGGAAAGCCACCTTTGCAGCTTGTGATCTGGACTAATTGGGTAAAGTCAATGTAGAGGCACTCATTGACAACAGCTGATCATCTGGCTATATAGATCCCCAACACAAACTCTTTTATGCAGTTCATTTGCAGGAGCCATGCAGTCTGGGCAATGTCAATGTCTGTTCTCAAAACGACCTTCCGCGGATGACCTTTCAGTTTGGGTTGATTCGTTTGCCTGTGGTTTAACTTCAAAAGCATCAAAAGCCCTTTCATGAAGCCCATAGAGAGGAAATTTACTCTAATATTAATCTATTGCCATACAACTGTCTGCTGTGTGCTTTAAAGATACTGAACACCTGAGATTTGGTGCATTTTCTCTCTTCCATGGAAATAGAGTCTAAATGCGGTAAAAGCCTCGGTCAATTACAGTCCAAGCTTCCCCCCCCCCCATTTATGGTGAGCTTTCCTCTTCCGTCCCAGCTCCCTAAGGTATTGCACTGTAAAACACTTTCTGTAATAGGTTTTATCTCATTCTGCCTCGTCTCCATTTTCTCCAGTTCCTATAGTGAATATTTGTCTTCTCTACCTGCTGCCTGGTTAAATCAGCCTCTGAGGCAGTGACATATGCCTGATCATGGGTGCTGTCACTTAAATTCCCTATGCTCATATTTTTCTCCTCCTTATATGGAGACGGGGACAGATATTTGAAGACCGGACCTTTTTGCTGGCTGGCACATTGAAAGTGGAGACGTTTGGGGCTAATTATTGGAGTTGAAATCTCGGCCTCCGCTGACAACACCCAGAACTGAACAGCAGGTTTCTTCCAAGTGCAGTGAAATGAAATGAAATCCTGTGCTGAGTCACAGATACTTGCACTGAATTCTGACTATTTAACTGGCAGCTCTCTTTTCATCTGTCTTGTCCTGGAACGTAGAGCTGTAGAACCCATGAACCACAAGCTGGTCTACTCCACCTGCCCTCTCCTGTGGTCTATTGGGCTAATAGCTCTTCCAAACACTTTTATTCACATATCATATGCCACCATGCTCCAGCCTTGGGAGCATTGAGAACAAGCAGTTGCCTTGGGTACCAAAGTGAAAGTGGGAATAAGTGTGTTTGCCTGTGGTCACAGCCTGTTCCACATGCAGCTCCGCGTATGGTTCCTAAAGAATTGCTTCTGCATCCAGCTTCTCTACAGCTCTAGGCTAGTCATGTGGCGGTTGGTTTCCCAGCCACTTCCTGGTTCAGGGTGTTTCCTCTTACCCAGCTAGAAGGAAAGGAATTGAACCTGCTGGGTCAGGGTTAATTTCACTCCTTGGCTCTCTCTCCCCAAAATGAACGAATGTGTTTAAAACTATGGGGAAAGGCGAGAAGAGGAGGAAGGGGATGTGGGGTGGGATGGGGAGGAGGCTGATCGGAACTATTGTCCCTTGCTTAGCAGATCCATTACAGACATGAGGGTCTCTCTGATGCAGTGGAGTTGTGGAAGGCCCAAACTGCAATGGAGATGCCTACACTTCCACTGTGGGAATGATGCCGGCCTCTGAGAATCCCTGCAGGGGAATTTCACAGTCTCCCATGTGCTGCTCTGATTGGGCAGGGGACTATGAGCAGGCATGCCAGTCAGAACATAATTGGGAACATGGCCCAGGGGGTTCACACACTGTAAAGACCTATTGTAGTGTGTTATACAGTGGGCCATGACCACTACTGAAGCACAAGGCTTTGGAGCAGGGCACAGGCTGAGACGTGCAGACCGACATTCTGCGTAAGGGTGAAGAAGATTCCATCTCCCCCTCACTCCCCTCTCTGCCCACCTTCCCTCCTGCACTGGTGAGCTGCACTAAGCCCATTATTCAGGTTTTGTAAAGGAAATGAGATTTCTACCTTATGGACTTAGGGTGCATCTCAAAGCTCATTGATGTCAATGGAAAGGTTCCCATTGACTCATATGTGCTTTGGACAAGATTCTTAATTTTAAAATTTTATCAGGGCAAAATTCCAGCCTCTAGATACTAGTAATTTGCCTCCCAATGTGACTAAGGAGCATATTTTTCCATTGGCTTTTATTCTTTGAAGTGAAGTGAAATTGTAAAGCTTTCTCTGTCTTGCAACGTAAACCTTCTTCTATCTCTGCCACCAAATGGGACACACTAAGTCTTCCTCAGGGCAGGGAAAAATTTAAGGCTGATCCCAATGAAAGCATGATAGAACTAGATCACTGGGATTTATTAACAGGGGTTAGGGTTTGGTTTTAAACAGACATTTATCAGGAAAACACTGAAGGAAAAAAGAGGTAAGTCCCTGGTTAATGTAAGAGTATAGGGTTACACGGACTCCCGTACACACATTTTTCAAGCCAGTCCCCTTTTATGATCTTCCTCCCCTTCCACAAATCAACTTTACACTTCTCCTAAATCAATCTCACACTGAGTGGCAAGGGGCTGTCAGCCAAGACATATATATTAGGAACGCTAGCAAACTCTTTCCAAACATAATGTCCAGAAATCCATAATCCTTACAGGTATTTGCCATAATAAAATGTTAAGGCAAATAAAGTTCAAAACCAGCTGCCCAAGCGCTATATCTTATTCTGAAATTTTCAGAAGTGAATGAATTGGAAAGAATGGGATCACTATTGCAAACCATTAGTCCTTTGTAAGAGTGAAACACAGTCCTGCCCAGAGAGTCAGGGTGAAGGCCATGTATCACATAAGTCCTAGTTGTTCCATAGGCATTATGCTGGCTCTCTATACACTAGTGAATTTCACGCTTAGTGCTTAAAATGCATAGTCGCAGCTAACCAGAGTATGACTGATCAGGAAAAAAAATGATTTTTTTTTAGGCCAAACTTGGGATCAGGCCCTAAGCAGGAAGTCACAAAGGCATTGTTCTGCCTTCCTAGCAGGGAAGAGGGAGTCCAGTGAAGCGGTATTGCTCTGAACACACAGCTATCTTTTGCTAATTAGACAAAAAACCACCAGGGAGAATAGATGTAAAATGGAAGGCTTTTCAATGATACCATGTATTGTAAAGTGTTTCTTGGCACTATTGTAAAAATCCTACTTGAAAATCAGGAAGGTAGAAATTCTGTGATGTGAGGGAAGTCAGAGGGAGGCTAAAGGTGGCTGGATGCTACCTTTGTACTGCCCAGATTCGAGGCTACTCCAGGATCAATGCAGCCTCTCACAAAGTTGAAGCAACCCAACTGGCTGATCTAATTGATGGCAGCTTTCTTTCCACTGCCTAAAAATTGCTCCACTTCCCTGACCTTTAGCCATTGCCCCACCACGACCCCTACAGCTAGGAGATGGTTGCGAGGAGCAGGGTGAGGGCTGCCTATTCTGTCCCTGAGACAGGGGACTGTTTCCACCAACTTCAAGGCCCCCCTCATGTCACCAGATCAGAGTAAAGGCTCTCAGTGGAGGACAGTGTCTGTCTCTAGGAACATAACTGGAAATCAAAGAAGGAAACAGCTGGATGAGCAGCCCTGCTAATTACCATTATTATTGCTCAGATGTGAAGGTAGGTGAACTATTGTTATCACTAGACTTGAATGTCTGTCTGCATGAATACTGCAAACAATGCTGTGCAAGTGTTTGCTTGAATTTCATGGTGAGCTTGTTTCAGCTGTGCTTACACAAGCTCACAGGCTTGGGTACTTGCATCTAGCCAGTTTTAAATCACGTGCCTGACTGTTCTCAGCAGAAGTAATTCATTTCAGATGGCATGGGGTGCTGCTTGTTTCAACAGGGGAACAGGGTTCACAGACACCTCCCAGATCCCTGGCAGAAAAGCAACTAATAAATGAGTCAAGGATGTAGTTGCACTCTTTGCGAGGCGGAGGCCTCTCTCTCTCTCTCACACACACACACTTACTTTGTGTCAGTGACTGTGGTGATAACAGAAAATTACATAATAATAAGTAAAATGCACAAGGCTATATTTTACATGAGATGAGATTGGGACACTGTTTAACATAGTAAGGGGACAAGGTTTCCAGAGTCCCAAAACAGAGGCAATTAAATGAGCCAGGCAAGTACGTGACTCTACCTTCTGGAAGCAGGGTGGCATGTGTACACAAAATGGTTTTGTGTGAATGTGCAGTTGGAGGGCCTAAGTGGTTCACAGTCCTGTAAAAAGGTGCAGTTCACTCAGAATGCATAAACTTAAGCCGGTTGTGACTAGCCGGTGTAGATTCCACAAATCAAAAGGGAAAATAAATTCCTACTCAATCATTTTCTGAGAATTATTTGTATTCCTGCAGCTGGAGTTTTCACAGATGCTGCTGGTGGAAAAGCTGATGATACCAAATAATAATAATAATTGCACACTTTTGTGTCACTAGCCTGCATAATTATCTTGTGCAAATGACCCGCAAGACCTGTTCTATTGCAGAACCTTACATTTTTTTGGATACCTTTTCATGACTGCAAGTGTCAAATAAAGCTAGATTGTTTGCTTTGTCTTGAAGTGATAAGGAAGCCAAAGCATGTCTTTTGGCTCAGGACATTGTATAGGTGGATATACATATATGATTTCAACCACTCAAGTGGTCTCACGGCTTTTGTATTTCAAGTTTCAGCAATCCTTTCCTTTTACCAAAGCCTCCTTCTGGCTGAAGTGATGCTGCAGTTGCAGCTGTCCTGGGGAACTGAAGAACTTGCTAGATATATTGTTTTTTTTAAAAAAAATACTGGCTACAGCAGAGTGGTTTCAGCAGGATACTGCATTGGTTTGGTTCCTCTAGAGGTTCTGTTTTCAGAGTTTTGCCCTGGTCTCTACACCGAGGGACACCTTAGCCTCCACATTGTTTGGCTGAATGGCAGGGTCTACTCCACCTTAAGAGGAACAGGTGAGGACAGAGAACTACACCAGTACTTCCTGGCACTATCTTTGTCAGTTGTTATCAGTCTTGCCATTACATAGCAACTGACCTTACCACAGTCACTAAAATATAAAGAAGAGAAAAGCCTGCCAAGGCTTGTTTGAAAGCAAATTTGCCAGTCACCCTACTATCACTGTGCTTTTCCAGGGTGCAGTCCCACTGCAGCCACCTTCTTCCTTCTTGTATGACTTGGGTTCTTTCCTCAGTACCCAGAAGCCACTCCTTAGATTGAGTTGCACTTCCCTTGGGCAGAGAGGCGCTAAGGCTTCAGGTTGCGCTGACTCAGGGAAGTGAGGCTGACTGTCAGCAGTAGTTTCAGCCTGACATCTTTGGCTAGCCCCTAACATATATTTGCCGATAGACAGACGTAAGCACAATCTTCTACATGTGGATTCCAGCATTGCGGTAAGGCAGAGTTGGCTGTGGCTGGGACTTGCACAGTGCAATGCAGGGTGTGCGTGTAGATGCATGAATGGTATACAGGAGGACTTTGTACTCCCAAAGCTTGGGTCAGCTGTGTGCCAAATCAGGGCCCATTTCCCCAGTCTAATCCAGAGCAGACTGGAGATTGCTACAATTAATACTGACCACCAGCAGCCCCAGTGGGGCTGCTAAAGGCACTGGGAATCAGCAAGGCATAAAGAAGCTCCTTTCTTCAGCCATGCCCCACTACTCTGGCCCCCTACACTATGCCAATTCTATGTCACCAGCAGATTCCCCTAAATATGGTCTTCATAGTCAGTCCTAAAAACCAACGGATTCAGCTGACTTCAGACCAAGTTGGAGAAGGGAGCGAGTTTCAGTCAAAGACCTTCATGGCCACAGCCGTCCCCCCCCCCTTTAATAATGAAGATGTTCCCCCGATATTCTGCTGCTAGCCAGACCTGGGGCTATAGCCCATGGGGCTAGATGACGTTTTCCACGCAGGCAAGTTCCAAGCTACTTAGGGCTTTCTGGGCCTGATCCAAAGCCCATTGAAGTACCGGGGGGAGGGGAGGAGGTGTCTTTCAACTGACACCACAGGAATTGGGATCAGGCCCCAAATATAAAAGCGAAAACCTCAAACTCTGCCTGGAAACTAATAGACTAGTGAAGACCCCAGAGCATTGGTGTCATGTGCACACAGCAAGATCCCTCACTTACTAAGCAAGCTGCTGCGTTCTGCACCAGTGTCAGCTTCCCAGTGGATTTAAAATCAAGCTCCTTTACTCTATTACAGTTGTCTACTCTTCAGGTGACAGACATGATCCAGTAGCAAGGTCCAGATCCGAGAGGAAAGGTTATAACCCTGCTAGCCAGGAACAGATTTGGTGGGGGTACAAAATCAACAAAGGAATGAACCGCCCATGTATAGTAATGGGTGTCCATGTTCAGAGCCAATCAAACAATTCAAAAAGCTTTATTCCCCTCACCAAATGGGACAAAATGATGACAAAATGACCTCAATGATTTAATCATCAGGACAAGTCAAGCCTTTTATTCCTTTCTATACACCAGTCAATGGAAAGTTATTGCTTAATTAAACTCCTTGAATGAATACCCAATAATTAATAAACCCATATACCGTACCCCAAGGCTTTGAGTTTAAGAAGTCTCCTCTGTTCAAGTATGAAACAAGAAACATGCTGAACTAATGGGAAATAATTCCGGTAGAAGGCAAACCAATTAGGATTAGTGAATTCCATTTCATTTAAAGTTCCAAGATAGAGAAGTAATTTATCTAGTAAATTAATAGTGTTAGTGGCTTTCCTAATATATTAGCAAGTCTTACATATCATATTAGCGAAAACCAAGCTGGCTAATACAATAAGAGACTTATTATAAAGGTATGAAGGTTACTAATGTGATAAGATTTTTGCATCCAATTAGTATTAAAGGAACACGTTTCTAAAATGGAATTTTATATTTATATAATTCCATAATACACGTCAATCACCATGTGTTTTATTTTAACAAAGTGATAATTCTCCTCCTAAATTTGCACTTGGTGTGAGTGTTAGATCTCTCCTTACAACACTGAGTGTGTGTCAGGGCCAGCTCCAGGCACCAGCCGACCAAGCGCGTGCTTGGGGTGGCACTTCGAAGGGGCGGCTAATCTTGAGGCGGCACTTGGGGTTTTTATTTTGATTTTTTACTTCAGCGGGGGTGGGGGGGATTTGTTTTTTTGTTTTTATCTTGGTGGGGCAACCCTGGGGGGAGGGGGTTTGCTTCGGCGGGGCGGGGCGTGGGTTTTTTTTTTGTTTCGGCAGGGCAATGCTCAGGGGGGGTTATTTAGGTGGGGAAGCGCTTGGGGGGGTTGTTTCAGTGGGGTGGCACTCCATTTTGGGGGGGGGGTTGCTTCTGAGGGAGTGCTCTTTTTTTTTTTGCTTGGGTGGCAAAAAAGTTAGAGCTGGCCCTGGTGTGTGTATATGTATTAGTGATCCATGTTAGCTGGTTTGGACTACATTGTGTTTAAAGAAAGTGGTTTTCCATTTCCCTAACCTTGGGATCAGCTAGAGACTGGCTCAGTTAGAAATAGCAATCTATAGGCAAAACAATTACTGCATGTAGAAATTTGCCATATTCAATCAAGCCAGTAGCCCATCTAATCCAGTGCCTTGTCTTCACCAGTTTACCAGTACCCACTTGCTTCTGAAGAAGATCCCTGCTGTAGGCATTTATTAAAGAATCAGCTCATAGGGAATGTTTCTTCTTCACCTCCTTTAGCTAGAGATTGGGTTATGCTGTGAAGCAGAAGGGTTTATCTCTCTTCCCAAACTCTTGTTTTTTAATCCTCGCTATAGTAAGGTGCCACAAGTGTTCTTCGTCTTATTTACTATGGTAATAGTAACCCATAAAATGCCCAATCCTTTTCTGAATCCTGCTAGGTTTTGTCTCATCTTGTGGCAATAAGTTCCACAGACAACCCCAACTTGTCCATTATGGAAATATTTTTAAAGTATTTAAAATTTGCTGCATTTCCCCTGACATTAATAGAAATCATGTGAGCACGAGCTGTTTCTGTGAGAGATTTCAGCTACTTCCCATTTCTTTTTGCGTGGGCGCTGCTGGAAGAACAGTTTTACTTCTGCTTATTACCCTGACTGGTGCTAAGATTGGACAGCAGGTCACAGAACTGGAGAAAAGAGCAAAACTTTGGAAAGCTTGAAAAAGCCTTTACTTACTATGCTGGGTTGGGGGGCAGAGGCAAAGGTTCAGATCGTATCATACATAACCTTGCCCATTCTTATTAACAGTAAGAGCATCTGCCTGTATACTTGGCCTTTTACAGTACTTAAGTTCTACTGCTGAACCTATGGAGTCTGTGGCTATTATCCTTGGAAATAAAGCTTTCAATAGCTCATAAAACCCCTTTTTATAGTGTTTGCAGTTGGGGTTTACAGAAGAATCAGAAATGTACATACAGGTGCTTAAAGATCAATTGTATTAAAGAATATAATTGGTGCTATTTTTCACCTTTAAAGTTCCTGCAAGAGTAGTTTTCCTAGACAGCTTGAATTAGTAAAGTAGAAACAGATGCAGTCAATTGTCCATCGTTCAAGTAGAGATATGGTTTATAAAGACTGATCACAATCAAGAGGGTTACTAATGTGGGAAGATATAGTCCTGTTTGTTCCATAGGAATCAGTGCTGTAAACTGACTGGATGAATTTTATTTCCTAAAGTCCCTGGAAATCCTGAAGATTTGGGTTTTTGAGTTATTTCTTGTTGTTTCATCCATATAAAAAGCACAGTGCTGTATCCTAAGCAACATTCTGAATCTCTGCCTGACTTTGCAATACATGTATCTTCAGACCTTCAAGCCAACACAGAGATAAAGGAAAATGGAAAGTTCAGAGTGGATGGTGAAAATGGAGAGAAACAGGACAGGATTTATAAATGATAAATGGAAAAGATTAGGATTATTCCACCTGGGAAGGAGAAATGGATCCACCTTCTTTTTAACCCTGTCCCATAAAATAAGAACAAGGGAACACTCAATAAAATGAAAGGTCAATCTATTTAGGAACAATAAAAATAAGAGATATTTTTATGCAGCAGAGACAACCTGTGGGATTCACTATTCATCAGGTCATCAAGACAATTACTATAGGTGGATTTAATAAAGGACCTAATACTTCTGTGACCATTTACAGCATCAGAGCAGTAGTGTTGCAAGCAGAAATAATGATAGGAGTAACTCACCTCATGCTTCAGGGTATAAGCTTATTGCCTACATGGTTCAGAAAGGAATCTAAACCCAATATACACCTTGTGCAATATTGAACAATTAACTAGATGTATTATGGGGTTAGTTTTTATTTTATTTGTTTGTTTTGCCCATCTCTGAAGCATCAACTGCTGGTCATTTCTGGATGAGGGCGTAGCACCAAATGGACTCACAAACTAAACTATTCTAGTAACTCTTAGAAGAGGAGACTCTTGCTGAGCCGTGACAACTCAGAACAGTGGGGCCAATTGCTGAACGAGCTTGGAAAATGTAGCATTTCCCTCCCCTCAGTGGATGCCCTTCTACATTTGTTTGAATGCACATCTGTGGGGTAAAGCACCGTAGAGAACCTGCTGCCTGGGAGGTTCTTATTCTGCAAGGTTAGCAGAGTATTTCAGTCTCCAGCGCTGTCAAGCCTCTACTTTCATGAACACTCAATTTACATACAGTTGTAAATTATTTTAAAAGTCAAGGAATAGGATAGGACAAGGGAACAGAGGCAGGCAGAAGGGACTGAAAAGAGGAAACAAAGCTATTCACAAAGCTGGAGTTATGTAACTTAGATCGACTTACTACAGTAGTGTAGACATAGACTTAGAGGAAAGGTGAAGAGTTGCACACTGATGAGCTGGAGTTGGCAATGAGACCCTTGGAATGAGAGAGTCAAAGAGGCAAGACTGGAGCAAGGTATTGGGGACATAGATGAAGAGTTACTCTGGGTGTGACACATGTAGAGATGTAGTTGGAGACAAGGGCTGTAGAGAAACAGAACTCTGAGGGACTCAACAGAAGGTAAATTTGGGAACAACCACCAACAGAGATGTTGAATGAGCAACTGGCAAAGTAGGAAGATAACCAGAGTGCAAAGAATTGTGAACACCTTAAGACAACAAATTGACTGACTCAAAGGATGTAGAGCTGAATGAGGATAGTGGTCAAGGAAACAAGTGGATTGGGGGGTGGATTGGGGGAGGTGGGAGGGAAGGAAAGGCAGGACAGGAAGAATGAGCCGTTATGGCAAATCATATGATGATTTGATAGGGGAAACTCAGAAATTCAGAGGTCAAAAGGAAATCAGTGCTTGGTGAAAATAGGTCAAAGGATCTTGTTATTTTGCTCTTCAAGCTGTTGATATAGCTGTTGCTGATGACAGACAGTACAGGAAATTACCTTTGTATTAACCTCTAACACTGTTGTAAAAATAGGCATAAAGCTGTGTTTGTGGTGATTAATGCAGTGTGAAAAAGGTAATTAAATGTGGCCTACTTTATTTTTGCTTTCTATGCCTCACTTCTACCTTCACAAGCTCCTGTTCAATCTCCTTGAAAAACAGATTTTCCTCCTCGCTTTGCTGCCACCATTTTATCACTTTTCCTGCATTATGTTAGACGTGTCCTCCCAGAGTGGTGGGTTTTGGACTTCCGCAGATTCCTTGGGGTATTTGACCTGCTACTTGAAGCACATCTATAGAATGGCTTCAACTTAACGTTTTTCCTGGTGCTAAAGGTATGTACTATTATATGCAATACTAACAATACTTAGCACTAGAGCTTGTTGGAAAATCTCTGAGGGAACCTTCTTCCATTAGCGAATGCAGTTCTGTCAAAGTCAAAATGTTTAATGAAATCATGTCAATTTTTCAGAAATTTTGTTTCAGAGAAAACTAGCAAAAACAGTCCCAACAATGTTGAACCTTTAAACATATTTTAGAATGAAAAGCTTCTTTTTTTTGGTTTGTTGGAAAGTACTTTATGTTTGAAATTTGTTAATTGTATATTCTATATTATAATTATAAAATTAAAAAGGTGAAATTGAAATAAAATTGCTTGATCCAAAATTTTCTTTAGAATTTTCTTTCACAGAGAATTTAGACATTTCAAGGTTTTGTGCCTTCTCAGAACAAAGACTGTCCAAATCCCAAATTGCTTGACAAAATTGACTTTCCATCCTCTGCACTGCTATGCTTAGCACATACGTAGCTTTACCAGTTTAAAATGCTTTACGATCACTAATTCTCTAATCTTCACCCACAGGATTGGTACCTGGTATCTGACGGGTAAATAAGAATTATTCCCCCCACTTTACAGATGGGAAAACTGAGGTACAGACTGACTTGCCCAAGGTCATAAGTGAGTCAATTCCAGAGAGAGGAATAGAGTACAGGACCTTTTCACACCCGGCTCTCTGCTCATTCCAAGTCTTGAACCAGTAAAATTTTTCAAAGCAGCAGTAACACAGACATCACTGTGTAGGCCACGATCATTGGCTGAAAACCCTAATGGGCTCCCCTTTCTCACATTCTTGACTGGGGAGATCCTTTCTGTTCCCAGATGACTATCAAGTGCCATCTCCCAGCTCCTTCTCTTTTAGTGTTAAGTTGAGACATTTCCTTGTGCCTTTAGTTTTAATACAATATTGACAAACTGCTTGTGTCAGAGGAACTGGTAAGACAAGTTCAGTTATTCTGTGATTTGGTGTTATCTGATTGAGTTTGTTATAGCTACCAGGAATAAGTCTGTTTATTTCTCAAGGGATATTATGTCATTTAACCACCACAGTGCAACTTCACATAAACTACTTCGATGGTGTGAATTATCTGATCATAAAATGCATTTTAAAAAATCCAACAACCTTCTTCCCATCTTGGTGACTCTGTTAACTAGATCACTCTTGAGCCTTTATCATTTCAAAGTAATACCTTCTGAATCCCAGAAACAGTACCCGTTGCCTGAATAGCTACATCTACTCCAAGATATCCAAAGACAACCTCCAGCTGACAAACTTAACTCCTTTGCTTGTGGCCAGGTTAGGGACACTACTTACAGTTAGGTTTAAATTTCCACACTAATGATATGCAGAAGAAATCCACACAGTCACAAGGCAGCAATCCTACTAGTTAATCAATCATGTTAGCATCTGGTAAACAAAACATGTATCATCAAAATATTAGCAGGTTGTGCAGAGTGGCTTATTATGAGTGGTATACAGCAGGATTCAAGGCTCTGGTTAGATATTTATCTAAACTTGTATATTCTCAATAGTATGGATTTACTATTGCAGAAAGGTGCCAAACGGTCAATCCTGGGAAGGTTGTTTTCTGTCCATATAACAGGCACAGCCTGGGCTGCATTACTGCAAAACCTTCCCCACTCGATCTTGTTAATATGTTTCACTCTTGACTTATCAGACTCACCTTAGTCTCCATGGCTTTTCAGTCCTTGGCCTCTTTTTGAGGCTGCCAAGAATCCCACTTGCAGTGATGTGTTTAGTAGTGTAGACAAAAGTCTACTGGGAACAGGTTTTAAGTCATTTCGCACAGGCAACAAGACAGTTGGAGCTCTTTGCTTGAGAAACTGAACAAGAACAGTCATGATATTAGGTGTTCTTATATTTTCTAGTTCTGCCTTTTTCCAGCCTGGTCAGTAGTACAGTAATCATGAAATATTTTGATACCATTAAGTTAATATCTGGCTGAAACCTAGAAGTTTGCAAAAATGTAACCAACAAACAAGTGAACTTTTTCAGATGGCCCCGCAAAAAAAGTTTGATTTGAGCTTGGAGCAAAGGTTTGGGCCTTCCCCCCCCCCTTCTCCTTTGTGTCTCTGTGCGCGCGCGTGCACAACAGTTCATCATTCATAATGTGCAGCATAGGTAGTAAAGAAACAACCTTTGTTGGATTTGCCTATCTGGACATTTAAACCCACTTCTGATTAATCTTTTGAATATCCAGGGTGAGTCTTTTTAAAGATAGTGGGGTAAAGGATACAAGTGTGGCAGGAGCATGGTATTGGAGAAGATCATGCATATAGAGTATGTTCCCAGATTACAGTTTCCCTCTATACCATGTCTATATTAAATTTTGAAGGGTTGAATAGATCAATGAAGCTGCAAACCCAAATCGAGGGAAAGAAGAATTTTGATACAAATCAAGGACAACCCCTGAAAATTTCCTGTCTTCATTTAACTTTCTTATTGCCAAATAATAACCTCTTAGGACATCAGATTCCCAAATTAAACTCCTGTGGTTAATTTGTGATTCACAGGCAAAGAAAAAGGAGCATAGTTATATTTGGCAATAAAATGTACATTGTGCCTGATTAAAGGCCAAGCACTGGCTGAGAATTAACAGCAATATGACACTTTACTGTGGTTGAAACAACAGATATGTTTAGGAGTGTTTCTAGCACTCTTTTCCTCTTCAAAAGTTCACAGTGGGAGTCCAACTGGATAGCAGGGCTCTTTTGGGAATGATATCAATCTATTGTGGCTTGGAAATCAGCACATAAGAGATGCTGTAGCATTATGAGATATGGACAGCTGCTGAAGATATGCTGTAGTACAGGGGTCTCAAACTCAAATGACCATGAGGGCCGCATGAGGACTAGTGCACTGGCCCGAGGGCCGCACCACTGACACACACACATACCCTCGCTGCCCCGGCTCTGCCCCCACTCCACCCCTTCCATGAGGACTAGTGCACTGGCCCGAGGGCCGCACCACTGACACACACCCTGCCCTCGCTGCCCCGGCTCCGCCCCCACTCCACCTCTTCCAAGAGGTCCCACCCCTGCCCCACCTCCTCCTCTGAGCACGCAGCTCCCCATTCCCTCCTGAAAAGTGCTAGGCACCGCCAACAGCTGTTTGGCAAACAAAGCAAGAGCAATATAGGAAGTCCAGAGCTAGAAACACGCACGGCCCAGCCAGGCAGCAGAGAAGCCTCCACTTCTGGCCCCTCCGTCCTGCAAACTGCTATGGGGGGAGGGGGGGCGCCAGGAAGCTTGTCGGGCCGCAGGGAAGGGCTTTGCGGGCCGCACGTGGCCCCCGGGCCGCATGTTTGAGACCCCTGCTGTAGTATAAACAGGCAATGATGCAGTGAGCTGGCAAATCCGTATGGCTGGAAAAACGAGGAAGATTTAGAACAAAATGGATACTCAGTAGTTTGCTTGAATTTAGATGTCCCGATCCCAGGTAACTCCTTTTTTTGTTGACATAATGGAAAAGATTTTTCTTAGCTTTGTTATTATCTTGGGGATGATCTGGCACATGTGATTGGAGCTAGAGGGGATGTTTTCATATGGCACTGTTTTCCTGCTGGCGACTGGAAATTTTGCTAGCCAGTGTCCAGAGGTCTAATCAAAACTACTAATAATCAGATCAGTCATCCCCTCTGAAATTCATCTGCAGGTTTTCTCTGTCCTACACAGACGGGGAATGTGTTGGGGGTGGGGGTAGAAGGAAGATCAGTTGCCACAGTAGAACCATCTGCTTCATGGAGGTAGGCCTAGTGGAGTGGGTAGGCTTAGGAGAGTGTTGTGATGAGATACTCAAGCCCTGTGGGTACTACTTAGCAATGTCTATACAGTTGAACCCCTGGCTTTTAGCAGACCCCACAGTGTACGTGTAGCTTGTTGGGAGGAACTCCTGCTTCTCCCCATGGTGAGGAACTCCTGCTTCTGCCCATTGTGAGGGAAGGAAGGGGATACCCTACCCATTGTTCGGAGAACTTAGTGGAACTCCATCTGGGAAGCGTACCTAGATTTCTTTCCTTGAATACTCTCTGTCATGAGAGAAGACACTCAGACCCAAACAATTTCTTTTCACCTTCTTGCTCAAAATATTTTAAAAGCATTAATGAATTCAACCACAGGTGACACCTATCTTAGACAGAAGAGTATTATCACCTTTTATAGAGGAGGAAGTGGAAGTGAAGAGACACACAGGATAATGTTTTCAAACATGGCTACCTAAAGTGGGGCTCCTAATTCTGTACTTTGGCTCCTAAATCAAAGTAGCCAGATGTTTAGAAACACCATGGAAAGTAAACAGACCAGCTACCATTGGAGATCTACCCACTTCTATTTAGGTCCCTAAGTTTGCAATTAGGAACCACATTTAGTCATGCAGGTTTGAAACCATTGGCCTAAGTGATTTGCCCAAACACTCAGAGGAAGTCTGTAGCAGTGCCTAGAAATAAACCCTACAGTTCCTGAAGTCAAGTCCTGGGCTTTAACCAGAAAACTCTGCCTGCCATTTTCTAATTCATTTTTAATAAGTGATCGATGGGAGTAAGGGCTGGATGGGCATACGCATTGGCCTGGACATTTCCTCGTTTCTCAGTTTTCTAATGCTCCAAAGAGGTCATCAGATTATTATGCTTCCTTCCAAAGATTTGTTCTCTGTCATTTAGGTCTGATATTTCAGATTTTCTCTAGCCAAACTGTTTGGAGTGTCATCAGTACATTTATACGGAGTATGAGAATATATTTGGATACATATTTCTAGCGGCCATTGGAAATGACTGACACTGGACAGAGAAAGTGGCAATACAGTTAGGCAATGAATGAAGCATTGTATTATTTCCATCTCAGTAACTAAATAACTATAACATTTATATTACAATATTGGAGCCAGCATTCATGTCGCACTCCCTGTCAGTTCCTGGCCTGGGCCAGGGAAGCTAATGATCCAACCTGTGGACCAAATTCGATGATTAATCCTGGTCATGTGCTACCTGAGGCATACTGTGCACATGCTAAGACGACTGGTGCCTGGTACCCAACATCGCTGTGGGAAAAATACATTAAGAACAGTCATAATGTTCACCCAAGACATTGATGATGATGGTTTAAGACAGCACAAATTATAAGGGAACATGAAAGAAGCAATGCTCCCCTCAAGGATGCAACCTGCTTAAATACCTGGGAAAAGTTATTCATAGCTCTTTACCAACTATGGAGGAGACAATAAAAAGTCCTATGGAAGCTTCTTTGCTTGGATTAAAAATCAACCTTTATGGCCCAGATTTTCACAGGTGCATATGTCAGTCCTAGTTTGCATTCTTGCACTGGCAGGACCGCACACATGCAAAACTGTAGTTTTGAAAACTTGGGCCCTAGAGTTCATCATTCAGGTTCACACAATTTCTTTTGCAGTTTTAGAGACTACTGAACTTTACTGCTAGGTCCATAATTTAAGTTCCAAAACCTCAGAGCAAAAATTCGTTCCAGTCTGCATACTGGCCACCTTATCCTCAGTGCAGAACTACTCAGTACACACTAAATTTCTTCCACATGCAGCAGTGCTCCACCTCAAGAGCCATGTCGAACAATAATAATAACATCTAATAATTAAGAGCGTGGGAATCTTGGCTTCTATTTCTAGCTCAGCCACTCAATCATGTGTCGTTTGCCAAGTCACAACAGACTCAACCCTCCCATGCACTGTGATCCCACGGACTCTGTGTGTGCACTGTGATCCCAAGGACTATACTTGGGAAGTGATAGTGCTCAGCATCTCACAACACCAAGCCCTTAACTGCTCTGGTGTGCCTCGGTTTACCCAGGTGCAAAAGGGAAATTGCCTAGCTGGCATGTGGTTATAATTGTTTAAAATGCATGAAGATACCTAGATACAAAGGCATAGAGAAGTGAAAAGTGTAAGTATATTATATGCAGTACATATTAAAAGATTTTAGCAGGAACAGCATCGGACAACTTTGCTCTGAACTCTACATTTTGAATTGTACACAAACAGGTGCCCAAGTTTGTTTCATATGAGTTCCACAAGAGCTTTCCATAGCCATTTCTAAAGCTGGTTAATAAATATTCACCAGTGTTCTCATATTGACCCTTTCCTTGCTGGCACCTGTTGTGAATTTACAGCCTGCTGAAGTCAATAGAACTGTAGAGTGTACAGGGCATACTGCAGTACGGCAGGTGCCTTCAACTCCCCAGATGGATCTGGAATGCTCACCAGCTGTAGGGGCTTGGATTTAAGTGTGAAGGAGGCAAGCTGCATCTGTGTGTGTTGGGTGGAGATGGCTCAAACATTTTCGATGCTGCTTCTCCAAGTCAGCCTGGTCCTGGACTAGAATTTTTCCAGGGACAGTGGATATGCTTGTCTTTCTTATACAGTACCTATGAAATAGCACTGTGTGGCTAAGGATTTCTATTCTACACCCATTATGGTGGTAACTGAGCTCTAAACATGCAGCCAGGGATTGGAACTGTGCCAAACATTACTTCTCCAAAAAATACTTTTTTCATCACTAGGGAAGACTGATGGCCCTTCAAAGCTGCCACAATGCTTTTCTCAGCCTTGGGGAATACCTCGAGTCCCCACCCCCAACTCTTTCAAAGACACTGATGGCCTTTGTGTAGACCATGACTGTTACCTTCAGGGCTTGTTTCTGGTAAGGTGCAACTTTTTCTCTTTTCGGTTGACCAATGACGTTTACTCTTCTTCTATAGGGCCCGCCTCCTTCCCCAACCCTGAGTGCGTCTCTTTGGCTCATTATGGCTATGCTCCTGACACAACGTCATTCAGTCATCACGTACGGAGGTCCCTTCGGCTACAGTTTGCAAAACAGGCTAACAAATGAGTAAAATCCAGTTTAACTTTATTCTTAATAGGAAAAGAAAACATTCTCCATTGTTTCAGGTTTAAAACATTTGCTTTTCCCAAGAGAGAGGAAGAAGTTAGTGTAGGGACAAGATATATTCTTCTTCTGGCTAGAGCAGAGGCCTTTGGGAATATGGTGGGTGTAGATGCATTTGCCTCTGGTTTGCAGAGGCATGCAAGGACATCCCACATTCACAGAGCTCCCACTATGAGGGCTGCTTTCATGGCAGGTCATAAATAAGGACTGTGTGGCTTCACTGTAGCAACATGCAGCAGGAAGAGAGCGAGGCAGTAAAGGAGAAAATAACCATTTACACAGGAGACTGTCATAATTATATATTATGAGAAAGGGACTAGAAAAAATAATTAAGACACTAAATGGCTATAACCTGCCGTGTTGTTGGTTAATATTTTTGACTGAGCAAAAAATGAACCCTTAAAAATACTATAAAAGAAGTCAAGCTATCATTTAATATTACTTAGCGCTTCATGTAGCAGATTTTTCATACTCCCTACTTGAGCGTACCCTGGAAAATCTGCATCTGCATTTTTTTTCCCCAGCAAATGGAAATAGAAGCACAAATATGAGTTACTGTGATTGTAGCCACTTGATTTGCTCCTGCATATAAGCATCCAGTTGTGCAAGCACCCAGATTCATATGTAAGATTCAATTAAAAAATCAGGATCAAATTTTGTCCCACAATTGGGAGACCACCCTTCTAAAATGTGTCCATGTAACTCCAAAGGACCATACAAACTGGCATACACTAATACTCACATGCTCTCTATTGGGTAGGTAACTGTTATTATCCCCCTTTAAAAGAAGAAACGTCACCCACAAGACTAAAGTAAATTGATTCAGGTTACAGAGCACCTAAATGGCAAAGTCAGGATTAGAATTCAGAACTACCTGGCTTATCATGGGTCCTCAGATCAGTGCACTGATCCTGGTCCTCCATTTTAACTTGCTTTTAAAATAATTAAAGGGACTCAGGAACTTTGCACTGTTTTTGAAAAACCAACCAGAAGATTTAGTGGATGCATTTTGTATTTGTTAGCTCTAGTTTTGCCAGAAGGTCTTTCAGTCTCCTTGTCACTTTGCTCTATATGACCTAGCTAACACTAATATTTATTGCCCATTTTCATTTAGCTCTTTGAAACCCAATCCACTTACTGATTGGAAAGCTCGCACAATTTTACAGATACCATCGTTGCAGAAACTTGTTAGGAGCCTTTAATAAGCAAAATGAACACTGAAGTGTGGTTTGTGGCTGTTGTCATGTTTAGCTCCCAGATGATAGGAAGCAAAGTCATATCTGCTGATTCCTGTGACTCAAAATGTGTAGAATTAAAAATGTATGCAGTCTTGTTATAGCTGGGTTGGTCCCAGCATATTAAGAGACCAGATTGGTGAGATAATATCTTATATTAGACCAACTTCTGCTGGTGAGAGAGACAAGCTTTGGAGATACACAGAGCTCTTCTTCAGGTCTGGGAAATGTACTCAGAGCTATAGAAACAAATGTTCAGAGTGGATATACCTTTTAGTGAATGTTGCTCCAGGATCTAAGGGCTGGTCTTCACTATGGGGGGGAGGGGAGGGGGAATCGACTGCAGATACGCAACTTCAGCTACGTCTATCACGTAGCTGAAGTTTGTGTATCTCCAGCCGACTTACCTGCCGTCCTCACGGCGGTGGCAGTTGGCGGCGCGCTCCCCCATTGACTCCAGCTTGCGCCTCTCAGCAAGCTGGAGTTCCGGAGTCGACGGGGGCGCTGCGGGCAACCGATTTCTCGTGTCTTCACCAGATGCGAGAAATCGATCGCCAGAAGATCGATCGCTACCCGCCTGTATGGCCCTCATTACCATAGTATTTGAATACCCCACATCCCAGCAATCTTTAAAATATTTATTCTTACAACATCCCTATGTGATAGGAATGTGCCCATTTTAACTCTGTTTTGCAGATGGTGAACTGACATCCAGAGAGACAGTGACTTTCCCAAGGTCATAGAGAAAGTAGTGGAACTGGGAAATAAACGTAGATCTTTCTAATCCCAAATTAATATCCTAACCACTGGATCAACCTTTGACATGCAACAAGATGACCATTTTACCATTTGCTCTACTGCAGATATTTCAAACTGCAACGTTCATATCAGCCAGATAAACATACTCCATTTTTGGAAACCTAAGAAACACCTCAGTATGATAAATAACCATGGAATGTTACAAATGCCATTAATATTGTTACAGGTTTAAGATTAGCAGCCGTGTTAGTCTGTATCCGTAAATAAGATGAGTAATACTTAATATTGTTGTAATCTCTCTGCCCTTCACTGAGAGTGTGGCCCTCTTCTAAGGAAATGGAGCAAACTGTGAGTAATGGGTCATTTCCTGATATACAAACACGGTAGCCCATCTTTTCCCTCAGACCCCTCATCCTTTATCATAGTTTTTTTCCCCCTTCTGAAGAAACACTTCAAGGTTTTTTTTTTAAGATAACAAAAGCCTGATACAAAGCTCACTTAAGACAATGGAAATCTTTCACTGGATTTGGATTAGGCCTTTAGTGGAAGAATGTATTGTAAGCATAGGTGCTGGAATTAGGGGTGCTGCCGCATCCCCTGGCTTGAAATGGCTTCCATCATATACAGGGTTTACAGTTTGGTTCAATGGCTTTCAGCACCCCCACTATAAAAATTGTTCCAACACCCCTGATTATAAAAGAATCTGAGTTGCAGTCAGATATTTTAAGGTTAGAGATTTGACCTTCTCTTCAGCAGTGACTAAAGAAGGGGCACTGTCCTCAGAGCTAATGACACAACTCTGTTTATATTCAGAGGTCTTTAACAGGAAGAATACATTCACTGTTTACCTATAGTTACCTGTAAGGAAGGCCACTCTGGTTTTTGTTTGTTTGTTTCATATTTTCATCATTTTACATACAAGCAAAGGGCATCAAAGCAGCAGGCCTCTCCACATAAGACAGTTGTATGAAGTTAGAGTTCTCCTTGTAAAACAAAGTGAAACCATATTGAAAACAAGCACTACCTAGTTATCCAAGTCATAATACCAGGGTTAAATCTGTTTCTATTTAGACAATGACTGGATGAGCATTTTTATTATGCTGCTACAACAGTATTGTATGTGCATGAGCGGAAAATTCATTGTCTCCTTAAATAAAAAAACCATGGCAGGCCTATTTGGCACCTTTTTTATACCATAAATACAAAGCGACCTTTTCTCCATAACTCTGAACTTTTGGTGGCCTTCCTAGAAACAATCTAAGTATCCAAAGTAAACATCTACATAGAATAAAGTATTAACCACAGGGACCTTTAAATATGAAGAAAATAGTCTCTGCTATATAGTTTCTTCTCTGCTAATGCAAATACCACCCCATGGGGTTAGAAAATGACTTGTTTTCAAGGCTTCAGAGTGTCTTGTGATGCTAGCTCTGCACAGGCTGAATGGAGCGGTTCTATTTTAAAAAGGACAGAGCCTTAATCTCATTCAACTTTTCTAATTCTTCACATTCCTTCCTAGGAAAATAACTGGTTGCTTTATAATAGCAGAAACACTTGGAGAGAAAAAAGAAACAAACAAAAAATAATCAATTTTCAAGGTCCTCTTGCAGATGGAAGGAGCTGTTTATGAAACATTTATTGTTCAGTTGCAGGGGAAAATCTTGTCATAATAGCCAAAGGGAAACCACGGATATAGTGGAAGGGTTTTTTTTTGCATAGAAATACACTGCTCTACAATTCATACAATTGACTTTTCAAGCAAGAAAAAAGGGCAGATCCCATCCATCTCTTATCCAAGAAGTGTAGAGTTTTAAGTAATGCAGACTCACCAGCCAGAGATGATATTTTTCACACTAACATGTAAATCAGCAGAATCACAGAATAAAAATGATCAGATTGTAGCTTATCCAGTCCAAACCTGTGGCAATACTTACATGGACACTGTCCACCAACCGTGATGGCTTCCAACTACACTAACAATTCTGTGCACAAGTATTGACTTTGAGGAGCTTTGAATCAGGCCCTAAGCTTAGTGGGTTTGGAGCTGAATTTTCTGAGTTTGAATGTCATTTTCTTCTATTGATGCTGCATGTACAGTTCATCAGCACAGATTGTTACATACAACAATTTGAATTGCATGCGTATTTAATAACATTGAATAACTTCCCTAGCAGATTGACATACTTATAGACACAGAGCATTGGAAAGTGGTGATGCTATTGCCTTGGTCTCCTGTGAACTCAAGCTTTGAGCTTGAGGACAAGTTCTTTCTAAACAATAGAAGTACCATCACACTCGACTTTCATAGACCTGTTCATGTGTGTAGCTGTATAACAGTTCTCTCCAGAGAGAGGAAGTACTCTTAGGGTTGGTCTTCACTACGGTGAGACTGATACTGCTGCAATCAATGCAGAGGGTGTTGATTTAGTGGGTCTAGTGAAGACCCACTAAATTGACAGCAGAGCGCTCCTCAGTACTGGGGTTAACCCCAGTATTCCAGCTCCCTGAGAAGAGTAACGTGAGTTGACAGGATAGTGTCTCCCGTCAACGCAGCACAGTGAAGACACCGGGGTAAGTAAACTCCAGCTACATTATTCAGGTAGCATAATTTAGGTCAACTTATTCTGGTAGTGAACACAAGGCTCAGATTTGCTTGCACAGGGGGTGAACAAGTCACAAGAAGAAAGGGGGTGACAAGTTTCAAAGTGACTACAATTCTATTTTCTATTGGGCACATTTGGATTTCATGATTGCTATTGGGAACTTTTCCCTTATGCCCTTCTCTATCAAACACATGCAAAACTGGCCACGGTTCTAGTTGTTCAAACCTAAGAGTCAGGTATCCATTGTCAAAGTTAAAATCTGTAGGCTGAATGTGACTCAGTTATCATTTTTATCCAGAATTGAGGGAGGTCTGGTTTTCAGACAAGCATCTTAGTTTTGGGCCATTTTCCAATTTCTACATATTTTCACCTGTGAAATGGAGCTGCTGTGGTATCCATAGCTTGTTGACAGAAGCACACCACCTATCAGAGAACTGCTATGCCTAGAATTACATGGTATCAGTGCACAGTATTTCTCACACTGTCATGTGTTTAAAGGCACTGTCAAAGCTTACCAAGACTGTTCTTTTAGCACTAACAATGTGAACTGTAGTGGAGAAGATGGGAGAAAAATGAAAAGGACCATAATTAAGCAGCTGGTTTTTTTCTTTCACCTTGCCTAGGTTGTCACAGACTAGAAAAGCTTCTGATTAAAACCTTGTGAATTTATCAGATTCTATTGACTATGCTTCTAATCACATCCAGTCGTTTCTTTAAAATGCTCAGTGTGCTGTCCATGAGGCTGGAGGTTTAATGTTTTGCAAGCTTTAATCTTCTGGGGAATCCGGTCTCAGCCTTCATTGCCTATACTAACATATCAGGATTTCTTAAAAAAACAAACAAACTTGCATTACCCAAATTTGAAGGTATGCCTTGCTTTCAATTCCAGTTAAATACTTTATTTGCATCTTTCCAGAGTTGTCTACCAGGTACAGCCGATAAGCAACTTCTGTAAAAATATTTATGGAAAATACCCAGTCTTTGCTGTATGTTTATATATTTCCCCCCACACAGGACAGCTTTAAAATTACATACTTGTTTGTGATGTATAATTTAGCTACATCCTCTAAAGAGACACATGACTAGACCCACAGAGGCTTGAACCCGAGAGGTATCTCAGGGCCTGTATTAGCTCCCATTAACTTCAGTGGGAACTGAGGGTGATGAGCAACTCTCTCAGGAGCAGGAACTAGGTGTACCTCTGTAAGATAGCACCATGCCTGTTATTGAGTGTCCCTTCCTGCATCCTTTCCCCCATTCCATACACAAGGAGGCATAAATAGAGTTGCCAAGCCTCCAGGATTGTCCTGGAGTCTCCAGGAATTAAAGATTTTGTTATGTGATTAAATCTCCAGGAATACATCCAACCAAAATTGGCAAGAACTAGGCCACATTTCCCTGGCTTCTGGCATTTGAGCACTACATACACCACATGTGTGAGGTCAAGGAGTATAGTGGTCCTCAGTTTACTAATGAAGTTAGAGGACTTGCACAAAGGGTATGTCTACACTACAAAGAAAACCTGCGGTGCCAAGTCTCAAAGTCCCAGTTAACTGACTCAAGCTTACAGGACTTGGGCTGTGGGGCTAAAAATAGCAGTGTAGACATTCCCACTCGGGCCTGGGGGGGGTCAGGCTTTGAGAGTATCTTTAGACTGCAGTAAAACACCTGTGGCTGGCCTGGGTCAGCTGACTTGGGCTCATGGGACTTGGTCTGCGTGATTGCAAAACTGCAGTGTAGAAGTTTAGGCTTGGGTTGGAGCCCAGGCTCTGGGGACCTGCAAAGGGGGGAAGGTTCCCCCAACCCCAGGTTCCAACATGAGCACAAGTCAGCTGACATGGGCCCAGCCATGGGTGTTCTGCTGCAGTGTAGACATACCCTGTGACCCTATGCCCTGGCTGAGGTTCAGAGCCTTGGCTATGGCTCAAGTCAGAACATTTACACTGCTACTTTTAGCCCCAGCCTGAATCAATTGACCTGGACTCTGAGACTCATTGCCAAGGGTCTTTGATTGAAGATCGACATAGCCTCAGTGAATCTGTGAATGAGCAAGGAATAGAGCTAGTATCTCTTGACTCTCAATCTTGCAGGTTAGCTACAGGACCAACCTTCTCTTACTCAGGACATACAGGGTGGTAATTTTCAAAAGCCCCCAAGCAATGGCCTACCCATGGTCCCACTGAAGTTAATGCTAATAATCCCATGGCCGAAATGGGAATAAAGTTGAAAATCCCACCAGTTGGGTTTATTAAGCTATGTGGTTCCTCACAGTTGCCTGATCTATGAGATCAAACAGATTATCTAGTTGTCTTAACTCTCAGAATAATTATTCTATCTATTTTTCAGTTGTTGCTCTTTGTCCCTATCGGACTATGTGCTGGAATATTTTCATAGTGGTTTTATGTATTTGCAAACATTGTGGCCAACAAACTCAAGGCCATATTTATTTTTAAAGAATTTTGCAATTTTTGCCCTGAGTTTTGAAAATGTACATTTTATTATGGCAGCCCTGTTCCTCCAGCCTAAATAACTGCCTCTCTATAAAGTGCCAGCAGATCATTAGCGAACATCTGGGTTTGCTTCTTTGATCAAATCACACCATGGCAGGACTAAATTTGAATGTAGCCAGCTATAGCTTCTCTAACGTCATTCCTATAAAACAATATTTAAGTTTGTCATTTTGCTAAACATGATTTTCATAATCTTGCCTGGGAAATCACTGTAGGGTCAGAGTGTAATTGGCTATTGCCGCTTAGACAGGAGAAAGAGGGTTTGGGTTGTTTTTTAAGCAAATAATATATAAAATGTAAACAGAATAAATACAGAACTGTAGTGTTGACTCTACTCCAGCATCCATCCCTTTTTTAACAGTAGATAAAGGATGTGAAACAATTGTTGAAGGTTCCACATAAACACCACTTACATTACTTGCAGTATTATAGCCAAGTTGGTTCCAGGATATTAGAGAATCAAGGTAGACCTGAAAAAGAGCTCTATGTAAGCGTGTGATTTTAAGCATGTGAATAGTGTCCCTGACTTCAATCTAACCAAGTTATATGGCTTCAGGGGCACTAGTCACATGTTTAAAATTAAGGAGGAACTTAAGTGCTTTGCAAGATTGAAGGGTCCTAATTACTTTCTTCTACATGTTAAGTGAGGGCCAGGATAATTTTATTTCACAGTCTTAAGGAAATCTACAAGGGCCAGATCCTCAGGTGGTATAAATTGGCAGAGCTCCCTGCAAGTCTCTGGTGCTTTGCCAATTTACACCAGCTGAAAATCTGGCAGTTAAATCTCTATTGATGTTTTTCTTGCGTCTTTCCCATCACTTTTTTATTGCTCTTTACCATTTATGAGCTTGATCTTATAGTCTTTACAGTGGCATAACTTCCACCTCCCATCAGAGTGTTGCTGGCACATGGACTAGATGATCAAGCCCTTAATTGATTGAACAGCTTCTATAATATAGAGGAGTAAATGGTACATATACTTGAAATTTGTGTACAGCTCTGCAGTTGTTGTTAAGTACCCTACTAAACCAAATAGTCAGAACTGAAGGAGTCATTCTGTTTAGCTGGGTATTACACATTTTACTGTCACGGTCTTTACATTTTAGTGGGAAGATTTTTGTTAGCTCCATAAATTGTTCCATCACTGAACAGGCAGAAGGCATATAAGCAGAGGGGTTTTTGTCTTGTCTTTAGGATTTTATTTTAAAATAATTTCCCCCCATATATTTTTAAAATGTAAATCTATTCTAATTCTAAGTGGGGCACCCACAGGGGCATTGCTGCTTAGACAGCCTCCCTGCAAACAGATATTATGGGGTGATATCACAGTGTAACCTCATTGATAACAATGGGTTGCTCTGATGAGACAGGGGAATTTGACCCTAATTGTTCTTTCATTGTTTTATAGGCCTCGCTTTTCAAGTCATTTTGCTTTGGGTCATTCAAAGTTTATGGTTTTAATAAGAACTGAGGTTATAACTGAAACAGATTTTTTCAAAATACCAGCACTGTGGATTTTGAAGAACTCCCTCTTTTAATGGTAGATGGTGATTCCAATCACCCAGGCAAGGGAGTAAGAACATCCATTACCCCCAAACATGAGCTACCCAGGTTCCCAGGTGGGTAGAAAAGGACGGACGTTGTATGCCTACTGTCTGCCCTGCCTCCACACAGCATGTGAGCAGGGAATGGGGTGGAGCCTCATTTTAACCACATTCACTTGTGGTCCTGACAACTCAGAGCTGATATAAGCAGCGGCAAATTACTGCCCCCTGGAGGAAGGGAAGAAGAGAGGGAATTATGATTATGAATCATCATGCCTCTCAGGGATACTCCTGAGGTGATGCAATGTGTACACTGCCCCTTACTTACAGCCATGCCTAAAGGCACGGGCTAGTCCCCATAATTTCTTCTGTTTCTTTTGCAGAATCATGTATAAAATTCAATAATCAGCTAAATAAGCTAATGGCTGATATCCAATTAAATATATAAATAATCATCATCACCAAGGTATTCACACAATTCCAAGTATATATTCAAATAAAGCATGTTCCTTATTGAACACAGCCAATACTGGGCTTTCCAGATTCAATATAAATAATTAGACCTGTCTCTCTTTAGACAAATTATCAGTGGGGAAAGCTTTAAAAAAATATTTTCTTGTGAAATACGGTGCTATTTCTTTAAATAAAGAACTCTGGCAGCACCGTGAGGCCGTTAGAATAGTACCATTAATACAGAATATAGTCTATCAGCATTTACTGAACTCTCAGTGACCCATGTGGAAAGTAACTACTTTAGCTTATACTTATGAAAAATATTAATAAAATGCTACTGAAATGTAAGCATAGTTCATAGTAAATGTTAAATCTGAGCAATATTGCCAACCCTGCGGAGAATTTCTCCAAAGATGGAGGAACCACTCACTTTTCAAGGGAACCAGAAGAGCTGAAATGGAGAATTTTCAAAATATGTCTTGCAAACTGGTTTGTACACACAGAATCCTCTCCTCATTCTACCATCTGCAGAAGTCTCCTCTCAAAATGGGCTCACATTCCAGAGACTGAAGTTTGACAGTACTACAACAGAGATACCAGGCTAGCTATGTGAAAGAGTGTTCCGTAATATGCTCAGCCTGGCTGTGGCTCCTTCTATAAGGGATGGACTCCTGTCTCATAAAAGTATTTTCTGAAAGTTCAGGAGTGAGTCTGTGCTGCCTAATTCTTGGGGAGAGGAAAACAGAGAGCGAGGGGTCGTCCTGCTTTTAGGACTTGTGTCTGCATCATTATTCTGGGGTTTGTGCTTATTTCTGATAGGCCTGTAATAACTAGTCCATGATGTCATGTAACAGTGCTCACATACTGAATGAATAACTTGAAGTAGTTTTGAGATGCAAGGAGTAGACATTTACTTCTGAGAGCCCAGAGGTAATTATGTGAGACAAAATGTGCACTCACCTTTTGCATACATAGGTTGTCATATGTCTCATGGGCATATTAAGTACAGTGGCTGATCATGTGCTAATCAGGAAGGGGTAGTATAGTTAAAACTCAGCCATAGTGGTCATATGCACATCTCAGCCATTATACAATTAATTTTCCACCATATGATGGTATCCAGTCTGCAAAGCCCCTGCTGTTTGGGCCAGTGCCAAAAAGTGCCTCATCTCATGCATGCTTCCTTTATGTTTGACCAGTGCCTCACACAATGGGAAGCTGACCATGATTGTGGCCTTTGGATACTAAGGTAGTTAATCATTAGCAAACTAGTACATCGCAGGACCCCCTCCCTGCTCCAGGTGAATTGACTAGCATTTGCCTCATCATATAGATGATACATAACAGGTGCATCATTCAGGTTGGTGGGGCAAACCAAAACTGAGTTCACTTTGATTCCTCTCTTAAAAACTGTTTCTTTCCGTAATTTCCTGTAACAGATATGATTTGAACATTCAAGGCCAAATTTATACACAGCTCGAAAGTGCCCACTGAGTTGTCCAGTGCAGTTTGTGTGTGCGGTCATTATATTGACTAAATTGGGTGCTTTGCACACCTAAAACTCCATACTTCCAGTCTGGGTAACTGGGCTTTCACTCAGCTGCTTGACTTGTGCATGCACAGCCAATTTTGTGTGTGCAATTAGTTTGCGCAAAACTCCGAAAGCAAATTCAGCAGCAGGAGCCCGAACATAAACACATTTGTGCACTTAACATCCACGAAGAGTGAAATGGCTGTCACGTGTCTAGGTTCTTGCTCTCAGGGAAAGACCAGTTTGGAGGAGGTCCACCACTGGAAGTTGAACCTAGTTAGTGATATTTCAGTGAGAAACAGACCGTGCATTGCTAGGGCTGCTAGCTGGGTACCATAGCTACAAAATTACTCAATTTTGTTCACCACGTCAATAAAATTCATACAAAAATACCACCAGATTTTTGGCTAACAGTATGAAAGTTACCCAAGCCAGTGTGACAACCGTTTAAGAGGCCTAATCTCTGTCATACGGTTTTCATTTTATTTATACGCTATACAAACACAACAGCCACAAACACATGTTATGGGCTGCTTGGGACTCATTAGTGAGGTGAATTAGCACTGTAGCCTGACCTGTTGACAAGCTTAACCTTTAACCTCCCATGCACTGGAGATTGTAATTTGCAAGCCATTCCTGTCACGAGTAGCTGAAAAAATATGCTTATTTACTTGCGTGAAGCCATAAATGAAATAGGCTGGGTGAGCTCAGCTTACTTCCCAGTTCATAGTGCATGACACCAAACCACTAACACATGTTCAGCAAGCGATTCAGCATGAGGATTTAATGCTACTGCACGATAACCCAGCTTCACTCTGTAGAGAAACAAGAGCTTATTTTCATCTGGAGTGAAAAGGTGAGAAATCAAGAAGGCTTCTTTCTAAGTAACTTCCTACCAGGATTTCAAGAACCTGGAACTTTAACATAGTGGATTGGGTATTTTCAAATGCCCCTTTTAAAGTTCAGCATGAATTTAAAGCTTAAGAGACTGAAATGCTCTATGTATCAGTATACATAATATATCTGTCATGATAGTGAAGGCTCTCACGCTGTCCCACCAGTATGCCTCAATCCTGGCCTGGAAGGACCGTCTGTAGAAGTGAGAGGCTAAGTCAGTCATTCCACTATCAGCCATTCTGTTGAGGCTGGTGACAGTGAGGATGATATGGGGCTTTCTAGTGATGAGATCGAAAATGGTGTCTCCCACTGGTAGTTCTATCACTTTAGTAGGACTTGTAATTCTTTTACTTTAATACAGTGTTGCTAATTATTATGATTTTATCATATCAGAATATTTGAGGGTTTTCTTAAAGCACCAGCTCCTGGAGTCAAGTGATTACGTAAGGATCTCAGCTTTCATTTTAAAATAACCCATAAGGTCTATCTACACAGCAAAGACAACCCAAGGCCAGCTGACTTGGGCTCATGGGACTCAGGCCGTTGGTTGTTTCATTGATGTGTAGACTTCCAGGCTCAGGCTACAAACCTTGTCTAGACCTCATGGCTGCAAAGAAAAACCTTGAAAACACAAGCAGAATATACGCTAAAGTCTGAAAAAACTGAAGACAAGGAAAAAAAGTAAAAATGTATTATTTTTCCTTAAAACCCCCTCATGTTTTAAGCCAATGTGATGATTTTGGGGGGGTCTGACTCATGGTTTGTGAATGTTCAAGGTTGTCAATACTTAATGTATCTAGTAGAGTGATCATTTCAGGTGTTCACATATTAGGTCTGTTCAAGTCTAGCAAATGAACCCCAAAACGTGTAGAGTCCTAGGGACCAGCAAACTTGGTATTGTGCTACAAGGTTGGCAGCTAAGTGTGGACTCCCAGCTTGTTGGCTCCTCCACTCTGACCTCATGATAGGTGACCAGATAACAAGTGTGAAAAATCAGGACAAGGAGTGGAGGAGTAATAGGTGCCTATAAGAAAAAGCCCCAAATAACAGGACTGTCCCTATATAATCGAGACATCTGGTCACCCTACCTCATGACCATTGATAGACTTGGGTTGCAAAGTTTGGATCAGAACCCAAACTTTCCACACATTTAGGATTGTTCAGATTCAAAGTCCCACAATGACTGATGAGAGATGGAGACTAGAGCCACAAATTTCAGATCAAGGTCAGCATCTGAACTTTTCTCCAAATACAGGCTAATTGGATTTGGAGTTCGAGTTCTGGACCATCTCTAATCATGATGCCAATATGATCACATCACACCTGCCTTGCTAGATAGGCTAGAACTAGAATTTATGGGTTGGTGGTCCCTCCCTTGGTATTTACACACTTATGTGTGTACGGGCGCACACATGTACAACATCCCTCATTCAGTAAATCAATCACACCTATATTGAAGTATCTTCCATTAAGTGGACTCTAGGGTGTTATCTATGATTTCTGTTTTCTCACCTTTGGTTCTTGCTTGACAATTCTCTTTTCTTTCAGGACATGGAAATCAAAAGCCACAGACACTATATGTTTGACATATTCTGTGAAAGAAATAGCAGACAAAAAGCTTTCGCTCTATCTTACTTTAGGAGATTTACATTATCCAGAAAAGCACGAAAGCACGAGATGAGCCAGGAAAGGTTTTGAGAGGAGTGTGGGAGAGCAGCACATTGCACATATTGCTGTGTTTTCATTCTTCTGATAAACATACCATAGGCAGCTGTAGCCTACAAGTTTTAGGTTAAAATGTGACACAATCCCTGGGATATCTCAGAGGGTATGAAAGGATGACATGATAAGCAATGATGAACAGCTCTGAGCTGAGCAGGGAAATACCAGCTTGGTTTGCTGTATTTTACTAATCTTAGAATCCTGACTTCAGATTAGTGCTAAAATTCTGCTTTAATTAATTTTTTTAATTATGGTTTAAAAGGAACATCCTCTCATTAAAACACATTTAAAAATATCAACACCATCTTTCTAGCCTGAGTGATCAAAACCAACCTCAACCAAATCCCTAATCGTATGCCCAAACTCTAACAGTGGGCTCAAGGAATAGGAAAAAGTCATGATGAAAAGTTTCAGCAAAGTCTTTGTTTTTAACATAGAGAATAGTCTCTTGTCCAATCTCATTGTCACACCATCTTCTTACCCACACCATCTTCTTCTAAAGGCAGGTTCATCAGTGGTGGATATCACAGTTATACGCGATTTTCCAGCTAATGCTAGGGCCATAGTCACTGGTAATAAGTCAAGAACCATCACGTCTTTGAAAGGAACATTTCCCCAGTCCTCTTCTCCATCAGTAGAGATCTAAATGTGATAGCTCTGCAGTCAGAGGCTTGCAAGAATTACTTTTTGGGTTTTGCAGTCATTTTGGATTGGTGCGAACATGACAAATGGCACATTTTAATTTGAACTATTGCTCAGCGGGGCTCGCTCAGCTAGGCAGTAATTCATTCAAGCAGGCAATAAAGCTGACCAGGCAATAGCCCACAGTTTGAATGTGGCAGCAAACTCTTTAGCACCAAAATAAATATGCGCATGAAGTTCCTCCAGGAATTGTCTTCAGTGAGGCAGACGAGAACTAGTGAGAGTTTCAGAGTTGACTTCTGGTGCCCATATACAGCAGGGTGAGTCAGTGGGGAGGTCTTGGCTCTAGGCTAACCCTTTGAAGCCAGACTAGGGACCTGATCCTGCAGCCACTGAAGTCAATGGGAGGGTTATCTTCAGTGGGAGCAGGGCTGGGTCTTCAGTCAGTATGTGGGCTTCAAAGAAAGGTAATTACCTTCATTTAGAACAAATAAATAATAGGTCTGCCCATTGACATGCAGTGGATTGAACTGAAATAAATTCAGATGTGCAATAGGAGTCTAAATGGCTGTAGGTAAGTGTAAGCAGGGTGTCTAGATGTCCCTGATTCTCAGCTACAGCTAAAGAATGCTAAGTGAACCTGAGGATGGAGAGCATAAAAGTGGCTTCAAGATACCTTTGCACCCTGTTGAGTTTGGGGTCCATTGGGCTGACCTAGCCCCTGGTACAAATTAGTGCAACCCTAAGGTTACTTTGTTTTGTGCCAACTGCCTGTGTCCTCAGGGGGCTGTTGTGGCAGGAGCGAGAATGATAACCCCAGCATTGTCCACTCCCCCCCCCCCTGCAAAAAGTTCCTATTCAACAGGGCTATGCCCCTTCCCCTCCTCCCCCCTCATAAAGTACTTATTCAACAGGGCCAGGATTTCATCAAGATTTTAATTCCTTAGCAGCCACAGATTTTCGTGGGTCTCAGTTGAAGTTAGAAATTTAAAACAGTCTTGAAGGGTGGACTAGCAGCTAATTTAGGGCTTTTTTAAATAGTAAATTTTTAAATTTCCTAACACGAATAGAAATATTTTCATACATTTTTAAATGTTAAAGAACTCCCAGCTTCAAACTACATAAAATGTCTCCCGCAGTGCAAGAGACCCAAAGGCTCAGATCCTCAAAAGATATTTTAGGTGCCCAACTCCCATTCAAATACAAAGCAGTTAGGCTTCTAGATCCTTTGAGGATCTGGGCCAAAACAGTCTAACATGGTTCTCATGCAGGCAACGACAAAGTGAAACTGGTCTGTTCATACTGAATAATGTGGAAAATGGATAAAAGTACATTTGAATTTTTAAATCTACATGTTACATATTTTAATGATCAGGAATGTCATTAAGGAACTGAGATAAGTACATGTTTTACATGATTGTTCTCTTGACAATGTTCCTCTAATTTTTTCAAAACCAAGTAATCAGTAAATTACTGCATTGCCTCTATATTCGAAATGCTGCTTCCCCTGTGCCATAATGTTGCCATCGCCTGCGGTACTTTTGCAGGCTTTGGGCAATTCTTTATTGCTTTAGCCATTTGTTATTTGCAAATTACACCAGCCTTGCTAGTAAGTGTATCGTTCCATCACCGTGCGGTGTTGTTGCAAAGCAAAACAAGGCAGTCTCATTTGTATAAGGTCACCCTAATGCCCTCACCTCTTGGTTTTCTTGTCAGTGGGGGCCAGTTTCTCTTGCTTTTCCTATCAGGGCCCAGAGCTCCATCTCTGATGATCGTGTTGGGTATTCTCTAATAAGGGGATACTAGTGGGGAAAACTCTTCTGGAACAGCTGATCATCACTTTGGAGATAGTGAACACTACTGTTCTGCAGGGTAATTTTAACTTTTCAGTTTTTCCCCCCTCTCTCTTTAAAAATGGGCAAAAGCAAATCCAAAATGGAGGGGAAGAACTAGGATCACACTGAATGGAGGATGGTGATTTGTAACACATTTTGAGATGTCACTAGCTGCTGTGTCGGCTAAATCCCACACTAATGGCCAGAATGTGTTATTGAAACACTGATCTTTGGTAGCAGTAGAGGTGGTTTGGTGTTGGCACTCCCCAGGGGGACTAACTGTGCCTCTCGCAGGGTCCCAAGACACACTGAAAAAGTTTGTCCTCCACTGCACTTTGTAGGAGGGTGCTACGTATGCCCACCTCCATGGCCAGCCAGTTCCACTGGTTGGTATGAAAGGTGGCTCTGTTTTTTCCCCAATACCTCCTTGTTCTCTTTGGGGTGATTTGTCTGCCAGGATGTGCTAGCAGTGCTTTGTGGCTGCTTTTAATCCTTACAAACGCATTCTCAGTTGGGCACCTCTTAAAAAAAGAGAGCAACGCAAATGCCAAAGCTGGATTCTGAATCGAGATCTAAGCTCCTTCAGAATTGCTTAGATCTACAGTTCTGCTATGGCTCATTATATGAGGGCCATCTCAACATTCAGATGTGAATCTGGATCTGAACTCCCCCATGATTTGGTGGGAATTTGGGTCCAGAGTTTTCCATCTTTTCTTAAAACAGTTCTTTGCATCTCACAAAAAAGAGAAGCAGCTTGGGGTAGTTCACCATTTTAAAATTTCACTTGGTATGTGTTTGCCTCTGCTTTAAACAGACCATTTTTATGCCAAATAACAGTTCTATTTGTCTTCCCCTCCTCCCCTTTTTTTGTGTAGTTTATGTAGAACATCTGGTTTTAAAAGTGTCGCAATTTCTAAACATATTCTAATGCTCTTGGGATCAGAATATCAACAACTGTCTATTGCGGTAAACCGCATGTCTGGAAAACATTCCTGAAAACTGAGTTCTTAAATAAACATAAAGCATCTATAACACATAATGCAAAGGAACATTCACTCGTAAACTCAATATTTAGACCAGATGAGGTGCAAAATACGGTTTTCCTGGACTAAGCCATCACAATTTACAGAAACACTGACAGTTTTCCTGTGTATACAACAGAGGGAAAAGGTGTGGCATATGGATTGTAGCCATACTAGGAGCAATCAGTTGCTTTCACGCTCATCTGGGGAGAATTTCTTACTCAGGATGGTGGGGGAAGGTCAAAAATGATGTTCTATGAAATACTCCTTATGCTATCAAAAGAAAACAAATGAGAACATCAGAGAAATGCTACAGAATGGAGTCAGAAATATAGACAAACCAGGTTCAATTTGGCTACTTCTGAGAAATCAGAATACCTTGTGTAACATCAGCATCTATACTAATTGCATGCCTGTGTCTGTCTGAAATCCAGAGAAAAGACAGATATATTTGAAAGATTAATTAAATTAAACTGAATAGGATAGTGAAAGAAAAATTACAGGAAAGTGGCCAAGGTGTGAAATATTATTAATTACTATTATTATTTATACGGTGCTCAGAGTTTACTGGGCAACTGCATGGAGACAGCCAATAGTCAAACTTACAAAATTTCTTGCATTCTGAAAATTTCTGCTGGATTGATACATAGTCACTATACATAAAATGAGGAATATTGGCAAAACCAATAATGTCTGTCAAACCACTTTCTAATTGCACTGATGGCTGATGAATTTAGTCAGCTGAATAATAGGAATGCCCAAACTCATTAAAATAGTGCTGTGCCCTATAAATATCTTATTACTATTCTGGAAGAATAATCAGGTCTTACAAATAATAGCCTTCCTCCCCTAAGAAAGAACACGGAGGATACCTTAGTCCAGTGAAACCCTTTAAGAATTCCCATTCTCAATTTTTACGCAAACACGTAATAGTGAACTACAGGAACTTTATTATGGAAAATGAGGCAAGTATGCACATATAATGGCTGAGAAAAGCTGTAACTGAATTTATAGGTTTATGGAGGAGACTATTGAATCCAAATCCTGTGGCACGTCTAAGTTAAGGTTTATGAAGGGAATACTGAAAAACTAATCTGCCCTTGTCCCATAACATTAAACATAAGATGGATAATTAATAACATTGTAGTTGTGCAGGGTAAGGTGAGGGTAATAAATGCTTCAGTATAAGATGATCATCTTCACATCATGGAAGTCAAGGTTTCCACCCATCTACAACACTGCAAAACATTGAGCAGGTTTGGCCCAGATCCCAGCACAGCCTTTGCAGCTAATCTGATTTTCACCAGGGGGAGGGGGAAGTTGATAGAAAGCCTTCCTTTGCATACTGTCCTCCTGAGATAAGCTATGCACTCTGGACTTGGAGGTTTTCGGGAGCTGGATCCCTGCATTCTTTCAACACCTATGACGCCCACTGAGGTCCATGGGAGTTTGGAGCAAAGCATGCAGGCTCAGGTCCTTAATACAAAAACAATTAATTATTCCTTCTCCTTCTGAAGCTACATCAAGTATGGAGCGGTATTCATGCAGGTTATTGGATTGGATGGCCTATGGTCTGATCTGGTATAACCAAAACTGATTTTCCTTAGACAATTAAATAAATGGTTTCTAGAAAGTGGAACTATTCCCATTTTACTGGAAGAGAGCAAGGTTTTACCAAATCAATAACAGAGAGGAAGGCTGGCATTCAACTGCTTGTACATCAGTCTTGAAACAACTAGGGACTAATGTAAAACAGATATGTGCCAACATGCAAGAATTCCTCTATCACTGCTACTCGCTCCATAGGTCCCTGTTTCATCATTTGGGATGTTCAAAGTGCTTAGCAAACTGCTAATGTGGACGTGATGCCTAAGGAAGTAACTTGATTGTTGTGGATTCAGTGCTAATAACTTTACGTCCATGCTAGAACGTTGGTTCTTAAACTTGGTAATCTTGGTATTCATGTAGCTTTGTGGAATTAGATGCCCTAAAATATGCAGCTCTCTTACCCACATGCTGAATGCATTAGAGCTAAATATTAACAAACACCTTGAATTCTCAACATTATTGGAATCAGGTCTCTTGGCTACAGCTAGAATAGAATTCTTTATGGCTACCTTGAATCATGGCCAGGACTCATATCAGGAAATGTATGCATTCATCTTTCAATATACTGAAGAAACAACTGAACTTTGTGTGGCAGTAAAATTTTTTATAAACATGTGTTTTCCCAAAATACTTACACCAGGATTACAGTCACTTAGGAATGCCCTGGCTCTCTTTCCAATTATCCAGTAGCTGAACTATATTATATGTCCTGCTCTATTCACGCTTTTAATATACAAAAATTGTTTGTTTGGTCTTTTAACAGTTATGATAAAACCGTACTATGAAACTTAATGAGGAAACTTACAAAAGGGTAGTCTGTGACTTGCATAATTTAGCATTTTGCTGTTTCATATAGATAGTTGACTTAGTGTGGCTGTAAAACTATAAAATAACTTCCTGGTAATATCCTTCAATCTAGGTGTTTGAATGGCCTTTATCTCTATAATATCTGAACGCCTCACAATCATTAATGAATTTTATATGCATAACATTCCACTAAAGTATTTTCCCCATTTTACGGACAGGAAAACTGAGGCACAGAGTACATTAAGTCACCAGGTCACACATGAAGGCTAGGGCTGAGCCAAGAATTGAATCTGGGTCTCCCGAGTTCCACTCAAGTACCCCATTCATGAGACTATCCTAACTACAAGACCTGACACAATCCCATTTTGCTGAGATGAAGTGCTATTACATTATTGTATGTTTACAATGGAATACCATATGTCTTACCCCACGCCTTCAAGATATGATGCTTTTTTCATCTCTAGTTGATTAAACCAGATATAGCTTTAGTCTTAAATATTTACATATAACAACATTATTTATTCCACCGGTTGATATACATAGAACCCCCTCAAATATATAGATCCGACAATGGCACTGCTGGTCCCTGTGATGTAATTGTAACATTTTGAACAACTGGTGAAGACCATTCAGATTAGATTCACACAACATGCACCTAGAGAGAGGAGACAACCCCTTCTCAGAGTTCATATTTTCACCTTCCTGCTAATTCTGCAGTGGAAAGTCCTTCATCTAGGCCCCCAGCAGAAAGACAAAATCTGCATTTAAATGGAGACATTTCACAACCCACAAGAGTATCAACCTGGTGCTGCCATTTAACTGAAAATATGCCTGGAAATATATGAGAGTGGGGGAGGTGCTTCTTTAAGAAAAAAGGGATTGTGGATTTCTCACAGGAATGATGGAGGGGAGGATCTCTCTCTGCTTTTCAAAATATTGACAAAAAAACCCAGGAAGATAGTTCCGCCCATAAGGAAGAGGTCTATTAACCATAATGCTGCTCTATTCATACTACAATGTGATGGTTTTATCTTTGCATTAAAACAAAAAGGGTAAGGCTAGGTCTTACTTTTTTATATTGATAGTTCCAATCCTCATAAAATATTAGTATCTGTATTAGCTATAAAAATTAACAGCTTCTGTATTGTGCTCTTCAATTTTATTTTATCACCAGGTTTCAGGATTTTCTGTGTGTGCATCTGTTTATTGCTTTTTAAGTTGCTTGGTGTTCCTCTCTTCATGAGCTTTATTATGCCTTGATAAGACTTGTGACAGGAATCTCTAAGGTATAGCAACTAACAAAAGGCACTCCTTATTCCTTTACATTGGAGATCACTATGGTACAGTTAGATCCTGACAGGAAATAATAACAATACTGTGCAAACAGAAGAGGACAATCTGGCTTTAATTATTTGGATTGCTCCATTGTTAGATGTTTATTTAGAAGCAAAAACTAAAAAATGCTGTCAATCACCTGAGGCTAAAACTGGCCTTATTAAAATGTTTGGATGCCAATGTAAACACTATGCTCAATTTGTTATTTGCATTCACTTACATAATATAACTTTTATTAGCAATTAATCAATCAGATTTAAATGTCTACAGGACCCTGCGGGTAATACATTTCCCAGAGGCCCGTACCAAGTTAATATAGAACCGCACTTGCCAATAAGATTTTTTTTTTAAAAAGCTGAATGAAATTGAAGCTGGGATTTAAAACTGAACGATAAATCTGAAATTTTACTGTGTAAAGGCATCAGATTCCATAGTTAAGGCTCAGAGTGCAAATACATGTAATCTATAGGAGGCAGCCAGTCCATTTGGAATGGATAAAGGGCCACAAAGTCTATTGAACATTGTGGCCTGCTGACATTACAAAGTAAGCCTTGCAATGAGCACATCAACTTGCTTCTTTATCAACCATCCCCTCCTGGGTGCCAAGTCTAGCTTCTCGGCCTTATGGCTAAAAAAGCATTATCTAAGTTATACCATAGCTCTCATAGGCCCAAATTTGGATACCTTCAATCTCACCGCATATCACATCAGGCTCTGTCCCTCAGTAGTCCGACAGACGGATTTAGATGTATTCATTTGTACACATTCTTAAGCATAAGTGGAGTCTAGCCACTCTGGGGCCCTAACATTCCAACTGGCCAGCAAGCTGCATGCGGGAGATACCAGTGATTAAGAGAGTTCAGCCCATGATTAACCTGGTATGAGGAGAGTGGTGGGGATAAGGGAGAAAGTTCTAGAAAGCCAAAGTCCCAGACCTGTGGAAATGTACTAGGTGCTGACTTGGGCCCCAGTCCTGCAACACACTGTCCTTTTCACTAAGTCAGTGGAGCTACTTGTGTGCTCAAAGTTAAGCATGTGCTTATATGCTTTTCTGGACCATGGCTTGGTGGGGAGAAAGAGCGCTGAGTCTCAGAATGTAGAATCCTCTTGCTTCTATGTCCAAAGGACACAGGAAGGAGAAGTCTTCTTAGCGATTCCCTCACTTTGTGTGTCATAACGCATGCAGCTGTGTTCCTCTAATGTCTGCGCAGAGTCCCTTGTGATTATAAGCAATGACAGTGGCAATGATTTTTGGGTCAAAAAGAACATTTGTTTGCTAGTACAGATTTATTAAAACAAGAGCACTGCTGAAAGGGGGTGTTTGTAAATGAGAAAGAAAAAAAGGTTTTTTTTTAAAAAGAATGAATATTTAATTTTGTGAAATATATCCCCTTTTACTCTTTCCTTATTTATTTTAATACACTTTTTAAGCATTTTTCCTTTCCCCCATTATTTATAATCGGTATGTGGATAATGGATCTGAAAATGTAATGGTCTACTGGTGGGGCAGTAAAAAGGAAGGAAGGGACATCTTTAAATCCCAGCTTTTTCATTTAGTTAGTACAGTTCAAAGTATCCCCTTTCATTGTAAGGGCTTGTATTTTTCTCCCATGAATCATCTCACCCCTCACAAGACTCTTCTTTAGCCAAAATGATTATCATGTATTTATTGTATTACTGTAGTACCTAGGATTAAGTGACAGTTATTGCTATTCTATTGCTCTTTCCATGGACATGTATTTAGGGAATTGCCATCATACCGGATATGAAGTTTAAACATGTTACTCTACCCTCGTTGTGGACGTGAGCTTCACCAACCCAGACTCCAATCTTCCACATTGATGTATAGACCCAATTACTAAGCCACTGGACAATTCAACTGTAAGACCATTGTAATTCATCCAAGATTCAATACTGGAAAACCACTCAGCTGCTTCATGGGATCCATAGGGAATGAGAAATACATCTGAGTATTGTGTACACACAAAGTAGTGCAAAATTTGAAAATCATGAAATGGATACAGATGACCTTACAGGTATACATCACCACCAAACAAAAGAGAGGAGTTCAAATGGAGCCCTGGGTTCTCCAAGAGTAACTAAGGGCAAACTGCAAAAGTGATTCCCCAGGGCAGTGAATGGAATATCATGAGACAAATGAGATCTAAACCAATTCAGAAGTCAGGTGGGTCAGCACTGAGCTCCAAATGAGAAAGGAGGGGGTCACGGTCACTAGTGTCAAAAAATAGGAAAAAAAGATCTGACAACTGCATCATACAGACATGTCCCTGGTGAGCAAGCCGTAAGTCATTGCAGCCACAGAGGAAAGCTATCTTGGTGCCATGAGTGGGTACAGAAACCAGATTGCAGCCTGATTGAAAAGATCAAATTAGTACATAATTCTTCTTCTCTAACAGGGCACAATCCTGTTATGACAGACTAAGAAGAAAAGTGTGGATTCTCAAGTACAAATGTGAGACAAAACCATTTCATAATATAGCAATGTCTATTGGTTCACATGAAGAAACCTACATCCATCTCCTTGACTTTTTCCAGTACAGTAAACCCTCGATTTAACGGACCTCGATTTAACGGACTTCGGATGCAACGGACAAAATTTCTGAGCAAGTCTGATGCATCCGAAATCCATTTCTCACGGGCTGGCTGCCGGCTCCCGGCTGCCGCCTGGGTCCAGGCAGCAGGCGGGCTGGCTGCCGGCTCCCGCCCGAGTCCCTCCAGCGGGCGGGCTTGCTGATGGCTCCCGGCTGCTGCCCAGGTCCCGGCAGCGGGCGGGCTGCAGAGCTGCCGCCCCGACACTGTGGTGGGCGGGTTGCTGCTCCGACAGCTCGTTGTTTTTTTTTATTATTAAATAACGGACTTTTTGATTTAACGGACACCCCCTCGCCCGAATTAGTCCGTTAAATGGAGGTTTTACTGTAGCCATTTTTCATTAAACACACAGTGAGAATGAGCCATGTTGCCTCTGCTTTGATTTAGGCAGGCGACTTGGGTAAAAGAACTATCTGATGCAAAAATATCTGGCATTTTTCAGGACTTTTGTCATAGTTCAGCTTCCAAGATAATTGGCTACATAAAGACATAGACCCGTTACAGAGCTCCCACTGACGTCTTTCCAATACTTCACTATTAGAGCTTGTGGTCTAAGCATCATGGGTGAAATCCCTAGATTAGCTGGAACCACTCGTTCAGTTCTGAGCAAAGATGACTGCCCTGCATCTTTCAAAGGTAAATAAACTGACTTCTATTTGTGGTGATCTCTTGGATGAGAGCAGATACAAGTGGATCCCTATGTGGGTCTTGATTCTGCAATGTGATTTCCATTGGGCAGACTTTAATCTGATTCCACACAGGTGCAAAATTTGCCCCGAGGGGTCAGACTGTAAAATTAAGGCCTAAAAGAGGATATTCAAAGATGCACAGTCACACCTTTCCTGTAATTGTTTGGGTTTGCTTGTTTATTTAAAATATATCAGGCCCTAACTAGAACACAGTTGGCAGTTTTTTGTTTTAATCAGATCAGAGGTTTGTGACAGTGTCCTGTACTCATATCGCCTGCTAATCCCATTGCTGACACTTTGTTGTACATATAGTATCACTGACATTCATCTACCTGTTGAAATCAGCAAATAACCCCTTTATTTGTAAAGAACTCTGGGATCCTTCAAGATAAAAGGTGCTACATAAGCATAATAAATAATTTTATATTAGTTATTGGTAAAAATGTATTAACCTCTGCTTAAACAAGGTCAGAACTAATTTGTGATGTCTGGTCAGCCTAATGTACCAGAGTGTAGATATTTAGATAGGGAGATGGACCTGGATGGCTTAAATGTTTGTCTGTTCCCTCTTCTACCATGTACAATATTACACCATTAAAGAAGCACGTTAACTATGATGCCTTTTTGAAAACTCTGCTGAAGGCCACTGATCGATTGATCTCTGTTTTGATCACTTTGGTATTTTAGAGATCTCATTCACTCCCTAACGAAGGTCCGCAAAAGAGCACATAAAATCATTCAACCTTTTGAACTTCTCTCTCAGTTACGAGGAGCCGGAGGGGGTAGGATACATAACCTCTGCATTTTAATTTGTCTGTCTGGGGTGCCTCACCCTTTGCACACTGAATTCGTGAATCTGCTTTTCTTATCCACTGAAGGACCACAAGCTCGTTTTCACTGTTCCTAATGCTGTGCTGAATGGTACAGCCAGAACTTAACTGATCTTGGCCAGTGTGGGTTGGCAAAAGCATGATGTGGTTATCCCCGTCTGTCTCCCCACTGACCTAACAAACCAAACTTGAACCTGCCAGGAACATAGCTCCCACTCACAGCCCTTGGAGGGCTTTGTCAGACTTTCTGCCAGTGACCCACCAGCTATGAGGTAGTGTCTCTGACTTCTGGATTGGGGGTTGCAGTGCTAACTCAATTATTTAATGGTTGGGGAGACATTACTGCTGAGACTACAACTTGCATCTCTAGTTTCCAGCCTAATGGGGCTTAAGGAGAAACTCTGGAAACTGAAAGCAGACACACAGAAGTGTTGGATTTCCAAACTCCAATGGCTATACAATGTCAATACAGCAAGGTGTGAAAAGGAGGTCCAAGTTCCACTCATGGAATGAAAGTCATCTGGTTAATGAAGACAGACCTACAGTGTGCTTAGATTCTGAATATAGCATTTTTTAAAAACATTAAAAAACCCAATGATCTTGAAAAATTAATAAACAGCTTTTCATCTGGAGGCCCTAACGCATTTAAAAGCACTTGGGATAGTCACAACTCCAAAGGAACCCCCTTGTTTACTCTGATTAACCTTTGCGCTGGTATCATCCATCAACATGGCTGATTCTTCTGTGAAAGTACTAGATTACAAATTCAATATTTCATAGATTTTACCTGATGCCATTGGAATGTAACTTCAAAAATCAAATGAACCCAAAGAAATGTAGTCAGATGCTTGTGGGGGAGAATAGGACGATATGGAATCCCAGAAGAAGTAATCAAACCCCTAATAACCCTTGGTATTGTTTTTTGGGTTGAAGACAAGAGAGTAGAATCAATCCTTGATGAAACTTGCAAATTTCAACAGGTCCCTCTATAGAAGGTATGCCAGAGATAGTGACTTTATGTTTCCTTCTTTCATGAAGGAAATTTAATGGAATCTCTCTGTGTATAGATCATATCTATATATTTTATGTCCTACTACAACATCCACACAGTTTCTTGTTCATTGCTTCAGTTATGGTGAACCACAAGCCATATTGATTTTTATTGGGGATGTTTGAACCTATTCAGGAAGCATAGAAAGCTACTGTGGATATCATCTGAAATGTACTGGAATTAAAAATGTGCCTGAACCGGTTTGTGTATTCTAGATATTTATATTGATACTAAAAATTCACTGCATGTGCACACACCCCTAGGTTGCTGAGAATAACAAATGCAACCCTCCTCCCCTTCCTCTCTGCCTTAAAAACAGAAAAGCAAGAGAACGAATTGTTGTAACAAACATTTCAGATGCAAGACAGATTAGAACATTAGTGGTGTAATAAAGTAAATAAAATGGCAATTGACCCGAGACTTGTGGGTTTTACCCCAAATTTTTGTTTATAGTTGAAGGTCGTAAGCTATTCAAACCTCTATTGATCAGAGTCCTCTTTGTTTAAACAGAACCTACTGTATTTATTTGTGCTGTTTCTCTAAAGTCAAACAAAAAGGGACAGTTTTAAGTAAATCTCTGCATGACACTGCTGCCATGTGGTTCATTCACTCGGTATACAGATGTTTTCAATCTGTACAGTTTGTCTTTCATATCCATATGAGATGAAGCAGGCTTGATTTAGGCTGGGAGTGATGCCAAAGAGAGAAGATACATCATTAACCCTTAACAAACAGTTTATGAAGCTTTCCTGTTTTATTCATTAGAGAACTCCTTGAAGGATTAGCATTATACCTTATGAGCAGTAAGTGCCTTTCCACTTGAATGCCATTTCGCAGCCATTTACATACAAAACAAAATTCTCTGTGTTGGGTGTCCCCCCCCCCCCTGCTACTTCCAAAAGCTAGTGTCTGTCCCAACCTAATAACATAGCCACTGATCTTTTATCAGGAATTCTGACTCTCCCAATTATAATTACAAGTGGCACCTAGATAACCCAGTGAAATCAGGACCCTGCTGTAGAAACATCCAGTAAGAGACAATCCCTGCTGTGAAGACCCTCCAATCTGCCTATACACAAAAAAGGAGTACAGAAAATGGGTGTTATTACCCTTATTTTATAGATGTGAAACCGGAGGTATAGAGATTAAGAGATTCCCCCATAGTCACAGAGGCAGAGTCAGGAACTCTCCTCAGATCTGTTGAATCCCTACTTTAGCCACAAGACAATGCACTGATGTACACCGATTCCACTTTGCTTTTACCATAGCCAATCAGGGCTCTAGAAAAAACACGGGACTTGTCTGAGACATCACAGTGCAGTTCTACTGGGCATTAGGAATGTTTGAAGCAGCTACTGGTATGGAGGCAGTGAGAAAAAGTAAAAGAGACATTAATTTTTCTGCAGACACCTTGCCACAATTTTTTGCATGCTATTTTCCTTAATATGGGAGTATAAATCATCTGTTGCATCATGACATAGAAGAAATTGCTGATCTAATGCAACTAATGGAGAATCTCATTCAGTTTCTTGCTTTATTGAAACATAGTAGAGATTTTAAACCTGCTGAGCCAACAGTAACATCTCTTGAGTCTAGCAGGGAGCCGTGTGGCTTGGCAAGAGAGAATCAGAATTGATTTGTTTTTTCCTCTTCCACCTCGGCTCATTTAAAATGCAGAAATTTGCCACACCACTTTGTTTTAAGAATTCAGTATTTAAGGCCCTAGCTGTTTGCTTAGTAGCTGGTGAGGTTGGGATTAAGAAATTGCTCCCTGATACCAAATTAAGTGTTGTCTTAACCCATCAAACACAGACCATCCTATTTAAATTGGAGAACAGCATAAAAGCTGGAAGAGTTTTGCATCTTTATAGAATGTTTACCTTTTTTAAAAGGATAGAATCTATTTAATTGCATGCAGTTAGCTGTTTATTTCCAGGGAGAGGTTCCATGTGCACAAAAGCAGGCACCATACACTCCATAACGATAATTTTTCTCTCATTCTAAGGAAGGGTGCTACATATCAAGAAAGCTAAAATTATAGGACCAGGAGTCCCAGGATCTTCAGTTGCAACTATCTGGCACACCCACACTTTTTGGAGAACACTCAAAACAAATGAACATCTCCCCCCAGCTTGGGCTTTAACCTAAGAGATCAAAGCACCAAACTTATTTCAGCCTGGCTTCTAAAAGAACTGTACTCAAAAGAAGAGCTTTAAGCAGCCAAAAACTGACTTTAGCAATGCTAGAGGCTTTCCTAGCTAAATGTTGCCACCATCTCTCCCCTTCCCTATAAAAACCTGACTCCCACTATCAGCTAACCCTGATACAGCATGAGCAAAGCCCTTATAGTTGGCTGGGGGGAATTACTTAATTCACCACAGCTGGCCTGGCCTAACTGCCCTGACAATTCCTGCACTTAGTGCATACAGCTGTGATCCTTCCTCCACTCAAAGAGGGTTTTAACCCTCTCCCTTGCCAGTGCCTGCAGGGAGCCTTTTATACACACTGTCACAGGCTTGCAGTCCCCTGTTTTCTCAGCTGTGCAGCTAAGTTTCAGCCTCGCTCTTTATAAAGAGGAAGATGTTAATTGTGTGGAATGTGGGTGTAGTTTTCCATGGTGTAAGAGTTCAGAGCCAAGAGGGGGAAAACTTCAGCTCATGCTGATGTATGAGACATGGTATAACTCTTGGCATGGCATGGCAAAACTTATATTTGGGAAGGGGCAGCTCCCACCCTACTCTTCTTTTCCATCTCACCTTTTCCTCTGACCTCCTTTCACTAAATTGTTGCTTTCTCCTTTACCTTCATGGAAGCAGCAGCAGCATCCATTGGAGGGGCAGGGTTGGTGCAACCACTAGGCAAACTAGGCAGCTGCCAAATTTGGGGGCGCCAAAAAGCAGTGCCCTGCCCAGGGTGCTGGTCCCGGCCTCCCCGCCCCCTGCCCAGGGCGCAAAGCGGCCCCTACTGCACCGGGCCTTCCTAGGCTGCCGACATGGCTGACTCCAGCACTGGTCTCTCCCTCGGCCCCACCTTCCGCCCTGGGTGCCCCTACCCCACGTATCCCCCAGGCCACTTAAAAGAGCCCAGTGCTCCCATTCACTACTGATAGCACTGCAGAGCTGAGTGGTTTCCTCCTGCTCACTCCATGTGGCTGCTGGGCCCCTCCCGCCGCACCCCCTCTGGCCCCCAAACTCTCTCCCGGAGTCTGCACCCCTCCCTCTGCCCCCAAAGGCCCTCCCAGACCCCTTCCTATATCCCCATCCCCTGCCCTAGCTCAGAGCCGGCACCCAGCACCAAAATTCTGTCCTAGAGCCTGAATCCAAGCCCTCTGCACTCCCTCCCAGAGCCTGCACCCCCATCCTCATCCTCTCCTGCACCCCACCCATGGCCAAGCACAGAGCGTACACCCAGACCACATCCTGGAACCTGTACCCGCACCTGTCCTGCACGTCCCCTGCCGCAGTCCGGAGCCTGCACGCTGCACCCAAACTCCTGCCCAGAGCCCAACCTCTCACCCCTTGTACACCCAAAGTCCCTCCCAGAGCCTGCACCCCTTCTGCACCCCAATCCCCCACCCCAGTCAAAGGCCTACACTCCAGACCTCCTCCCCCACCCAAACTCCCACCCAGAGCCTTAGGTGGGGGGGGGGAAACCAACTTGGGGGGGGGTGCAGGTTCTGGCACCACCAAAATTTCCACAAACCTGCCACCCTTGCGCCGGGGGAGGGGGGACGTGCACCCTCCAGGAAAACTCAGCGGGTGGGAAGGGGGAAACCTGGTCTGAGAAGCAGGCCCTGGGCACAGCTGGCCCCAGGGGTCTATAAAGGCTCGTGACTATTTGCCCCTCAATAAACCAGTGTGCGAAGGGCAGGGGGGTGCAAGGTAAAAGTTTCACCTAGAGCGCAAAATATCCTTGCACCGGCCCTGTGGAAAGGATACTAACTGCAAAACAAGAAGGCCTAGACCAGGATCTACCATTGACTCTTGGGGAGCCCTTTATTGCATGGAATACAGTGGTGCCTATGTTCCCAACTGAGATTGGAACCTATTTGTATGTGGTCTTGGACAATCTAAGAAACAAGGTGCATATGATGTGCAAACAGACCCAGAAACATGACTTTTCATGATCACAGAGCAAGTCAGAGGGACAACTAAGATTAGACGCCAGATCTCATGAGTCCTGGGATAAGGCCTTACTTACTCGACTTTACTTTACCTCTCCTCCTTAGCACCTGGTGCACTGAATAAGCCCTTCTGGAGGGATTCACTGCACTATAGGTACTCCAGCAAGAGACAGCAAATGCTAGAGGAAAGCAGCTTCATTAAAATCAATTACAGTCTTAAAGCTGGTGTAGGCAGAGAGAAATGGGTGGGGAAGGGAGGTAGCCACAGTTCTTGGACCATTTTTTAGGGTCTAAACCAAACAAGAGATATTGCAGTCAAACCTGGGACAATCCTGGGTAAACCATGAAAAATGGCAACAATCCTCATCATCCTAAACCAACAATATTTTCCCAGGTTTTTTCAATCAACAATGTTAGCAAAGCTACCCTGGAATTTGCTACCATTTCCCCCACTTAAAGCTATTTTTCAACAAAAGTATTGAGGCTACCGATTAATATACCATTTGGAAGCAGGATGAAGGAGATTGGAACAATGGAGTTACTAGTTTGTTTGGGATTGTTTTAGAAAAAAATAAACTCATTCTGTTCCAGCAGTTGTTTCTTTTTTCCTTATTCCCCCCCCCCCCATTAAGTAGCTGTTTTAAATTAATAGAAAGAGAATGCATCGTTCCTTAGGTTTTATTTTGTAGGTTTTCCCAGCATATGGAATCTTTTAAAACATGAAATGCGGTGGGTAATATGTTATTATCTGCACATTGTAAGTTACATTCTTAATTTCTGTGTTAAATGAGAAGATGTTTATTTGCAAGCTTTGCACTGACTCCAGTGCTTTCTCTGATGGAGATACCAATTTGAACTCAATTTTTAACGTCAAAGTTAGGGTAACATGATAAGAAATAGGAGCTTGTTGCTTTTCCATTTTCTAGACTCTCCCTTGCAAATAAACTTTTACAGATTCAGAACACCATCATATATAGTACATACCCAATTTGCCATTAGGGTGTCTTTGTTGTTATTGTTGTTGTTAGATCGAGACACCTTACACCCACATTTTCAAAACTGGCCACCATCTTGCAGTGCCTCAATTTTTGGGTGGCCAACATGAAACACCAGATTCTCAAGAAGTGTGGGAAAGGCTGTATGTATTCATCACCTCTGAATATCAAATATCTCCATTTGATCCTTGAAAAATGGAGAGCAACCCAAATTAGCAGCCACTTTTAAAAATGCAGGTGAAATTATCTCTGTGTTTATTTAAAATATTTATTATAACATGTACCTCATCAGGGTCTTTTGAGCATTAAAGAAAGTTTATACAAATTTAGCTAAATTAGTGCTCTATGAGTGGCAAAATATTTTTCACCAGGAACAGCATAACCAATGTGGAGCATCCCCAGAGTGATGATTACCTCTTGCTCACTGGGTTCATGTTAGAGTTCGGCATGCTGAGATTTCTAAAGAAACACCTGCTGAATTAGTCACTGTCCTTGACAGCAGTCCTGGATAGAATCCAGAGATACATTTCATTTCTCTACTTCCATATTGACCTGATACAGTAGGGTAAGGAGTATCTCCACTACTTCTCAAGGTTTCTTTAAATGAGGGGGAAAAAAACCCAAAGTTTCCATGTTCAAACAGACAAACTATAGTGAAAATTCATATTATGTCACACAACATGCTTGCAGTAAGAAAATCGTGGTGTGGTCAAACGGGAAGACACTTAATTTAATGGGGAAAAATTACACGATTTTGTTCATGGAGAAACCAATACAGCAACAACAGCTAATGCAATGTGCACTATAACCTGCAGCAGTCATTCTGGCTTTACTCGCAAAAACGGTCCCATTGGCTTCAATTTGGACCTCTCTTTGTTCGCTTGCCTAGTCTGTATAGTCTGTGTCACCTAGTATCTCAGCACCTTTCATTAGCTACATGACTACCATATGACACGTTGGTTTCAGGATATTAGAAACACAAGGTGGGTGAAGTAATACCTTTTATTGGACCAACTTCTGTTGGTGAGAGACAAGCTTTCGAGCTCGCACAGAGCTCTTCTTCAGGCCTGGGAAATGTATTCAGACACTTGAAGAAGAACTCTGTTATCTCGAAAGCTCATCTCTCCCACCAAGAGAAGCTTGTTCAATAACATATATTACCTCACCCACCTTGTCTCTCTAACATATGTTATGTGAGATTTTTTTTTCACCAGTGCTTATTTTTTCATTACTTGTTTCACTATTATAATTAAAAATCTTGGCTCGGATCCTGCAATCAGATCCACTAAAGCAGACCTCTGTGCCCATGCTGAGCCAAAGCAACTTCTGTGAGGCTACCCACCGGTGCCCTAGTGGGTTGGATTACAGGCTTGTGGTCTTATATTGTATATATTGCTACTTCAAGGGCATTCTGACCTAAACAATGGAGTAACTAGGAATAATAAGTCCAGCCCTGCAGAATGGCTATCCAAGCTATAAAACTATGCTAGGGTTACTATTACATATCTACTATTTTACAGGTGTAGCTTGGGCACATCAGAAAACCCAGCTGCTCTTGGGTGTTTGCACTTGAGTGCAGGGAAGATGGAAAGTGTAGTGAAAGAGACAGGCTGGTCATATCAGATGGGAGTAGGGCTGGCTAGACCGCCTTGAATTGAAAGCATGCAGAAAGATCACAGGCAGTGGTCTCTCTTTGTCTCTCGTTTTGTATCAGCTTGAAGTGCCTTTGTTGCTCAACAGTTTGTACATCCAGTTTTTTCACAGCTGTCAAATCAAATTGATTTTCAGTCATTTTAACCTGGGCAGGATCAGAAAACCTAGTCTCCCAGGTGAAAAGCCAGTGTAGCAAGGAAGCCACTCTAGTTGGCTGTGTTATCCAATTCTTCTAAGATACAAAGAATTTGTTTGTCCTGCTTATGAGAGTTGAGGGACCAGTGGCACGGAAGGCTAAATCCCTCATTATCCCCATGGTACACACTTCACACTTTGCTATCAATACAGACTGCAGAAATGTTTCCAGGGCTAGTAATACAGTTGGCAGTGTCTGATCAGGAAAGGACCTCTACAGAGCTAGCTCAGTGTCTGAATTACACTTCAGCCGCAAGGAAGACAATTTCTTTTGTTCCCGTTCGGGGTCAGTTGTGGGGTAACATGTGTTATCTGTCTCTCAGTCTTTACTAGCAGAACATATTACTGAAAGATGTCAAAATTGGGAAACAAAAATAAATAAAATGAACAAGCAAATTAAAAAGGGCTCGGGGGAAACAAAATCCCAACCTGTATGCAATATTCTTATCAATAGGGCAATGGGAACTAGATTTGGGATTTGCGTCTTGATGGGTACAGTAAATCTGAACTCCGCATGATTCGGGAGCATCTGTTAAGCAAATACAGCCATTATAATTTCAAATGTACTGAGCTGAGTTAATGTAAGAGCTAGAATCCAGCAAGTTCATTTCATCTGTAAAAGCACAGTTTCTCCTTGGACTTTCACTGTATTACACCGAGGGTGCATTTGGCCCTTTTGTGTAGGAAGGTGTCTGTGTGTATTGTGCGCTATGTATATAGGATTTCTCTTTTTTGTAACTCTAGTGGCAACCACTAGAATCCTTCTTGAAGCTAGTAGTGCTCCACTCATAATGCTGCACTCATTAAATTCACAAACCTCCTGGCTACTCCAGTTGTGGTAAAAAATCTACCCATATTGCCTTATATCAGTTCACCTAGGTGTTGTCCAATATTTGGCAAAATATCAGAACATGATTGTAGTAGCATTTGGTAGTGAAAATCAACCAAGGCCCAAACTGCTGAAAGTAAAGTGATGAAGCAAAGTGCTAAAAACTATTAAAAGAGACTTGATTTTCCAACATGTTTTTGCTACAGCCAAAACTGTTGCTTTCCAATTTTGCCTCATTCCTTGGCTTAACACTTTTTTCTCCCTCCACTTCCTAATTAGCAAATTAGAGAGCTGAGCTTTGGTTGGCTTTGAGATAAGGCCACTAAAGATTGTTTCTGTGCATGTGTGTGCATTAAAAGCTATCAGTTTTATTACCAAAGACATGAATTAGAGGAAAGCTAGTGAAAAGAAATACATTTAAGTGGGGATAGTGAGTTATAGGGAGATGGGTGAAAAGTAGAAAAAGAAATTGATCGTGACAATCTCCTCCTAGCCAGCTGGCGTGGCAGCTCAGCTGGTGAAAACCCAGAAGCTTTCAGTGCAGTACATTTCACAAGAGATCTTATGGCTTCATTCAATTACAAAGCATCACACAAAAAGGCCTTTTATCATTTTCCTCCAGAACTTTCACGCCAGAGGTGAAGTGTATTTGAGACGCTGGATATGAAACCTGTTGCTGAGGAAGAGGAAACCCTGTTGCTGAGGAAGAGGTCTCAGAATACAAAGAAGGGCATAGGGAGTAGGAAGCAATGAGGTGCTTCATCTCCATACTCAATGTTTCATTGGTTTTGAAATGACTGTAACAGGCTTATTTTTCTACATCTAAACACCCACTTGTATGCACCCACAGAATGTGCAGCTGCCACAAATACATGTGAAAATATAGGTTTACAAGTGTGGCTACATACACAGATTAACCTGTACCAACATAATTTAGGTCCTTATAGAAGGCTGATACCTTCTGGGAAATGTTAGTAAACTATCAGATGGTGCAATCCAGCATTGTGTCATTGAAATCAATGGGATTATGGACATTTCTATCAGATGAGGATCTGGCAAAACCTTAGCGCCTACAAGTTCACTCAGTCCTACTTCTCTCTCAGCCAGTCGCTAAGACAAACAAGTTGGTTTACATTTGCAGGAGATAATGCTGCCAGATTCTTACTTATAATGTCACCTGAAATGGAGAACAGGTCTTCCCATAGCATTGTTGTAGCCAGCAACAGCAACACTGTTGTAAAGTATTTATGTGCCAGCTATCGCATGCCCCATCATGCTTTGACTTGTAGTCTCTACAGTTTTACATTGTTTTATTTTTGACTGCAGTTCTCTAAAAACAAAAATCTACATTTGTAGATTGCATTATGGTTCTTGTTTGAGGTGAATTTTAAAATACTATTTCTTTTGTTTATCTTTTTTACCGTACAAATATTTGTAATCAAAAATAATAATATAAAGTGAGTATTCTGTGTTGTCATTCAAATAAATATATTTGAAAATGTAGAAAAAAATCCCAAAAGACTTATAATAAATTTGAATTGGTATTCAATTATTATTTAACAGTATGATTAAAACTGCAATGAGTCGTGGCTATTTTTTATTTTCTCGTGATTAATTGTGATTATTGTTTTAAATCACTTGACAATCCTATTTTGTTAATCAGAGGTCCTCTGTACCTGCAATTCCCATTGGTTTCAGGAACTACATAATATCTAGGAAGAGTAATTTCTAAACGGAATGTTTGAAAATTTCCATGGGTTTCAGCATCGCTTTAAATAACGGATGATTTATTATTATTATAATTATTATTATTACTGTTGTCATGTTTTGGTAATCCCGTAATATCCACATAACATTATTTTTTTCTCTCTAGAATTTACATCTTCATTCTTGGATAAATCATTAAACTAACGTTCATGATTTCAGCCTGCGAGGTTGCTGTGTGTGCTGTGTCTGCTCTCCTTTGCAGTGCAGCCTGGCGCGCCGTATGCATGCTGGTAGATAATCCAGGTCTTAAAAGGCGACTCCCTTTTTATCTTTATATGCCATAGGCCTTTAAAAGTTCAAGGTAACGCCATTGTGTCTTGAGTCTATTTTTATTATACAAAACAGTGCATGGAATTTAATTATTTTTTTCCATCTGCCAACCGTTTTGACTAATTAAACCCTTTGGAGCCAGGGGTCAGGGTTTCCCAATGTAAACTAACCCTTGAGACTCTGCATTAGCAGAAATGTTGAAAAATTATGAAGGTATTTTTGGTTCTGAGGTTTGGTTCTGTTTTCCAGAGTTTGATGGGATTTAGAAGAAACCCAAACTCCACTCCTACATCTCTCTCTCTCTCTCTCTTTCTCTCTCTCTCTCTCTGGGTTCTTTTTAATCCCTCAAATTTTCCAGGCACTAAAATTTCCCATTACAGCCTCCCCCCCCCCAAAAAAAAACCCCCAAATAAACAGAAGGATATAACTCAAACCCACAGAAGTATGGAAATTCGCAGCTAAGGCTCACACTTCCATTATCTTGGCATAAGCGGTGTATGATTGGTAGCATTTTGGTTGGAACGCCTTTGCAACTTGACACTGGAAGATTTTGTTTTTTTATAAATTCTTGTGTGGATTGAAGGCCAGGCTTTGACAATTCTGTAGTGCATTTTAAATGTGATTTTCATTGGTATGTTTTCTTCTACAAATGATTTTGAGACCTTCACTACCCAATTATTTCAATTCCATGCCTCCTTTCCTCAGAGGGTGTGCTGGCCCTTTAAAGCAGGTTATAGGCTCAGCAGTGCTGTGTATAGACAAGTTAAATGTAGCCAAGTCAGCAGGACCTGATGAAATTCATCCCAGAGTACATAAGGAACTAGCTGAAGCAATCTTGGAATGATTCACTATTATCTTTGAGAACTCATGGAGGACGGGTGCGGTCCCAGATGACTAGAGAAGGACAAATATAGGGGAGAATATGCTTATAAAATTTGAAAATGACAACACCCCGGGAGCGCAGGATTAGAATTCGAAATGACCTTGAGAAATTGGAGAATTGGGCTGAAATCAATACAATGAAATTCAATAAAGACAAGTACAAAGTACTACATTTAGGAAGGAAAAATCTAATGCAGACATGCAAAATGGGGAATAACTGGCTAGGCGATAGTACAGCTGAAAAGGATCTGGATGTTTCAGTGAGTCACAAATTAAATATGAGCCAATGGTGTGATGCAGTTGTTAAAAAGCCTAATATAATTGCTGGGGCGCATTAACAGGAGTGGCCTATGTAAGACTCGGTACTGCGAGACCTCAGCTGGAGTAGTCTGTCCAGGTCTTGGTACCACACTTCAATAAAGATGTGGACAAATTGGAGAGATTCCAGAAGAGAGCAACAAAAATGATAAAAGTTTGAGAAAACCTTACCTATGAGAAAAAGTTAATACAACTTGGCATGTTTAATCTCGAGAAGGGGGGACTGATAAATCTTCAAATATGTTAAAGGGTCTTATAAAGAGGAGGGAGATCAATTGTCCTCCATGTCCACTGACGGTAGGACAAGAAGTAATTTGACTAATCTTCAGCAAGGGAGATTTGGGTTAGATATTAGGAAAATCTTTCTAACTACAAGGACAGGTATAGTCTTCCAATGGAAGCTGTGGAATTCCCATCACCGGATATTTTTATTATAGGTTAAACAAACACCTGTCAGGGACACTCTACATATACTTGGTTCTGCCTCAGTGCAGAGGCGGACTACATGACCTCTCAAGATCCCTTCCACCTCTACATTTCTATGATTCTGTGTTCCTGGTCTCAGCCCCAAACAGGGGAATTCCGGGAGTGAAAGGCCTTGCAGCAATGCATGATTTTAAACGATTCAATGATAATATGAAGGTGAATATTACAATAAAATATTCACCTGAGTCAGTCATTTTTATCAGGGATCAGCACCTGTAAGCAATGGATGGGCTATCTGGTTCATTGTGGGTGGTTCTTCTATTGCTGCTGCTAGTTTAGATGGTTCTTCAGTTGGCCTCCTTTGTTGATGATACATCATTAATGATGGGGGGTTTTTTTCTTTGGTCTCTGGGCATTTGGAAGCAGCAATTCTAAATACTTTCCCTACCCCATGTTTTTATTTTGCCACAACACTCTTGTTTTTATGGCATAGCTATAATAATTTAGGACTGTTCCGCTCAAATCAGTGGATCTATCTGAAATTCTACATTGGAAGCAAATGAGAATTTTTAATAGTTCTGGGTCTTAGTTCTGCTGATTTCAATCATACATTTCTCTCTGTTCTGGAAGTCAGGCTCTGTTAATACTACAGAAGGAAAAGCATGTATTATGCATGTACAGCAACTACATTTTAATATGAAGTCTATCTCTTCTTTTAAGTTCTTGTTTTTTAAATAAATATATAATGAATTATTGACAGTACTTAATAATATATTATACAAGGTGCCATAATACCCCAAATAAATGCTTAATTTCTGCTCTCCTGCAACTTCACTAGGATTACATCATGTCAGATTACTGTAAATCTGCTTTAACCCAGTTTGAAAACACTAGTTAGTCAAGGATCTTTACAATCCATAATTTCATTTTTGTGTAATACCTTTACTTTTGCTCTTTCAATGCAGTTTTACTGCCAGTGAAGTTTGGAGAAGGGATAAAGTCCTAACAAGTTGCGCCAGCCACCTGACACCACTTTACCGTGCAATCTGACTTTGACCAGAAGCGTCCAATTGTCAAAAGTAGGATGTAGTTCATCCCCATTCAATCCTAGACCTCTTTGCTGAGACTGGATGGTGTCTTTTTGAGGTATGTACAGAGAATCACACTGAGATAACCAACTGATTTAAGGCTGCTGGGCAACCATGAGCTAGCAGTGATACCTGATATTACTGACCTAGTTCAAGGTTTGAAGGACTCACCTAGAAGTGGAAGGCTCATTAATCCTTAGTTGCTGAGTGAAGCCATTAACACCCTTGCCAATATAAACCCTGCCCTCACCACTGAGACAGTCAACGTGCACTACCATCATGGATATATATATAGTTCAAATTATACAGGTCGTGTAAATGAGTTCACAAAGCATAGCATCACAGAGCAGGAGACTTGACTTACCCATTTGAAAAGACATTCAGAAAGTCCCAAATATTCATCAAAGTCCACTAGTCTAAATGTATGTGCAAACTCCCAAAGCTCAGCGATTGTGTTGAGAATGACAAACGCTGCAGACTGGCAACTCTTAGAAACTGGTTTGCCCTATTACTTTTGCCTTATTGTCTTTTTACTCTGTAATCCCTATTATTAAAAAATGCTTCACCCCCCACCACCCTACAACTTCTTTCCATTTAAATGTAGTTGAAAAACATTTAGGACATTGATTTCTAAAGCATGTAGGACAGATTGTTGACAACATCCTTTGAAAATCAGCAGGAATTGGGATCCTCACTCTCACAGGCATCTTTGAAAAATCCCAGCTTTACTATTAAATTAATTGTTGTTGCTTTTGACTTTCCTTCCTTCGTAAATATCAACTGTGAAACCAGTGTTAAGATAGTCTTCCTGTGGTAGGAAGCACCTTATCTTGTACTTTTGTGCCTCTGTAACATCTGCATGCAGTACTATGAACCTTGCTGTTGGTCTGTATTTAAAAACAAAACAAAACAACTTGATAATATTTTGTTGCAAACAGACCTGGGTAATATCCTGCTTATTGCACAAAACTAACTCATTGTGTTCCCTTAGCATGGAGGACAGGGATGGGAATGAGAAGGCAGAGTTGAGGGAAAGAGACCTCTAGCCTTTAACTGCATCTCTAGAAGATGCTATATCTGATGGTCTATGCTCTTTCAAAAACTCATAGCATTTGCTTCCTGTTATGTAATCTAAGATGGAGATATGCAACATCCTTCCATCACTAAAAATATCTGACAATCAGGTAGTCCTTATTATGAAATAACACATTTGAAAACTCTTTTCATTCATTTTCACTCTGGTGTTTAAAAATCTCTAAATCTTAAGGCATGTAGCATCTTCTACATTAGTGTTTTATTTTTTAATTTTATTCAGTCATGCAAAATTGGTCAGCCTCTGGATCAAGCAGGAATTTGCCCCTTTTGGGGGTGTTTTTTAAAAAATATTTCTGTGTTTTTAAAACAAATGTTTTTCTGTTTTTTTAAAAATATATAGGACTGAGCCAAATCCCACTCAAGTCAATGGACAGACTCATAGGAACTTTATAGGTGTTGAATCGAGCATGTGAATAAGCAGGGAAAGTTGAAGATTTATTTTCCAAATTGTGGCTAGTTTAAGAACACATCTACATGAGAGAAAAATTTTATTCTAGTTCACACAATCTCATTTATCCATTTAGCCAAATCAGGATCCTCTTCTTAAATTCTTATTTAATGGAATGTATATTAATAAATACAAAATTGTGATCCTCCATTTGCATATTTTTCATATTAAATAATGTTCATCTTTGGAAACACTGGGAGACACAAAAGGATATATACTAACACAGAATATAAACTATGACTTGGTTCAAGAACTCCACTGATCTCTAAGCACAGCTATGGATATTTCTGTAATTCCCAGACAAGTGTAAACTAGGAAGGGAGCAAGGGAGATGGCTCGTGTACTGAACAGATCCAGAGGCATTTCACATCTGGCAATCTGAGTTGAACTCAGCCTTAGATCAACAATGACATAAGTTTAGTTGTCTCAGTTTAGTATTTACAAAAACATCTATTCACATCCCAGTACCTCCATGAAATTTGGCATGATTGGCAGCCTCTCCTCCACAAAGACCTCTGCATGCGATAGTGGGAGTTTACTTATGTATTTAAGGTTAAGCATCTGCTTAAGTGCATGATTAAAGTTCAGTGGCAGATTTGTGTGGGAATGGTTTACACAGCTACACCATATCTGAATACAGAAAGTATAACAGGCTTCTCCAAGTAGGATGTCACACACTTAAAAAAAAGCATTAAAAACAATGTTGATTTTTTAAGAAATTGAAATCACCTTGGAGTCTTTCTGATTTTAAATTCTGGAAAGTTAAGACTGGCCGTCTGAAAGTACCTTCTAAAAAGCGGAAGAGCTGCATTCCTTTTGAAAGGCCATGATGCCAAGATTTTTCTGACATCTTTGGTTGAGATGTCCAATATACCATAAGGAACCATTGGATTGTAGTGAAGTAAGAAATAAGTGAGAAGAAATGATTCACTAATATTTTGCTACATTTCTACAGAATTTCTTTCCCTGAATATTTCTGCAAACAACCTTTCATTTGTAAAAACAGATTTGCCTAGTCATAAAATACACTTCTCCTGGGCTGAAGTGCAAGTCATTTCATGACAAAATAAAATGTTTCAGGCAGAAGTTGGAATAGTTTAGTGGCCATCAATTATCAGGTTAAACTGCTTGATGCTGAATTTAAAGTCAGGCAACTTCTCTCCAGTAGATCACATTTCATCCGTAACTATATTGCAGTACCTAAGTTAAATAGCCTAGAATGGTAAATATTGTAGGACGGGCGTGTTTTAAATGTATTGTCCAAAGTATAATGCAATTTCTGGGAGCATCTCACCTATGTAGCATTATGTCTACTATTGTTAAAAAAATTACAGGTGCAAAAAATGCTGAAAAGTTTCTTATCTGTTGAGGAATAAGGAAAAACAGCTAAATCCTCCCCCCCCCCCACAACAAAACCTCTATTCCTTGTCAGATGAAATCGAAGTGAAAAAGACTAGGACTCAATGCAAACATGGGATCAGATCCTCAGCTGGCGTAATTGGGTGTAGCGCCACTGAAGTCAATGGAGCTACATTGATTCACACCAGCTGAGGTGTTTACAATTAACACCGGCTTTAACAAACAGGTGTATGTAATTATCCTAGATATCTGTTAATGGGGAAAAGATAGGCATAGTCTCCGCACGGAATAGTATCCTGAGTGGGGAGGAGGTAAAGAAAAGAACCGGAGCACACAGGATTATGATTTCCCTTCCTTTAGGGAGATTCATTCACAGCTGCCTGGATCACTGGAAAATCATTTGCTGTAGTTCTTAGTCAGTAAAAGCTACAGAGATGAAGACAATGGTGTAGGCTGCCTGAAGCCACAGTCAGCAGTCGTTAGGGGTTCAAGACCACCCTCTGTCTGAGTGTCACCTTTTATAGAGGTCACACAGTCTGCGGTGCTAATTTAAAATGAGCATCTCTGCATCATAGCTACCAGTGGTAGTGGGCTGTCAGTGGACAAGGCTTTCTACTCAGAGGGTTCGACACTACCTGTTTTGGGCCAAATCCCTTCTGCAGTGTAATGCCCCCATGCAGGGGATGTGTGTGCAGGTGAGAGAAGGGGACAGAATCCTTCCCCTGGGGCCCTGGAGCAGCAGCAGCTACTTTGAAGCATCTGGTCAGGATTTTCAGAGATCAGCCCATCTTTATAATCCTTTGCTACAGTGATTAGCAACAATATTTTTCCTACCACTGCTTGCATCCGACGAAGTGGGTATTAGCCCACGAAAGTTTATGCTTCAACACTTTAGTTAGTCTTTAAGGTGCCACAGGACTCTTTGTTACTTCTGCTATTCCAGACTAACACGGCTATCTCTCTGATTCTATTTTTCCTACCGAGACCTTAGTGTCTTGCTAAGACTGGTAAAGGCACACTTCACCTACCCTCACATATCCACTCCACCTGTCTCCCCGAAGAAAGCCTGTAAATCATTTTAAAAAAAATATTTTCCACAAACTCTTTTCCAGTTCGTAAAGTGCCATGTTGCCTCTCCAGAACGAGAGAGCAATTAACACAGCTGACGGCAGGGCCACTGATAATACACGTGGCAGGAGGACAGTTTTCTATGGCAAATGGACGTTTTTACTCAAGCACTAGGCTCTCCCCACCCCACCAAATACACACACACATTCTCATCACCACCACCACAACCCCTCAGACTAACATTTTTGAAGGTTTGGTGAGACAAGTGCAATCTGAGCAGCCGGTGGTGGCTGAGTTGAGCATTGATACACCCTATCTAGGGGGCTCTGAACACGATGGGCCAAATTCAGGAGTGAGTCCCCTGAAATGGAGTTACACTGATGTAAATTTGGTTTAAGTGAGATGAGAATCGGGTCCAATATGGTGTTTAGTTTACCATCTGGATGAGTCATTTTCTAGTAGCAATGGAGCTATGCTAATTTACACCTGCTGAGAATTCGTATATAAGGCCCCAGCCTTGCTCACATTGAAGTAAATGGCAAAGCTGTGCCCAGGTTCAGGTCCATAAAACCTAATTCTCCTCTCACTTACTCTGTGTTTTACACCAGCATGACTCCCTTGGTGTCAAATGAACCATTTCTGATTCACGCAAGTGTAAACTGGAGGCAAAGCAGGCTCATTAGTTTTAGTCTCACTTTCTGTTTTCTCAAACCTTTCCCAGCAGAAATCTATTTGAAAAGGTTTGGCCAAGGAACTGCTTTGGGTATCTTGTGTTTATACTGTAGTCAAACAAAAACTAAGCAAGACAAGACACACTTTATCAGATGGCTAACTACAAAAAGGTTAATAGTTTACATGCGTTAATGCTATCTCTGGGTTTCCACATGATGGAACAGAGAATCAGACATTTGGGTTTGGTATCTTCCCCCCTTAATATTCTGTCATCCATTTGGATGTTTTGTTATGTTCAGTGACCATCTGTTTTTTTCATCAGAACAAAGTGGAACAGGTCATGCAGCCATGTTAAAAAAATCAACATGCAAATATTCCCTAGAGAAAGTAGAAAGAGGTCACTGTACTTTATCAAGCTGCAGAAATCAGCCCAAACAATGTCTTGAAAAATCTTGTTCAGACGACAAAAAGGGTAGCGGGGGAAGATCTATGGAAAGAATACATTAGGAAACTTGGAACACTGGCAATTTAAAGATGTCAAGGTTAATTTCCAGAATTATAAATGATAGAAATCAAGGCAAATGTGAATTTGCTTTGAAAGAGAGTCAGTCACCAATTCCTGGTCTTGCTTCAGCTGCGGAATTTGTGCTCTCCCTTCTGTATGATTTTTATGTTATTTATGGACTACGGGCCACATTGCATTACATTTTATTAATATCATTAGCCTTAAGGTAACTTGGCCCATTTCATTTCTTTGTCCCCAGGCAATGTCAGTGAATGAATAGATCAGCCACAATGAGACCAGTAAAACAGGGATCTTGTGGATATGCAGTACATACGCTGTACTCAGCATGTAGGGGCTGCTTCTGCAAATCTTTTCTCCTTCGAATAGTCACTTTGAGCCTGATCTTCTGTGAATGTAAATCAGGGGAGAAGGTGATAGAGCTAAATCGATTGACATAAGAACATAAGAACAGCTACACTGGGTCAGACCAATGGTCCAGCTAGCCTGGTATCCTGACATTGGCTGGTGCCAGGTGCCCCAGAGGGAATGAACAGAACAGGTAATCATCGAATGACTCATCTCCTGTTGTCCACTCCCAGCTTCTGGCAAACAGAGGCTTGGGACATTCAGAGCATGGAGGACCCACCCAGACCACTGAAACCAATGGGACTTCTTGATTGATTTATGACTGCACATGTGAGTAAGGATTTGAAGGCTAAGGTAGAAGACACCTAAGTGGGAAATCATCTTAGTTGGGATGACTCTCAGGGAGCCAGCTAAATAGCCTGTGATACTAAACAGCCTTGACTAGTTCTTAATAGAGACAATAACTCTGGTTAATGGGGATATCTTCAGGTGACATAATGTTGTACAGAGCTTTTAGTGTTTCAGTCTGATGCTGGCCTGTTTGTTTGCTCTTCTAACAAAAACATTTGGTGCCTTCCATGCTGCGATATCTTCAAAAAGTGTATTTAAAGGATCACTCGCACCTCTTTGTTTGCTCCTTCCATAGCGTTTACATATGCTGGGTTGCCTTGCAAAGAGTCTCATGGTTATCCTTGGTATTGGCTCAGGGAAACCAAAAGTCTATGTCTCTACATCTGTGCAGAAAATGTCTAATCCATCCAGTGATTCAACAGATGAACTATCTTGAAAAATCCAGCATGGAAACCATTGTGGATCAGGACATTCTACCTTTGCAGAGGCAACACTTTTAGGGATCTTTTGTGGCATTTACTTCTAGGCTGCAGTTGAAGTTGGGTGCAGCACCCACAAAACTTTGTAGAAGTAACATACACCAAAGCAGGACTACATACTAGCTAGACCGTTCCTGACAGGTGTTTCTCTGGCCTGTTCTTAAAAGCCTACAATAATAGAGATTCCCCAACCTCCTTAGGCAATTTGTTCCAGCACTTAACTACCCTGACAGGAAGTTTTTCCTAATGTCCAGCCTAAACCTCTCTTGCTGCAATTTAAGCCCATTACGTCCAGTCCTATTCTCAGAGGTTAACAAGAACAATATTTCACCCTCCTGCTTGTAACAACCTTTTATGTACTTGAAAGCTGTTACTATCTCCCCTCTCAGTCTTCTCTAATCCAGACTAAACAAACCCAATTTTTTCAATCTTCCCTCATAGGTCATGTTTTCTAGAACTTTAATAATTTTTGTTTCCCTAATCTGGTCTTTCTCCAAATTGTCCACATCTTTCCTGAAATGTGGCACCCAGAACTGAAAACAATACTGCAGCTGAGGCCTTATCAGCACAGAGGAAAGCATAAGAATTACTTCTTGTGTCTTGCTTACAACACTCCTGGTAATACATCCCAGACTGATGTTCAATTTTTTTGCAGCCTTGTTACACTGTTGACTGATATGTAGCTTATGATCCACTATAATGCCCAAATCCCTTTCCGCAGTATTCCTTCCCAGCAATCATTTCCCATTTTGTGTGTGTGCAATTGATTATTCTTTTCTAAGTGGAATACAGTAAAACCTCGATTTAACAGACCTCGATTTAACGGACTTCAGATGCAATGGACAAAATTTCTGAGCAAGTCTGATGCATCCCAAATCCATTTCTCGCGGGCTGGCTGCCGGCTCCCGGCTGCCACCCGGGTCACGGCAGCGGGCGGGCTGGCTGACAGCTCCTGGCTGCCACCCGGGTCCCGGCAGCGGGTGGGCTGCAGAGCTGCCGCCCCGACCCTGTGGCGGTTGGGCTGCTGCTCCGACAGCTCGGGTTTTTTTATTATTATTAAGTAACAGACTTTTTCATTTAACGGACACCCCCTCGCCCGAATTAGTCCGTTAAATGGAGGTTTCACTGTAGTTTGCATTTATCCTTATACATGAGCTTCATCTATCAAATGCCAACTTTTGGCTGGATTCTTGAAAAATTTGGCTCTTTCCACTAACTGATATGTAATTCAGAAATGGAAGCTATCATGTGCTGCTTTCTGATCCTCTGAAAACATTAAATCATGAAAATATCTGATTTATTTCATCTCTCCCCCCCCCCCCTTCTGTAATCTTGCCAGAGTGGTCATGACCACAATAAGTGAACTGAAGTGACTGGTATTTGTCTCATATATAAAATGTGTTTACTTAGGGACCTCATTTATGAAAATAATAATGCAAGAGAGTTTTTGGCCAGAATGAAGTTTATAAAGAAGTAACATTTAATCATTAGCGACTGAAGCTGCACTCAGGCTGAACGGTGGTGTTCAAATTGACTTCTTGAATCAATTTATTCTATTTCTGGTATTAAGCTTCAACCTGGCACGGTCCTATGGTTGTCCATAATTCAGAGGATAATACTATGTCAGTGTACTCTTAACTGCTGTTCTTAGCATTCTGAATTGGATTTATTAAAAGTTACCAGCATTTTTTAAAAAAGTTTTTTGTTCTCTCTTAACTTGTGTAGGCAATGGTGTATTTTTGAGGAAAGACATAGGAGCATAAAAATTGCCCTCCTGGATCAGACCAGAGGCACATCTAGTGAAATAATATCCTGTCTTTTCTTAATACCAGATGCTTCAGTGGAAGATACACAGAGCCTTGCACAGATACCAAATTTGTATCTGCATCCAATCTGCAAAAATGGTCCACAGATCTAAAGCAGATATCTGCAGATTTGCAGAGCTCCTAAGATGCATGGGATGCTGAATTGGACAGCCCACAGATGAAAGTTCTTCTTAGGCCCTATCATTTAGACTTTTTTTCTGCAAGATGCAGCTATGGCCCCAATTTAGCAAAATATTTAAACACATGTTTAACTTGAAGCACATGTGGTCCCATTGACTCCTGCTTGCAGGATTGTGCTGTTAGTGGTTGGTTTGTGCCCTCAACCATGAGCATTTTATCTTCTTCCCGAATAGAAAATTGATCATCAGAAGCTTCAAAAAAGGATTAGAAAATGTATGAATAATGAGAAATTATCATGTGTCTTATGTAATATAACTGTGGTCGTCACATTATCCATGTAACAATTATTCCTTTTTTGAATCCTACATGTCTCCATAAAATCTTGTGGCAATGAGTTCCACAAGTTAATTCTCCATTCTTTTTTTAAAGAGTACCTTTTAATAATCCTAAATTTGCTGCCTTTGAATATGCCTCATCAGACATGACTTTATTACAGTATATTGGGACGGCCATGCTGTTATTAGAGATCGGTGTGAGTCAAGTTTTTATGCATCTGCTGGAACAGGAAGTGGTGGTGGTGATCAGGAGGCACACTGATCCCTTTGAGTTAGTCCCAAACCACTGCCCCTGCATGGGCTTTTGGGGACTATGCTCTTGGCATTGTTGTCTTTGGTATTTGGAGGGTATTTTTCGTTTGCTAAAGGGATATTATTTATTTTGCCTATTCATAGGTCAGGTAAGGCCATGTGTTGCCGCAAGTGACTGTTTTCTTAACATAAGCACTGGTTTGATCTAAGTACTAATGCTCAGTTCTTCTTTCACCTCCAAAAACCTTTCCTTGTTCATCTTTTGGAAAATGATAACATCAGCGAGGTCACTCCAGAATTAGATGTTAAGCAAAATGGCCCTTGCCAATATTTCCCAATCAGACCATTAAGTTATGAATACATCTAAAAGTTTATATTATATAAATTCGTTTATTGATAAAGATATAAATAAGCAAAGTCTAAAACTCTCATCAATTTGGGTCCTTTTCTCAGCTGGAGATCTTAAAAATAGATAAACCACACTTCTAAAATTGTAGTAGAAAGAGAAAAACTTGATGTGTTTTTAAGATACTTAGAAAAGAGAAGTACACAAGGAGCTGGCAATTTCTTAGCAAGAAAAATGCCTTTGAAAACCTTTCTGTATTCCAGGTATCTTCCTCAAAACCACATCTAACATGGGTCTAATCTCCGTGCTCAATAACATCATTATTAAACAGTCATACATCACATACAACATGTTTATCATTTTAACATTACTGCTCAGGATCAGGTTTAAATTATGGTCTGTAAAACCACTGTAGATCCTGTTCCTTTTATTTATTTAAGATCTATTAGCTTTCTATAAAATGAATATTTAATACCATGTGAGAAGATTAATTGCAAGTATTCTTTGGCTGTTTTTAACCTTTTATGGACATTTCTCTGCCTGAAGCAAAAAATGGTATAATTAAGGAGCATACATTTTTAGTGAACAGGATAAGCAGCAATATGAAAGGAATGAGATTTTTACATTTCTGACACGCTATTTGATGTGTTACTAGACAAGAGGTTTTTTTAACCAGTGACAGCCAAAATGCTGTTCAAAGTTTTCATACACCTTCTTTCTGTACACAAGGCATTTTATCATGTTTTCTGTGAGTAGGATGGGTAAATTCTAGCAGTCGATCCCCATGCTCCTAGAAGCAGTACAAGGTGAAGGGCAAGATGGCTCAGGGAGACTGAGGAAAAAAGCAAGGCCATGTATCTACTCAAACAGGAGCAGCGCACACTCTGCCTCTATTTTATATGCTACAGCTATAAATTCATATATTCTAGAAGTGACCACTGTGATCTTCTAGTCCAATCTCCTATATTACAGAGGGCATATGTGCAGTTGCTCACTGACCTAAGTAGATTGTGAGCTCCCCAGGGCAGGGGGAGCCCTGCGTTCTGTGTTGGTCCAGAATATAGCACAAGATTTTTATAAGTGGCATCTGGTGCTTCACTTATTGGGTGCCCAACATGAGGTCACATAAAGGGACCTGTTTTTTAAAAAGCTCTGAGCACCCATCTTTGAAAAACAGGCCCTTTTCAAAGTTTTTCCACTTGTATATCCCCAAATAATTATTCGCTATTGTTGCACAAATCTGTTCTTGCCTTGGAGGCCTCTCCCAATTACCTTCCAAGAACAGGCAAAAGACTCAAGGTAACCTGAACAAAAAAGGGTTTATTTGTGCACAAATAGGGGATTAGGGGAATAGAAATCCAAAGCCTGAAAGCCCACGAACACAGGGAGTGCAAAACATATATACAAAGTACGAATATGTAAGCAACCAATCACATCAAAGAGAGTCACAGCTACATACAGCCAATAATCATATGCCACATAAATGCTTGTACACAGATTCAAACAGCACCATGGCTATCAGCCGTTAGTTCCCGCTCTTTCTGTTACACAAGCATAATAGACATTGTTGCAAAGTATGACATGAGCTGCCAGGCCTACCTGCAAACTCAGTCTCTGATTATGGCTACATGCTCACCCAGCTGACAGACTCCATTTTAAAACAAAACTCCATCTTGTATTACACAGATTACATAACCATTAACTCAACAGTTGCCGCAAGGATAACGCATCTTATACACTATACAGTTAAACTCCTGTTAAACTCCTATTTCTATAACAGTTAACTAGAAACAGGCAGCAAACATTACAGAGCAAGTAATCACCAAATACCATTTTTACATTTGTACCACACTATTGAAAACCCTGATCATATATCATCCATTAAAACAAAACAAAACAAAAACAACCACACATGACTTTCTGAAGAAGGTCCCAAGATCATCCAGGTCTTGGCAAATGAGGTCCTGTCAAACATTTACGAACAAGTGTTCTTAAAATTGAATTGCTTGTTTAGTGGTGAGAGCCATTATTTCCTTATCTTTTGTTGTTCCTTTCTTTCTTTACTAAGATATTGCTTTCCTGTGTACTATTAAATTCCTCATCCTGTTAGGAAAAGAAAAAGAAGAGGAATATTGTCCTAAGCTGCTAGGACATATTGTCACTGTGTTTTCCTATTAATTTTTTGCTGATTCCTGCATACTTATCATGTGCTTTAATGTTCTGTTACACTTTCCAGAAGCAGCGTGTCTCTGGTGCTTTGTCTCTGAAGCTTTAACAGTTGCTGTAAGTTTCTTCGCTGCCATTGTCTTTGTCACGTAAAATAGCCTCATTAGGATCACAAGAACAACCGGGTCGGCTATTTTAATAGAATGATATTTTCCATGGTAGCAAAAGGTTGTGATATCAACCTCCGCTATGACCCCCAAAACAAAATCACTTCCATTCACATTATTAACTTCTGCCTGTGGGAAACAGCCAGAGTCTGAGTATCCTTTTATCCTCCATGCTGTATTTCTTTATTTGTGTTTGCCTGGTTCCTGTTGTAATGCATCTAACCTATACACAAACAGCCTCCTCTGTGTTCATTCCCCAGCATTCTCCAAATATTCACATTCTTAAAATACCATCTCCTTCCTTATTTTCTCAATTCCTTATTTGTTTACTCTCAAAAGCTGCTTTGTCACTGCCCACACTGAGCTGGGGAAAATGTATAGTCTCGTCCTCCTTTATTTTAGATGTATTTAGAATGTTAATGTCTTTGTTGTCAGCCACTAGAAAGCTTTATTGAAGACAAATCTACATGCCAGTGAGATTGTATAGAATGAATGCTCCCTAAGTATGTAATATTCTTCAAATTAATTGGATTCCATGGGTATATTCTCCTCACAATGTAAAGGGATTTTAAACATAACTCCCATTAATGTTAATGGGAGTTACCCATTTAAATCCCAGCATATCTAGATGGGAATATTACCCCTATGTATTTAAAATAGGATGTCTTTAAACCAAGCCTGGTCCACCTTCCTGTGAACTATTACAAATAATGACTACAGTTTTCTCCCATGGATTGAAAAATAACAAGTGCTACCAAGCCATCACTTTAAAGCACTTCCACACCACTAACTCTAATGATACCAGCCTCAAAACCCCCACTGAAACGCATAAGTAAAAAGTCATTATTAGGACTTTTGCTGTTCTTCATTACAAAACAGAGTGCGAGTGCGGCTCTTGAGATCATCTGGAAAGAGAAGTGAAATGGACATGAAACAACATTCCCTTTAGTTGTTTTCATCTTTCCCAGTTGCACTCACAGCATTGCCATGGGATTTGAAATTAGATGTATAACCACAGCATCTCTGCATCTGTGAGATTCTTAGTACAATCTCAGCATGGATTGTTGTTTAATATTAATATTATTATTCATAAGCCAAAGAAAGAACTTTGGTTGCACTTATATTTCCCGTTAGGAAATAAAAATAATCTTACTATAGCTCTATGACCAGGATGGACTTATTAAAAAAAACAAAAGTACAAGCAGCAGCAGGTATAACTAATTTGAAATTTTAAAAAGTCAAACATACCCCCGCCTCACATCTCTGTCATAAAACAGAGACAAAATAATTTACTGCAGACCATAAATAAATAACCACAGTAATTGCACTATGACACAATTAGGGAAAGTTTAAATGATTTTCCACCAGACTCTTTAAATTGAGTAGTTAACATCTATACATTCATCAGTTAACTAGTCACTTGTAGTGTAGCCATTAAGGGAAATAATTCTACACTGAGCGATACTGTACAAGGAGCCTGAAAACCAGCACATTTGTACTTTGGCCGTAGCAAACACAGCTATAGAGCTATTTTCGGTGACTCGGGTTTCAAAGGTCAGACAAAAAACATGGTTACAATATCTAGACCCAATCCTGCTAGGTGCCTAGAATCTTGGTTTCCCATTGATATAGATTCATGTTTTTTTAAGGCCTGAAGGGGCTATTATGATCATCTAGTCTGACCTCCTGCATAACATAGGCCAAAAAACCTCACTCGGTAATTCCTGCATCAAGCCAAAATTTCTCTTTGTGCCGTAGTAGATCTTTTAGATAGAAATCCAGTCTTCACTTAAAGACTGCAACTGAGGGAAAATCCCCCATGTCCCTAGGTAGTACATCAGTAAGGGGTTGAGGATATTCAGCATATTGTCTGACCAGGCTGTCTGTGTAATCCAAAATATGATCTATATCCAGGGTGTACGAAGTTGGCAGGCAGGTGACTGCAGATTTCCAAGCCACTTTTATGCACAAACCTGTCAGACAGCTAGCCAAAGGCAGAATGAATCTGGGCTCCAGGTTTTGGCGACCTGGAGGGCAGTGAAACCATTAGCTACTTGCGCACTTCCTTCCTATTTAGTTACAAAATGGCTACTGATAGGCTGGAGAGAAGAATACAGCCAGATCCTTAGCTGGTATAAATCAGCATAGCTCTATCTCATTATTAGCTTTTATGCATGAAATAGTACCACACATGATTCACTGACATCAGCACGGTCTCCAAAGATTTTCTGTTAGCGCATGTGTCATACAATGGACCTATTTTTGATCATCTTACACAAATATGCATGTGCTGATATTCACGCCTGAATCACCAGGTTCACAGTCCGATTGTGCTTCCTCCCCACCCCCAAGAACAATTTGTTTTTACAAAACTTTTTTAAAAAATCCTTGCAACCAGCTTATCTTGCCTGATGATCATTCAGATTGGCCAGGCTGGTTGTGACAACTGGTCAAACTCCTTCATGCCTTTAAGAAGCTCCCAGATTCTCTCTGTGGATGTGATGTCAGAAGCCACTGCCACCTAAGCAATCTGAGCTGAATACTTTTCATTGCGCTGCCTCCTCCTTCTGTGGTTGGCTGTGGTGAACTTGGTTTGTTTTCACACTTTGGAACTAGAAGGCTTACAGCACTGGCTAATAAAGAAGGCACAGGTTTGTGCAAGCTTTTCCCATGAGCTCACTTCCTTCCTTAATTGTAATCCCCTGCTATTCGATCCCTAGATGTCTACAGGTCATTGTGTGAGTGAGGTGACTATGAGACAGCAAAGTGTTTGGCGGCCGTCTCCTTTCATTGGTGCCTTCATATGAGATTCCTGCTGTCAGAGGCTAATATATTACACTAAAACACTCGAAGGGTTTGATGGTGTTGGACAGGGGGAACATGCCCGCTGGGCCACCTCTGAGAATGGTGCAGGGTGCCCCCTGCTCTGAATCCAGACAGCGTTGCTCCTGCTTATTCTCCCTGTTTCCCTTTGGGTGACACAGCCCCAGGGATTCGAGGAGGGAGTAGTTCCTGAGCATGGGAGATACAAGTGCTGTGATTGTGCCCAGATCCCGTGTGGAAGGCATAAGGGGTGGAGGGGGAGGAGTAGCATGTAAACATATTGGCCTAAATTCTTTGGGACAAGCTCATTTATTCCCCTGGCTTTGCACAGATGTAACTAAAAGCAGAATTGGTCCCATAGGTTTTTAAATGTCAACCATGGACCTCTGAATATGGAAGTAGCTGTCTGGGAAGGCGTGATTACATTGTGTCACCCACAGCTTGAATGCTTGTGTGTGTGTGTCTGATGTCACAACTCTCAGGTGTCACACTGCCGCCATCATTCTGATGTAGGAGAACACTGAGCACGAGACAGCTTCATTTAATCAAATCCTGCCACCAACATGAGTGGGAGTCCATGGGATGGATGCCTGTGTCTGTATAACGACATGGCAATTTTTTGTTGCTTAATTGGGTGCATCGCACATTCCCATGAACTCAGGAAAAATTACATCAGAAAATCCTGAAACTCCCACATCATTTGCTCTACAGTGAATGGACCTCGTTGTATGTATAAAGCAAATGCTAATGCGAACATAGGCCAAGGCCGAGGACTGCTGCACACTATTTTTTTGGCGTGCCTCTTTAATACTTTCTTCAGACTTTCAAAATCCCTCAGCTAATATTGCTGGAAAAGCTATTTGCAGGGAAATGTTGACAGTCACACCGAAGGATGCCTCCTCTTTATTCCTTTTAATCTGCCTTTGTTCGGATGCTTTCCAGTGTATTACAGCTCCCATCGCTAGACATTATATTTGGGAAAACTGCTTGCTCGTTTGAAAAAAAAAGAAAAAAAAGAAGCACTTGTAAGCCTAGGGTGAACTTAATTAACATCGCTGGAGGGACAGCAATAAGGTACTTAACAGGGCTATACTGAGCCTTGCAAAACATGAACAAGTCAAAATATTATTGACGTATTCAATTATTTGCAGTTGTGGGGGTTTCAGTTTCTCTGATGCCTTCTGAAAATAATAAAGCACTTAAAAGTTCCGCTTTCACTTGGCTAACCTAGCGGTCTAGCAATAGCACAGTGTGTTACCCTGGGAGGGAGCGGAGCTGAAGCCAGCATAGGGTTAGGAGTGCTGAGAAAGCAGTACACAGAGTCCCGGGGGCGGGGGGGGGGGGAGCTCACATTCATGTCTAGGGGCTCTTCCTGCCTGCCCCGTGTTTTTTATTTATTTTATTATTATTAACATGTGTAAGGCGCCAATCCCCATGGTAACAAGTAGGTGCCCATAATTCCTTTGCATTTATGGAGCGCTTTCCACCACACACTAATTACATTAACCTCATACTTCCCCACTGGGTATTAGGTCCTGTTATCTAGGGATATTTTCACAGGTGGGAAGACTGAGGTACAGAAGGTCAGAATGTCTGTGGCAGTTTAGGTCTCCTGACTCCCAGTCCTGTGTCTTAATGACAACACCAGCCTTTCTCCTTTTCCCCAAGACTTCCTGTCAGTTCCTTTCACGATGAACAAAATTAAACCAACCCCTGCAGATTCTATCTGTCTCTCTACTTCAGTGGTCCTTGCTGCCTCCCTTCATGTTTGCCGGCTCTTTGAGAACGTAACCTCAGTTTCACACAAACCAAACCTTGAACCCACAGCTTTGTTCAAGAGACTTCAAGGTTCGATGCAACTATTTTTCACGGCTCTTTGCCAGAAAGAGTTGCAACTGGCCCTGCTCACCGAGAGGGATAGTCACCATAACCTTGGGACTGTAGGGTTAGAAACAAGAGGGCATGAAGAGATGCTCAAGAGCTTGAGGTGAGCCCGAAGGATCCTGCTGCTGGAGGAAAACAAGCTGAGTTGCGTCCCTGTCAGTCTTAGAGGGTTAGCCTCCCTTCCGCGCAAGTGTTTTATTGAGTGTCATAGGCATTCATCGAAGGAAAAATATCCTTTGTCACTGACGCTCACCACTCATCCCACAGGTTGGCTTTGCACACCCAGCAGCAAAATGCCATGCACAGCAAGATCATGAGGCAGCAATCTCATTCCTACAGTTTGCCTTACTTTTCAGAAGCACACAGGGCTCTGTTGTGGCAAGACGCTGCAATTTCCCACTGGCTCAAGAGTGTCATTTTCAATCCCGTGTTACTTCTCGTTTTAGGATCATCTTAGCTTGAAGGCCACACGGAAGCTTACACAACGATGAGCTACCTATCGGCTAAATGGCAGGAAGCCTGCAAGCTAAGTGGTTGTGTGAAAGGAGAGGAATAGTTTATTGCAGTTCCACTGTGCACGTCACTAGAAGAATTATGGTCAAATTTCCTATATATCCATAACAACTGTGTGGCTAATAAAATTGACAGAGATTGTCATAATCAGGCTGTGCTCTCCAGTGGAAAAATTATATCTGAGCATTTGGAATTCTCATGCACAAGCACTTACTGAGGGAGTACGCTGCAAAGATTAAGCTGTTTCTGTGTTGCAATGGATACCCTTACTGAAATACAAAACCTGCTTCTGCACTGCAACAAAGGTTTCAGAAAACTAATGCTATTAAATGGAGCACATGTATTATCCAAATAATTCTACATTTGTGCATGAGTAAACATGCGCACACATATATTTACATGCACAAAATTTCACAACTGCAAAATCTGTTGGAAATGTCTAAAGTGAAATTGTCTAGAACTGCATTAGGAGCTAAATTATGCCAGGAACAATTAATAGATGGATAGCAAAAGAGGCACAGTCCTGATCCCTTTGGCATGGCTAGTGCCCTGAACTGCAGCCACTGAAGTTGTTCTTGTAAATGCCCGCTTAGTACCAAGTATGCACCAAGGAACCAACTACTGTGCATGCTTCAGTGGAAATGCGAAGCAATGCAACTTCTTCACAGAAAGTCAGACTGTATCAGCTTGCAGACTTTTGTTGTGTTTAATCACTGCACATTTTCTGAGATGTACCATTGTGTTAAAGAGTTGGTAATAGCTATGCTGGGTATCCATATAAATTATATTCAACTATTAAAACATCTTAGTTTCCCTAAAAACAAACGGACAAGTAATATTGTAATGGCAAATAATGATCTCATGCATTTTATAAGCAGATACAGTAACAGTTTCACATGTAATTAATTGCAGAATAATACTCAAGAGAGGTATTTATAAATTCCATGCTTCTTGACCTCCACTAGAACTGCTTTTCACTGATTATGAATATAAACAAAATGGTTCTTTAGGTCAATTTAAAATATTAATCCTGTGGGCCAGATTTTCAAAGATACAAAATGCAAATCCCTCAAGCATCTTTCCTGTGTGAACATAAAGAGTGATTGAACAAAACTTATTTGCAAATTGAGTTCCCTCATATATGCAGACACCTTCTCTTTGCAATATAGGGACACTTAGCTTGCCTGCTGCTGCACTTCAATAATCAAGACTTGAAAACCTTTAGTTTTGTCTGATTACACCAGTCCCATCTCACCCACTTTTATGGGACTTCTAGCATTTCTACCTATAAAGCTGTCTCTAATATCAACATCGTACATGTCTCAGAGTGAATCCAACCAAAATAATCTCTTCTGTACCTCCACTGTCTTCAGTAGAATCATAGCATGAATACAGCCACTCCTGTATTTCTCCCCTCCTACTTTACCAATAGCCATGCTTGGGACTTGACCCAAAGCCCACTGTAGTCAATGCAAAGACTACCATCGATTTCAATGAGTGTTGGATCAAACCCATGTTGCTGTGAGATGAAAGGACCATACTTCCATTTAAGAGTACCCTCCCCTGCCACTCCCTATGCATTCCAAAACTTAGAAACTCATTTCAACATGGCCATTACTGGGTAAAGAAAATAATTACAGATAACAAAATGTCATATTTTACACATACTCCCTGCAATCCACACTTCTTAGACCAAAACGCTGCAGGATGTAACCAGCCCTTTCCTCCTTCATAAAAATAATATTTCACAATGGAATTGTGTGATGACAAAAAAAAATGATGCTGGAAAAGCATTGCTACCCATAGAGACATAAGGAATTGCCACAGGCCACAGCATGGAATCCCACACAAGATTAACTAGCCATCATGTCTCTTTCCAAGGCTACATTCTTCTGCAGTGAGCTACAGCATAAATAAGAGTTTTTACAGAAACAGACAGGGAACTGGACAAACTAAGGAACCATGTCATTTGTCAAGAAATGTTTGGCTTACAATTTTTTAAAATATTTCTTTTTGTTGCTATTATTTAAACTGCTAATCAACATCAAAAACCTATTTTATCTCAGGGATAAGAGTAAAATATTTGGTTATTATTTAAATGGGCATAAAAATTAAAATTGTATCATGCAAACCTCCCCAGAACAAGGATGTTCTGAGTTAAAGTTGCAGCATTAGCATTGGGCAGCACTAGCATTGGGCAATCCTTTCTGCATAGAGGTTCTATTGCAGATAGAAAGTGGTTTTGGATCTGCTAATGAAGAGCTCTAGATGAGAGCTAAGTATTACTGTTCATAGTAGTTACTATTATAGTAGCAAATTGTGATGATGTTTTTTGCAAATATTTGTTTTAATTTGAAAACAAATTTCTGTAAATATGAATTGGAGGTTCTATTGCATAAATACTTACAAAAAGCAAATGTTATACTCACATGTGCACCAAGGAGAGATTCACTTTGTGAAGAAGCCCATACAAAGCCCCTCCCTTGTTTTGATAACCCTTCAAAATAGGGTTTGAATAGGACTTATTGATTCGTATTGATTTGTGCAGGCTTTTTGTGTAGAGTAAATTTCACTCGGGGTGTGGGATGTAGAAAAGTTTGTAAATCATTTGGAATAGAAGTAAAGCTGAGCCTTTCATTGTGTGCTTAGGAACACACAGACAAAATTCATCATAAAGTAAGGGTTGTGAAGTATTTGTTCACCTCCAATGTGTCACTTATTATGGGAAATGTTCCATCTCTATGGGGATAGACCTTTTAGTAGTCTTTAGTTCAGGATTGCGTGTGGATGAGCATAACTGTTTTGGTCAGACATGTTTGTATTTTATAAGTAAATAATTGTGCAGAGTCAGAGAAACTTAAGAGAGACTCATCTTCCATTGGAATACGCAGCTTTGTCTAAATCAAAACACTTTATAAGAAGAGGGTGGGAGAGGGACCTCACCAAAAAAGTGAGAATGTTCTTTATATTTTTTACCAACATTCTAGATGACAAAGAAGATTCTATGGAAACAGTGAAATTCAAAAATTGTTAACCAGCTTTAACCCCAGTTAGTTCCCGCCCCCCCACCTAATCCTGCATGTAAGTTAATAATACCCAGAGTGAGACTGGCCCCAAATTATAGCTGACTATGGCTAACGTCTGAAATTGTCTTTTGTTGCTCTTTTTCCAGTGGTTTGGATAAACAGTTGTACAGTTGCTCATAACCCATTTCATCTTCAAATACAAGCATGCTTTTTACTCAGATCTTCATAACACAGTTAGATTTACACTCAGGCCGCTCTGGAAATAAGTCTGCTCATTTAGATGAGTTCTCATTTAAAATGACTTAGCCCAGTAATTAATCATTCCCCTGCCTTTATATATTTGTGGGTACTTGAAAGATGTTTGATTAGTTATCAATGATTACAATTCCCAACTCCTTGCAAAGGAAATAATAAAATAAACCCTGTCAGGTCTTCACAGAAAAAAAGGGCTTATGGAAGGGATTGCTGAGGCTAGATCTGGGCTGAATGTAATAGGGGCTCAATTTTTTGACTGCATTTAATGAGGACCAAGTAATGAAGTGTCTTATCATCTAGGAGCTCCTAAAAGGAATACGGAGTCCATTTTCAAACCATACTGTGCGAGGACCCAGCAATGACATGAACAAAACAATGATGATGTTTAGGTTTCTCCCATTACTTCAGCAGATATTAGCCATGGCATAGGGTTGGAGACTACAATTTTTCTGCTTTCATTAGCATAGGTGTAGTAGCAAGAGACCCCTCCTTCCCCCTGTGGGATAGTCAGCCTGTTCATGCTCAATCTTTTGTGGTAGTTGAAGATTCATTTACCGATCTGCAGTTTCTAGTGCCGCTAAATTATCTGCAGGAACCCTGAGATTCAGATCTGACAGCATTTATCTAATCCCAAAGGTCTCAGCCTTTATGGAGCTACAGAAGGGGAAGGGATTCTGTCAGTTATGTGGGAGGTCACACATTTAATGCTGCCTATCTTTTTTTATCTATATTATGGTCCCAGTGTACGCCAGAGTTACACATACACATGCTGTTTAACCTGTCCCTATTATTACAATGACCTTAACCAGCTAGGCAGTTCAGAGAGTAGGTACTAAACAGAGCATGAGATGAATTTAATGGATTACTAGGGAGTATGTTATTGCAAGGAAAAGCACCTGTGGAGCAACATATTTACCTCAGTTCCACTGAATGAGCATGTTGAAAGTGAATTGGCATAGCCTTCTGCTTTATGAAAGGAAGTATTTTGTCATTCTTCATGCTTTCATTAAGAGGATTTAAGGCAGAGGATGCTGAAATGGCTTAGGATTGGCACAAAAAATATGTAGATTAATAGTGCAGCTTGAAAATAGTGAAGCATCTGATTTTTGCTTTTCCATCAACAAACCTAATAAACTGGGATGAAACTATTAACATACAAATAGACAGCCTTCTGATTAAAACAGCAGCAGCCAAACCGACCTGAAAAAAGACCTCTCCATGCAGAATGCAATTATGATCAGGCATGTAGTCCAATTCACTTCTACTTAGAGCCATCTTGGAAAATCAAAGTGTAACCAATTGCAATGTAGAAAACAGTGGTTTTTATTTTAAAACCTTACTATGCTCTTGATTTCATTATCATTATTATTAATGTGAATGTAATTTTAGAAGCCAAGGAGCCTGCTGTAAAATCATTTACTTGCTTGAAATACCAGGTCTGAAAACATATGGTAAATAATGAAGGTTCAGTTCTTCTGGCCTGAGCTGTGGCCACAGAGAGCCTTTAATACAGTGAGATCTCTATTGTTCCACAGAGGGGAGAGAGAACACATAGCCTATGTTATTCAGAGTGTCAGCTGAGGCAATCATACTGGCCTATTCTGGCCTTTAAGTGTCTGGGCCAGACTCTCCACTGAGGTAAATTAGCATAGCCAAATGTTGACTTCTGCCATTTCAGCATGCAGCTGGTTTTGGGTGGGCTTGGCACTAAGACTGTGGCTATGTCTACACTACCACGGGATCGATGCTGCTGCGGTCGATGCACCAGGGGTCGATTTAGTGGGTCTAGTGAAGATCCGCTAAATTGACGGCAGAACATTCTCCAGTCATCTCCAGTACTCTACCAGCAATGAGAGGAGTAAGATAAGTCGATGGAAAATGCTCTCCTGTCAGTGTAGCATGGTGTAGACACCGCAGTAAGTCAACCTAATCTATAATGACTCCAGCTACATTATTCACGTAGCTGGAGTAGTGTTACTTACCACAGTGGTGTAGACATAGCTTATGAGGATCCACCATCTGGGACTATGACCAGAAACAGTAGGGGCTATGGCAACACGATGCTGTAGTGGCGGTCACTAAGACAGAATCTACAGTATTCAAAACTCAAATTCTGATCTGGTATTAAACCAAAATGGCAAAAAACTAAAATCCCGATGAGCTTTCCACTATTGCTACCTTACTCTCCAAACTTCTACCAGCCCACTATTGACTCTTAGATTTGCAATGGACCAAAAGAAAACCATGGATTTGTACACCACTGGACTTTGGAAGAATTTGGATACCAATCCAACATTGCAGCTTGACGTAACACATGTGACTGGGACTGCTTTATCTCTTGACTACTTGTCCCATCATTCTATACAAATGTGAATGTCTGACTGTCAATCACAACGCATGTCAATGACTTGAATTAGGGCTCAGTGTGTGAGAGAAAAAGTCCACTTCTCACTGTAATTCTTCTCACTGTTGTTCCTCTCCTTGTGTTTCCATTGCTATTATACCACTCGCCCACATTTGCGGGAACATTACAATCTAATATTTGACAGCATCTGCCAAGTACCCACATGAGTCATGGATCACAGGTCTGTTCTGTTTCTAAAGGAAGAGACATCATTTGAAACCCACATAGGCCCACTGTAGAAAGCTTTTCCTTCCTTTCATTACTTCCTGTATCAGTGTTACTCTTATTGATTTCCTTATCCTAATTCAGTGGACCTCAGCAGAGGTCAGAATTAGTAAGATTACTCTCTTTTCCTTTTCATGAACAGTGATAATAGCAAATGACAACTATGGTGAAAATCACTATTACGTTGACTGGAAAAAATGGGATTTTAAAAAGAATGTTACTGTGGTATAATCTGCTTTAAATGTGAGTCTCACTTAGCACACTGGCAGTGATAAGACCATGTTGATTAGAAGGAAAATACTACAGGGCCAATTTTTCTCTCAAATGCTGGAGTAAACCAGGAATTACTCAGATTAAGTCAATGGAGTTACCTCAGTGTAAAACTGGTGTCAATAAGAGGAGAACCAGGCTCTAAAAAAACTGATAGGTGGATTATCAGCCTGGTGAAAAAGGATTGTAACATGTATATATATATATCAATGCATGGAATGTGTGTAATAATAATGTGCAACCTACAGTTTATGAATACTTTAAAATGTTTCCTCTGCAAAATATTTTTAACTGCTCAAATCAGTTATACTAATTTTATCCTTCTTTACTGATAAAACATATTAAGGAAATGGAAGGTCACTCCAAGGAGCAGCAGAATGTAAATGCCTATATGCAAAATCAACTTGCCTTCAGTGTGCAACTGTGATATAAATGTCTTTTGTAGCTATCCAAAATCCATTCCAAAGAGAGAAACAAACTACATATCTGCATTGGAATCAGTGATTTATTTGCACCGTGGAAGGCAGGGAAATCCCCATCCCCCTAAACTATGTGTTCCCTGGCTTTAAACATTCAATAACTTCTCAGCCAGGGAATGTGTTCTTTCCTCCACTGTATGTTTTCTGTGGTTTGCCTTATCATGTGCTAAATATATTATTGCGACACATTCATTACTTTGGGCCACAGCTCTGAGAACTTTGCATGGTTCCCCTGCCTCTAAGAATTTTACAGATAAATCACTGATCAGAATAAACTGATTGTCCATTCTGGAATCTCTTTTGTAGGATTAAAAAAAAAAAAGATAAATTCAGAAAAAAATCCAAGTCTGTCTTTCTCAGGAGGCGGAGTCCTTTCACTCTCACTTTATTCATTTTAGTGTGTTACCACGTCTCCTGTTGATAAAAACTGCATTGCTTTCAGATCATCAGCCTGACCTCAGAATCTTGCCTTAAGCTTCCAAGCTTGGATGTCATATAAAATGTAGATATATGTCTCTCTTTGTGTTTGAAATACCCACATGTAGGGAGCTGGTAATGTGCCATACTAAAGCAAGACCTGTGATCTCTTGACTGCTTTGAACTTTTGTTTTCAATAGACGTTTGTCCCAGTGCAATCAGCACATTGGAGACAACATCTTGTGAGAGGTTAGCCCTGAATAGCACCAGATCTTCAGCATCCATAACCACCTCCTCTCTTATACTGAACACTTTCTTTTCTTAAATTAGTCAGTGGATGCCAGATTGAGGTTATGGACTTAATTAATTTTATGTCTGTGACATGCTCACTATATAATTATACCAAGCTATGATATAATTTTTGGTTCTCAAAGGGGAATTCAGTTCATTTAAAATTACTTTAGCTCCTTTAGAAAGAGATATTTTCGAGTCCAAAGAAACACCATCAAACTAAGTGATCAAGCAACTCTATTCTAGTAATAAAAGACTATGGCACTGAAGTGGTTACAAACCATTTTGTTCAACCAGACTATTTACAAGTAGCAACAGGGTATCTGTTTCCTGTCATCTCCATCATATATCTTGAGGCACAGAGATTGGAGCCCAATTATAGCCTGATATCTAATCAATACACACCTTATTCCTAGAGCAGGAAGTAAAGGAGTAGGCCCTTGGGAGCCAGAGTTCAAATGACTCTACTGTCGATTCCAGATAGCAGCTAATGATAGGACATTCTTCTGAAATGAGGGAGATGGGAAGGGATGCACAGTTTAATGGGATAGTTAATCCAAAGATTATATATGTATATTCATTTATGCTTCTAACTTGCAATTCCAGAAATACCTAATGAAAAGTACAAGACCAGGGAGTACAGATATTCTCTGCACCTATAATGCTTTAGCCCAAGGGTGGGCAAACATTTTGGCCCGAGGGCCACATCAGGGTTCAAAATTGTAGAGAGGACCAGGTAGGGAAAGCTGTGCCTCCCCAAACAGCCTGCCCCTGCCCCCTATCGACTCACTCCCACTTCCTGCCCCTGACTGCTCCCCTTAGAATTCCTGACCCATCCAACCCTTACTGCTCCTTGTCCCCTGACCTCCCCCTTCTGAGACCCCCCACACTCTAACTTCCCCCCCAGAACCCCACCCACTACCCAATTCCCCCTGCTCCTTGTCCCCTGCCTGCCCCAACCTATCCACTCCACCCCCATCCACCCTCCCCTGCTTCCTGTCCCCTGACCGCCCCCTCCAGAGATCCCCGCCCCTAACCACCACCTGGACTGCACGCCCTTATCCAAGCCCATGGCCACGGCTCCCTTACCATACTGCTTAGAGCAGCAGCCCCGGACCGAGCTAGACCCCTCAGAGTGCTGCCCATGCAGCAGCGTGGCTCTGGGTCAGGGGGAAAGCGAGGCTCGGGGAGGGGCCAGAAGGAGCTCAGGTGGGCTGGGCAGGACGGCCCCATGGGCCAGATGTGATAGTTTACCCATCCCTGCTTTAGCCTCTACATTTATAAGTAAGAGAATCAAATGACAAAGTGAAGCCAAACTATTGAGATTTGCAAGGTATGTTTGGCTAGGTTTTTTTCCTTACGCTTTTACAGCTGTATTTTCATGAAGACTTTCTTTCATACATAAATGTATATTTTTAAAGCTTCAGGGACTTTCTCTCAAATCAGTAACTTTTCCCTTTCCTCAACTGACCAGTGAAACTAATTCTGCTATGGGCATGAACCTAATAGACTAGTTACTGAACTTTAGTTACTGAAGACATAATTTGGCCCATTCTTTCCATATTAGCTGTTTGTGGAGGTCCTGATCAGATAAGCTGCAGAACTATTTTTGCCTTAAGCTTCCACTTCTAATTGTGTCAATTAGCCAGAAAAACAACCACCGCTATTTGCTGTTTCCTTTGCGTTTCTAGTTACGGTTCGAAAGGCTGCCATTTGCGTACCAGTTGTTATGGAAATGTTTTTCCGCCCCCAAGAAACACGTTACCTCAGAAATGTAAAATATGAAAAAGAAAACAACCTGAATAATCAAAGAAAATCACATTACGCTTTGCATTCCAAGAAAGAGAATACAGCATGGGGGCACAATAAATGTTGCTAGTACTTAGCTTTTAAAAGGATCTAGAAGTCTATCTGCTGACATGGATGGATTCCTTTTAGATTTAGTGCACCTTTGATTAGCCAGGAAACCATCGTCTGTTTTCCACTGGGCCAGACCTTTTATAGCTGCAAAACTCATAGTAAACAAAAGCAGTGAAGCAAACATTATGTCAAATAGTTTTCTGGGTAAGGCAGTGCACTAGGCCTTAGAAGATCTGGCTTCATCTCCCAGCTGTGTCAAGATTTCATGGGTGACTTTGGGTGGGTCACTAGAAGCCAGATTTACAAAGGTATTTAGATATCTAAAAATACAGCTAAGCACCTAAAGGGATTAACAAAAGTGCCTCAGTGAGTTAGGCACTTCATTCCCATTGACTTTCAACTGGAGTTAGGCACCTAAACTGCTTTAGTAAGTACCATTAGGTACCTATCTGTACAGGGCTGGGACTAGGTGTTTTGCCACCTAGGGTAGAGAACATTTTCAGTGTCTCCCTGAATGTCCATTCAAAACACTACACAATCAATTGGATTTGTGCCCTGTTGGATGCTGATTTGGTGCTCCCGGAAGTTGACATTTAGGGAAACCATCCTGATCACTGACCCCTAAACTGGGCCTGTTCTCTGCATCTCCAGGTGCCTGAATACCTTAGTAAATTTGGTCATTAACCACAATGTGTCTCAGGTCCCCATCTGTCAAACTGGAGTTAGTAATGCTTCCTTGTCTCCCCGCTTTTGACTATCTTGCCTATTTAAATTGTAAACTCTTCTGGGCAGTGACCCTTACACTATGTTTGTACAACAATTAGCACAAGGCCTCAGCTGGGGCCTCTAGGTTCTACTGCAATACAAATAATAAAAATAATACAGAGTCTAGCACAATGTGCCCCCAAAACGGTCTGAAGTCTTTGGGTACTACAGTAAGACAAAAAAAATTATTACAGAATATACACAGATATAGATAGATAGATAGATAGATAGATAGATAGATAGATAGATAGATAGATAGATAGATAGATAGATAGATCTTGCATTTGTAGTGCTTAAATCCCATGTGACAGAAAAAAAAGATCTAAAACAAGAGAACTTTTTAATTATACAGTACATTGATGATCTTGGAATAGGTACAAAAACCATTAAAGCTTTCAATATCTCTACATATGTCTTTTTCTTTAAATAGGAAAATCTTTTCAGCAAAAATAGATCAAAGCCAGTGATAGTGTAACACTTGCTCTCTAAATAATGCCAGTGCTGAGGTTTCTAAGTATCTTCTTTCAAATGGTGACTTATATTATCCTAAATTCAAAAGCAAACAACGGGGGAGAAGCTAATCACTAACTGGAAAGCCATATTGAATTCCAAAGTGGGCACTCTGATAATGGTGCAGTCTTGAATTTGAGCTATATCCATGGTTCTGCTGTATAGTCAGTCAAGGATCTTCTAGCATAAGAGATATGTGTGAGAGAGAGAGCGCGCACACAATTTCATCTTGTTTTCAACCTCATAGTCACAGTTTGGGGACAGATCCTGTGAAATGCTGAGTGACTCCTATGGGGTGCTGCTGAGTACTTGCAACTCCTTTCAAAAACCATAGGTGGGTATGGCACCAACCACCATTAAAATCAATAGGAGTCGAGGCTACTCAGCACTTCCCAGCATTGAGCCCACAGTCCTTGGGGAGAAAAAAATGAAGACTGCATAAGTGAGATGCCTTTATTCCAGCTGAACTGTTGGATGAACTTCCAAAAATATCCTTGAATTGACATTCTGAGTCCAGCTGTGTTTATGGAAGGCAATATCTTGTATGTAAATAAATTCAGATGCTGCTTGAGTTATTTTAAAACAATCAGTCTAACACTAATCATTTTATAGACACAATCCTATCCTACAAAAGTGACAACTCAGTGTAGCATGTGTACAGTATATTACCACTGATAAGACAAAAGGATTCAATAAATAAGCTATCGTCATCTGTACATGCATAGAGGATACATTTAGCAGCATATAGATTATATACCAAATTATATCTTCATACAAATCTAACAACTTTCTATGGACAGTTTTAAGTTACTGTATTTTAAACTCAAATCAATAAAAAAGAGCACCTATCCTGAACTCTAGGGCCCAACCCTTGAAGATCTCTCTCTGCCTGTCACACCCCAGGCGGGGTATGGGCCACCAACCACAGAGCACTCCAACTCTGTGGTTGGCGTTTCAGTAGCAAGGTGGTTCCCTACAGGGTGGAGTTGCTAGCCCCACGCCCATGTTAAGCCTACAGCACCTGGTATTCCCACCCGGTCTCCCATCCAAGTACTAGCCAGGCCTGACCCTGCTTAGCGTCCAAGATCAGACGGGATCAGGCATGTTCAGGGTGGTTTAGCCATACCAACACTTGAAGATACCTCATTATTATTATTAGTTGCATTTTGGAAGCATCTACAAACTCCTACCCTAGACCAGGAGCCCATCATGCTAGATGCTGTACAAATGCATAATAATAATAATTAATAATAACAAAACCTTCTACGTCCTAAGGAGCTTAAGGCACTCATTTAAATACTGGGTTGGGGCCTACATGCCTTTGCCATTAATTAGAAACACATACCAAAATCAGTAATAACATTAAATAGCAGCATATTTCTTTCTCTCTGCACATAGAATCATAGAATATTAGGGTTGGAAGGGACCTCTGGAGGTCATCTAGCCCAACCCCCTGCTCAAAGCAGAACAAATCCCCAACTAAATCATCCCAGCCAATCCCCCTACCAATCATCAGTCAGCACATATATTATAATTCAAAATCTTCCAACCCTTAAGTTTGTTCCATCCCCCCAAAAGACATTCCCCCCCCCAAACAATTGGGTAAGATTTGCACCATGTCTGCAAGATCTAGAGGAGCAGTGAATTCCAAAGACAAGGGGCTCATGGAGAGAATGCTCTGCCACCAGCCCTGGTAAACCAAGGGATCTGCCTTCACTGATTTTAACTGCAGCAGCATGGCATGGGGAGTTATGCAGGCCATCAGGTAGGGAGCGCTGCTTTGGGATCTGTAAGTCAGAACCAACAAGGCAGGAGCCCTCAGATAGCTAGTGGAGTTCCTATAGCACTGTCATCAGGAGCTCATGGAAAGATATTCACTTAACCAATGAGCTGATATCTTCTGCATTAACTTCAGCTTCCAAACAGATTTAAGGTGCAACACCAGCTAACCATTGAGATTAAAACCCGAGTAAGATGAAGGGACAGGGTGCACATTTTCCAGCCTTTGCTACTATTGAGATACTTTAAGCAGCTTTTAAAAGTCTGACTTGGGTAGTTGGTACTGTCAGTCTGGTGAGAATCTCTGAGAAAATGGGTAACTGGTTAGCAGTCTTGAGTGAAATCCTGCTCCTGCTGAAGTCAATGACAAAACTCCCACTGATTTCTGTAGGGCAAGGACTTTACCTCTTACTCTTTTTTGCCTGAGGGACTGAATTTGTCATTTGTTTAAATGGCATACACCAGGCAAATAAAATAACCATTATCAAATTTCAGGCAGTCCCACAGTGAACTGATATTTGATAATTATCTGACTAATGTTCTGAGGGAGAAGAGATACTGAATTATCAATATATGGCTGTAACATACTTTATATAAAATAATACTGGTCCATTTTTCATTACCACAGTGCATGGTGCCAAGTTTTCTGTAATTTAAGGTGGTTGTTGCTGTTTTATAAAGCATTTGTATGTTGTTCCTATCTATTTTTCTTTAGTTTGAGAACAATCCAGGACTGAGATGCTGTAATCTAGCACAGTCTACTGTGTACTATGGTCTCGCTTTTTTTCAATGCTAGCATGCAGTGATGACACCTGTAGAAATGTAATACAGTAAAACCTCGATTTAACGGACCTCGATTTAACGGACTTCGGATGCAACAGACAAAATTTCTGAGCAAGTCTGATGCATCCCAAATCCATTTCTCGCGGGCTGGCTGCCGGCTCCTGGCTGCCGCCCGGGTCACAGCAGCGGGTGGGCTGCGGAGCTGCTGCCCCGACCCTGTGGCGGTTGGGCTGCTGCTCCGACAGCTCGGTTTTTTTATTATGATTAAATAACGGACTTTTTCATTTAACGGACACCCCCTCGCCCGAATTGGTCCGTTAAATCGAGGTTTCACTGTACTTCCATTAATATTACCTTTGTTTTGAATCAAGTCCTACCCAACAGGAAGGAGTGAACTGGTTGCCTTGTTAGAAGGAGAGGGCCCTTGAATAAAGCAGGTTAACAGTGGATTCAAAATAAGTTAAAAGGTGAAAAGCGTGAGGCCATCTGTTTTAGTACAAGAACCAGCAATCTCCTTACAGTCAGAACAAAATGTGTTGGCTAACCAATCTCAGTGAAACTGAACTCTTCATGACCTTTGCGGTGCAAAGTGGGAGCTGATCTTTTGTGCTACCAAAAGCTTGTTTTACAAAGTTCGGGACCACAAAACCGCTCCATAAAAACATAGAGGATTCTTGCAAGCTTCTCTCACAAATGTTAATGATTTTTTTCTTCAAATAGTGTTGTTTCAAATGAAAACACATTGTTGCTTTGTTGCTGAGCATTCTCTCCCACAGCGACCAGCATAAAGACTTGCTTGTGCAGCCTCTGGAATGTGCTTATTCTCGAGATGTCTAATAATAATTTCTTTTACCTTACACTAGAAGCATGTCACATGCATTAATTAGGTCCATAAAAATATGCTTGAAAACCCTACCATTTAAGTATGAGAGCGCGAGATGAGCAGTGTAATTTCCAAGAATGACTAATGTCTTACTGGAGTTAATTCTATGGATCAATGGCCTATTCGTCAAAATGGCTGAGGTGAGATGTATAGTAAGAGCTAAGGTTGCTATGCAAGGAACATTGTTTTACGACACAGAGATAGCAATTTCTGAATTCAAGTTCCTACCTAAGTGTTTAGTTAAAATGAAATAGCTACTTAATCTACAAAAACTAGGGTGCGAGTAGTATTACAAGTAGGAAGGGGTGTTTGCAGGCTGGGCAGTAGCATGTCCCCTAAGGATAAACATGCATTAAAGGCTTGCTTGGAATGTCTCTTTGTAAATAATTGGAATGGAGGAATCGCCAGCCTAGATCCATCCCAAGGTCCATCTACCGCAGTCTCCTGTCTCTGCCAGTTCCCAGCACCAGATGCTTCAGAGGAAGGTGTAAGAACCTCGTAGTAGGCAAACGTGGGATAATCTTTGCTGCTTCCAAGACCTCAGGGCCTGATTCCCTGCTCATAGTAGGATAAAGGAGAGGTAACTTTGTTCAAACCAATAGAATTACATGAGGATTTACCCAGAGCAAGAGAGAGGAGCCGACAAGTTGTGATGGTTTGGGGACTAGACTCTGAATCGGACAAAAAATATTTGGCTGAATAACAGTTTTAAAAAAAGTTGAAAATGGCCTTGTTCTTCCTGAGGTGGCATCCTCTGTCCATGTGAGAATGGAGGGTGGAAATTTCAATTGCTTGCCCCCAGTAAAATGAATTGGCTCAAATAAATACACTATATTTAGCCACTTGCTGCTTCCCATCCTCCCAATACTATTAATTCAGTTTCCTTTTCCCCTCTCTCTGCAGGGCTCCAGAGCTGCATCCCACAAAGACAACCCTCCTCCTCCTGCTGCTGGGCCCCACTCCTCTCTTCCCCTCCCCTCCGAAGAGCAGAGATGGGGGCCTAGCTGCCAATGAGATTGTTGCTTTCCAGGAGGAGAATAGGTGACTAGGCCGGGCTGTTACATTATTCATAGGAATAGATTGGGGAGGAGGGAGTGAAGCCTTGCAGCTTGTGATTGGTCTCCTCCTCCTTCCTTAGCCACACCAGCCAGGGCTACTCCCCACCCCCACAGGACATGGCCTGAGAATTCAGGGTGGCTGATACAATGCGGAGGTACCACGTTGTGTGATGCAGCTGAGAGCTCTGCAGAGCACTGGTGGGACTAAGGCATCCCCCTGTTCCAAACAACCCCTCCTCCAGCCTACCCAATCTCTGCTGTCCTCTCTGCGTGCCGCCTGAACCTATGGAGCACCCAGGAGAAGGCAGGGTCAGTACTGCAGAGTCCAGCACATCCACACTGTGGGGTGGAGCTGTGCATACAGAGAGCTTACTCCATGGGATGATCTTCAGGAGCACAGCCTGAGACTCTGTTTTCCTCAACCTTACGAGGTCAGCAATGCCTCCGTTCTGCAAGGATTAACCACGAAGCAGCAAAAAGGTGCATGAAGCATTTGCAAAGGTGACACAGTAAAAATGTGCAAGGCCAAACTACTTTCACTTCTCCAACTGGAGCACCATTGACTGCGATTGAGCTGGTCTGATGGAAAGAGCAGAATTTGCACCATGGCCTGGAACATTTAAAGTATTAAAGAAAGTAGGTTAAACGTGTAAGAAACTCTCAGTGGCAATCTGAGGACTAGACTGTGAGTTCTCTTGGACATCACTGGGGCTTGTTAGGGTGTAAATCAACATAGGATTTGGCCCGAAGCCATGCAGTAAAAAAATAAAATGTGCATTTCTGTGTGTTGACATCAGACTTTCAGTCTTCAGGGAATTAAAATGCCTGAGTCACGTATGCCTGAAAAATGGGATTTATTATTGAAATATCAACTAACCCTTAATTTGAATAGTATTAATGGCTCTGCTCTGATGGCAGGAAGTTCTGCTGTTTGTTTGGAGTGGTCAGAGATATATGCAAAGTGTGCCTGGGAAAATATACAGACACTGTTCTGGTTTCTGAAAATTAAACATGTTTCAGGTTTGTAATACTATAGCAAATGCATTTTTCCACATACTTGCTAGACGCTGGTGATAAAAACAAAACATACATATGAGTAAATACAGGTGGACATATATTAAATATATTTAAAACTAAATATGTTGCACTAGCTTTTCTGCTATAACATTTATTTCATTGATAACCACCTTTCAGAGGAGGAGCTCAAAGCTCTTTCTAAAATAAAACATTAAAATTTCCAGCAGCCTATGTTATAGATAACCATTATTACAATTCATTTTGCAGATCAGCAAACTGAGGTACAGGGAGGTTAAATACTTTGCTCAAAGTCACATAGAGAATACCACCAGAACACTAGAAGCTTGAGTCCTAACTCTAACCACCAGATATCTCTTCTTGGCTCATTGCTTTGACCATGACCTTGGTGTTGGCCTATATTTTGGCATGCTTCGTAATGATCTTTTTAGTAGGCTAACCCTGCCTTTTCAACATTAAGCCGGATACTGGATGCAGCAGAATGGGAGGGGAATCTCTGCCATAGCCAGACATAGGTTAGAGCAGTGATTCTCAACCTATTTACCACTGAGTGCACCATATGCAGCTCTCTGTGTGCTATATGGGCTGCATCCACACGTCAGGGTAAAGGAGGAGGGTTGGGCGTGGGGCTAGCAACTCCACCCCGTAAAAAATCAACTTGCTACAGAAACGCCAACAATAGAGATAACAGAGAACAGATAGATAGATAGATAGATAGATAGATAGATAGATAGATAGATAGATAGATAGATAGATAGATAGATAGATATGTCTATGGTTCTGAGCATATCACATGGGTGGCAGCTGTATGCTGATTGGGCTGTGACTTGAGAACCACTGGGTTATAGGGTGGAGCTCTGGGTGGAAGTGACGAACCAGTCACTTCCGGGATTGCCTGCATTAGCCAATCACGCCAGCCCATGGAGGCCCGCAAAGTGCAGGGCCCAGAGTGGTCTTGTGTGCCTAGGAAATGTGCAGTGCGCCTGGGCGATTGAAATGGGCCCGGGACTCCTGGCCACTGTAGAGGTGGCAGCCGGGAGCCCCCGGCCCTTTTGAAATCACGTGGGCCCATGGGCAATTGCCCCTTTATCCCCCCCACCACTGGTGGCAGGCCAGTTCAGATCTTTACTAATGTGGATTTAATTTTCAAAGCACATGAGAAGGTTTGAAGTGGTGCTTTTAGGGTTTTAAAGGAATTACCTTAGGTTATTTTTTGGTAAGAAAAAGACCTGAAATGTTAGATCACTGCTATGGTGTGTAGTGCTTTTATTCTCATCAGTCTGTAGCTCAGTCCATAGATGGCAGAATTGGACATCAACATCTAGTTTTGGGGGTTTTTTAAAGTAAAACATGAACTATAATAATTAGATCAGCTTTAAGTGGGTTGTCTCAGGCAATTAACTTAGAATAAAACAGGGTAATAACTTTAACAGAGTGAAAGAGTCATTATTTCAGTGACATGAGCACTCACTGCAATTTATTAAATATTATTTATATGTAAATTGAACATAGGTCCAAGCCAAAAATCCGGCATCCCAAACTCCCCAAACTTTAGAGAAATTTAGATCTGGACCTTGACCTGAGCTTTGAGAGTCGCCCCTATCTCTGCGTATGGCATTTTGCTAGCCTTATGCTGAAGAACAACAGTCACCTCATTGACATCAGTGATAGCAAGGTGCTCATCTATGAGAAATGGTAACTGTTTCGGCCAGCCTTGGATAGTCTTTCTTGAAAGTGCTGCTATATGTAGGGTGGCCAGTTTTGGTTGGACCTATTCTTGGAGGTTTCATCCCATGACATAATCTTTAATTAAAAATTCATCTTTGATTCCTGGAGCCTCAAACCTAGCTAGGTGATGTCTAGCAGCAGTTGAGGATCAAACAACCTTCCCATATTGCAAACTCTGATGATAAATGGCAACCACACATCCTTTATTAAAGGAGTAAATATAATTTTCACCACATCTTCCATTTGCTTCCTCCAACCTACCTACACCATCTCAATCCTTTTTGGATTAAGTTTGAGACAGTTAGCTATCATCTATGCCTTTGTCTCACCCCAACACTGGACAAGTTATTCAACGGCACTAGCTGGGTCAGATATTGTAGAGATATGGAGGTGGGTGGCATCTGTGCTTGCTACCATGATGCCAGGGTAGACTACTGCAATATTTTCCATGTGAGGATGGTTTGGCTACACTTTGGGTATTTCCGGCTCTGGGTGGTGGTGAAGTTGCTGGCTTTATTTTTCATGCAGCTGTATTTAAATTACCTCGTTGCAAAAGTGCCCAGAGGCTGGCCGAGTACCAGATAAATCAACAAATAATTAGTGGGGCTCTCAACGTCATTAGTAACCAATGAGGTAACCAGAATATGGAATTTGCTAGCTCACAAAACCACTAGACCATCTAGTCTGGAGTCCCACTTCAGTCCACAGGCAATTTTAAATTACAAAGAATAAGAATAATGATGCACCCTTTTGGTTGTGTAATGCTGTACTCAAAACCCGAGTGACATTTGGGACCAGGAGAGAGCATTCCTTCCTGATCTCTGTGCCAGTCAGCTCGCAATCTGAAACACGTTATTTTGTTCTCACCCTTTCCTCTACATGCATAAAGCAGAAATGTGATTATTGGCCATTACATAGGTTAGCCCTTTCAAACTCCAATTGCAGTAACTGGTTCTGTGGCAGCAATAGCAGCTGAAGACACACCTTTTCTAGTCCTAGACCAGGGCTTTTACAGAGGCTTTTTCAGATTCATACAGGAGGATCATTTTTTCCTCTTCAGACTATTAGGCATTTTACAAGAACATAAAATCTTTCTCCAGTTTGATTTTTAGTTTAACACAGTTAATTTCTATTTGTTCTCCCTCCTCAATTTCACTAATACCCTCTTTGTGTGTGTATATTTGTCCAATGCAATCTAAGAAACAATCACCTTAATTGATCTAGTGTTAACCTCTAACAGTTTGAGATCCAGACTGCTTTTATCTATTGCTCAATCTCACTCACAGCGTTAATTCCCTATAGTGCTTACATCTATGTCACCATCACCACTTGGCCCTTATAGAAGAAGTACCTCTGTAAATAAATGCCATTGTAAACAAAACAGAATCCTTATAAGAAGAGCCAAAATTGTTGAAAAGCCCCAGTTGTATCGGTTTGTTTTGCCTCGTGCTGTATATAATGATAAATTTCATACAGGTGTCACATTTTTTAGAGCTAGGTGAGGATTGATGGGGTACCATAGGACAATCCATCATCGGAGGCAGATGGCATAGTATTGGAATTTCAGAAATCTGTTCCCAATCACATCCACTGCTGGATGACTCAGTAACGACCCTATTTGTGATGCGTTACTGAAAATCGATGTGCCGCATTCAAGGTCAATGTACTGTTAGAAAACTCTTTAAGCACTGATGGATGGATTGTGTTCATTCAGAATAAATGTGAGAAGAAACTGACAGCTGAGCATCCCAATATTTGTGCCAAATTTAAGAGACAGGCTTCCTTCTTGATACAGAAATACGATTCCCTCAGGGATTACATCACTCTTTATTTCCTTTGTTCTTTCTTTTTTGAGCATTTAGGTAATTGTTTAATGTATCTGTCTTCATGCAATTAAGATACTTCAAAGTCTATTTCCATATACTGATGATCAACAATCTTTATGGACTTTGCATGCTGAATAATATTAATCATTGCCAAATAATTCTGAAAGACTATTCAAGTTTAGCAGAAGTAGGTGAATAAGGAAAAGCATGTGAAGAGCAAATATAATGCCTCCCCACACACATATACATAAAAAATCCCATCGATAAACAGCCAACTTGAGCAGGCTAAACATAAAAACCCAAGTCATAGCATTGTTTTATTTTTTTTCTATTATTACATTAGTTGACACTATATTTAGTGTCTTTCGAAGAACTTTACATATTTTCAGCCCCCTAAATAATTCTGCATATTTTACAATGTTAAAAATCAGCTGGGAACTTATTTTTCATGGCAAAATAAGATTTTAGCTTAGAAAAGAGATCTAATTTTCATTTTTTTGCATTCATTTTACCAGTGGAATGTATGATCACATATTTAACCAGCCAGGCTGCTAATTGTGGATTAATGACACCTTAGAAACCATGGCCAGGGGAAACTGGAGCATACTTTTACTTTCTCTCCTTAGATAGACAGTAGACAGAACTGTGTTTTGGTTCAAAGAACAGGACTAATCAGCTTCCAAAAGGAAAATACAATTTATAGCTCAACCAAACAGGAAGGGGGAAACAGCGCAATTTACCAGGTGGTTCACCAGCAGCTAAATCTGTTCAGCTGACACAATAAATGCTGTCAAGATTCTTCAACCAGTGTGTCAACAAAATAGGTGTTGTCAAAAACATGAAGACATCTTATTGACAAACTCTTGAGTCATTATACTCTTTGAAGTGGTTTTGTCTTCTACCTAAAATTATCGCACAGACAGCACCGATTCATCTGAAACATTGATACTGCAGCAAAGGGCTTATGGGAGAATTCTGAAAATGACTCAAACCATGATCTACACAAAGATATTTTTCAAATGAAAGGGCTTGTAGCATTCTGAGAGGCCACAGTTTATTAGCAATGAGCAGCTCGCTTACAATAATTCTGTTTTGCTAATCAGCCATTTTCTATAGAACTACTCGCATAAAGTAGCAATATATAGCAGAGTTAAAAGCAGGTACTATTATCCATCAAAGCTTCATTGCAAAACAAAAATTAAATAATTTTTTTTAGCATACGATTGCATATAATCTAAGCTGAAAGTATCACTGAGGTCAGTTTACTACACCTTGTGCTAAATCCTGCTCACCTTGCTCATGCAAGCAGTCCCAATGAAATCAATAGGTCTATCTGTATGAATAAGACGTACATGATTTGGCCCTGAATTTGTAGAAAACCTGACAAAAAGGATTTAAGAAAAAAATGTGTGAAATCTGTTCAGTGTTAAGAACTAGTAAGGAATTGGCACTAATAGACCATCAGCTGAGAGGTCAAGGACTGAGTCAGAAAGAAATGGGAGTACTCACTTTTTTCCAGAAGTGACCATACAAGGTAAAGTTTAAGGCATATTGGCGGGGCAGGGTAAGAAAGCTTCCACTGCTGATTCCTGTTCAGTATCTGTTCTGCGGAGAAACAGGAGACATCAGCCATCAAAGGTATCAAGCCTGCACTTTCTATAAACACTAAGTTAAATATTATATCATTTTTTATATCTTATGGGCCTAATTCTCTTCTTATAGCACTGGGAATCAACAATAACTCCACTGAAGTCAATAACCGCATAAAACCAAGGTGAGGAGAAAATTGATTGTATACGAGGTAGATTGATTATTCACCCTAGGAACAAATGGCCACTTTCTTCAGCCTGTTCTGTCCCTTTGTACTGCTCCAGCAGGAAGTCTTCTTATAGGCAGCAGAGCAGAGCAGACTCCTATGCCATCCCTCTGCTGGTACTGCATAGGAGTTTTGTTAGGAGTGAGAGAGGGTGTGCTGGGGCATGGCCAGAACATGCTGTGTTCTAGATGTCTGCTAGTGGGCATAGTTTAGAGCAACCCTCAGGCTGTTCTAATATTTATTGGGAATGGGGACAGCCAGGAACAAGCCCCAGAAGGGAGTCAAAACTAGCTTCTTTTTGTCTCCCTTCACAACTGCACCCAGCAGAATCCTGTGCCACAGAGAATCTGGTTCATTGGCTCTAATATAAGGTACAGCACTGGGAGATAGAAGAAGGGTGCATGTGCCAATTATATCCACTGGATAGCTGTAAATTAATACAATATCTAAAACCAAACCAAATTAGGTTTGGTTACAGTATATTTAAACTGTGTAATATATGGATCTGCTTTGCCCATAATCCATAATAAAAGTACACAGTAAAAATAAAGCTAAAGAATCTGATGTCAAAATATGGATAGTACAAGTGAATTGCATAAGCATAATTAATAAAGGCTTAAAATGTAAATCCCTGCAGTACAGCCGTTGATCCTCAGAGTATTCAGAATCTATAGGCTCACACAATGTAAATTATGTGAGAATGATTTAAAAAATCATTTTATTTCTTATCTATTTCATTTGCCAAAAAGGATACAAAAGTCTCTATTAAAATGCACTTAACAGGACCAAACCCACCAAAATTTATCAGTACCAACTGCATTGTGTCAGGATGAGAAAGGATGTCTGTTAAAAACAACCTTGAAGAAGAAATGCTCTCCTTCATACTCATGTCCACAGCTGGTATTTTATGCTGCCCTAACTCAGCATGTAATAGCTACTGTTTTGCTGTACAGTAGATTACAGACCATGGGGCATGGAAGAGACGTCTGGTAATTTTCACATAATCCATTTGAACTTTGCACTCAAAGCTCTTCTTCTGTCCATCCATCTTTTATTGAACAAAACTTTCACCTCAGTTTGCTCTAGTTATATTGCATTCAGCTTTTGCTACTAATGAAATCCAAGCAAAAAGTAATTTTTGCATGGAGCCTAACAATCTTTATTTTAATAAAATCTCTTGAATTATGGAGAGAGCGCTAAAAGATGAGGCCTAGCTTTATTATATCCTTCTCAACTCTTGAATTAGAAAGCTTGTTCTATATTTAGTAATTAAGAAACTCTATATTCAAAATAATGATAATGGATGGCAGTGCTATCTGAGCTCTCAAACCACTTTGCTTACAATGAATTAATCGAGCCTGACAACGTCTGTGAAGTCGCTAAATACTTTTATTACCTGTCGATAGGTGGGAAAACTGAAGTATTAAGTGACTTGTCAAAGATTATAAACATAAAATCTAGGATTAGAACCTAGATTTTCAGGATCCCTGTCCTGTGATTGGTGGAATCATCTCTGATTATTTTTAATAATAAGCCATTGTAGCCAAAGGAACAAAATGTATGAGTAAACTGTTCACCAGTTTGAGTAATGGGGTTCCCAATCTGGCCCTCAGTTTATGAAATATTCCATGATATAGGGATAAAAATTTCTGGGGACCAGATTCTCTTACCCTTATTCACATTGAGTAATACCTTATTCCACGAACAGTTGTGAGTGAATTGAATATGAGTAAGGCTATCAGGATATTGCCCTACATGTGTTATCATTTGATTTTTGAGCATCTTTTCAACAGATTGCAACCTTCAAAATTCTATGAACATACAATTCACTGATTTTTCACTTTGAAGCACAGCACAAATTGTTTGTAAATTCTCTGCAGGAATACCTATCAGACACCTTATGAAATTATCAGATCAATGGGTTCATTTTTCCACAAGAACACTTTCAAATAAACGGGCAAAGGGATACCAATCAATTCTTTGTAATTTTCATAATAAAAAAAGCCATTGTGAACCACTGCTGAATAATCACCTAAGTAATTTCATCTCCTTTATTCTTCCTAACAAACCAATGTTATTTTGTACAAATTAAAGACCATTTCTGAAGGGAAGTGAAAAAGGATGTTTCTGTCTAATGCGACCTATTAATCACTAAGGTGTGAAGAAATGCCACACTACCATCCTCCTGGAAATATACGCAAGCCTTTAGTTATGATTGATTCTTAGCTGAAATCTGGAAGCTTTACAGATATATTTGTAATGCTGGTTAGCTTTAAATGGCATTGCTACTTTAATATCACTGTATTTGTAACTACCCCATTAGGTATTCAGTGGCATTAATTGCTATTTCTGGTCTTCATTGGGGCTTTGACACAAACCCTGAACTAGAGGCAGCACACAGTTGCACTGTCCCAAGGGCAGACTAAGAGTCACAGTCTGTCCTCTAGCTTCCCTTTGCGCCAGGAGGGAAATATTCCCTGTCCCACCTCTACTTGCACAGATTACTTCAACCTGTACATTGGCTCAGCTGTACTGGCTAAAGCATCAGGGAGTTGGAGCTCCATCCATTCTTCATCCCTGCTTGCCCACACTTCCATGAGAGGGGATGCAGTAATCCTTATATCAATGGGAGCTGAGGTCATTCAGATCCTTGCAGGGTAAAGCCTACAGTATCTGCACTGTCATCCCAAAATAGCACATGATGATCCTGCACCAATGACCAATGGACCTTTGTCCTATGATGTCCGTAGTTGCTGGATCAGCCTCTTTATTACACGGTGACTTGAATTTTATCTATGTCACTGCTCTAAATACAATTAAACTTAATGCAAGAAGTTGACTCAAAATACTTAACAGAGGCTACTTGAAAATATTGTGGGTTATGGTCTAAGTGGTAGCTTCTATGGTAGAGTTTCAATGGGAGTTAATACAAGAAACACACATTTTAATAATCTGAAGCCAGGCCTGGTTATTCAGAGGCCACTTTGGTCCACAAAATCTGAAACATCTGTCTTAAATTATCTGCTAAAAATAATATATTGAAAAGTAATCCACTTGGAAAGAGAAGTTTTAACATTGTTCTCTGATTTAGAAACATTCACGGGATAACACTAATTACCTACATGCTCTGATCACTTTTAATCTTCATGTACTCACAAAGAGAACACTTAGCAAAGTAAAGACCCCGTTCAGCTTCACTCTAAAGTCAGTGGCAAAAACCTTTTCCCTCTCCCAGGCCAATGGACTCCTTCGGATCATAGTCATGGAGGAGCTGCACTGCCAAGCAGCTGGGAAGGTTGCCAATGTGGATGACCCTGGTTTCTGGGCCCCTTTGGAATCCAGGTAGATGTCTGGTGCTATATCAGGTTTGGGAGTAGTCCTCCAGGATTTTTCTTCAGGGGAGGCAAATGTTGCTCCCGAAGAGGATGATAGAGGTAGAAGGATCGCTAGGAAGGGAACCTCAAGAAGACTTCCTCTGCTTCTCTGGGTTTTTCCTAAGGGGTAGGGTTGATCTGGGCCAATGGAAATGCTCCTGGAATCAGGAACTACTCAGCATGAGTATGTGTGGCAGGACCTTCCCCTTAGTGAACTGATCAGGACTGTATTGAGCAAAAAAAAGTGCAGAAAAAGGCAACATTCTCCACTTAGGCTGCACTTAAACACATTCATGACACAGTTGTTGTCCTCTCTTATTTGATCCAGTTCCATCCTCCACCCCCCTATTGCAGGTAATGAAAGAGTAACCATCTAAAAGCTGTGCCAACTATATCCTGTAGGTAAAGTAGGTACTCCCCAATTTGGAGATACTCAAATCCCGCACTGGTACTGTAGTGTGGTATTTCTTACAGGATTTGTAGCTGATAAGTCACATTATAGCACTTTAGAACATTTTTAGAGCGTATGAAAAACCTTTTGTGTGTGCATTTTAAAGCTCAAAACTCTAATGTAGGACTTGGTATATTTATCCAAGTACTTAATTATTAATGTTATTGTATTGATTTGATACCTAAAACTCTAACAACAAAAATTGTGCAAACTAATTATGGCTGGCTTCCGACTTTACAGGACTTCTCTGCTCATCCTCCAAGTCTTCCTTTTATCAATCAATAGGACCTTATTCATAAAAACATGCAGAGATGCCAGATGCTAACAAAATAAAAGTTTGTTAATTTAGATTGTGCAAAGCTACACGTGTTGGCGAAAGATTTACTTAGAAGAGTGTTCCTGTTGAAGTCAAGTGAGTAAGTGCTCACCAATGTGAGTAAAGGTTGAACAATATAACCCCTACATTATTATTATGAAACATAACTTTCTGTCACACACACACACACACACACACACTTTCTTTGTCACTTATGTGCCTAGCTTGTAATGCCAGTTCCTAAAGTCCAATGCCCAACTGGCTATTTATGTGTCTTTCCAGCTAGGGGTCTGATCCTGGGATCTTAAAGGGCACAGGTTATCCTATTGTTTCATTGGAACTAGTTGAATGTATATATATGTTTTGCAGCCAGGGTCTAAGATATCTTACTGTTTATACTTACAATTTAAAGAACTGTCTGCTTACTGCTTCTGACATTATCAATGTAAAGAATTCACTGTAGCTATGTTTACACTTAACATATTCTGCCTATGCATTAAGGAACCAGAACTACTGGATGTCTGCAAAAGTGCTAAAAGCTGGAAACGTTTTTGGCCAAAAAATGCAGTTTTGGACCAACCAAAACATTTTTTAAACTCAGGTGACTTCACCAAACTGCTTTGGTAAAACAGAAAAAAATATGTACTACAATTTTATTTTTTTTAAATAGATTAAAACAATCTGAAACCTGAATGTTCAGTTTCAGGTTGAACAAAACATTTTATTCACTGGGAAATTACATTTTAAAAAACTTTTTCAAGTTTCCTAAATGTTTTAAAATGTTTGTTTCAGGTCAACTTGAAACATATTTTAAAAATCATTTCTGCCACCCGATTTTCTAGGGACAGTCCCGATATTTGGGCCTTTTTCTTATATAGGCGCCTATTATCCCCCAACCCTCTGTCCTGATATTTCACACTTGCTGTTTGGTCACCCTGGCCACCAAATCAGAAAATTCATTATCCAAAGAGTTCTAATTACAATGGTCACTTGTATGCAAAGAGCTTCCTGACTGGTAATGTCATAGCATAGAGAACAACGATTACTATATTGACAGCAGTGTAGTACACCCAATGACATAAAATGCTATTGTGGTAATATTATGTGACTAGGACATTGATACAGAAAATCCTTAAGCTTTTCAAGAAAATATATTATTTCTATAAACATTCCCCTAGAATTTAGATGATGTCATGTAGGAGACTGATTGACATACCTAGAATGTTACATGGTCTTTAAATTTTTACTAAAGTCACTATGAAGCATGACTGAAAGCTTAGTGATACCAATAGCTCCTCAATTACAAACACACCCAAAAATGTTTTACCAAGAAGCTCTGAATAGTATGGCCATATAGGAAAGCTCGTTCTGTTTCTTGGGGATTTTTTAAATTAAATTCTTTTATAATTGTTATGCTGTCAAGATAGAGAATACAAATTTCCTTTGGAGAAGAATCTGCAGCATGATTTTTTTTTTCATCTCACAGAAAGGTGAGACAATTCCAAGGTCTAGTGCAGGGGTCTGCAACCTTTACCGCTCAAAGAGCCATTTGGACCCGTTTCCCACAGTAAAGAAAACACTGGGAGCCACAAAACCCTTTTGACATTTAAAATGAAATAACACTCTCTTCTTCCCTCCCCCTTCTTCCCTCCCCCACCCTCTTCTTCCCTCCCCCTCCCCTCCAGCCGTGCTCTCGCTCTTCTTCCTCCCCCCCGCTCCGGCCGTGCTCTCGCTCTTCTTCCCTCCCCCTCCCCTCCAGCCGTGCTCTCGCTCTTCTTCCCTCCCCCTCCCCTCCAGCCGTGCTCTCGCTCTTCTTCCCTCCCTCCCCCCCCCTCCGGCCGTGCTCTCGCTCTTCTTCCCTCCCTCCCCCCCCCTCCGGCCGTGCTCTCGCTCTTCTTCCCTCCCCCTCCCCTCCAGCCGTGCTCTCGCTCTTCTTCCTCCCCCCCTCCCCCAGCTTGCCTTGCCTTGCCTTGCCTTGCCTTGTGCCCCGGCCCCGGCTCGCTCTTATCCGCCGGCTCCGCCGCGCTTCGCCTCCTGCCCCGGCCCCGGCCCCGGCCCGACTCGCACTTCTCCGCCGGCTCCGCCTCTCCTCGTGCCCCGGCCCCGGCTCCGCCTCCGTTCTTCTCCCCCCCCCCCCGCCGCTCGCCTCTTATTGACCCCGCCCCTCTCTTTCGGCTGCGGCTCCGCGCACTGGTTGGACAGTGCTGGCGGGCCGCATAGAGAACAGTCTGCGGGACGGTTAAAATTAGCACACACAGGGAGCCGCATCGGAGGGATGAAAGAGCCGCATGCGGCTCCGGAGCCGCGGGTTGCCGACCCCTGGTCTAGTGACTCAGAAACTGATGTATTGGCCAGGAGACCTGAGTTCTATTTCTGGGTCTAACGCTGACCGGCTCTGTGACCATGGTCAAACTGCTTCACTTCTTAATCTCTGTCTTTATTGAGAGGATAAGTGCTTTGGAAGCCTCACCATGGGGCCTCAATCTCAGTGTTGAACCACTAGGAACTACTACTACTTATAATCAGGGAGCTTGTCTAATTTAACTCTCTAGTGTGTCTCTCTTTGCTTTGAAACTGATTATGATAATAGAATTTACCTTGCTAAGATGTGACATGCTAAGCTAGCTCACCTATTTCTGGAAGTGTGTATTAAAGAGGCTTCTTTTTTATGTTTTTAATAATCAAGGGTGTCCTAATTACTTTCTTCCCAACATATCATAGTGTTTTCATTGCAATTTCAGTTATTGTGTGCCATTGCTATTTTCCCTATGTAATATGCCAGATAAATCCTGCCCCGAATAATTATTTTTATAAATCTTTTTGGACCTATATGTACATATGTTGCTTCTAATCTCAAGCTTGCAATCAGTGGACCTGATTCTCTATGGCCTTGTGTAGTTTTGAGGGTTTTGTGTTGTTGTTTTTTTGCCATTGTGCATAGGTATAAATGATTGTACAAGTGAAGGGCAGAAGAGAATCAGCCCCCACCACAGTTTTGCAATGGCAACCATTACAGAGTCAATACATACTTATTTACCACAGAATGGTATCTGAGACACTGTAGTTGTTCCCTGTTCTCACAAGAGGGAAAATGGGGGCTTTACTATCTTTTTTTTATAGTGAGGGAATTGTACACAATAGTTTGAGAGAGAAAGACAGAGAGAGAGAGTGGTGGGGGGTAGGGCTCATAGACAAGATTATCATTTCATTGTAGAGGTAACAAAGTCCTGTGGCACCTTAAAGACTAACTATAAAGTTTTGAAGCATAAGCTTTCGTGGGCTAATACCCACTTCGTCGGGTCCACTGCCTGCATCCGACAAAGTGGGTATTAGCCCACGAAAGCTTATGCTTCAAAACTTTATAGTTAGTCTTTAAGGTGCCACAGGACTTTGTTACCTCTGCTATTCCAGACTAACATGGCTACCTCTCTGATTCATTTCATTGTAGTCTTCTTAAATTTATAGGCCCCAAATCTCCTCTCATTTATACTTTAGAAATCACAGTATCTCACCTACCATAGACATAAATAAACAGAGAATTTGACTCTAATTCTACTTCTGATTTCCATCTCCATCCAAACTGACTTACTTTATTGTTATTCTTCATTTTATCTAGACATTCATTCCTAAAAACCAGTCTTCTCTTACTCCACAGCCAACTAAGCCAACCTTGTTGTTGAGCATGCGATATTATGTTTAGCCCAAATTCTTTAGCTTTATTTATATAATCATTTAAACTTAATTTGCTGTGTTATGGCTCATCTAGGAAAAAAACTTATCCATATCCATCTCAATATTATTCTTGGATCATTATCTGTTCCCACTGACACGACCTGGACAGGAAACTGCATTTAACAATGTGAGTCAGAAAAGACCTGTGCGACTTCCTTGGTAAGTTGCGCACACACAAATCAGTTTATGTGTTTGCACATAAGACAACCAACATCAAGTCTAACGTTCAGTGGAATTACTTCAGGTTTACACTAGTAAGACTAAGTTCAGAATCTGGTCTAAGCAGCCTCATTATGAACAAGGTCCATTAGTTCTCCTGAACAGCAACTTACATCACACCAGGAGGTAATTTACAATTTTTACAACAATCATCATCTGTAGTACACAGCTAACCACAAGGCCATTCTTTCAAAACATCAAGATAAATCATGAGGAAATCAAAGGAGTATTTAATGCTTTATGACAAATGGTTACTAACAAACATTTATGGCAATGAATCATATTCAAAAAGGTGATTATTATAGAACTGCTTAACAAATTTGATTAGAATAATACCCTACCACTTACTGTAAACTCCCCCCGCCCCCATTTGCCCCTCTTCTCTTAAGTGTATGGACCACCAAATTTAATTTAATCCTATTTAATTCTGCACAGAATAATTATGGCAAATAATAGTAAATGAATCTCATGGAGTATCATAGCCAATGTGGCAGTTAGATGAATGCTGTGTCAAGTGAATTAATGTGGTATAATACCATGTTCACTTTTGCAGCCTGTTATTTTAGTGAGCTCCCTTTCATTAAGGTAGTGAAATACAGTAAGGTTACTGTAGATTTAAGGCAGTCGAAAAGGACATTGTGTGACATCTGAGTCCCTCAGTCCTACAGGGGACTCTTGGCAGCTTCTAAAAGTCTCATTTTGTGTATTCATTAGGGGTGGGGGGAGGGGAGGAGAGAATGTGCCTGTACTTGGGGAAAGTTGGCAGTGAAGTGAAAACCCAGGATGCCATTATGCCAACAAGGTACTCAGGTCTGAATGTTAGGTAACGTGCATCCAAGAAATCATGGGGTCCCAAAACATCAGAGGCAGCAAGTAGCTGGCAAGGAAACTGAGGTATCCCTCTTTGAGGTGAGGAGGCCAGACATTTGGCAGAGGGAGAGAATTAAATGGAGGTATGGAGCTAAGTAGCCTGGTGAAATAGGTGAAATCTAATTAATACAATTGCACCTTTTTGACCCGAGGTCTAGCCAAAGTTCAGGGCTCTGAGGGTATTTCAATTGGGATTAGAAATTAATGGTATCCAAGTATTTCTTTGATGCAGTCTTGTTTATTTACAAGGAATGTCCAAGGTCCTGTGTTTCTGAATGCAGACGGATTCAAGAACAAAGGAGAACAGGTTTTTTAACTTACTTGCCCCCCCCAACCTTCTTTCATCAAGACTAGACTCAAAAGCTCTTTTTTTTAGCTTTTTCCAGCATCACACTATGCTTACAGGCTCCTGCTTGGCTTTTTCATTCCTGTTCTCCTCTGCTTAACTCTCTGTTCTTGTCCGTGACCTCAGAATCAGTGTGTTCTCTCAGACTCCCACAAACATCTACCCAAAACAATACTCAGCCCAAAAGAGCATGCTCCAGAGCATAGAAATATCTCCAATTAAAGCATTTGCTTACAAATCCACTTGGACAGGGTGCATTAGGAGCTCCAGAACCTCTGGAACTTTTATTATTTTGGAGGAAACTTCCTACAGTTACTTGGCCACCAGTATCCTTTTACGATTTTCTGGCACTAAAATCTCTACTAATGATTGACAACTTGAGAATTTCTTGGAATCCAGATTTTGATACACAGCTGTCTCCTACTCAGTGGAATACAATTGTATCTAATTTTTAAAAAGCAACTACAGACCGGAGACTACTGCTTATTCACCCAAATACATCTTTTCAACTATATTGGTCCCCGTATAGGCTAATGGATTAGGCCTCATAAATGCTGACTGCTGTTGGAAATGTAACTCTGTGTGTACTACATTAGCTTATATGTCTTTGGAGTGCCCCTCTGTCACGAATTTAAGATTGAATGCTAAGTGGGAGCCCTCCCCTATAATTTCTGTTCTTGTATATAATCCTGAGACCTGGAGATTATCTGGTAACAAGACAGTGTTGTTATGCAGCTTTGATTGCTAAAAAAGCAATCCTGCAAAACTGGGAAAGTCAATCGCCACCAAACGGATGGCGCAGCTAATGAACAACTGGCATTCCACAGAAGGAGAATGCCCATTAAATGTAAAGCACTTCGGGCTGGCTTTTTAGAGGTGTATGATTAATGTATAGCCTGAAGATAGATATGTCTCTTCTCCTCCCTTCCTTTTTCTTAACCCACTTTACTTATTTAATGTATTATGATGAATCTGGTGTTTTGGTATATTTGCTGTATTTGGAAAAATTAATAGAAAGTTATAAATAAATAATTATAAAAATTCTTGGGTGGGTTCATATACACCTGTTGCCATAAGTGGGCTTATGTTTACAGTTATATTAATTGAAGGGTGAGTTCACACCTATCAACCTCAATGGGGTTTTAACCAATCCATAACAAGGTTTCACCTTAAAGATGAGACTCTAGTCCATGGAAGAAATGTAAAAACTGCTGTTCTGGTTAAAGAACACCAACAACAACTTTGATATCTACCTTGACGAACTCCCTAATCCAGGTGACATTAAATTGTTTGGTAATATACTAACTAATGGCTTCATGTTATAGACCACTGACAAACTCAGTTATGGCATAGGTTGAGGGGTCCTGTCCTGATCAATATAGACATAAACACTCAAGAAATATTTAGAAGACAATGTCCTTTGATGAAGGACATGAGGAATTTAAAGGGCCAGATCTGTACAATTAGCTATGACTATCACCCGCACATTAAGTGTACAAAATGACTACCACCCACACATCCCCAGCTTTCTCCCCTTTTGATGAATACAGGTAGCAATTATGGGGGCGGTGAGGAACACTCTAACAAAATAGAATCTTGGAAAAGGAGTGGGAGAATTACTCAGATAAGAAAGCACTTCCCTAAGCCATTGTCCAAAATGTGATAGGAACCCAAACTTCCCTGAGGCTCAGAAACCTTCTGTTAAATTTAAGCCATTCATTTTTTTCAAAAGAAGATGGGGAAATGCCAAAATATCTAAACAAAGCAGCCTTTTCATGTTATTTCCAAACCACTGGAAAGTAATAAGTACTGGAAATATCAAAAAGAAACCCATTCTTGCACAATTTACTGCCCCGATTTACAGACCCAAGAAGTGTGGATGCAAGCTTGCAATGCTTGCTTCAGGAACTGAACCCTGCAGGTTTGGTTTGCAAGACCTAGCTGAACACTTTGAGATGTTGATGTCACCCAAAGATCCAGTGGAAAGGGGAACTTGATCTGCTACAGAGGCAATGGGGTGGTGAAGGACTAGAATCCAGACCTACCTTGACTTTGGGTAAATATGGGTACTACTAATGGGACATTTTATATAGTGCTTCTCATCACTAGTCTTGAAGTCTAGATAATGCTCTGGAAGTATGAACCACCCGAAACCACATTTTCGTTTCTAGCTTTACTTTTTTTCTTTTGAAATGAAAATCAAATTTTGTAGTATCAAACAAGGACAATTTAGTCATTGAAGGGTAATTTAAAAGTATACAGAACAAGAAAAAACCAACAGAAATACAGTGACTAATCTATATATATTTGTGGCTGATATAAAAAGAAAGAAAAGGTTTGATGACAGAAATTGTGTGAAAGGATTTTGAACCCATGGACTGTGTGAAAGGTGAGGGGATAGTAACAAGTCATTCCTGTGCAAGGAAAGGGGAATTCTGAGTGACAGAGATGAAGCAGACTGAAGTTACATTAGGCAAGCTAAAGTCACACAATTTGCTCCGGCACTTCACATAGGTTATTGCACTCACTGATAATTACACCATACTTACAGAAAGACATGTTTGCTGACAGGTGGCAGAGAAAGCAACCGTTCATGATACCTTCAATCAAAATATTGTATAAAGCTAGATTTGAATATGAATTTCCATAGGGAGGAAGACTAAGATTGAGATTTCTTTTTCCATTATTTCTACATGCCGGGAATATGTTTGAGGATGTAAATGCCTTTAATTGGTAAGAATGGATTTTTTAAAAAATCCACAGGCCTTTCTTCTGTTCTTACACTGTAGTAAATGAGGAGTAGCCCTACTGTAGCCAATGTAGGTATGCTGCTCTGTAAATAGGGTCAGAAAAGGATCTGACCCCAGGATCTGACCTTTGAAGAAGTGATCATTTTCTATGCGCAAGTCTACACTGTAAAGAGAAACCTGTGGCAGTGGGTCTCAGAGCCCAGACAGTTGTCTCAGGCCAACCGGGCTCAGGCTGAGGGGCTAACCTAGCAGTGTAGACATTCCTTCTTGGGCAAAAGTCTCGGTCCTGAAACCTGGCACGGGGATGGGGAGGGAGGGTCTCAGAGCCTGGTCTCCAGCACAAGCAGTAATATCTACACTGTTATTTTTAGCCAAGCCTCAGGAGGGTAAGTCAGTTGTATGACACTCAAAGCCATGGGTTTTTCTTGGCAAAATAGCCATACACTAGATCAGTGGTTCTCAGTCTTTCCAGACTACTGTATCCCCTTCAGATTTATTCTGATTTGTTTTGTGTACTCCCAAGTTTCACCTCACTTAAAAACTGCTTGCTTACAAAATAAGACATAAAAATACAAAAGTGTCACAGGTCACAATTACTGAAAAATTGCTGACTTTCTCATTTTTACCATGTAATTATAAAATACAGCTGTTGGAATATAAATATTGTACTTACATTTCAGTATATAGAGCGGTATAAACCAGTCATTGTCTGTATGAAATTGTGATTTGTACTGACTGTGCTAGCGCTTTTTATTTAGCCTGTTGTAAAAACTAGTCAAATAGCTAGATGAGTTGATGTACCTCCTGGAAAACCTCTGTGTTCCCCCAGGAATACGCATATCCCCTGGTTGAGAACCTCTGCACTGTATGATATAATATGCACTTACTTGCTGTACAACGTGGAAGGATGGTCTGAGGGTTCTGGGACTAGACTAGGCTTTGAAAGACCTCTATTCCTCGTTCTGCCACAGACTTCCTGGGATACCCTGGGCAAAGTCATTTGACCTTTTGCCTCAGCTCCCTGTAAAATGGGGTGATACTTTCTTACCTCAGAGGAGTCTGGCAGAGGAGAAAATCACTGATGTTGGTAAGACTCTAAAAGTAACCAGTGACATTTAAAAGGGGAAATGTTCTCCCAGTAAATAACAGTGTAGCTTTACAAGCATATTCAGTGCTCTTCCTCCTGTTTCTTGCTTTTCCTGATGCACCTCCTTCCTCCCTCTTGGAGTGTACTGACACCCCCTTACCAACATGTATCTATGTCTACCACCATCTATATCATCTCAGAATTTGTCTCAGTTACTTTACCCTGCATTTTATTACCTATTACACTTTAAGATCAACACTTTAAAGTGTTACTTTTGGACAGGAAATTTGCGTATTTTTCTATTGGGTAGAATCCGGGGCTTACTTTTACTCAAAAAAACAAAACAAAACAAAAATCCCAACAACTCCATCAACCCTGATTATGTTGTTTCTCAAAAACAAATGGGGCTTTACATATTTTTTTTAACAGTCCTATAGCCGATGCTGTGTTGTTCATGAAGATCTTTCAAAAATAAGACTCGGAAATGCAGTAGGTGATTTAAGAATAATTCTTTCCCCCCTAGCAAAACTATAGCATATTTCTTATTTCCATCATATAAATGATCCCACAAGGGACTTTAAAGGCTTTTTGTCTTGTAAAAATAGCTTACACAGGTGTACATTTAAAGCATGATTTCTTGTTATTATTTTGCATGGTAAAGACGCAGCAAATTTAACTTCTTAGTTGCAAGGAAAATGTGATGTGTGACTGGGATGCCCACCAGTATAGAAATAAGACTGCTATGAGGGCAAAGTGTTTTTGTGCATTCATTATGGGAAAGAAATAATGTACAGAAAGGCACTGCTCATGAATTTCAGAAGAATTTGATTATGTATACTCAAATATGGAAGAGAGAAACATTCTTTCCATTTGATATAAGAGAATCGGCAAGAATGATAACGAAATAGACCAACCTAAATGTGACCCTACACTGTCCCATAAACCTCCACCAAATTGTTATTTTTCTTTACATTTTTTAAAATTAATTTTCCATGTGTAAAACCCAAAGAATATGTCTCATCAGAAGCAATCACAAGTGATGCAAGAAATGTAGACATAAAAGAAAAATTGCTGCAAGGCATAAATGGGAAATTGAACACTTTAAGTTACGAACCACAAGGCAGAATAACAAACTCAGAGATAATTGTACATTATATTTCAAATTTCCCCCAGTCTGAATAATTTTCATGGGCTTTGGATCAGACCCTATGCAAATCTAAATTCTGATACTGTTCTCGTGGCGGGGTTTGCAGGGAGGAAAAGGGAGTGATGCTCAGCCAGTGGTGATAATCCCAGAGATATCAGAGGGGTAGTCTGTATTCACAAAAACAACGAGGAGTCCGGTGGCACCTTAAAGACTAACAGATTTATTTGGGCATAAGCTTTCATGGGTAAACCCCCCCACTTCTTCAGATGCATGGAGTGAAAATTACAGATACAGGCATAAATATATATTGGCACATGAAAAGAAGGGAGTTACCTTACAATCCCAGAGGTATACAATGTCTACAGTTCAAGTTGTCTACGATATACTCCCTTTCCTAGGTGTCATAATTTAGTAAACCTATGTCAAGGACCAAATTATAAATAGTTGTTTTAAAAGTCAGTATGTCATCTCAGGTACTTCCTGTAAATTAGACAACTATTCCCCCAAAGTCTTGGTCCCCCAAACAATATCTTTCTCATGGTACTTTTAGTAAATCTGCTACCATAGAGGGGACTAAGAAAAAACTAAGCCATATACTTCTATGAAGTTTTTCAACAAGTACATTCCAAGGGTTTTCATAATGACTGGGTGAAAAAAATTGTAGAAAGAGTGTGCTTTTCACAGAAATTTTGGACTTTTCATCCAAAAAAATGAACACGGAAAATAATTTGGGCCCCAAACTGAAAAAGGTTATGACCAAAAAAGCCTTTCAGATTTTCAGTTTTTTTACTATTAAAAAAAAACATTTTCCATGGTAAAAATCCATTTTCCAACCAGCTCTAATTTTATTCTAGATCTATCAGCAGCCTAAAAAATCCTTTGGAAGGGCCTTTGAATGTGCTTTAATGCTGGAATGAAGACTTTAAAAGAAGCATGTTTCATATATTCTGGAAACAAGCAGCGACAGAGTTGGTACATACTCCACAAGTGACAATGTGCATTCTAAAAATGTACTTTTCCTTTGAGATAGAAACCGTTTTCCACATTGTCAGAGATCTGTAGACAAGTGTGCTGGCCAAAATGCACATGCATAGGACTTCAGCCTGCATAGCACATGAGCACAATATTGTGAAAAGTGATGAACAAGGCAGCAGGCATGAATCCCAGGAGAACATAATTAATGAGTGCTGCTGCATGGTCAGACGACTCCTGCTTAGTCGCAGAAGTAAATTGTAGGGATGAGAGTCTCACACCCTACAATGAGCCCTCTTTGTGCCAGGTAAAAGGCTGAAATGGTCTAAAGAGGCCTTGGATCCCGCTGGGAGAAGATTCCCTTGGCACAGGAACTGTAGAAGACAGCCATATGCCTGTCTTCTAAGGACTTCCTCATAAGCCCTGCTGATGTAGGGGACATGCTGGGGTAGAGTGGGAAGTGGTAGGGACATGTTGGAAGCAGAACCACAGCAGGCAGACTGCAGATATCCTGGGCACAGGTGCCACTCCCTTTTTATTAAAACGTTTTTGAACTCCAGGTCTGTTATATCGACGGATCACTATCATTCTATGGCTCTCTACTGGGAATCATGCACTTCCCTTAGCCTAGACTGTGATTTTAGACTTGCAGTTTCTTTGTCTTTGTATGGTCAGTTTCACTTGCTGGTATTTATACACCTGCACAATGCCCTGGTGTATGGGATTCCAATGCAGCAGGGGATATTTAACATTTATGCTGATAATCCCAGCAGGGGGAGAAAACAAACTTGTTTATGACAATTAAGGTTGTTAATTTAGGCTGATATATTCAAAAGTGTCAAAGTGACTTAAGAGAACAAGTCCCATGGAAAATTGCTAGGGCTTGTGCTCCTTAAACCATTTAGGTGCTCTTGAAATCCTCACCCATTGTGCCCTTTACAATAAACTGAATATAATATAGTAAGGTTTCTTAATGACTAAATAATAGTTACAAATTTCTGGAATTTCTAAGATGCCATTGCTAAAACTCCTGCCTCTTATCCTCACCCACCATCCACCTATGGCAGTGCTCACCTCTTCTGTCTGCACACTCTTCATACAGTAGCTCTTAGAGGCCTGCTGACTTCTCTGCTGACCCCCGGTTCTGTCTGTACTTGGAAAAGCTTTGCTATTATTTTAACCTCTTGGGCAATCTTCCATTTTGTTCTCCACTTTTGTCTTCCTTATCTTATTTGTACACTCTCTTATCTGCATTCTGCAATCTTTATCATTTTTTTTAGTTTAAGATGTTTTCTTTGCTTGCATTGTATTAGCATAATACATAACCTCTGGGCATAGGTTAATCAAGTATCTAATCTGTCACTACCTATCTGGCCATAAGGGTATGTTGATATTTCAGAGAAAATTAACCTTCAGGTCCTGTTCCTTCCTAATACTCAAACTCAGTTTCCAATACCTCAAGCATATTTCTTCCAACATTTATTGGTTCCAACATATAGAGACCTCCAGCATCCTCCCTAAGAGCTTGTTCACCCAAATCTTCTGTCCCACTACATGGAAAATATCTCATTTGATCCAGTCCTGGAGAATAAATATAAAACAATTGAAAATTAAAAGGAAAACATAGTCAGTGGGAGTATTTTCCTGCCTCTTCGCAAAGGGCTGAGTTGTCTTTCTCTGCTCTATTTGCACAAGCCTGTCACTATAGACAGTCTGATAGCCACATTCATATTTTAGCGGGTCCCATCAGTTTCCTTTCAAAGCCAGGTGTTTCCTGGCAATACCTATTGTAATGACTGGTTGGCTGCTCCTTAGTCTGTGACACTTACGGTATGGCTCTCAGTTAGTTTTTTTCTCAGAACATAAACTGTTTCCATGCACTCTCTCTCACACTGAGCAAGTATCTCTCAGCTGGCCAGCATCAACCTTCCTTTCCTTTCTCACCCACCCTGCCAGACAGTGATAGTCTCATCCTCCAACAAAACCCAGAAGCAGTGACCATTCTACAGGCAGCGCAGGATGCTTGCCAAATCAACATCATGATCAGCGGTGTGCTATGAAACAAACAAGCCCATTATTTCAAGTTTCAGCTTCCTCTTTCCTTTCATGGTACGGTATCTGCTTAGTTCATCAAGGCTGAGAGCAACGTGCAGTCCAAAAATGAATGCCAACTTCGTTCCATTGCCCATTAAAATTGAGTATCAGCTATCTGCACTAAATTAACTCCCATCTATTGCATAGAGCATTAACCACTTTAATGCCTCTGAATCTACAGCATAGGGTGTGCTCTGAAAAATGGGTTCCAGATGGCTTTAATTTACATCAGGCATATTGCTGGGAAAGACATCCATGCATCCTGCCTCTTGCTCCATTGGAAATAATGGATCTACCTTTCAAAACTTTTTAAACTTGCACCTTGGGGACAGAAAGGAAGGCGAAGGAGGTGTGTAATAGAAAATAATTTAACTTCACCCATTTAGTACAGGGATCGGCAAACCTTTGGCACACAGCCCACCAGGGTAAGCCCCCTGGCAGGCCGGACTGGTTTGTTTACTTGCCATGTCTGCAAGCTCAGTCATTCACGGCTCCCACTGGCTGTGGTTCGCCATTCCAGGCCAATAGGGGATGTGGGGAGCTGTGGCCAGCACATCCCTCAGTCTGTGCCACTGCACCTTCCACTCATTAGATCGTGAATATGTATGTGGCCTACTAGGATATTGCCTATGAAAATCAGAGCTTTTCTTTTGTTTTCAGTTGCTCAGAATCCAACGTGAATTTGCATATAATTGTGCGGCCGAAACCATGCTGCAGTTCGAGGAACCCAATAGTATTTCGAGTCTGATAGCTTCAGAGTACTGGCCTCTGCTTTGCACGGGCTTCTTCAAAATCAGCAACCATGGCTTTTGCATACACATTGCATTGCAAATACAAATATTAACATTCAGATTTGCAGTCAGAAAAATCAGTCCTAATGCTAACATGAGAAGGGACTGGTCTTCTTGTTCTGTGTTTGTACAGCACCCAGCTCAATGGGGTTCTGGTCCATGACTAGAGCTCCTAGGTGGAACAGTAATACAAAGAAATAGCAATAATATCTGCACCCATAATTCACCAGCAGGTGCAAAAATTCTGGAAATGGAGGCCCTCAGCTTATCTGAAAATTCAGTACAACTTCACTCATTAGCTTCCAGAGTCACATATGGAGCAGCTAGATGTCAAATCAATATGAAGACAGATAATTTCTTATCAGTAGGAACTGATACCGAGAAATAGCCTGAGAATGATTGTATCCCTTCATTAAGGACGTTATCACAATTGGTGCCATATGGACACATTCTCATGTAGCCCAGAAAAAAACAAAGGAGATAACTGTATGCTTTATAACTTCATAATTCTCTGCACCAGTTAATTATATGGAACATTAAATTCACCTCAAAATAAACAAATACCACAATTATCATGAGCAAATTTTTAATTCGGCCTACACAACCAACTTGACCTGGTATAACCTAAACTGACATTAGAGTGCCTAAAATAGGTATTTAGGTTCCTACTAAATTTAAAAATTGAGACCTTGATAAATTATGAAGAAAAAAGTTAAATGGTCAAATTACTCGTGTTCGAAAACTTCCTTTCCTATTTTTACTGGATTTTTACTATCTATTCTACATAATTCCGGGCATGCATGCCATACAAAATTCCACTGGAATTAATGTGACTTGGTATTTTAAGACAAGCATTGTACTTCCATTGCATCCTATGGAGTCTGTAGGCCCAATAATATGTGATTGGATGAATTATGTCAATGCATAGTATTAACAACATGCAAATCACTGCAAATCTAATGGACCTCCAAGTGTTCTTTTCATATCATATTACATCACGTTCACATGGGGCTGAGACCCTTTCTAAATGTTGGCAAGTCAGTCAGTCATTCACGGGGTTCATCTCTCTATCTTTCAATGGCTCCATGTATTTTAACAAGCTTGTTCTGATTGGCCAAGTACACAGGAGCCCAAAACACTCGTCACATCAGAGGGTGCCTTCAAACTCAGATGCACACAAAACTAATTTGGCCCATCTTTTCTGAGGCGGTTTAATAGTCTCTTTCAGTATAGTCCATATCACAATACTCCCTTTATTTTGTATTTTCCTTCTCACAGAGTAAATAAACCGAACTAATTAGGTTAAGGGATAACCCTGAGTAATGTCACAGCTGCGCTCAACAGTTCTCAGGAAGTAACTGTGGGATAGCTGAAGCATTTGGATGAGCACAGAAGCAAGTGATCGGCAATAACCCACCATACATCAAAATAATAAAAGGAGACCAAATTTGGCAACTATTATGATACCACAACATTAACATGGATGGAGATGTCCCAATATAAATATTTCAAAATGTTTTATAAATATTTTCTAAACACAACAGGAATGTCCAGATCAGTTCTAAACAACACAAAGTTTAAGATGATCAGCTCCAATTTAGAATGGGAATATAAGGGAGTGGGGAATAAAGGAGAGAAAAAAAGGTTTGCAGCTTAACAGGTCACTTCCAAACAAGCAGCACTGGTGCCAAATGGAGCTTTCTAATTACTTTTATTTTCCTGCTGAAATGGCAAGAGTAAGCACAAAAAGCTGCACAATGATGGGGAGATTCACATGTTTCTGGAATCTACAATCCATGCAGTCCCTTCCCTGGCACTATGGATGTTGTCTGCTGAGTGAATTCCTGTTTAGTAGTTCCAGGCAGAGCTCATTAAAAGAAGTAACAGATATTTAGACTATAGAACTTTAGTGAGCGAAAACATAGTCCCTTTTGCTTTTCAGACTGTTGAAAGTAGCTGAAGTGATTGTTTTTTCACATTTGATCTCCAAAGAGTGAATTGTGGTATCTGTAGCTTTACTGTTTTCCCATACACATTCATGGCCACATTTTTAAAAGGCCTCTGATCTGCACTAGTAAATTTAGAGTATGTGCACACTTGTGGGCGTGAAATGGGCCCCCATGCAAGCAATGAATTGCTTGCTTACTTTCAATAGTACCCATACGACACTTTGCATCTTCAACCACTCTGACAAATCCAAAAAACAGCTCTGCCCATCTCTCTCATCTATGGGTGTGTCCACACCTGGGCACTGCACAACTTCTGCTCCCACTCCACACACCTCTTGCTGGTGTTGCCCTGCTTTCTTGGGAAGAGGCAGCTAGCTTTTTCCTCCTCTGGTATTGGGTCTCATCTTTGGGGACTGACGAGAGAAGTTTTCTTGAAGTAGTATCTTGTCTTTTCAGAGGACAACCTGGAACCATTCCCCTCAATCCAGTTTGGCTTAATTTTTGGTAAACCCATTAAAGCACAACAGAACCCACTGAGCAATCTTGTGTGCCCCCGAGCCTTGCTACTTAAAATGTTCAAGGCACTCTGGAGTTCATGCCCAGAGGCATAACCACAGACTGCAAAGTACACGCACCCTGAGAAATAGGAGACCTATCAGAGAACAGGGCAGGGTGTTACGCAACCCCTCAAGGACACAAGGAATAAATTAGAGGGGATCACAACACAAATGGGGACTGGAGACTGGGGAGGAAGGTTTGCAGGGCCTCAGAAATTTGATTAACAGACTGAAAATCCCACCCTCTGTGACTTTCACTAGGAGATGTGCTCCTGAATTATCTTTTGAAAATCCACAGAGCCTGTTTTTCCACACTGTTTCATTGATTTTGAACAAGCTATCACTTCATGATTTCAGCTGAGTGATATTGGTATAAAGTCAGTGTATCAGATGGGGTGAGCATCAGGTCCTTGAACTTTCACATGCTTGTCTAACCTTATCAGACTTCCTAAACCAGGCATTTCACTCAGCGCTCTTTTAAATTCTGAAATGTTTTGAAAGAAGCTTCATAAGGAAACATTTCCTGCTTTTACTTTTTGAATAAAACCATCACTCAGATTAGTTTCTCTGTAGGGTGACTCCCAGGATACAACTGGCTTCGTGCAAGCCTAATTTGGTTGTATAAAGTAGAATTTATATGATGTGTAGAGAAGAATTTTGTTAATTGTGCAAACTGAAGGATGGTTCATTTGCATCAAACTCAATAAGCTGGCAAGAAAGCTTACCAACCTTGCCAGATACAAGGGGCTACTAGGACAGTAAGAAGAATTGGTTTAAGAAACCATTTATTTGATGAAATTGGAGGAACCCCAACTTCATAAATCAATTCCCAAATTGCAGGAAAAAATATTACCTTTTAAATGCCCCTAATTGTTATTCATTATTCTAGGCCCTCTAAACCTCACTAGAGTGGTTTATTGATGATGTAGTCTTCAAAGAACATTATTCAGGCAACGGAAAGGAAAAAAATAAAAGAGTACTGCACCAGAATAATGAATTACAGTGGATAACATCAAGAAGTTTTAGTTTGTTTGCTTTAGGCTAATTTAACAAATAGAATGATTTCTTCCCCCCCCCCTCCTTTTTTTTTTAAAGTAAGGTGGAAAAAAACCAAAATTGTTTGAAGAAAAAGGAGTCTGTGTGTTCCATGCAGAACTATTACATCTAATTCCCTTGGGTTAACCCTAGTAAAACCTAATCCTGCTAATGATTATAAAGGTCTCTTTAATCTATATAGAACAGACCAAGGTTCTTTTGACTTGGGAGTTCTGACAGAAGATTCTATGTTGCTATATTTGGGGGGGGGGGGGGGGAGGGAAGCCTAGCATGAATTCACGATTCCACTGAAGTAAATGGGAGTTGACTTTAATAGGGTCAGAAATGAGATTTCATCCAAGGACTCTAAATTGCAGTTTATCTTCTGCAATGAGTTCTTAGCGAGGTACTTAAGCATATGCCCAACTTCAACCACGCAAGCAGCATAGAGTGACCAGATAGAAAGTGTGAAAAAACAGGACAGGAGGTGGGGGTGGCGTGGGGTAATAGATGCTTACATAAGAAAAAGCCCCAAATGTCTGGACTGTCCCTATAAAATCAGGACATCTGGTCACCCTAACATAATATCATTCATTTCAATGGGACTACTCACTGAGTGAAATCCTGACCCCATTAAAGTCAATGGCAAAACTTCCAACTAATAAAGGTTATAATTTGGAACAAGAAGTGGGAGTGGGTGGGTGTCCTAGTTCTTTACAGCTGATTCTTTCACAGAATAGAAAGGAAAGAAGTGTGCTAGGCAAATAGTAATCGAGAAGCCATACCCGGCATAACAGATGGAAAAGACAAAGGGATTGGTCTAGAGAAAAGTTGTGTGAAGAATATATGGGTTGGAGAAGAGATGAGGATAGAAATGTAAAGAAACAAGGTTTGAAATAGGGTTTGTTTTGTTTGTATTGCAATATTGTCTTGTAACTCATTGTGTGAGGGCTGTACATACACATATTAAGAGACAGTCCTCATCCTGAAGAATTTATAATCTAAATAGACAAGAGAAACAATGGGTGGGAGGAAAACACTACTGTTGTCTCTGTTTTACAGAGCCCAAGATACACAAAAAGCCCTTGGCAGGGGCAGGAACTGATCCAAGACCACTGAGACCCAGTCCCAGGCCTTAACCAGGAGTCTGTCCTTTCTCTTGAAAGAAAGAAAGAAGAATGGGTTGTTTCCTTTCATTTAGGGGATCCTGGGGTAAGGGAGGAAAGGAGGGAGCAGAGAGGGAATATTCCTGAACAGATTGTGAATGTGTTGTTTAAGCTTGTTAGGATTAAGACTTGGGTAGTCATGCCTATTGGTCAGGCCTGGTCTCAGAGACTAGGGTCAAAGGGCCTACATCAAGGATCAGATGGGGTCATAGTCTAAGAGCTGTATCCTGAGTTCAGGACAGGGATCAGGGTCCTAGTACCAGTGCCAGGGGCCAGGATGAGAGCCAGTGTTCAAGAGGCAAAGCCAGGGTGCATAGCCACCAGAATCCAAGCACCAAAGTTTGGGGTCAAAGCCAAAGTCAGAATTGAAGTACCAAAGCCAGGGGACAGAGGCAGAATCAGAATCCAAGTTCAAGGGTAGAAGCTGAGGATCTGAGCCAGGGTCAGGAGTCCAAGATCAAGTCAAGATGCAGGTCCTATACTTTAGCTAGCAAAGGAGACTACCTCATTGCATAGACACATACTGGAATGTCTCCTGGATCTAAATTGGGCACCTGGACCAATCAGGGGCCACAAGAGAAGCAATCAGTCCAGCTTTCTAAGGTGCTTCTTCCAGTGGTGTTTATCTCAACAGGGTCTATGTGGTAATGCATACAGACCTACCATGGCTGCCCATATTGTCCAGCAGACTAGGTTCCAGTCCTGTCCCTGTAGGACCTTACAAAGCTACTTAGAACCACAGTTTTTCACCAAACACTTTCAAATATGAGTGTGCAACACACTGGAATTTGAAGATATTGGCATGCTTGGAAACAGAGTTTATTGAGTTTGTATTCACCCTGCATTTAGGTACTTCTGAGCCATCAAGCAGATGATCCTTCTGTCTTAAAGTGAGTGTGACAAACAGTACATTAAAGAACGGATGTCCAAAGAAAGTGAAATGCACTTTCTCTGTGGCAAAATCTAAAGCAGTGGCATTGTCAATATAATATAACCACTGCCTGCCTCTCATCTGTAGGTATGTCCCACTTGGAATGCATTAATGGGTGGCTGGGGTTAACTATGGGCCACAAATAATGCAACTGTTCTAGAGATGGTACTGTTTGGACTGAAAAAAACATCTAAGTTATTGAAAGTAGTTGCCTGTGTTTTTCTGTGTGGTTGGCTATTGCATAGGGCAACCGGTCTCTTAGAATAAATGCAAGTACTCTTATTTATATACTCAGGGACCTTCATCATAGTACATCACGGCAATTATGCAGTATTGTAGGTCTTTGCCTTCCATTAAGAAAATACCTTTTGGAAATGGCAGACATACAGCATAACATCTGCAGAACACAGACATGCAATGAAACAAGCAAGAACTGTACCTGCAATCCCACTGCATCCATTACTTAATTTGTATACAGAAACTTTCTGCACTTACATTATTTCTTTTAATACATTGTAATTTCTCAATGTAATTATTCATTCATTACACTTTAGTTTTGCATAAAGACCAGGATCTGATTTTTTCCTTTCTCTGACATCTTTGTTAATCAGGAGTAACTCCAGCAAAATCAGTGGCACTATGCTGGTGTAAAACTGGTGTGAGTGGATGGAGAATTAGGCCCCTATGTACAACCTATGAATTCCATATTGAGAGCATCTATATACATCAATGACATAAGACTATTATTGTTATTTACACACCATTGTGAATGTACATGATGTTAGGCCTAATCAAAAGTGTTTCAGTGACTTCAGTCAGCTTTAGATCAGGTCCATTTAGAAAACATATCTGCCCTGAAAAACCCCAATGCAGTACATGGCTCCCCATATAACACAATACATGGCATAACAGTCTGAGCTGAAGAACCTGGAGGACACCTTCAGTGGTGATTTTGACTATATATTTTAAAGACAGGGTTGAAGGAAGAGAGAGAAAATTCTAGGAGCATGAGACATGAAAGGCTGTTCTAGGTCTAGGTGATGGCGAGAAACATAGTGTGAAGCTACGAAGAGGAGACAAATTGTATGATCAGGTGGGAATGGGAAGAATATATAGAGTGAATGGGGAGGTAGAAGGAGATGAGAGAAAATATGTAGGTAGTAATGGACTTGTGGATAGCTCTTGAGGAGCTAGAACATTTATGTGGAATTTAAGTGGAAAAGATTCTAACTTCATCTTTGTGTGACTTAGGAAACCAAAAGAAACCAAGACCGTAGAAAAGGAAGTTAATTATAATTAAAACAAAGAAAAGGAGAAAGTTCCCAGGCTATTTGATATCTCTTTCCTCACTAAAAGATCAAAGGTATACAAATCGGTCATTTTGTCATCAATTTATATATATCAAATGCTCACTAGATGACACTTTGGTCCTCAGTAAATAAGAGATGTTTTTCTTTAGATCAGGTCAGACATAAGAAGGGATCACACAACTGACACCAAGACTTCGCTAGTTTCAATATGGGATGGCTCCCAATATAACCTAGGGCCAGACTATAGCCCATCTTACAGGTGCATGTGGGGCTAAAAGGAGAGAAAAGATGCCATTCCAGAGACTGAAGTGATCTTCTGTACTAGATGACGAATAACTAAGTTTGAATAGCAATGTGCCCACACCAAAACCTGGGGTACAACCACCCATAGATCTTCAAAGTGCCTGGAATCAGGATCCTGACTGTGTGTCCTGCATGCTTCTCTGTTTTGACATGACTTAGTCACTGATGGTAATTTCAAAGAAACTTTTTATCTTAATTGGCTACATTTTAATAACCTACCTAGAAGCGGGGCTGAGAACATTTGATTTCATTTGAAATCTGACATTTCAGAACAGCTCCAGTTGGAGTCACAAAACTTGAAAGGTATGCAACCCCCTCAAAATAACTTTAATATCAATCAGCCCTTTCAAATACCAACACATTTTCTTATACACACATTATAAGGTTATGCTATTGCACACTAATTCATGTGAGACCCAGGGAGATTTTGTGAGAGTTAATACAAAAGGGGAGAAGGTGGGGGGAGTGGGAGTTTCTATTAATTCTTGTATTTGTTCTTCTGCTTTCTGTACAGCAATCTAAAGAGAACAAATTCTGATGTTCCAGGCTGTGTTGTCTGCCTCTAAGTGAGAACAAAACAAAAGCAGCATTAAACTGAACTATGTGGTCATCCACACACCATACTGGTTTGGATGACTCTCTGTCTATGCGGCTTTTTGTGTAAGTGCTTATATCAATGGCCTCCTTGTTGTCTGTTGAGCCCCATGGGGTTACATGAGTACTATCTCAATTCAATAGCCTTTCTCTCCACCATTGTCTTTTAATATAGGTTTATAGTCCTCAAGGATATATGCTGCATTACAATTAGTCATAACGTCCAGCAGTTACTGAGGCTTATTTGCAACATGGAGTTTATTGCCCTTTGTAAGGCTGACAAAGAGATCCTTGTTGAGAGCTATATACAAAAGGCAAACACAATGTCTGAATTTCTCTTTAATACAAAGAATGAAAATAATAGTGGGTGAGTCAATGGCTAAGTTAGTGACCAAATTGTAGAGCCTCCTCTCCCTCCTACCCTGACCTCCTCCCCCTCCCCATTCCCGGCTTTCTCATATTAATGTATCTGACCTAATTTTAAAGAAATAGCTAGCAGAGAAGAAAAACAGATCAAGTTCATGCATTGCATAGTATGTTCACCTCTTTTTTCTGCTGTACTGTATCTGAGAAGAATTGAACTGGAAGGAATGATGTTCTGTATCCTACGCTGGAGGTCCTGTCATTTCTCAAGTTCAAAACCACATGGCAAGTCCTCTTTCCTTTGCTTAACACATTTTGACTTAAAAAAATTAAAAAGCACTTGCAACAGCATCACTTGTTACAGACACTCTGACGTGACAAAATATAGTCCACTTTTGTAACGAAAAGCATTCTCTCTTTCAACAGAGACTCGGGCTATTCTGCTCCATAGAGTGCTCAGTTAACGCCATACGTCAGCCAGCACACACCTCGCAGATACTGCCAGCGGATTTCACAGGTACACAAGGAAATAATCCATTGTATGCTAACAGGGTCACTCAGTAAAAGAAATCAGAATTACCCTAGGAGATCTGGAGGTTATTAGGACATTGCCTCAGCACCATGCACAAAATAATAAGAAGAAAAGAGACAACCCGTTAGAACTAATGCTGTTCCTTTTATACCACCTAGAGTTCTCTTTTAATTTAATTATGAGTAAAGTGGACAGGATCTGGCTCTTCATTGTCTTCTAGATTTAAATTAAATCTGTGCAAATTGTTGTCTGGTCCTGAAGAGCAAAGTACAATGTGACTGAGAAAAGGGAACAATTATATATCAGTAGTTTTACTGTCTGTTTACCCATTGAAAATAGCATCTCCTTTCTTTAAACTATTTGGACAAGATATTATAGTGTCATTGAAGAATATGTGGGACAGGACCCAGCATAGAACAAACACTGAATCTTTCTCCAGCCCCCAGGTCCTGAAATCAGGGAATGTTCATGTCTGGATCCAAACTTTGTAAAATCAAAATTGTTTGTGTTAAATGCAGAGATGAATATGGGTCAGTACAGGATGGACAGCACTGACTGAGGGACTGGGCTGACTGAGGGAGGTTGACTCCCACCCTGTCCCCTTCTGCCCGAATCCCCACCCCTTCCAAGGGCCCACAGCCAGGCATCCGTACCAGTAAGACTTTTAAGTTACTTTCACCCTTGGTTAAATAGGCAGACCTGAGACACAAAATTGCAACACCTCTGAAATGTGGGGAAGTCCAATTGCCAATGCAAATTTCACAACTTAGGGCCTGCCTCTAAAGGGACAAAAAGAATTTGGAACAAGAGTCTTAAAAAAAACCATTCCGTTGCCCTGATGGAAAAAAAAACATTTATTTTTCAATGAATTCAAACTGATTAATAAGAGGGACTCATCAGTTCAGAATACAACCTCTCTCTCCCTGTATTTCAGAAGAATGCAACATTTTATTTGAAACTAGCCTTTGAGGGCTAAAGGCATTCTTTTAACATCATCTACTAGTTTTTTAAACCAGGAAAGATTTAACAGAGAATTGTAAATTGTGGTTCCCTACAAACCATGTGCTATAGAACCTTTACTCTGAAAACTCCTAACAAATTGCTTACTTCTTAGACATTCATCACCGAGATCTAGATCAGATGCAGAAACTCACATATTTTTTTCACCTGCCAGGCTTCTGTATTTTAAATTCATCTTGATAAAAAAGCAGCACAGCAATAGGCAATGAAATATGTGTGTGTATATATCTGAATGTGTTGGTCTTTGATCACAAGTTTCTGATCTTTTTTTCTCTGTAACAGATATTAGGAGAATAAATGCTTGTATTTCAGTGTCATTTTAGACAAAAGATTTGCCTAACAATGTTATAAAGATTTTATTTATAAAGGATGCATTCGATTCCGACATCCAAGCATGAGAGCATTAAAAATTTAATTGGAAGTAGTAAATACTCATCATGACATATAAATCAAGGGGGAAAAGAGATCTAACATATGTGTGTATATACACACACACACACACGAGGATCTAGTCGTAAATTGGTATGTGATTCAGCAAAATATAAATGGCCTTTGTTAGATTTAATAGCACTGGAACATGTACAGTTAACCCCATGCAGTTGGTATAAATCAGTTGTAACTCATATGGAGCCCATGGAGATACACTGGTGTAAAATTAGTCTGAGAGCAGAATTAGGCCCTGTGTCCACAAATATGCAATTGAGAGACACTAATATAAAGTTAAATCTTGGCAGTTGTGCAGACACCTGGTGCATTTATTTTGTGTGGGTTGGGATGTTCCCCACAACTGCAGAGCCCTCAGGCAGCTACTCTGAAATCTTTATGATAGCCTTCAGGCAGTGGGTTAATTGCCTGCCACCCCCCTTTCCCCAGAAGGGTTTTGACCATGGCTCCATGTAGTCTGTGGATTCATTACCTGCCCATAACCCCTCTGGGAAGACCATCCAGGAGCCTTTTTGCTGGGGCACATGGGTGTTCAAGAACTCTTTCCATGTGGCCTCCTTGTGACTACACCAAAACAGATCTTTTGGGCTTTCTATCACTACATTAGAGAGAGAAGGATCAGACTTTCACCCAGGAAAACAAAATAGGCCATTAAAATATATTACATATTTCAGTGATTAAAAGAAAATACAGATGCAAACAGCAGTGCAAAATGTTACACAACCCAACTCTCAATGCTGGACAAAGTTCAAAGCATTCTCTGTACTTTTCCTCTTTCCTACTTTTTTTTTTTCTTTTTTGCTCCCCAGCAGCTTGATTTTTCATTTCTTTTTTTGCCTTTTATGCTGCTGTTTTGGACACAGCCCTTCATACACATGCTTGTTAAATATGCATGACTTGCTTTTTCCTAGCACCATGATATTTTCAAGATAGCAACACACAGGGGAAATGGGGGAGAATAAGAACCAGGTATTTGTTTGGGTGGAGGCACTCAACTTAAAATGCACAGGACTCTTCTGAAAGTTAAGAAGGCACTTAGCCTATTTTCAACCAGCAGATCAGTCTGTTGCAACCCCGTGGCAAGCTTTCACAGTCTGAATATGAGTGAATACATTTTTCTTTCCCTAGTTCACATAAACACTCCTATATGCAGCTGTAAATTTCCTACTAACAGACCAATTTTTAACGCCAGTTTAAGGCAGAATCATAATATTCTCTGCTGTTTTACCCCCAAACAAGGGCCAGATCCTCAGACAGTGTAAATCAGTGCAGTACCATGGACGTTAATGGAGTAAGGGTAATTTATCTGACCCTCAAACCCTTTATTTTCTGCTATGAAATCCGGTTTCACTCATATATTTATATCCTCTGAAACAGACTAAACCACAGGATTATCTGTCATTGGAGAACTAGCATTTTGGTGACTATAAGCATATGGATTTAGGAAGTAGGAAATACGTTCCACACACAGAATGGGGGAATATTGCTTGGCTTCTTATTCCTATCGCTACTCACTGATGCACACAATTAGTGAGAGGCACATCCCTATTCTCCAGCTGTTTCATTTTCTCCTACAATGCCAGGTTCCTGCTTGCTCTGTTCACAAGCCCTTTTAAATTACCTCCCTGGATTAAGTCCTGAGCTCTTTAAATTAATATCCTCCCTAATAATCCCCAAGAAAACTGCTACTCGTGAGCCACATGTTTATTGTATGTTAACTTTTAATATTAAAACCTGGTGTGACCTGATGCAATCCCATTGAAGTCAGTAGAGCTGCATTCGCTAACCCTGGGTCTAAATTTGGGCCTCATTCTGTGTTATTGCAATAGTGTCTGTGAGATTTATGGCTGTTTTGTTCTGGAAATCCGTGTATACCTGCTTATGAAAGAGCCTTACAGACAGAGCTTACTGGCTGGGTGGTTACACATTACCCTGGATCAATGCAACTGGCTTTGCATCTGTTGAAACAAGTCAGTCATCTGTTACAACAAGTGTCTCCAGCAGCCTCGCTTTGTAGCTTTTTCCAGATGCATCCAATGTGGCTTTCGTACTGTATTTAAATACTGCAAGAAAGGGGCAAGCAAACAAGAATGTCTTTTATGGGCTGAACAAAACCTCAGGTGGCCCTGTAAGCAGGGGACACTGGGAAGCTGATACAAGCCTGAGATTTTCCTCTTCATTGACCCCACGCCTTCTTTGCCTTTTGATGAAAACAAGTTACATTGAGGATCCAGTCTCGCTTGCACTGAAGTCAAGCCAAGTTTTTGCCCTCATCTTGACTGGAAGTGGGATCTGGCCCCATTCACAGCTGTGATGATGCTTTTTAATCCAGAAAATATATTCTTTACATTAAGGACCTTTACATTAAGGGCACCAACAGGCCACATAATTGTCTGGTCAAGAGGACCCATCTCTCTGTTCCTCTGTTCTGTGCAATGTCTCTCAAGCAGCTGCACCACTAAAAGGCCTGAGATTTTGAGGGAAGCTCTGAGGGTCTGAGAAATCTCCCCAAAGCAAGAGAAACAGAGAAGCACTGCTTCATCTTTCATGTATTGAGAGTAAGTAGGCATTTCCCTTATGAAGTTAATAGCGTTGGTGTTATATATTTAAGGTCCTGGCATGAAATATTAAAGCTGGGAGTACAGAATAGTACCATGCCGTTGCTTCTAGACTTTAAACAGACTTTCAATGGTGTTTATTTTTGAGTTGTGAATCAGAAGCTAAAGGTTCCGTATGGAGGAGCAGATCTTCCATTCACCTCAATGGAGCAATGACAAATTACATCAGTGTAGGATCTACCCTGTAGTGTTCACTGTCCTGAGGGTTCCAGAAAGCCATTGTTTCTTTCTCTTTGAGCCTGGAAATAGCAGAAGATTTCTAGGTCCTCCTTCCTTGGCATGTAGCTTGCATGATTTTCACTTTTTATTTATATGATTTTAAATGGAAAGCTTTTAGTGCTCAAAAACGCCCATGGATGTGGTCCTTTAGTTCCAGCAGCAGAAAGAAAGGCATCTTGTTTGATAAGGAGGCTGTATCCTGCTCTGCTCCCCTTGCAGCTGCCCTGGTGCTGCAGGTCGGCTGCTGCCTGTATATATATGGAGGCCCACCTCTCTTAGGGGAGCACTCTTCACAAGTGTTTCTGAGGAACAGCCACATTCCGCGATCCCAGCAGGCATTTTGCGTACAACGTTGCGTGGCCGGATGCTCATCAACAGTACCGGAAGGATATTTGCAAGATGGAAGCCTTCACCTTTCCTGCTAGCAGATTTCACTCTATTCAGTCTTCTTCTAACATGGTCTAAAGAGCTGTTCGTGTTTTGTTTGGTTGTTCGGTAAGGGGAGGGTAAAAGAATAAAAGGGAGAGAAAGAAATAATTCAAACACAGATAAACATCTAAAGTTTTCACCAAAACACATGGTTTAACTTAAGGAAAAGTGATATAGCAATCGCTCTAAAACATGTATTTCAGTTTTCCCCTATAAGGAGTGGGGGTAAAAAACCTCAAAGAAATAGACAGAGATATCAAGTGATAAAGCAGAAAAATATTGAAATAATCAGGGTTCAGTTCAGTTTGTGGAGAGAGCTTTTGGCACTTAGTGGAAGCCTAAATTGAGAGCCCTAGCCTCATAGGACATGTGGTTTAACACAAAAACTCCTGTTCCTGGTGAGAGCCTTCACAATCCAAGCAGTGAGACATATATTAATAATGTCCTTGAGTCATTGAAAGGGGGATGTTTTTAGATAAAGGTTTTCTTTCTAGTGTCTTCAGTTTTTAGCCTAGAAAAAGAAGCACGAGCAATACTCAAGGGTCTTTAAAACAAAAGTCACCCACCCCTCATGTAAACAGGTGAGCCATGTATTATAAGTGGCATCCCCAACCACCATTCAACAGTAACACAGACTTGCAAAAGAAGCACTTTCTTGTGGGTGTCTGATAGGCAGAAATAAAGTAGATCCAGATAACTCATCCTACATATGAATAGCCCTCGTGCCAGTGCCACTTGTCCTTTTTATTTTGGAAACAGTTTCAATTTTTACAGGGTGCACTAGTACTTCCAGGATATATTAAACGCATTCCTGAAATACGTTCAGGACTGCTGCAATGTGACAATGGGAGAATAAAGTCATGACATCCTAATACAATAACTGCATCTGGAAGGACAAACTTGGCAACCTGGCTCTGTCCAATCATGTCATTATAACAAAGAACCAGATGCACACCTTGTACTCTATTCACAGTCATTACTTTTTATTGTCTCCTTTTCTTGAGCTTGCACTTTAATTTAGGATTGGTTGCACTCTACTGCGGATTTGACTGAAGTGGCTGTAAAATGCTGAAACTTGCAAATTGCAAGTGCAATGTGGTGATATTTAACCAGATTAATACGTTCAAGCCACGGCAAAGTCAAACTCCAGGTGAAAATTATGCTGTTCTGGGTGATCTGATTTAAGAAGATCAAAACAAAAAAATGTTTAGGATATGAAATACTGATTCAGAACCCACAGAGACCTGCCAAAGCTATTGAGATCATGCCATCCTCCGGTAGGGCCGGGCTGTAAATTTGTCAGAGGTTGTTTTACCTCATTTGATATCTACCTCATCAAATGTGAATCATGAAACCACATAAACTGCAACAATGCTGTCTTCCTACTGACTTCACGGAACATAAACAATAACAACATAAATACAACTTACCGAAGTCTTAAGTAAAGCACTTAAAGGAAATCTATATTTTTATATAAACGGTGGCTGTTTACTGTGGTATGATTTTTCTGTTTAACTCTGGATAGCTGGAAGCTGTCTCACTCCCAACGCAAACCATATTCCTTGTGTACTGAAAATTAAAGCCAAAGATGCTACATTTTGTTTATCTACTGGCTTTAGTGCTCCCATAACCTCAGCAATAAGATAGTACACATTACAGACTATAATATGATGCAAGCTTGATGCTTTATGAATGAAAATAAGGTATAAGCTCTTCTCTTTGTGTAAAGTGTTCAGAAAAGATGGTTTCTAACACCCATATTGATGCTGAGGGAAGAAGAATTCAGAAGAATTGTAGGAATTTCCAGGCCTCTCCCTTCAGCACTTATCAGCCTTATTGGCTACCGGTTTTTAACTTTAGTTGATACATAGTATCCTTTGATGAAGCTGGATACCAACTCATGCAAGTGTCATAGTTCTATTTGTTGATTGTTAACTGAAATATTTAAATTTGTGTTATCTGAAGTATAATGAGAACCTGGCCTGGAAAAACTCAGACACTACAATCAATGCTGAAACCATGTTAAAATCCTAAAGACAAAAGACAGAGGTAAGTTTGGAACATTGTCCTTAAAATACTCCATTGTGCCTAGCTATTGCCTCTTCCAAAGGAAGATACTGGTATACCCCACAGACAGCATGCTTCAAGGTCTGCACACTATAGCATTTTGTCCACTTGCTTCTCCAGCGATCAGCAGTTAAAACCATCCACTCTACATTATTTTAGTTCCGTTTCTTGTGCCTAAATACCTTGTGGTGTAATTAATTTGCTCTTTGAACGATGACAAAAAAACCGAGGCACTGACAAGAATCGACTGGCTTGAGGATAACACTTTAGAAAAACGTATATAGTTTTTCTGCGTGGAAGGATGGTCTTGTGTTTAAAGTACTGAACTAAGATTCAGGAAAAATCTGAGTTCCCTTCCTAGTTCTGATCCAGGCTTGCTATGTGAACTTGGGCAAGCCACTTAATCTCATTGTACCTCAGTTCTCCCTCTCTAAAGTGTGGATAATACTTCCTTTCCCCCACCTTTTTCCTCTATTTAGATTAATGTTCCAAACCTTTTGGGGCTCAGGACCCATTGGTAAGTCTTGATGACCTGCCATGACCCAGTAAATAGCTAAATTGTTAAATGGTTCATGTTCTGTAGGGCTGGCTGGGCGTGGCTCTCCACCATGGGCATTACAACCTGTTGGAATGTGTCCAAGGGTCATGTGGGAGATCCAGAGGGGGTGTTAGTTCCTGTCCCCAGGGAGTAGGAGACCCTAGGCTGGGGTGACCCACTCTCACCCCACAGCGATGGCTCCTGCAGCTGTGGTCCTGTGGGGTTACCTGGGCTTAGGTCCCCACTCTGGGCATTGTGATCTGGGGTATGAGGTCATAGTTCCACTCAGGTTGGCTCATCTGCTTCTCCGTCATGATGATGGGGACTGGCCTGACAAAATTTGAGTGATTGGTGTGGCAACATGAACTGAGTTTGCAATGCCACTTACTCAAATTTGGCCTAGTGCCCCCCTTCCCATCATCATGACAGACAGGTTGCTGGGCCAAACCTGAGTAGTGCTGTGGGAACGGAGATAGAAGCCACAGGGCAGGCTCTGAAAACCCCTCCACCCCAGGGCCTCTCACTACCACCTCATGAGCAAGACCCATATACCCCTTCTCAAGGCTTCCCATGCCCTTTGGGGCAGGACACGACACATACCCTGGGCCTCCCATGACACTGTTCTCACAACCCAATTTCAGGATGCAATCTATGCATTGGAAAACTCTGGTTTGGAATGTAAACTGTGCAGGACAGAAACTGTCTATTGCTATGTATTTATACAGCACCTACTTTAATTTAACCTCAGTTGTGGCCTCAATGTACTATTGCAATACGAATCATGAATTATTATTAGGCTGACAGAAGTCAGAGGCATTAGAATCTAAGAACAGAAAAAACATGAATGTAAGTGCTTTGGCTTTTCAGTGTGTGAGCTCTTGGGGCCAGGCCCTGCAATGCTGATTTACACCTTCTCAAGATCTAGCTCTAACATTGCAAAATAATCTGACAAATGTACCAGCCCAGGAACAATAATCTGCTTGCCCACATTTACAAGGCTGATGATGTAAAGTATCTTTTTTAACTGCACCATGCAAGGAGGAGAGTGGAATTTTACAGGGCTGGTTTATAGGTGATTCAGGGTGAAACTCAATGCCAAAACATTCAGATATTTCGAGGTGTGAGATCTGAACCATCTGCACTGAATAAAGAGGTTTCCTGAATGAGAAGATCAGTGTCACCACATATGTTAGATTAGGCTCCTGAAAATGATCTGTGCTGCTAACTGATAAAGAAGGGTTATCTCTACATCGGCATTGAACTGATTGTATCTCTGTGTCACCAAGTGCTGCAATGTTGACTGAAATGCCTACCACACGTCTAACATTTGAAGTGAGTGCTAAGGAAAATATTTTGTGTGTGTGTGTGTGTGTGTGTGTGTGTGTGTGTACTCAAAATCAACTCTCAGAAAAATTAAAATCAAATACATGGCCTCTGCAGAAAGCAAACTAAGATTGTTTGGAATTACTATTTCTAGCAATTCTTTTTCTATTTATCACAAACTATGGTCAGAAGGAAAACACTTAACTATGGCACTTTCTGATCATTTGGAACCCAAACTGCTAGAAGTACTCTCACTGGTGCCAGAGAGACTTTGTCTACACTGGACTTTCATCGGTAAAAATTTTGTTTTTCGGGGGTGTGGAAAAAACACTTTCCATCCCTCAAACAACAAAAGTTTTACCAACACAAGGCAATGGTGTGAACAGCACTTTGTCAGCGAGAAAGCTCAGCAGGGGTGGAACTTTTTTTTCTGTCGGTGGGAGAGCTCTCTCTTGCTGAGAAAGAGCAACCACACTGCACAACTTTTAGGGGCATGGCTGTAGCAGCACAGCTCTGTCGCTAAAAGGTGCGTAGTGTAGACATAGCCTAAAAATGAACCGGCTTGGAAAGACCTATGATACGTTGGGACATGAAACCTAATCCTGAAAATATGCAGGATTGAGAATAGGCTCCACAACTGTGGGTAGTCCCATTCAAAACATGGTCAAAAGAACCATGCTCAGTAGTACATGTTTTCAGTATCAGACATGGTGCTTGCAACATGTGATGAGAATGAGTTACATAAACTATAAAGTCTAGGGGCTTGTCCTCACTGGGGGGGGAGGGGAGATCAACAGCAGATGCACAACTTCAGCTACATGAATCACGTAGCTGAAGTTTGCGTATCTGCCGCCGACTTACCTGCCGTCCCCACAGCGGCGGCAGTCGGCGGCGCGCTCCCCTGTTGACTCCAGCTTGGACCTCCCGGCAAGCTGGAGTTCCGGAGTCGACGGGGGAGCCGCAGGTGATCGATTTATCACGTCGTACAAGACGCGATAAATCGATAGCCAGAAGATCGATCCCACACTGCAGGAGTGAAGACGAGCCCTATGATGCCTTTACAATTGAATCATCATAGTTGATTGCTATAATTGTTGAAAACAGTACTAACATTCAGAGTACAGAATTTTCCATCAATAGGGGTATAACCTACTTGATGAATCTACTTTTAAAACAACTATATAGGATGGTCTGTGCCCCAGCACAGGTAAGTACATTTTGGTCTTGTAGTGCAAAGGAGATCATACTATGTTTTAACAGTATTCCTGAATCACACCACCAACCAGCAAATTCCTTTTCGGGGACTATCATTTTGTAACCAGGACCAATGCTATGGTAATTTCACAATGTAGAGCAGACTATGGTTGAAGAAAATTGTAAACATTTCAATGAAATACACATAGCAAAATCCTCCAAAAAATCTGACATAAAGGTGGCATTTCACTATTGCTAAAGCTGATTCAACATCAATGGAATTAGGAATCTTGGTGGGTCTAGTATCAATTAGCCACTGACTACTGCCAGAATTTTAAGCACCATGTCATCCAATGCAGGTCTAGTTAACATTAGCAGCAACCAGCAACCCAAGTGCATATGGGCTTCTAATATTGCTAACAGTACTGAAACTAACCTCTATTAGGGCTTGTCTTCATGAGCGCTGCCAGAGATTGATCTTCTGGCGATCAATTTATCGCATCTCGCTAAGACGCGATAAATTGATTGCCCGGAGGTCCCCCATCGACTCCAGAACTCCAGCTCGCCGGGAGGCACAAGTTGGAGTCGACGGGGGAGCGCGCCGTCGACTGCCGCCGCCGTGGGGACGAGCGGTAAGTCGGCGGCAGATACGCAAACTTCAGCTATGTGATTCACGTAGCTGAAGTTCCGTATCTGCCGTCGATCCCCCTCCCCCCCCCCCAGTGAGGACAAGCCCTTAGTCATGATGCAAATGTTTTGAATAATGTCCCAAGTGTAGATATCGCATGTATGACCCTGATGCAGCATAGCACTCAAGCAGCTGGCCTGGGATTCAAGACATTCTTTTCTTAATCTTGGGAAAGTCACTTCAGCCTTAGTTTCCCCATCAGTAAAATGGTAGATAATAATCTTGACCTCCTGTGTAAAGTCCTTTGAGATGTACAGGTAAAATGTGCTATGTAAGAGGGAGCTGTGGTTATTATTAAAAGTAAGCATGTGTGTGCATCATGCCATGTTAGGTGCTTACATCAACATACATACCAAAAACCATACTGTGTAAAGGAAAAGTAGCCCGGATGAGTTAATGTTGCTAATGGAACCTAAATGTGTTTATTTACTGACATTTTGTTATTTTAACTGAGTGCCCTTAAACATCATCAATATAGGTGCGGAGTGGGAGGTGCATTTGGAGTGTATAAGGATGAATCATTTGAACTGAACTAAAAATAGGTGTCTCTGTCTATATGACAATGAGAATACATTTTACACTGTTTTCTTGGATCTGCTATTTTTGGATTTATTTCTCTGAACCACTAAATTATCTAATTAGTGGCATGTATAGTTGAAACATGAGCTATTGTGAATATTTACTGCACACTTGTTCAGGCATTTATCTGAATAGGTGGCACGCTAGGCCTATGTCATGAGGAATAATGATTCTTCGGAAGAGTTACAGGAAATTATAGAAGAGAAAATAAAGTTTTGCACAGTGGGTTGTAGATTCCAACAACATGTATCATTTTTTTTTCAGAGCTAGAGCAATTGCATAGTAATGACAAAAATTTTATTATAACACATAAATCAATACTTGCCCTGCTGCAATCTCAGATGTTACTTTTATGGGTCTTCCCATGACTATTATATAAAACTGCTCCTGATAGAGTGTGTTAAATGACAACTGTTAAGGGGGGAAACTGGTACGATCCCAACTCTTTGCACACTGTGCTCTATCTGCTATTAATCACTATCTCGTTGCATGGTGATCCATTTATATCACTGCAACAACAGAGACGAGTGTTTTACAGTGATGGACTACATTGCACACTGGATGTTTGTTTTTACAATGGAACTGTCATCGAGTGCTCAGCAAAGTGGAAATACAAGGTATTAACAATTAAAAATGAAACCGAAGTGGCAGTAAGTCTCGAAAGAATGTCCCACAAGAGACATATACAGAGAGAGAAAGAATCTGCAATTCTAGTGTCATATCTTCTCCATCCGCTAAACTCCCCTAGGATTCTACACAAAACAGTCACAGTCTTCATAGCATTGGATGGGCTTGGCTGTATTCTATTTCTTATACTGGGCCTATCACTATAATATCTAAGCAGCTTCCAGAAGTATACTAAGCACCATGACTATTATCTTTCTAGATATGCCCCAGCTCGAACAGAAATTATTGGGTTAGTTTCTATGGCTTGTTTTATGCGGGAGTAGATGATTTGAGTAGATGATCATAACTGAGGCTGCAAGTCTGTCACAGAGGTCACAGATTCCATGACTTTCTGAGATCTCCATGACTTCTGCAGCAGCAGCCCCTGGGCTGGCTACACTGACCGCTGTTGGGGCTGTAGGAGGGGTGAAGGCTCTGCGTGTTGCTTACCTCAATGGGTTCCATGGAAGCAGTGACATGTCTTTCCCTCAACTCTTAGGTGGAGTCACATCCACACAGCCCCGCACACTACCTATGCCCACAGGCACTGCCCGAACAGCTCCCATTGGCCATAGTTCCTGGTCAATGGGAACTGTAGAGCTGGTATTTGGCGTGGAGACAGCATGCGGAGCTACCTGGCCGTGCCTCTGCCTAGGAGCGGAGGGAAGGACATGTCACCGCTTCCAGGGAGCCACACAGAGCCAGGTAGGTAGCCTGCCAGCCCTGCCAAACCTTCCCCCGCAGCACCAGTGGGGGTCCCGGGCTGCTCCCCAAAGCACCCGTGGTGCCCCCCAGACCACCACCACCCTGAGCACCCATGGCACCTCCAGGCTGCCCCCATCTCCTCACACCAAGATTTAGTCAAGGATATATATTACAAGGATATATATTACAAGTCATGTACAGGTCACTAGCTATGAATTTTTGTTTCTGGTCTGTGACTTGACATTGACTTTCACTAAAAATACCGGTGACTAAAACATGGCCTTAATCATAATAGTCCCTTCTGGCCTTAAAATCAATGAATCTTTCACATGGGGCTTTTTCTTCAATGCTTTTTGGGAAGATGATCTTGTAGGACCCAAAAAGCAGGTGGTGCTGCCAGAAAGGGAGGGACTGAATCTCCAGAAGATGGGAAGACTCAGCTCCCTGCGCCAGTACATACTTGAATGTCATTTCTTGTCCCACTTGCTTACATTTTTTTTAGGCCCTGATCTTACAAACAATGTGACAACAGGAAATCATGGTGGTGGGGTGCACTAGGGAGTCTCTTTGAAGTCAACAGGACACCGTGTGTATGCAGAATGTCATTGCTAGTGCAACCACTTGAAGTACTGAGTCTTTAGAATGTTACATTCACTTGTCTTATCTCACCATAGACAAATAACAACATGGTTTCTAGCAGAAAGTCTGATATAGGATGACATTTAGTATTTTTTATTTGCACTTCTTAACATTCTTAACTATATATATATATATGTTAATTTTTAAATATTATTTCCTTCACCAGGCACTTCTGAGGAGCAACCATATAGTCACATCACTCTATCCCCTGTCCGTCCTCCCCACTTCCTCTTTCCTACTCTTTTGTCACCTCTTTATTGTTTCCCATCTGAAATTAGATTGGATGCTTGACTCACGTCTATTTGTCCCTAGCAGAATTTGGGCACTGCAATAATAAATAACAAAACTATTATAAATAGCATTTGCCTGCTGTTTGGGTCAGATTTTCAAACATGCATGAACAAAATTGCATTAATGAGAAACCAGGGTTGTGCACACACATTAAAGTTTAATCCTATTAAGGGCCTAATTCTCAGAGTCACTGAGCAACTCTAGAATTCCCATTAGTCTATCAGACGTTTACAGTCACACCCTAAGAACAGGAGTCTTAAAAATTAATTTACAATGACCATCTTTTTTCCTCTTATAACTTGCACATCTGACTTGTTTAGCCTATTTTATCAGATACTGGATCAGCCTTGATATAATTTCCATGTCCTGGGAAAAAACTTTGCACTGAACTTCAGTACTTCAGATGGATATATTCTTTCCTTTGGAGTAGGGATAATTTATTCACCAGTATGCTAATTTCATTTGCGTATTGATATTAGTGAATATCCTGAAGTCTGAATTTGGCATGGTCTTTAAAAATACTTGTAATGATAAATGACCAAGTGGGCATGTCTACATGCATCCTTTTTCTTTTGCATTTTAATTCATTAACCAAATGAGGTCTTAAAACCACTTACCTATTTCCTAACCTTCTTATAGATTAGAATGAACTGCATACTCATCCATCTGATAAAAGTAATGAAGATTGGTTCCTCCATTTTTTTCTGTTCATTCCTTTCATTACTTAGTTAAACTTAATTTTATTCCTTTCTCTATTTTTTAGTGGCTTGGATAGTCCTTCACATTTGAGAGTGGTTCTGTTTGTACCCTGAAAAGTTTGTTGATAAGTGATCAAACCAGGCTAGAAAGGATGGGACCACACATCTTGTTACACATTCTGTGTTCCAGGTGAACAATATGTGGTGAAGTTGTTCCAGTCACCTTCTTATTGTGTTTTAAAGCACAAACCTAAACAGCAGTTATTGGTCCCGTTGCGTTAGAATAGGGCAAAGAACTGTCAAATTAGCCGGTTTACAGTATTTCAGTTAAAGACGGGAGTCCACATTATGACCCATCACTACACCTATATGGTACTAAATTTGGTCACAATTGGCACTGGAAGAATATAGGATCAGAAATGAGCTAGAGTGAAATTCTTTCATACTGAACTTGAGGACACTGAAAGCTTTATTTTGTTGAGAAAAGGAAGCCATTATTTAAACAGTGTATCCACTTCCTCCACCACCACTCATCTCTTACACAGTAGAGAACACACAAATATCCCCACTGCCATATACTGACAGTGGTCTTTTCTCTCTCTCTCTTTTTTTTTTAGCTGATCAGTTCAGTCATTTCAGGGAAGAATATTAAGGGTGGAATTTTCAAAAGCACTCAGGGTCAGCCTAACTCTGCTCTCACTGAAGTCACGGGTGCTGGGACAATTTGTATAGTGGTGGTGGTGAAAGCCATTGAACCGAACTGTAAACCCCTAGCACCCCTAGTTCCAGCACCTATGATTAAAGTAATAGATTGATAGAGTTTAAGACTAGAAAATGACCCATTAGATAATCCAGTGTGAACTCCTGCAATTCACAGACAATTACATTGCACACAGTTACCCTGTATTCACCCCAATAACTAGTGTTTGTTCAATATATATTGACTTAAAAGGAGCACAATATAGCCAATGCACAGAGCTTTTGAAAATTGTGCCTTTGGTGTGCTACCAATTTAGAAGGTCATCTGTACCTCTGCTGCTCTCTACCAGTGGTGATCACCCTTTGCCATGTGCTCAGCCCTGTCTTCAGTACTGCTGCCAGAATTGCTATAGAGAGAAGGGCCCTGTTTTATGAAGTTGGAATTGAGCACTTCACTTTTTAGAAGACAAACCTGAAAATTGCCAGTGGTTCTCATGTACACTACATGGTGAATGATGTGCATGAACACAGCATTATATATTTCAGTCCCATCCTATCCCTTTTGCTTTATTGAAAAGAGACAGCTTTTTAACTGAATAATTCTAAGTATTTGTAGTTTGCGGTTACTATTCCACAGCTGAGATCACAGTGTTTTGAAGTAAAATCAGATGAGAATTATATAATCTAGAAAGGATCAGCAGACATTCAATGCACCTATATTAGGTTAATGCCTTCTTCTTATGGATTTGTTTTTCTTTGTTTAAACCAAACAGGAAAAAAAAGGAAAAATAATAAAAGCCTTCAAACAAGTGATTTACTGTATATCAGGGATGTGTTTACCTGCCCTACTTAGATGGGGAAAACATGTTAGCTAAATGTGGCAAGATATTAATATTTTCATCCTTTATTTCCATAAAGATTAGCTGCATATGGCCCCAAGAGTAAACAACGTGCATTGGTTCATAAGCTCTGTTGGGAAAGGAGGCAGCACTAAGGATGAATCTCTGCTCTTAGCTCCATTGCAATTCACATGATAACCCAGAGACCAGAGGAAATAAAAATGTTTATTGATTACCTTTTCCATAACTTTGTACAAAGACTACTGAAGTCCAGCCGAGTGTACTGATGACTCAACTCTTTTCATTTAGTTGTGACACTAGGAGATAAAGGGGAAAAAACTATTTGCTGGTAAATTTGTTGTGTTTTGCTTGCTTTTGAAGTAGAAACAGATTCCAGAAAAAAATCAAAGATATCCTTAAAATAAAGATTGAAATAGTAAGAGTTTCATGAACCGAATTCTGGATAAAAACATGATAGGACACCATGTTTCTGAAACTAAACTGACTTTGTATTAAGAGAACTATTTACAGAACTGCTGCTACTGGAACCAGCATTCCAACCATGTGCACACAAACTGAATTCCTTGTGCCTCCTCGAAACTTTTCCATTCTACAATCACTGTTCCACCCTATATGTTACATGCAGGTTGCTCCCATAAGTGAACAGGTAATATGTGACTTGCAAACATGAATGCCTTAATAGACCATTCAATTCTGTGTTTGAATAGTTAAATAGGCATCTAGGCACATTAAAAAGTCATTTATGTACCCATATAGCTAACTGAGCATTTAAATGCATGATTTAAAACATAGGTATTTGAAAATTGAGCTTATACTATACAAACAGAGTTGTCCAAAACCAATGGTTTTCCTAGCAATGACTCTTTACATTGTTTTACCAGTACAGTTCTATTGTTCACATCCTGATAGCTGCTCTGGCCAATTTGATAATAGAGAGATTCTGTCCAGTCCTCCTTGGACAGAGCTCAGTTGCACTGAGAAGGGCTTTGTGAGATGGAAGATTTAAGAGAGAAAAGGTGGTGGAGGGGCCCAGGGACCTTCACCTGTACAAAATGTTCCCTCTTGAGGAAAAGAGACATTTAGAGCCCGTTTTGAAAGACAAACCCTGCATATGAAAGTGTTTAATCATTGTGTCTACTAGACTGTTTATCAAGGTTTTCCAATTGGTGACTGCAGCTTTTACGGACTCATTGTAATGCCAAAAGATGTTGCAGAAAAAGATTAACTTTTTCTACAGATTTGAAAAGTATGATGCACAGTAGAACTTTCATAAATTGGCATTATGTTATTCCTCCAACGGCTTCAAAAACTACAGGAGTCCTGTATTGTTTTTATTAACAGTGAGTTAAATTAATTCAGCTACTTGGCTACCACAAGCTGTGAAGTTTTTTATTTTTGTTTTTTTTGGCAGCTGAATAAATGAAACCTTATTCTCAGAAGAAGCTGAGCAAAAATGGGCTTTGGATATTAGGTGTAGCCATTCCTGATGGCTCATAAGAACAAATAAACTCAAAAACAAATATCATGTGTCTACTTTTATTTGATTGCAAATCAGTCATCCTAGCCCCATCTGCTCTCTTTCTCACTTTCAGGACATCTGATTGTAATATTGTTCTAAATTAACCCAATGTGGGATATTTATTCTTGTTTCTGTTTAAACAGCAGTACTTTTTTTTTTATTTGGCCAGATGAAACCTAATTTTTATGTAAACCAGAATATCACTGAATATATTTTTAAAAGTTTCCTTTAAACTCAAAGTCTGAATGTTCTGTACTACATAAGATCCAATCTTACTGATATTTGAAACACTATGCCCAACTTCACTATAAGTCTATTCAAGCTGCAAGTTAACCCTGGCACAGGTAAATTGTACCCCATTTACTGCCTGGGTCATATGATCAAAACTGTGGCCATTCTGGCTTGTTGAAGAAGGATTGCTCAAGAAGTAACTGGAAGGGCATCATCATATGGGAGGATGGCAGGATCCCACTGCCCAAAACCACAAGACTCACTGTAAGTCAATAACAATCACCATCGCCAGAGAAATGTCGCAGTGCAACGTTGATGTAAACAAAAACAAATTAAACATTTCACCATCCAAAATTCATGTGACACAACTGTAGCATGTCAGCAACACGTTGGAGTTGTACTGAACAACAGTTTCATGTAAATGTTACAGGATGAAACATCAGAATGATCATAAATTCCAGGCAAAAACACTTTGGTGGTTATATAGCTCTTTGGTTTAAGGAACACTCAGAAGTTCACTGTGACTCAACAGACATTATCAATCAAGCTTACCAGAAGTAGTTATTACAGTTAGATGGTTCTTGAGGTCAGAGGAGTATATAATTTTCAGTCGCATTAATCAGAGATCATTTGCATTTAGCTTTATTTGGATTGGTCCCAAACATCCAAGGATTTTATTTTTAACTATTGAACACAGGTCTCAGGGTTCTGACCAAAATAATTTTATTTCAAAAAGGAATCAACCCTTTTCTTATCCCTTGTGTATGATTTTGCATCTTCCCAGTATCTCTTTAGTGTTTCTGAAATTCTACAGTTAAGCAGGGCAGGAAGAAATTTATTTATTTAATTTAAATCAGGCACAATTAATAAGACAGTTAATGCATGATCCACAAACAATATAATCTCAGTGAGTTTCTTGTATGTCCTTATAGGAAAATATTTGCTAAACCAATATGGAAGGTCTGTTCCAAATCTGGGGACAAATACAATTGAGAATGTTCATAAAAGAAAATAACGCACTGAGAATTTTGAATTCTGTTATCAGTTACTGGAAAACATAGGTAGCTAATCAGCTAAACCAGAGGTCTGAGACTCCTCTAAATGGTATAATTTCACGTGGTCTTGTGCAAGGCTTATAACCGAAGAGCAAAACTATCTTCCTCGCCCACTAATTACAAATAATTATTTTAATAAACACGGCAAAAGAGTAGAAATATAGCATTTAAAGAAATGTTAAATTTAGAATAAGAGTCTTGGGCTCATAGCTAACCCAGTCAGGTTGTATACATCATGATGGTTGACAGGAATCACAAAGATATTCAAGATGGTGAGCAGTTTTGTACAAGCTGAAAAGTACCATGGTAATTTCCTAAAGCTGCCTAAACATTAGTTTCAACCAATGCTATACCATATGCACAAATCCACATGCCTGGATCCATATGCCCCTGACCATTTAAGATGACGCACCCTGTCCAAACACTAGAAAATAGAAACTTATTCCAGCTGGCAAATGACAAACCAAAGGTGACAAGCTGACAATGAAAAAGAAGAAGAAATGGAAAATCACAGGCAACAGACTGAAGTGGGAACATTTCAAAGGTCCAGGAGACCAGACAAGAAAATAATAACTATGGAAGGAAGACAGAAAATTTGGGGAAGGGGTACTCGACAGTCACGTGTGAGCAGTAGGAGTTCAGCTGGTCTCAAGAGTGATTCAGTCTATGTTTGGCTCAAAAGACTCAGGTTGGCGAACCTGACTCTTTGTGGCTTTACTTTTGAGATTTATCTTTCCAATTTGTACTGGCTACAGTGCATTTAAAACATATGGGAAATGGAGACCATGTCCTATGTAATAAATACACTTTACGCTATATAATAAAGAACCAAATTCAATTAGTTTGGCATAGCCATGTTTTGTGTGTATAATCTGGAAACTTAACATCTTGTATGTTCTTTTTTGGAGTAGAGAACTTTGCTGAAAACTTCCTCACTGAATAAAAAGATAATGGGCTACATCGACACGAGAATCTGGCCCTAAATATTCCACAAATCCAGACCTTGGGACTGATGATGGTCTCATGTTAATGTAAATCAGTAATATCTCCTTTGAAATCAAAGGCATTATAGTAAGGTATACTAATGAGAATTCAGTGTGAGTTCAGAATTAGACTCTAAATCTTCGTGTAAAAGGGGAGGAGATGGGGGAGAGTGTGTGCAAAATTGCACACTGGTCTGATTCTAATTCCATGACAGTCTTTTAGACTGCCAACAGCTTAGAACCAAGGTGGAAGAGCAAGCAGTTTAAAATTTCAAGCTTCTGAAAGGAAAACAAAATTATAAAGAGCCAACAATCATGAGGTTTTGAAATTCAGCATACAGCAGGAAAAGAAACCACACTTTGTTTTTGACTTGTACAGGCATTTTCGAAACACACTTACCTTCCTGTTCCAGAGTAACATGTAGGTGTTTATTGCATGCTTATTTATTGGTCATATTGTATTACTTTTCAAGGTTTGATACTTTAATGGTTATAAACCTCCTTCTCATGATATCTGGGTACTTTCACTTCCAGCGCTGGATGGAATTAGATACACACAAAAATGTAAAACCATAGAGAGAAAAACTAACTGAAATTAATGTTAAATGGAAAATATGTATTTGATAAAAGATATAGGAAGACGTGAAATTACTCCAGATGATTTCACACTTTGAGCAGAATTGTGACTGAATAGCTCAGGGATCGGCAACCTTGGCCCACAGACCACAGGGTAAGCACCCTTAGCAGGCCCCACCGATTTGTTTACTTGCTAGTTTGCCAACCGTGGCACCCGTTGGCCCCGGTTCGCCGTCCTAGTCCAATGGGGGCTGTGGGAGGAGGTGCGGTGCTGGTATCTCAGAAACTATGCTGTGATGACCATTGCTAAACAGTGACTTTTTTCATAGCAGCCACTGTAACATGGCAAAACTTGTTCCAGCAGAACTATGGACCTAATTTTCAGGAGCTTCCCTCCCTCAAGTACAGCCAACATTTGTTTGTTAGCCATAAATTTTCTTTCAAGTCCTCACCTTTCAAGAGTAAAAAGGTAAAGAGTTCAAGATCAAAGGACTCCCTTGACTTTGTATTCAAATCAATGGAGTTACTCCATATTTACACTGGTATCTTTAAGGGTAGAATTTGGCCTCATACAACATGATAGAACCCCTATTGTATCTGGGCAAATCTGGAGTCGTGAAAATGCCATGCTATTATTTTAAAATAACTTGGTAGTTTGGTTTCTTGAGATACAGGCAAGGCTGAATCTGGAAGCTACTGCAATCAATTGAGGTGAAGTTTTGGATCATAGTTAATTAAGTTCTTTCAATTTTGTAGACTTGTTCAAGATAACCAAAGTGCAGGGACTGAGGAGGAGACTTATTTTCATACTAATCTCTGTTATCATTGTTACTTCATACTTCCAACCCCAGTCCCAGTCTCACTTCTTGTATCTGCCACCTAGATTGTAGGCTCTCTGGGTCTGGAATGGTTTTCTTCGTTACTTATTTTTACAGTGTCTAACACATTAGGGCCTTAATCCTAGTCTGGGGTTCTGCGCATTACTGGAATACAAATAATAATTTAATAATTTATAAGAATAGAATGCAACATTTAAATCTTCCAAAAACATTGTCCATATTGAACACCCATTCCCTCAGATACATCATGTAATTGTAACCCTCTGCAACAAGATGGAAATGCATTAAACACAAACCTCAACCCTCTTAAAGGAGCTACAAACAACCTCACTCATGCCAGCCCAGAAGTCTAATCCATGCCTCTTGCAATATTTTAGCCAGCCTCTACACTCACAAGCCTCTACTTTATCTCTGGGGACACCACCCAGAAGGAGGCATCTAAGAAATAACTCCTCTTGGACTGCCCAAAGACCCTCTAAGAAATTGACCTTTATAACTGGAGGCTTAGCTAAAGAGCCCACGGGTGGACCACATTTTCTTATTGCCTCTTATGAATACAAACGTCTTTACCAAGAAACCAAACTCCTTTCTTAGCTTCTTTAACACAGAAGTAGCTACCCACCCACATTTTGAATACACCAAGTGCTTTGTTTACTTTATGATTAAAATCGCTGAAAAAGAAAGTGGTGGAAAAAAAGTGGACCAATGCATTGTTCAAAAGTACTGAAGCATTGTGCAAAATAATAGGGAGTGCCGAGCCTTGGAACTGTTATTAAAGAGCCAGCACACCTTTTTACATTCCTATTTAACTTAAATGAGGAAAAAGCAGTATCAGACTCCATGAAGGAAGCAGGTTACGATCAGGTTTCATGTTGCCACATCTTTTGTATTTTCCACATTCCAGTAGTAAAAGGGAAAACCTCAGCAACAAGGAAACATTACAGTAAAACCTCCATTTAAAGGACTAATTCGGGCGAGGGGGTGTCTGTTAAATCAAAAAGTCCGTTATTTAATAAAAATTTAAAAACGAGCTGTCGGAGCAGCAGCCTGCCCGCCACAGGGTCGGAGCGGCAGCTCTGCAGCCTGCCTGCTGCCGGGGAGCCAGCTCGCCCGCTACTGGGACCCGGGCGGCAGCCGGGACCCAGCAGCCAGCCCGCCCACTGCCGGGACTCGGGCTGGACCCAGGAGCCGGCAGCCAGCGTGCTGGTGGGACCCAGGCGGGAGCCGGCAGCCAGCCCGCCCACTGGTGGGACCCGTGTGGCAGCCGGGAGCCAGGAGCCAACCCGCCTGCTGCCGGGACCGGGGCAGCAGCCGGGAGCCAGCAGATGGCCGCCAGGGAAGGGGACCGGGGCCGCAGCAGGGAGGGGTCGCGGTCTGATATGGATCCGAAATTTTGTCCGTTGCATCCGAAGTCCATTAAATCGAGGTCCGTTAAATCGAGGTTTTACTGTATCACCATTTATTCAATAATCTATATCCTGATTATTAGCAGACGTGCTGGTTTTCCTAGTCTTATGCTGAGATGCAAAGATGGTCTAGAAGATAGCACTGACAACTGATGCTGAAATATTGAAAACCTGATTTCAATTATATTATAATAATGTTATAACCTTTCAAAAAATCAGATGCTACCAGCATTGCCATGGGTCTTAAATTTTTCTGTCTTGGGAATCTGGATTGAAGATTAGTGTAGGTCATACAATAAATAAAAGGAGTTTTGTTAACACTAAGGGGTAAATTAAGGACATCTATCCATATCATATTTGGGCCAATTCTAGCCTCCTTGGTCAAGCTAAGCAGTACCTTAGGCCTGAATCCTGCGATAACTGATGCATGTGTTTAACTTTAACTTCAGATCCAATTTAAGTACAATAAGACCACCAAAGTGTTTAAAGTTATGTGTACATGTAAGGACTTGTCTACATGGGGAAATTTACCAGCGAGAATACAGGTATAATTATATAGCTTTAGTATTATCAATACAACTCCCCAAATAGATACTCTTATAAATAACAATGCCTTTTTCCTTTTCGGTTTATACCACATATCAAAGCAACATGGGTAATGCTCACGTAGTAACTTCATGTACTTTGTGACCACCTATATTCCTTGTGTAACACTGACAGACTCCAGGCATTGGTGGGCAGGATTGAATTTGGGGCCTCTGGAGCTTAGTCTGAGTGCATGAGCCTCTACTGAATGAGACAAAACCCAACTGGCTATTAGCTAAGGCTATAGAGCAGACTCATTAATCTCTATCTTTCTCTAAGTGGTCTTGGTGCCACTAGCTGGGACAGAACACCGCACCCAGGAGGTCTATGGGGTACACTTGTTCAGATAAAACTCCCAGGATGACAATCTATATTTGGCTCTTGACAGTATTAATAGGGATCTAATTCAATCCCATTCAAGATTACCATTGTCAATGGGAAACATAATGAGTCCTTAGACAGCATTTTTCATAAAAATAAAAAATGGACATAGTTTTAAAGGGAAAAGAATCCACATATTAGATTTTTAAACAATTAATTGCAAATAATTTCATAGAGCAATTCCACATGAAATTCCATTAATCCATCACAATTGAAAAGTTAGTAAGACCTGCATACATCAGAAATGCTTTAGGTTGAGGTTTGAAATGGTCTATGCAATTCCCTTTCAGGTTTCAGGAACTGAAGTAAGTAATAATTAAATAAAAATTGAACTAAGCTGTAAATCAAAGCAGTGTAGGTAACTTCCATAACCTATTGTATAGTTTGCTACTGGCCAGTACATGCAATTTAAACAATTAGAGTGGCTTTGTCTACTTGGCGGTCTAAACAAATTGGGTAGTTCATTTGCCGGGGGAAGAGCGGTCGGAGGACACAACAATTTATATGCAACAGTTTATGATAACGTAAATTGTATTGATTTACTTGGCAAGTCTATACAATAGCCTAACCGGGTGCAAAACCAAATGCTGAAACCTGGCCCCAGATGTTATTTAACACAAAGCCACAAAAATCTCTAAACCTCAAACTGGCATGTCTCACCCAAAAGGTGATGATTTAAATCCACTACATTTCACATGGAGTAAATGAACTGCTGAAACTTGGTCTTTAACCAGTGTTTGGAGCAGCCTTCACATTGCAGGGTCTAAGATGCAAGAGGGTTCATCCAGAGGCCACTGCAACAGGTCTGGGTCCAAACTGATATAAACAACCAATGTGAATGGTGCAGCTGCCTCATTATTATATTCAGCTGGCCAGAAACATATTTTATGTCTTGATGACGTTGTGAACAAGTAGTGAGGAAAGCAGTTGTCCATTGTATGGTTTTTAAGATTATGTCCCAAACATTTCTTTTTTTAAAGTTGTGAGTTAAAAATAAAACAAAATAACTAATTGTAGTGAAGATCTTCCTCAGCTGGAACTTCAGCTATTGATTGTTATATTTTAAGCTATTGATGAACAGTAAAAATAACTTTAAACCTCAAATATTTAATAGCCTTTAAGGAAAGCCACATTTCACCAACTCAGACAATTGTGTGGTATCACATGACAAATGTAAGGCCCCAATCCTGTATATGCTTATGCATGAGTAACTTTATGCATGTGAGTAATTCCATTAAACTCAGTGAGTTGACTCATGCGCATAGGCATTTGAAGGATTGGGGACCGTGTTCCTGCAATTTCCCCACACAGCTAGATCACTGTGCAATGGGGCTGTGTGTGGGCTAGGAGTCTACCTGCCCACAGAGGAACTTGCATGGTCAGGGTCTAAGTAGTAGCATTTTAATTACATCCTTTTGTGTATAAGATTAAAAACATTGAAAACCAGGCAGGAACAAGCAAGAGATGGGCCCAAACCACACACGTCGGTCTGAATTTGCAGCTCAAAGCTTTTTCAGTCATGTGTAAGCTTTTCAGACCATGACTTTGTATTCATTTGAACTACTTCTAGTACAATGGAGCCCTCTTCCTAGTGGGGGTTCAGGGTGCTACTTTGGCTTAAATACTTAAGAATAATGAATACAAATATCAGATCTCAACACCCAGAAATTGTGGACTCAAGAGCACTTTGGGGTGGTTAGTATGGAAAGGGGGAGTGGAGGCAGTGGAGTTGGCCCAAGGAACTTGCATCTGCAGACCCCAGATTTTGATGCATTCTCATCTCTGCTATTAACACTCAGCAGCAAGGATTTTGTGATTCTTCTTGAAACCTTTTTGACTGATGGAAGTAAAATGAGAGAGGGACCTGATATCATCACTTACGCTGCTGTACATTTGTCATAGTATCAACAACAAGCACAAGCTTGACAGCAATCACTTTTGGCTTCCTAAAAACTTACTCGGAGTTTTGCCATTAAGTTGGAAATGGATTGGACCCTTAAAACGTTCAAAGGCTGATCCAAAGCCCATTGAATCCCATGGAAAGACTCCCATAAATGTCAATGGATTTTGAGTCGGGCCATAAAAAACACTCCTGTTGGCAGTAGCAAGAAATAACCACTTGCCAGTTATTAGTTATGAAAAAGGGCATTGGGTGGAGATAAAGGAAAATGTAATAAAAGTTTATTTTTAAAAATAATATTATTTCTAAACTATCTGTAACATTTCCCAAAAATAATAATAATAAAAAAGAAAAGAATCCAGAACTTCTTGTAACAGTCTTTCAGTTTGCTAATGGAGCAGATTTGTTGAATGTGTCATGGGAAATCATAACATGCCCATAATTTAAGCAAACAGTCAACTGTACAGTTAATATCCACTTTGTTAAGGTAGCAGCCTGAAGCAAAAATTGTCAACAACTAATTGTAAAAAAATTATTATTTTATGCACTATGGAAAAGATTATCTATTAAAAAAACAAAGCGGTGTTGGGGAATTTTAGCAACTGACTTAAAAATCAGGTTTGCTGTAGCAATCAATCATTGATTGTCTATCTGTCACAAGAAGAGTTATTAGAAATTTGAACCTTTAGGACAGTCCTCACATAAGAGGTGCCAACAGAAAACTCTACACCTGCAATGATTTATCCACGGAGCTTTGGATGCAAGAAGAGGGCCATAAAGTTCAATCCTGCTTTCATTGAAGTCAATGAGAATTTTTATATTGATTTCAATTAGACCAAATAAAGCTCATCAGTTGCTGCTATTTACTCAGTGCACAAGACTTAATTTTAATTAAACCAAAGAACAATGTGTATTCTATATTACTGTGACACCTACAGTGATGACACTCATTTCCATGTCAGATTTCACTAGATTAACTATGAAATGTCATGATGACTTTACAGTTACTGCAAGTCAACTTCCACAAATTCTAATTAAGTGATCAAAACCTGGTTAGCCCCCAAGAGATTTGTTAGTCATTTTAACAACAAAAGCACCACTGAACATATGTCTTTTAGTAGTTTTTTTAAATTAGTGGTGCAACTTCCAAGTATTAAAGCTTTGTTGCATCCTGATTGTTGAGGTCAAGTTGAGGTTTAAACATTTCTTACTGAAGAACATCAAAATTATACAATAGTACAGCCGAGGTCCACTTGCTCATATGTTCTGTATAGAAAGAATTAACTGAAACTTGCAGTGGTCGGCCATATTATAGCAATATTTTATATTTAAATAAGGGTTGGTGGATTTCCTTACAATAACTACATAGCACAAACTGATGAGGTACTCTCAACCAAAGTCATTGCATTGTTGATCTTTTGCTTAACTGGATTTAATCTTGGTTTAGTTTAGTGTAATACTAGGTGGAAACAATTAAATACAACAGTGGAGCAGTTCATCAAATTTAACGAAGATCCATGCTAAGTACTCAGATCTGATAACCCCAAGGGTAAGATGCCTAACTGCAATGATACAAAGATATACTCTTATTTGTATACCAAAAACTTTCGACCTTCTGTACTTAGAGGAAAACAGATGAAAAAGATAAATCAACATATTTGATTAAGCAGGAAGGTCAGATCCCTCCATCGGTGCAAATCAGTGTTGCATCAATGGACATGTGACTTGCCCAGGTGGCTACAAACTCCATCTTGTTGTTGTGATTTTTCACAGAAGAACAAAGGGGTTTCTGACAACAAGAGAGAGAATATAAAAGGCCCTGGAAGCCCCTCCATTTTGTCTTCAGTTGGCACAAAAGATGGCCTCTCCACCCCAAAGAGATGCCTGAAAGAAACTGGGACTGAGTGATTGCTGGACCCAGACCATAAACCACAATGTTGGTCTGAAAAGGATTGGGCCCAGACTAGGAAGGAGTCTAGCCTGTGAAAGAATCTTATAGGAACATCTCTGAGGGTGAGCTCTACCTGTATTCATTTTCCTAATGTATTAGACTTCGACTTGCATGCTTTGTTTTATTTTTCTGAGTAACTTACTTTGTTCTGTCTGTTATTACTTGGAACCACTTAAATTCTACTTTTAATACTTAATAAAATCACTTTTGCTTATTAATTAACCCAGAGTAAGTAATTAATACCTGGAGGAGAAAACAGCTGTGCATCTCTCTCTATCAGTGTTAGAGGGAAGAAAATTTATGAGTATAAGCTTTATACAGAGTAAAACAGATTTATTTGGTATTTGGAGCTGGGTGTCTTGGTGCTGGAGACAGGAGCTCTTAAGTTGTTTTCAGTTTTCAGTTTGGAGGATGTGGTTCAGACTCTGGGTCTGTTCTGGAGCAGACTGGCATGTCTGCCTCAACAAGACCGGGCTCTGGAGACCCAAACTGGCAGAGAAAACGGGCTCAGAGGTAGTTTCAGCACATCAGGTGACAGTCCAAGGGGGTCTCTGTGACCGAACCAGTCACAGTCCTTCAAAGCTGAGTCAATTTACCTGGACGCTGATGGTTGGTGTTGTGGGTTTTTCTATGCAGTGTAGATATATCTTATGTGACATGTAGAGGTGGATCCATCTTTAATTAAAATCTGAGGAGGTTGTTCAGGGACAAACTCACCTAGAGTCTAGGTGGCCAGACATATTTGTTTGGCACTTATTGCCCTCCGCAGATCAAAAGTCAGTCTATGTGGGCCATGGTCACTAAAGAAGTCCCATTGAAAGCTGCTGGGACTCATCTTCTGACATCATTTAAGTACTTTTGAAAATGCTATCCAAAAGCCTCAGTAGTTCCATCTAGGACATATATTATTTGAAGCACATGTAGATCTACCTTTGTCTCTATCACTCAGGAGAAAATGATTATGGCTAAAAGTGCCACCAAAAATTGAAAACCTGGGGGGGGGGGGGGTAAGGGTGTTTCGGAACTAAGTCAGAATATTCATTTTAATTTTGGATTTTACTTACAAACTTTCTGTGTTGGTCCCCAGAATGAAAACAGAAGGGTTTATGCAGATCTCCACTTTTTAGCTTTTTCCTATTGCTAATACATCTTGCTGCATTATATTGAACATGAGTTATCCTTGCCAACCTACTGCGAAGGTGAACTGAACCTGAGAAGCTCCATTGTTTGTGGTAGTACTTGATAGAATTTGCAACAAATTGATGAGTCCCACGTGCTTTATGGAGTCTGACTAGGTCTTATACAGATGGAATGATATTTTTTCATGTTTGGGAATAAAGTGGTTCTCTGCACTAACGTTGATCATCTGAGGGTCATAGACATCCAGAATCTTTGGGCAACTGGAGATGATAGCTCTGCACACTTTGATATTTCCCCAACCATGCTCCCGAGAGAAAGTCTTTTATTGAGGCAAGCTTTTATTTACTGAGAATAATGCTCTGGGGTCTGATGTTAAGGGCACCTGGCATGGCCAGAGAGTAGATTGAAAATGCAAATGTAAGTGACAGAGGAGACAGAGCTCAGAACCTCAAAGAGAAAAAGAGATTTTTAACTGTTTGTTCTCAGGTAAAGGAATTTGAACTCACTTGTAAGAGTCCCCACAACAGGTTACTTAAGCTACAATGAAGGAAAAATAGCTCTTGAGTTCAGGGTTCAAATGAAAGTCTTCTCACAGCCAGACACATCCCCACAAATGGAGTCTCGGTCTCAACTCAGCCACCAAAGTGAGAGACATACACAAGATTACCCATTTTATACTCTCCTTTATAGAAAAATGTATTCCATCTGAACCCAGCCCTATCCCCCTTATAGCTGGGTTCTCTTGCAACAATTTCAGTGAGGACAGAGACCTGTGAGAGATAGTCTATTCAAGGAGGACATATTAACTCTCTCAATGCCAACCAATAGCCAAGGTCTATACATGCCCCATCACAGCCTCAGTAGAAGAATTTAGATACATGAGCAGCCCATTAGCAATTTAACACAGTCGAAAAATAATGTGACAACAAACTCAACAAAATTTGCTCTGGGGCACAAGAAGAAGTAGACAAGATTTCCATATTTTTGGAGGCGCATTTACTGTATTTGAAACAGATGAATTCTGTCTGTTTACATTAACCGCCTCACTATTTGGTCCAATTATTCCTACTACTTCAGCAATCATGTTATGCTTGTTCAAGAAGAAAGAAATAACAACAGCTTATCTTGTTGAGAGCAAAGAACAAACAGTAAAAAATCACTGGATGCACTTAAGCACTACAGTTGTTGCTATTGTGCTAAAGAGATGATTCATGTTCTCATAGCAACTAGGGTGAAAGAAAAATGCTCTTCTTCTGAAAAGGATTCTGCTGTAATGGTTAAAGAACACTTGAATAATCAAGCCAAGTAGAAGAAAAAGACTGTCCCCTATAAAATTATTTACACTAAACTACACTATTTACAAGACATGCTTGATCTTTATGCATTATTCCATATATTTTTCCAGTTTATAATTAACAATGTATATTCCATTACGTTTGTGTAATGGCTAAGGAAAGCTCCCTAAATAAGGTAAATCTTCCAACCAACATCTGTGGCAACTAAATGTTTATATAGAATAACTAAGGGGGAAGAAATCAATATCATATCTTCAAACTCAAACTCTCTGCTGTTAAAAGGTATTTAATAATTTGAATAAATTATTACTATCAAGTTCGCATAATCTGCTCAACATATTCTGCATCTGTGTCCATCCGGCCGCAAATAGCAAACACTACATTATTTCTGGCCCTGCTGTCACACGATGGTCATATGTCACTTTGGTCTCACTGCACGCACATCACAGTCATAGCATATTGCAGAGCGTTACCAGGAATGACAGAAGTCAGAGTGGACCATGGGCACGTTATGCTGACTTCATAGTCTCTGTGCATTGTGATCTTGTCCTCACACGGTGAGGTTCACAGTGTTATCACGGTCACAATAAATCACAGTTTGTAGGAGTTTTATTCATGCTGAATGTGCTTCCCCCCGCCCTCCAAGTCATGCCTGGCAGAGTGGTTTGTATAAAGCCACTTGATAAGTTGCTACAGGCATGGAGGGCAAACTTGCCCTTGAGTTGCATTTTAATGCTATCCATTGTGGCCAAGTTTAGTCTCTCAAACATAGGGTGACCAGATGTTCCTGTTTTATAGGGCGAGTCCTGATATTCGGGGCTTTCTCTTACATAGGTGTCTATTAGCACCCTCCACCCCTGTCCTGATATTTCACATTTTCTACCTGGTCATCCTACTCAAACATAGCACATTTTTGAGAATTATTAGAATTAGGGATCAGTATACCAGAGCACTGGTAGGAGATTGACCTTTATTGCCCAACATGAATCAGCAAGACCAACAGTTATATCCTGGCCAGATAATCATAGTCAGTATCCACGGATATGTTCCCTTGTTGCATTTGACAGGGTGTCCAGCTGGTGCCCGACAACTAGCTGCAAGATGAGCTGCAACCTTTATTCCTAAATTTCATTGCAGCTTTGTGCTGCAGATTCTGATACGTAAGCAGTACAGAGCTCATTATCAGGCCTTTCATTATTGGCTTCAGCCAAGCATTGCTCACCCCTTCCTTAGCAGCTGATACCAGGGTACCCACGGTCTGGGCTCTGGAGCTCTATTGAAACTCTCAGCAGTTTCTGATAGCTTTAATGCTGGTACACAGAGTAGGAGAAGGGTAGCTATTCGTAGAATTACTGCATCTGTTTATTTTTCCCATTGAGGGAAATGAGAGGTTTGCTATTGACTTCAGCAGAGGCAGGATCAGGAATTTATCAGCTAACCATATAACTGAAATAGTTGTCCTGATTCTGAACTCACCCCCACTAAAGTAAAGCTACAATTAAGTTAACCTTAGTGAAACACTAATGAGATCAGAATCAGGCTGTAGGGTTTTATTCTGTGCCCAATAGGTTTCTCCTCTTAATGCTATAACCTTTGTTGCTGTTTAATATATAAAGAATTCATTAGAATGCATAAATGAATAGACACAGTCCTTCACCTAGACCTTTTGAGGTTGTACTGTTTGATACAAACAAGGCATGCACACTACTGCATTGCCTACTTTCTAAAGCAGAGATGCCAGTTTGGAGGGAATCTCACAGAAATTCAATCCATGGTTTGCACCCATTTTTCAAGTCTCTGAACCATAAAGAAATATCCAACAAAGGAAGCTTCCATTTCTACACTGTTTTAGAGAGTCTTCCAAAGTTATCCTCTGGTCACCTGTTACAATATAAAATCCGGGTCCTATTAACAAAGGAATCATCAGGGGCTCAGATGCAGGCAGCCCTCCCCCCACCCAAAAATAAAACCCAGACTGCAAGAGAGGCTGATCTTTGCACCACAGCTAGCAGCTCAGCCCATCTTTTCTCTTTCATAATTGAAAGCACTGAGTAAAAAAACCTGTATAATCAGGAAATTTCAGTTTTGTTGAGCATGCTAAACGTCCTGGTGGCCAGTATTACGGACTTGATCTGCAGAGGGTGCAACGTAGCTCTCTCCACTCCCACTGAGATCTGTGAGCTCAGCACCTCAAGGGAGTGCTCGTGGCAATGTGCTCTCTAGAAATATATTTAATAAATAAGCAAAAATGTATCCTGGCTGATTTTAGTGTCCGGGAAAGTTGGGATGCATCTACATGGCTCTATTATGAATAAATGATGCACATCTAAGTACTTCACAGTTTACAAAAGAAAATTGTTATGAAGTGATTGTTTTCACTAGCTTTCCCTGTGCCTGGAGAGTAATTAACCAGAGGACCGGCCAGCCCTGGCATAAGTCAGAAATGATTTAAATGGAGATCTTTCAAATTAAGTGCTTAAGCTCCTGCTCACTGGTTTTATGGATTTCAGAAGGGCAAATTCACACAGTAGTGTCTTCCAGAAACTTTGGGAACAACACGAGAAATGGATGTTTCTTGCAGCACCTGTCTTGTTTGTCCATTCCCATTGCATTATAGCTGATGATTCATGATGCCCAGAGTGTACAATTTACAGTCCATGTTTGGGTCACTTCTTGACACAGTAACGAGTCAGTTTTACATGCTGTAGTTTGGTCCAAGAAAAAAAAAATCTTTCTCCAGTAACAGCAACTTGTAACGAGCAAGCTGTGGCATGCCAGATTGCTACAGCTCACTTGTTAGCTTTGGATTTCAGATAGATTGAACCATTCTATATATCACCACATCTCTTCCAGTATAGATTGTTTCTCACAGACATGCACACACCATGGAGCAATACATGTAGCACAAAAGTGTCATACGAGGGTGCCTGAAGTTAGGCACCAACATTCATATTTAGGTACCTCAGTCAGGTACTTAGTACCAGGAATTTCCAGTGAGTCAATGGGAAACATGAGTGCTTGGTGCTCCTGAAAATAAGACTAAATTGTATCCTGGGGGATTCTTTCTTCTCTCTTCCCGACTCTCTCTCTCCCCATTGGACGTATCTGGCTTGAGAACAAAGTAATGCCACTGTGTAGTGACTCAAAGCTCAGCAGTGTCCAGACAATATAGAAGGGCCACATTGGGCAACTTCAGAAGACCCCTGGGGCCATGTATAATTTGCATTAAATGGAGCACAGCGCAGCCACCTTCTTTCTTATTGCTGAGCTCAAGATGGAGCATAGCATGGAAGGACCTTTCAACTCTCTGAGCCTCACCTCCAATATAAAAACAGAAGACTTTACTGCAGCTCTTCTGCACTAAGCAACTCTTGTGGCTTCTCCTGTAATGGGTCTATCTAAGGCTGCCTTCCAGTCACATTTACTGATATAAGGATTTGTCTGGCCCAAATATATCTCCGCTGCAGTTTAACTTATTTCTCTTAAAAGTCTCTGCATTACCAAAGAACAAATCTTTGTCTTTATTCCTCCAAGGTTGAGGGTGATATCTTGGAAGTTCTATACGGGAAGGCAATGACTTGCATTATGTGCAACAGGACTTTATGGTGGAGTGTATCAAACAAGTGGAGTGCATCATCCCACAAGTAGATGCATTCTTCAGAAATTCTCCCTTAGTCCCCAGTACAGAGCTGAGGACTGTAGTCAGATTTCTCTCTGTCTGCCACGAGGGCAGGTCGTAAGTGGCATGGATTACATTGGTTCCAAATGTGAAATGTTGTCATCTTATGCCTTAGCCAGGCACATCTAGACCTAGAGGTTTGCTACAGCTGTATCCACAGTTCAGCAAAGGGCAGTGCCAGAAATTAAATATAACATTGCTGTTTTTGGCTGCCACAGTAACTCTAAGGAACCATTTGCACTCAGTACTACAGGGTCCAATGGGTGGGAGGTAGTGCCCAGAATACAAGCGGAAATGTGAGAGGTTATGCCAGAGTGGACTTTACAGCTATGCTTTGGCAGCCTGTCACTCTCATTGGAAACAAGGAAAGCCAAGGTCATTCCCATCATTAACCAATGAGGGTTAATTCTCCACCGGAGTTAGTGGAAATGTAAAGCAAACCAAACCAAATCACCATACTGAGCTCCAGAAATTGTATCTCTATAATCAGATCTGCTGGCCATCTCAGAATTGTGTGCTGGTGAACAGTTACATTAAGATAAGAGGCTTTTTAAAGAAAAAGCAGAAAACCATCTCTTTGTGGATGGAACCTCAGCCATACATCTAACAGTATAGTAGTACTCTTTGAGTCTGGCACAGCTGACCTAATGCTAAGCCTCATTAATTATCTATATTTTACCTCTAGCTCATTTTTTGGTCTGATCCAGAGCCCTCTGAAGCCAATGAAAAGATACCCATTGATTTCAATTTGCTTTTAATCAAGTCCTTTTGGGCATTTCTTCTCTGTTCTTTTTTATATGCTCTGTCTTTTAATTTGGTTTCTTTACATTCTCTCTCATTCCTATCTCCGTGCTCTTTCCAGCTTCTTACACATACCATTAAATAGCGCGCTTCTCATAGACACGGGATATTCATTGCTATGTGTATTGTAATCACCTCTTCGTATGCACATCACACTTGCACTATGTGTCAAACTATTTCTATTTTTCTACCTATTACAGTTTAACACAATTACTATTCATACAAATATTGCCTTTAAATGCAGCAGGATGCCTTTGGTAGCTGGAATGTTGCCGACTGCTATATGCCTCCTCCTCAGCATTTCAAAGAGTTCTAAAATATACTCAAATTTGGTTTATGGAGCTACCCAGCTGTGTTTTACATTGCTGGGAAAACTATGCTGTCTTTCAAATCCAAACAGTGTTCTAAAATTTGGGAGCAGGAAACACAAAGGAAATAGGGAAACTGATTTCCTCTATTATTTTCTGAAAGGCAGAACCGTGCCAGAGATCTAGACACATCTGTGAATGTTCACAAGTATTACTGTATGAGAAAGAGACAGAAGTCAGACCCCTGAAGAGGGTACCATATTCTTTTTGGGGGGAAACAGGACACCACCTTCCTTAACCTATGTAAGTACAGTAAAACCTCGATTTAACGGAATAATTCGGGCGAGGGGGTGTCCGTTAAATCAGAAAGTCTGTTATTTAATAATAAAAAAAAATGAGCTGTTGGAGCAGCAGCCCACCCGCCACAGAGCCGGGGTGGCAGCTCCGCAGCCCACCTGCTGCCGGGACCCGGGTGGCAGCCGGGAGCCGTCAGCCAGCCCGCCTGGGTCCCGGCTGCTGGGATCCGGGCAGCAGCCGGGAGCCGTCAGCCAGCCCGCCCGCTGGCAGGACTCGGGCGGGAGCCGGGAGCCGGCAGCCAGCCCGCCCGCAGGAGGGACCCGGCCGGGAGCCAGGAACCGGCAGCCCGCCCGTTGGTGGGACTCGGGCGGGAGCCGGCAGCCCGCCCGCCCGCCCGCGGGAGCCGGCAGCCCGCCAGCAGGCGGGACCCGGGCGGGAGCCAGCAGCCAGCCCGCCCACAGGTGGGAGCCGGGCGGCAGCCGGGAGCCGGCAGCCAGCCCGCCTGCTGTCTGGACCCGGGCGGCAGCCGGGAGCCGGCAGCCAGCCCTCGACAAATGGATTTCGGATGCATCAGACTTGCTTAGAAATTTTGTCCGTTGCATCCGAAGTCCATTAAATCGAGGTCCGTTAAATCGAGGGTTTACTGTACTTGCTAAAAGTGTTATCTTGATTAAATGCTGCATTGTATTCCAATTTAAATCTATTTGAGCATTCATATCTCTCACCCTGTATCTGAATTGTAAGTTCATTGATAAACCACACTGAATTCCATGTGGTCTGTCTGCCTAATATGTTTCATTGCTGATGGCTTGCCTGCAACAGCCTTAAAGTCAGGCTGAGAACAACTTCTTGGGATTGGTTCAGTGTGTTACAGTGACAATTCTCAGTTGCTCTCAATAAAGCTTAATGGTTTGATCTTGAACCATTAATATGATGGAACATTTGAATGACCCACACCTGCAGAACCTTTCAAATAGGTTGGTTCTAAGGGTAACTTAGGACCCATGAAATTAGACTGAGTTCTATTTGTTCTGGAAAACAATCTGAATCAGTTTTAATTGCAGAGCACCAAGATAATTCTAATCCTGAAATCATTCTCTAGTTTGCTGACAATTTTCTCACCTTTTTCAACAGCATTATTTATTTTATTTCCATAGTTTCAAGACCCTCTTTCTATCTGCTTTAAGCTCTTATCCCTTAATGCACACAGAATCCTATTCTACTGGATATCTGAAGGACCAACTCCATGGAAGATTTATGTCCATATATAAATTGTGCACCAATAGAGCCAGATACTTGTCCTTGACATACTCTTTATGCCAACTCTCTACCAAACAGCTCATGGTCCCCAGGTTTTGGTGGGGGCTGGACGCGTGGCCAGGAGGAAAGGCAGTGTTCCAGCCATTGCTAGCGAGCACGACAGCCTAAGGAGGGCTAATATCATCCCGTAATATTTAAAGAAGCCCCGAGGCTGCTTTAACTTGCACAGAGGGCGAAACTGGGCCCTGCTCAGCCTCAGTATAAGGTGAACATAAAGGAAACCTACAGATATTTTATTCTCCGCCTTCCCTCCCTTGTGCCAAGCACAGCTCACACAGACCCTAGGCTCAAGACTGACTTTTGGGCATATTTACTTGAATTCTTTTGTGCATACTTGGCTATAAACTCTACTGTGAAACTAGTGTCTAGCACTCCATTCTTGCTTCAAACCCTCTGTCTATTTGTTTTCCATCACTATTATCATAAATGGAAAGAACTATACCAGATTAATATTATCCCTTGTCCATTTCAGTTCCCAGCTCTCACAAGCTTTGCTGGTCCATGTTCAAAAGTCATAATGGTTTAACTAAAATTAGTTTGTAAATAGATTTGGCTAAACTAGTGCAAACTCCTGTATTGGAAATAAATATATTAGTTTGTGACCCCTTTATATCATATTAGTTCAATTATAAAGGATTAATTATTGATGTATGTTGCTATCATGGTAACTTTCAGATCTAATCTAATTTGATATAAACCAGTTGTGAACCAGGTTAAGTGTATCCAGTCACTAGTATACACTGGTTGAACACTAAACCAACTCTTTAGTTAAATGGTTGCTACTATTGCATGCAGACAAGCCCTTAGACTCATGGATCCTGAATCTCCATTGTCCTTCGCTTTGTGCAGTCATTGACATCAGTGCAAAGTGGCTGTAAAATTTTACTGGTAGAGAGTGGTAGCATTTCACACTCATTTCATGTGGCTGTAAATGATGAGCCAAGAGATGCATAATCAAGAAGCCTGTGTGCTCTCATTTTCTGTTCCAAAGTGATGCAACTTTTGCAATCCCCTACAAAGAATAAATCCCGCTCATGCAACACCCCCCATGGAAGGCAAGCAAGATTCAACCCATTGTAAAGAATCCAAGCATATGTCACATATTTCAGTGGCAAAGGGCCTCATCTCCTCTAAGAATCATTGGCATAAATCTAGCTTAATTCCATGGAAGTTTGATGGAGTTACACCAGTTTAAACTCAATGTAAGTGAGAACAAAACAGGCCCAAAGTTTCCACAATCTGTGTGAAGATAGCAAGGAGGATTGTCCCTACCGCCGTGGCCCTTTTACACTACTGTGGCAGCACAAAGGGACCATAAAAACTCCAGATCCAGTGGGAGAAGAATTTCTCAGGTGTAGAAAGTGACCTGGCCACCTCCACGATTTCTAGTGTAAGGGGCATGTCAGGGAGCAGGCCGGGTGTGCGGCCATTATGGATATTCTATATGGCACTGCTGCACTTACCCAGATTGGCTTGTGCTACGTAAATTCTACTACATGGGCAGTTTGGCTTCCAAAGCAGCTCAGAATTAGGAGGACATAAAAATGGCTTCGAGCCACCTTACCCTCCCGTATCCCTAGGCTGCGAGTTTGCACCACATAAAAATCACACCCAGTGTTCCTGTATGAAAAAGACGTATTTGGCAACTTCTTTCTTTCTAGAAGGAGTTCCAACTTTTGGAACTTCCTCCTAAACTCTCATTTGAATTCAAAGAAACTTCCAGTCAGATTAGTAGCCTTCTTATTCACTTATTGCTAAGGTAGAACCTTTCTGGCACACATTTAATATTGACCTTGGGAATGTGATTTATAGTTCAGAATTTAGTGGTTTAAAATTAATCCCACACCACACACACATAATAAAAATGCACTTGTCAAATTCAGAGTAAAGTTCTTTATGTTAAAACATTAGGTTTCCTCTTTGTACGCCTTTGAGTGCTCAGTATATGAACAAGTCCCCCTAGCATACAGAGCCCAGAAAGACAACAGTCACTAGAGTTTGTCTGTCAATGGATTCAGTTTTCTGTGAAAAAAGAACCAAAATGAAACATTTTAAATGACGCCTTTTTTTTTGTAAAAATGTTTGAGTTTTCAGCTGAAATATTTTTGTCAAAATTTTATAGAAATTGTCTATGAAAATGTCAATTTTTGTTAAAAATGCATTTTTCATTAAGAAAAAGTATGACAACACATTTTCAACCATCTCTAGAAGTGATACAATTGTCAGTGCACAAAGATAGCCTTATTTTATTGATCTTACCATGTTGTGCTATATTACTGGTCTATGTTACTATGATCTCTTAAAAGCTTCTAGCATTTTTAAAGAGAAGAGAGGCCCAATTCAAAGTAAAGTAAAAACGCCCTTAAGCTCAAAGTAGACATATATAAACTGACAGGCTGACTCTGTCTAAACTGCTGTTTTATAGCCATATTACACATTCTATCTAAAGAGAAGTTGAATGTAAATTTTTTTATAAAGATAAGACAGTCAGGGGGGTGGAGTTTTGTTTTTTTCAATAGATACATTCTTTGATTCTCCTCCTTAAAATGCTGCAGTCAGCAGTAGCTTAATTCTAAGTTATAATTAGGGTTATGTATTAAAACAGGACTACTGAGCATGTCTAACCTAAAGGAGTTCACTGCATAAATGAAAAACAGACTTGTGGCTGACTGACTTGGCATCAACCAGGATACCAATATATAGTAACCGAATAAATTTAAAATGAAAATTGAATGTGGTCACTATCATTTAAATTGATGTCATATTTGCCAACTGTTTATGAAAGGAAAATTGAAAAGATAAGCATGATTTTGGAATTGGCAGTATGCTCTGCTACACACCAGCTTGCTGTGATTTGGGGTGCACTTTAAAATAAATTAACACTAATTTTTATAGTCTTCCAAATGATGTCAGCTTTTTTTTTATTATTATTAAAAGCATACTCTACATTCCCCAAAGTACACATGGAATTTAAATGCATGTGTGTGTGAGAAAGAGAGAGACTGTTTTATACTTGGGGAGACTTAGCACTGGTTACATAACATAGTTCTCTATTTCTGGATCTACAAGTCAAACAGCGAAACAAAATTCAGATCCCCAATATTAAATTCTTGAAAAATTAGGCCCAAACCGCCAGGATTGGTGGGGTGTTCACACACTGCATGCTCTGGTGGATCAGCGTGGCAGCGTGTTTGGCTCTGGACCAGACACACTGTTCTGAGCGGCATGGTAAGGGGACAGGGGGTTGGATGAGGGCCAGAGAGTCTCAGGGGACAGTCAGGGGATGGGGAATGATGGTGTTGGATAGGGCATGGGAGTCCCAGGGGGCCTATCAGTGGGCAGGGTAGGGGTTGGGGCAGTTAGGGGAAAGGGAGCAGGGGGGTTAGACTGGGAGTTGTGGGGGGTGAATAGGGTCAGGGGGGTTTCTGGAGGGGGCAGTTGGGGGAGAAGGACCGGGGGGGAGCTTAGATGGGGGTGGGGTCTTGGTGGGGCAGGGGTCTCTGGGGGGGAGTAGTCAGGGGACAAGAAGTGGGGGGGTGGATGGGTCAGTGGTTCTGAGGGGGGCAGCCAGGAGGCAGGAAGTGGGAGGGGTAGGAGAGGGGGCGGGGCAAAGGTGTTTGGAGAGGTACCACATTCCTTATGCAGCCCTCCATGCAATTTTGAACCCTGATGTTGCCCTCGGGCCAAAACGTTTGCCCATCCCTGCCTTAGGGTCAGGAATATTAAGGTAGGACTCCCCTGGTGTAAATTGGCATAGATCTATTGACCAGGATGGAGTTATGACAATGTACATCAAGCTGAGGATAAGCTTCCATGTCTTTCAAAGTCTGCAAAGCCTCTATGCATATAAAACAAACAGTAATAATAGAAGAGTTGTTTCGAAATGATGGACCCTATTGTCATTGTCAATTGTCAATTTGTCAGTTGTCATTGTCACACATAGGAGTTGTATGTGCTTAATTATGATTGGATCCTTCAAAGTGCTGTGCGCTCTGGCCCTTCTACAGCAAAGCATTTAAGCACATACTTAACTTGAAGCACAAGTAGTCTCATTGAAGTCAATGTAACAGTTCTTAACATGCTTAGCCTGCAGAACTGAGCCTTTATCATGTAGGTTTGGACCCTAATTTACAGACCCTATCTGAGGGGGGGAAATGTGCAAAACTGAAAGAACCTTCTTTATTATCACATCCTTTAACCTCTTGAGTCTTTTGGGAACACAAACCTCTTGCAATAGAACCCGTGGACATGCCCTTATATGACTGTTCCAATAAGGCTGAAAAGAGTTGGCCAACCTTCAAAGGATGTGGCCCTGATTTTATACAGATATAACATGAAATGAATTACAGTGAAGCAGATTTTTTTTCCAAGGCACCTATAGATTACATCAGTGGTTTTTTTTAAAAAAAGTAATTAGAGGTTTGTTTTGATCTTTGACTGAAGATTTGATTCTATGAATCAATCTTGATAGTTAATATTAATATCTTCAAGTGGCTCAGTCCCGCATCCACCACTATCTGTACAGTCCTATGTGATATCACCAGCTGCTGGTTGAGTGGGATAAGATCTGCTTCAACAATCTTCTCTTTCTGCCCCCATTAAGGCAAAGTTCCCACTGACTTCAACGGGGTACGATTGTACCCTATATACCTTCTCATAATTCCAGATAAAAGAATAAGACATTGCCAATTTATTATACACAATATGATCTTCGGCCTACAAAATACAAACTATCTTTTCTTCTGGTACCAAAGATTTGAGAGAGAAAGAGAGCAGTTAGCAGAATTCCTACATACACTAATTCCCCTCCATGATATGGTCTTTTTTCCAAATACAGTAGTTGGTTAAAGAGACTGGAGAACAGGTTAATCATCCATCAGTGATGCTTGTAAACATGCTATAAAGCTAGCACATAAAAAAGCAAGAATCATCCTAGATGCTTTCACCTATTTTTAATTAAATTTAATATGGCTGAACCATTAGACATAGTCAAAAAAGTTAAAAGGCCAGATCTTCAGCTGTGTAAACCAGTATAGCTTCATTGAAATTCAATGGGATTACACTGATTTAAATCAGAGGATTTTGCCTCAAAGCTGCAAATGAAAATGTCCATAATTACATTTCTTCAACAAGCAAAGTCTGCCCTAATTTTAAGCAAATGAAGGAGGCTGACACGCTACATGACAGTAGACATTATATTGCTATACAACTGACTTAAAGTTCTATAAGTTAGATTATAACTTTTGAAGAAGCAATTATGATTTTATTGCATTCACGCTGCTGATGATTAATGCTGAGAGCCTGGGGGGAAATGCATCCTATCATTTGCTAACATGCACTATAATTATGCATACCTCTCCAGGTACTGTAATTTAAGACTTAAAAAGCAACATTCTGAATGAGGACTGCTGCACTTATAAAACATTACAGATGTGTTATCATATAAATGAGGTCGCTTTGACACGATAGCATTCTAATAAATCCTCAACTATGATTTGGAGACAAGATATGTCAAAAGCAAATCCACACTGTCTCTTAATCTTCTACATAAACTGTTTATTTTTTCTGAGCCCTATAATAATACATATGTCAAGAAGGCTTTGATGGTTTCTAGATTAAAGTAGGTTCCCCTGCCTCCCTCTTGCAGGTCATCTTGAGAATACTCATTTTTGCTAAATTAACCCAGCTATTTGCAGGGTTTAAATGTGAACCAAAATAAAACTGCTTCCATCAAATTGGGAACTTCTGAGATGAACTTACTTACTTTGCTCAATTTCTGTGGAAGTTTTAAATGTCTAATGCTGAATGATATTCTGTCATTGTGAGAACTTGCATTTCAACCCATATTCTCCATAAAAAGTGCTTTGTGTTCTGCAAGATGAATTTATGAAAAACCTTTCGCTTGAGGCTCAGGTTATTTATATTATGCTCCTGCTCAAGTACCTCAGCCGAGGTCAGGGCTCCATTGTGCTGTACCAACATAGTGTTAGAAATGGCGCCAGCGCCAAAAAGCTTACAATCTTAATAGACAAGGCAGAGAAAGGATGGGAGGAGAAATAGAAACATAAGAACAGCCATACTAGGTCAGAAAAATGGTCCATCTAGCCCAGTATTCCTGTCTCCAACAGTGATCTATACCAGAACTTCAGGAGGAGTGTACAGTACAGCTCAATCAGAGTGATCCACCCTTATTTTCTCCTTCAGGCTTCAGGAGGTGATAAGAAAGGCAATTTGACTTAGTTAAAGTCACAGCAGGTGAGGAGCCAGGAATAGAACCTAGATCCCTGATTCTCAGTCCACTATCTACTCAGTCATGCTCCTTCTTGGTAGTCCTTTAGCTCCAGAGCCTTGAAGGTATCCAGGTGCCTAATAGATCTGCCTCTTGGTATCTTCCTTCTTTTAAAATAATACCTACTCATATGCCCCTAATAGCTTTGTGTTGGAAAAAATTGTTGCACTATTAATTCAAATATACTTGTACTTGGAGCAGAAAAGCACTAACTAGAAACCTTCAGGCCTCCACTGAAAAAAGTAGCTGTGACCTTTTAGAATGTTATTGGAACAGTTACCAAGACAATTTCTGTAAATGCTCAAAGACGACCAAAATAAATAAATAAACAAATAAAAATTAACACATACTACTCATTTGGTACCACTAGTAATGAGCATAGTTCTCAGCATCCTATATATTTGGAATTAGCCTCAAGACTCCCATTAATCATAAAATATCCACACACCTTGCAGCGAATTTGCCTTTAGGATACCACATTAAGAGGCTGTGTTGGAAAATACTGACTAATAGCACTATAGGGTTAATGAGATTTTAGTGTGTTGTCTTCTCCTCCAGCTATCCATTTATTAGTCACTTCAGACATGGCATTCACATTAAATCTACATGCAAGACTCTGGGCAATCAGAAACAGTTTATGCTTTACACAGAGGAACTCAAAAATGTGTTACTTGTGATTTTCTTTATTTCTTTGGTGCTCAGACTCTAAAAATCCCAATCTAAATGTCTTTTTTTTTTCAGAGAGAAAACAAAGAAGAGAGATCAGTGCTGGGAAACAAGACATGCTTTGCCATTAATAGGAAATAAATAATAATACACAAATTTATACCCATTATGTGGAGTCAGAGATTGCTGAATTATTTTGAGTAGCTGGTAAAAGAAGAATGTGAACATTGGCTATCAAGTTTCCTGTGCACTCTCTGAAGAGGGGCAAAGAACATCTAAAGGGATTTTTGTGCCAACATCATGCTAGATGTGAGACTAACTGATCATAAAGTATGTTAGACAACTTTCCCCACTGGGTAGAAAGAATGACATATGGGGACTGCCCCTTCTTAATACTAAGTGTGAAATACATTGTTCTGTGATGTCTTTGGTAGCGGTGAACACAACAGTTAGTTTGCTTTATAAATCTGTTCTCAATCAAAATCACCATATGCTTTGTGAACATGCTTAGCAACAGAATCCTTTTAGAAAAGTCATAAAACAATGTCAGAACTTTTTGTAGGGAATTTAAGCTAACGGTAGTATATTTTCTCAGTTAATTTTTTTTATAGAAGAAACTCTGGAAAGGTAATGCAAATGAAGGACTGGGAGACAATGAAGAATATGACGAATATGAACTATTATGCATTATATATTTAACGCTATTGTAAATGCAGGAGGCAAAGCTGGGCTTGGGGTGGAGGTTGACAGCTCGCAACCCTCCCATTTAATAACCTCATGATCCCCTGAGGAGTCCCAACCCCCCAGTTTGAGAACCCCCATAGTACAGTATGTAACAAAGCAGTAGGCCAGCCTGTGGATTTGGCACCCACATTTGAAAACTGGGCATATTATTATACCTTGTTTAATACCTATTTTGCTTCTATTTTCATTACAGTGGTAAATTGTGGCCAGATACTTGACACAATTAACATGAAAAACAAGAGGCAAGGAGCACAAACAAAAACAGAGAAAGAACAGGTTAAAGAATATAATTTAGATGTATCCAAGTTGTCAAGGCCTGATGAAATTCATACTAGGATGCCTAAGGAACTAGCTGAAGCAATCTCAGAACTGCTAGCAATTATCTTTGAAAACTTATGGAGATAGGGTGAAGACCCAGGGGATTGGAGGAGGTCAAACATCATACCTAACTTTTAAAAAAGGAGAAGAAAATTATAGACTAGTCTGCTTTCCTTTGATACCTGGAAATATACTGGAACAAATTATTAAACAATCATTTTGTAAGTACCTAGAGAATAATAGGGTAATAAGGAATAGTCATCTAATTTCCTTTGACAAGACTGGCCTTGTGATAATGGGAATGATGTAGACGTGATAGATCTTGATTTTAGTAAAGCTTTCGACAGTCAGTTTTCAGAATGGAGAGGGGTAACTAGTGGTGTTCCCCAAGGCTCAGTCCTAAGTTTCTAAAGGAAGTGGAGTAGTCCCTGTCATTAGAGGTTTTTCAGAACAGGTTAGACAAACACCTGTCTGGAAAGGTTTAGGTAGACTTAGTCCTGCCTCAGCATAGGTAGTTGGTTGAGATAATCTCTTGAGATCCCTTCAAGTCCTACATTTTTATGATTCTATGTGTTCGTAATCTTCATGCAGTGACTCAAACACACAGCCCTTGAAAGAAGAAATTTAGCATGTTAACTTTGGTTAAAAGAAAGAAAGAAAAAACAAAACAGATAATCAAAAACGTAATCAAAAGGTTACTTCACAATCACTTCAAATCCCATTCTGGCACACCAGTCATTATTAATCCTCCAGGAATCCATTGTCATTGCTCTTCAGAGTTCACTGCATCCCACTGCTCATGTGAAAGGTGGTTAAGTACATGAAGTTAAATAAAAATCTCTGTGGTGTTGCTTAGAGGCCAGTCTTAAGAGTATATAATGAAAATCAACATCTGTGCATTCCAGAGACTTCAGGTGTTTCACACTTCCTGCTACTCAATTTATGGAACATGCAAATGAAAGTAAAACAGCTAACTGCTCTTTAACAACAGGAACATTTTGTCATATTTCAATCACATTACTCTAAGGAGTTGATTAATTTAGTCACCATGCAGGATACCATAGGTGATGCTTCTAGTTGAAATAAAATAGAGACTTGCGTGTTTTGATAATGTTACATCATTTTGATAGTGACAATACAAGCAGCTTTCCATTTCTGTGCAGACCAGTTTTCAAGCAGGAGGTGTCTTGTGCTTCCCCTTAATAATGAATCAAACTGAGTGACATTTCAAATGGCAATCATTTCCCCAGGAAATGCAGCTGCAATCTTAGTATTTTCTGTTCTTACTCTTCTTCTGATTTCAGTTATCCACAGTATGAGGCACCTGAGTATAGTGCAGGAAACATTATCGGCAACAATTTTACAATTAATGCTGAAGGAAAATGAATATTTGTCTACAGAAGAATAGATTTTAGAATACCTGTGGGATCTACTGTACTTTAACAACTGAAGCCACTTTGCATATTTACTGAAGTGCATTTAACTTCTGTGGTTATGCTACGACTAGTTAACCCTATCAAGGCAATAAATGCCATAAGGAGTTTGCACCCTCCTTTATTAAGGTTGTTTACTGCAAGCTAAATAGTCTAGGTCTGTTAAAAACACAGGCTGTGATTTCTCTATAGTTCCACACCTCACTTGCTGCATTGTCTCAGAAACCAAAAGTTCATGACACTATCTCTCCTCCCAGCACAGATCTCAAGGTCATATATTCGGTGCCATCCCCACAATCCAAAGGTGGTTTGCAATGCTGATATAGAAAATATGTTTGGAGAGCACTGTTATTGGTTCATGGGCAAAGACTCTCAGGTACATACTGAAAATACATCTAGAGCCATTGCCTGTCAGCAAACCTACAATGTTTTTCCTTATACATGTGGCGCAAAATGTTGATGTTTAGTGTGGTTGTACTACCTGTCACTACTTGACATAAAATGTTTAGGAGAAATGAGCCTTTGAATAACCACCAGAGTTGAGAGACCAAACATGTGAGTTTCTGTATATGGCAGGCTAGAAATTTCAAGGCTGTGGCTACACTGGGGCTAAAACCATGTTACGTGAAGTGATTTCAAACACAGTTCTAAACCACCCTAGGTAAATTGGTTCAAACATAGCTTAGACAGTTAGATAAACCTATTTTAACCAAGAGGTGGGCTCAGGCAGCCATGTTTTGATTTTACCCAAACTTGGAATCCTGGCATTCAAAGAGATTAGGAGGGAAGCATTGTTACCCTTATTTTACAAACGTGGGACTGAGACATGGAGAAGCTAAGAATAACACCTAATTCTTATCATCCATAGATTTCAAATCTTTACAAAGGCGGTCACTATCATTATTCCTATTTTACAGCTGAAGAAACTGAGACACAGAGGTGAAAAATAACTTGCCTTAAGTCATCCAGCAGACCAATGGCAGCATTGGGAATAAACCTAGGACTCGGTGGTTCTCAAACTTTTGTATTGGTGACCCCTTTCAAATATCAAGCCTCTGAGTGTGACCTCCTCCCCTTATAAATTAAAAACACTTTTTAATATATTTTAAACCATTATAAATGCTGGATGCAAAGCAGGGTTTGGGGTGGAGGCAGACAGCTCACAACCCCCAGGAGGTAATAAACTTGTGACCCCCTTAGGGGTCCTGAACATCAGTTTGAGAACCCCTGAGCTAGGTTTCCTGAGTTACATTTCAGTGCTTTGTCAAGTAGGCCACATGGCCTTTAGAGGCCTTGCCCAAGATATACAAGGTCTGTGGCAAAGACATGAACCCAGGTCTTTCTCAGGGGAAGGCAATTATTTTTTGTCAAGGTCCAGATTTCGTGGTAAAGGTATAGTCAATGTCTGGACTCCAGAGAAAATAATAATTAAAATTAACAATAATGATGATAATAATAATAAAGAAAAAGATTTTGGGATCCGTTCAAAAGCATCTGGGTGGCTGTATTTGGCCTGCGGTCCATCTCTTGACTACCCCATCCTCGTTCAATGCCTTAGTCATCCTTTTTCTAGGAAGACATCTTGTATAGAATTTCTATGTGCACAGTTTACTTAAAGTATAAGCTCTTTGGTGCAGTGACCAATCTTTTTGTTCGGTGTCTCTCCAGTGCCTAGTACAACGGGGGCTTGGTCCATGACTTGGCTTGTAGGCTTGCCATAATAAAAATAATAAACAACAACAACTTGCAAGTTTGCATTTAGGAAACTCTTTTAAGATGTTATTAAAGGAGAGACACCTGTGTTGTCAGTAGTCCCTGTCCGTGTATGCTAAAGGTCAACCTTTAGCCCAACCTCCAGTCTCTGCTTGAGACTATCACGGGTGATAAAGGTTATCTAGTCACCTCTTCCATGTGGCTTACAAGAGTTTATCTTTCACTATACACCTGATAGTGCTGCAGTCTTTGCTCAGGAACAAGATGATAAGGAGCCCATTCTGGTCAACTGGAAAACTCCCCTTGACCTCAAGGGGGCAAAATCAGGCCTTGTGGTAGCCACGGACAAATCCCGGTAGCAGTTTTTTAAGGAGGACTCTAATAATGTGGCCCTTAGATTGATTAGACATTGACCAAAGATATGAGGTTATGTATTTAGACATTTAGGAAATAATGCTCATCCACTGCACTAGACACTTTCACAATAATTTAAAACATATGGAGATAGATCCTTATTTGGTGTAAATGAGTGCAGCCCCATTGACTGCAGCAGAGCTACACTGATTGCTGTCCAGAGTTGTGCCATGTTAAACTAGCCGAGGCTCTGTCCCTATCTCCAGCAAGTGCCATGCAATGCAATCAATATAGCAATAGTAAAGCCATAAACCACTGTTGTAAAAATTCATTCCCGGATTAAAAAAGAGCAGAGCAATATGTTAAATACAACCCTGTGACTGAATAGTTAACAGCAGGGTCTGCTTCTTTTTCATGCCAAAAAGGAGAGACTTTTTCATCCAAAAAATAAGTTGTTCAAAATATGTCAACCAGTTCAATGGGGAATGCAGCCAGGGCCGGCGACAGGGGGGTACTACGGGTAGAGCTGTACCGGGCCCTGCACTTTAGGGGGGCCCCGGTACAGCTCTACCCGTAGTCATCCGGCGCGGCTCTCCCCCGGACGAGCGTGTGTCCCCGGCCGAGCAGTGAGCCCGGCCGGCAGCAGCGGCTCAGTCCGGGGAGGGGGGGAGGGAGGGAGGGAGCAGCAAGGGCAGCTCACGCTGCCTGCTGCTCCCGGGCTCTCGCTCCTAGCTGCGGCCAGCTGTCAGCTGGGGGGGGGGGCGCCGGCTGGGCTGGGGGGGGTGGCTGGGCTGGGGGCCCCCCAGCCGCTGTCAGCTGGGGGGGGGGAGCGCCGGCTGGGCTGGGGGGCCCCCAGCCGCTGTCGGCTGGGCTGGAGGGGGCCCGGCTGGGCTGGGGGGCCCCCCAAACTATCAGAGTAGGGGACCCCCAAATTTCTGTCGCCGGCCCTGAATGCAGCACAAGTAAACTATTAGGGGCCTTGTGAATGAGTCAAAGAACTCAACTGAGGACAAATCAGTACTGGAAAACTAAGTGTCTGTTATTCAGTGAAAACAGGCAACCTGGCCAACAACTGTGCAAACTTCACAGAACGCCCCATCAATGGGCTTCTTTCCTTTCTGAAGATAGTCAGGTTCCTTGCCTATCCATTCCATGGCCTTTTAATTATTTTTCAGAAACACTCATTTAGACTTAACTGAAGCCAGCTTTCATTAATTTGAATTTAGAGCCTCGGCTGATGTAAGCCAGTGAGGTTCCATTGACATCAGCAAAGCTACACCAATTTACAGTAGGTGAGAATCTCACCCAGGAAGTCAATTGAATTTTAGTGCCCAGGGTGATATAGTTTCTCATTCTCATTTATTGTATTTTCCCCTCACATACTCATGATCTAAAATAATAACAAAGCCCTGCTTAGTACTTGTGTTGTTTCCAAAGACTATTTTTCATGGAGCATAGAGGCGGAGGAAGCTTTTTTAAAGAAAGAAATAACACTGTTCTCTACCAAAAATATTTAATCATAATTACATTAAGAAACATTTATAAAAAGTTAAGTAATAAAATAAAATGGGTTGGAGAGCACAAAAGGGGAAAAAAAGGACAGAAAGGATTAAGTGGATTCATATAAAGAATAGATTCTACTTAATGAAAATTTCCACAGTGTTCAACATTTTTATTATGGTTAATAGCACCGCGCTTCATTTTTGTCTGCAGTAATTGTGTATCCTTAATGAATGGGCACTCTTATTTCCCCATTGAGCACTGACAGAAATTAATAAACCTAATTCTGTAGGTTTAAGTTTAATTCTGGTGAAATATATAAAGTAGTTACATTTTCACTTAGTGAATAACTGGAATAGAAATGGGCTTAAGCTTCTCAGCAACTTAATAGGGAGCAAATTGGGTTTTCTTTTTTCCCTCCCCCCTCCAGCACTTGGGTCTATTTTCATTGCTGTGTGCAATAAAAGACATGTCATGGCTGGTGAAGCTGAACAGAACCTAGGGTGAGTGTTGTAAAAAAGCACAATTACTAGACTTAGCCCTTTATTCTAGCCTAGTCGTTAATGATTGGTGAAGACGATCTCATTGGTTTACAGTTTGATAGAGACAACAAGCAATCAAGAGAATCAAGACAGAGAACTAGAAACCAAATGAAGCCACCCCAGTAAACACCCAAATGGGGTGCTCTGGGGCTGAGTAATTGTCTCCTTGTCTGGTTGTATCAGGTGTGTAATGTAGAAATAAAACAAGGCTGCGTTGAAGATGGGTAATGCAATGTGCTGTTATTTGGGATAATTTAAAATAAAAATGGTATGGAGTTTGATTGAAGGTAAAACAGGTCTGATGGTGAAATTCTGGGATTGCACTAGGTGAAATACAAGGCAGAATCTGACCCCCCGAGGAGTTTATTTCATGCAGAATGCTCTGCAGTCAGACTGTCCCTTGGGTTAAGATCTTATGAGTTAAACAAAGTGGACCTAGTTTATACCTAGATAAGAAGCCTGTAAGGCAGGGTAGGCAACCTTTGGCACATGTGCGAAAGACGGCACGCGAGCTGATTTTTAGTGGCAATCACATTGCCCAGATCCTGGCCACCGGTCTGGAGAGCTCTGCATTTTAATTTAATTTTAAATGAAGCTTCTTAAACATTTTTAAACCCTTATTTACTTGACATATAACCCTAGTTTGGTTATATAGTACAGACTTATCGAAAGAGACCTTCTAAAAATGTTAAAATGTATTACTGGCATGCAAAACCTTAAATTGGAGTGAATACATGAAGACTTGGCACACCACTTCTGAAAGGTCGCCTATCCCTGCTGTAAGGAAACCACCCTGGCATTGCATAAAGTGGTGTTGGTGATTCATCAATGGCTGCTCTTCTCTCTGAACTACTGTGAAGCAAGGGCCTGGCATATTGTTTGCTGTTGAGAGTTACCACCTTTTGGAGGCCAGCTGAACCTTGTGTCCTGATCACCAGTTGCCATTAAAAAGCCCAGATCATAGTACTTTTTACAAGAATAGGGATGTCCACTTTGGGTAATAATGATATGCATTTTTCCTATTTACATTTCTACCCTGAAGTTTCACATATATAATTGGACCGACCCTTACCTATTGTAGGTACAGACAAGCAAAAATGTAGCTTGCTGCCCTAATTTCCACTCTGTATTACAGATGCTGGTAGCACAACAAGGGTTGACAATGAGCAATGATTGTGAAGATCAGGAAGGCTGCAAGAAAGGAAGATCATGAGATTCTCCTATTGCTGCATTATCATTCAGGTACCATGGCTAGATCCTCTTTATTTTAAGAGAATATAAATATAATTTAGCTAAATTATGTTTAGCATTAAGACCTAGACCTTGGAAAGAGGGTGGGTTGAAGGACAGTGATGGAAGTCAGCCTTGAGGAGAGATCTGAAGAGGGAGAGGGAAGTTGCAATGGCAAACAAAAGAATACTGGGTCAGACCAAAGGTCCATCTAGCCCAGTATAATGTCTATAGACAGCGGTCAATGCCAGGTGCCCCAGAGGGAATGAACAGAACAGGGTAATCATCAAGTGATCTAGCCTGACACCCATTTCTAGCTTCTGGCAAATAGAGACTAGGGACACCATCCCTGTCCATCCTGGCTAATAGCCATTGATGGATCAATCCTCAATCTAGTTCTTTTTTGAACCCCGTTATAGTCTTGGTCTTCACAACATCCTCTGGCAAAGAGTTACATAGGTTGACTGTGTGTTGTGTGAAGTACTTCCTTTTGTTTGTTTTAAACCTGCGGCCTACTAACTTACTTCGGTGACCACTAGTTCTTGTCTTATGAGAAGGAGTTCCTTATGTACTTTCTCCACACCAGTGATGATTTTATAGATCTCAATCATATCCCCTCCTTAGTTGTCTCTTTTCCAAACTGAAAAGGCCTGGTCTTATTACTTAGTCTCCTCATATAGAAGCGGTTCCATGCCCTAATCATATTTGTTGCCCTTTTCTGAACCTTTTCCAATTCCAATATATCTTTTTTGAGATGGGGCAACCACATCTGCATGCAGTATTCAAGATGTGGGTGTATCATGGATTTATAGAGAGGCAATATGCAATTTTCTGTCCTATTATCTATCCCTTTCTTAATGATTCCCAACATTCTGTTCTTTTTTTTTGACTGTCAGAAAGGTCAGGAAGGATGTCCCAAGGCCTAGTGGAGCAGCATGAGACAAGACACAAAGTTGGTTGTAGGTAAAGACCACTAGGGGAGCAAAAAGACAAGCTGCAGTGGTAGAGAGTTGGGCAGGAACAGAGGAGCAAGCAGCAAGAAAGGAGGAAACCATGGTTTATGTAAAGCAGCTGTGGGGCCGTTCAGGTGAGGATCAGGAATTTGAATCTGATAAGAAAGGCAGAAGATAACCAAGGCCTGTATCAAGGTTTTTGCAGTATGGAAGGAGATCACAGGATGGATTTGAATGCTTTTAGGGCAGGACTTCACTACCCACCGGATCAGCGGATCTCTTGGTGATCGATTTATCACGTCTCATTAAGATGAGAAATCAATCACCAACGATGCCCCCATCGACTCCGGAACTCCAGCTCGCCAAGAGGCGCAAGCTGGAGTTGACGGGGGAGCGCACTGCCGACCACCGCCGCCATGAGGACAACAGGTAAGTCGGCTGAAGATACGCCGACTTCAGCTACATTATTCACGTAGCTGAAGTTGCGTATCTTCAGCCGATCCTTCCCCCTAGTGTAGAGCAGCCCTTAGAGAGGAATAAGAGGCAAGATTTGGCCTGGATAGAGAGGGGAGGAGGAGGAGGAGAGAGAAGAACCAAATATGATACTAAGGTTGCAGCACTGGATTCCTGGATAGTGGAATTCCTGATAGTGTTAAAGAGTACAGGGAGGATTTATTTGGGAGTTCCATTTTTGCCCTCTTTTCATCATTTGCTACCCTCTGATTTGAAAAATGTCTACTTTATCCAATCAGGAAGCAGAAACAATATCATGTGACATGGGTGATCTCTCTCTCTCTCTCTCTCTCACACACACACACACACACACACAGAAGTCAAAGAAAACAGTTCATGAACAACCTATAAGACTTCATTATTCTCAGCAGCCTATAACTCACAGGGCAGACATAGGCTCCGAATCCAAAAGGAGCTGTTCCAGTGAGAAATGAGATGAAATAATATATTAATGTGGGCGTTCCTGTGGGAGGCATGATAAAAAGCTGCTATCAGGAAAGGTCAGTGGTAACTGGGAAGCCTACAGGGGGTTGCCTCTGCCAGCTTATATCAATTCTGCACTCCTCAGATATTAAAAGGGAAGTATTTTGTGGGAGGTTACTGGGGGAAAAGAAGCAAACAATTTGGTGAGATACATAGGACATGGGGAGGATGCTGAAATGTAACTGGTATTCTGTTCAGGATATTGCAGAATTCTTTCATCTGCTATGCATCCAGATCTCTAGTTAGCTTGGGCTTTGGGTTCTGCTACTGGATCCATCTAGTGAATCTACTGGCAGATTAAGGACCTATTCATATAAAATCCCCATCACCATGGTATATGAGTGCTAAAAACATTATAAAGTTATACGATTAAACAGGAAACTATGACAAAACTAAGTGCCAAAGGATAGGCCCTTGGTCCCTAAGTATCTAAGTGGTCTGATTTTCAGAAGAGTTAATTACCCAGCAGTACAACCAATCAGGAAATGACTCTTCCCCCCCACCCAGGATTTTTTTCCCCATTTTTGTCAAAAAAAGTTAACCCGAAAAATTGTGTTCATTAAGACTATTCAGTTGTGGCAAATCCAAAGAAACCAAACCAACAACTTAGTTCAGGTGGTCAATTTTTCAGCAAAAACCACAAGTTTTCTATGAAATCAGACTTGGGGGGAGGGGCAGAATCTTCCATTTTGGCAAAACATTTTTTGTAGAAAAAGGTTTGGATGAAATTGTTTTTATCAGGTCTGACAGTGGCTCCCATGTAAGCCACTTAATCAGGTTCCTAACAACGGACTTGGGAGTCTAATTTCAGGCACCCACTGTTGAAAATATTGGGCTATATATTTGCCTCAGATCCCTTTGCCTCAGAAAGGCATCACTCCTTCCCCGGTCTCCATTGCTCCCATCAATACTCCTCCTATCCCCTTTCATCTGGCCAACCTGTTGGGATACCAGGGCCAAGGCTTCACCCAGTGGCCACTCCTTTCCATCTATTTGCTCGGGGTGGCACAGTAATAGACCTGGGTGGAGAGAGAGAGAGAGAGTACTCGCTTAGGCATCTGGATGGACACCTAAGTGCATAGAGATGAGGTCTTATGCACCTGAGTTGCCATATAGGCTGGGCCATGCTTTCAGCCCGATTTAATTTTGTTCTGGATTTAAGGAAATTGCACTTTATTGCTCAAAAAATTGAAACGTGAGAAGTTCTATTCTGAAGTGGTGGGATGATGCAGAGGCAATGGAGACTGGCTCCAGCAGCTGCACTTCCAAGATTGGGGACTGAGTGATTTGCTGCTATTGGCAAGATACAACAAAAGCCATGACTTCTATTCCAGCATTTCATCTAATAAAGATTGAAGCAATTTCTAGTCAAAGACTGTATCTTCATTCTTTTGGATAAAAACGGTGTTTCCCCAAGGCTGAATTTCATTCCATGTCCTACACATTTCCCAGGCAATAAAACAATCATGCAAATCAGACAGACATACACCTTAATGTGCCACATATAAAATTTGCCCCAACATGCTGAGGATCAAATTCCACTGCTTTACATACAGAATTACTCTTTGATTGCCATACACCCCCACCCCCACCCCCTAGAGCACCCAGGAAAGGCAGTTCTCCTGCAATCATAGGGCTTTCTTGACTGTGAACAGTGTGATGATCTACCTGCTCAGGATGCAGTTGGACAGAGCGGTGCACTACCTTCTTCTCCTTCGTCCCCGACTTTTTCATTTGAACAGACTCCAATCCTACTCCTCTGCAGAAGAGCTTTACCGCAGGCAGGCAGTGCCAGCAATACTGTGAAACTGACTAGGATCACATTCCATAGTCAATTTCACACAACCGCCGGCGCCACAGGTAAAATGCAAGTGCACAGGAATATGATCTGAGTCAATTTTTTTTTCCAGATGCTAGTTCCTGATCATTGCATGGGGAGAGACGGTGACAAAAAACAGGGAGGAAGGCAAAAAGGGGAGAGAAAAAGAGATAAATGGAGACAGGAAATGGGGAGGAGAAATTCTGGATCAAAAAGGAAGAATGGAAAAAAAGAAGAAAAAGAAACAAGGACATACAAAACTGGGTGAGAAAGATGACCATGGTTGGTTCAAAATCATTTCAGAGGCCTGACCCACAATTATAATGGCAATGCATTATGGGAAATCTGGATTCATTAAGTGTCTCTTGGGCTGGTGGGCTCTGGGAGTGCTGTGTGACAGAGCACCTCTACGTAGCTGGCTCATCTCAGACTTCTGCAACTCCTCAGGCCAGTTCATGAAGAGCAATTACTGGGCTTATTATATGTGAGCTTGAGAACAGAAGGACTGTGAAACTTGCATTCTGAGAGGTGCTCAGAAGATCCCTTGGAAGACGGCAGAGGGAAACAATATGACTTACTTTCATATCCCATGTATACTTCACACTACTATGCTGTAGAACTACTTACTGGTGGACTTCCAAAGCCTGGAATCACAGATGGTTATGTTTATTTTCTTCTGTTGCACTGAAACTCTTTTGCCATTGCGGCTTTGCTCTAGTGTCATCATCTGACACATGACGAAAGCCGCTGCTCCCAGAACTACATATTTTCAGGAGGAAACATAATAATTAATGAAGCGGAATGACCCGGAGTACTCTGAACGCTTCACACTTGGTTTAGTGCTCATTACAATAATAATTAGCCAGGACTAGTCATCATAATGGTTTTTAAAAATTAACTTTAAGTTGGCTCAGGGATTGGTAATGAAACAGAGAGTATTTTTCTACCAGACCACTGGCTCCAATGCAGCCAGGGTTGATTGCAAGTAAATCTTAGTGCTCCTCAGTGGTCTAGATGAAATGAGTTGGTGGGACAAACACCAATTTCTAATAAAGAGACATCCGCCTGACGTGAATACCTCCTTCAGAGGGGCATTTTCCACAAAGGCCAAAAATTGGCATGGACTTGCCTCTTCAACCATAACAATGGTCTCTTCAGACACTGCACATTGGTAGGCCCATGCTAAGCTATACTGTATCTCTGGATAAACAGAGGCCTTTGATCTCCAGGGTTATCAGTTCTCTGCATTTTCCAAGCCACGCTTCCACCTAACGTGGAAATACAAAAGTGATGAAGGGCTTTTCTCCATGATGGGGTAATTCACACTAGAGGGGTGTTATTTCTAAAGCGCACCAACAAGCGGCATAATAATTGGTCCATGTAGAACCCGCTGGTGTCCACTAAAGGTTCCCTAGTGCACTTTAACACAGTGCTGTTTGAAGGTCATTCTTCAGTGAATACTATATGATTTTTTTCACTTATAAACTGAAAATTACATGCTGATAATATGAACCAGAGTCCAAATATGAGTTACACACTTGGGCTGCAAAATATCCTCCAAGCCAACATCTAAATATGGAGCTAGGATACAATTCTAAATACTCCTGTCCATTTTTAATGTGTTTAGGGATACAAGAGTGACACTTCATGACTTTTATACAAAGGCCTGTGCAATGCTCAGCTGTTCAGTATCATGTTCAGTGCACCTTATTAGCCTTGTCATGACAGATCACTCTCAAGCCTAGCACTTGTTTATGCAACATACAGAAGTACTGTGTTTCTCAACACCTGGGAATGGCTTTTTGGTTATGCTTTCTGAGCTGATTTATATATCTGGGTGTACAATACATGTGGGCCAAGAAAGGGGCCCTAGTCTAAATACAAATGTTCCAGGAAAAATGCAACGTGGGGAACATCTGACCTCATTTCTGAGTTTTCAGAACAAAAATCCAACTGTTAAGATCTTGCAAGATCAAAACCATCCTGGCTTCCACTGAACTTTATTTGCAAGCAAAATGGGCCAAAAACTGGACCTGTTGACCTAACTCTCCTTCCATCTACCTGTTCCTCTACACTAGGGAAATTAAATAGAATAAGGCCTGGGGAACCTGTGGTTTCAGCTTTAGATTGGTAAACCCCAAACCATGACTAGGGTCTCTTTTTTCATTTTTTCAGACACTCAATTCTTTGCAACTACAGTAAACCCTCGATTTAACGGACCTCAATTTAACGGACTTCGGATGCAACGGACAAAATTTCTAAGCAAGTCTGATGCATCCGAAATCCATTTGTCGAGGGCTGGCTGCCGGCTCCCGGCTGCCGCCCGGGTCCAGACAGCAGGCGGGCTGGCTGCCGGCTCCTGGCTGCCGCCCGGCTCCCACCTGTGGGCGGGCTGGCTGCTGGCTCCCGCCCGGGTCCCGCCTGCTGGCGGGCTGCCGGCTCCCGCGGGCGGGCGGGCGGGCTGCCGGCTCCCGCCCGAGTCCCACCAACGGGCGGGCTGCCGGTTCCTGGCTCCCGCCCAGGTCCCTCCTGTGGGCCCGAGTCCCGCCAGCGGGCAGGCTGGCTGACGGGTCCCGGCTGCCGCCCGGATCCCAGCAGCCGGGACCCAGGCGGGCTGGCTGACGGCTCCCGTCTGCCGCCCGGGTCCCGGCAGCAGGCAGGCTGCGGAGCTGCCGCCCCGGCTCTGTGGCGGGTGGGCTGCTGCTCCAACAGCTCATTTTTTTTATTATTAAATAATGGACTTTCTGATTTAACGGACACCCCCTTGCCCGAATTAGTCCGTTAAATCAAGGTTTTACTGTATACAGCTTTCTCTCTCTTGATCTCAGAGAAAAGAAATCAACATGGTGTTATGTATTAATTCATAAGGACACATAGAATTCTAAATTTAACACACCAAATACATCTCACACAGTCATACAAAAGCAAACAGCTAAGTGACAGCTGAGATTTATTCCTATGAATCTCCAAAACAAATTACAGGTGTACAGTAGATGAGCTGATCACAACAGGATTACTAGGAGCATGATGACGTTTCTGTGTGCATTGCACATTCATGCTTAGGTGCACTTTTGCAGCTGGAATATAGTACTCCATTGTGGGGTGCTTTTAACCAATTTCTGAGAGATTTAATCCACCATGTAGTTATCACCAAAGCCGCTTTAACGAGGTCTCGTGCTGCTACAAAGGATTTATATCTCCATTGAAATGCATGGGCTTGCATCATGGGCAACTCATATAAGCTTTAGTGATAAAGGCAAGAGTGACCAGATGCACATTATAGAAGGATGATAATGAGACGGGGGCTCTAGTTAAAAGTTTGGAAGATCCTTTCGCTTCTACATTTCAATGAGAATTTGCAATGTTGATACTATAAATGAGCTCTTTGGCTCTCTGTAGATCACTGGCCTCCAATGGACAGGATGATAACTGCTCAGCTGTGTCCCTTACATCCTACATTGCTGACTCACTTAGTTCAGGTGACAGGAACCTGTGCTTTTTGAAATTGGATGGTCCATACTCTTCCCTTACTGTCCCCATGAAATTAGGAATAATCATCGACTGCAGCAAAGTGGTGCCTTTGAATTTTCCAGTGCAGGGATTCTCAACCTTTTTCTTTGTGAGCCACCCTCCCCTCATTCCCCCCCCCCCCCCCCCACTATAAAAACTCCATGGCCCACCTGTGCCACAACATGTTTTTTCTGCAAATAAAAGCCAGGGCCACCATTAGGGGGTAGCAAGCAGGGCAACTTCCCTGCCAAGTTAAGTAGCTCAGGCTTCGGCTTCAGCCCCAGGTATTGGCACTTGGAGACACAGGCTTCAGCCTCAGATCGTGGGGCTTTGACTTTCTGCCCGGGGCCCCGGCAGCTCTAATGCCAGCCCTGCCTGGCGGACCACCTGATATCTGCTCACGGTGCCCCATTGGGTCCTGGATCTGTGGTTGAGAACCACTGTTCTAGTGGTCGCTCACAGCCCAAGTGCGGGTCAGGTACCTGAGTACATTTACTGTTTGGACTGACCTGAACTGAATTCTAGAGCAGACCATCGCATTTCACCTCACTGGCACATCTCCTTCTCCATGCTTCTCTCTAAGAAATCCATTCTACAGAACGATCACAGTGAAACCTTTTATTTCTTAACGATAAAGATATTTCCTCAGGAATTATGCACCGAACTCTCAGGCCGACTAATTGTGAAGAGAATCTCTTTCCAGGGGTTAAACTCCCCAGTTTTCAATTACTGCTACATAAAACCCCTTAGGTTTAATTGCATGTATTGCATTTCTTTGTTTCTGAAGCCCTGGCAGAGCCTCTGTGATCATCTCCAGCCTTTTATAAACAGGTCACACCGAGATGCTATCCTGCTGATGCAGCCACATGCTGTTCTTCTACTGGGTAGCTCCATTTATCCTGGTGGTGTCATAAGAAAGAGCAATCGCATTTCCTGATACTTCTCCAGGTCTCATTTATGTCCTGTGGCTTGTCCTGTATTTTGTACTCCTTTACTCTTTGAAAAGTTGAGTATATGGGAGATCATTAGATTTTTTTTTTGTTTCCAGATAGGCCGTATAGTGGGTGGATTGTCAGGTACATTCTTGTCCCTACTGCCCACTGAGGAGGAGGATTGGGTTTTCTTATTGGAATAAGGGCCAGTGAAGATTATTTCTTGCAGCCTGTATTTCCCAAGCAATATTTTAACTATTTCTCATGTAATAATAAAATTGCTCCACAGCAGCAGAGCTACCTCTCCTTTGATTGAGCTAGTGTTACAAACCACCAGCAGCTGGGGCAGAAATATTCACTTTATGTTTAATCAAATATTGTGAAAAATAAAATTCAGGGTTTTTTCACTTCTCCACATTGGCCTAATGCTCCCTGAGTCCCCCCTAAATATACAATGGATCTGCTAGGCACACATTCCCAACAGAAGATGAGTAAAACCTGTAATGAATAGATTTCAGGGATGCTCCTAAACCACAAAAATAGTTGCTGTTGAATTAGAAACTTTGTTTTATCCACAATCTGACATCATAAACAGAAAAGCCTGACAAGATTACTTGCTGGGGGGAATATATGATTATGATTTTGTGCTGAATTAGCAGTGGGAAGGGACCATTCTTATCTCTCTCAAGTTCACTCCTACTCATATACATGTTATGACTAGGTTAGTGGTACGTCTGTTGAGGATGGTTTAATCTGACCTTGGCACTGGTGGGGGAGATGATGTCTTGAGGTCTCTTCCAGGCCTACATTTTTATGATTCTATGTTTTACCAATTGCAGATCTCAGAGTTTCTTAAAAGAGCCAGCCAGGTGTGCAGTAAAGCATAGGTGCCGACTTCTCCTCTTTCCTTTGGGTGCTCGACCTCCCCGCTGCCCCGTCCCCACTCCACCCCTTCCATCAGAATCTGCCCAGGCCCCACCCCCATTCCAACCCCTTCCCCAAGTCCCCACCCCAACTCTGCCCGCTCCCTGCCCTTATTCCAACTCCTTCCCCAAATCCTCGCTCTGGCCCCACCTCTTCCCCTGAGCGTGCCACGTTCCTTCTCCTCCCCACTTCCCGGAGCTTGCTAACACTGCTAAACAGCTGTTCGGTGGTGGCTGGCCGAGAAGCACTGAGAGGTAGGCGGAGGAGTGGGGACATGGCACACTCAGGGGGGAGGGGGAGGAGGGGCGGCAGGTGAAGGGAGATCTAAACTAGCTTCACTCTTCTCTGAATGTTCACTTTAAGGTCTCAATTTATTTGCCTATCTTTGAGCTAATACGTATGGGACCAATTCATCCCCGGGGCAAGTCCACTGAAGAAAATGTTATACCGAGGTGAAATTGGAGAAGAGAGGAGTGATTTGAGTGCCCAATTCAGACACCTTAGGAGGTCTCATTTTTGTGGGGTGGGTGCTGCAGACTTTCTAAACTGGAATCTCGAATTGGGCCCTTAACAATTGAGTCTCCCAGACGCATAAGCCAATTGACTTGCATGGACTCCATGTGAACTTATATATTCAGGGTTGGGGGGAAGGAAGAGAGATGAATCACTGCAGGAGTGTGACCTCTAATATTTTAGGCAACAGAAGAGTCCCAGGAAATAGCCTTTTTATACTAACCTATGCCAACCACCTTTCAAATATCAAACCGTTAAAAAATACCATGGAATAAATTAAAGCTTGAGCTCATGCATCCAGAAACATAGACAACAGCTGGCATCTGCTCCTGGTTCTGCTGCTGACTTAGTGTTTGACCTTGGGTAAGCCACTTATTTTGTGCCTCAGTTTCCCCATCCATAAAATCAGATGAAAGGCAGTCCAAAGCATTCTTAGTCATTATAACAAATGCTGATCTTGGTTCTTTCCTTTCCTCAAGAGGTGAGCTAGAGAACCCATTTTCTTCTTTTAAAAAAAGTGAATTGATTTTTTAAAATCTAAACTTTCCAAAATAAAATCAAAAGAAAGACTAAGGCTGGAGTTATATCCAACATTTAAATGAGACTGCACTCACAAAAAACAATTGTCTTACAAGGGCAATTGAAAATCAAAGTGAACGAGTATTTATAGCTCCTGAGCTGTTTAAAACAACAAACTGAAACTGCAGCAGCAACCACTTCACAAAGTCATATTCTTGAAGAAGGGGGGAAAAAAGATCAAAGATCTGCAGGCAGCCAGCTCTGCATACAAGTGGCTTTATCAGCTCTTGGCTGTGTTAAAGAGAGTCAGGCATCCTGAAAGAGAAAATATTTAATGAGGCGATGAACACTACTTGGCCTTAATTATAAGGCTAGTACTAAGCAACAATAATTGCAGGATAAATTATCATCAAGAGATATTTCCAAATAAAAAAAATGCATGTCATTATCAAACAATTATTTTAAGTCTCATTTACATATAAAAAAGAATAAATGGGATATTCTTTTTTTTTCTCTCCCTTGCATTTGTGCGGGTGGTGGAAATTTTCAGGGTGGAGCATGGGAATTAGATGCACAACACCCAGTATTCCTAATGACAGACTAATTCTCCTCACACCATGTTGCAAGTTGTGCATTCATGTCTGAGGGCAGAATTCAACCCAAGAAAAACTCAAATATGTTTGATATACTACCCCAGATTAGGGTATGTTTAATAGTGGGGATGTATGGCTTAATATCTTTTTACAAAATCATGATTGGAAATAAATGGGAGAGAAGGTATATTGGGAAGTTAAGGAATAGTAAATGTTATGGATAATATGGGAGACAAATTCAGAAGCCCTATTGACTTCAGCAGATGAGATTTTAAAAAACTCAGGATTACAGGGACACAAAAACCATACACTCTCTTGGAACCAGCAGATCACTCAGAACTATTGCTAGCCAGGAAATGGTTTCCTGAAACCAGGACATTTTTCCAGACTTTGACAAAATTTCCAATCCCAAACTGAAAAGTCAAAATCTAGAAAATTTTAATGAACCAACAATCCCCACCACCCTCAAAAAAAATCAGCTTGGGTCAATCAAAATGTTTTGTTTCCATGATTTTGAAATGTTTTGTTTTGATCTTGATCGTTTAAAATATATATTTTAGCTTCAAGTTCAAAACAGTCTTTTTGAACTGAAAATGCAGAATTTTTCATTTTGAAAATGTTGAAATTGTTTGCAAATTTAAACTTTTTTTCCTAAAAATGTTTTTGAAATGAGAAATTCCATCACAAGCAAAAATGGTACACAGTTGTTTCCAATGAAAACGTTTGATTTAAAAATTCCTGACCAGCTCTACCCAGAACCACCTCCTGAAGTATTCAGAGCCTCATAACGTGGTCTTCATTAGCTGTGTATTTTCCTCTTTCTTAATCTTCTCTCTCTGATACACACATAAAGGACACTAAGCATACGCTGTGCTTAATTGTCCACTGTGTTGCATGCTCCTTGTGCAGCCAATTACACTAGTGCAATGTGATGTAAATCAGAGAATCGGGCCCAGGGATTGTACATATACACACATCTGCACAGCGAACAGAAACCAGGGGCCTGATCCAAAGTCCAATGAAGAGAATGAAGTCTCCAGCTGATTCAATAGGCGCTAGATCAAGCCCTAAATTCTGAATGCTTAAAAGTGGAATTATTTTTAGTTACAAAACAGATTAAAATTCATTCAGTTCCACTACTATTTTTCAGTATAAAGTTCACTGACAATGAGGCACAGTTAGCCAAGGCTCTCAAAATAGAGAAAAATGCACAGTTCCTATTTCAAAAGCTCCCTCTACCTTTCCCCAACTGTTTGTTACCAGGATTTTTCCTGGTGATCTGCTAAAAAAAACAGCTTTGAGTCAAAGGTGGTCTCATCAGCCTGAGAGAAACACAAGCAGATATTGGATAACCAATTTCAAGTGTGTTTTTAATTTGTAAAAGCCACACACTTAAGACAACGCTAAAAACCCACCCCCTTCTTTTGATTCAAGATCAAAGAGATTTGTATAAAAGTGACATAACCCTCAGATGTCCCAGAAAACCACATTTACCACTGAATTAACCAGCTTCAGTCTCCACACCTCTCTCACACACAACTAGAACAGAGGGGTGGGAGAAGCTGGTTTTATTCCGATTGTGGGCACATCTGAAAGAAACAAGCACAGGTCAAGCCCCCTGCAACTTCATGCCAGCACATGATAGCCATTGTGGAGGGATATAAGGATCTCTAAATGACAGATGTAGGATTATAGACATAGGATTATCGACATCACTGATTTACACCAGCAAATCTGAACCAAAGGTTCCACGCTGGTATAAGACCGTGGTACTGCAACAGTGGCATGCTCAGACGTGTATGAGACAGATACTCTTTTCTTTCCTTCCCCAATGACTGGTCAAAAGTCCTGGTGGCTGCCTTGTTGCCCTGAGAATACTGACCTGAGGAGAGGTGGAAAGAAGCAACTGGAAAAGGGGATGAGTAAGATCATACACATTTTCAGAAACTGGAGCCTTTGTCCAATCTGTGTGCATGCACACTTGTGTTTTCAGGGACAAAGCTGGGATTTTGTGTGGCTCTCTGGCCACATACATTCATATAATCTCTTATTTACATGTGCCTACACAGCGGTCTATAGACAAAGTTAGTGAGTAATAATTGCATGAGCAATGGTGCATGTGGACTTGGTTTGCAAGAATCAAATTCAGAACATTTAGGACCCTGATCCGCCCCCTCTAGCAAAAAAAATGGGAAGCAGCAAAATGCCCCCAAATTTACTCCCAAACAGTAAAATGTACTACACACCACATGGGTGCACATTTTCAATGGGACCACGTAGTTTTCAGTGAGAGTGGATGTTCCAGAAGCACCTGTACTTACACCTCCTAGTGACCCGTTCCACATGAGATTGCGTGTTCAGCTCAAACGTGAGCATCACATGAGCAGTGACAGCTGAGAGGATCAGCAAGAGGCAGCAGGGGAGACATTACAAATGTGGAAGAAGGGAAAGTCATGGGAATGCATTCAGAATCCCCTCAGACACAGCACACGACACTGGAGGTAAATCAGAGGTAGATGAGCGGACTTCTTCCCTAATCTCAGATGTGAATAGCTGTGCACACTGATGCTTTTGTAAAGGTATTGGCTTGGGGTGTGCATGTGTATGCATGTGAGTGAATGACAGAGAGCAGTCAAGTTGCTGCGGGCCCGAATTGGATCAAAGCCACACTCCTGATGACACATAATGGAAATTTTCTTTTTGTTCAAGCAGTAGAGAGCTGTGGTTTTGGAGCTGAAGTGCCAAGGTGTAATCCTTCTTCTGAAGGCGTGTGTGTATCCACCCAGCATGTAGGTCTCCAGCAATTCTATTCTATGTCCTTATCTGACCCTTATGTGAGTATGGGTGTCTGTTTTCTGAAGCACATACATTCATTGCTCTAGATGCTACAATGAATAGTGCTGCACAAACCTGGCCAAATTTTCAACAGTCAGTCCAAGTGCACACACCTGGACATTCCAAGTGGAAACACCTGAGCATGTGCTAATATGTCCATGCTCTAATCGAATACTCACAAGAGTGCAGGTGTTAACATTTATATCCAAAAACCCACTACAGCTTTAGCTAGCTCACTTTGTGAAGTGACATTTCAAAAGAAGCTTTCTGCTTAAGAGATCTGGCCTCGACCAGGCCTACTTATTGGACCAGGCCTACTACATTTTTCTGGTGGAGTGCTCAAAAATGAGCAAGTATGAAACTCACTGGATCAGTTCCTTGCTCATGGAAGATGGGGATCTGGTGGCATACTGGGTTTCATACCTAACCCACTGTTAGGAGTTGGAATGAATCTCAGGACAGGAGAGCATGAAAGGCGAGAGCACCCATCATAAATGGGCTGACTTCCACAAACTGAGTGATCGTTTTGAAGAGGGCGTGAACACTGTCACTATCAAACTATGCCCCTTGGTGGGAGTGGGTTAGAGAGAGAGTGAGATCCAGCACAGCTGGTTGAACATTGGGATTTCCAGCCTGCAAGAAATTCCAATTGTTCAAAATTTGTTTCCATCCTGAATCTTAGTGATCCATGGTCAGGTGACTCCCATCATGCACCACATTTATTTAATCTTAGGGCATACTTAATTGCTCCATGAGCAATGGAGTCCATGCAGTTTGTTAAGGAGAACAGAGGCAAGAGGCACCAGAGCAGCTTAGGCACTGCAGGAAAAGTTTTGATTTTGTGCAAAAGCATTTTCCATTGAAAAAAACATTTCTACAGGAAATTCACAAGCAGCTCTGATGTCCCTCCTACCAAAGTCCAGGGAATGGGCTAGAATAGTAGAAGTCCTTAAACACAAAAGAAAAAATCAAATAGCTTTTGTTTCTAGTACCTGACCTATATATATCAACCCGGTCCAACGCCCAGTGAAGTCAATAGAATGACTCTTCTCTGGCGGAAAGGCATCAAGCCCTATATGACTAGAAAAAATATGCATAAACTTGGTGTTTCTACAAAATAAATCAGCTGACTCCTTCTTTTACTATTATCATCCCTACTGACTCTTCCAATTATTTTATAGCTCTTGTGAATTACACAGATGATACATTATAACCTCAGCCTATTTCTACAGGTATTCTCAGGAAACTGCAATGTTTCGGCATTAAAACAAAGCACTGCACGTTATGCAATAAAACAGAAGTTTATAATGAAGTTAAAATTGGGAGCTTTATGAGAAAGTTAAAATTGTCACGGCGAACGGTGCAGAAAGATTTATTGCATTAACAGTGTGCCCTAAAATGAAAAGATTAAATAAAAAAAGCAAAGTCTTTTATAAACCGAAGCAAACGTAGAGGTAATGTCAAAGCTATTCGGCCACAAATTAGAGCCATCATTTTTGCTTTGCAGGGCCTGTCTTGCCCATGATTCCTTTTTCTGCACAGGAATGGGTACAACAGAATGAAAAGAAGAGGGGACGAGGCCAAAAAGGCATTGGGGAGAACATTTCTGAAGGAGTATAAAGGGAGTGTCCATGTTAGGTGTGGTAGGAATATCCCTTGAGATCACCAATCACAGACTGTGCACAAAGGGTAGGTCAACAATGCAATCTGAGGCGCAATCTGTCACCGTGAGTAGGAATACCCTCACGACTATAACTGTGCTAGCATGACTACAAGTGCAGCTGCAGCAACGTGGGCTTCAGCAGGTTTGAACAAGCATGCCAGGGAGCCCAGGCACGACCTGCAATGACACTATGGATTGCAGTGCAGACGTACCCAAAGGCACATCAAACAAGGTTCTCTTTAGAGTTAGGTCATTTTTCCCCCACAGAAAATCTTCACTCTTTGTCCCTTTTAGTGGAGTTATCCTTAGGGTGACCATATTTCCCAAAGGGAAAATGAGACACTGCATGGGGCGAGCCCGAGGACCTCCCCCCCTTCACGGGACTGGCCTGAGGCCTCCCTCTCCCTGTGTGGGGCTGGCTTCGCTGTTTGCCACCCACTGCCTGCCTTCTGCAGTAGGCGCCGCTACTCACTGGGGCTGGCTTTCCTGCTTGCCCAACCACCAGAAGATGTAAATCAAAGCCAATGTAGCTTCACCAATTGACACAGGCTGAAGATATGACCAATATGGAGATGTAATACCCCTTCCCAAATTCCACAAATGTTTTCCAATTCAAGGTGACTAGTGCTTCCCTTTAAACAATTACATTCTCCAGCAGGTCTCCCAACATGGGTCTTGTAATGTATTCTCATCCAGGAACAGTTATGCATGTGTATGTTTCATTTTCCTTGAGATTTCAAAATAGTTGGCACTGTTAACTTAGAAAATTGCTAGTTAATTGTTGTCTAGAAAAGAGCAATTCTGAGCAAGGGAACCGTTCTGGGAGGATTTCGTGTATTTGAATTATTTAGACCCCTGCCGTTAACGTGACAGGATTGTTTTTCTCTCACAATAACCTGCTGCTACACGAATTAAAACCGTCAGGGCCCGCTAAAGCGTGGGCTAGGCCTTAGTAATGAGCTTGATCAGTCAATAAATGATTTTATACAGCAAATTAAACCATACATGTGTTTTGGGTGGTAAATATTTAGAGAATAAAGATATCTAGCTAATGAGGAGGGCTGGGTGGGAAAAAAAGTAACACAAATGTCAGTCTTTTAAATCTTCAGTATGGTAGGATATTGTAGAAAGTTTACTGCCATTGTCTTCTTTTATTTTGTCTACCTCTGCAAACAGGAAGGGAACACTCTATTTCTATTGAATTTACAGATGCATTGGGTGGTATTTGGGCTGCTAGATTTTGTGCTGGTCAAAATTCCACAGACACATTTGGTTCTAGAGCTCGAACGTCCAATAGCCTTATGTTGAAAGCACTATCAGAGAGAAGCGTTCTAGAGTTGTGTTCATAACAACAGATGAAAGCAACACGTTCCCGTAGAAAGTGTGGTTCAGTCGGTAGAGTGGTGGGCTCGGTTCCAGTTCTGGCTTTTGTCCCTTCCCCAAAGAATTTCACTATCTAAGGTAAATGGTTTGGGGTAAATGGTTGCTTCTCTCCATGTGTCCTGCTATCACTGCTCCAATCAGCACGCACACTCCAAATGAACTGGAGACTGCATCCAGCAGCATGACCCTTCCATTCTGGAATTTATTTTTCCCTTTTCACCCACCCCAGCCCCGGATCCATTAACCTTCCAGTTATGCTTCAAGAGCCATCTTTTTCCTAGGAAAGGACTGAGATGTTTATCATCTCAGCAGGGGCATTTATTACCAAGATTAAAATTTTTGGCAAAAATTCATTTATCTCAAAAAGTCATTTTTTAATCAAGAAAATGGTTCTATGAAGAAAAAAAATAAGTCCAACAACTCTGTAAAGAATTCGTGGTATTCTTTCCAGAGCTGGGAGTGTTAAACCAAAGTCCATCTCAAATTCTAATTCCAGTAGCAATATTTATTCTGCCATTTCAGTCACATGCATTATTTTTCTATATGTTCTGACAAAGAAAGTGTGCTCACAACCCCAACAGAGTCCAGTAAAGCAATGATTTTAATTATGTATTTATGTATGTATGAATTCATTAATTTGTAAAGCTTTTAATCATCCAGCTAATGGGCACCCCTCCCACGCTCTGAGCAGTCTTACCACTTCTAATATTTACATTCTCATTAAAAAGTCATCTCAATATTGTGTACACTATTAAAAGATGTACCTATTTGACACAACCCTATCATGTTCATTGGATTAATATAGATATTTGAACAGAGCACAATCATCAAAAAGGTAACACTGAGTTTCCAGATTTATATAGTTTGAAGAGAAAAGCATTTTGCTTTTGGTCAGTTTATTTGTATTTTTCTTCTTTTCATTATAGTTAGATAACTGGGGGGGTAGTTGAGGGAGAGTGGTATTGTCTAATGGACATATTGACCAGAAATCAAGAGACAGGGGTTCTATTCCTGGCTCTTCCACTGGATTGCTGGGTGACCTTAGGCAAGTCAGTTGCTTGCCTGGGCCTTGGTTTCCCCATCTGTGACCTTGTTTGCAAAGCATTTTGAGACCTACTGATGAGAATCGCTAGCTATCATTATTGTTTCATGAAAATTTCATATCCAAGCCTCCTTTGTCTAGAATTTCAGTAATTTTGAATAGCAGATTCATATTTTTTTTCAGGTGATTTTTATGTAGAAAAACACTGAAATCCTATGGCTACTTTAGGTAATGAAATGTGAGCGTTCTCTGTATTTGAACCACCCATGGGGCCAGCAAACATCCGTTATTTAGTCAAAGGCTTTTTCAACTGAAAGTTTAAAAAATTGTACTGAAAATCTTGGGAAAACTTTGCCGTGAGAGTTGAAATCATTGGTTGCCTATTGGTGCTTATCACTGGTGCAGTTTTCACTTTATTTTTAGCATTTTAGTACAAACTTTGTATTAATCAGTCCTGGAATTAAGATGGTCAGTGCATCACATTCTGCCAGAGTAGGGGCATGTCCAGGTGCTCCTAGAGCAGGGGTGGGCAAACTATGGCCCACAGGCCACATCTGGCCCCCAGCTCCTCCCCCGCCTTCCCTGGAGCCACGCTGCCCTGTACACCGCTCTGGGGGACGGGGCTGCGTGTTTGCCTCCATGTGGAGCCAAACACGCTGCTAGGAGCCTCATGGTAAGGGGGCCAGGGCCAGCGGGTTTGATAAGAGGTGGGGGCAGTCAGGGGACAGGGAGCAAGGGGGGTTGAGTGGGAGGGTCCTGGGGGGCAGTAATGGTGGGGAGTCTCTGGAGCGGGCGGTCAGGGGACAAGGAGCGGGGTGGGTTGGATGGGACAGGAGTTCTGAGTGGGCAGTCAGGGGGCAGGAAGTGGGTGGGGGTCAAATAGGGGGTGGGGCCAGGCTGTTTGGGGAGGCACAGTCTTCCCTACCTGACCCTCCATACAATTTTGAACCCCAATGTGGCCCTTGGGTCAAAAAGTTTGCCCACCACCGTCCTACTGTCCACAAATGTTCTCTAGTTATTCTCAGCTGATGCATTGTCCTCTGGGGGGGATGCACTGTAGAGCAACCTAGGTCAAAGGCTAATGCAGAATCAGCCCTGTGATTTGGAGCCTGCAACCGGCAATTTTGTGATCACTGCAGGCAGCTGAAAATCAAGCCATAAACTCCAGTTTACAGGGATGGAGCATGCATAGAAATCCCATCTCTCTCCGTGTCCCCATGCGCTAACACGGGTCTTACGCTGAACAAGCTTCTCAAGTGTACTCCGTTCAAGGCTGGCACTGACAGTTCAGAACCCATTTGGTATGGCAATGATTGAATGGTAGAGCAGCCAACTATTTCAGGCTTTACTATGAGTGTAAAATGTGAAAAGAGCCCAGTTATATATTGAAAGGAAATTGAGCCACAGAATATCCTTGTAAAGCACAATCAGAACGGTACAGAACACGCTCCAAATAATATGCTATCAAGCGTAGTAAATCCAAACAGCACCCTAGACACTTGTTTGGAGGTTCAGAATGCATATTATGAATATACTATTAATGCCTGTGTTTAGCATGAAATCTATCCAACCACAAACATTCAATGCTATTGATATTAACTATTTCTTGAAAGAACTGAATTCCTATTGCACTTTATTTGCATGGAAGAGAATGAAACTTCATGTTTCCCCCTTCTTTACGCCTTTCTTTGATTAGATTGCCTTAGTTTAATTACCAAATTCTGTTAAAAGACTTCAGCACAGATGTAATTTCATGCAGGTGTTACCTGGTATAATGAGGCCAGATGTTTCCCATGAAATAGGCCTGGCTCATTTGAAATGTGTGCCGCAATAGATTGATTTGTACATCCATTAGTTCAAACTGAAAAAAAATTGGTGAGGAATTACAAACAAGGTGCAATTTCGGATAAAGGAACCTGTAATAATACTTATTTTTCTCTTCTCTTTGTCCTTGGTTTCTCTCTCTGTATTTAAGCTTCACTTTTAAGAACAGTTAAAGATCTCTCACTGAAGTGTCTATTTCAGTTAGTTCAGCTGCTTGGCCAAAAGTACAAAGGTCATGAGTGTCTGATACAAAGAGGCATAGATCATGCATGGAGGAGGCAAGGGTGTACTTGCCTGGGCATTAAACTGACAGTTGCCTGTCTTGCATCATCCCCATATCATCATCATCCATGTATCATCTTGCACTGTTACGACATCAGAGTTGGCCAGTTTCATAGTATTTTAGGATGGGAAGGAGAACATCAGGTTTCCACCTACAGAAACTCTTCTCTGTTTGTGAAACATTGAGCAAAGAATAAAAAGCACTCTTACTTGATCACAAATCTACCAACCCGCGAATTTTCACCATTAGTAAATATTTCATAACACAGCTCTCAAGGAAGTTGATATCATGGCACACAAAAATGGGAGTTTTCAAAGTGGGGGGCGAGAAGGGACCATCTGCATGGATTGCTGTTAGAACCACATGATCAGATAAGTCACAGGTTTATGGCATTTTGTGCTGCAAGATTAATTTTGCTACTCTAATAAAGCGCATAGAAGTAAAATAAACAACATTAAATGACTTCTGCTGTTATGCAGTCCAAGAGAAGCCATATATTCTGAGAGGCTTAATGGAGATGAACTATTTAAGAGACTGTGCCTCAAAAGTTGTCTTAGCAACTTTGCCTTCTCATCCTCGCATCCCACATATTATAAGCATTGCTGTTGCCTCCGATCCAGAAGTAAAGCAGGAGTAACTCAACTAAAGTTATACAGGTGTGAAACTGGCATAGGAGAGAGGAGAATCAGAAGTTGTTTGAAAACCCCTCCCTCATTTACCCCCAAAACTTTCAATTGCTTTTCATGGGGCCAGGGGACCAATAAATTCCTACCTTCTGGTGATTCAGATGGCAATGACCAACTGTGGGCAAAGTAAAAACAAACAAATCCAAAGGGTAGAACTGGAGGGGATTTTCTCAGGGAGATCTTTTCAGTTTTGAGCTCACACGTAGGGGTTGTTCTGTAATATTCACATTTCATTCCAAAAGGAACAAACCCAATCCCAGCTGTCAGAGTAAGTGAATCCAATTGGCAGTTCAAATACCAGAGCAAGTCAGGACCTTTTCACCTTTCTCCCCATTGTTCTGTCTAGTGTGATGCTGCATAGATGACATAAAGTAAACTCTGGGACTCAGACTCATGGGACTGCAAAGCTCTGAACACCGAAAAATTGAGCGTTACCAGAAAGTTCACAAACAGCAGCTAAAAAGCATTGGCACAAAGGGGCTTGCAAAGCAGATATTACAGAAGCTCAAAACAACCAAGACTTTTATTCTGTACAATATGCCTTACTGCTTTTTAAAATAAAAAAAATCCCACAGATCAAAATAATTGTAAACCACTCTGACCTTCCCATCTTGCAAATCCTTATGCTAGTGCTTAACTTTAATCCCCAAGGGAAAACTCTGATGCTTACAGTTAAGTACCTGGATAAGTATTTGCAGGGTGGCTGAGGGGCTAAAATTGCAGAAATAAATAATTTTTAATTAAAAATGTAAACTTAACATCAGCCAAATATGTGTCTTTAAAATTCGTTGTGTGAATGGTTTGTTTTGTGTTGTTAGGTGGGGAGCTTAAAGGTACATGTCAAACAACATATTGTAAAATAACTACCAACCGCTCTACTGTCTGCCCTCATTATTTCAATTCAGGGACTGGAAGAACAAGACTTAATATTACAATAAAGCAAAACTAGTGTCAGCAAAAAAAAAAAAAGTTTCGATGACACACTGATATGGAACACTATGATACATGGATAAAAACTATGTGAAAACCAGAAACACATAAGACTGCAATTTAATCTTTTTATTTGAAATATAAATATTGTTACTATCAAGCTTGACAGTATAGAAAATGTGTGCCCTGCAGCCTTCTGACAAAACAAAATTTATATTTAAAACTTCCTGAAATAATGCCTTTCATATGTGGGGTTTTGTCACATTGCAGTGGCTCTGAGCCTACCTTATGGTCCTGCACCTTTAATTATTTTATGCCTAGAAGACACATTTTAAATAGAAGAGGCGGGTTACAAGAGTTTTGACAGCTGGGGATGATTAAAATACTGACAACATGCACTATATAAAATTCCCTGAGGTTTTAGCAGGGTACTCATAGAAAAGTTAGAGATTAGAATTAAAAAAAAAATGTATTTTTACCCACCAGCATGAAATGTTCAGGCCATTTTCCCCCTCCTCTGCCATATACACTTTTTAAAAAATATCTCAAGGCCACATACTTGAAAATTGGTCAACAAATTTGATTTACTAATCTGTTCCCATTTAACAAATATGCAGCCAGGTTTCACGGCCAGCTGTTTTATATCATTTTGTGAATGGAGGGACAGGAGAGCTGGATTTCAAACATAGTTAATATTGGGTTTTTTTCCTTACAAGGGTGTTACTGATTGTGCTGATTTTCTTGCTTCTTGACTGATGTGCTTGTGTTTCTCTTTGTGAAAAATATTGCTGTTGCTACAGCAGTGGAGAAAATGTGGCCCTTAGGCAGTGATCCATCGAGGTTGGTAAGCATATTCCTAACCGTAAGTATCTCAATAGCACACACTGACTTTACATGCTTAAAATTAGGCACGTGTTTAAATAATTTGCTGAACTGACGCCCTAATAATCAGATGCATTAAGCTCGTCCTGAACATTCAGACAATAATCTAAAGGGAAGAGATGGGTTACGATGGTCATGGCTGAAGCTCAGCAGTTGTACTTCACAGGAGTTCAGGGAAGCTTTTGATCCAAACAATTTCTATTTCCATCTGTCTGTCAACATTGTGTAATCAGCAGTGCCTGCTCACCGGTGTAGCTTTTGATCCAAACAATCTTGAAAAGGCAAATCCCCAAAATAACCAAAGCCACGAAGAACTGCAGAGGCCATCCATTGGCTCAGGCGAATGTGAAACTCGCCACAAGATATTGTTCATAATCATCATCATTCTGGTCAGGGCAGGAGCTGCGCAGGCAGCTGTGGGGAGCCACAGACCCAGGGCTGCTCTCGGGTTCCCCACCATGGGCAGGTGGAGGGGCCAGGCACCTTGACCCCGCTCCAGCTTGGTGGGGGCCTTAGATGGAAGAAGAAGGTGGAGCCATGCAGGGTGTGTGGGTCTCTGCCCCTCCATCCCCTTTTGGGAAAGCGCTGCCACCCCTGGCCCTGGGTTACCATGATGTGTGTGTCCGTGGGAGGAGGGGTTATACTTGAGCTGGAGTTCCCACCCTGGGCTGACATTGCAGTGTAGATATACCGTAAGTTTCCCATGAGATGTACAATGCATCTGAAATAATGCAATTCATTCCAAGATAATTGTAGTGACTGTACAGTGGATTTAATAATACTGATATTAATGATGGGGTAAAGAACAAGAAAGGCCTTTCTTTAAAATGGTGCAATGCACGTTATTGAAGGAGGAGTGAAATAAACAGAAGCCAAGAATAGTTGAAGTATTTGATTCGAGAAGTACAAGGACATAATGAGAATTTATCAAGTGTTCCTATTTTATTTGGCTAGGATACAAAATACTTGTTTTATTCAGTGTTTGTAAATACAAGGCTGAATACATTTTGCTATGGAGGAACATAGATTCCTCCATCCCCCTCGAAAATATGCAAATTTACCAATTTCATACCTGGGGAACAAACACAAAACATAACACAGCAGAAGCACTTGATAAAAATATTATTTTAACTCCAAAACTAAAATAAATATATTTGAAAGATTGTTTCCATAAACAGGTGTTTCACTCCATGAGTCTTTAAGATTTCAAATTACAACAAGCAGGCAAAGTGGAATATATCTTGTTTCTTGTTAAGGAGAAAAAATTGGTCGGGAAGACAACTTATCTTAAAAGGGCAAAATGTGAGCTCAGAGCAGGTTATTACAGAAGTGAATGTAATTTAAAAGGATAAAATGAGCCATTTGCAGATTCCTTTTTGGAAAATGTGCTTTGGAAGGTAGCTAACTTGCTGCCTGTGATCATTTAGGCTTGAAGAAGTGTTTTGACACCAATGCAGTAAGTGCCTGGTTTCATGGTTGACTTGTTAATACTCTTTTCACTGGACCACTGGAATTCTGGATAGAAGCAGGAGCGTGTGAAAGACTAGCACCCTTTCTAACAGGTAAATTTATCCAACTGAGGTTTCATCCTGGGGAAACCTCTCCAATTGATTTTTTTTTCAGAATAATAACTAGTCTAGGGTATGACCTCAGCTGTGCTTTAGAAATTCATGATACTGTAGATAATATGGAAAGATTCATAAACAGTCTAAAGCACTAGACACAATAAATACAGGTCCAAAATAATTTAGAAGACACTTCATTCACATGAACAACATGTACTATAATACTATAGAGTTAGACACTGGGGGTAAAGTTTCATAGCGCTGTGTAGGGTTTTAGTTGCCTGACTTGGGTTTGAGTCAATGAAAGTCAAACAGCTTGAAATGTTATTCAGTTCTTTGAAATTTCCTCACTATATAGTTTTATGAACTCTTGAACTGCTTAGCACTCAACAGTAAAGTTGTTATTGTGTTTCTATTGTACTGTTGTTGTTTTTCTTAGCGTTATTCCCACACCATGGCAGGGTCCGCTGGGAGACTGGACAGAACCAGTGATACAACCAGGGGGTATACTCCAACCGATGTGTCATTCCATCTGTCATTTGAGGCAGTTTTATAACTACTGCCAGGCGTGAAGCCTACAGCACCTAGTATTCCAAGGAGGTCTCCCATCCAAGTACTAGCCAGACCCGATCCTACTTAGCTTCCAAGATCAGACGGGATCGGGCATGTTCAGGGTGGTTTAGCCATAGCGTGTTTCTATTGTACTGTGATAACTTATATATCCAGAAATCCAGGTCAAAATATAGTGGTTGCAAGAAAAACAACAACAACAGTATTTATCATGTAGCTAAGCCATGATAATTATATCTTATTCTAAGTATAGAGATATATTGTGATACTAGGTACAGTAGCTCTGTGTGATGATTGGAGGTGAATATTGACTATGTAAACAGCAACCACATCTGGACTGTGATATAGAGAGATCCTCTATCTTCAAGGAAATCACCATACCCAGAAACAGCTATGCTGAGTTACACCTGACTTCATACACCACCACACTCTCGCCATACCTAAAACCACCATACTTCTGGTCTTGTTTTAAAAAATGCTGAATACTCAGCAGCTCCCATGAAAATCAATGGATGTTCTACCCATTTGAACAGCAGGCCATTGATCAAAGAAAATGAAGAGTCACTACCAGGAAATGGGCTGTGTGAAAGAGAGACATCCATGTGCTTTAACTATACCACATTTTGGTTTGAGCTCAGTCCATATAGTAAGCAGGAAAGGTGAGAGAACTTCCACCCTATTCCCATCTGTCTGTCAACATTGAGTAACCAGCGGTGCCTGCTCACCTGTATGTTATGTTCAGAAGACAAAAGGTATAGAATCTTCATCTAGCAAGCACCTACTGTGGGACTGAATGCCAGGTGGAGTTGGGAATTGGTTTTTACAATGTGCTGCAGGCTGGCAGACTTGTATCAGCACCAGAAATTTGGGGGCAAGTCTTTTTTTAAGAAAATCATTGAAAATGTTAGCATCAGCGCACCCCGCCTTTGGGGAAATGAATTACTGAAACTGATGGAAGGCGTAGGTAACAAAGTCCTGTGGCACCTTAAAGACTAACTATAAAGTTTTGTTAACAAAGTCCTGTGGCACCTTAAAGACTAACTATAAAGTTTTGAAGCATGAGCTTTCGTGGGCTAATACCCACTTCGTCGGATGCAGGCAGTAGAAGTGTTCAATTGTTCACAAACAGGCAGTTATAGAAAAGTAGGTAAGAGCCAGGGGGGAGGTGAAAAGGTTAGTCCAATTAAGCTGAGCCAGCTTGTTATCTCCGATCAGGGAGTGTGGATTATTCGTCTAGCATTTGAATGGGGTGTGTGGACATGGAGAGATGAGAAACAATGTCTGTAATGAGCCAACCATTGTAGATCCCGGTTCAATCCCAAAGTGTGTGAGCTGAATTTGCAAATGAATTGAAGCTCTGCAGTCTCTCTTTGCAGTTTGGATCTGAAGTTCCCTTTCTGCAGAATGGTGACCTTTAAATCTGAAATAGTGTGTCCAGGCAGGTTGAAGTGTTCCCCTACAGGTTTTTGTATATTGCCATTCCTAATATCTGATTTGTGTGCATTTATCCTTTTTCGTAGGGACTGTCCAGTTTGGCCGATGTACATAGCAGAGGGACACTGGTGGCATATAATGGCATATATGACATTGGTTGATGTACAGGTGAATGAGCCAGTGATGGTATGGTTGATCTGGTTAGGTCCTGTGATGGTGTTGCTGGTGTAGATATGTGGGCAGAGTTGGCATCGAGGTTTGTTGCATGGATTGGTTCCTGAGTTGGAGTTATTGTGGTGCAGTGTGCTGTTGCTGGTGAGAATTTGTTTAAGGTTGGCAGGTTGTCTGTGTGCCAGGACTGGCCTTCCTCCCAAGGCTTTTGAAAGTGAGGGATTATTGTCCAGGATGGGTTGTAGGTCACTGATGATGCGTTGCAAAGGTTTTAACTGAGGACTGTAGGTGATGGCCAGTGGTGTTCTGTTGTTTTTTTTCTTGGGCTTGTCTTATAAAGTTTTGAAGCATAAGCTTTCGTGGGCTAATACCCACTTCGTCGGATGCAAGCCGTATTAGCCCAGGAAAGCTTATGCTTCAAAACTTTATAGCTAGTCTTTAAGGTGCCACAGGACTTTGTTACCTCTGCTATTCCAGACTAACACGGCTACCTCTCTGATTCTTGATGGAAGGCGAAATCTGTTCAAAGAGACATTACATCAGTGTCTCGTCTGCCTGCTTTTTGTTGTTGAACAAGTGCTCACTAAAGGAAAAAAGCTTAATATATAACCTAGTGTCCTTGTTTTCAAACCTTCATTGTTATATATAGGATGTGGTTGAGTATTTTATGGCTGCTGCTGTTTCCGACCCAGAACCTATCCAATACAGATGTTCAGAGCATTGGTCTATTAAACACTTTGTGTATTAAAATAGACAAGTTGTCAAAGTCAGCTCTTTTTATTAACCCATTTTCCCATATATATATATATATATATATATATATATATATATATACACACACACGCATACATACACACACGCATACATACACACACACCCTCCCCTCCACAAAAACGCATCCTTTGTTTTTAACTGATTTTGGACTTTCACACTGTAGAACTTATTGTGCACAAGCAGTCCTGTTCCAAATTTTCTCATGTTTTTTTTGTACAGGTAGTTACATCTTCATATTTTTGTGTCCAATTATGAAGAAATACGAAAGAGAGAGAGAGAGAGATGTGAAATAAAAAAGTGTGACAAGTAGAATTACAGCACAAAATGATACTATGCTCTTTCTTGGTATTAATAGTTTTTTCCAAGTGCTTAACAACTGTGCCATAACATAAAATAATCCAGTGGGAGTGGCCTGTTAGCCAATTTAGACAGACTGTTAGTCAATTAATTTTAGTCATTCTTTCAGTGTATATAATGTTTTCATTATCTGATTAATGAAGGGCAACACCCTGTCTTTAACACACACCTACTGAAAGAAACATGAAGGGATGTGCATTTAAGATCAGGCACTTCAGTATTTATGGATGTTTCGTACAAAATGGGGCATTGCTTACCTTCCCACACAATGGGGACAGGTTCCTGGCATAGCGGTGATTTAATGAGCTGGAGAAGACACAGGTGAGACCATGCGCTTTGCAGCTAGAACTGTGCAAACAAATGTCATTACTTTGTGTGAATAGGTTAAACAAAAATTAAGTTGGTCTGTGCCCAGATGACAACGCTGACAGTAGCCTGATTTTTACAGCATGACAACATTGCCCAGAAAGAGAATGGCTCAACATTTTCTAAAATACCCTAATCCTGTTTACAGACCTCACTGTCAAATGCTTGGAATCGGTTTGCAAAATTTAAAAAGCAAATCACAAGAAGCTCATTGAGAAATTTCTAACAGGGCCTGATTCAGAGCCTAATGGGAATCTTTCCATTGATTTCACTGTGCTTAGCCCCACATTAGAGGAAAGCATCATCTTCGTATGGACTTTCCACAAACAAAACCAAAGTCTAACTTCATACAGATAGTTAATTGCTGCAAATTATTATATTAGCTCTAGTACTTAGGGCCATTTAGTATCACTAAGGAGTTGTTCTGGTGTTAAAAATCACCCTTGCTAGCTGCATGCTTTGGTGATATATTGAGGCTCCAAACCCACCTATGAGAGTTCAGCACTTCTGAACACCAGTGTTAAAAATTAAATTATGCTCTACATAGATATTGCATGTGGTTTGGATTATTGTTATTATAGAGCTTTTTAAGCCAGGATAGCTGAGGTTCCAGACCTGTCGCCTGTCTTTCTTTGGCTGGTGAGCAAGTGGAAATGTGAATAATCAAGTGACAATACACTAATATGCTGTGGCCCAATAGCTCATCATTACACGTGGTCTAGGTATAATTTAGAGAATGCTGCCACTACAGTACTATCTACTCACCTTGCAATGCCGAATTAAGAAACGAACGGAACAAAATTCTGATCTTAGTAGCTTCAGTGTCCTGCAATATTTTTACACTCTGATATTTTGTCTACTGTGTCCATAAAATAGCATATTTTTGTCAATTTAGTGTTACACAATTGGGTAATAGGTTTAGAATACGTAAGTGATCAATGATGCAGCTAACGGGTTATTTGCATGCACAATTCTGCAGCTATCTGTGCAATCACAGTATAGGCGTGCACAACTGAGGCCCTTAAAAACATGAACCTTTGGCATGCAAGTCTGTGAATATGTGGCCTATGTGTGCAGTTATTGCCTATTGACTTTCAATAATGCTTGGGTCTCTAACTGTCCTTCTTACCTTTGAAGATCTTACCTCTAATGCACCTTACCCATATGGATTTCCCTTATTCAGCCAAAAAAGTTATTAGGGAAGAATAAACTCTGAAGGGTAGTTTGGATTTTCAAAGTTGGGGCCCTAAATTAAGGCATCCAGTATTTGGCTGCTCATATCAGCTCTCACTCATGAGAGCTGGTGTTGTGGCTGAAACACTGGTCTTACACCCAGAAGTCCTAGGTTTCTTCTCTGACTTGGAAAGACTTCTCTGTGCCTCAGATTTCTCATCCACAAAACAGGACTAACAATAATTACCTACTTTTCAAGACACTTGTAAAGCTTATATGAGAAAAACGTGCACGCACTTTGCAGGACAGGACTGGAATTCAAAACACTTCACAGCTCTGTGGGGTAAGAACCATCTCTGTGTGCAAGACCAGAGACAAGTGCTATTGGGTGCCAATCTTCTGGGACTTATAGAGTTTATAATAGTGTAAGAAAACCCCTGAGACCACAGATGCACTTAAAGTTAAGTGTGTGCCCAGGTGTTTGCAGAACTGGAGCTTATGTTTGTTCTATGGATGAGGAGAGAATTTCAGATGTGAAGACTACAAATCTGGTGTCTTCATCTAGCACTAAATTCTCTTAATAAAGAGCAGAAAGAAATTGCTGCCTGTGCTTAGCAACTGTGCCTTGACCCATATGAATATTTTGAACAAGATGGGAAAGAAAAGCCTTTGTGAAGAGCTGATTTATGTATACTGTTGCTTGTGCACTAAGTATTATATCTGAAATTGTATAAAGAGGAAGGATATTTTTAGTAATTGTTGGCTATTAAAGCCACTGAAAAAAGCAGTTTTTTGATGTACAACTTATTCTGTCTGTGGTTTTAGACACGATTGCCAATATTTTAATAATATATATATTATGAACTGCTATCGCTGGCAAGGTGTATCCATGTTGTCTGTTCCAGGGAAGGATTTTGTTGCTTACTCAAAATGAATAGATTTAGAAGTGGAATCCAGCATGGAAAATGAAGGAAGGTCAGGGGGAGGGTAATATTTATGGAAAATAGACCTTTTTAGTATGCTATGAGCTTCAGGGTCTAAAGCACTCATTTGAGCCTCCTCACTCAGAGAGCCTCTTGGTGTTCAAAGAAAGGGTGAATTTTTTCATTACAAGCCATTCTACTGCAGAACATTGTACCCAAAATAAGTAACATGCAAAGAGGTGCTCCAGCCCAGCTGAGACCAATACCCACTATAAAACACGAGACACTTTTGGCAGTAAACACTGCAGCTACAATACTTGTTCACTTTTATTTGGAACTGGGCACTATAATCCCAGCTATTAATCATGGGCTTGGGAAACTAAATGTTAGGAACTGGATGACCTTGACTGTCCAGGGGATATAGAGGATGGATGACTATGAGATTAGGGAAAGAGGGTGTGGTACTAAATGTGGCACAAAGATATGCAGGGTTAAAGAATTCCCATCTGCAATGAACACACAAATAAATGGCGAAGACTAAAGCACTGAAGGGTAGGTATAGGTTTTGGGAAATCACAAGTGCCAGTGTGACTAACAGAGCTGGGAAAACTATTCACAGGGAATGTGGGACCCTTAGAGCATCCCAATGCCAGATGGCAAGGAGCTTACTGATGTCAGATAGTGAATTTCAGCTGGCCTGACCAGTTCAGTGTACCCCAATTCACTGATGTTACTTTCATGTTATGTGCCCTTCAGAATGCTGAAATTTTTAATGAAACAGTAACATTTCAAAGAATGGCAAAGAATCTCATCACCCCCTAGATCAGCATGGGAAGGAGACAAACCATATGCACAAAATTGTTTCCATAGGGAGTTTCTCCAAAGAATCCCTGCCGATATCAGTTTGTTACGCACAGAACACCTTGCATGTCAATGATAGTAAGATAACATCAAAAAGCAACTCTCCTAGGAATTGCTTCATCTCCTATTGATATCAACGCCAAAAGTCCTGTTGACTTTAGTGAGAGAAGAATTGGGACCTGATCTCTGTACCTTTTTTCATATGTCTTTGGGCCTAATTCTGATTATACACCCACGTAAAATGAAGTGCAGCTTCACTTAAGTCAATGGAGTTACAACAGTCTGAGATCAGAATCAGGCCTAATGGGGTGTTCTTCTGCCCATATGCACACTTTGGCTCTCAGAACTGAATTGACTCATGTGTAGACTGACTGTTCCTTTAGTGGAAGAAAGTGATAACTGTTTTAAGAGGTTCTAAATTTAAAGGAACAGACACCTGCCTACTGGGTCTTAGACATATTGGGTAACACAATTATTCTTCTATGTCTCCTGGTCATTACATTATTCTGGAGAAGGCAAAGTCTGCTTTTTAGATCCTGAGACATAATGATCCTGTTATATAATTTACCAGCTACAAATATATTCTTCTTTCTAGCTAACCTAACCTGTTGTTATAACAAGCCATGTTTTAATGATAGTCCATTCACAATTGCACATTCACACAGAGCGCACATTAATTCAAATGCAGTGTGGCAGCCTGGTCTGGAACAATTACTTTTCAGAAATTACTACACATCTGAATTGTGCATATTTTTAATCAGAGTCTCTCACCCTCAATGAATCCAATTTGAAATGTGTGACTCCACTCTGTAAACCACCACTCAGATTGTCTTGCATTACAGTATAAGTTAAAGAACAGAACCTCTTTATTTTTCACCAGATCAGACACCTGCTATCCATTTGAATGGTATCTGATAGAAATATTTGTGCAGGAAGGACAAGAATCAATTATTCATGAGAACTAGACAATGAACTGCATAAACATAGTTCATGAACCTGAATCCTTCACAACCTGGTTTATCCCCCGTATATTTATAAGGGTACTTACATCTTTTAAAAAACAGACATATTTAAGGAAAAAAAGACAGAAACAAATGAGGAAGCAAATATTTTTTGTTAAAGAAAATGTGAAATGTTTTGGATTGGATTAAATTTCTTTTCTTTTGCTCTATATAAGTGGTTACATTTAACTATTTTATTCAATTTAACTAAACATCTCATGAGAATGGCATTTCCATGAGATTTCCAGCCCAGATTCTGCTGAAGGAAGAAAATTGGGTAATTCAGATTATCAAAAATAAGTAACTTTTGGATGCTTAACCTTGAGTGTATTGGAGTTTGGATTCTTAATCTGTCTTGGCTGCTTACTTGAACAAAACATTTTGAGTTTCTTCCACCCTTAGTCCCTTTGCACTGTATGCATGTGTGTTCTTTTTCTGGCAAGCTCTTCATCTCTCTGTTTCAAAAACAATTTAATTAAGCGTGGCCAGCTTTGCAAAGGTGATTTGGTTGAGCATATGCCAACAGGAACCCTGCAATTTGTTACTTCATTTGAGCCTTGTAGTGCTAGTACTGATGACGTCTGATGAAGTGCCAGACGTTCAAGATATATGAAAACATGGTCCTGATGTCAGAATGAAATGGTCAGAACAATACAGGAGCTTGCTTAGGCCCCAAGAAAATCAAATACTGCTAATATTACATTCTATTAATGTCCCACTGCACTCAGAACAGAGATGTGAATGCCACTGTCATGTTTAATACATCATTATGCATAGTCTCATTATATTATGAGTGGTTGAAATCCCAATACAAATGTTTAAAATATGTGATGATCAGACATGTCAATATCTGTATTTAAAGTCCCAGGATTGGCCAGTCCTTGAACTAATACAAGTTGAAATACAATTTGAATAAAAATCAAGCCTCTAATTGACTTTAAAGGTAACCATTAATATTTATCTGTTTTTATGGGGAATGATACTGGCAATTAATTTCTTTCACACCTTCAGTGTTTGGGTTATAAAAACCTGTAATGTAACATGGCATGCCAGATGAACAACATCTGAGATTATTTCTTTTATATCAAACTAGCGAAAATACCCGGCGTTGCTCGGGTCAGTCGGAGGTGGGGAGGGGGCAGAGAGCTGAGCGAGTGCGGGGTCTGTTGAAGGGGGGAGGGCGCAGAGAGCAAACCTGACACCCCCGCCTCACCCCCCCGACTAAACCCGACACCCTCACCTCACTTACCCCTTGACCAACCCCGACTCACATTTTCACCCCCCCCCAAACCCAACACCCCCATGTCACCCTCTACCAACCCCAACGCCCCCTGACCAACACCCACACCTCACCCCCCGTAGACCAAACCTGACACACCCACCTCACTTTTCCCCCCGACCAAACCCGACACCCCCACTTCACCCCCCCCGACCAAACCCGACACCCCTACCTCACTTACCCTGTGACCAAACCCAACTCGGGTCCGTCGGAGGTGGGGAGGGGCAGAGAGCTGAGCGAGTACGGGGTCCGTTGGAGGGGGGAGGGAGCAGAGAGCTGAGCGAGTGCGGGGTCCATTGGAGGGGGGAGGGGTAGAGAGCTGAGCGAGTGCAGGGTCCGTTGGAGGGGGTATTATGACATCATAACTATGTCACAGAGAACCGCAGCTGCCCAGCTGAATGTGATTGGCCTTTAAATAATTTCACCCCTGGGGGGTGTCAGAGGTGAGATTTGAAAAATGTTCGACTCTTACCCTGATTAGGACCCTAAGACCTAACTGTACCAAATTTCAAGTCTCTAGCTCAAACGGTATGGAAGGAGTAAGCGCACGTACATACACGCATACATACACGCATACACCATTGGACTTTTATATATATAGATGATTGACATGTAGTGATTTTTATAGCAAAGTTGTGGATTGATAGACGAAGATCTGCTTTTGTAACAGTGCAGAAGGAACAAACACAAAGTAAAAAAGATTCTTGTGTTAAATATTTTCCCCCAGCATAAAATGTATTATCCTGGTTTTAGTAGCTGCTGCTCTAAAAAGAATAGGAATGATACGGTTATGAGTTCCCTCTCCCGCTGAATCTCTTTTATAAATTATAGCAGTAATTTATAAATAAAACATATCAGGACTCAGGTCAATAAGACACAGGTCTGCACAGAGGTCTGCACCAGGCCACCAAAGCCGCATAACATTGATTTTCTTTGGTGTCTTTCACAGCCTCTTGCTGCAGAGGGCAGATGTATTTTATTATATCAACCCCTTTGCCATGAATTACAAGCAAATGCCTTTGTCAATTGATGACACAGACTGGGATCCACCCATTTCCTGCTATTGGTGTGCCAGTTTTCCCCACTCTCCTCGTCCCCTTTAGGAGCGGGAATTTTGAGGCCACTAAGCTTTCACATCACGTATTGTGTGCGAGCATAGTTCTAGGGGTTGGTTTTACGTGCTCTCCAGAGTAAAATAAGCCTGACATGCACCCCAACCACCTTCTAGTGCAGGGAGTGTGAGGAGAGTCTCGTATTTCATACTCATGGAGGTGAAAGTCCCAGGAGCAGAGTCAGTCCTACCACTTTCTTGAGGATGGAAAACTACCCAAATCTCTCAAGTTTGCAAAATTCAGTGGAAATAGTATTCCTAGTAAATCCTGTAGTATTTCTTCATTTCCACTTCTGGTCCAGGCTAGTGAAGCATGATCAGAGCCAATTATTTTAATCTAATTGTTCAAAAGTATTCATGAATTTTGGGAGCTAAAGTTTTTGGGTGCTGTAGCAGAGCGGTGACTCACCCCACGGCGCCTCCTGCTGGTGCGTCCGGGAATTAGCTCTGTCCAGCATCTGGAGCGCGCTCTGCGGGCCGATGTCCCACTTGCTTCTGGCCCCGTGTCCCTCCCGGACCCTGGTGCCCTCCTACCTGAGGTGCTGCACCCCTGCAGTATCCCCACAGTCTCAGGGTCTCCCCTCCCCAGGGAACCCCTTACCCCCTATCCCCACCTTGCCTCAGTCTAGGCAACTGCCAGTCACCACTTGCCCCCGTTCTCTGGGGCAGACTGCAGTATCATTGCCATTCATCACAGGCAAGGAGGGTTTGGCCTGCTGCCTCTGACTCTGCATCTATATGCTGCCCCTGCAGCCCCAGTACCCTTTGTTGGGCCTTCCCCTAGGCCCTGCAGCCTGGGGGTTTCCAGGCCAGAGCTTCCCCAGCCCCTCTTGCCTTGCCCCAGCCTTACTTCCCTCTAGATACCCTGTCAAGCTCCCAGCAGCCAGGCCTGTCTACCTCTGCAGACAGAGGAGACACTTTCTCTCAGGTCCCTGCCTCTCAGCTCTTTTTATAAGGGCCTGCCAGAGTGTTTGAGGCGTGGCCACCCAGCTGTGGCTGCCTTCTCAATCAGCCTGGGAGCTTGCTTGCTCCCAGTCACAACCCTTTCCTGGGCTGTTTGCAGCCGCCCCACTATAGGTGCCCAACTTGAGATCCCTAGGCCCTGATTTTCAGAGGTTCCGAGTATCCACCATGGCAAATATTGTCAATGGCAGATGCTGGTGCTCAATATAGCACAGTAAGCAGTCAATTCATCATGACTGTTTATTCTGGACCAAGCCTTAGGCAGACCTTATGAAGCATGAGCTGTGTTTCTCATTCAGGGAGCTAGAAAGTCTGGGAGCTACAGAGTCCATTTGTGTCAAGAATCCTAATACTTAATGTACTTTGGGACGGTACATTCGGCACCTGTGAAAATTAGGTCACAGGAGGCTCAATTGGGCACTCAAGATTATTGAACAATCCTCAGTTTATCTGCAAAAAGGAGTGGATTCATATTTCACAAAGGCGTTGTGAGTCTTAATTACTGTTTGCCAAAGTGCCATGTAATCCTCAGGTGAAAGCTGTTGTAGAACTACAAAATATTATTGTCATTACCTCGCTGAACCTTCACAAAAGATTTAGTTCAGGTTTACTTATTGCAATGGGCAAATATTTGGCATGGGAGGGTGCACTGTTAATTGTTCCAGAAGAATTTGAACCTCACTAATATGTCCATGTGTACAGGGTTTCTTAAACCACTTTTGTTAATAAATATTTCTCATCAATTTCAGACTCGTGTAGGTTTTGCCACTTGAGTGAAGGGCCCCTGACATATGTATTTATTTTTTAAAAAAAGTGTTCCCACCAGTTTTATAATGTATTTTTTGTTCTTTGACATATACACTGAAAGATACAGCAGTAAGAGTCCTCATGATTGGCTCATTAAAAAATGACACTTAAGAATGTAAAGCAAGTTGGGTAAGAACCCTGCCCTAAGAGTAAAAGTCATAGCTCCCACCAAAATCAATTCTGTTTTCAGATATGACAGGTCAATGATAAATGTGCACAGAGATCTATGAACAGAATGGAATTTGCACTGAATTGTATGCCTCTTGACTGACAATGTCTTAAACTGACAACGTGGGTGAGGGAATATCTTTTATTGGACCAACTTCTTAAAGTAGTCAGAAGAGATACAGGATTCAGATTCCCTTTCTATTGTGTTTTAGTCCACAAAATATTTTCTGTTGCAGTGGTCGCAGGCATTATTTTGAACATTCATTTACAGTAGACTGTCAATTATCCAGGATTGGGTTAACCAGAATGTGAATTAACCAGGATGTCAAAAAGAAATATGCATAACTCGCAGAGCCGGCTCTGGCTTTGTTGCCGCCCCAAGAACACAAAAACACCTCACCAGGGAGCAGGGCAGCCAGTGAACCAACACACCCAACACCACCTCCCCCCCCGGCACAGAGTGGCTGGTGACCCAACCCCCCTCTCCCCATATTTCCTGTGGATGGTGATTATCCAGGTTTTATTAACCAGGATTAATTTTTTTCCTAGCATCCTGGATAATCGAGAGTCTACTGTATTTTTTCTGCCCAGGTGTATTATCTAATGTTTGTTTTTCCATGTGCATTGTGAAGTTTAGTTTATGATGTTTGTACTCCAGAATTAGAATTCTGTGCCTCTCAAAATCAACTCAACATTGGGGGGGGGGATGTTGTTCTTAGTTTACTTAAGAAACATATACACAATGTTTAAATATTAAACTCTAGATTTGAAATCCTGGGCCTCTTAATTATATTTATATATATCTAGAAAGAGATCTGGTCTTCTGCAGAGCTGCCAGACAAGTTTGTTTATGCTGCCATGCCTGTGACCTTAACCTTGATGTGGAGTATTCGTCTCTGGGGCAAAAGGTAATTCAGACACTATAAGCATTGTGCTAGCTCTTCCCAGAGCCCACACCCCTGAGCAAAATGACTGAAAAATAATTCCAAATTGATGCTATTATTCCCCAAATAAAACAACCAAGAATATTGTTACAGTTTAGTGTTTAAGTTTGAGGGAAATGTGTTTGGGAGTGGGGGGAGGAATGAAAAAAAAAATCAAATCAACCATGTCTTAAAATGCATGGTGAATATGTCCCTGGCCTTATGTCCTTTATGGAAATTGTGCTTATTCAACAGATAACTCAGCAATGCAGTCAATACCTGGCAAATTTGATACTTCCAAAGGCACTAAAGGGGAATGTCAACCAACACTGATGAGCAGCTTTGAACCCAAGGCCTTTCAGATGCAGCTTGACAAGTTAACAGGCTTTTCCTCCTCTGTTGAAAAGAGGCTTCTGATAGACTATATTTCTGTGAGTAAAATAAACTCACTCTCCAATGGACACGTGCCTTAAAGGGATAGGATTATTACCCATTCTCAACGTGCACTGAAGTCCATCTATGCTGCTTGGGGTATTTCTGGGAAGAAAAATAAAACAAACCAGTAAAATATCTCCTATCTGGTCGAGTGGGTTGTTAAGCGGGAAAGCTTGCAGACCCATTTTGCAAGGCGACAAAACAATCTGCTGCTGAAAACCTGCTTTCATCTTTATCTGGCACAGAAATGCTGGTTAACTGTTCTACAAGAAAGGGACTGTTTTAGGTGTTAACGGATTGAAATGTTAGCAGCAAACGAACAACTAAGCTGGAGAGCTCTTGCCTGGTAGATCACAGGGAATTCCCTTGTTTTGTTTTGTTTTTATGGATAGTAGGCAATGGCAAACAAAAGTACTGTAGGGAACTGCACAGTCAAAAAGATCAAGAGAAGTTGGTCAGTCAGATACAATAACTTGATGACTGAAGTTACGTATCCATTTTTTCAGCCCAAGTAGCCTTTTAAACAAAGAGAACCACCAACAAAGCAAAATGTACTTAATAGGAACCTCAGTTTCACTAAACAAGGTAAGACCACATAAGCTCTGTAGATAGAGAGAGTTTGGTCTCTCTATTCTTTGTGGCCAACTATAGGCCAGATTCTCAACTTGCATAAATCAGTGTCACTCTAATGATGTGAACAGAGAAAAAAAATTACATTCTGTCCCTCATAACTGAGGATCTATCCCTAAAGGGGTAACTAGTCCTGTGTTGTCAACCTACTACAGTCAGAATCACCCTGAAATGCATTTGCCCATCTGTGTATTGGATAAAATAGGTCATTCCTTCCTGACCATTACAAGCACTGAGTTCACAGAGTTTGATTATCCTTATTTTCTTACCTTGTTGTTAGTTTCCATAGCTACAAATGTTATTTGTGGCTGTAACTTATCCAGTCTTTCATTTATCCCCAGAGCCCATAAATATCTATTTTAAAATTTTAAATATAATTTCTGGGACTTCTGTTAAGGTTTTTAAGCAAATGTACAATATTTCCATCATGTTGTAAAATTGGGAGTATTTACAATTTTTGGAAGGAATGAGGATCCAAAAAAAGCTAAGACTAAGCAATTTTCAAAAGTGGAATGTAGCCAAGACCAGCTAAAGGCTACATGGAAACCCATGGAATGTATTCTTTAGCAACTTTGTTGTTTGTGTTGAGATATCTGGTAAGGTCTTTTGGGAAAACATACCACATATCCCTTTAAAGTCCAACCAAAATATCATCTGTCCTATTCTCAATACAGCAGCCTTACTGAGATAAACAACTCAGGGAAAAAAAATCTTTCCCAGTAAATCATACTAACCAAACATAGGTTTTGCCAAATTCCCTATCCTCTACTCCAACCAGTAAGATGCTGTTTTACCCAACAGGGAGTCAGATTATATGACAAATTTAGGCCATTAAAATTAAGACAACATATCTGTGGTCCTCTCAGAAATCAAGCAGTTCTTATTTTCTTAAATCTCTTTTACTTGGCACCAGGGGACTTTGGGCCACAGCTAAATAGCTTATGAACTCATTTCCTAAAATTTCAGTCTCCCAAAAGCTTTCTTTCTCTGGATTATTTTTAATTCAGTCAATTTGTAACACATATTCAGGCCATATCCTCCACAATATTTTATGATAAATCCCATTCAATTTCACATATATGGTTGCGAGCTTTATTGCTTAACAAACATTTCATCTACTCTCCCATAATTTATATCTGAATGGGTTTATTATAGACATAGCATTTCATTCATGGTGCAGTTAATTCTGTAGCATGCTGCCTGTTTTCTGTATGGTTGCTCTACCATTATGTGCTTTCAGTACAATTGAATTTTTTCCTTGGGAGTTTTATAAAATGGTTTATGAATATGTAATACAAATTGTATTAACAAGGCAAATGTACTTTTATTTCTTTTATGACCATTTCCAGTCATAAGAGAACAAGCATGTCTCACTCAATTCCTACACATCTATTACATAGAGCTATCCATACATTACTGCTTTCAAGGGACAGTGCTATCACTTTAAAAACAAACAAATACTTGTTAAAATGCTAGTTGCTGTTGCAGGCTGCTCCAGAATGGGGGCGGGCAGGCTACGTAGCACAACCCTTCTATTGTTAGGCTTTTCACCCTTTAATCAGGTAGAGTCATTAATAAATATTACCGAGCGCTGTTTTTTACGATACTTGTCCAGACAGTCTTTAAACTATGATCAGTTATTTGTATCACAATAATGCCTAGACATGACAGCTACATTGTGCCACTTTACACACACATAAAAAATGCTCCCTGCCCCAGGAAGCTTACAATCTAACTATAAAATGAGAGACAACAGGTGGATACAACCAATGGACAGGGGTGGAGCACAGGATAACAGCAAGAAGTTTAATGGGCTGGGACGCTGCTCACCCACTGCCTTGCCATTGTCAAGCAATTTGTAGGTATCGTGGCAAAGGTGGGGTTTAATGAGAGATCTGAAGAGGAAAATGGCTTTGAGGATATTTACAGGGAGCTTCTCTGATGCATAAGAGCTAGCATGGGAGAAAGCAAGAAGATGTTTGCTGGAAAATGTCATTAGTAGGCAATGAAGGCTGACATCATTGCCAATGGAGATGAGGGTCAGTTGGTCTCTAGTACTGTAACAGATGTTACGCAGGGTGTGGCAAAGCTATGAACTCACTTAGCTCACTCAAGACTTTCTTTTCTGTATAAAGCTTTTGTAAAAATACCCAGGGGAACAGAACCTCAGCTAATGTAAACTGTCTCCTTTCCACTGACTTTGACTGAGCTATGATGAATTATACAAGCCGAGGCACTGGACTCAAGAGAGTAGGATGGGCCCATTATTAAATATATGAACAGTACGTGCTGGGATTTAATGCCCCTGGATCTGCATAACTGAAGAGAGTGGAGCAATGGATCATGGGTTTTATTTTACCTAAACTCACCTATACTTTGTATAAACAAATTTTATACTGAGAAGCTAAGGCAGGCGTTTCTTTTTGGCAGCTGGAACACCAGCACAATGTGCAAGTAAAAGCTCTAATTTTAAATACACCAGGTAATTTTGATCTTTTAGTTCCTAAGCTTCCAAGGTGGATTCTCTAATGCACTTTACCTCAGGCATGTTGTCAATCTTATGATCTGCCTCTGGATTAAGAACACAAACCCTAAAAACACTTTGCTCCCATTCCACACCTTCGACTGCTGATTACAAGAAATAAACTCTCTGCTCTGAGACTTTGTCCCTCCCATGGACTGGCCTAGACTAAAGACTTTCCATTAGCTCTTCCTTACAGAGAGTGGGAGTAATTTCTCAGTAATGGCAATGGCTGGCCAGAGTTTGAGGATGGTAATAAATCTGGGATTGACAGGCAAAAAGGAGGAAATATAAAATTTTGAATATATTTCTGCTATGGTCTCCATCCAGATCCAGAGAAGATATTTGCTGTGGGGTTTCAGAATGTTACCAAGGGCTCATCCTCACTAGGGGGCGGGGGGGGGGGAATCGACGGCAGATACGCAACTTCAGCTACGTGAATCACGTAGCTGAAGTTTGCGTATCTGCTGCCGACTTATCTCTCGTCCCCACGGCAGTGGCAGGCAGCGGCGCGCTCCCCCGTCGACTCCAGCTTGCGCCTCCCGGCGAGCTGGAGTTCCGGAGTTGACGGGGGAGCGCCAGGCGATCGATTTATCGCGTCTTAGCGAGACGCGGTAAATCGATCGCCAGAAGATCGATTTCCAGCAGCGCTAGTGAAGACCAGCCCCAAGTCTGCCTATGTCTTGGTACCATCAGTAAGTGAGTGATCCCTACCCAAACCTCTAAAATTACACGTGCAGGAAAAAAAAGTTAGAAAAATCAGTGGTAATATTTTGCAATAAATATTGCAGATATAGAGTCAGATTCTGCTCTAAGATAAACCAGCATAAATTTTGAGTAGATCCATTGAAGTTATTCTGGATTTACAACTGTAATCTAGAGCAGAATTTGAGCCATATACATTTTCATATAACATACTTTAGGGAAAAACAAACAATAACAGCGGTGAATTTCAGAAACAATACCCCCAGCCTCTACAAGTTCATCATCAGAAACAAGCTCCCCATAGACCAGGACACACCAACTCAAAGCAGCACCAGAATCTGCCAAAACAATGGATGCAAACCTGTAGACATCTCCACTGATACAATGATCAACAGACCTCACAACTAGGGTGATCGGGTGACTGGTTTTAAACAGGAATATCGATCGAAAAGGGACCCTGGCAGCTCCGGTCAGCACCACCAACGGAACCGTTAAAAGTCTGGTCAGCGGTGCTGCGGAGTTAAGTGTGAAAAATCGGGATGGGGGTGGGGTGGAAGGGTAATAGGAGCCTATATAAGAAAAAGACCAAAAATCGGGACATCTGGTCACCCTAGATTTATGACAACAATCTATAACTCATTAACAACTGCCCCCCTCCAGTTGCCTTCACCTTGAATGGCCCCTTGAAATGTGTGTTAACAGAAATCTGTTCAATCTTGTATTCAGCTGTGATATTCAGAGTATGTTTCCCAGACCCGAAAAGGAACTCTGTGTAAGCTCAGAAGCTTGTTTCTCTTACCAAAAGAAGTTGGTCCAATAAAAGATATTACCTCACCCTTGTCTCTCAGACTTCAAACAGGTAAAGTTTTCTCTGATTCAGCTTAGGTAGGTCCTTAGTGAAGGCCACCATGGTATCTAAGCATCCTAGATAAATATATTTTCTTATTATTTTAACAACTAAATAATAAATGTGAGGGCTAATCCTGTGATTTCTCCCCATTTTTCTCCCATCTGCAACTTCCCCCTCCTTTTTACCTGTCTTGAAAATAGTATTTCCCTAAGTCACCACAATCATATCTGGGTTGCGGGGTGGGCAAACAAAAACCTCTTGCAGCGGTGGTCCCACCCACTCTCCAGCTTATATTAATGTCACTACAGAGCTTTGGGCCAACACTATAGAATGCTGTAGTGATTTTGACAGGAGAAGACCACAGCTCTCATTGACCAATCATCATCTGAAACTTCCTCAGGTGACCAAACTTCAGGGGAAAGGATGGTATATAGATGGCAGCAATTGGTAATGCAAAGATAGAATGAAGCTACTTCTCATCAGAATCCAGTGACAAGGTTTATTAAAACTCAGAGCCCTTTCATGAGCTAAAACAACAAGGGGAGCTGATACATTCACCTTTCACATGTCTTACTGTAGTATTATTTTATTACTACTTGCAGTCATAGCATCATTCCACCTAAGGGATGTTATGGCCCCCATTACCATAGTATCTGAGGTATCAACAGATGGGTTGATGAGGCACAGAGAGACTAAATGACTTGCCCAAGGTCACACAGGAAGGCTGAATCAAACTAGGGAATTCAACCCAGATCTCTGGGGTCCCAGCCCAGCACCTTTCCCACTAGACCATCCTTCCTCTCCCCTCATCTTTCCACTAGTTTTAGAGACATGTGAGGACAAGCACCTGGTACTACACTTCTTACAGTTAAAGACAACATGCAAATAAAGAACATGAACTGGAACACAACATAAAAAATGCAAGAGTGAGTGTGTGTTTATGTCTTCTTTTTCAGTAGGTTTCTCTATAGTGCATTGAGGAGTCATCACCAAATTAGCTAATATTTCCCCGCTGGAAGACTAGGGTTCATAGGCCTCCTGGAAGAGATGTTTTAGGGCAAACTAGGTCAAGAAATGGTTCCTGGAGTAGAGGGCAGCCCAGAAGTAAGCCCAGAAGTGGAAATGGAAATACAGGGAGAAGGCAATTAATCACAGTGAAGGGGATGTGGGGTGTGAAAGCAGATGAGAACAGTGAGGAAGTCAAGAGCTAGGTTAGTTCATACGATCATGGTTTCCAAGTCATGTATGGGAAGAGGCATTTAGAGAGTCACATCCAGGCAGGACTCTGACATTAAATGTGCCACCTCTATGGAAAGAAAATGAAAAGGAGCCTGCTGTTAAAGCAAGAGTCAGTTCGTTTGCATTAACTCCTACTGTATATGGGTGTGTAAAACTGGACTGAATGTCAAAATGCTCAGCAGTTTCTAACCCCTTTCCTAGGAGTTCTATGGGTCATGTCTGTGGGCAGTCTCAGAATTAACAGCTTGGATCCGTGACCCATAGTGATCCTTTATTACATTCCTCTACAGGCAATTGTACTGCTCTTTCATATTAGTGTTAACAAAGGGCCTGAATGAGATGTAAGTAAGGGATGTTATATTTTAAATAAAAGTTCAGATAATGTGCCACTGGGGAGCTTAGGATCAAATGAGCTTTTATATTTTATATGTAGAATTCTTCATGATTGTGGTTGCTACATTTTTGTTATTAAAGAGTTTATTACTCCATGGGGGATACTTTTCATTGGTATTATGTGCTTACAGACCAATTCTTTAAATCACAATAAAGCCATGGGAAAACATAACATGATATTAGAATGGGCAAGATACTCATGGTGCCAACTCTGCTATGCCTGTGCCCAGTCCAGATCTGCTTGCAATTTAAAAAGAAAAACAGCATAATGTGGTTATCAGCATCACAAACCTTAATAGTCTGAGTGTTTGGTGCATATTCAGGGGAATTTGCCAGAGGCAATATGTAAAAAGAGAAGAATAGATCCAAAACAGACAGTGAGAAATTTCTAAAAGGGAAGTAAGTGACCTAACAGGCCACTTTCATGTATTCAAACTTGGAAAAACTGGGTGAGTTAGAACTTCCTTCTGGACTATTGCACATCTGCCAATTATGTAGCCAGTCCACCGTTAACCTCTCTGACCCTGGCTGCATTACAGGGGCCATATGTTCTCACAGGAACTGGTTTTGAATAGAATATCCAATACATTAGGAAAACCCACACTGTACTTCAGAGTCAGGCAGGTAGATACTCTCTTTCCACCGATTTATCTTTCAACAAGCATTATAATGGGTAGTACGCAGTACAAAAGTGGTGTCATTTGGAACTATATAGGTTACTTTGTATTCTAGCTCCTCTCCTACGACAGTTGCAACTAGCAGTCAGTCTTCTCTTAGATAAGAGGGTCTTTCTATTCTTTTTTGCATTTTTTTGCATTTTTGCATTTCTACATCTCCCACAGTATCCCAGGGTACTAACGCCATACAACATATTAATCTCACAAGTCCAGCATTCTTGAAGTACCCCTTGATGTACCCAGTGCCATAAATGCATGTCTTGTGTGACTGTTTCTTTTCTAAAATCATTTTGAGTGGTTTGGGTTTTTTTGTTCTGTTTGGGTTTTGTGTGTGTGTGTGTGTGTGTGTGTGTGTGTGTGTTTTGTGACAGACTAATATTGGACTGTGAACACTAAGAACTCTCTCAGATAAAATAGGCTTCCTTGTCAATAGCTGTTGTTTAAATGAGACCATTCTGGGGAAGAGAGAGGGGAGTTAAGCTGGTGTTATTTTAACCTTTTAATAGGAGCAGTTATAATATATTGGTCATTGGTTATAGGAAGGAAGTGGACAGAAGACCTAATCTGTCTTTTCTCACCTTACTCTAAAGCCCAGCATCATGGCATGGCTTCCTACCCCATTACAGGATGGAGAAGCTAGTGCAGAACACTGATCACTTTTACGGAGGAAGGCACAGTCTTTCCAGTTAAAGAGACTCAGTACACTACCCTTGTACAGTCCTCTTCTGCTTTCAGCAGCAGTGTTTTAGGCATTAAGAGAGGCATCATTGGAAGTGAGGAAGTTCCCAAAACTCTGAAGTGTATGTTATAATGCATATTGTCTATTGATATTTGCTGCATGCCCAGTCACCATTTACCAAACCCCTTTTCCAAGAGCTGGCCAGGTGCATTATGGAGATTTTCATCTTCTGAGGTAGGATACTGGATTACACAGACCACTGTGTATGGTCTGCTGTGCTATGGAAGTAAGGAATTCTACAACCCATACAAAATCTACCTCTTTGCACTACAGACGGTCTGTGTGACCAGCATGAAATTCATTTTTCATGTCAAAAAAGTATTCTGGGAAAGGGTGGGGAGTGCTCTAAAAGCCAAAGGAAGGCCTCTGGGGGAAAAAGCACTGTAGTTTAAGCAACTGTCTTCAGGTCTGAGATTAACAAAGTCCTGGCAGTTAGAGATGAGAAAAAATTGTTAGGTGGTCAACCTAATCTCGGTGCAGGAGAGCTAGAGCAGACGAAACCAAATTAACAAACATTTTCCGCTGTCTTTCACAAAGGTCAGAAGTTTTACATAAACAGGCTGTGATTTTTGCTTTTAAATGCTTTGGAGAAAAGGGTGAACACTGAGGTGGCAAAGTTTGCAAATGATACTAAGCCGTCCAAGAGAGTTAAGGCTAAAGCAGACTATGAAGAACTTCAAAAAGATCTCACAAAACTAAGTGATTGGGCAACAAAATAGCAAATGAAATTTAATGTGGATAAATGTAAAATAATGCACATTAGAAAAAATAGCCCCAACTATACATACAATATGATCGGGGCTAATTTAGCTACAACTAATCAGGAAAAAGATCTTGGAGTCATCGTGGATAGTTCTCTGAAGACATCCATTCAGTGTGCAGAGGCAGTCAAAAAAGCAAATAGGATGTTAAGAATCATTAAAAAAGGCATAGAGATAAGACAGAGAATATCTTATTGCCCTTATATAAATCCATGGTGTGCCCACATCTTGTATACTGTGTATAGATGTGGTCTCCTCATCTCAAAATGATATACTGTCATTAGAAAATTTTCACAGAAGGACAACTAAAATGATTAGGGGTTTGGAACAGGTCCCATATGAAGAGAGATTAAAGAGGCCAGAACTTTTCAGCTTGGAAAAGGAGACTAAAGGGGGATATGATAGAGGTATGTAAAATCAAGAGTGGTGTGGAGAAAGTGAATAAGGAAAAGCTATTTACTTGTATATAAAGAACTCGGGCCCACCAAATGAAATTAATGGGCAGCAGGTTTAAAACAAATAAAAGGAAGTTCTTCACACAGCGCAGTCAATCTGTGGAACTCCTTGCCGGAGAAGGTTGTGAAGTCTAGGACTATAACATGGTTTAAAAGAGAACTTGATAAATTCATGGAGGTTAAGTCCATTAATGGCTATTAGCCAGGATGGATAAAGAATGTGTCCCTACCTTCTGTTTTCAGAGGGGGGTGATGGATTGTGGGAGAGCAATCACTTGATCATTACCTGTTAGATTCACTCTGGGGCACCTGGCATTGGCCACTTTTGGTAGATAGGATACTGGGCTGGATGGATCTTTGGTCTGACCCACTACAGCCCTTCTAATCTTCTTAGGTATATTCCAAAAACAGGAGTTTATCAACAATTTGGGTATTAGCCCCAATTTATTAACACCCTAGTATATTATAGATATTACCAGTGTTCTAAAGGCCCAATCGTAATGCCCATTCAGGTTGATAAGATTCCTTCCTTTGACTTTATAGGTACCAGATTAGGTCCCTGGAGAGTATACTGGGGAATAGTGTTTGAGTAATTCATGCTTTGAGTAATATTTTAGAAATGTTAAAGGCAGTGTGTATGAAATATATTTATTTCATACTATCTCAGTAATGTCCTTTCTTATCACTTTCTTCAGGGAATGGTATCTTGCTCAAAAAATAAGACTGTATGATATTACTATCCTGCAGAGCTCATAGAGCTTGGCGATACTGTCTGTTTTAATATAGAATAGCCCCTTTCCATTAATTTTCTGTACAGATCCAAGGGTAGTATCACAAGCAATACAATCCAATGATTCATATAAGTTCTGTTAACGATGTAGTACTTACTCCTTTGCTGCAGCTTTTTCATTATTGTCAGAGCAGTACTTGCCTAACTACTTTCTATTGAAAGAATAATAGTAAATCTGCATGAAGTTCATGATGATTAGTTTCTTTTGAAATCAGGCCAAAGAATAAGTCTTTCTCCAATACAGACTTTACGTGTAGTTTCAATCAAGAATTCATTTACTAATCCTTCCCATCGAGCATGGATTAAATAGTTCATGGGCCCTGGTGATATCAAGCAACTTTTTGTGCTGTGATATTCTTCTCAAAGGTCTCCCTAATGCCAGAAAGAGGTTATCCCTGAAGATATTTAATATTATATCTGCATCTAATTACGTAGGCCTAGGATGCTCACGTAGGCCTAGGGTGCCCATTGTATCTATTTAGGTTTCAGTCTGTCCTACTGAAGTTCTAATAGGAACTGCTCCTTCTTAGGCCAGAGCATGTAATGTAACCACATGAAATCTTGTGTAACTAAGAAAGTTTACTGAATCTAAAGGACCAGTGGCTCTTTGGAAAGGATAGTACATTGAACTGTGAAGGGCATTCAAACATCTAGAAGACCACCTCTGGATGGATCCAGCATGAATTTCTGGAGCTTCTTCCCCCTCCCCTCCCCCCATTCCCACAGAGAAAACAAAAAGAGAAGAGAGGTTTTGTGTCAGAATCTCCCATAAATTTGTTTGTCCACAGTGTACAGTAACTATTTCCTTTTCACATGAGGTTCTTCTTTGATATGACAAATAATTTTCTGTAAAGCTACATTCAACTTTGGTGGGTTGGTTCTGCAGGAATTTATGTGGATATTAGTTCCTTAGGTTTCAGCTTTTAAACCAGAGAAAAAAATCAAAGCAAAACTAGGTTTAAAACGTCAGTGTTTCACCTGGTTTTGTGTGTTTGAATTTGAACTAAATCGATAATGATTTCATGCTTCACAACAGGTCCCATATGTTTGAAAGGCTGAGGGACTTTTCTATTGCAGCTCAGCATTCCAAATGAAAACCCCATCCAGACACGATTTGGTGTGAACATTTCACACAGCTCTAACATTCTGTGAATTCTCTCTGAATTATTGTTGTTCCACAGATGTCCCAAGGGATTTTCACAGCTGCTGTGAGAGGATAACATCCCTGAGGAGGGGTAATAGACTGTCATTGTTTCCATTGGGAACAATAAAGGTCAGAAGTGCTAGCCAACCCTGGTAACATGCAACTTCACTGCACTGCTCAGCAACACCGTTGAAAATGTATCTCTCCGATTGCCATTTAACTGTGATCATGTGGAATCAGTCCTCATAATGTGTTTGCTCTAGTCCTGAAGCCTGGCAAATCATCCCAGCTCAAAAAACTCACAAGGTCTGCCAGTCATGTTTCTTTCCCAGGGCAAAGTTTATATATCAGGCAAACAGCTAACTTCAGAAACGGAAGCCAAGTTCCCCTGCTCCTGGTTTCTAACCCTGAGTTTAGAGCCCTACTTTTCACCCTACCCAGCTCTCTTCCTGTTCTTGGAGCAGCTGCTTTTATAGTCCCCCACTGGAGCACCTGTGCAAGCCAATAGTTGGTTTTAACCCCTTATTTGTGTAGGTTAAGGCAGTGCTCCACAACTTGTCACAATGCCCTTTGCTATTTTTTCCTCCTTTCCTTGGGCCCACTCTAATGGCCACTGAATTCAATGAGATCCACTGAAATCAACTGGATCAAGCCCTCATTCTTTAAAAGCAGTTCAGAAAAAGCCTAAGGGCCATGGAGGATTCTCCATCACTGGAAACTTAATAAAAACGGGCTGATTTTCTAGAAAATGTGCTCTAATTCAAACAGGAATTAATTAGCACAAGTCATAGGATATCTACGATTCAGGAGGTCAGACTAGATGGTCACATGGGTTCCTTCTGGCCTTACAGTTCGGTTGATAGTTTCTGAGAGAATAGAAGCTACTTGATGCTAAACTCTTAACTGATCTTCAGAATCTGTTGATCTATCAGTGCTTTTGTTTCCATACATGCCTGCTGCTCCTTTCCTTCTCATTCAGTAACAATTGTGAGTGTTCAATAATAATTGGAGGACCTACAGAAACAAACAAAGCTGGCGGGGAAAGAATTCAAAAGTTTTAATAGAAAATGGTAATTCATAAATATTATGAGTACAAGGGAAAATGAACCACAGCTTGATCACACAACAAGAATAGCAATTAGGTTCAACCGTTGAATTTGGTTTAGGTATGCAGCATATGTAGGTAAATACACTGAATGCTAATGGTTTTATAATAGTCTTATTAATTCACACACACAGTTAATGTTTAAGATAAACTCCCCATCTTTAGAGTAATTTATGCATTCCACTTTTATAGAATTCCAATTGAATGAATATGAACATAATCATTTTACACAAATGTTCTCTAAGGAGTGTGCAGAGAGTATGAAGCAATGCTCTGACTCCCCACAGCTTTATTCATAATGGATCAGCCTATTCATTCCTTATTAATTTAATGGAGTACAACTGAGCAGCCTAGCAGCTTGAGCTTACGAGTGTTTCACAAATGGGGCTTTTTGCCTGTAATCGCTTAATCCTACAGGCTAGGCCTCATAAATTGAATAAAGGAGTGAACTAGGTTTTAATTAAGTCTCAGGAATGAGACTGTCTGAAGGATACCACAGCCTTTTAAGAGCACCGGGCTGAAGCAGGTTTGTCCAGCACTCTAGCAGTGTTAACCATCCCAGGCTAGGAGGACATAGACCGGTTGCTTTGATGTAGGAGATTTAAGACATTTTTTTAAATTAAAAATCTGTTTACCACTGTTCTTCAGTCTCATTAAGTCAGTGCCATCCAAAAGCACAAGGGAAAGAAGGCCCATTGCTGTACAGTCTATCTGTTCTGGAGGATAAAGGATTTTTGGTTATTCATTATTTCCTCATCCATACAACTGGTATGCCTTGACTGACCATCAACCAGAACAGACAGACATTTTGGCCCATGCTGATTCTAAACACTTCCTGACTGCAAGATGTGTTATGTAATTGCCATAATGCCTGCCATTATCAAAAGGAACTTCTAATTATTTGGGGGGGGGGGGGAGGAGGGGAAATGTTACAGTGTTAAATTTGGTTTATAAATACAAAATACACAAGTTCCTGGTGAAGCCTAAAGCCAGTGCTAGCTTATATACACAGGCCATTTCTGGATTTTGATAGTGCTAGTGACCCTATGAAGCTTCTGCGACAGATACTGGAAAGAGATAAGCACCGAAAAGCTCACCTTCTGGCATGTTAGCAGTACAATTGTCAGCACTACTGGGCACAGAGATCGGGACCCCTTGTGCTAGGTGCTGTACAAACACATGAGACTGTAAGCTCTCTGGGGAAGGGACTATCTAAATAGTGCCTAGAGTGGTGTGAAGAATTTTAAAGGCAATCAGCTCTTGTTTCACATGTTCTTTCCAGGCATCTGAAAATTACAGGTGGGAACTGTAAGTCCGGAGAAATGGAGGGTAATTTGCTTCATTTGTTTGCAGTGTATTCTCTTCAATTGGACTCCTGCCCTTGAGTTATGTTTTGATATTGATTGTGTTGTGATTTTCAGTTACCAGAAGGGCACTTAGGCTGGACTTTTCAATTAGGCACCCAGCTCGCACTGAATTTTCTGAAGCTCATTTGAAAATCTGAGCCCTAGAACAAGTGAGTGTACATTGCTGAGATCTATGTAAGCAAATGAAATAAAATAGCCAATTTTTCAAACACACTGGACATCTGGAAGCCCCTTCAACGAGAACTGATGGATACTGAGCACATCTGAAAATTCAGCCCAGTCCTATCACTCCAGGTGCCACTGGTTTATATAAAAAAGCTGGGGTTTAAGATGGAAAATACATTTTTTCTGATCATAATAGCGTTTTAAATGCTTAAAAGATTCTGATAGGGTGTGTGTAAAACAGTGCATCTTTCTAAGCTGTTGGCTTTTCAGAAGCTTAAAAATCATGGATGAAATTTTTAAAGAATTCCAGAGATTTAGTCTGACATCTTTCATTAAATTAAAATTAATGGGGTGGGGTGGGCAGAGGAAAGAGATGTGTGGCTAAATTCCCTGAGCTGTTTGAAAATCTCAACCGGGTTCTATGTGAATATTTTCATTTAGCTTCAAGTAACACCTAACAGGACCATAACTAACAATGATTAAATAAATCTGCATTTTTTCAGGGCACACTGTACATTTGACGGTGCTTTCCATGTGGTCAGTTTCACTATAGTCAGTTTCTCCTGTTTGGGTCTTTCACAGAGCAGCAGAGGAGAGGAAAAACTTTTAGAAAATAAATAGGAAAATATGGGTGTAAAACCACAGAAATATGGGTGTAAAACCACAGGGATTGAGGGCAGGAAATAAAATGGTTTGCCTCCTTTTTAAAGCACTGACTATATTTCAAGTTGACAATGTCCCACTAATGGCAGATCTGTGAGAAAAATCGGGATCTATATTTTGTTGATACAATTGCACCTAAATGGGACAAAGTCAACTGATTTCAGTTTTCAGGACGACTTTATCAAACTGCCAGACTGGATGCGTCAATGTGTCCCACTCATTACACTTCCCTGCACTTCCTTCACCCTCACCCAAACTCCCCTTGTAGCCAGTTGCCTTCTTGTTCTATGAAACCAATGCCCACTTCATCCCACTCTTTCAACCCCCATCTTTTTCCTTCTGAAGCAGGGGACCTTCTTGCCACTTTTTCTATGCAGCTTAAGGCTTCCCCTTGCTGTCTAAATTATAAGAGTCCCGCCAGTCTGCTGAGCTGTGATGTGCCACTATTGTACAACTCTCATTCACCTGGGTGTTTATGCTATGCAGTAAAGTGGAGTGTGGAAATAGGCCATGGAGCACTGCGCTAACTCCTCAAAATGTTCCATCTTGAGATTACATGGATTTTGGAGAAAAATCACATGGTTGGAGCTGACTGAAAAGGATCAATCTATCTACACATTTTCAATGTGAATGGCTTATTGAGCAATGCCTTAAGTGCTTTATTAAAAAGTGGTAAAATAGTTACACTGCCACTAGTCTTCTGAATAAATGCATAAAGCTCTCTAAATCAAAAACTACACAAAAAGTGTCACTGATCTATTTTTCAAAAGTGTGAACTGATAATTCTCTTGCTTTAGAGAAACCACACTTACAAAAGATAACGTGTATCAATAGGGTTTATATGCATTTGCCAAACTCCCAGCAAGATATTTTTGTGCATTATAAACACAGATTCATTGATTGATTTACACTAATTACTTAAAGAAGATGTTCCTGGGCAAATTACACACACTGAGGCAGTTTACAAAGAATGTTATTTGCTAATTGACAAAGTGTGCACCTGCTTTTGAACAGTTGTCAGGCTGAAGACAAAATAAATACTGAACTCAGAGAAAATACACTGAAAAACATGTTGGAGTCAACATGGGATTTTCATCTCACTGTTAATTGCTAATGCATTTCCTGCTTAATTCCTCTGTTTCTCATCCTCCCACAAAAGAAAAATGTACAATCAGCGCAAATGTTAAATTAGTCATGAAATACTAATTTGATATTGCCTCGCAAAATATACCGTGGATTTCAGTGAGCACTTAGCATTTGTGACAGGGAAAAGGCCGAGAGCAGAGAGAACTTCTTAGCAGCATAATACATCTAAAGAAAGTTCTGTGTGCCTCCCCTTTTCATTTTAAAATCAATAGCATAGATTCAGTTTGGAAGCTGGGTTAAATTCTATCTACTTTATACCTGAGTAATGGATTTTAGTAGCATTGCCTGGGTGGAAACAAGGAAGAATGTGGCTCATTGTACTCTCTAGATATTCTGTAATCAGTTTTACCAACATTCTCCAGTATTTTATTTGTAGGCAACAGCCACAACAAATATTTGCTAATATCTGATCAGATTTCTAGCAAGCTAGGTTGCATCCTTACATGAGGAAATGAGAAGGAACACTTAATCATTTGCGTCAGTCAGCCTTGATCCTTGACTAATCTATCTGAATAAAATCTAAATTTGCAGATCAAACTTGTGACCATCTTCACCCCTGTCATAACTCAGTTGAGATCACCAGAGAGGACTATGGGCCACAAGGTCTAAAAAAAAAAACACAGTTAGGGCCAAATTCTGCCCATAGGTATGTTTATGTGGTTCCAGTTGAAGCCACTGGGAGCTGTGTTTATTCATTTGAAACTCACTGTCCAGGTGTGGTTACAAGCAAACTTCTCATAGTGATGAATTTATTCAGTGAATTCAGCCCTTTTTTGTTCATTTTGTTTTTCTGCTAGCAAGATACCTAATAGCCGACTCATGTGTAGGGCCTTTCCCATGCTTCGCAATTGTTTCAACACTTCACACAAATAGATTTCAGCTAGTGGGATGCTCATCAACAATTTGCCTCAGCTATTCCCCACTGTTTTCTTTTTTAAATACAAACTGTGTTACTGGTCACTTTAGTCACATGATCTACTATTTCTGTTCTCTGGCTGGCTGGCTGAACAAACCTATAGGCCAGAATGTCTGACCAGCAAATATCTATACTCTCAAGTGAATACAGGAATGCCAATGAAGAACAGCCAATTGCCAAATACAAATGCCATCACAATTTCATTTGCATGAATGTGAACAGTAAAAAGGACACCCAATATGGGCTAACAGATCAGATATTTGGAATCTGAACATTCATGAATACTGTTCTTACCCATCTCATAACATCCTTTTTTGAAATCTCAGAGGTCCCCTAATTATGACGGATTTCATTATTTATATATAAGGAAAAAACTGATTGCTCAGCTCAGTGGTACAAATAGCTCCCAATAAATATTGCATTCAATAAATTTCACCTTTTTAAAAACTGTTCCTCCAACACAGTGTGAAATTCTTACACTTAACTATTATCTAAAATCACTACCTGTGAATTTCTGCAGTAAAACATTCTTTGAGCTACAGATAGTTCACCATTAACTCTTTTGTGAACAGAGTTGGCTTCATGATATTGCTTCTATTATTTGACCGAATGATGTATAGAGCTAAATGATCCACTGTGAATGGTGAATATTACTAGCCAATATTCAATTAGAAATCTGTACTGTGTTGGTTAATGTGGCATATGATCTTGGGCTGTCAGTTTAAGTTTTATGGCGAGATAAATTTAAAGAAATTTTACAAGGGTTATATCCCAGCTCTCTCTGCGTCCAGAAGAAACAGATATTAGGTGTATTCAGACAGAGGGTGGGGGAAATAATGGCATAGATCAAAAGTTGATCAATTGTACTTATTCTAAAGAAATTGAAATCCCTGGAACTATAGACATAACAGCCCCAGCGTAGGAAGGGTGGAGGGAACTCCTGGAGGAAATTAGGAAACAATTGTCGCGTGACCTTCCTCTCCCCAAACAGGATGTCTAATCAAGGAATATTTTGTGTAAATGTTACTGAAACTTCACCCTGAGATGCAAATGCACTCTAACACCTGGGCAATGAGGACACACTGCACTGGCCTATCTGAAAGGATTTGATAAAAGAAAAAAAATCTCTTGATTTAGAGAGGAATGGGGCCCAGATCCTCAGAGGCATTTAGGATTCCTTAACCCTTCTCAAAGCTAAACTTGATAAGTCAACTACAGTATTTATTTTAGTCATTTTTTCTCCATTTCTTATAAATCTTGTTCAGATTACTGTGGTCTGGGCAATTCCAGCAGATGTCCCCTGTGAAAGGAGAGGTGCTGAAAGATAAAGAATTCCCCAATTCACCACCTCCATCGCAACACACCAGTCTAAGTCTCAAGAGGAATTGACAGAGGTATCTTAACCCAGTGAATTGCCATTAAACTGTGGCGGGCAGACACAAGGGAAGAAACCAAAGGACCAACAAGGAGTGAGAGTTGGTGGGGCACTGGTTACAATTGTGCCAGAATGGGGTTAGGATGTGGTTATCACCTATAAGAAACAGTAAGAAAACACATACACACACACACACCCCCAAGCAGTATTCACTCCTCTCTAACTGTGGCTAAGACACAACACTTGTCTTGAGTTAGAGACAACCTCATTTTTGTGTTTCTGCAAAAAGCACAGTCTGGCTGCAATGTCACCATTTCCATAGAAGGGGTTTTGGCTACATCATTTCTGGCTAAGTTTAGCGGGCTATGTTTTAGCAATCTTTTTTCAAAAGGTCTTAATTTTTCTGAATTTCTTTCACTCCACTGAGCATTTGCTTCATTCAAGACCCCTCAGGAAAGCAAAAAGGCAGAGAGCCAAACCTGCAGCTGGTGTAAGTCACCAGAGCGCCACTGGCTTTATTGCTTAACATCAACTGAGGATGTAGCCCAGAAGCTTAATAAAGGAGAATATGTACAGTATTCTTGGGACAGATATAGTTTGCATAATTGTAGCCCATGATGAGGCTAGCAGAGGCATGTTAATAGGGACCTGTACTAACGCTAGAATGTTCACGGATAATGATATCGGTTCCTGCTGATAGAGATGGGTACTGATTTGACAATAAGCAATTTTGAAAAGTTGATTTGCTTCAGTGAGCTCATATTCTGCTCTTATTTTGAAGTGAGCTAAGGAAGTCAGACAATCTCAAGTACAGTTATTTACATTCTTTCAGTGCACCCCAAGAGATGAGAATGGTGTCTAAATGTGTTTGAGCAAAATGTTGACCTGTGCCTATTAAAACAAATGAACCAAAAAGCCCTGCACACTGATAACTACAAGCAAATAGCTTATAATGAGTAGAAAAATAATTCAAAGCAAGGCCCCCTACTGGCTAAACACTAAGGGATGGATCATTGGCTGTGCGTGGTATGAGTGGGCGCACACACACGCAAATAATATAGGCTATGTGACAAGGCATACCTGAGTATATGCAGGCAGGTTTCACTCCTAAACTGGGTGCAAAAGAACATTCAGATAAGCATTCCAAAAAGTTATCTCAAAACCCACAAATAAAAACAAAAATGGATCTCCTCTAGTGTTGTGGTAACCTCCAACCTTTCAGAGGTTAGATAAGCACCCAGATGTTTTAGTTGCATAAGACTAGGCAGAGTTATCTGGATAAATGTCTAATCCCTTTCTGAATCTTGTTAAGTTCTTGGCCTCAATGACTTCCTGTGGCAACCAGTTCCACAGTTTAATCAAATGTTGTGTGAAAAATTTCCTTCTATCCATTTTGAATTTCCACCCTTTTAATTTAATTGACTGTTTCTTGGTCTTCTGCAATGAGACACGGAGAAGAGAAGTTCCCGATCTAACTTCTCTAGAACCCTCATTTTCTATCCTTCCATTTGCTTTCTAAGGTGCACAAGCCCAATCTTTTCAAATTCTTCACTGAGTATGTCCGTCGGTCATTCCTGTTGCTCTTCTCCAAGCCTCCAGCAGTATCTTTGAGACAGAATGACCAGTACCGTACAGAGAGTTCTAGATGAGGCTACCTCATTGATTTATATAAAGGCATTATCATATTTTCAGGATTATTTTTATCCCATTCTTTATGCATCCTAACATCTCATTAACTTTTTTGGGGGGTAAGGGGCCTACATCAGTGTATTGAGATGGGATTTTTACTGAGCTGCCTACAGTGATGCCCAGAACCCTTTCCTAGGTTGATACAGAACCACGTAAGATGTATGAGTAGTTTGAATTTATCTCCCCAATGTGCATTACTTTGTATTTAATATTAAAATTAATTTGCCACTGTGACACATGAGATGGTGGCCCCATGTTAGTTTCTACTAGACAACTGGGCATGTCATTCCCCAAAAGGCAGTCCCAACAGAGAGGCAAATGGACACTTTCTATATGTATAGGTGGTCCTCTAGGGCAGATATGATGCACGTTGATGGGCTGATGTGCAGCACAGAGAAAGACTAGATATGTCTGCACTACAATCGAAGGAGTGATGGCAGCATGGGTGAGCATACCAGTGCTAGTTTCAGTCTAGCTGGCATAGGGAACAACAGTGTACATGTGTTGGTAGAAGGGTTCAGCCTAGACTAGCAGAGACAGAATATGTACCCAGACTCACTGGAGGGCTTGTATTCCAGTTGCTGGCCTGTGCTGAAGCTACCATGTCTACATTGGTATTGTAACCCATCCAAGCTAGATTAAAACAAGCATGAACATGCCGGCCTATGCTACAATCACTTCATTTGCACTGTACACATACCCTAAGGGTAAAATCTTGGCCCTGGTGAAGTTAATAGGAATTTTGCAATGAACTTCAATGGAACCAGGATTTAAGAACTTTCAAACAGATTATGGATCCTTGTCTAGAGTTAATCAATACATCTCCATGGATGTCCACTAAATTTACATCAGCTGAGACTACGACTCCACCTATCAGTGAGAGCAAACTATTTTTGCCAAATATATGTGCAATTGCCACGCATACTCCATCATATGAATAAAGAGAAGGCTTTCATCTGCAGGGCTGTCAAATCTCACACCTTTGACCAGATCTGGATTCACATTTTGTTCTTTTTGAATATGAGCGTATGGCAGAATGAAAATGATAAACTCTCTCATGTCCCAGTGGTGAATCACAGGATAATATAACAAGTTAAATGAAACATTAGGAGAAAGAGAAAGCCCTCTGAAAAACATGCACTGCCACTTTAACATTTCAAATGTTTCTTTTAAGGCAAAATTACAACATAACAGAAGTAAGGAATCCAGCGTGATACTTTATCACAAGACCCAGCCAACTTTAACTCATCTCAAGTGTTATTATAAGAAACAGAATTTACCAGTGTGGACTTATATTCAATAGCACGCCTTCCCTTTCTAATGAAATGTCATTATTCCAATACAAATCCTTTCATTCTGCAATCCGCTCCCCCCACCCCCCTTGCACTATATTTCATTTCCTGCAGTTACGTGATATTATTGCCTTTTTTCCCCCCACAGCTATTGATTTAGGTGTATATGGTTATTACAATGCAAAATAAAACCATTCCCCCATCCATTCTACCTTGTACCATTGAACATTAACTTAATTTGTTTCAAATCTGCATTTGATTTGGCAAGGAAACCATTTATCTTTATGAAGAAAGCCCTCATAAAGTAGGGACTTCAGGAGATCACTGCTTTAAAAATTTAATAGCCTTGTGTCTTATACACTAGAAAAATGAATTAAACCGTCAAATATTATATGTCTCAATGTAACCTTTTTGCATTTCATACTATGTTTAATTTATTATATCCAGAAAAAAAAATAGAGGAAATCTTACTATATTCAAGCATGGGTTGGTTTTTTTACATTTCATGATGGTCAATGAATATCATAGGGGTTTGATGGGGTTTTTGGTGGGGCTGATTTTAAAAAAAAAGGCAATCCATGAGCTCTCAAGCCATGAACTTGATGCAGTGCTCTGTGCATGGGAAGCAGGTGAAGGGAGTCTAGATCAATGGTGTGGTAGTGGTACACAATACGGCTCTGCAGAGACAACTTGCACCCAGCAGGGTGCCTGGTTTTGGACATGTATGTGGCATGGCTAGTGGACCCTTAATATTTTTATTAGTAACTCCCCTATTTCACATGGGTGAGGACCCAGGGTTATAGGATTTACTTCAGCCCTGAGGTTGTCCTAGAAGCTATGGAGAATTCCTTCCACTACAATCCTCAAATTATCCCAGTTCACAAGCTTTCCCACACCTCAATGACCCTTTTTCAGCCTGCATATGGATCCTGAGATTTTCTGGCCAAAACAAGCTTAATACAGCAGCTTATCATAGGAAGGATCCATTTTGGCTCACTCAATAAAACAGCTGCCTTTAGGCCACACAAGTCCCAATACAAGTCTCAGGTGCAGTAAAGTATGGGTCATCCAAATAGCAGTTTCAGGCACATGATGTGAGACACCAAAAGGGTTGGGAGATGTGGTCTCTGTGTGGAGTAGCTATTATTGCTGTTGGGTGCAGAAAGTAAAGGTCGGTCTCCATTTTGGAAGGTGGGGATCTCAAGCAGTGGCTGGCTTAAGCTTCAGGTAGGCTCTCATTGCTATGTAATGTTTAAAATAATGCAGTTGTTCAATGCAAGCTCTCCATGAATTGGACCACACATGACTAGGAGCCATGTGAGTAAATCCCGCATAATGTCATATAAATACATCATGGGGGTAAACACCATGGAGGCAGAAGTTATTGAAGCTAAAGGACAATGTTGGCACATGAACAAAATTGTTACAAGATGGCCATGAATAAATTTAAGCTGGAAATGAGAAGGAGGTTTCTACCATAAGAGGAGTGAGGTTCTGGAACAACCTCCCGAAAGGAACAGTTGCAGTAAGCAACCTAGAATGGGATAAATTTATGACTGAGTTTATATGATGGGTTGTCTGCAATAGCAACTAGGAACTAGACTCTATGACCCAGGAGGTCCCTTCCTGTCCTACAGCCTGTGGTCCTATTTCAAATGATCAACGTGGATGCTGATTCTGTGAGCAGAGTAAGCTAAGTAAGGTGACATGCTAACAGGAACTGGCTAGAAAAAAAAGGTTATCCTATTTTTTGCAGTCGAAATTCAAAATCTTTCAACAACTGCTAACATTGATATGGAAGAAATATGAATCCTTCAGAGCTCTCAAACAATGCTTACTTTCTATTATAAAGCATAACGTTTATAAGCACAGCTACAGAGACTGAATTACAATTTCTTCCCCGCACTGATGAGGAAGTTTGGACAGGGAGAAGCCTTGTTCATTCTTCTACTAACAAAATATGAAAGTGCCATCATAGTTATAATTTCCTGTAGCATCAAAATTGTTTCCTGTTAATATTTCCATGTTGTTGTTGTCGATGCAACCTCCCCTAAATATTAGCATTTTCAGCTGGCAGAATGGAAATGCTAACGTACAATAGCTGTGACACAGAAGCCTCTTTGTAAGGCTCTTGATTAAAAACCAGACTCCGTGGAAGCAAAATTCTGGACTCAAACTATACACAACTACTGGGACTGGAAAACAAACCCAGAATTAGGTTTAAACCCAAATTTCTTATCCATCTCCAAATTCAATTCCTATTCTCCTTCCCCCAGCCCCATCTTGGGGAAACAATGCTGTCATTTAGGCTAATTTCTAATTAAAATAGAATCCCCCATCTAGTGTGCAACCCAAGCATGTATCTTTGTTCTGAATAGCATCAATGCACACCTCAGCACCACCTTCTTCTCATCTCAAAATGCTCAGCTAGGAAGGAGTATGTTATTGAAAAGCTCTGGTGAACCTATATAGATTATAGCTCCGTATCCTCACTGTGACACTGTCTGAACCTAATAGGAGTTTGTGGTGCAGATTGACAGGACACAGTACATTGGAAGCAAACAAATTAACTATTTTTAGTGAATAACCTATTCAATCAATTCAACCATAAAGTTGTACATTTATGGGATTTATTCCAATAAACATTTAATATTCATATAACTTCCAGTTTCATATGCATTAAATCTATTCGATAAAGGAATATGGGCATTTCCAAATGGATGAGAGTATCTTCGTAAGAGAGATGCTCCAGGAATTATTTTGGGAAAATTCTATGGCCAGTGTTGTGCAGGAGTTTGGATGAGAAGATTACAGTGGTCCTTTCTGGACCATACCTGTGGGTATAAGCATAGATTCCAAGGCCAGAATTTATTGCCCCAAGTAGAAAATTCCTTCCCCTTGAAGTCAGAAACATACAAAGTAAACCACCTCTATTATTTTGCTGTTTCTATTTGACTGTGGTGTCTGGAGGGCAGAGTATTTGTCCACCCTGTCCACCTGTTCTAGTTACCCTGCAAAACACCTTAGGTTGGATCCTCACGTGACACAAGTCACAGTAACCCAATGACACCCAGGCACAGTTTTCTTCAATGGAGTTAGGTAAATTGACACCAGCTAAGAATCTGCCCCTTTATTTTTATCTATTGTCCTGAGTCTGAGGATGTTAATTTATGGGATGTGTTTTCAGGGAGGCCTGTTGAAGGGTTGACTCACCACAGGTATGCCCCCTCATGTCTGGGTGCGGCAAAGCAAGCTTTCCTCCTCACTCTCTCAGGCCACAGTCACTCTGGTCCCACAGTGCTCTGCATCTTCCATTACTCAGCCCTTAGGCCAGCTTTAGTTCCACATCCCTTTCGAGGTACTTCCATTTCAAGTTCACTGAAAACAATACCCATGTTCCCCTCTTTTGGGGGGTTACTAAGATCCACACATCCTCAGCCAGGATCTGCAATGCAATCTGCATTCAGAGAAATCTCCGCTTCAGTACTTTTAGTCCCACTCAACTCCCAGTACTTTGTCAAACCCTGTCTCAGGCTCAGCAAGAACCCTTTGTCTCCCATCTTCATGCTTCTTCCTTTGTCTCAGCTCCATACTGAACCTTCTTTCAACAGAGCCACCCGGGGGAGGGGGCAAGTGGGGCAATTTGCCTCAGGCCCCGGGCCCCCATGAGAATACAAGTTACTATAGTACTGCAACTTTTTTTAATGGAAGAGGCCCCCGAAATTGCTTTGTCCCTGACCCCCCGAATCCTCCGGCCAGCATGGTCTTTCAAGCCCGCTACAACTGTCTGTACCCAGGGCTTTCCCTGGCATCCTCAGCTTCCTGGGCCGCTTATCTCAGGGCTTCTCGCTGAAAGCTCAGCCTACTACCTGAAAAGTTCTTTCGTGATTTATTTCGGAGGACTGCTTCTCAGGGCTTCCTCCCTGGAGTCTCCCCTCCTCAGAAGCTGTCACAGGAGCCTCTTCTTTTGTGCAGCTCCTCTATGCAGTTCTGCAAACTTCACTCCAAATAGCCCTTAGGATTCACTGTTACTGCTTTTGGGGCTTCACTGCCTCCATCTTTCTCTTGGCTTAAAGACAACACACCTTTTGCCCCAGGTTTCCTCTGGGCTCAGGACCCCTAGTTCTGGCTTCAAACTTCAGAGCTCTGTGTGTCTTTCACCCTTAACCCCACAGATAAAACTCCCAACTACCTTTCTCCTAGCTCTTCTCTCCCTGACTTTTTTCACTGCCTTGTGCTCCTTCCTGTGTGAAGATCCAGCTTCTCCACAGCTGGGTTTGATCACCAATTAAGTCCAACACACCCCAGGTGCCACACAGTGGGCTAATTGGGCTCAGGCTTGGTTAAGCCTGGGCAATGTCAAACTAGGCAGGCGCACCAGTTTTGCAGGATTGTACACACAGTTGCTGAGCTGTGCATGCAGTCTGGCATGTGAGCATGTAATTACTCATTCAGGACTGGACTTTCAGTAGAGATCTTTAAAACTGTGGCCATAATTTTGTGCACTCAGAGTGCAATGTTGATAATTAGATGTGGAGAAGCTGGGTACAAATCAAGTAAATATCTAACAATTAACATCTGATAATTTTGGTAACAGAAATGGAGTCATAGGTGTTTACAGGCAGAATATTGTACCCTGAAAAGGGAAGTTGAGGCCAGGCTGGCAGTCTAGTCCTATGTGTGCTCAAGTGTGGGTTTTTCACATGCAATGCAATAGCACTAATGAACTGTGCATGTGCAACTGAAGAGACCAACTTCTTGAAAAATTAGTCCTATGTACCTTTGGTCCTTTAACTTTAGTGACTAAAAGTAATGCTCTTATTTAAAAATGGCCTTTTAAAAAGAGTTTTATAACTCCCTAAAACCCTTATGGGGGTATTTATTTAATCAAGACAAGCAGTCTATTATTGGGCGGGGGGTTGGACAAATTTATGTGAATGCAGTGGGCACCTCCAGATATTTTTCTCATGATACACACCATCAATCCCTGTGGAACCATCCCAGAGGCTGCCCCCGGCACATTGCCCATGGAGTCCACACTATGATCAGCCCCCTCATTCCAGCCCAGCCCCTCCAGATGCAATGTCACTCCCTGTCCTTGACAGGGAATATGGGCTGCTGGAAGCAGGCCAAGGTTGGGCTGGCTCTGAGGGTGGAGCCCCATGGCAGGAGCAAGCCCCACGGCATCATCAAGGAGCAGCCACAGTTTAGTATGTCCAAATTAGTGGACATCCTCTAACATTTGCTCATGAATCCCCAAGCTGTGCAAGACTCACCTAGTTTCAGGATCAAACACAGCAACAAACCAGGTGAGTTTGAAACAGAACTTTGGGGGATCTTTGCAATTTTTTGTCAAAACTCAAAATAAAGCTTTCGGTGTAGTTTCAAGTCAAGTACTGATGTTTTCTAAATATGTGCATGTACTTCTGGCTTTTTGTCATACAGTTATTTGTAAAATCTCCAGCCCAATTTTTAAGTGAACATAATATTTTCATGGTTGGCATTTTGTGCTGGAAAAGCCTAGTTTTAAAAGAGGCAGCTTCCTTTGGTCACTTTGAATAGCATTTTACTCCACAAGCAGCTTCCGTGAAGTCAATGGGACTATTCATAGAATACGTTGCTATTCAGCTGTGAGCAGTCTCAGAACCTAGCCTCTAGTCAGTGTCTCATTGCTATCTGCAGAGAGTGCGGAATTCCCTCCTTTATGGCCCCCTTCATTTTGCATGGCCAACTGAAAATCCTACAGCTGTTTCTGCCACCACAGCATAGTGGAACCTGAAGGGGCCCAACCATTTGTAGATCAGTCTCTTAATGTGGCACCTATTGGGTTTCTCATATTTATGATCACACATGCATACCTTGTTGTTTGGAGTTCTTCATATTTTGATTATTTAGAGGCAAATCCATGCCATGTAATAAGTTTCCCCTCTCTTCAAATGCAATTGATTTTAAAAGCAGGCAAGCAAACAAAATTCAGATCCTTTGCAAGTGTCCATGACACAAAAGACTAAGTGACTGTAAGCTATTTTCCTCGCTGTCAAGCTGCCAGACCCTCTTCATGCCACAAACACATGCCCATACAGGCCAACTAATGCTTGTCTTTTTAGACCTATGTGATGAAATAAATGTAATTACAAGTAAAATGTAATCACAATTGCTTTACTATTAAAACTGTTGTATGCTCTCACGGTTTAGTTAACAATACATGCAGAAGAGAGGAATGGATTGGCGCTCCCAGAAGAGAGAAAGGGGGGCAGCCCATAAATATGGCCTCTTTCATATTATATCTGTGAAAACACAACATTTAAATGCAGAATTTGACTTTTCAAATATCACACCAAAAACCTTTTAATAAAAACAGCAGGGAAAGAAAGCTCTTTAAACCATAATATTCCATGAAGGATTATGAAAATAGAAGTCGTTGCAAGAAAGAGAATTGCATATATGACTTGAAAAGCTTCTCACATTTGTAAATACCTTGAAGAGAATTTATTCCTCTCTGGTTTTGCTACCAGAGGATATTTGCAGGTTCCGAGGGAAAAGAGACCCCAAAAAAATCACATTTGCTACACTATCTAATGTGCAGTGCAACACGCTGATGTGTAGTGGTAACATTCAACCGAGCTGAAAAAAAATTGTCTTTTTAGTCTGAAGTTATACATTTAGGGATCTTATCCCAACAACAAATGGAGTACCCTCTACTCTGACTGACTTCACTCAGCCCTTATGGGAATAGACCCTGTAACCACTGAAACCAATAGAGTTTTGCCATTGAGATTTGTGGGTGCAGGAGCAGAAGTAAGAGAAAGAAGATAAAAAGGTTGAGTGCTGTGTGGATTTACCAAAAAAGGACACTTGGAAGTGAATCTCTGTTTGGTCATTCAACTTGACCTTAATTCTGAGAGCATTGCTTCTCTACCCACCAAACTCTAAAGGAATAAATCACTTGTGGCACACACTACAGCAAATGCAGTCTCCAGTATGTATGTGATACAAAAATAAGAAACAGATCCCCATAAGCCTTAATTTGCAAAGCAGCTACTGATTTAAGATGTCTCTATTTTAGAGTACCTGGCTTGAAACATCTCACTGAGCACTTACCCTACAATGATCAGGCCCCTCTCATCCAAAATCATTAGTCACTTTTGAAAATTTAGGTCTTAATTGTTGTTTTAAAGCAGCTGATATCATGCAGTAAATTGTGTAACCTTTTGGTAAGTGTGTGGTATTGATCTCTCAGCCATACTAGATCTGCACAGCATGGGGGGGAAGGGATTGCTCAGTGGTTTGAGCATTGGCCTAGGGTTGTGAGTTCAATCCTTGAGGGGGCCATTTAGGGATCTGGGGCAAAAGAACTGTCAGGGGACAGTACTTGGTCCTGCTGGTGTAGGCAGGGGACTGGACTTGATGACCTTTTAAGATCTTTCCAGTTCTAGGAGCTAGGTATATCTCCATTTTATTATATGAGCCCATTCAGTCTTGGATCTTTACCCCATACTCAGGGGTGTACACAGGAATTTAAATCTGACCACTTTTGGTTCTGATTCTGTGATCGCACTGTGGGCCCGCGGCCGGAGGAGCCCTGTGACTCTACTGTGGCCCAGAGCCAGAGGAACTCTCACCCCACCGATTACCGGGGGGAGGGTGTGCCCTGCCATGCCCCTGCTTGCCCTCTTCCCCTTCCCAGTGAATTCTCCTGCTTTTGCTCTAACAGCTCATGCTTTTTGCTCTGGAACTCACTGTCAGCAAAGATGGCAGCCATCACACATGCATTAGTGATGGATGGACCTGAAAAGGTTCAGAGGTTGGGTTCAGTTGGAATAAGCACCAGCAGATCAAGGGACAAAACTCCCATTGACTTCAGTGGGGACAGCATTTCCCTCCGTGTATCTGACCCTGTCGCTTCTCAAAGCTGGGCTTGAAATCAAACAGGACCATGCTTTGCTATGAGGCTTTGTACACTTTCTGCCCATTCTCAGGGCATTTTGAGCCTTCCCATTTTGGGTCTGACCAGAAAGAACGAGGGAATTCTGAGATGCTGCGGTAATTGGAAAAATAATGGAAAAGGGAAAAAACCACCAAAATATTTTGGAATGCAAAGGAAGGTTTGTGGTTTGGTTTGAGCATTGGGCAAAGGTACAGGCTAGCTCTTATTTTATCTGCAGTCTGTGCTTTCAGTGTGGCTATATAACCAAATGGCTTCTTTATACCCATGCTTCTTCAGAGCAAAGGGCCAAGTTCTGAGCTCTTGTAGGTGGGTATGTAAGGATAAAGGCAGCAGAAATCATATATTTCCACTATGCAAGTTGCATGCAGGGGGATTCTGCACCCTTTTTCATTCCCCCATGGCCACCTGGCCACAGAACAGAATTCTCCACATGAACTCCTTTGCATGCATACACCTCTGTGGCTATCTGTATTTCTAAAGTGCTCAGCACTGCAGAATCTAGCTGCCTTAGGTGAACTAGAGCGAGAAATGATTTCCTATTTGATTCTGATTTGGATTCTGCCTTCTGCCTTATATACGATCATGCTGGGGAAAGGGGGGGTTCTGGTATAAGGATCTGCACAGAGCACTCGCAAAAGCCCAGAGTGCAACCAATAGTCCCCCAATAGTCTATATAAATATTCTATCAATTTGGGGGGGGGGGAGACCAGAACCCTTTTTTTCTTTCGCAGATCAACTTAAAATGACAAAACAAATGAAAAGAGACAGAGCAAATACAAAGTCTACATGAGAGAGCAGGGTGTGTGTTACTCACTCTAACACAGCCACCAGCTTGAACTAACTTACAGAGTACTTCTGCAAATGGGCTAGGAGTGCAGTTTTACCCTTGAAAGTGATGAAGTGGGCTATAGCTCACGAAAGCTTATGCTGAAATAAACTGGTTAGTCTCTAAGGTGCCACAAGACTTCCTCATCTTACCTAGAATTAAATTACACCTAGTATTAAAATTCCATTGCTGTACATACCACACTCCACAGGTGGAGGCGGGCTCACACAAACCAATGATCCAATCTTCCCTGTCCTACTCTTTCTCTCGGCCCAAGTTTTATGTAAACTATGACTCTGTCAGTTTTAGATTTGTGTGATATAGATCTACCTGCTGTCACATAGGAGGTAATTTCCTTCAGAACTATTGGAAAAGGTGTAAAATACAGAGAGTTAAAACATAAAACCTCTGCTCAGAGCAAAGTGTCTCTGGCATGTTGCTATTTTATGTGTTTTTAGATGTGTATCTACAGTACATTCCTTTAAGAAGGTACACAAGACCATAACTCTACTGGAGCTGATTAGGGCCAGCTTCTTGCAGTCATTGGGAATTTAAAAACCAAGGTCTGGCAAATTCTAGCAATTTATAAACCACGTGCCAGCAATGTGCTGCAAGTGAATAGCTGTAGTGCACTTAATTTCAAAGTAGAGCCATAATATCAGGGGGTGAAAAGTAAATATATCAAGTCAACATCTGATTTTCAACACTCAATTGTGCCTGTTCCATTTCTTACTGGCAAAGAGAACCTGAGGCACAGAGTGAATGGAATTCTTGCTAGGATGTCAAGCATCGATATCATGTGCACAGACAGCATACGTAGCTGTGAATTCTCCCTTTTCGAGCATAAAATTGTCCTGTAGGACACTCGGTGGCAAACATGTCCAGTTATAGATTTTAGTTACAAATGAAGAGTGGTTAACAAATCCTCTGGAATCAAAGGTGAGTTGAAGCAAAGTGACATTTAGGGAGACATGGCCAGACAGTTCATTAGCATCCCACTCCCCACAGACCGAACTACTACACACATGACCATCTCATTCACTTCTACCTAAGGAAGCAAAGAAAAGTTTTAACTGGTTGAGTGCATTGTAGAGATAAAAAGCAACCAATATTCCTCTCATTTACACCAGTTTGACAGAGCTGTAACGCCACTAAATCCGACGGAGGTAGTGCTGATTTACACTGGGATAATGAGAGGAGAATCACAGCCAGAGAATCACACGGACCCACCAGTCCATTATTCTGGCAAACCTGCCTTAGATCACAAATGAGAGGAAGTTGGTGGGCTCTACTCCATTGTCTGCTAACATCACAAGGGCATAATGCTGTTTAGTGCAACTGGACAGATACTCTAGCTGGGACCAAGGTAAAAATTGACACAGCTGTGTCCAATGTCCAAAACACATGGTAGTATAAATAAATAAATAACATGTACAATCCTCCAATTATCAGTAATCAGAAAAGGCATCTAAACAAAAACAGATGAGGAAAAATTAACAAATGCTGAAAGAAAGAAGAGAGATGCCATTGTGCTAGGTAGCAGCATGACAGCAGATCAGCAGGGACACTGCTGCCAAATGGATGCAAGTGTTCTTGTTTTTCTTAGCATTAGTTCCACACTATGGCAGGGTCCGCTGTGGTCAGCATATCCACCTCCATTCGGAGCCCGGACAGGACCAGTGATATCACTGGGGTATACGCCAACCAATGCGTCGTGCCACCTGTCATTGGAGGCATTTTATACCTACTGCCAGGTGTTAAGCCTACAGCACCTAGTATTCCCAGGAGGTCCCCCATCCAGGTACTAGCCAGGCCCAACACTACTTAGTTTCTGAGATCAGACAGGATCAGGCGTGTCCTGGGCAGTATAGCCGTACAAATGGCTGCAAGTGTAAAACCCTGATTTTTAAATCACCCCTTCCTCTGACACACACCCAAGCAGTCTATTTCTTATTAGCTCTTTGGCAACACTTCCATAGATTGTGCTACTAACTGGATCTTATGAGGAATTGTTTGCAAAAATATTCTCAACAAAAATGCCAATTTGTCAAAACAGAAACTGCTCGTAGGAAAGGGTCAATTTTAACTAATTTCCCAACTCAAAAAAAAGTTGAAATAGTTTTGAAATTGTCGACAAATTCTTGGTTTTGATATTTGACCCCAAAAATTACGTTTTGGTCAAAATGACTGTTTCAAAATGTAACTTAATTTACACTAAAATAAAGTTTAATAAAAGATCAAGCTTGAAATTACATTTTGAAATTTTGTTGGTATGTCAGTTCTGGAAATTTTTTGAGATTTTTGATTTTCTGACCTTATTTGGGATAGAATTTTTTTTTCCAAAAGTTTGCCGATTCTTGCAGGATGGGAAAACAATCTCCTTCTTAGCCTACCCAAAAAATCCTTGTTGAATTGGGGGGCTAAGAAATCGCACATAAACCATCCATACTAACTTCTAGCCAGTGCTTTCAGTCTTGTGCATCCATAAGCACCCACACTCCAATAAATGATAAACCACAATAAATACAATACATTAAAAAGTGTAATTTCAGAAGTCTCCAACTGGCCTCTTCATTGGTGCACACAGCCATCTGGGAATGCAAGCAAGCAGATGTGATAGTTGCGGATATGACAACCTGATCTTGAAGTTCATCCACACACAGGGTTTACATGCAAACAGGTGCGGAAACAAAATGAATACACCCAGTTTGGCTGAAAATACTGTGTAAAGGATATGAATCATTTCTTACATTAGTGATTTTTAAGTGCTGCTTGTATATTTTAACACCTTTGAAATCTATTATTGTTCAAACTTAATATCCCAATCTTCAGGTTATATCCTTCTTAGGGGAGCAGCATCAATTTCTATGAGCTGAGGATCAAGCCCTTAGAAAATATCTGTAGGATGCCGCATGGAAATTTATCTAACTAGGATAAACTCCCTGGGATAGAACCCACATAGTTCTCTCTGTGCCATAGAAGCCCTGTTTGGAGTGTGTGAGGAGCGAAAGAGGGAAATGGGGAAGGGAAATAAAGGGAGTCACCAAGCCTGCTTCTAAAGCATACACGAGTGTGGATCTTAATTAGGTTAATATGAAGGAGCATTGAGGATATGTTGAAAACTAATTAGGTGGATCTAGTGGTTGGGAAATGCCTTCCAATGGGATGCAGAAGGGCAACAGCAACCATTCTAGCCTGTTGGCCTGTGTATTGGCCATGGCAAGTGGGGGATTCCATCCCTCCAGAACCCACACTTAGTGCCCCATACAAAGACCATTTACACAGCCTTTATGCAAAGAAGCATGAACTGCACCACTCATGTGATTTTAATGAGGCAATCTAGTGGAAAGGTGGTGTGATGCAGATAATGCAAAATCCATGCTCGATCACAACCAAGATTCTTCTACATTCCCTGTAAATCAGCTGTCATCTTTGTACTCAGGATGAGTCATGATACATATTTATCTTCTTTATCCTAGTGCCTGTGCAGAAACTGGGAGGTTCAGAAACCTATCCATGATGACAAATATGGAGATTTCTCAATACATATTATAATTTCTGCTCCAGGATGGCATTAATGCACACAAGTGATACCTAAATGGAGCCTTAAAGATGGGCAAAGATTTAATTAAAAGAGACTCTAGATGTTCTAGCATATTTACTGGAAAAGATGAAATCACAATAGATTATGTCCAGTGGAGCTAGATAGAGTGTCCATGTATGTTTTAAAAGGAATATTATAGTATTTTAAAAAAAATTACAAAATTGACTGTAATGGTAAGTGACATTTTAGTTCAGTCACAATTAAAATCAACTTGACTTATTCCTTGCATTAGTAGCTCCATATTCTCTTTAAAGTTCATATAGGGTTAAGTTTCTCATCCTTGGAGATTTCTTAATGGCCCTTGTTATCTAAACCTTGATCCATAATGGTGGCTGCGTATTAAGTTTTCAATGCACATCCTCAGACATATTAGGACATGAAGTGAACTTGACAGGAAGGAGAATATTTTCTTTCTCCTCTGAAATGCCCCAGGAGGGTTTTCTTCAGGCGACCTCCTCAGACCTTGGCTTTACATTAGAGTTATTGTCCTGAGAGAAGATTCAGTTAAAGCACCCAATTCATTTCATATAGTGCTTTCTAGTTTATTCTTGGTGGCAGCTAACTTGTAAAATTTTATTATGAATTCTTTTTTGGTTTGCTTGATGGAAAACAATTATTCTATCATCAGTCCTAAATGCAGTTGTAGAAATCTTTGATATACCACGGTGAACCAGTCCTTCGCTGACAGTTACCCAGATAAAATGTTCCCTGGCACTGTACAAACGCTTGCTAAGAGTCTGCCTGTGCCCTGAAAAGTTTACATAGTAAGTAGACAAGAAAGAAATAGCTTGGGGGCCAAAAGAACTCCTATTATTGGTTTTACAGATGGGAAGCTGAACAGAGAAGTTAAGTGACTTTTTCAAGGCCACACCGAAAGTCTGTGGCAGGGATGGGAATGAGCCCAGATCTATTGAGTCAAAGTCTAGAGCAGTGTTTGTCAGCCTTTTCAGGTTGGCAACCCCTTATTCAAAGTAAAAAAAAATAATTAACCCACCCCTTACATGTACTATTAACTGTTTTTTTTTAAAGGATCAATGATAGTGCAAAAACTATAGCATTCACTTGTGTGTTGAGAGTTCCCAGAGAATATTTGAACTTGAAAGGTAGAGTTGTGCTGGGAGTAGGAAAGCAAAATGTTCTTTGCCTTACAATATAATAAAATGTTCAATCCCCTGACTGCATTGTGCGCGCGCGCACACACACACACACACACACACACACACACACACACACAGAGAAAATGTTTGACCCAGTTGTTGAAAAACACTAGCCAAGTGGCTTAACAGAACACTATGCCTCTTCCTGCCATTGACAGTGGGTGCTAGTCCCATACAATGAGAGTCAAATGTGGTGGGGGGGAGGAGCCTTCACAGCCTCTTTCATTCTCATTTGGAGCTACATGAACATAGATATGTTCTGTGAGGGGTGAGGTGTACCCTGTGAGGTGTACCCTATATCCAGAATGAGGTCATTAGGGGCTGATTCACTGTTCCACAGAGTCAATGGAAAGGCTCCCATTGACAGCAGTAGGCTTTGCATCAGGGCCTTGTAGTTGAGGATGCTCAGCACCTTACAGGATTGAGCCAAAAGGAGTCCACTGTGTTAGCCAGGTGAAAGCCAGCATTTAAGATGAGATCTCTCTTACACCTCACACATTTGCTGTTTCTGGTAATGTTTTCTCTTGCAAAACAATCTAACAGGCTGTCATCTGCTGCAAAACTCAGGGGTTGTTATAGAGCAATAATCCAACAAGTAGCAGGTTGCTACATATCAAGTGAAAAATCCAAACCACTGGTAACGCTAGACAGTTTCCTCGGTGCACTGCACAGCCAGATTGCTCTGATGAGATGGCAGATGCAAACTAGGAAATTAAAGTAAAATTAGTGTGGCAGATTTGTATTTAGACTTTGGTTGTAAGCACAGGAAATACTCGAAGCAGTACTGGAAACAGTGTGAATCCCATTTGTAAGAATGAATCCTCTTGCAATGAAGCTTATGTTGGAATTCAAACCCTCTCAAATAAGGAATCTGCTGGGCAAAATGAATGTACACTGATGCTATTTAAAGCTGGGCAAAAATGTCAGAGGAAATCAATTGCAGCTTTTTGTATGCCTGGGTGTGCACTTGAATATCAATTTGGAGGCACGCACAAGTATTAGATCCCATGGTAATCAACACAGTAATGAATATTAACATAATTAATATTACACCAATATGTGTCATGAAACTGAATTATGTCACGAATGAGGATATCAACTAAACACTGTGGGTCACAAGACAGAAATGCACAGCATTTTGTAATTATAAACAGTGACATATTTTCACCTATCAATTTCCAATTTTGGAATAAAAGAACAGACCAGTAAAGAGAAACAAACTTGTAATCAGTTAATAGAAACATGCTTTCAGCATGGGCTTCCAATAACTGACCAAAAACAGAGGCGTCGTAAGGACCACATTGATTACCAGCATAGACTCCAATGGAGGAGCCCTACAGGCAGAAAGGGACCCAGGGAAAGGTTTGCAATGATGCTAGGGAAACGTCATTTGTCCAGCACAGGCCAATAGTCTGCTCTGCTGGCTGAGGTGGGAGCCCCTTTGAGGTTTTGTGTTGGTTAAGCTCCTGTGGGGTCTAATCTATTGGCAACAAGAATCTTTCCATTGATATCAGTGAGCAATGGATCAGTCCCATGGAGCACCTTGCAGAACATATAAATAACCTCCTTGTGCAGAAATCCAAAGGAAGAGCTTGCACTACTGCCTTCTTACCCCTTCTCAGTGAATCCCAGCATTCCTCAGCACAAAAACTCCCTGGGCCAGGATAGAGCAGGAAGGTGCAATATGAGCCAAATAATCTGTACCAACAAGAGATAACCTGATTCCAGAACTTTATAATCAAGGGGAGTATTATTTTACGCCCTTATTCTTGGCAGCAGTACAGAGCCCAATTGTTGGTTGGCTAGTGCATTGTTCTGCTCTAAGGGATGATGAAGAAAGCGGCTGAACAGCCTACATACAAATTCCCACCCACCCCTGTAGACAGACCAACGCGTACGACATGAACTAAAGGCAGTCAGTGACTGCCAGATCTTCTCAACTTGGCAGTTCCACAGTCAAGGAATCCCTTCAGCCAAGGAGATACTCCACCAGTCTGGTCTTGTTTGAACCATTATCTTCTTTAAAATAATTGTAAAAGGGTTAATGTTTTATAACATGGGCACGCAGGAAAGCCAAGTCCCTGTTCTGAAAAGCTTCCAAGCTAAAGCAAAATCTGTCTTTCTAGTAACATACAAATATTTACATCCATACACAAAATCTGAAACCAGAGAAATCCCTTAGAGACTCAGCAAATTCTAACTTACCAAAGTGACAAAGAGTCTTACGGCACCTTAAAGACTAACTAAAGTATTGAAGCATAAGCTTTCATAAGTGGGTATTAGCCCACGAAAGCTTATGCTTCAATACTTTAATTAGTCTTTAAGGTGCCATAGGACTCTGTTACTTCTGCAATTCCAGACTAACACGGCTACCTCGCTGATTCTTAACTCACCAAAAACCACCATAATGTGTTTTGATGTCACAAATCATGTATTTTCAGAGTAAGTCCAACAGTGAGAGCCCAAGTTCCAGTTAACAAAGTTCTTGGCCAAAGTGGGGCCCTTTTTGGCTCACCTGGTAGAGTATGTAAGCTGATGGGGGTCATGGTTCCAGCCTCAGTTGCATTAATATGAAGGACATACACAAATGTAAGCCGGGTCACCAGATGGACAGATCTTGCTAATGAGCTAGCTCAACCTCCAGGGTTTTGCCACCTGAGATCACTTGTTTCATATGTGAGTCGGAGGGACATAATTAATGACTTTAAGGGCCCCAGACTCATAGGTTCAAAGCCAACCCTGTGCTTTTGCTCCAAGGGAGTGAACATTTCTCCTGATGTTTTTTGGTGGCTTTTGGCTACTCATAGTGATTAAGCTACTAAAAATATTACATTAGAGGAATGCTTAATAAGGCTTTTTTATCTGAGTTGATATTGAAATAGTTTGTGTACATTTGTAAGTATGTGTAAATATGTATTTGGACATTTGTTAAGAAACATGTATAATTTTTCCCAAACACTACAGCTCCTTCCAACCATTAAAATTTAATTGGATAATATATATTTAAAGAATTTTGAGCGTGTGTTTTATTTCTAGTTATTTACTTAATGGACTACATCAGGCCTTCGGAGCTTTTACAGACAATTGTATAAAGTAAATAGGCATTCACCCAGTTTTTAAAAATGCATATTACTTACTCAGTGGAACCATCTGTTGGAGTCAAAATAATCTACTGCAGCCCTCAGAAAAGTATGGAAGTTTAATATAATTTAGGAGGAATTACATGTATTGTGGGACAAATTACTCTAGTGTAAATCCAGAGTATCTTTCCTGAAGCCAGCAGAGTTATTCTGCTTCAAATCTGAGTAAATGGGGACAGAATTTACCCCTCTATTGTGTCCTGAAACACTATAGAAGCTATTCCGCATGCACATCCTCCACAGATAAAATTCCAGCCATTTCAATTTAAAATATAGAAGGTCATGGCCTGCACTGTGGAGAAACATTTGGCAAAGGAGCTAGAACTACCAAATTTTATTTGTGCTCCCACACCTGAAGATTGGGAAAAAGGATTCTTACAAGTGAGGCACAAGTCTGCCCCCGCCAATTCCGTAGAACCTAATTATAGGTCGCCCTACAAATGGGAACTCTACCATCATGTAAGTATTTATTTATAATTCTTAATTTTTAATAGCTAATTTTAAGTATGGAGCAATTTCAATTGGAATAAGAAAACTATTTTTTTTAATCACAACTTGTTGAATGATTTAGTGTTTCAGGCTGTAATTTTCCAGGGCCCTATGGTAGTTAGACGTTGAACTCCTACCCAAAGCCAGTATGCGCTAGATGCCTAGCTCCCACAGGCACCTCTGAAAATCTCAGCCTTCCTGACAATATTTGCATAGAGACATTCAGTAAGTGCAGTTAGACGTGACATATGTCCCCTGGGCTCTCCTCATCCCTTGTGTGTTTGTAGCTAAAAGCAGCCTTATAACTAATGATACATCTGAGGTAAAGCAATATCCTTAGTTCAGTACACACCCTCTCATATCTTATTGCTTTCATCACGTCAGCAGGGAGAGACTAAGAACAGAACAAAGAAGAACCAACTGTTCTTTCCTGCTTCAAAGGATGAGACAATAATACAGATACCTTGCACTTAGGTAACACCATCCATCCAAGGATCTCAAAGTGCTTCTTGCCCATTAATTAATTAAGCATCATGGTTTATCTTTGACATGAATATTATCATTATTCCACATAATGACCAAATTTTCTAAAGTGAATTTGGGGCTAAATCTGAGTCACGTAAGACCTGATTTGCAGAGCTGCACAGCACACACAGGCCCCAGTTCTTTTTGATGTCCCTTCCTCCAAAGAGGATGGATCCAGTAGACAGGAGCTATGGTTTTAACACCTCTGAAAATCAGGCCCCCAGTCTCAAGTGGGACATCCACGTCTAGTTTGCAGGTTCGCACAATGCAAAAAGTGTCTGATTTTCCAAACAAAAATACTGAAACAGCAAAAGGCAGCATTGATACCAAGGAACCATTACAATTTTAAACTCTGTGTAACTTTTAAATATAAAACATCAAAGATATTTAGTCTGAGGTGTTCCAATGTTCCTCTGACATTTACCGAAGATGAGTAAACCTGCCAGTAAATGAATGAAACAAGAATTTTGGAACTCATTCTATGGATTGTTCATCTATTTGTATTTCTCTTTTTCGATTTAGATGCAAAGTCTTTGAACTGGCCAGGGCTTCTAGAATAACAAGTTGTGTTCTCTGACTGCTGGATGAATCTGAAAATGGGTTACAGTTACAGACCTGACCAAGGAAAACTCATTCCAACATGGGTGAACCCAGAGACTTCAAGTCACCACTATATCTAATTACAAACCTGAGGGGGATTACCCTCTGAAGACTAAATTAATATTCTAAATAAAATGAATATACATCAGCCTGAAGATTGGGATTAAATGCTTAGTAGAATCTTTATGTGATCAAGCAGGTTCTGTGGTGCAGATATTAAACATTAATGTGAGACAACAAAATTATTCTTTCTCCTTATTGTAACGCATCTCACTTCTAAGGCACACTGCATCTGAGACTCTCAGAAGGCTTCAAAAATAATCAACCCTTCTAGCACCCCAGGAGATAAGAGAGTGCTACTATCTCCATTCCACTGCTGAGGAAATAGAGGCACACTCCTTCGATCTGTGCTTAATGGGAATCTTACATATATTGATCTGCCTATGCCTGCACACAAGGAGAGAGCAGGACCACCTGAGATACCCATTCTCTTTCTCCTTTCCTTGCTTTGGTGGAGCTCTGCTGAAGCTCAGACTGGACAGAGAATTATGGTGTCAGTGAAAGTGCAGAAGGATGTAAAACATGGGAGGAGCTGCTCTCCATGACACCATCCCCCAGGGTTCATTTTGGAAATCCATTGGAACATCACAGAGTTATGAGCTACTTTACGCCCACCCCATCCCCTTTCAAGTTTTCCCTCTTGATTGCTATCACCCGGCTACATAGGCACCCCAGATAATGACAACCCCATTCCTGTTGGAGCCTGGTAGGACAGTAATTTTCAATGCAAGGAAGTTCCCATCTCTGTATGGAAGGTGGTCGGGAACTCCTTATCTGCAGATCCACAGCACTGGAAGGGGACACAGTCTCCAAATTCCATGAGTCCCTCAAATGATGCCTAGCAGAGAGAATGGTTCCAGGGAAGCTCTGTAAGGTCACCTACAGACTACTCTCCACTTCCCCTCTTCCTGTGGCTTCTTCCTCGCTATCCAAAGTTTAACATCGCGTGATCAGTTTATATACACTAATCATCCTTTTTAGACCCAGCTATTACACCTATTTTTTTTCATTTAATTAGCTTCGAGCATTATGTGAGTACTAAACTCTCAAATGAGGTTTTAATTTAATCCAATGGAGTCAGAAGAAAAGCAAAAATATTCCCAAATTACCTACAGGCAAAGGAGAATTCATCTGGGTGCTAATCCCATCTCTTGGCATGATATTTCCTTACATACATTCAATGGTATTTTCCAGTGGGTAAATTTTTCTGCCTGTGCAAGTTGGTTTGATGGTGATAAAAGGCTGGTAGGTGTTGAAATCAAGGGATTTGAAAGAAGGCACCAATGGGTTTCTATTGACTTCAGAGGATTTTGGCTGAGTTCCTGTGGTGAATATGTTCCTAAATTTCCTGGCTTCTGAGAGTTTAAACCAGAATGTATTATTCTAGAATATTTATATTCAACTTATTATTTTTGCAAGTAACTTCCATGTCTGTTGCAGAATTATGAAGTTAAACACCTAAAGGAATTATCTGGGCCTAATCCAACCCATTATTATTATAAGTACAAAATGTATCGGGAGTTATAACATACCAGTCCAGGTGGGAAACTTAGAAAAAGCAATTAACATTCCTCTGTAGACTTTTGTATTTACATTTCAAATTTACCACTTAAGACTTTAATTCTCCATTAAACTGCTTAAATATACATAACTTCAGAGTTATTTAAATGTTTTATGAGCTTTCTGAAATGATCTGCTAATTAAAAACACTTACCTAATTTAGTACCTTAACTTTATAAAGCCTCCTTTTATTTGGGAAGAAGTGGATTTAATGTGCACCTTTTGTTCTTTTTGCTTTGTTAGAAAATCTTAATTTTAAAAATAATCATGATTTCAAGGAGAGAAATGGGTTTTTCAGACCCAGAGACTAATGTGAGGAATATTATAGCTCATTACTTCCTCCTAGCCTACAAACTTAAATTAGTAGTAATCATTAGCTACCATGTATGACATTGCGTATATAATTAAGAAATAAATTTATTACAGAAACTTGGAAATATCAATTAAAAAGTAGTCAGTGCAGTCCCACAAGGTCCTATATGATTACCTGTGTTATCTGGGCTGTCACTTCCAATGCTGGTTTGAATCTCAAAGACCTCTGAGGGGTGCTCAGTCTGTCAAGTTAAATAAGTTAGACAACCTTAGCGGAAAAATGAAGTGATACAAGCAGGTGCAAACACAACTATTTAATAGAGGAACAAAGATGTCAGCTTCAGCCTGAGTATTATTGACAAAAGTGCTCTTCTTTTTTACTCTACTTTTGAACTGACTGACAGGACAATTCAATTTGCTGCTTTACCATAATCTGCTCATCTGGCTGGAAGGAGTAGAACCTTGGGGACATTAGAGGACACTCAAGGAGTTACATTTGTTCTTACCTATTACATTTGGGAACCATGAATTTTAGTTCTTTTGTGTAACATTCATAGAGTTTAAGGCCAGAAGGGACCATTAGATCTTCTAATCTGACCTCCTGTATATTATAAGGAATTACACGTCACCTAGTTACCACTGTACTGAGCCTAATTAAGCCTTTAAGCTTCCTCCTTGGTGTAGGAAATATAATTAGCTTCTGTCTGCTCTGTCCCTGCCTCCTCCCCCAAATAATATTCACCTTTTTGCCCATTTCTAGAAATGAACCCAAACACTTAGAAAATTCTTAATTTTCTAATTAATTATCCCCCCCCCCCCTATTTTCTCACATCTGCATTTCATTACATACTCTTCCAGATTCCAGCCAGGGCTGGAAATGGAACTGCTTGAAAATATCACTTCTCATGGTTTTCCCAACCTGATCATGATGAAGGAATACCCAATATTTGTAGCAGTAATGCTCTAATTGAAAACAGTCAAATATTTTACATTTAGCTATGCAAACTCTCCAGGACGTCTATGTTATGAGTGCAGATGTCATGAGGGACCCAGTCACAACAGAGTTTGCCCGCCCACATGAGTAAAACATAGTCCTGTTGTGAAATGCTATTAACTTTCCTATCAATACATAATTATCTGAAACCAATTAACATGGAAGGTACTGATATACCTTTGGACATACCTGAACTCTTTAGAACTCCACAACTTCTCCATGCAGTACTGGTTTAAAGACCATTAACAAAAGCCAGAGAAGAGGGGCATGATGCTTTTGAGCTCAGTGATGCTTTTATTTATGATGTAACACCTACAGCATCTCCTAGAGCTTAAACACTTTCTCCTGAAACAATACAAGTAGCCAGTTTACTGTGCTTGTTTTCTTTAAAATCATACTGAGAGTATTAACATCATTGTCCAGTTTTGGCATCCAGGAGTGCCAAGAGGGACAATTTACAGCTACCTCACTTTTTGGTGCAAATACAATATCATCAGTATTTCCCTGAATTTGTCCCCTTAAGCCTTCCCAAACCTGCACCTCAAACCCACATGAAACTCAGCTGATTTCAGATCACAGTACAAACTCAAAAGACAAAGCAGATTCTTAGAAAGATTCGCTAAGGTTCACCAACCTGTTGAGTGAACCTTGGCTCAGTGCCAAGCAAATCTGGGCAGATTAATGTTTGCTTAAAATCAACATCATCTGACATTCTTGGTATCTGATGTGAAGCTCAGTTTTTGCTTTTCTGGTTGAGATTGTGAGTTGGTTTAAACACGAAGCTCAAAGCAAAACTCAAGGCACACAATCTACATGGATGATACCCGACGAATATGCTTGCGTGAATTCCTGCAAGACAGCCAATCTTCCAGCTGCTCCATTAACATTCTGTGACATTACGGAAACTTTTGGAGGGGGAATCTGTTTTGAACTGTACACTCATTGCAAAACAAAGCAGTACATTAGTTGTTTCTACATTTCAAACCATGGGCCAGATTGTGATACCTTTACTACATTGAATAAAACTTTGCTCCACCAATGGTTCCATTTAAGTCAATGGGCATACTTGTGGAATAACTATCCATTGTCAGCAAGGGCCACTGTAAGTAGTTTTGGAAATTATCTTCCTGCCATAGTTGTGTTTTGCAATTTATAAAATACTCCAGCAACTGGGAAGGGGTGGGGGAGGAGAGGAGGACCAGCAATGCTCTGATTTCTATTAGCACTGATTAAACATTTGTTCCAACTGTCTGGGCAATCAGAAGGCTACATAAATACCTTGCTGTGCCTGTGTGATCGCATGCTAAGTTATAATTCATCACTGGAGCAGGCAGCCACTCTTGAAGACATTCTAAAGCATTTCTGATGTTGAATGTAATTCATTGCTACATTCTCTGATTGCATGTTTATTTCACCTAGCAGGAGGAAGTGGCTACACATGGAACGGTTGTATGCTCTACATTTCACTTAAAATTTGCATCATATTAAACAACTATTGACTGCAGACTCTATAATTTATCATGTGATTTATTATCTCCTTACTGCTAGAATTCTTCGTCAATAACTTTTACATGTAATAACAATACCTTGACATACAGCTTCTCTGTATTTATACCCATGCTTACTGGCAATCTACAATAGTTCTGAGGATCAGTCCAGGCAAATCTACTTAGCTAAAACAAGAACTGACCCCAACCTTTTCTGTGGATTGAAAAAAGACCCATTGTCACTTTATTTTATTTTTTTCTTCCTTTCTGCCTTTTGGTTTCAGCAACGAACAGAAGGGGAAATACAAAATGACTGCAAAGAAGTCTCTCCTTGTGTTATTTCTCACTGTTCTGGATCCAAGAAGAAGCACAACAGATTGGTCTTGCAATATTTTCTGGCCAATTTCTAGTCCCAACAAGTTTGCACAAGCTTTGGATAAGCATGCGGGCTTGGTGTGATGATGTGAACTGAACTCTTGAGCCTTTCAAGTTCAGCCCTTACTAGCACATAGTCAGCCTTGCAAAAATATATAGAAAATCAACACATAAGAAGAGAGATTTGAGCTCCATCAAATTTCAAGGAGAAGGTTTTCTGGCAATTGAAAATCCCATTTGGTCATGGATGATGCATTGTTTCTGTCATTCCAACAGACTGCAATTAACCTTTGCATCTGAACAAAAAAAATTAATCATTTTAATGAACCAAGACATAACTATATAGCTTCATTTCATACAGAAAATATTGGGGCCTGGACTGAGGGAGAGAATCACCAAACTACTGATATTTTAAATCCCTTTTAATGCCCAACCGACTTGTGGGATGACAGTCATATTCATTTATAGAAGTACAATGATGAAAACTTAGAGGCAATTAAAGTAGTTGAGGATATCTATGATACTGTTCAAGCCTTCTTTGTATTGCACTAAAGTACATTTTCTGTGTCCTAATTTCCTGCCTTCCTTCCATGTTACTAACTGATTTGGTCGTCTATATCCACTAATGATCTAAAAAATAAGTCTTAACATTCAGACTGTAAATAAATCACTGGGTCCTGAGTGTCTAAGATGATGTGAAAGGCATCCAATGATGACCATGAAAAGGACATAAACATCTGCATTTGCTTAATGTAAGAATTCAGCAAGGCTCACCTGCGGATGAACATGCTTTGCAATGTAGCTTTCTGCTAATTGTTCAATACCATCAGTGAGTGACTGTGTTAGAAATGCAAGCAGCTACCCCTGTATGGATCCTTCATACAAAAGAGCTATTCTGTTGATTTAACAGCTGTGATGGGCACGGAGCATTGGAATAAAGGTACATTTGATTTACTTTACTTTTTTGGAACAGCCTAGGTCTGTTCCCCATTGACAGAACTTCCCAGGTTTAGAAGGTTTCTTAGTTGGGCTCAGTAAGAGAAAGCTAGGTTTCTCTGGGGTAGGTCAGATAGAGGAGGTATAGCTTCTTTTTTATTAAATTGTCCTTTTTGCAGATGAGAAAGATAGGGGCAGAGGTAGGAATTTTCAGCAGAGATGTATTGCAGAGGTCAAACGGAGATCACCATTTGTTTTATTTAAATAAATCAATTTGTTAAACACAAAACTGGTGAGATTATGCAGCTGGGAGAGTGGAGAGCAAAGAAAGGTAATTATTTTTGTTTACACAAATCATTTTCTTATTACTCGGGGATCAAGGAGGGATTCTTGGCTGGGAGAAGGGAGGGCAAAGGAAAATCAGTATATACATTTACTGATTAGAGTTGCATGGGATTCCGGAGTTAGGACGCGGGACAGGGGAGAAAGGAAGATCATTATTTTATTTAAATAAATCAATTTGTTGTTGATCAGGGATCATGTGGGTTGTGCTGTTTATAAGGAGGGCACACGACATTTGCTTTTTATCATTACAGTTATTGGTGTAAACATTGCTCAGAACTTCCTCTGCCAAAAAAAAAAAAAAAAAAAAAAAGTGTTTTACTGGTGCTGTGTTTTCGCTCCACTCCTGTGAAACACTCCATCTCTGGCATCTTGTGTTGGGGCAGGAATGAGGGTAAAGTGACAATAGTTGACTCATGTTGAGCTTGGAAAGACATATTGCAGAAAAGGAGAGTGTGCACATCGGATTGGAGCTTTCTAATGCCCTTTAGGGTGTGGTTTACTCTGCTGCTGGGACCGAGTCTCCCAGCCCAAGTAGACAGAGTTGCACTAGTGGGGTTCTAGCTAGCATGTTAAAAATAGCAGGTACAAATACATAACAAAGATGTATCACCACCTCATATTATTACAGAACTTTATATTTGTATAGCAATGATCTCAAACTACTTTCATATCAGGAATGAAGCTCACTGCACCCTAGGAAAAAGATAAGTGTTATTGTATTATTCATTTCCCCAAAATGAATTTTTTTGACTTCTTTTTACAATGATTGATAACCAACATGCTAAAAACATTATACCGGACCATTAAAAAACTAGCATGGTGAGCAGGAAAAGAATTGTGAGGTTCAACTTTAAAAATTGTGAGGTTCAACTTCAAAACTGCAGCCAATGATTTTGCTTTTTATTAAAAAACTGGATTAATCAAGAGTGACATTTAGCAACCACCAAGAGTTGGATCATGCAGACACTCCCTGGGCTTAATCCAAACCCCAATGAAGTCAACCATTTTGGGTCAGACCCCCAGTGTAGCACTCTCATTGAAATCAATGGGAGTTCTCCGCCCAACGCACTTACAGGGTCCAATATTTGCTGCTTCTCTTTTTTCAAAGCAATTAATGAAGCGCTTTCTGCAATTTAAACATGAATTGACTGGAAACGTACAGCTCTGAATACCAGTGAACACATATCCAAATTGAATGGCTTTGATACCATTGCCAAAAATGGTCCCGATGGCATTCTGCAAGCAGGATCCCGCTATTTGCCTGTAATGGTCGTCTCATTTTACAAATACAACACACTGTTTTATGTACCCATTGGAGTGGCTGAATTAGGCCCCAGAAATTGATCTCACTAGTTTTTGAATTTTTAGAAGCCAAACAGGCTAGGATTTGGAGGGACTGGGGGGCTTATTTTAAATTAGCAGAGTTTGCCATTATAAAAAACTGGTTAACCCCCCGCCCAACATGGTAGTTTCATGGGATCAGATGTGTATCATACTAATCCCAGGCAGATAAGCAAAGGTTGATCATTTTGTCCCTCCATACATTTATTGCTGGATGGTTCAATCATAAAAGAGATAAGGGATGTACAATAGCTGATAATGTATGTCAATGTTATATTTACTTATCTGTCCCATTTAAAACAAGAATGTAAAAAAAGCTCTAATAAATGAAATCATTTTAAAATAATTAGAAAAAATACTGGGCCAAAATCATCCCTAGAAGAACTGTTGGGATCAGCAGTGTTCCCCAAGGGATGAATTTGGCCCATAGTTTCTCCTGGATTTTGAGTTTGTAACAGAGCTGATAAATCTATCGAAACATCTTTATTTTTACAGTACGTTTAAAGGAACATTTTTATTTAGTGCTGTCATCTACCTCCACATTATTGTGAAGTATGATCCTGTACTGCTTTTGTGTCTTCATCATTGCCTCAGGAAAGCATCCTTTTCTCCCTGCCTTTCATTCTTGTTATCCTTATAGAGTGTAACATGCACAAACTTGATTGTGATTAATTGAGGGCTCTAGCAAATGATGTTTTTATTCTCTTCCATTTCAGACTTCCATCTGCTCAGGAAAAAAACGTGTAGGTGGGTGGTTGGGGGTTACATTTATAAGGACACTTAGGACTCACTAGGTAAATCATCAGAATGACTTGTTCAGCAATAATGGTTACCAGGGAAGAAAGCCTTCCTTAATAGGGCTTCTTGCTCTTACATCATCAAAATGTTTTTATATCTCTGTACCACCATTCAGACTGATAGAAGACTGTAACTGTTCAAAACATGGTCTACCTAAGCTTTTCTAGCAGAGGTGGAATTTCAAGCTGAATCAAACCATGTTAGAATGTTGCTTAATTAGAACAACCCACTGAACAACCACTTAATACAGATAAATATTTAGTCTGTAAAAATAAACACCTGCGTCTTTCTGGTAGTTTAGCACAGTGCAAGTATCATCAGGTATGTTTATAAGACTTTCTACTGTATTTCTTACCCAACTGCATGCACTGGCCCCACTGATCATGATGTGCTACATCAGATAAGGCTTTTCCTTCAGGGTTTACAGTGCACATATATAGGTTTGCCATCCCCTGGAACTTAGCAAACAAGGTTGCAGCTAGGCAGGGTGCGATTTTCTTAATAGAAAGTGTGATACAAACAAGAAGTCTTGTTTCAATTAGATAAATGCAAAGGGAAAAAAGTTACTAGAGTGCATCAAACAAATAAATATAAATAAACGGAGATATACCTATCTAATAGAAGTGGAAGGACCTTGAAAGGTCATCGAGTCCAATCCCCTGCCTACACTAGCAGGACCAAGTACTGTCCCCTGACAGATTTTTTTTTTTTTGCCCCAGATCCCTAAACGGACCCCTCAAGGATTGAACTCACAACACTGGGTTTAGCAGGCCAGTGCTCAAACCACTGATGACATAATGGTGACTTTGGCTATTGGAAATGTGAAAACAAAGTCAAGCCAAATATTTTCATTTGGGAATTTATTGCTCAGGGACCATATTTCCTTTAAACTAAGCCAAGCAATTTTTAGTAAGTAGATTCCTGCTTTGGGTCTCCTCTTACAGAGCAGTGTAGATAGCTATTGGGATTGGTACTGGGACAGAGCCCAACACACCTGGGGCACAGGTATTCTTAGCAATACTTGCTCTATGGCCTATGTGTAATGAGCTGTTGGTCTTGGTCCAGTTCCTGTGGACAGGTGTCCACATCACTATCACAGCCACCATAGCTGGCACTCTTGGTAGTCTTAGGAGAGTGGCCAAGGATAGGCTGAGAGGTTGGATTCCTTAAATATGATCCCACCAAATCAAGACTGAGGCATGGAGATGGAAGATTGCAAATGCCAATGCCTGATCTATTTTACTTCTGTTGATGTTAGAGAAAGAACCTTACATGAGATGTATTGGTGTCAACAATCCAACCACGTGGATTGTATCCTCCTATAAATTCAAGGTGAGTAAGGGAAACTGAGTTGATTTTCAGTGGTATGTCCTTGGCAACACATTATGTGCCAAATTTACTGCTAGCTTCTTCAGCAGAGTGGAGGGGAAATGTATTGGAGAGTCCTTCAGCACTCATTGTGGGCTGAATGGCTGATGATAGCATGTTATGCATATGGATATTACTCAAAATGGCAGAATAAGAGCCATAAAAACAGCATTAGACTGTCATATAAATAATGCACCATGTTATACTGTCCTTACACAGGAATATTATTACCACTTCTCTTCAATATACTAACATGTAGTAAGGATTTTTATTCACTACATATGCATTATTATTAATCTTAGTTAGTATGCAAAGTATAGGATGATAGATATATACTGTTTTTTGGTAAAATGGACAGATTTGCTGCCTAAAGAATAACCGGCAGTTATTGCATAGGGAGGAAGCACGGTCGTGTGGTTAAGGATGGGAAGATTTTATACCCAGGTGTGCCACAGACTCACTGAGAGAGCTTGGTCAAGTCACTGAATCACTCTGTGCCACTCTGAATCACCACTGAATCACTCTGTGCCACTCTGCTAAAGGGGGAAATAGTACTTACTTACCCTGCAGAGGTCTAATTAGGATCAGTTCATTAGTGAGTGAAATTCCCTGGTGACAGATATCACACGCAATACCTTCTGTACCTCTTCATCCTCATGGTGGGGTTGCTGTCGCAAGGCTGTGGGAGGGTAGGTTGATCTACATGTTGTTCTCTGTGTATCCTAGTAACAGTCTGTCTCCTCTGCTACCCCAAATAGGCCAGGCCATAAGGAGGCCTTGGGGGCAAAGAAATCTGGGGACAGGGCTATTGAGTCCAGTGGCTCAAAAACCACATAGGAAGTGCAGAGCAGCAGAGATCACCATTCCAGATTTTCCTGGGGTTCAGTAATACCAGGGTTGCTGTGCTGTAGTCCTCCCCGCTCCACTCCCCCTTGCCCCACCCCACACTCTCCATAAGTCTTCTGTAGAGTTATCTGCCTGACATATCTTCATTTGGGCTTTGTGTGTGTGTGCGTGAATATCATCACAGGATTTGCAGGGTGCACTGAGATGATTGTTCCCTCTAAGCTGTGCGAGTGTGCGCACACACACAGATCCTAAACCCTGCGCACATGGCAAAACACCGAACGCCCAAAAATTTGCACAGAAGAATTTTTTTGCGCACACACCTGTCGAAAATTAGAGGGAACTTTGACTGAGATCCTCAGAATGGAGGCACTATATCAATGGAAAATGCATTATAATGAACGGACAGCAAATAGTTTGTTTGACAAACATCAGCTGTATTTCTGTTTGCTGGATTGGTGAATGTACTCATTATTTGAAATTATGCTCTGAATAGTTAGAGCCACTAGGTCTTAATCTGAAGGTCAAGTAATTTGTTCTGAACATTTGAAGCCCACAGGAAATGGTTAGTTATGGTAGAATATGTATGCCATGTGACTAGTTTGTTTTCCGATTGAGTAAGACTCTTTTTTGGAAATAAGAAAAAGGAACATTTTATGGTGCGAAGGGAAGTGATCAGGACAGAAAAAAAACCTGATTCCTCTCACAGAGAAAGTGCCAATACTCTATTTTTCAGCACAGGCAGTCCTTCAAATTAGAGTTAACGTGCACAGTTTATAGCTTCACTTATACAAACCTATGCAAGATGCTCTAGCATCAGACAGTGGAGAGTTACTGCTATTGCTCCATTTTATCTTCTCACTTTGCCCGGCAGGGAGTGTAATAACATGTGTTCCAAGAAATGCTGAGGAGGGCTGGTCTTGTGTTAAGGGACTTTACTGAAACTCAGCTATGGGTTCTATTCCCAGCCTGCCACAGACTTCCCATGTGGCCTTGAACAAGGTACTTTACCTCTACTGTGCCTTAGTCCCCGCTCTGTAAGACACAGGGGAATGATAACATTTCCTTTCTGCCATCTGTCTTATCTCTTTAGACTGTAAGCTCTCTGGGGTAAATTTTACTGTGTGTCTAGCAAAGTGGGGCCCCACTCTCTATTGCGGCCTCCAGAAATTATTGTTGTACATATAATAAAATAATAATGATATAATAACAAATAACGAGGAGGGGGACAAATTAAAAAACAGAGAGAACTTGTTCTATATTCTCTAGAATGGGAATCAAATGGTGGCTAGGCTTATATTACCACCCACATCTAATTTATTTATGAGAGGATTTATCAGGAGCTGTCAGGTTTAATTTTCTCTAATTCTCATGGTATGAAAAATTCAACTTGTCTATTTTTAATCTATAACCCAAAGATAGGTCTTCCCAGAAATAACAAAAATACAACATGCAGGGTATCCAAACAGTTACTATAGGGCTGCAAAAAAGACTGATTACGCCTCAGCCTTACACCTCCATTCTGTCCCTCCTCCCTTGTCTATTTCAACAATGTCTGCAAAGACCAGAAGTACTGATGCAGCAGATAAATTTTTAATGGTAAGAAAGAGAATTTCAAGAACTCAAGGACCTTCCTTGGCATGCTGATACATAGGAAGAGTTATGTTTTAGTTGCCATATGGTTTTTAATTTTTTAAGTGCATTTGTTAAGCTGTCTTCTTCTTGAGGTGAAGGGAGGGGGGCACTAAAAAATTACTGTCATGTCTAAAAGGAACAAACAAAAATAAAATATAAATGTACATTGAAGAATCTGCAGATTAATGTGGGGTGGGAAGTACATGGAATTTCTTCACTTCAAACCAATAGGAAAAAGATTCAAAACGAGGGCAATCAATACCACCCTGTGATCAACAGGAAATGCTAAGAATAGCTGTATATCATGTGTGGCTTCAAATTTACAACCAGGACATATAATCTCATTGTAAGTGAAGAGTCAAGTTCAAGAACTTAGCCTCTACAGTAAAGCTCTCATTTTAACTAAAGAAGCTGAGGTCGACGGCCTCTCAAATGAAATAGATAAGGCAACATAGGGTTCTTGTCGGAAACAAATGTTATGTCTCTCCCTACTGAAAAGCTTAAAGATGTTATCAGCAAAAGTCTAGTTGGGCTTAAAATGGGTCCCAGAGAAGTAATATTAACCAGGCTTCTGGCAGATCATTTATTTATCTCAAGCTAAATTCAATAAAGAGAGCCATATATAAGTGAGGGAAAATAATGCAGCTGCTAGTAATTTATCATTGGATGGAAAGTCATTGTTATCCTTATCTCTCCAATGATGTTCTATTTCCAACTGGTAATGAATTATGGGGCTCGCCACATCTTTACTATGTGACAGGTCAACACTACCTCATGGGTACTGTACTGTATTTATGCAATCAATAGAGAGTTTGCTGAGAAAATATTGGTATCCATTTTGTGTAAGTGACCTAGTGCTGTATGGCCTCTAGATCGTTGATGGTGGTCAGCTCGTTATAATAGAATCTTCACACACTTTTAAAACAAAGATTTATCTGCATGCTTTAAAAATATTTTTCGCTTTGCCCTTAATAAAGCAAAGCATGTGATGGGAAGCACTGGATTGTTAATTGTAAAGCATTCTCCTCATTTAAGCTGGCTCAGCCACTAAAGAGTTCGTTTTCTGTTCCTTTGTTGCACTTATTAGAGGGATTTATTAAACCAAACTTCTGTTCAGAGTTATCCAACATTATTTCTGCCTGAGTGTGTGGGGCACAGAAAAGACACCAAGAGCAGAACTTTGGTCAAGCCACTGCTAAGAGATAAAGGCAGGATAACAAGTTACTCACCATGCCCCTGAAGAGTCCAGGAGTGCCTCTGTTGAGTTTCAGGCAGCAAAGCAAATGAACAACTGAAACTGGACCATTTCAAAATGTTGGTCTCAATTAGTTTCCTTGTGGAGTGAGGATTAGCTGTAGAAGGAAGTTTACGTGTAAGGAGGTTTCCTCTTTGGTGTGAATAGCCTACACATGAGCCAGTTGGAGATTGGCTATTCAAAGTTGAAAAGGCCAGTATACACGTGTCAGGTGTGTCCTTTCCTTTATGTTTATTGTAGGGAGGTGGTGTGTCTCCCCAGTGCCCCAGAGAGGGACGAGGTCCACCAGACACCAGAGTGTTAGGGCAAGAGCACTCCAAGACCACCCCCCAGAGGGTCAGAGGCTGGACGGGAAGTATAAGAGCTCAACCCCAGAGCTCACTTGAGAGGCAGCTGCTGGAGAGGCCAGTCACTTCCATCCAGGCCCCACCGCAGGAGACTCCAGCAACCAGTAGCAGACCTGGAGACTGGCCTGACAAGCTGACACTCGATGTGGACCAGTGTGTGGGAGAGTTGCAGAGCCTACCCTGTGCCAGCTACCCTAAGGACCAAATGGGGATCGACCCCCCTGAGAACACCACCATGACCCAAGTACCTCCAGAGGGGGAGTTGGGAAGTAGCCTGGGGGCAGCCAACCCAAGTCTGGCTGCAACACAGCTGGAACCCATGTCAGTGTGTTGCGGCCAGGATCCCCACTGACACAGCAGCGGGCCTGGGCTGCATCCCCCCCGTCATATGGGAGGCAATCTCCCCGTCTCTCAGGATGCTCAGAGTCTGAAGCCTGGGTGTGCTATTTACCAGTGTTTGCTCAGTCCCTACGTGAGGGCCTGAGCTTTGGACTGTTTACGGCCCCACCCTGACCCAGGGCCTGGGCCTGTTGACTATATAAACTGTCCTCAGCCCATGCCTGAGGGCCTGAGCCTTGATTCTTTACTGCCTGGGCCTGGGCTTACCCATCAATTGTTCCCGGTGTTTGCTCAGCCCCTGCCTAAGGGCCTGAGTGATGACTCTTTACTGTCCCGCACTGATCTAGGACCTGAGCTTGTTATTTGTTAGTTGCTACCTGTGCAAGGACTAAGGGAGGCAGTGTGGTTTCCACCACCCCGGAGAGGGACGAACCCTCTCTACATTATGAAAGCCATTATGTAAGGGAGAGTGAAATCAGTGACTTAGGAGTTGATACTGGGAGCAAGAATTACAGTTGGAAATGAGTGAGGTTTGAGAGAATTCTTGATCACTGTCATTTGAATGAATCACCAGATACAGTCACATTTTAGGAAAAGTTCAATACTTTATGTCCCTCCCCCCCATCCCCCACGACTTGAAACAGTTGAGGAGTTTTGCCATAAACTTCACTAGGGCCAGGATTTCACCCCAGGTGCATTATTCTCAGAGGTCCTGAGGACCTGTAGCTTCCCTTGATTTTAGGTCATTTTTTCCTGCATATATTTCCAAGAAAGCAGGCTGATATATGAATAAAGTAGGATTTTTGCTAAAATACATACATTATCTTGGACAGACATAGCACCTGAAACTGTATGGAAATGGGAGATTTATTCTCCTATTTTGCTATATGCATGTGCAACTTTATTTCTTTATTTTTCCGTCTGGCTGGTCAACAATCTGCAGTAAACTTTATTTACTTGAACTCTTTGAATGTCTCCAAAGAGTTCAAACGCCCTGTGTTCACTACAGTACAAAAATCTCCAGCTCAAGTTAGCTGGTGCTTTAAATTCAAGCTAGCTGGCCCATCAGGATATATAGCTTGAAGTTCAAGCACTGATGACTGAACTACTAATACAGTGGGGACACAGCTACATGGTTCTTCTAATATACTCACTCTGCACAGGTAGAGTGTTATTTTGCACTGTAGCTGCTCCTCTCAAACAAGGCTAACTTGAGTGGAGTTAACTTCACTGCAGTAGTAGCTTGAGTAGATTGAGGAGGAGAGAATCTGAATCAAAACTTCTCCAAAGATTTGGAATAATTGGGCGTAGAATAAATCTCCAAAGACTCAGAGTTTCAATTTTTGGTGTGCAAATATTTGAGATTTTCATTTTTCATCCTGATTTGGGATGATTTTTTTCCCCAAAATCTTGAAAATTTTCACAGGAGAGGAAAAATGTTTCCTCCTCCGCTCTAATTTCTAGGCATCTGTGTGAGATACAGATATAACATCAGCAACCTCAGAAGAGGTTGCAATGGTCTTTAGTGGGTGAATAGTTAGGTCTATTGAAGTCAATGGAGGAACACAGATGTATACCAGCTGAGGATCTGGGTCATTCACAAATTCAGGGTGGCTTAACAGTTAAATATATTGAAGGCTAATGACTCCTGATGCAATTATTCTTCTGAACCATAGGCAAACCTTAAATAATCTGACAAATATTAACATTGGTACCAGCTGATAAGATGATTTTCACCTTGCTCACTTACTATAGGCTTCCTTTATGAACTTTGATAAGACAACTCCAGATAAAAAACTATTAAGGAGCGTGATCAATGTCAATGGTTACTTAATGTTCTCAGTTATCAGTAGTGGCTGAATGTGTAATACATTCGGTACACTAGGGACATATGGGAGTTTATTATCAATGGGTCCTTAACCTGGACCTTACATAGGACACTTACACCAGTGTGGTCCCTTTAAAAGGACCTCAGACCTGTGTGCACAAGTGTTATCACACTAAAAATGGCCATGCTCAAGTGAAGCCCAGGCACTCTTTCTTTCCTTAGAATATACATTCATATCTAGGCTGACCATATTTCCTTGTGACAAAAATGGGACATTGGGATGGCAAAAATGGGACGGGGTTATAACTCCCTTCACACCCCAAATATAACCCTACAATGCCCCCCCCCTCATATCCATAAAGTCACTAATACCCAACCCTCACATAACTACCTCCAGGCCCCCCAACACCATCCCAACCCCCCAGCCCCTTACACCCCCACAGCCTTCCCTACACAACCTCTCCCCATAGCCCCCCACTAGCAACCAATACACCCCCACGGACCTCCCCCAACAGCCTCAAAACACAGCCCCACCCCCCACAGCCTGCCACCTCCCCCTGACCCCCCAGCTCATCCCACCCCTGCAGGCCCCGCCGCTGCGCCCCCCTCCCCAGCCCCTACCTGCGCTGGGCTCCGCGTTTCCTTCACGTGGAGGGGGTGCGGGGAGAGCGAGGCACCAGGCAGCCCCTGCCCGGCCAGCAGCTCCACTCCGCCCGCTGCCACCGAGCCCCCCTCCCCAGCCACTACCTGCGCTGGGCTCTGGGTTTCCTCCATGTGGGGGGGGGGAGCGAGGCACCAGGCACCCCCTGCCTGGCCAGCAGCTCCACTCTGCCGTTGCGCCGGGCTCTGCTGTAACCAGCTCGCGCGACACGTGGAGGCGGCCCAGCCAATCGTGCCGCGTGGGCTCTGCAGCAGCGGTGGCGGAGGGGAGGGGGGAGCAGGCCGGGGAGGGGAAGGGACTGAAGGGCTGTGGGAGGAGGCGGGACCCGGCCGTGGGTCCCTGAAATAAGCCGCATCCCGGTTTTTTTTTACGAAAAATGGGACAAATTTGATATTTTTATTAAAAAGACGGGATGGTCAGAAAATATGTAAAAAACGGGACTGTCCCGTTCAAAACGGGACGTATGGTCAGCCTATTCATATCCCAAGTCCCCACGCAGCTTGGGCAACACCACATTTCACTGAGTAGTCAGGAGTTGATGGTCAGGGAATCAAATATTAGAAGGGGAGGCTCACATACTGTCTATTTGGTTAACCAGAATCATAGCGGGTGTCACAGATCTTCTAATTACACTGAAGTTGAGTAAAATACAACAAAAAAACATAGATTCTGCTACTCTTTGTATGTGTAATGCACCCCTATTGAGTGCAATCTCTCAAGCGGTGGCTAAGTTTTCATTTGCTAAACAGCACCTACAATTATAAAAGATGTTCCTTATGCCATTCTAACTGGGCTATTCACCAAAATCAGGCCTCCCTGGTTTCTTTATTAATATCCCTGGAGGACTTCCCCTTATCTTCAACTGCCAAAAAAGAAGTATATCCTTATTGTACAATAGATAATAACTATGACCTTCATTCAGATTATTTAAAAAAAATAATTCCAGATATAATCACATTTTTAATATACTGTGAATTTAAAATTCTTCAAAAAAAAATGTGCACTGTATTGCAGAGGTTAAATCCAAGAACACTCACCTGCTAGTTTGGGTCTCAGGTAATGTGATGGTCTTGAAGGAACACACTTTTGAAGTTTGCTGCTGCTTCTTAAATTGAGACTAACTTTTGTATGTCATGTCTTTTGACCTGCAAGGAGGACAACCTAGGAAAGATAGTAAAGTGTTCAGGGCAAATTCTCCATTACTGGGAGTCTTTACATCGAGATTGGATGTATTTCTAAACTGCATACTCTAGCTCAACCACAAGCTATTGAGCTCAATGCCAGACTCACTGGGTGAAATTTTTTGGACCTGTGGAACGGAGGGGGTTAGACACAAGAATCATAATGGTCCCTTCTAGACTTCAAATATATAACATAGCAATGGAAGCAATGTTAAATTCACCTTAATGCAAAGCGCTGTGATAAATCTCTGCACACAATTTTATCCAAAGTGCTTAGAAGGACCTAGGCCACCCCTCCATCCCATGAAGATTTATGGGCCTAAATTCCATGGAATAAAACAAGCATTCCAAAACAATTCTCCTCCCCTTATAACCTTCATAGTTTTTGTTGTGCTTATTACTAGAGGAAATAAAAAGCACAGCCTTCTTCCCCAGGGTTATGGCTGGAAGAAAAAGACCTCTTGTGGAATGCAGGAAAAGCTTAACATTTTTCTTACTTTGCTCTTATCAGTATTTATAGGAGGAGTACAGGCTGCATTTAGAATGCACACTTCCACCAAAGATATTGTGAGGCTTTGCTGGTCTATCAACTAGTCAAGACATGCTAAGACCAGTGATGACTTCTCTGCAAGTCCTAAGGGTTAAATATCCCATATCCAGTGAATAGTGCCCAGTGAATACAGTGAATGTGGACAGGCATCCTGAAGTGTGGCAAGTGCAATGTCTTCTAAATTACAACAATATATATCCTGGAACAGGATTTATCAAAGGAAATGCTGAGTCTACAAGCTGCTAATATAAATCATCACTTGGAAGGCAGGACACATAAAACTGTCTTGACATTTGGAATGGTTTGGTGCATGCATGGCTTCAAAGCAGTGCATGCAGCCAAGGAATCACTGGCTCCTGTTATGGAGCAATGCTTTTGGTGCACACCTAATCCACACATACAGAACACTGGGTACCTGGGCAGAGTCTAGCAGCAAACACACAGACTCTAAATGGGTATTAGTAAACACCCAAGTTCCACTGTAAAAGGATTACATGACTCTTCTCTGGTGCCAGGAATGCACATAATGTTACCAAACAAAGAAAATTATGCAAAGACAGGCCCAGAGGCACAATACCCATGACCCACTCATACTTATAAATACTGGCCAAATGCTTACTAACCACAATTAATTACCTGCCTCTCCTCATTTTGTTAAACGATCAAAGTAATCAGAGCTGAAAGTCATTATGTTGCACAAATTCACATTAATATGCCACTGCTGCAGAGCCTAATCCTGCCACCCTTATTCATGGATAGGTGACCAGATGTCCTAATTTTTAGGGACAGACCCGATTTTGGGGACTCTCTTATATAGGCTCCTATTAACCCCCACCCCCTGTCCTGAGTTTTCACACTAGCCGTCTGGTCGCCCTAATCACGGCAGTAGTCATGACTCACATAAGTATCATGTGAAATAAGTCAAACACAGGGTTACTGGAAGAGTCACTGTGTCAGGCCTGGATTTCTGAAGGAATAAGGTGGTTAGAATGTACTGTATGGCAAAGGTAGTGTAGGTTGTTCATAGATTCTTCCTCCTCCTTGACACCCCGATCCTACACTCAATAAATATTTATGAAATCAATCTTGGAGGGATGAGTAGAACCATTTTGAGGAGTTTCTAGATGAAACAGTGGCACACTGGCTCCCCTTTGAACACCCCAGGAGATAAAATGGAAGCCTACCTGCTTCCCAGACAACAGCCACAGTGAATACAATGACCCTTACAAAAGGTATGTGTTACTTGGTGCCTAAAGTTCCAAGCTCTCTACCAAGTCAACACATGTCCCTTTTCAGCACTAACTATGCAAAGAACCCTTCAGCCCAATACAATCATGTGAATTTTTTTTGTACGGGGCATCATTTTGTACCAGGAATAAAGCATTGTGGGGCGCTGTCACTTAAAACTAAGCTTTATCCCCATGAATTTTTCCCTACAGTTGTCCTTCACTCCTTTGAAATGTAGTTGGTCAGCCAACTGCAAAAGATGGAAGAGTGTCACCAAGTTGAAGCTGAGGGTCTGGATCTGAACGTTCCAAAGCCTGCGGTGTGCAGAACTGTAGTTACAATATAAGCCCATCTATAGTGGAAAGCAGAGCGCAACACTGTGATCCAACGACCACTGAAGTTAGTGGGAGTCTTTCCATTGATTTTAATAGACTTTGGATCACGCCATTAGCTTCTAACTCAAACAATTCAGCCAAGCTTTGCTCAGATATTGGCCACGGTTCGCACCAAAAGCATCACAAATTTTAGCAAACCTGGCTGAAGTTTTGGATGTTCTTATGAAAGCTTTGGACATCTTCTCTTACCGAGAAGTTATCCGAGCTTGGAACTAGGTTTAAGAATTTTTTTGGAAAGCGAGCATAAAAGGGCTGTGCACACTGATGAAGCAGATCCATTAAAACATGTGAATGAATATTTACAGTGATTTCCTTTTATTTCAGCAGTTGAGCTCTCTATTTGATCATGCTGCTTCTCTAATTTCTTATATTTCGGGGTAATGTTCTTGCTTTCATTTGTAATCACTCTTTATTCAGTGTGGTAGATGAATATTTCCAATGTTGCTCCTTTGTATTCCTTAACATGGAGTCGACTAAACGTGTATTGGCCTTTTTCTTTTAGTACATATTTAACTGCTTGTGATTTTCAGGGATTTATATCCCAGTAGGTTTAATTCCAGGATTATAGGTATCTAGACATCCAGTACATCTTTTAAGACATTAACAGCATATACGTTTGAGTCATTTCTAAATAACCCCACTGATTAGCTATATAGCTAAAACTGTATTAACTAGGACTGTCAGATGTGGGTAAGAACTATGAAGTAATACAGAATACTAATTTAGGGTCTGTTCCTAGTCCCATTGAAGTCAATGACAAAGCTCCCATTTATTTCAATGGGAATAGGATGAGACCCTTACATCTTTATTGCTTTGGAAGCTTTTATTCTTCCTAGCCAAACTCTAATCTAATCCTCCTCCTAATTTAAAGGCCAGCTCCTCTTCCCACAACTGTAGCACTCTTTTACTTAGATAAACATTGTCAGGTTGAGTTGACCCAAAACGTAAGTTTCTAAAGAAAAAAATATGAGCAACAGAAATGTTTCAGTGATTATTTTTGTGAATTCCAGTGAAAGCAGCTCTCTTAGTTTGGAGTTAAACTTTCCTCGGCATCATTTGCAATCCAAACATTGCAGCATTGTGCTAGTGCATGAGAACTAATAAGCAATAGAAAAAAGCAAAACTGACTTCTCTGCTTTCATTGTCTGATCTTAGTGAATAAAAAATAAACAGCATTAAAGGTTAGATTTTTAAGACCCATTTGACCTGAATAATCAAAATTAATCCCACATATAAGCCACTCTCTGTTTTTCACTATGGCCTTAAATTTGAAGGTGTCCGTTCAGAGATGGAATGCTGAGTGAGGATCTGTTTGCTGGAAGGAGTGTTTAGTCAAAGGATGAAGCCCCGACAGCTCTTTCCAGGGATGTCTAAAGATTTATCACTCTGTGTTTTAGGTGAGGCACTGTTTTTCTGGCAACACATCCAAGAGTGTTGGAGACATTTGGGTGTTTCAAGGCCAAGGTTCTGTTCTCATTTTGAGAACCAAGCTGAAGATCAATGATTTCACGTATTTTCACAATTCTAAGTCTCACCCTGATCCTTTGGTTTTAGACAGTGGGATAGGGATCATTACTGCCTGATTTCCTGATTTTAAATAGTGTTACTGCTCAGTGGTACAAACTACAGCACAGAGGCTGTTTACTTCATGCAGGGATATTATCCAGTTGCTCCAACAGAGTCAGGAGGAAAGTAGCCCTGTGTTTGGGGTGTGGTGAGCTTTAGGGCAGGTGCATGTTTAAACTTTATTTATATGGGGCGATGTCTCAGGCATAGGCCTAGGGAAAGGGCTGTGGCCAGAACTACCCTGCTTTTCTACTGCTGTAGAAGAGATATAAAAAGACATCTCCAGACAGAGATTTTCACTGTTGTGGGTGTCAAAGTAGAGTTTACCTGAGGTAACTGTAAGGTGTGTGGTCTAGAGAAAGGTATGGTTAGGTGAGCCACTCTTCCCTTCATATCAAGCTTGAATGAAGGCCACATCTGCAGAGCTAGATGATGGCTTTAGGCACATCTCTGAGGAAATGGTGATGAGTCAAGTGCATCAACCAAGGAATAACCCAGGGAGGCAGTCTCAGAGGCACAACTTGGAGTCAATTCCCTCCCTTGTTTTGGGTGAGGGGATGGGATTAGTAATTTTAAAATGACCTTTAACAGCATATTACAACATCCCATTCACTAGCTCAGTTGTGAAGGCCAGTGAGTAGGGGTATGAAACCAAGGCTCTGCTTTTTTCCACCCACGTGCTCTGGAGAAAGAGTAAGCAGCCCATGCAAGGATGTATGTAAGGGGGCTTCATATTCCAGCACACGTGTGGTCCAAACCACAATCTAGCCCTCCATGTTTTGCTATTTAATATTCTTTGCAAATTATTGCTTACCTAAGGCCATGGCATAAGCTATTCCATCCTTTTAGACAGGTTTGCCTTCAACTATGCAAGAATCCAGGTTTTAAGAGAATGAACACAAAATATAGTCTAGATGTAAAGAAATAATGCATTAATTGATATTGTACCTTCCTGTTCCGATTCATACATTTCATGTGGACCAGACCAACGTATTTTCTGCCAAACACAACACCTAAATCCACTGACAATTCAATAACAGATGTCACCCTGACTATGATAGATAAGAATTTCAGAAATGTACATCAAAGATTAAAAGAAAGTTTACCCTGGGCTGCCCTTGTTTAATTTTCCTTCCAATTTCCTAAAATCCAGTTGCATGAATGAAAGTCATTAGAAAGATAGCGGGCCCAATTTATGGCCATTCCATAGAATTGCAATAAGCAGTTGCAGTCTATAATTTTCGAGGTACGTTGCATTTATGCATACTGCAACAATCCCTTTTGCCGTGATTTGTGGACTCTAGTGCCAGAAGACCTAACTTCACTCTCATGCAACAGTGAGCAAGAGAGAAGGGAAAGGGAGAAAGAAAAAGACAGAGAAACAAACTGGCTGCTGCCTCAGCATACAGACTGAAAGATAAATAAAAAACATTTTTAAAAAGTGTTAATAAAATACCCACTAGGAACAGAAAAGCAGATTAGAGCTGACAAGTTGGCCATAGGGCCTTCTGCAGGCTCTGGCAGAGAGAACTGAGCCAGGATGACATGTCAAGAAACTGAACTATGTTGACATGGCTTGTATTTTCTTAAATTCCTTACTCTTTTTTTCAATAAAAAGTATTGTAGAATATAACGGATAGAATAAAAGCTTTGGTCTACAGTAAAGCACATATCTCCCAAGTATCTGATGCCAGAGTCTTGTAACAAATGAAAGAGCAACTGAAATATTCTGGTAAATATTCAATGTGTTATATTTGCCATTTAATCTCCTCTATTTTTTCTCCAACTCTCACTGAGATCAGTGGAAAGTCTTCAGTGTAACCTGAATTGAGTCCTACATTATTTTGAGATTTTTAAAAAGACTGCTGTTATTAAAATAGCTCATCAGGAAATGTTGAGGTTAGGTTTATCATCTTTTTGTCTCTAGGTTATGAGGTTTGATCCAAATGTAATTGAAGACAGTGCAATTGTGAGGATTACTTAGCATGTGAAAATTAGCCAGGAGCTAATCAGGGTCTCAACTGGAGTGTTTCAAACGATTAATGTCGAAAAGAGTAGAGCTTTTATAAAAGTTAGTCACACAAAACAAGCCTTTAAATCCCTTACAATTTCATAGAATTAGACCCAGGTGTCCACACCGACTATGCTTAGCACACTGTACACTAGTGACTGCTTTAAAACAAAATTCCAAAATGCCCCCTTTTTTCAGACAAGCTTGAATGATATTTGTTCCTTTAAATTTGGTCTGGATCTCTCCCCCTCATCTCCTCACCCCCAACTCTGATTTTGGGACCTGGGAGCTTTTCAGTGTGAATCTTTAAATTGTTCAAACTGAAAGGCTGTAACGCAAGAGATTTTCCTATTACATTTTTTTTATTAGTATTTATTAATTATGAATTATTATTATTGGCATGATCTTTGGTATTTTAATCATTACCTGAGACCTAGACCACTGCACAGAACATAATCAATTTTCACACTTTAAATGAGCACAGCCACGCAGAGACTGAAGTTCCAAAGAGTTTATCAGTATTGTTTCTAATCAGTGAACTGCACAAATACCAGTACAATAGAGTCAAAGGCTGGCAGGTTAAAGGGGTATTCCTCATACAGCGAGCACTCTAATGAGGGGATGATTCAGACAAATGGGCTTTCATTTGCTTTAGTAGGAGATTTGTTTTATTGTTATTTTGGTGCTCACTCCACATTATTTGAGGGGTGAAGTAGCCATGGCTATAGCCAGGTATAGGAGCAAATTCGGGTCCCCTCTGTGGGGACAGGTGGTCTGAAAGGCAGCAGAATCAGTCTGGTTTCACTGCACTGGAGGAAGGTGTGTGCTGTTCCGTGACCACTCAGCACTTAAGGGGCTTGCAGAGATCTGCTTTATTTTGTGCCTGGTTCCAGCTGGCTGTGACTAAGAACAAGAGCTTCACAGCTCCCCTCCCAGATTCTCGGTCTGTGAAGCTCCGTTCTTAAAAGCACAGCCTCTAATACCACAGAGAAAAAGGAAGATGAGAAGAATGCATGGCTGGGCAGTCACACCCCTAAACACAGTGAAGCTGTGCTATGCTAGGCCCTCCTCCTTGCCAGCACAGGAACTGATATGTAACCATGGCCCCTGGGATAGTAGCCACCCCCAGAGTGCTAAAGGGCAAGAAGTCTCAGTGAGATTCTTTCCACACAGGTTTCTCTCCAAACGTTTTATCAGGGTGCCTGGGGAGATTTGGTGGGGCTGGCCTACAAACCTTGGAATTCAGGGTGATACAATTGGGTCTATGGAAAGCCATCCATGCAGTGTCTGCCTCTACACCAGCTCTGGGTTTCTGGCAACCCCACCTCCAGTTTTGGGAGATCAGCCAAGTGGAACTTCACTGACAGGACTCATGCAGCCAGAAGAGAGCTTGAGCTGTATTTCTTTTCTGCTCAGAGCTGCAGGGCCAATACAAACCCATCTTCTCCCTCCCTTTTACCAACCTGTCCACTAGCATATTCCAGCAGCCATGGTGAGCTTTTGTTTGGCCTAGAGAGTGGGGGTGGGCTTGGGCAGGTCAATGCCTCTGTGGAGGAGACCAACTCATTTCCCCATAGGATGGGGTGAGCTAAACACTGGTGGAGTCATATAGACCCACATTCCATATGGGTCCATATGACGCACATTGAAAGCACCTGGGAGTATTACTAGGCAGCCCGATAAGTTTTGGTACCATGACACAAATGGGAGATATTAGAGCAAATAAACAGAGATAGCTCACTAGTCCTTTCAGCTCAGTTATATTTTTACCTAAACAAAGGCCTTTTCAGAGTCCTTTACTGAAAGAAGTTATGCAAGTGCAGATGGCTTGATTCAGCCAGCCGCCACACTGGCAACAAGTTCACACAGTCTCTCCTCCCTAATGCAAGAGGTTGAACTTTCAGGAATAATTGTCCCTCTCTGGCCAGGGTGACAGGGGAATAGTTAAAGAGATAATCAAAGCAGAGACAAAAGGGGAAAGCAACATAATTGTATATAATTAGAACAAAGAGGTAATATAGATTTCAGGATCAGAGGGAACGGGATTGGCCAATACATTATGTATTAATTCTTATCTCAGAACTGTACTTATCAAGCTAAACCATACTTATGTAAAAAGCAAGCACATAAATCTTGCCTCATTGTCATCTGGCAACTCACAGCAACTGCTAATTGTATTATATATCTTCCAAAACTATGTACAGTCGTTGCCGGCTCTAGATACATTACCATTTATTACACTCGCAAATATGATTTGCTCTTGGGGACCAGGATTTTTTCCGCTCTATAAAGGCAGCAGTGCAAAATGAAACAATTAAAATAAACAGCCACTCAAGCAGGCACAGCATAGTGTCATCCAACATCTGGAAAAATCAAAATGGGGTTTTTGCAAACCAGGCATAAGCAAACTATGAAGGTCAGATCCCCAGTGGGGGTAAATCAGTGTAGCTCCACTGAAGTCAACACTGCATTGAGCAGAACTCTTACTGACGTCAGCGTGAGTTATTAACTTGAATGGAACCACTCCGATTTGCACTGGCTGAGGCTCTGGCCTTTAGGACTCAAACTTGTTTATCTGCTAACTGAGCCATTTTGCTTTGGTTTACTCAGCTGGGCCAATGACTACTTCAAACTTCCACATGGGAACAAACTCATCCATCAAAAGCCACAGAGTGAGACTGGGTCTGAATCTGGCCAACAATCAGCTGTTAATTCTCCTGTCCATTGGAAAGAATCAGTGTCATCTTTCTCGTTAGTTTAAAAATATCTTTTAAAAGAGACACTTTGGTTGTTGAGTGGGAGGTACAAACTTCCAAGTTTAACTCCAGCTTCGATACTGACTCCCCTCCTTTGCCTGAGGAAATATTTATCTTTACCTTAGTTGCCTTATTTGTAAAATAAGGATGAGAATAAAAGGAAACTGAGTAACCACAGGGTTGTGAGGATTAATAAATTAATATACGTTCAGCATTTGAAGATGAACAGTACTACCATGCACAAATCATAAATATTGTTTACACATACCTGGGAACAGCAATTTGGAAACAACCTAATTGGATCTATTCACATTTATTTCATATCATTCAAGCACTGAGAAAATTCCTACTGAAACTGGTGGGAGTTACACGGGCAAAAGACAGAAGGGTTAGGAGAATGGGTAACATTTTCAATAGCACGTAGTATTTTAGGACCCCTAGTTCCATTTTAAGAAATGACTTGTAGACTTAGGAGCCTAAGGCGCATTCGAAGTCAATGGAATTTAAAATCCTAAATCACTTTGGAACTTTTGAAAATTTCACCTCTTGTAACTGGTCAGTTTTAAGGCAACCTTTCTTAAGTACAAAAATATATCCAATAGAAGTGCTTCAGTATTACATTTAGATAAATAATTTAGATCTTGAATTGTCTTAAGATTTACAAGACCAAGTGATATCTTTATTTGCATGCCTATTTCTTGGGGTTTATATTATTATTAATTTATTATTAATTATTATTCGGGGCAAGCCACAGAGCTGTACACCAAACATCACTGATTATTTGGCACTGGTGACCAAAATCTTACTGTAGACAAAAACCTAAGCCTGGTCTGTTAGTTAAATCAGGGAGTTGGAATCGCAACTTCTCTTCCCAACTCATATAGATTAATTCTGTGAAGTAACTTTACTTTGTTGGGGACACAATACTATTTTGCAGGTGGCCCATGATGCTCAGTGGGATTTGACCCAGTGGGAACTATTATTTGTAAAGCGTGTTGATATCCTTGACAAAGGTGGTGCATCAGTGCAAAGTCATGTACTCATTTAAATGAAGACACTGTCATGTGCTTTGTTGTTTCGGGGCTGTTCCTGCAAGGTGCAGGGGCGTTGAAGTCAATAGGGATAGAGAACCTTCAGTATCTTGCACATCCATAGGTATACAGCAATCTGCAGGATCCGCATTAATTTCAATGGGAAAATTGCCTGAGTAAGAACTGCAGGAATGACGACTGGATCAAGAGCAAAAGGAAACGAATACGCAGGCTTTGCCAGCACTCTGCAGCATTTCTGATCTAACACTGAGCTGTAGAAAAGATTAAAGAAACCAAAAGCCAAAAACCTGATTCAGCTAGTATAGTGGGTCCAAAGTTTCCTCTGAGATCTTGGGCTATAGCTCCCAGATATTGCAGAGGCACAACACTGAGAGAGTCCCATAGATAAGACAGTATGTATTCTAGATGAACTGGAAAACATACAGTGAACTAGTTTGAATGGGGCCTGTCATTAATGTGTGATCACAACAGTTATCTCACTGCAAAGGAGCTAAATATGACGTTTAAAAAACTATTAGGAGAAAAAACAACCGCAAGTAATCACCTTCCCTTGACAAAGTCAAAGTGACAGACTGAATTTTGTTCCTGCTCCGATTGAATTCTGAGAACTTCCATCACAAAGTGTACAAAAGGGCATATGCGCAGGGTAGAGAAATGTAAGAAGCAGTCATACAAGGCTTTTGCTTACCCACAGTTGGCATATGTCAGCCCAGGTTTGTTTCCTCCGCTTTGCTATGACGTGGGTTTTAGTCCTATTAATGAGCATAATTCTGATGCCCACATTCAGAGCTGGTTCCAGCTTCAGTCAAATAAACAGGAATCTTTTCATTCACTTCTATAGAGCTTCACCAAGAACAGGGGTCTCAAACTCAAATGACCATGAGGGCCGCATGAGGACTAGTGCACTGGCCCGAGGGCCGCACCACTGACACACACCCCGCCCTCGCTGCCCCGGCTCCGCCCCCACTCCACCCCTTCCAAGAGGTCCCACCCCTGCCCCACCTCCTCCTCTGAGCACGCAGCTCCCCATTCCCTCCTGGAAAGCACTAGGCACCACCAACAGCTGTTTGGCAAACAAAGCAAGAGCAATCTAGGAAGTCCAGAGCTAGAAACACGCACGGCCCAGCCAGGCAGCAAAGAAGCCTCCACTTCTGGCCCCTCCGTCCTGCAAACTGCTATGGGGGGACCGGGGGGGGAGGGGGGGCGCCAGGAAGCTTGGCGGGCCGCAGGGAAGGGCTTTGCGGGCCGCATGTGGCCCCCGGGCCGCATGTTTGAGACCCCTGACCAAGAACAAATGTAGTCCTCTTTGATGAACTGCAGTGAACAATTTAACCACTACTGCTCCTTGAGATAAGGAAAGGCCGAAGCCTGTTTTGCCATTCTAAACTTTTAGATATTGAGCCTAATATACTTTAGCTGCTAGAGGACCACATGAGGTTGGTGAAAGTATTATTTATTGTTATTCCAGTAGTACCTACTGGCCTCAAACATGATTGGGACCCCACTGGATTAGGCACTGCACAAACATACAGCAAGAGACAAGCTCAGTCTAAAGAGATAAAATAGACAAAAAGTGGAAGGGGAAACAGAAAATAGCATTAGTTCAACTCAGCATTTTTTCTATAATTCTTCATATGTTATCTCACTACTTTACTCACATGCTCACAACTTTAGTCTTCAAGGAACTATCTGTGGATTTACAATTTTTTGCTTATTTGTTTAACATACAGCAAAAGAGAGATTGCCCTTTTCCCCTTTTCTTATTTAACACCAACAAATTCCTTCCTTTCCCACTCCTCACTATCTATATCTATATATAGGACTTATTTGATGCCCTTAGCAAACTAATTGATGGATTTCTCCTCTTCTCATGTAATGAGCTCTAGGCTATGCCATTTCTTGTCATATTACTTTTCTTTACATTTTAATCCACGGCCAACAAAAATGTACTACTCTAACTTTGCTGAGAGCGAAGGAAACCCAAAAACTTTCATTATAGTTGAAATCAGCTTAGACGGGTGGCCAGCCGCATGCGGCTCTTCAGAGGTTAATATGCGATTCCTTACGTAGGTGCTAACTCCAAGGCTGGAGCTACAGACGCTAACTTTCCAGTGTGCCAAGGGGCGATCGCTGCTCAGCCCCCTTCTCCGGCCCAGGTCTTGCCTCCCTCCACTCCTTCCCCCAAGGCCCTTGCCCCTTCCCCCCAAGCCTTCCATGCCCTCGCTCCTCCCCCTCCCCCACAGAGAGCCTCCTGTGCATGCAAAACAGCGCTGACTGGCGGGGCTGGTGGCAGGCACTGGGGACTGGAGGGTGGGAGCTGATGGGGGGCTGCTGACAAATTACTGTGGCTCTTCGTCAAAGTACGCGGGTAGGTTCAAAGTACACTGGTAAGTTCCTCTCTACCCTGCATGTGGGCGTATCACCCACGTGCAGGGTAGAGAGGAATTAGCAATTTGTGCACTCACATGCATTTAAGGTTCAGACAAGGAACAGCTTTAGCAGCAGTTGTGGATTTGCCAAGTGCCCTGTAAGCGGGCCTCTTGCTCGCCTTCTTCAAAAACGAGGCTGGAGCCCTCTGGTGCTACCAACAGTGTCCTTTATTTACCCCTTAGTGCAAGCCCACCACCTATTTACAACAGTACACACAAGTCTCTTGGCTTGGCTGCCTGGGGGAACAGCTAGCTAGGCACAGCCATCTTCTGCAGTTCCATTTCCTGCTCTCTCCCCTCCCTGACTTCCTTCCTGCCAGGCTTTATACCTTGCCTGGGAGGCTGCCAGGTGGTTCCCATTTAGCCCTACTCTGTCTGGGGCCACACCCTGCTAGCTAATTACCTCCCCCTACCTAGGCAAGGTGCCAGCAGAGGCTTTTCTAGCTGTGTTTAGAGGGAGCAGGGGCTAGCTCAGCAGTTTCTGGCCAGCACCCTGCTACATGCCCAAAGAAACATAGAATGGGGAAGAGGAAAAACAAAAAACAGGGTGGGGGAAAACTATCTGGAGTAGAATTTACTTTGTCCCTCTAGTTACAGACCAGTTCATTAAAGCCAATGGTAATCCCACTCATTGCAGAATCCTCCATCTTGTTCAGATTTCATTCATGAATGAACAACTGGATTTGTACCACACAACTGGAAACCTACCAAAAATACAACTCTTTAAAGTGTTTGCAAACCTGGAATTAGATAAAACCTTCATGAGAGAGATGTATTAGATTTGACTTTCAAACATGTTGGTGTGCAAGGAAAGAAATTTTACTGAAAATATTTGCCCAGCGTTCACAGGGTCTCTCTCTAGAAACTAGTTATACCCCATGTCCTAGGAGGTATAGGTGACTGCATCATAATTTTTCAGTTCTCTCTGGTATTATTAATTATTGGTTAAGTTTAAAATTCAGATACTCTGTGAAGTTTGTGCTAAACCAGTTAGGTTTACTGTAACTACATTTTAATTTAAAACAATATTAATGAGCTATCCTGGGTATATAAAGTACCATGTATGTGCTGAGAGCATATTTTGATTTGATTCTTGGGGAAAGAGCTGTGAAGCTTATTTCTATTATCCTTCAAACCAGCCTGCCCTACACACACACACACACACACACACACACACACACACACACACACACACACACACACACACACACACACACACACACACACACACACACACACACACACACACACACACACACACCCCTAAATTATGACTGCATGTATTAGACAGACTTTGTGGGGAAGGGAGTGCTAATCTGCAGTGACTGAGTGGTGGACTGAAGCATTCTGCTTATGCAATACATACTCTACCAGGGGAGAGCTGGGAAAAGAAGAAACCTTAGTTTCTTTTTGCATTTCTTTTTAATGGCTTGGCTTGTGCTCCTCCCATCCTCGTGCACCTGTTGCCAGATGTTGGCAGGCCTGCAGAATGCCTAGGGCAATGGCCATACTGTCATTGCAACTACACACACCTTTTTGGGCTGTAGACCATGGTTATCCATGCCAATTACCCCTCCATTCCCTCCTTGCACTCAAGGGAGGGTCATGGCATTAGTCTGATCTCAGTCAATCACATTTATTTTCTCTGGGCTCTGTGCAGAGATACAACTGCCATCTCAATCACCAGCAGAATATAGCAGATAGTTCCTTTTCTGTTAGCATTCTCCAGTTAATGCTACAGCCAGCACAGGCTATGCCCTGTGAACAGCACTACGTATGTCCAGTATTTGCTGTGCCATTGACACGCTTTCTTGCTTAAAGAGCTTGGACAGGACACTGTTAATAAAGTGATTCCCACTTAACTGAGAGCTGGCAGCTATTAGCATCACTAAGGATTTATCTGCACCGCCACTGCTCTTATGACAATGTATGTCTCTTTGAACATCATGCAGTTTACTTTTCAGGCTATTACTTTCTGACAGTCTCCTGAATCAATTGGCAGACAAATCTGTGGCGGTCCCTAGCTGGCACTTTTCTAAGTGACAGTTTTGCCGTTGCTGTCTTTGTGGCAGTTAGGAGAGGGTGACCACTGCACTTCTTGATTCTTTAAAAATTCTGTTTTGATGGCAATGCCTCTAACCTCATAAAACTCCTCAGCAAGTACACTGGCAGTGAAAACCACTTATACTACAGAAGTACCAGTAGTTGACAATGGATGACTTTATACAACTCATATCTCTGTAAATGTCAGCTTCTTGTGCTCCCTAAATCTTTCCTAACAGACAAAAGCCAGGTCACTGAGATATGCCATGTCAATTCTTGGCCAATGATGCAATCCCAGATAAAATAATACAGACCCACAGAGTTCACAAAATCTGAGGCTATGTCCACAATGCTAAACAAAACCCAAAGCTGTGGGAGCAAGTCTCGAGCTCAGGTCAACTGATGCTTTATTCCTACTGGGCCTGATTTCTACAGCTATAAACTGATCTCTTCAAACTGTAATTAACTAATAAAATTGCTTTCTAATCTCCAAGATGCGTAGAGCACATTGGACTCCGTGGACAGTGATTTTACTACTTGTTTATCTCACTGAATAAAATCAGTTATCAGGAATGCCACCTGTAAAATAGCGGGTATTGACAAAAGGACCAAAGTCGAAGATCAGGATATTTAACAAACATTAACCATTTCATCCCATTTCACTATTATTTCAATTTCACTTTTATTGCAGCCTGGCTAGTAATTTACCATGGGCTGCAAATTACAAGGGAAGCAAGCTTTGCTCATCTCCTATCGGCCCAAGGGAGGGGAAACTCTCCTCTGTCTCCCTGGTGTGGCTGATGTTTACAACCAATTAGGCAGATTATTTTTTAAATTGTTTGCTTGTTGGGCCAGGGACCATGCCTCCCCTTATGTTTGTGTGGTATCTGGCACATGGTGGGTGCTTTGGATAACATAAATAATAATTGGTCATTTATAATTAACAGGTTTGTCTCTAACTAGATGTTGGCATGTATACAAGTGCCCAGTTTATGCCATCAGTCACAAACTTTGCACATGCAGCAGTCTTCATTTTCTCTGAGCCTCGGGGTTTCCCTTTAACAAAATGGGGTTTAAATTTACCTCTGTAAAGCACTTTTAAATCTTTGAGTGAAAGACCATGTATAAATACAATGTATTATTTTATTAATTTGTATTACTTGTTTTTATCTGAGAGTTAAAATATGTCAGAAAATTTGTGTTTCGTAATCAAATGTATGAGTTGAGTGATAAATTAGCATAGCGTTAGTTAGAGGACTATTACACAAAATGTGTTATATTCTGAGTAGCACCATTTCATATTGCAGGAATTTCCATCGGGATTTGCACACATCCAAGAAATATTACCATATATTTTCACAAAGCAATTACAGTTCCGTGATATCCTTTTAGAATACCAGGAGGTAAAGGACAACGAGATAATTTGCTTTTTTATTTTCTCATCTTCCCTTTGTGCTTATGATTATTTGTGAAAAGGTTGTGGCACCATCTGTGGTACGTAGGCACCAAACTGTGCCTGGTGCACAGGCTAATTGTGTTGATGATCTCTTCCCAGTGTTACATGAAGACTGAGTAAACCAGGCTGATGGGACTCAGTAACATTCAAGAGCTCTTCAGCCAAATAAACCTGTCACACCCCCAAATATATCTTGTTTGCATTGTCCCAAGTTCCTGGACAGGTTCCCTTCCTTGTCACTGCTCTTGGATCATGACTGACACCAATAATGGTAGAGCTGTGGAGTTTATAAGTGATGGGCAGAATTCTCTATGTGCTGGAGTCCCACACCAAGGAGAAAATTCTTTAAGAAACTGGTGTATTTTCAGCATATGTCTACACTGCCGCTGATAGTGAGCTTCCCTGAATGGGTAGACAGACTTGTGCTAGCAGGGCTCAACCTGAAGCGCTAAAAATAGCCGTTTGGAGGTTGTGATTTGGGTGCTACCTACCACCACCGTGGGTCTGAGCTGGGGTGGCTAGTCCCAATCTCTGCCAGAGCCAGAACGTCCAAACAGCTATTTTTTGCACACTAGCTTGAGCCCTACTAGCGCATGTCTGTCTAACTGGACTAGAAAGCTTGTTCCTAGCTGAAATGTAGACATACCCTCTGGCTACTAATTCTTCATAGGACTATTGGAGTCAATGGATAAATCTAGATTTCTTTGCTAAATTAGAGGGATTTGCTGGCAGAATTCTCCTTCTGTCACTAGAAAATGGACTGCCTGAAATATCATCACAATATCTGCTTGATTTCATCTCTGCAACACTGAAGAGATTTCAAGGAAACTAGATTTTTTTTATATTTCCCCTATTTGGGTGTCCAAGTATCATATCAAAATTACACTATATTCAAACTGGAATTAGGGCCCAGACACTTGCAGCTGAATCTGGATCCAAAGTCAGAGGATGCAGTTTGGATCGAAGGATCAAGAACCTGGAATCATAGGTGCTGAAATTAAGTGTGCTGGCTTGAAGTGGTTTCCATCATATACAGGATTTACAGTTTGTTTTAATGGCTCTCAGCACCCCCACTATATAAATTGTCCCAGCACCTGTGCATGGAATCCCTCAGAATTTGAAGGAACCGGGCTAAATTTGTGTCTTTGTTTTTTGTTCCATTCCTAATGTAAAATATTGTTTAAAATAAGAATATAAGAACATAAGAATGGCCCTACTGGGTCACACCACAGGTCTATCTATCCAAAAATCCTGTCTTCCGACAGTGGCCAGTGCCAAGTGCTCCAGAGGGAATGAACAGAACAGGTAATCATCCCAGCTTCTGGCAAACAGAATGTAGGGATACCATTCCTGCCCATCCTGGGTAATAGCCATTGATGGACCTATCCACCATGAATTCATCTAGTTCTTTTTGGACCCACCTATGGGCTTCACAACATCCTCTGGGAAGTTGCACAGGCTGACTGTCCATTGTGTGAAGAAATACTTCTTTTTATTTGGTTTAAACCTGCTGCCCATTAATTTCATTTGGTGACCCCTACTTCTTATGCTATGAGAAGTAGTAATCAACACTTCATTATTTACTTTCTCTACACCAGTAATAATTTTATAGACCTCAATCATATCTCCCCTTAGCCGTCTCTTTTCCACGTTGAAAAGTCCCAGTCTTATTCATTTCGTTTCTCTGCACCGGCCTTATCATCCTTGAGTGCTCCTTTAGCACCTCAATTGTCCAGTGGTCCCTCTGATTGTTTAGCAGACTTCTTGCTTCTGATGTACTTTAAAAAAAATTGCTATTACTTTTTGAGTCTTGGGCTATCTGTTCCTCAGATTCTTTTTTAGCCTTCCTCATTGTATTTTTACATTTCAGTTGCCAGTGTTTATGTTCCTTTTTATTTTCCTCACTAGGATTTAAATTCCACTTTTTAAAGGATGCTGTTTTGCCTCTCACTGTTTCTTTTACTTTGTTGTTTCGCCATACTGGCTCATTTTTGGTTCTCTTACTATGTTTTTTAATTTGGGGTGTACATTTAAGTTGAGCCTCTATTATGGTGTCTTTAAAAAGTTTCCACGCAGCTTGCAGAGATTTCACTTTTGGCACTGTACCCTTTCATTTCTGTTTAACTAACCTCCTCATTTTTGTGTAGTTCCCCTTTCTGAAATTAAATGCTGCAGTGTTGGGCCACTATGGTGTTTTTTCTGCCACAGGAATATTACATTTAATTATGCTATGGTCACTATTATCAAGCGGTTCAGCTATTTTCACCTCTTGGACCAGTTCCTGTGCTCCACTTAGGACTAAATCAAGAACTGCCTCTCCTCCAGTGGGTTCCAGGACCAGCTGCTCCAAGTAGCAGTCATTTAAGTGTCAAGAAACTTTCTCTCTGCTTCTCATCCTGAGGTGACATGTACTCAGTCAATATGGGGATAATTGAAATCCCCCATTATTATTATATTATTATTATTGAGTTTTTTATTTTAATAAGCCTCTCTAATCTCTCTGAGCATCCACAGTCACTATCACCATCCTGGTCAGGTGGTTGGTAATATATCCCCACCGCTATATTCTTCTTATTAGACCATGGAATTTCTATTCACAGAGATTCTATGGTACAGTTTGATTCATTTACGATGTTTACTTCATTTGATTCTACACTTTGTTTTACATATAATGCCACCTCCCTATCAGCCTGACCTGTTGTGTCCTTCCGATATATTTTGTAACCTGGTATTACTGTATCCCATTGATTATCCTCATTCCACCAAGTTTCTGTGATGCCTATTATATCAATATCCTCATTTAATATGAGGCACTCTAGTTCACCCATTTTATTATTTAGACTTCTAGCATTGGTATATAAGCACTTCAAAAACTTGTCTCTTTTTAGCTGTCATTACACAATTACCTCTCTGTCTCCCTCATCATGTCCAGTTCACCCACTCTGGTCTCCAAAGTCTGTACACTGTCCCTGAAGGCCAGGAGCTCCTTGCACCGAATGCACACATACGCCACCTGCCCATAGGGCAGGTAATCTTACATGCTGCATTGGGTGCAATAAACTGGGCAGCCTCCACTCTGTTGCTGGACTTCTGCCTGCATTCTCTTTTTACTCCTGCAACTGGTTCCTTCTTTGTTGTTGTTTTGTTTATATCAAGGGAGTGCTTTTGGCTTTTAAATTTAAAGAATACTGAGTTCTAGCAACTGCTCACACTCTGAACTCCCTCACCAAACTCCCGTTAGCCGCTCCTCTTTGCTTGCTCCTCTGGTCACTTAGGAGTGGGCTTTTTAAAGCCTGGTCTCTCTAAGTAGTCCCACCCCCTGATTAAGGTTTGATGGATGATAAAGGGTTTAGGGCTCAAAGCCTCGTTAAGAAGCTCTAAGTATTCAGCCTTGCCTTGCAGGCCACTAGGCTCAGCACTCACATGGTCAGCACATGGTCCCCCAAACAAAGAAACTGAGCAGACCCTGTATTTCAGTTCAAGCAGCAAGCACACCACAGACACACACAATACAGACAACAAACATATCCTAAGGGTCACGTAACCACTCTTCCTTCACCTGGAGAACTCCCTCTCCAAACTCCACTGTTAGCCGCTCCTGTTTTCTAGGATGATTTCTTGGATGATTTCTAGGATGATTTCTTGGTGATTTACACACTAATAATCTATAAAATTAATCTTTAAAAGGCCCTGAATCCAAGGTATTAGATAACAACACTATATATTTTTGTGGAGATGTAAACTGTATGTAAATAAAAAGAAGTTTTTACTAGTTTGGACTGAGCGCCTGAATCACCTCCCATTGAGGTCAATGGAATGTCTCCCATTGACTTTGATGGGAGTTGGAGACATCCCTAAACTATCAAGTTATATAAATCATCAAGTTATATAAAGGCTGAATAAATTGCAGGACTTATATTTCTCAAGACATCTAAAAATAAGTAGTTTCTAGATGAATTACTCATTAAATCAAAGTCAAGTAAGTAATGAGGGGAAAGAGTCTCATAACATTTCTAGCAAATGTTTGACTATCTCTGCTGTGGGCTGAAATTCATGCCTGTAACACAGCAGGGGTAAGCAAACACCACAAAGTTTCATCTTGCTATTCCTGGAAAATAATTGTCCAAATTGTCCTATAAAATTAAATAAAGCAAGAGAATCAGTTGACTTAGGAACTTTCCTTCTAAGAAAAGTCACCAGAACATTGTTACTATTGATAAATTTACAGTACAAATTATCCAACAAAATAGGTTTGCATTGGCAAACAGAATTCAGCCTTACATAATGCAGCTTTAAATTCCAGGACATCTTTACCAGCTTTCAGTTTTAGTTGGCAAGAAGGAATATACTCTCAGCACAGTTCAATTCAGTAATTGCATGGTTGCTTTATCCATCTGGTAAAGTATATTTTTTTCATGACATAATCAATCATGCTATTAAGGAACAACTCATCCTTGATGGCCTATTTAGAGCTAACCAGAAACCTCAAAATTCTTTTACCATTCACAAATATGCAGCACTTTCTCTCCCTCGTAACAACCAAAGTATCCTAACTAGTATCTCAGGAACAGCCATTAGAATAATTTTCCAGTATATTTCCTGATTTTTTAAAAAAGTATCCTTTTAAAGTCAACACAAGAAAAACAGTATGTTTTTCATGAGTTGGGAAGTTTGAGATATCGGTGGGGAAAAATATCATTAAGTCTGTGAATTAATGTTGTACTCTTTTGTTCACTATGAATTTGCTACCATGTTTCCCATTATTGCAGAGTGGAAAAATCACATATCATATATATCTACTTTATTTTCATCACAATTGAACTACATTTTTCTCTTTATCATTACATTTGGAAGTATTTTATTCAATTCTTTAGTATTGTTGCAATTCAACAGTGACCAATGGTATTGCTGAATTCGCTTTCACCGTTCAGAGGCCAAATATAAACTCAGATTCACAAATGAGGTAAATTGTCCATGCTCTATTGGAATCAAGCTAAACGGATTTACACCCACTGAGAATCTGGTCTTGTAACTTAGCTAGCAAATTGCAGGATGTCAACATCTAGGGTATACTTTTTTAAGTGAACTTGTGTCACTTGATCATGGACCTTGGTGCCAAAGACAAATTAATTGGTTAGCTTGTAATCACAGTTGGTTGAAGTAACTTTAATGGAACCATCTTCCATTGGAGAATGTAGTTCCATTAAAATAGAGATGCTTCACCAAAATGTTGTTTTGTGGGAAAATGGTGTGAAAATGTTTCAGCGATTTTGAGATATCCCATTTTGACATTTTCATAATGAAACATTTTAATTTTCCATTTTGAAATCACTTTTAAATTTGAATATTTCATTTTTTTGTATTTCCATAACATAAAATAAACAAGTCAAAAATCAAACCAAAATATTTCAAATGATCCAAAATGAAAAAAAAATATTCTGAATTTTCTTTTGCAGAGAAATTTTAATTTTTCAGGTTTCATTCCAATTCAGAATGATGCCTAATTTCAAAATCTAAAAATTCATTCAACAAAATGTCCATCCACTATGCAGCTCAGCTCTACTTATAAGACTGAGATTGTTCAAGCAAAATGCAGTCACATACAGAAACTTTGGGAAGCCATTCAAGAAAGTATACACATATGCAAAAACAATTAAAAGTGGTTCTTAGTTTACAGTCTGTACATCCAACCCTAAGACTTCTTACAGCAAATGTATGCAAGTATGGATATATCCTCCATGCCATTGACCCCTGGGTAGAAGTTATTCAAGTCTCATAATGTAATGTGACACATTGAAGTCTTCAGAGTGATACTGTACCCATATCAAATACCTATCTACAACATTCTAGCCCAATGGCAATGCCAAACAAGAGATCTAAGCTGGTAAGTAACCTGTGTTCATACAATGTAAGGGATATCTAGCTTCTCCTAAATTTGATGGAATCGTCCTAACTGGTCTGTTTATGCCCCCTGATATTTGTTACTTAAGAAGGGTTAAAGTTAATCTAATCTTTCATTTAAAAAACAAAATAAATCCCAAATTTCTTTCATCTCAAGGAACTATGGGAATATCAACATCACTAGATCTGTCGTATTGACTTTATCTTTAAGAATCACACCTTTTTCATGCTCCTCCCTACTGCTAAAAGACAGCCTTTTGGATCTAGGAAATACAGAGCTGTAGGTGCCTGGAGTTTTGAAGGAAACCCAGACCAATTAATGTCTGGGGAACGGGTCCTACTCAGGCTGCCTTTGATACAATTAGGGTCCCTGGGGAGCTGATCTAGGTTCTTTGCTGAGCAGTCATTGCTATCCAGATCAACACACAAGTGTGAGGACCTTACTAACATGCAAAGCAGCATGGTGCAGATGACTAATGGAAATAGAGAAAGTTCTACTCCTGGCTCTGACATAGTTTAACTGATCTGACCAAGGTCACAGGAATCTTTCAGCCTTAGTTTTCCCATTTGTAAAATGAGAAGAATGAAGAAGGAATGCAAACACAAAGGACAGAAAGGAGAGAATGGAGAGAAAGACAAAGGAATAAGAAATAAAAGGCAATCACCAAGAGAAGACACATCTCACTTTTAGTGAATGCAAATTCATCTGTGTTCCTTGACTTTATTGTACTGACTTGGCAGGTGTCATCAACTTCTGTAAGCTTTGTCAAAAGTGAGGGGACATCTGTTTTGAGCATTTACATTTTTATTACTAGCTACTCTGGATTTCATGGTTAAATAAATAAGAGAGAATATGTTTGTAACTCATGAGAATGCACATGAAGCCCTGGGAGCTCATGCAAGTGGAAAAAAAAGAGTACCTCATTAGCTGCTACCCTAATTTAAGGTGAGTAATTAGCAAGGCACCTTCCCTGCTCAAGTTACTGTGGTGGATATACGTCTGACATCTCTAATAAGAAGCTGAGCATCCAGCCACTAAGACACTCCTATAAGCTGTACAACAATCCTCTTAAGGATTTAGGGAAATCAGAGGCTCAGCGTTGCCATCTGTGGCTTAATAAACATTTTCTTCAGGGGCTTTATACTTTGTTTTAGCTACCGAGAAAATATAGTCATACTGGAATTTTTGAGGAGGTGGCACTGCTATTTATCTCCCTTCCCTCACTTAATCATTTCCCTGCTATTGTGGGAGTCTCAGGGACTGGGAACCTCAGTCCTCCTATTCTCTGCCTGTGGCACTGTCTTGTCTCCTGAGGGCTGTAATACTTTGGTCTAATGTTGGTTGTTGGGTTTAATGTGCGGGTGCTGTATAGGGTTGGTGGCTGAAGATATACAAGAGGTCAGAATAGATGATCTGATGGTCCCATCTGGCCTTGAACTCTATGACTATGCCCCCAGCCAAAGCCTCCCCTCCCCAATGCCATCTTTTGTTAACTAACAAGTGAAAGAAACCATGCTGTGCACCTATATAGGCCAGCGCTGTTCAACCAGCTCACATGAAACACAGGGCACTTCTATGCCATTGCAGGGTCATCACCATGTTCAATTACATGGCCTCATTCAGTAGCGCCATCTCTGAGTGATTAAAGTCAAGCACACCACCTCTTTCCAGTTGACCTACCCTCACTCTGAAACTACAGACCTCTCTGAATCTGGCTGAGGATAAAGGAAAGCAGAAGAAACCTGTACGCTGTTGAGAGAAGAACATATTAAGGAAACAAAACATTAAAAGTCTTTTCCTCCAGAGCTTTAGAAGAAGATAAAGTGGAGTTTATATAGACCAGAGGATGCCAGCATAAAAGTCGCTGGCATATGAACAGATGGGAAGAAGGCCACTTATGAAATTCAAGCAAGAACTAACCATTTCCACTGCTTACCAGAGCCTGTATGTAGAGGAAAAGGGACATAGAAACAAAGGAGCATGAATGTGGCCAGGCCTTGGGGGTAGGGCACCATGGGGTCAGAAGACTTAAGGATCTATTCCTGGCTCTACACTGACCTGCTGTGTGTGACCTTGGGCAAGTTGCTTACTCTTTCTGTGCCTCTGTTTCCCTTCACACCTTGTGCCTGTCTTGTTAACTTACAATGTAAAGCTTTCTGAGGCAGAAGTAGTTTCTCACTATGTATGCATACAGTGCCTCGACCAGCAGAGCCCCAATCTCTGTTGGAGCCTGTAGGTGTGACTGTAATAAAGACAATAAGTGAAGAGGGCACTGTAAAGGTTTTTTAACTGCTAACAATTCAAAAGCAAAAAAAGAACAGCCTGGTTTTCAGAATCAGATCTTGGCTTGCACACAATATTTTTTACATATGCTTTCACCATACTAACACAGTGCATGCAAGTAAAAGTTTTTAACATTAGCACATATGGGGGTTAGAATTCCAAACCATGACCCATTTGCCTATTGGGCTTGGCACACAAGCCCTAGTGAGCACATGTGCAAGTTGAATCTATTACCCACATGCAGAGCAGCTCATGCATGAAAAGTGCCCACTGTGGCAGGGTGGGCTTGAGCCAGCCCTGCCGCCCCTTTAAGAGGGAGAGAAGCCCTCTGCAAACCCCCGGTGCAGGAAGGCTAATTAGCCACCTGAGGTGCAGGCCAATCAGCCTGCATGAGTTGCACCTGGCAGCCTCCTCTGGTGGATATAAGGCTGCCAGGAAGGAAGCCCAGGGTGGTGGTGGCATGAGCTAGTCAGAGCTGAGTGTGTTGTGTTGTGTATGAGCTATCAAGAGCTGTGTTTGTATTATTGTATTAGGGGCTGAACTATATAGAGTTTGTAGAGCCAGAACCTGTGGAGCTATTTAGAGCTGGATATTAATGAGCTACTTAGAGCTGGATGTTAATGAACTGTTTTAACCTGTATATATTGGTGGTGGGGTCCTGCACTGTAAATTAAAGGGCACTGTTGGAGCAAAAAAGGGTTCCTGCCTGTGTTCCTGAGGGGGGTGAGAAGGCGGTCTGTCACACCACGCAACTGCGTTGGCAGCTTGTGGAAGTCAGGATGAAGCCCTACATTTAAATGAAACCCTGTACGTGAGTTTTGTACATTTCAAAATGAATCAAATGTAAATGGAGTCTCCCTGGTAAATCGAGTCTACCTGGCAAGTTCCAGGTTCTGCTGCACTACCTACTGTAAGCTAAAATGAATGACGCCCTTTTGCCCCTTTCTTGGACTTTTTCAGGGGAAATCTGTTCTTGACAAGCAAATCTACCTGCATCTATCATTTGAAATCTAAAAACCTGATTTTCCTCAGTTGTTTTTCACTTTACTTGGAGTGATAGGTACTTACCTCTGAAAATCAGGCCATACATGGATAGTGCCAGATTTGTAAACTAGTTAAGTGTACAAATGCATGCTTAAATGTGCGTGTAACTGCATCTCTAATTTGCATATGCAATTACCACAACTATATGCAAATCGGATATTTTTGATAATTTGTATGTGCAATTATGTAATTTGCACATCCAATCATGGTAATTGCATGCAGAAATTAGGCACAAAATTGAACACCTAACTTGTTTTAAAATCAGGGGCAGACTGGCGGTACTATATGCAGAGGACTCTAACAATAATTATAACTTGCTTTTCAAACCACTTACAATAAATACAGTGTCTCCATCTAGTCTTTTCCAGCTGTCAGTTTTGTCTGTACTTTTATATGAATAATTTTTTTATATAACCAAGAGAGATGGATGAATTTCATTTTTATTTGACTGAATGTTTGTACAGTATAGTATTTTTTAACAACCAGTATCATCAACAGCAGCAGATTACATCCCTGATATAAGGCATAAAGATCTCTAGCAAAGCTCTTATCAGATCCATAAATGCATTAGAGAATGTGGTGAGAAGTCAATAGAATCAGCCCTGTTTGCTAGGAAGGCCCCAACCAAGACTGGGCATTTTGCCTGGGACAGCAAACTGAGGATTAAGGGCTTTATGGGACATGTGAACTCACACAAATGCAAACATTAGCATGATTAAAATTTAGCAAACTATGATGTACAACCCCTTGGGCAATATCAAGTAGACACAGCTGTATTTGTAGCTTGTTACAAAGAAGCTCTGTTAGTACTAACAGCAATTCAGTAACAGAGAGGCAGATAATTTGGGATCTCTGTTTCAAATGCTAGGATTCGCTAGATCTCAGGCAGTGCATTCATCCTTAGTTAAGCTGAGTCTTTACTCAAATATCCTTTACTACAATTGCTAAACTGACCATTTTTCCTGTGCATCATTCATTGCATTAACATGGAGAACCAAAGTTAGAAGACCGAACAGCATCATCGTATTAAAGGCCTGAACTATCAAAGCAGATTAGATCATTTCTGGATAATGCTCAATGTTGGCATTTTGTCTGTCTGGGGTGGTGATGAGAAGAGGAAAAGTTTGGAAAAAGTGAGAATGATGACTGGAGATGCATGCACTGCCATTTGGAGGGGATGAAGAGAATGACATATAGTGAAGTGCTTAATTGAGTAATGAAGACATATAAACAAATGTAAGCTAGGCTCCAATGTCTGCAAGAAAATCAGAGCTTTTGCTATCCCATTTTCACACTCAGCAGGAAGGAACACATGTCTTTGATCTCCAGGAAAGAGGCAGGAAAGAAACAAACACAGGCTATTAAATCCCTGGGTCTCCAGCTTTCACCAGTTGACTCGCTGTGTTGCACTACTGCTATTGGGATTAGCTTTGGAGAAAAGTAGGAAGCACCTTTAGGAATTATGAACGCCAATAGCCTTGCAATAGAAAACGGTCAGAAATCTTTACCCTCAGGCAGCAGTCTTGGAGAATAAGAACCCTGTTCTAGATTGATGACAAGATGAGCTAAATGGTATATTGTTTAAGTGTGGACCAAAGGGCACTGTTATAATACAGACCAAAACCATTCCAAGCTCTGGTTTGGATGATTCAGTTCTCCTAGAAGGAGAAAATACAACACATCCAAACCAAACTGCAGTCTTGTTATCACAGCTTCCTTTTTGAGCTCGGAATAGCTCTTTTGGATTGGGTAATGAATAAAGAACACACGGTCTCCCTTTGGCAGCAAAGGCTGGATGAGAGTGTGTTTGGTCCTTAGCTTACCTCCTGCATGCTGTCTTATCACTAGCCACTGGCTCATTCCCTGAGCTCCCTTTTAATTTCAGTATTCCTTACTCCCAAGTGTTGCATCTTATTGACAATATTGGACAATATTTAGACTACTGTATTTTACACTTGCTTTGCACAGGGAGTAAATGTATATGCACGGCTGTGTAGATACAGGTCCCCCTTCTTCAGAACATCAGTCTGTATTCCCCTGGTTTATTTTCTCCCTGGAAGGCAAATCCTCATGCTTGTCTGAGTGGAGGAATGTTACCGAGATTGATGGTGTTACTCTGTTTTCGAGATTCATAATCTTTAGCATCTCAGTGTACTAAGGGAGGGGGCAAGAGGAGAAATGGAAAGATCCTTGTCTCCTGCAGAGTCTCAGACAGGGTCAGGTATTCCCCTATATCAGAGTGGCACTGATAGTGGAAGGCAGCTTTTCCCTGATATGAAGGGCTTCAAAACACTGGATTACATGGCAATCATCACTTCTTATTGGCTTTTGTTCATTGCACACACAATGAACGCTTGTAAGGCAGCAGAAAAAATGGTACTACGGTGCTCTGCTTGGATGGCTGGGGGGAAGCTCCGAACTTATTCAGGGCAAAAACACTAAACAAAAAAAAAGTAGAGCGGCTTTCTTCCCAGAGAACCAAGAACCAGGTGTGCAGTTGCCTAAAGTGATGAGAATATGAAGAATATATTGCACTTCATATAGTAATAATAATATTTAGAGGTAGATTCTCATAGCCTGACTGATACTCAGTAGCACCTAATTGCATAGCCTTTTGGAATAAATGAGTCTTCTCACACAACAAGGTGTTATTCAACATGAGTGAGAATATCGAAATCTAGCTCTCAGTATTTAGCACCAGATTCTGTCATATTTACTCATGCTGAGATACTCCAAGAGTAGCCTCATTTATTCAAAAGGGATTCTAAGGGAACCTTTGAGATAAGTAGAAGTGGCAGAATCTGCATATCACACTTCTATTTTCAAGGTGCTATACAAACATGTTATTCATCACCACACTCCTAACTTAGGCAAGTTTGGTTTTCCCTATTGGAAAGGCAGGGAAGCTAACAGAGAGAGGTTAAGTGACACAGGCTAAGATTACATGGTAAGCAGAGTGCTGTATGTTCTGATAACAATATAAATAAAATATGAAAGGCTAAAACTAGGGTGCAGTAACTGCACCACCACCACACACAAAATATGTTGCCCAGACTCCCACGTCAGGCTGTGGAAATGTGAGGCCAGAGGCCTGTTCATTTATGGAATGTACAATGGTCCTACAAGCATGTTTAAAACAGCATCAACATAAGTGTTTTGTTCAAAGGGAAAGTGAAGATGAAAGGTGTGACTCCAAACTGGACTATCAGGGGAGCTGTTCACTGTGGTTTCTGTATGTCACACCAGCAGCACCACTCTGGTCAGCGTGAGACAATGAGAAGTAGGGATATTAGTGAGGGTTTTCCCCTTTATCAGACACACCGTTGAACTGTTAGAGAAACTCAATCCAAAAGGCACTCAGGGAAAATCAATGTTCAGAATAGCTCTGTACAGAATATATAGTCATGTGGTCATGGAGAAAGGTGTGAGGGGGTAAATTACACTTCTGAACCTTGGAAGGACTCTGGATACCTCAAAGTTCTGCCTGCCTTCCTCCTACACTGGTGATACAGCTACTAAATATATTATATATATTTTTAAATAAAAAAATGGCCTTTCCCTCCCCCACACCTGAAAACTTTGTGTGAAAATAATTAATTTTTAAAATGTTTCCATTTTTCTGACAAAATTAAACCTCTGTTCCTCCCCTTTCTCTTTTCTGTTTGTTTTCCTTTCTCGTTGACAAAAAAGTAAAAATAAAGGAAGAAAAAGTGAGGAATGGGACATGAAACCCTGAACATTTTCAATAAAAATGTTAATGGAAAAGCTATGAATAAACACAGAATCATAGCTTTTCCAAACCTGCAGAATGGAAATGATTTTGAGATTTTAAAAAAAGGTACAAAAAATCTTTTCCATTTTTATAACCAACTTTACTTGTTGGTACGATTCAGGAGCAGGCTCCACCAATGGGAATTTGAATGTGCTGAACATTGCCTCAGACCTTGTCTTTCTACCATGCAGATACATGTTTCTCCAATACATATAACAACTGTGCCTTATGTGCTTCACTTCATCAAGCAACTTTTTAGGGTCCTGTTCTGTAATTATTTCTTCGTTGCATTTGTCTGAATGTTGTTTTTAAAATGTTTTTTAACAAGCTTCAGGGATTGACTTATTTTCAAGGGAAACAAAGCCAATGTGAATCTCTCTTTCCAGATGTTAGTATGAATCAGATGGCTACATTTTAACCCGTTCTTTGAAATACAAAAAAATTGTAAGTCAAAACATACTGGACTGGACCATGAGCTGATGCAAATTGATCTAGTCCCATTGACTTCAATAGAGGTAGACCTATTTATACCACATCGGTGTTGCCAACTGTCATGATTTTAATCAGGAGTCTCACAACACTTGGTGTTTTTCTTAAAGCCCCAGCTGCTGGAATTATGAGATTGCATGAAAATCCTCCTCCCTCTCCCCCCCCTTTTTACGTAGGTGTCTTGGCATCATTGTTGTGAGAAAATCTTGAAAATGTGAAGACAGTGACCCTAAAAGCTCAGAAACCAGCAAAGAAAAAAAAACCCAAAATGCCATTTACAAAGATCATTGTCAACTGATCTCATGATATTTGTGTCGCTTGATTCCTGGTTTCTGAACATCAGAGATCATCAGTTCTATAAATGCAAATGGAGTAAATAAAAACCTGTGTTGTTTTTTTTTAATTGCCTTCTTCATTATCCCTGAAAGCAAGAGATAGGAAGACTACAGATTACAATGGTTGCCCATTAGATGAGATTCTCTTCTCATTTACGTTGGTGAGCAAGTCCACAGAACTCAAAAGGTTGTACATGAGAGAAAAATCAGACCCCAACATTATTATAATCTAAATGTTAGGAGAGAGACAGATTTTCACCTAATATAACACCAAAGAGTCAGTTTCCATCAGGATTGGTTTGGTAGGAGTGTACAGGTTGGGTAGGGTGCTTAATCTTTAGCAGCTTCTTAGGTCCACACAAATTAAGGAGGGGAAGGATAGCATTTTTAAAGGGATTAGTTGCAACTTTAAAGAGTGGCAAGGTAACGTGTGACTGTGTCTCTGCTGTAGGGACAATGTTGATAGTAAGATTGTAAATTCTTTGGAGAAGGGACCATCATTTTATTCTGTGTTTGTACAGTACCTATTTTACTGGGGTTAATGATTGGGGCTCTCTGGTGGCACTGCAATACAAATAGAATAAATAAAAGAATAGTAATAATACAAGAGCTACTATGCACAAATTATCAGTGCATGTGCAACATGCATCAGGCTGGCAAAAAGTAGCTTGAGATGTGAGAAAGTCTCCTGCTTTCCCAGGGTGATTTTAATTTCACTTAGAAAACCAAGCTGAACTGGTGGAAAAGAATGCCCTTTCCTCCACTGAAAAATACACTGTGCATAATAAATATGTTATGCTCAATGAGCTTCTTGATGTTTTTGAAGTGACAGCAATTGATATAGCCCAGAAGAGCGATGAGTGTCTGAGTCCAACACCCATTAAGAGAAGCTGAAACAAGTGGTGGATGGAAAATCCATTAGAGAAAAAACTATGTGAAGACCAAATATTTTGGTTTCTAGCAGTTCTCAAGAGGTCTGAGTGGAGTGGGCAAGAGTTTATGATGGACGTGAATCAGTTCCCAAGCTCATGTTATTTTGTTTTTGTAAAAGAAGATGAGATGTTAGAATAATCACTTCTATTTTTAGGAAGTAGTTCTTCTCAATAGTGTTTTTCTCAAGGGGAGCTGATTTTGAAATGTGCATGGGCCTGGTCTATGGTCTACATAACTACATAGTACGACAGAGTAGATTTGTCTTGCAAAGACCATTACCATTATAATGATTTCTTAGAAAGTTTTAATCATATGTTTGGATTTTAATTTGCACATTCTGATTATTATTTTTCTAACGTCTTTTGATTTGATAACTGGACTGAATCAAAAACATATGCACATTTAAAAGGAAAGCCAGCATAAATAGCACATAATTTTGCTATTCACTTGTTGTATAGATTCGGGCAGGTCTTATGACTTCTCCGTGCCTCAGTTTCCCCACCTATAAAATTAGAATATTTGTCCTGTATTGTAACATGGTTTGAGGTCTTTGGACAAAAAGCACAATACAAGTGCTAGTTTAAATGCAATGTAAATGCTTAGGTAACCCTGCCCCATAAGAAATAAATCCAGTTTAGGAGTCAAAAATCCAATCTCTCTCTTATAGGACTTTTTAAACTGTTATTCTCTGTTCATTTCTCTTTACCTTCCAGAATTGTCTGATTCTACTGGTGTATTGGCACAACTTGAACAGACAGATTTAGTCTGAACCTCATTTTATCCTGATGCAAAACTATCAGTATCTGGTGTTTTCAAAAGGAAACTATTATTTGAATGCAGTGCCAGTAATAATCTCTTGCTCTTTGACTCACTCTGCAAACCCATAGTCTTATATATTTATTCACTTATTTATTTTGATCTTTTAAAACCCAACATTGCATATTGTTTTTACCATGCCGCATAATGTAAAACAGTGGAAAATGGAATTGTTAATGTTGATTGGTCTAATTTTACAATATCATTAAAAATCCTGGAGATTAAAGGGTTTTGAATAATATAACTGGGATTTTATCACAAGCAACTAAGTTAATGGAGTGAAAAGAAGGGATTTGATCTGGGACTAAATATTCAAACTCTGCACAGCCAGCAATCAGCACAAAATACAAATTCAGCCATTGTGCACCCTAAGATTTGCCTGCACAAATGTGTGTGCATGAGCAACTGTCATGCAAGTACATGTGTGTCTGTCTGTGTAGATAAGATTTTTGCATTTGCATTCATGTATCGTTTGTAAAACTCATCCATTACACTAGCCTTTGAAAATCTGGTCACCAAAATCAACATCAGCATATGACAGGACTGATCACTAGTTTGTTCTGGCCTCATGGTGAAGTGTGAATAGCAATTTTCATATTTCATTTGGCACTGGTAAGGCCCTATGTGAAAGAGCTTTAAACAGAGTAATCAAAAAAAAAATGTGCTACATCTTGCAAACTTGATTTGTTCACACACTCACTGATGGTAGTTCAAGTAGCCAACATTCCCCTCTTCCTAGTGCAGAATAACTGCCTGTCAAATACTGCCATGTTTTCTCCAGTCTGGTTTGAAATATCCCAAGAGAAAGTTTCAGCATCTCAGTTATTCAAGACATTTCAATTAATATCCAGCCTTGATTGTCCCTTTATCCCACTTCATCCCATTACTGCTAGTGATCCCCTTTATAAAATCCAAAATAATGTTTCTACTTCCATAACTGTCACACCTTTCCAAAACCTGCAGACAGTTACCACATCCCTCCCTCCCAAATCTTTTTCATCTTTCTCATGCATGATTTCCTCTGAACTCCCTCCCATTTGTTAACATCATCCTGGCTCTGAGGTGCCCGGAATGGAATGCACTTTCCCAGACACAATCTCATCGGAGACACAGAGAATGATCATCACCTCTACAAACAGAGCCCCTGCTACGCCAGATCAGTTTGGCCTTTCTTGCTGCCACATCACTGCAATGCAAACTCATATTTCATTTGCCCTCCTCCATCACCCCGTTCCTCTTTTTTAACAAAACTGCTTTCTAGGTTTCTCCCATGCGGTGGGGTTTGGTCTAATTACCTCCAGATATATTTAGCTTGCAGTTCCCCAGATTGCATCTCTATTGTTTTCTGTCCATATTTCCATCCCCTATAGGTTCCTTTTTATTATTTCTCTGTCCTCATTCTTTTTCACCCTACCGCCCAATTTAGTATCATCTGTGGATTTCATTAGTGAAACCCTCTTCCAGATCATTACTAAAGTGGTTAAGAATGGACCGAATACCATCCCAGTGCAGCACTCTGCTAGACACCTCCCCACACAACACAATGCATCGCTGTTTAGAATTATTTTCCGGCAGTTTTCAATCCTGTGTTTATACACAGTGTTTGTATCAAAACCAATTTGAATTAGTTTTGCAGATGAGATCTTGTGAGACGCCACATCAAGTGTTTTCCTAAAATTCAACTCTATGATTGAATCCATTTGTATCTTTTATCCATTTGTTTTGTAGTTCTCTCCAAAGAAGATCATTTGTCTTGCAAGACGTGTTCTATATATCTATTCTATACACAGCCTTGCTACTAATGATCGTTGTTGACTTCTCCTGTAGAACAGAATTCCATAGTGGGATCCCTTTTCTGTATCAGGACCTCCCTCCTGTTTAGCAGAGGTATACCTGGGACTCCCCATTAATCAATCTGGGGAGGCTAGGGTTGTCATAATCCCCAGGTTGCTCAAGAGCCCTACCCTGCACTACTGAAGCCAAGGAAAGCTTTGCCATTAACTTCAAGCAATGCAGAAGTGGGTCTTAGATTCAGCAAAATTTCTACCCTAAATGTGTGTTGAGAAACTTCATTTTGATTCTGAATCCTAGACAAATACATTTGCCAACAGTTACCAAATTGTGGTATCTGAAGCACAGCAGTATTTCTCTGTGCTTGAAACTCCAGTTAACTGCGGTATCTCGTGTACTGTGATGTGGGAAGTGTTGGGAAATATTGACTTTTAAATGGCAACCACAATATATTATTATTATGACATAATAGGAGACTGTACAGGCTAGCAACCACTACACCTGTCAGTGAGCAGTTTCAAGATTGGACTCTGATTCTGGAGCTGCCGTTGGGACACCCTCCCCTGGCCGATGGATAAAGATTCTGTCACACATGGGACGCCCCTGGTGCTGCTGGAGAATGCACAAATGAGCTATCAATAGCTCTGACTCCTTGAACACTGCCTGCATAGTGAGGAACTAGATGATCCCATTCCCACTTCAAATGACACAGTGATCTGTGAAGCAGAAAAATCTGAGACTGGTTTAGGGATCACTGCAGCCCACACATTTCATTCTTCTTGGTAGAGGAGGAAGAATTGTAATGGTAAGAGGAGGAAGAACAGGTAGGGAAAGCTTGCCAGGTCAGCAAGTGAGTATAACATATACACACCACATGGAGAGACTCAGGCCTCCATCCCCACAAAAAGGGAAAGGCACTGACCCTTTACAATCTATGGAATTGTGCCTGGAAATCAAAGATGAGCAAATGGAAATAGGATATGCACAGCTGGCCAGATCATATGGCTAACATATGGATTTAAATGGTTCTTTCAGAAGTAGGAGTAGCTACTGTTTTCTAAGTTCCACAAGAGTAATGAATTGGTGAACAGCAAGAGACACCTTTCACACCTTATTTACTTCCCCAGGACACCTTCCTCTCCACAGTCATTGCTGCATGGGTAGACTTTGCCCTGTCATTCATATAACTGCGTTTTCTTCCTAGGAAGCTGCAGCTGGCTCTACAGCTGCTGTAATTAATTTCCCATTAATAAATCAGTAAAGGGGTAGGGGAAAGAGGGAAAGGGAATGACCTGGTGGGTGGAGAGGTGCCTTTCTCTGCAGCACAGGACACAGGTCACTTGCAGTGTAAATGGTGGATTTTCTCTAACTTGAAGTCTTTAAATCTTGATTTGAGGACTTTAGTGACTCAGCCAGAGGTTGTGGATCTCTTTCAGGAGTGGGTGGGCGAGGTTCTGTGGCCTTCAGTGTGTTGAAGGTCAGGCTAGATGATCATGATGGACCCTTCTGGCCTTAAAGCCTATGAGTCTAATACAGTAGAATCACTGACACCCGCTTTCCTAACCACCATGCGCAACAGCAGCATCATAACCACCAACAACCACCTAGAAAGTAAGTGTCATCAGTGAATCCTTATATCCAGTTAGCAAGTGTATAATATGCAGGCACGTGCATGCATTGTAACCCACACACCTCCTGGGTGTGGTGCTCTGTCCCATCTAGTGGCACCCACATCACTTAAAGAGAGAGAAACAAACAGAGATTAACGAGTTTGCTCTATAGCCTTAGCTAACAGCCAGTTGGCTTTTAGCTCATGCTATAGAGGCTCACGCAATAAGTTCCAGAAGTCCCCAGTTCAATCCTGCCCACCAACGACTGGGGTCTGCTGGAGTTTTACACACAAGCTGTAAAACAAATATAACTCAGTATTTACATGCACTTACATAAAAGAAAGACAGCCTATAGAGATAAGAACATGTTTTAAATATAGGGAAATATGTTAATTAAAAGTAACTTATTTTTCCTCATTAATACATTGGAAAATGTACTGAAGCCCATGACACACACTTGTGGATTTTTTTCTCCTGTACAAACATCTGTCTAATATCCCAGAAGCAGTAGCTGACACATGATGCCAGAGCAGGAATGTATTTCCAGTTGAAGTCTAGAGCAAACAGATGTGTGACGTATCTGCCAACAAGTTACAAGAAGTTACTCCTGCTCCAGGACATAATAACCTACGTACCTCGCTTTAGAAAAAGCTTATCTTTTAAGAAAAGATTATTCCATACTATGAGGTTCATTATGTCAGATAAGAAATATTGAATAATTCTTATACTCCAGAGCAGTTCTGATATACATGGACAATTTTTCCAAACCTGGGTGCCTACACCTAGGCATATAAATTGACATTTAAGCACTTAAATAAAAGTGGCCTGATTTTCCAAGGTGCTAAGCGGCTACATCTCCCATGGAGAAAGCAGAAGTGTGATTAAAACCTTTTTCATGAATTCAGGATGCCTGCAGCAGAATCTCCATCATCAAATTGTGTCTAGACAAAATCTCCATAAGAAGCTACATTTCAACTCAGTGCTAACAAGAGCCACTCAACGGAAACAGCATCCCAGGGCACCTCCTCCTAGTTTATTCCTTTCGTTTCAGTTGCAATTTGTTACAAATATATTCTAAGACAGACACTGTACAGCACCGGCACGTCACAGCTCTATGGTAACTAATCCTAAAACAGCGATATACACAGATTAGATAATGCTGCATTAGACATGGGGATATCAGGTTCTCCATGAGGAGGACTGCAGTTGGTTGGGAGGTTACAAGAATTAGACCCGATGACACAATATAGGCAAAATATCCATGTCTGGGGCTTTTCTAAGACATTCTCCTTTCCCTGCATCCAGAAAAGATAGCCACAGCCTTGCATCTTCTAAGGGACTATTCACCTTTCCAATGCTTGGATCACACTGTAATTCTCCTATTAGGGTGAGAAGTATGAAATGGAAAATCTAAGATCTTATTAAATGAAATTCCAGACTCCAGCTGTGTCTAGTTGCTCAGGCTGATGGAAAGAAGCTCCCAGAGAGGCAATTTGAAGTAACTCATTATAGTCTCCATGAGGGCTTCTCATTCCAACTGAAAACCAGAGTGGATGATCCCAAGGTTGGTGTGGTTAGTTACTAAACTTCCCTTTGCTGAAGTAACATAGCATAGTTTTTCAGGAATCATCCTTGCAGGAATCATGCATGAGAACTTGAATAATTAACCTGCCACAGTCCCTGCAGGTGTCCTGGTTACAGGTCTCATCTGATTCCAAAGAAAGGAAAACTAGTCTTGTGATTAAAGCAGTGTACTTGGACTCAGGGGACCTTGCATCCAGATTTTCAAAAGAGCTCAGCTCCCATTTAGGCCTCTAGAAGAAATAGCCAGATTTCCAGTGTTGTTCAGCACCCAAAAACCTCCTGGGAAAACTATAGTTTTCCCTCCTGGGAGCTGCACACAAAATTCTCTTTTCTGATCCTCAGGTTAGTTTTCTGTTCACACATTCTGTTTTCACTTTATGTTCTCAGTGGTAGCTACTGGGTGCTGAACACTTTAAAAAAATCTGGATGCTGGGATTTTTTTCCTTAGCTCTGTCATAGACTTCCTGTGTGGTTTCCAGAAAATCACTTAATCTCTGGACCTTGGTTTCCTCATCTGTAAAATGGGGAAATAATATTTTCTTACCTCACAGGGAGGCTGTGAGGATAAAACCCATAAATACAGTGATGAGCATGATAGAAAAACCTATGAAAGAAGAGAGAAGAGTGTCCCATGCCCACGATGAATGTAGAATATGCACTACAAGAACAACAAACCTTGCAGAAAGGAGAATTTATGTGTAAATACCATTAAAACCAATGCGAGCCTAGCAACTGCATCCAATGTCAGCACTACTGTTACACTGCTGCTCACAACGGAAGGGCCATGTGACCATATGACATGCTAGGGGTTCTACAGACTGATAAGGACACCAAGTTCCTGCTCCATGGATATTGCAATCAAGATAGATATTATGGTGGCTGTACTTTCATGTACACAAAGAGCAGCCATGTGATTTTCAGGCTCAATTACCTAGTTTAGATGAAGGGAAGCAACAAGAAACAACTAAACTCAAGCCTTCAGGAGAGTATAATGTGCGTCCCTCTTCTGTACAAGCTGCAGCACCTATGAAGGGTGAGAAATTTAGTCTGAGATTTTCAAAGATGCTGACGGGTTAGTAGACTCAATTCCCATTAAAATAGTAGCTTTGAAAATCTCAACCTTAAAAGGTGGAGTATACAATACACAAAGTCATCACATTGTATAGCTACATACACCACTCTAGACAAAATAGAAATTCAGGACAGTTGTCGGGACGCTGGGTTTTTCAATCCTAACTCTAGCGATTGCTACTTGCGTTTATAGGAGCCATTATAAAGATTGTTGGCCGAGTCCCTGAATTTCTGTGTTGCACTCACCTAACCTTGCCGATCTTTGATCTTGGATTATAACAGTGAGTAGTTTATCTCTTCAGAAACTGTAACAAAATGCTGTGGCTTTCAGGCCTTTTATCTCGTAGACTCTTATCTCTCCAACTCTCCAAATGTGCTCGGGGAAAGGAAGAGGAACAGATGAACACTCAGGAACTTAGCACAGTATTAATTAATTATTATTATTATTATTATTAACCTAAAGGCTAGGAACAAAAAAAAATATGTTGCTTTAAAGCACAGTGCTTGACTTTATCTTCTGATGCCTGAATCTCTCACATTAAAGCACGGTGTGGCCGTTTGATACCTGCCGCTGCTAAAGAGAATGAATAATAAAACCACCAGCTAAGCTCTTACATCATTTTACAATCAGGCATCTCAAAAACTGTTTATCTGATCAGCACCAAATTCTGTCAGAGCGTTGACATGTGCATTTCTAAATAATTTCAGTATGTCAACTGGAATAGACACACAGAATCAGAGAGTTAATTATCTTTGACAACTTTGCCAGCTAATTTCCTATTTATATGTACCAAACTAGGGGCCTCTTTTATCCTCCCTTGTCACAAAGGGTTTATCAATCAAATTGGCTGCCAAGGCGATCTGCCATCCCAAAGGGGAGTTTATCTGTTTGAAATCTTTCCGACTACCTAATGACAGCAACATTGACATGAAACATAATAGACATTGTTTTTTGGTTTTTGTTTTTAAACACAAGAAGAGGACATTGCCTCCATGGGATAACAAGAGGCATTGTATGGAGCATCTTTTCCCTTCGTTACTCACCGCTCCCCTCCCCCCCACCACTTACTCCCTGCTTCCAAAACATGTCTATGTCTCAATGCAGCTGTCAGGGCATGATTTCAGATGCACACATTTCACCTCTGGATTTCAGCTGACAGGACCTGCCAGTGTCAGCTCTATCCTTGTCTCTGCCAATCCAACTGCGTTCACTCAGGAATACGAACAATGTTAAAAACTACCAACTCCTACTGACAGACATTAGATGGTGGAGGTTTTGGTGCATGTTGCCACTACTTTTCTTTGACAGGCAGTTATGTTTTACTTTAATAGCCATATATCTTCTCTCAGGTTCTCTTTAACTGTGGTGGAATTTTACAAGGATACCAACAGACTGTCAGCACACACGAGAGAGGGAGTGTGTATGTGTGTGTGTATATATATATATATAAATATATTCTTTACTAGCGCTCACCTACCTGCTCTATATAAAAAATATTGTATGTCCCTTGCTGCATGATCCCATGGAACAAATGGCCATCATGTCTTATGCAACATTGGTCTTTTCCCTCTTATTTCAGGTGGGAAAGGGGCACAGGATTGTGGGTTGAATCCTGCTTGTCAGAAGAAACAAATTAGGCAATTTCTCCAGGGAAATTATGAATCAGAAAGAGTTTCCTGTAGGACCAAGATGATGCAGCAGCCCCTAGCAAATGAAGGCAGAAAGTGGCAGAATTTCTGATATACATAACCAGGGTAATTAATTACATTACACTTACTAATTAAAAAAAAATACCAGACAGAACTTCATTTTTAAAAAAAGGTATAGCTGCTCAGACAGTCAATCCTATTGGGACTGGCCTTGCTGAGGAAATTAACTGACTATTCAAGCAAATAACAAAAAATGGTGGATTTTGCATATTTACAGACTGCCATTTCTTTATTATGAATATTTAATACGATCCCCCTGAGCCAAATGTGGGATACTCCTCGGGCCATGCCTCAAACATGTGCTTCAGTTAGCAGTAGGTCCACAGAGAACAAAATTTACATAGGACCCTGCATATCAGATGGGTGCCTTTCTGCTCTGGGCATATGAAGGCACTGAGAACTCACTTCTGCCTCCACTGAAATCAGTGTGGGTGTTGTCATGAACTTCACCAGTGGGAGCAGCAGCAAGTCCTTGCAAAGCTAACGCTGGGTTTAATAACTCCATAGTACTGCAAGAAAGTATGTGTCCCTTGCAAAAGGCACCCCCTTATTCATGTTCCAAAAATCCACCCCTGGGACCAGTGTGGGTAAAGAATAGATAAAAGGTATGTGGTGGATACTGAATAATTCAGGTTCCTCTCAATGGGGAGAGAGGGAGATGACTTGTATTTCTATAATTTCCAAAGCCAGTCTTTGGCCTGCCCACCCCCCACTTCTTACCAGCATGAGTCCCATGTTATGTACAAAGCTACTGAATTGAAGCATTTTTGTTTTTTTCTGAACCCCAAAAAGCAGGTTTGTTTTTTGTGGTTTATCATTCAAAAGGGGGGAGAGAAATGACTGGCAGATTCTTTAATGTCACCCAAAGCCTCAAGGGTCCAATTAATCAGAAAATATGTTTGGCTATCAAACTGCACTTTCCCTTTCCCTTGGGCTTCTGCAGTACGGGGGCTGGACATATGTTACTGACTCAAACCCTAAGAAATTCTATTTGCACAAGGAGTGATACCCACTAGTCAGATGTTAAGAAAGAACTTCTCAAGACCCTTTCTGGTTATTGTTTTCTTATGTTTTCTAAGTTTTGAAATGTTTTCCTTGGAATTTCAGAAGCAATAAATAATAGTGTTGCTCGGCTCCTAACTAGCTATTTTCATCCATAGATACCAAGGAAAGGAAGGAAGTTAAGTATCATTATTCCTGTTTTATAGATGGTGAAACTGAGGCACAGAGCAGGGAAGTGACTTGCCAATGGTGGACTCTTCCCCATTTTAACATAATCCCCATTTTAAAAAAGCACAACTGTATCATACAGCAATGAATCAAGATGTATCTTAACAGTGGAATTGGAGTGCTTGGGGCTAATAGCATGTATAATATTGTAGCATTTTGTAAGAGCATGTGGCATATTATATAGCACCACACAAACCCTAAAGACTGGTATATTACAAACATACCATTGTACCAAACATTGCCCTCTCACCTGTAACAAATGTATAGGTAACAGAGAAGGCAATATCTTCTCAAATAGACCTCTACTAGCTTTTAGAGCTTAACACAGTGAAAAATACTAAATACAGGGGTAGGGGGAAATAATTGTCTTGTGCATGCCTCTAGCACTAAGCTCAATCCAGAAAACACACCACAGACGGAATCAGAAAAGGATGAAGTCAAGCACATATCAAGAATCATAATATACATTTACATGCCTGTAATCAAGCTCGTATGCAGAGGGGGGGAAATCTGACTGGATCACTGGGGACTACAAAAGGTCAAATGCCAACACTCTCATCTAGAATATATCCAGAAAGGGCCAACAAAGCCAGTGAAAGAGCCTGGTTCATAACTTTCATTATTCCTATGAGAGACTGCATGAAGACCCAGCTGTCTGGATAATGCAGCTGAACAGGAAGTACTATAATGCAGGTCCTAGTTTCTCATTGAAGACTACAGAACAAATCCCCTCCAAATAGTTCCGAGCGTAGCAAAAATGATGACATTATCTCATAAAATTCAGACCAAGGATGTTAAGTTATAGTCTGATATAGAGCGTCTGAGTCCAAGGGTGAAATCCAGATTCCAATGAAGTCAATGGCAAAACCCCTATTGACTTATGAATTTGGAGTGAAATATTGGCTCCGCTTAAGATATCATAATTCCAGCTCAATATGCTTAGCAGAGAAAATTGAGTAGGTTTCTTCAGGAACAACGGGCATTGGTTCAGGGGTTTATTCGTCTTTTAAAGGCTTGCTCATCATCAGTCTGGGATTTTCAAGCAATCAAAGGGAGCTAGGCTCCCAGATCCCATTAAAATCCCAGTTTAGATTCATAATAAAACTCAAGCAACCCCCCAGTAGTTGTTTCTGGTTAGTCCTGGGGTGGACAGGAATAAACGGGAGGAGGTGACATTATTAAAACCTGTCACGTCCTATTGCTAGCAGAGCAGCCCATCAGTGTTTTGTGTGCTGAGTAGCATGGCAGCTATTCAGCCTGCATGCCTTTAAGAAAATCTTCCATGGAATAAGCTACAAGATGTGATCTGTGTAATCATTAGAGCATCAGCCAGCCTACAGTTCTAACTAACTGCACAGGTGCCCATGCTTCCAGCCCATTTCTGTCGAACAAGTAATGGGATGATTTTGGTGGGAATGGTTTGTGGGCTGGAGTCTATAAAGGTCTGAATATTCATTAATATATCTCAGGTTTACCTGTTCCACTCTTTTGTGTTTATCCACTGACATTGAGCCTAAGGTTATTCCAGCTACATTCATTGACAAGCCATTGACTCCAATGGCAGCAAGACTGGGTTCACTGTGAATGTGGGAAGGATAGTGTAGTTTAATACTGTGCATACAACTAAAAATATATATTGGCATAATTATGCTCTAAAAACAATTACAAATATTTGTCCAAATATGGAGTGAGGCTTCTGTACCCATCCCCTAGAGAATTCTTTCTCCGTGCTGATTATGGCAGTCAGGCGGTTTGGAGTGACAGTGGCATGACAGGCCCTTACAATCAATAAAGATTTCATTGAGTGCACACAGAAGATGCCGGATTGATAACATGGGAGAGTAAAGTTCTCTCTCCACTGAGTAAGTAAAGAGCCAGCAGCAGTAGTGCAAGATCTCATGCTCTGCTCTACCAATGTTCTACAGGGTAGATAGAGGACAGTCGAAAGGTTCGTTCAGGTTTCTGCCTCTTTGAGGATTGCCAACAAGGGTTCCAATTAGTGCCAAACGTGATGCAGACACTTCACTGGGAACTGGACTGAGAGCACTAATTCATTTCATATTAGCCTTTATTGAACATCCATCACTAAGGCCAGATGTGAACCAATGACCTAAAGGTGAAAGGTTGGCGTTCCAAGCCAGTGAGCACTAAGTTTTTGACCCAACCAATTACTCAAAACCAGTCACTCAGAATTCAATGAAAGTTTTGGTAACTTTACCTTTTCTTTGCTTCTCCTTTGTCTCAGGCATGTCCTGTTCCCCAGTCTAAATAAACGGAACACTTTAGTCACTGCACTGTATAATTCTCTATTCAAACTGTCAGGACCTACCCTAGCCACCTCTGTCACTGTCTCTGCACTCACTCAGGCCTCTGAACAATATTAAAGCACTCTCCCTGGCAGACACTTTGATAAGACTAACAAGAAAATGCACTGAGGCAAATTCCTTTTGACAGCATTCAGTCAAACAAGCCCGAAACAAAGAGATACATAGATTTGTTTAGTTACTTTGCTTGTGTGATGTAATAATTAACTCTCCGTCTAATACTAAGGCTATTGTTAAGTTTCTTGGCCTTTGAAGATTCACATTTGTAACAGCAAACCTCTCAAATGAACACATTTAGCAATAACTGCATTTTCAGTGATTTCTTAATGTTGCCAAACAGGAGAATTGAATATTTATAAGGAGTTCCTGATAAAAAATTACACACATCATTGCTCATTTTTGTTTTGATCTAGGCTTTGTGTCTATGAAGTAAAAGTTAAAAGAAAAAAGAAAACACAACAGAACATTCTTACTCTATATTACAACCCCAATGTATGTCAACTGCTTCTTTTTAAGACACCCAGTAGATGCCCATCAGTTCTGATTCCAGCCTAAAGCTAATTAAATTAATGCTACTTCTTGGACAACACAGTCCTGCATAGAGTCATTACAGCTGCAACCATTCTAATATTTATCACATCTGTGCAGTCATCAGTCAGGAACTAAATGTTTAGTCTTCTATTCTATGTTCACCTTAATGGAGCCGTAACATGTTTTTTCCCCAACAGAGAAAATCATTACAGCAAGAGTCCTATTCTGACTGTTCACATTGATATGTCCATCTCCTCTTTCACTAGTGAGATCAGCTCTGGATCTCAACAAGTAAGCACTGAAGGTTTTCCTTTTAAAGTTAAAAAATTGCCAGACAGGTAAAAAGGGGTAGTAGTCAACAGTGATGTACATGACTGTGTCAGTTATAAAGCAGTGAGTGGGTGCAAGTCTAAAGGAACTAAACGGTGTATATTGTGCAGTAACAGACAAGAAGAGAGAAGGGCAGCACAAAAAGCAGCTACCAGAGGACTGTAAGTTATATGTTCAAATGGGTCTCTGCTATAGCAGCTTAAAAGTATACCTTCTCCCACATAAGGTACACTAGTTCAGAGTCCTTTAGACTCTTACACATATTTGCCAACATATACATTTATACCTCCATAGATATCACCTTTGAAATTGGCCCACTAGATTAGACCACCTAATATGGCCACAAGATTTCTCTATTTTAGGAGCATCTGAGGGGACAAAGCAAATCTTAGCACATGGTGCATGCTTTCCATTCTGTTCTGCTTCTGAAAGGCAGCCTGTGTGAGGGGGAACTTCTCAGATTGATGGGAACTTGCTAAAGTAACACCGTCTCTATATGCTGAAGCTGCAAGTGAATGATGACAACTCTTACTGGAAAAGGATTCTGAACACACCATGTGCCCCCTGTGGTACGACCGTTCCAAAGAGAGCACCTCCACAAAGAGCCACAAAATGTACCACTATCGCAGCCCTGAGATATAGTAAGGAGGATACAGAGAATTCACTCTTTAATATATTGTAGAAAGTGTCTTACAGTGTCCACATTCAGTGTAGTACATTGCATTAGTCACTAGGACTAGTTGGAATCTGTTACATTGCAGAATCTGTCTGCAGGCAGCTTGAACCTATGCACAATCGTTTATAAAAAATAAAAGACAGAATTAGAGGAGGGTGGTTTTTTTTTAAATGACAGCAATGATAAAACAAAGATACAAACAACATGCCAAGCACATAAAGAAACTGCATTTTTCCAGCATTGTTTGCATAGTTGTTGTACTTGTGTTGGTCCCAGGCTATTAGAGAGAGAGTGGATGAAGTAATATATTTTATTGGACCAATTTCTTTTGGTGAAAGAGACAAGCTTTTGAGCTACAGAGCAGTTCTTCAGTGAAGTTCAAAAGCTTGTCTCTTTCATCCAAAGAAGCGGCTCCAGTAAAAGATATTAACTCACCCACCTTGTCTCTCTTTTCCAGTTTAGTGTTTTAAACATTTTAAGCCCAGGCTAATTTTTTCTGTAGCCATTTTCAAGTCATAATTTATTCACATTATCTTTCTTTTTAAAATAATGATTTTTGGAGTCCAAAGATTGATTGTACACAAAGACATGCAACTACTCTTATCAGAAAGCAGATTATCAGATGAGGGTTTTTTTATTATTATTTTAGTCCAATAGCCTAGCCAAAACACTGGCAATAGTCTTCCTCTGATGAAACATAACCAAACGATTTATGGAAGAATTTGTGCTTTCCTTTCTTGTGAGCCAGCGAGTCCAAATTTCAATTAAATAAGTGGTAATGGATTAATTGTGTTCACATTGCTATGGTAAAGTTTGTGCCCATTGTTCCATTAACAAATACTACTTCAAGAGTTTATTCTTCATCTTGCCTATAAAAATGTGACTGATGTTGGTACAGAAGTAGAAGAGAATGTTATTTTCAAATAATAATAATAAAATATTTCAGCTCCTTTAAACTACAAGAATATTAAGAAAGCAGAAGTTAAGCAGTTTATGAAGCTTAATTTTTAACACCATTCTATGATATCAGCTGAATAATACTTAAGGTTTTTTTTTTAAATGTACACTTACATAAACTGCAGAACAATACCTGCTTAAAATTTAAATTTACTCAAGAGACCAGGATATCTCTGAATTGCTTTCTGCTTTATCATGCAAATGTTTTATTTATCCCATAATATTCCGGTCTCAGGGATAAATAATATGCAGTAGACTTTCAGAGTTACGGACATCAGAGTTACAAACTGACTGGCCAATCACATACCACACTTAGAACTGGAAGTACTCAAGCAGGCAGTAACAGAGGCAAATATAGTACAGTACCCTGTTCAATGGAAACTACTTAAAAAATGAAGGGAAAACTTTTAAAAAAGATTTGACAAGGGAAGGAAACTGTTTCTGTGCTTGTTTCATTTAAATTAAGATGGCTAAAAGCAGCATTTCACTTCTGCATACCAAAGTTTCAAAGCTGTATTAAGTCAGTGTTAAGTTGTAAACTTTTGAAGAACCACCATGATATTTTGTTTAGAGGTAGGAACATTTCAGAGTTACAAACAACCTCCATTCCTGAGGTGTTCGTAACGCCGAGATGCTACAGTCAAAAATTATTATGCTGTAAATATATGTGCAGCATTAAACTATCTAAAAAATATGGCCCAGATTCTGATCCTGATTACAACAGTGTAAATGTGGAGTGGCTTCATTCACTTTAGTGACATTACTCCAGACTTACACAAGTACTGTGGCCCCCATACACATCGATCAAGAGACAGATGTAAACTGTATATCCTTTGCGAGATGTAATTTGGAAATATGTATAACAAATCCAGCAGTAAAACAACCATAAAAGAAAGATTCTCTTCTGCACTGATGGTATGGTGTCATTAATGAACCCTACACCAGTAACAGGTGAAGTCACATCACCTTCCCCATTCTGACATAGCCCTTACACTAGATGGGATAGGGGCAGAAGACGTAGGCCTGGCAGCAACAAACCCTCTACAACAGCAGGGGCTTCCCTCTGAAAGGGGAATTCTTTGCTTGGAATTCTCCGATTCGAGACCAGATTCCAGTTGCATGTCTACACTGCAATTGGAGGTGTGATCACAGCTTAGGCAGGCAGACCCAGAATAGTTTTAATCTAGCCAGCACAGCTGGAAATAGCAGTGAAGATGTGGCATCAAGGACCACGGCACAGGCTAGCAATGTGAGTATGTATCCCGGGTTCCAAGCAGGCTTGGAGAGTCCACAGTGAAGTCTGGTCACAGCCAATCACATCTCCAATTGCAGTGCAGACATAACCTTAGAAGAGCTAGGACATCAATCAAATCTAAATCTTCTAGCATACTGTTGCTAAGCCATGCAATGCCCGTATCATACCCATCTACACGTTTTTTTCTTAACAAAGGCAATGGCAAATGCCAAACAAGACATGGGAGAGAATGCATCCTGAGTTTGACAACTGTGTCACTGCAATCAGAAGTTTCATTGTAGCTTAGGTTAGCAAATCCACACTAGCTTAAATCTAGCTACCATCACTAAAAATGGTTAGTACCTCAATAATATAGTTATATGGAAATGCCAGTAATGAAAACCCTTTGGAATTTGTCTTGAGAATTTACACTCGAGTTGGCAAAAGTTTAATGTCACCCAGTTATAAAGTGGTCAGTTTTCAAGCATGTGTGGAAAATGGCGCTCTCTCTCCCTTACATCAAAACAGATGTTCCTTGAACTACAGCGGATTAGTCAATGTGCCTGTACAAAGGGGATAGATTAACATGAGAGAAGAGTTATACTGTTTTATACAGGAGAAACTGCAGACATTGTCTAGCACGGACCACCACTTCCAGAACTGTTAGTACAGCACATTGGTTAAGAATCTGATGCTCTCCATGCCTTTGTTTTCAGTGAGGTGAGTAAAGGACAAGCTGTCAGTCTTAGCATTGGCATCCGACGAAGTGGGTATTAGCCCACGAAAGCTTATGCTTCAAAACTTTATAGTTAGTCTTTAAGGTGCCACAGGACTTTGTTACCTCTGCTATTCCAGACTAACACGGCTACCTCTCTGAGTCTTAGCACTGAATTTCTAGCTTTTGTGCATTTGAGTTGCAACCATTAATGCCAACAAATGCAAGAGATAGAATCCCTGGAAGAGGGGCAGTAACTGGGATGTTGTTGTGCAAGTTAATGATCGAGCTCATCAGTTCTAAATAGGTTTATAACACACTTAATTTTAAATGAAAGCCCCTTGCCACCAATGCTTCTCAGTGAATCAAAAGGATAAAATGACCACTTCAAGTTGTCTAGATGAAAGACAGGTGATTGTTCATTGCTGCCTAGCTATGTCTTAGCTACCGGGATATATAGAGGAATCTCTACATGTGCATTTGAAACAAGATTTAAAGATATTTTATACATGGGAGATAGGGCAGCAACCACATAGTAATAACTAGAAAGGTGGTTTCATTTTATACCTGAATATCAGATTGAAGGACAGAAATGAAAATGACAATGCAGCTAGCCTTAGACCTCAAAAACAAATGTGATGCAGTAGATTCAGCTGCCTAAAAAAAGTGAGGAAAAGAAATTCATGTGCCAGTGAAAACAAGGCTATAAGGTGATGTGAGGTTTGTTTATTTTTTAAATTCAGTATATTAATGAATTTACTTCGCATCAGCAATTCTGCAGTGAGAGCTGTTTTGGGGGAATTGTGTAAGTCAACTTTGACCCTGTAAAGTGAAACGACCCATAAGGAGAACACATTCCATTTAACATTCCAATACAAACCAGCTACCATCACTTCAGTGTAACACAGACATATTGCAACACACACTACTAAGGGAGGTGGGGGTGGTCCGCAACTCCACCTTGCATGTCGCTCCATTCAACTGACCAAGAGTGAGATGAATATGGATAAGCACTTTAGAGATACAACAGGCCACAGCCAGCTGCTCTTATTGGAGACACTACTGAGACACTGCTGAGGGCCAGAAATAGCGCCCATGATCTCAACAGCACAGTATCACTAGACCAAGTTCTATCCAGGTGCATATACCATTCTCCCAACTTCAAATTCTCATTTGCTGAACTGAGGGGAGAACAAACATCTCTAGTTAGTCCCATTTTCGGCTGTTGTGTGGACTGATGTCCTGCTACATGTCTGCCATCAGAAAGCCATCATAATCTAGCCACTCCACTTGTGATCCAACTGGGATTACAACCTCCCTGATGTCACTCCCTCCCAATCATTTATATTTTACCCTGTATTCTACGCTATGGTTTAATGCCAGACATGCCATTAAGGAATCTAATTACCTACAAGTCCTCGCTTGATACACAGTCTACACTTTCATTTGGTCATTTTAGTCCATTTCTCCTAGCTGGACCATCCTGAATTATTTGTCATCTGCTTTAGTGTTTAAAAAGAGAGATGAGCCTTGAACCAAACCCAGGAGTGAAATCCTGACCCCACTAAGGTCAATGGCAAAATTTCCCGACTTCAGAGGGACCAGAATTTCAGCAAGAATCTGAACACCCACACACTCAGGATTGTCAGCATCCAGATAAGAATTCTGCTGGTCAGTCACATCTCTGGTGCATACCTTTCAGGAAATCTTTCAGTGGATGGTTATGTCCCCGTTAATTGGATGGGTACCATAGATAGAGGACCCGAGTCCAATTTGTAACCAGCTACTGGAAAGACACTTCAGGGAAATGCCCCGATTAAATGGACCCAGGCACTTTGGATAATTCTAGTGTGTGATTCGCCTGACAAGTCAAACAGCAACCTATTATCCTTTCATGGACGTCAGGGGACTGATATGGAGAACATCCCGAAGTAGCTAGCGCTATCTTCTCCAATGGAGATGATGCACTCAATTTCCTAACACAGCTGGTGAATGGAGAGAGCGCATTGCCATAGTGCAAAAGCACAGCTCAACCAGCTGTCAGTGAAGGTCACTTTAAAGCAATCTGATTATGCATAGGCCTTCTAAGGTGCCACATGGTAGCTGAAGAACTATGAAAGAAGGCACAAAACCAAGGGAAAATAGTGCTCTAGAATGTTATATTTTTTTAAAACAAAAATTGTATGGCTGCTTTAGGGAGGTTTTTCAAAGCATAATCTGAACAAGGGAGCTCTGGAAGTATTCTCCTTCCAGAACACAAACAGAAAGAGAAGGGGGAGGAGGGAAACAGGATTTTAAAATGACAAGAGGGATAAATCTAGTTGGAGACAGTGGATCCCAGCAGTTTCCTTTAGCTGGCTTGAGAGCTCAAGCAAGTCATCAGAATCTTTTTTTTGTTTTTTAATCGCACAAGAGGGAAGACAACTGAGAATCAGCAAGGGCAAGCAGAGAAGCCTATTCAAAACTGTCTGGGGGGCTCCAATCATCAGTGCACCATTCCCAAGAATTAATATTGTAAGATCTCTACTGTTCCAAGTTTATTGAAAGAAGAAAATGCATAAGCAGAGATCAATGTACAAATTACCCTCATAAGTAACTGAGCCAGTATTCAGACTGATGGGATATGACGTTATCCAATTAAAATATACTCATGCAAAGCATTATTGCTACCACTGTTATACAGCTGCAACAAATCTTATACAAAGTAAAACATGTGGCCAGAAAGGGTTAAGTAGCTTGCAGGCTATATAACCCAGAGCCAACCTTTAAAGTCATGTTAGAAAAGTATGTTAATGTTAATTAGGGTCATTCAATGCTAGATAGTCTAGAACTTTGAAGTGCAAACCTACATTGTTAGAGAATTAGAGGTGATATTAATGTGTGCATCTTAGATGCTAGTCATGGCAACAGACAGTTCCTGTCTGTCACTATAACTATTAATTCAGATATCAAAAGGGAATATTGCCATTTAGATGAATCTTGGGTGAAACAATGTCATTGTCTATATGTCTGTTTGAGGTTTGTGATAGACTGCCTAATGAATACATTGTCCTATGTTAATTTGTGTAAGTACTGATGGTGTTTAGGAAATAAAAGGTGACATCAAAAGCCTATTGTTTGCCCAGGACTATATAGTCAAGTGGATGTTAGGACACTGTATGAGAGACCCTTGGGTCCTGATACTGTCATCACAGATCTGCTGAAGCTTCATCAGGTGAAGTTTGAGTTGCAAGATTGAGATCCCAGTCCTAAACTGGAACACCCTGAACAGGCCAGTGGACTTTAACCTATGGACTAAATTCTAAAAGAACTCTTTGCAACTACAAAGTTCACCATCTCTGCTATGCATCTGAACCTCCTCAAGAATTGAACTCATGTCTATATATCGATCTTTTAGCCATACTCTCTCTCTTTTCTTTTTTTAATAAAATGTAGTTTAATTAACAAGAATTGGCTGTAGGCATGTATTTGTGCAAGATCTGGAATATTCATTAACCTGGAGGTAACCTGTCTGATCCTTTGGGATTGGTAAAACTTTTTTATATGATGAATAAGATTTTCATTAATCCTCATCATATCTGACTTAGGTGTCTAGGTCAGGCCTGCACAACATGCGGCCCGGGGGCCACATGCGGCCCGCATAGGCTCATTGTGTGGCCCGTGGGGGATGAGTAGGGGTGGGGCAAGCCAAGAGAGGAATGGGGGGAAGCAGATGGGGGCGGGGCAAGGGGCGGGGCTTTTCGGCCCCCAGATGGGGTTTTTTCAGTAATATGGCCCTCGCTGCTTTCCGAGTTGTGCAGGCCTGGTCTAGGTGGAGGCCTGAGGCTGGATTACTTTAAGGGAACTGTGTTCTTGACTTCTGAATAACCAGTGAGGTAATAAAGAAGCTGTTTTATGCTGGTTTGGTAAATCTAAGTATTGGAATATCCACCCATTTGGGGGATTGTCTGTCCCATTCTTTACAATTCACCCTACTTGAACGACCTCAGCTGACTCCCATGGGATTCTGGTCACATGGAGGCTCTCATCAAGAGCACGATTCATGTGGTTCTCTTTTTGTTGTACAAATCAGAAACACATCTCCCTGGCTTTGCGAATGATAAAGACTGGAAATCTAAGCACAAAAAGAACTACAGTGAGAAAGAGGGAGCTTTCCCCAAGCTTTACTCCACTCAGCAGAGCTCTGACGAGGGGAGAACCATCAGTTTATTTTCCTTTGGGTAACAGTACAATGTCAATCTGGTCTCATCCAGCAAAACAGTCCCACTTACACAGTCCAAAATAAAAAAACAGGACAAATTCTTTTCCAGTGTAAATTGATGTAGTGCCATTGACTTCAGTGGGGTTAATTGGCCTGGTTCCAAGCAGACAACTTGGCTCAAAGAAGTGCAAAATACTAACATTGCTGCTAACTATAATCCCCCCTTGCCCTGCCACCCCTTTATTTGCTGCTGTTGGTGCCTTTCCACCTAAGTCTCACCTCCTATCTTGGTTCCAGCCTCTATATCTAACACTTACAAACTTCTGCAGCCCAGAAGTATTTTACGGAACCTTGTGGCAGGGTGGGCTTGACCCAGCCTGCCGCCCCTTTAAGAGGGAGAAAAGCCCTCTGCAAACCTTCCTTGCAGAAAGCCTAATTAACCACCTGGGCTGCAGAAGGCTCAGGCTGGATGAGCTGCACCTGGCAGCCTCCTCAGGAGGATATAAGCCTGCCAGGCAGGAAGCCCAGTGTGGTGGTGGTATGGTAGTGTGGAGGAGAGAGAGAGAGAGAGAGAGAGAGAGAGAGAGAGCGCTAGCTGAGGCTAGAGGCCTGACAAAGCTGAACTATATAGAGTTGTGTAGAGCTGTAAGCTGTAGAGCTGTGTTAGAGCTGTAAGCTATAGAGCTGTGTATAAAGCTGTGTATATTGGTGGTGGGGCCTGCACTGTGAAATAAAGAGCCCTGTTTGGAGCCAGGGAAGAGTTTCCTGCCTGTGTTTGAAGAGGGGTGAGAAGGCGATCTGTCACAACCTATAGCACCATAACTCAGATGCTTCAGGATCCGACCCCACAACTTTGCTTGCTCTTTCCTCAGTTGTTCCTCATTTGTTTGAAAAGCTGGGGAATGAATCAGATTGCTGAGACTCAGCTTGCTAAGATTTTTTCCCCTTTTTCTGGACCCCCCTGATCTGCATTCCCCTCCACCTTGGAGTTCCAGCTAACACTGGAATGTGCAGTAAACCTCTGTGCTAACATGGAAAGTTGGGATCGCAACCTTTATGATCCTACTCCACATCCACAGGCCTTTGCTATTTGAGCAAAAGGTGCTCTAGAGCTGTAAGGAGTGAAACACTATAGTACCAGAACAGGCATTTAGGAAGCTGGAGAGAGCAAGGCAGAATAAAGTGTTTCATTCACTTGCTTGTTGGCTTGTAACAAATTCAACCTTCCAAACAGAATTCTCTGTATGTTTGAGAAAATTTCACTCCCCCTGGAAATATCTTTTTAAAATGTTACAAAGAATAAACAGCAAGTAGCAAATAATATCACTCATCAGCATGATATCGGGATGGCAAATACCAATAATGCAAAGAAACCTGGACCCCAGAAACCCTTGGGCCAGATTCTCAACTGGTATAAATCCACCTGGTTCTAGTGACTTTGATGGAGTTGGACTGATTTACACTGGTTGGGAATCTGACACCTATAGTCCAAAGATACAGTCTTCTAAGGAACAGAAAATCTAATTAGTTGTTGACCCCCTTTTATCGCTTCAATTTCTGCAAGCAAATAGGTGCCCACCATTTGTTTGAACAACTAAACCAAAATAATTACAAATGCATGTTATACTACAACTGCACATTAACAAAAGGTTGGGGCCAATTAATCATTACACCATCAATATCTGATTTGCATAGAACTATTCTCTTTAAAGACTCCACGTTTCGGGTGACAGGGTTAGCTCATTGATTATGTAAATTCAGCATTAAGCTTTACAGAAGCGGTCAAAAGAAATAAAAAGCCTTGTCTGTTTCCAGACAAGTCAACATCCTGTAGCTCTTAGGCAAGAGAACCTAAATAAATAAACAAATAAAGGTCTGATGTATTTGCACATTTCAAAGGGCTGGAATCCATCTCTGGCTTGGGAAAATAGATCTGTAAAATTCATTTTTTATAAAATTCTACAATGCTATGTCCTAAATATCACTAATAAAAGAAGGGCTCAAATATCAGTATTACTCCTTGCTAAATCATCTAAATAATCCCTTGTCCTCAAATACTCATACCATAGGAATATTTCCCTCTTAAGGCAAACATAACTCTCACAATTGTTATTGGGAATAATACCCATCCATGAAGGGAACAATGAATTTTCTTTATGACTCTGGGTATTAATTCTCCTGGTGGTTTTCTCAAGATGAACATTAGTTTCTTAAGTTAGTAGTTTTATTCTTAAAACTATTCTGATGTGAAGAATTTTTCCACTCATTTCCGTCATCAAGATAACTCTAGAATCGCAATACCTTTTCACCAGAAAGTAGCACAATTAAATAAACTGGGCTGGGAATATAGCAAAGCATGCAGTTCTAATCACTTTCGATTGGCTGTTTGCACTGAGAGACAAAGGTCTATTTTCCTGCCACATACAACCCACGTATGCTGCTACTGCTGATGTTAACACAACACAGTTCTGTTTTGCTGGTTTACTGCTGCTACACAACCAGCAGAGGGAGCACAAAACTACTGTGCTTATGTGATCCTACTAAAAGAAAGATGATAGTTTTGCTGATTCTGATTTCTTAGGGGATCAAGAGTGATCATGGCTTACCTTCAGCATGCACTAGGCTCATATTTTTATCCTGGCTTGGGAGTAGGTGGTGGTGTGAGGTTAATTTTTAGGAATATCTTTTCCCATCAATGCACACTGAAAAGACATCAAAAGATGTTTTGAATACCAGCAAAATACGTAATAGAGAATGTCATGGATGTTCCATGGTACGTTCTGTGCAGGGCATCTCAGTCCACAATATGTCATACCCTGCGTGCACTGTATACTTTTGGAATGCCAACCTCTGCAGAGAGGGCCTTTCAACACCAAAATGGGGGCAGGCAAAAAGGAGTGAGTTTAAAGAGCAAGCAGCACTCTCTGCTCGAGAAAGCAAACTATGCTGATTCAAAAAGAAAAAAAATGTTTTTCAAAAATGCCTGTGGGTAAATTTGAGCTGCCCACAGCTCCCCAGTGGCAGCTCGAACTTGCTGTCGAGCCATTTATGTGGATTTCAGTCAAATTCTAATTTTAGTGTTCATTAAACATGGGTAATTCCCAAGCCAATCCCTGCATCACCTCGTATACATAATACCTCTGCAATATAGGTCATCCCAGCTTAGAAAACATACACCGGCATCAAAGTGCAACCATTTCATTATAAGTATTAAGTTTATAAATAATTATGAACTTTATAAATCTTTTCAAGATGCAGTATAATTGCAAATATTTAAATAATGTTAGAATAGATCTATCCGGCTCAACTCGTATTTTGCTCAGACAATCCAATTTCTTCCCTGAAGAGCTCAGTGTAGCTTGAAAGCTTGTATCTTCCACTGTCCGAAGTCGGTCCAATAAAAGATATTACCTCACCTACCTTAACTCTCTGATACATAGATAGGTATTTACACAACTGTGGGTGTGCAGGTATCCACTTGTGGCCCCAATTCTCAGCTGAGCCAGAGTTCTGTTTGGCACAGCTGGGAGAAGGAGGGAGGAAAAGTGTCTGGAGTGCCAGAGTTTCTGGGTGCTCAACACTTCAGAGATAGATCTTCAGACATGCTGAGCACTCATTCCTCTTATCAAAATCAAGTGGAGTTCAGTTTCCTCAGCACTTTGTAGGATTAGGCCCCGAGTTTGTAAAGTAGTGAAACCGGGCAATTTGGGGGGCTGTCCAGCAGATATTTTATATGGCTCTCTTGGCAGACAGATGCCTGTGTAATTCCAACTTGCCTTTTGTTAGAAGATGAGAAGAGTCTGGCCTTCCATGAGTGGCTTTCTGCAACAATGAAAAGATCTGCTGGCAGTGTAAATGGTAGAATAAGAGTATATCTACACTACCTGCTGTATCGGTAGGTGGCGATCGATCCAGCGAGGGTCAATTTATCGCAGCTAGTCTAGACATGATAAATAAACTCCCGAACGCTCTCCTGTCGACTCCTGTACTCCAACACTGCGAGAGGCACAGGTGGAGTTGAAGGGGGAGCAGCAGCAGCCGACTCACTGCAGCAAAGATACCACACCACAGTAAATAGGTCTAAGTACATTGCCTTCAGCAACGTTATTCACACTGAAGTTGTGTAACCTAGATTGATCCGCCCCCAGTGTAGACCAAGGCTAAGTGTGGCACACCTGCTTTAACAGATACAAAGTTTTACTGAATTCACAAAGTATTGCATGAAATATTACTGAATTCACCCAACCTATCATATTGAGTTGGGATTAGACAATTTGTTATATTCTGCCAGATAATTATAGTGTTTGGTATGGTTTATTAAGGGAAGGAATATGTTTTCCTGATCTTTGTTCTGAGACCGGTGAGTGGAAAGAAAGAGGGGAGGCTTTAGGCACCCACATGTCACTGTGGTCTAGCAGCTGCAAACTGCTCCAAATGCTCACATTTTTGGTACCTATTGTTAAGCACTGGAATCCACAGGCAGGCACTTAGGTAGAAAGTTCCTGAGCAGCTCCAGTGAGATTCTTTGCTTTATCCTACCCTAGACACTCCAGAATGTATGAACTCACTTGTTTATATAAATTCATATATCCTTCTATTTTTGTATTACCTAAGTGGGTATGTTCTTTATGAACATACCAGGGCTGCTTCATCAGTGCTCTGCACCTGCTGGGTCATTTACACCAACCTGAAGTTGGTATGAAATGCTACCATTCTGGCTTGCAATGTTTTCAATTCATTTTGCACTGATGTACTGGTCACACCAGGTGATGAACAATGCTGATTCAAGCCCACTGCATTTACATTCCTAGGGTGAAATCTTGGCCCCACTGTAGTCAATGGAGTTTTGTCACTGATTTCAATGGGGCCAAGATTTCATCCCTAGTAACCAACACCACTTAATTAATCCCACTTTGTCAATTTGACTGTCCTTTGCCGATTAGAATCCATTATTCTCCTTCATCCCAACAGCAGCAGACTCAAGAAACCTTAAAAAACTATTCTTACCTTGTAAAATTCAGACATGGTCACAATCTTTTAAAAATGGGCAAATACCTAAGCAAAAAAAGCCCCCCCCCCCAAAAAAAAAGAAAAAGAAAAACATAGACAGTCCCCATCTCCCCCCACCCCCTCCCCACACAAAAGCACCACCAAAAATCCCAGTAAAAACCCCTTGGAAAAGGGAAGAAATCACACTTTTGCTGTGCTAATTCCAAAAGTATCTGAACCTTGATAGTAGCGGTTTCCCAGCTCCTGTGACCTTGATAAGCACTGTTCCCTTTGGGCATGCCAATACTTGTAGAACTGGGAGTGAGATAGGAAATGGATATGGATAGAATGAAAGTGATTCTGTTGTCCTTTTCACACTCTCTCAGTGAGATGTTGAATGTGTTTGAATGTGATCCATCAAGACACTGATCCCTTGGGGAAGTGGAGATGTGTAAAGAAACTTCAAGTGCTTGCAAACCAGATCTACCTACAACAGAATGTACCTATCAGTATACTAAGAAGATACATATATTATCAATAGTCTCATGGCACAGGAAAAGTTACAACAGAGGTAAGTGTAAATCAGATGTGTCCTGGGGCTTTAAAGGTTATATATTTTGTTGAATCAGAATTTCTCCTAGAGATATAACTATTCTTAGTGGTGGTCTTTTAGCACTAAAATCCTATGCAAGAAAATGTGAACGCAATATGGAACAATACTTTTAATAGATCGTTTTATGAAACACACAGTACATATGGTTTTATTTTTTAAAGCTGCCAAACTTCATAATTAAAACAAAAATGAACGATTAACCATAATAATGTGCTGCTTATGTTTAAGACCTAAAGAATTAAATCAAATTCCCTAAAAGCCACTGCTAAATGAAGGAAATGAACAGGCTGGCCCTAGCAATGAAGTCTGTCACTGGTACAGACTTTATCCAGCTTAAGCCGTTTCATTCTTTGATCAGAAAGGAGAATGAGTGGCTTGAGTGGGTTTATTATAGAAGTCTGGCAAGTGCCGTGGCTAGGACAGCTGCAGGTTCTAAGCTCTTCTGAGGAGTAATCCTGACTCCCTCCCACCTGCACGAACTACAGACAGACACTTGCAACATAGCGTCATGCCTACTACCAGGAGTAGCGTTGAAGTGGAAGGGATCACTCACAGCAGTAAGCACTACACACTTCGGGCTAGTTTGGAGTTTACTCTCCACTCATCGCAAGGTGCAGCACATTACTATCTTGCCCCAGGGCAGACCAGGGAATGAATTGTGACACAGTGTCTTCCTGGGTTCCCCCCACTCCTGTTCCAGCACTCAGGGTCCATACCAGGATCAGGCTGGACCCCCACCAGGCTGTCTCAGATGTGCTAGCTAGCCAGAGCACTGGGAGTCAGGCCTAATCCCAACCCACGTTTGTGGGTAGAGAAATAGTAGCCCAGGAGAGGCTGCCTTACGCCAGCACTGTGAATTGCAGAGTGGGTATTCCACACTTGGGAGTCAGGGAGTGCCTTCAATTTTCCCAATCTGCTGCTTGGCATATAGGACAATCCAGGATCTTGCCCATAAAACCCAATCCCATTGCCACCCAGGTCAAATAGTGATACACGTATTCACATTGAATAGTACCTTACACCAGAAGATATGGAAGTCAATGGGACTGCTTGTGAAGTAAGGTACTACTTTGTGTCAAGGTGTCACAATCTAACCCCTAGGATTAATGGCATAATCCCATTCTCTCAGGGTGCTAGGTTAGGCCTCATCTGCTCATGGTAGTGGCCCATAATAAACACTTGCAGGATCATAGTACAGCTCACAACTTTTTTTTCCCCTCCAAAATGGGTTTTATTTAAAGCAAAACAAAACATCCTGCTTGATTGCTTTATGTATTTATTTTTGGTAGCTTTGATTTGTGTTGTGCTTGTTATTTATGATGGAACAGGATTTAATTCAGATCTCAGTTTAATTGGTTAATTCATCAGTTATCTTTATAAGGAGCCTGGAAAGATCCAGCACCGCATTCTGATAAACAAATGGAGCCCCTGACCACGGAAAATATGATGCTGCTCTTGGATTACCAGCTGGGATCTCTGAGTGCTTTTGGCCCACAGAGCCACAGCTTTTCAGAATATATGGCTACTAATATTTCATCACGGCTGGCTGGACTCCAGAAAAGGGTTTGGACTGTACAGTGCATTGATCAACATACTGTATAGACGGAGCAGATGGCGGTTCAGGAGTTCACAATTCTCAGGTTTCCATCTGAGGCAGAAGCTGAATAATGTCTCAGCGGTCCCAGCAGGCCATGACTAGAGATAGAATGCTGTCTTCTACTTGAATTAGTGGAGGGGAGCGAGCAGCTGTGGAGCTGGGCAGCAGTATGTGGAAGGAGGGTACCCCCTTCTCTGTGGCATATTCTCTCTATAGCCCACAGAAGCTCCTCTAAAATCATCATAGACGGTTGTGACTCCTCAGGTGGTGGCCCAGAAGGTCCTCAATATGACAGAGTAGAAACCCAGGAACAAAAACACTGTATACGATATGCTCCCATCTAGTTGTAAAGAGTTTCTGAGTGGAAACCTGCTTTTGGGCAGCATTAGCTCTCCCACTGAACCTTCAGAGTGGGCAGAGATGTGTGAGGGACAGCCATGGGTAACATTGTTCCTGAGCTCTGCTGAAGAAGTGGGCAAAAAGAACCAGCCTATGATATCGCCCCTATGGCTGCAGCCTGAATAACTCCTGGGGCCTAGAACTCCATATGGTTTTCAGGCTAGCCTTCTTTCCCAGAACACAAAGTTAGAAACCCTTCCCCATGTGGGAGTGGATAGAATGGAAGGTCTGTAAGGTTCACCTCCTGGGTGTTCCCCCAAGCCTTTCCCCTCAAGGGATAAGGGATGAATGAGGAAGAAGCAGCTGAGCTGGCCATTGGTGAATTGAAGCTCACTAGTTTTTCCTCTATGGTTATATTTAGTTAATTTTGACTGTTCTATGAAACACATGAAGATATCAAGAGTCAGGAAACTGCAAACCACTAATCTACAGTACTTAACTATGAATTTCCCACTGCCAAAATTAAGACCTTGAGCTGAAGCCTGGTCCCTTTAACCATGATGGACACTAAAGGCTTACTCCTGAACCCCCTTACACTGCTGCGAGTGGTCCAATGAAGTCAATGGGACTTCTTACATAAGTAGGATCTAGTGACACAGGTAAGGATGAGTGAAATCAGGCTCAGGAAATACCCACCCCAGGCTTCATTGTTGCTATTATAAGCCATGGCAATATTTGAAGAAGAATGAAATCAGAGACCTTTTACGATGCTAAATATGGAACTGCCCATTCTCATGGATACCTTGTTCTTCTTATAGTGCTGGGCTTGACCTAACAGATAAAGTTGGTTTCAGTAACCAAACAGGAAAGCAGGAGTTTATTGTCAGTGTTTCATCTTTAGTAAAAAATTAACCCTGGCTTCACCAATACACAATTTCATATGGTTCTTGGGTTAACTTTTCAAGAGCACAGATGAAAACTAGGGAAACCAGCAAACATACACAGAAAATCTTGGGAGTTATTAGAGCAAGGACTCCAATAACAATACACTCCATCAACATATTAAGCTAATACACTCCATCAACATATTCAAGAGTGGCTTATGCTATGGATGCCACACCCAAGACACCTTAGAGACATTTTCAGAGGGTGAGTGTTCAGCACTTTCTACAAATCAGGCCTCGTTTAGGCATTCCAAGTTGTGCCCTGTGACGGGGTTGGGACTCCAGGAATTAGCTATCAGTCCTCTGCGGGGTGCACTCTGCCGATGGTGTCCTGTCCGTCATGCTGACCTCTGGACCCAGGTTACTCCTCCCTCAGCAGCGTCCACTTCCATACAGTCCCCATCTGATTCAGGACACTGCTCTCCAGCAGTGCCCACTAGTCCAGTCACACCCCTTTCCGGGGTGTGTGTGTGTCTTTTAACCATTCCTGCTGCAGTGGCCAATCGCAACCCCACAGTCTAGTCCCTCGCTCAAGAGCCAGTTGCACATCCATTATGGCCACTATCCCATGGCCAGGTGCAGCACAAGCGGGAAAAGCAGGTGAGGGGGGGGGGGACGGGACCCAGGCCTGCCCACTGCTCTAGGGGAAGCCTCCCTGCCCTCCTTCTCTCCCTCCTCAGTCAGTCAATCTCCCTGGGCCACTTCCACTCTGACCCCTTGCACTTGTTGGGCCCTTCTCGTCAGGACCTGCAGCCTGGCAGGTATTGGGCTGGAGTTCTCCTATACTCCCCAAGCCTGCCCAGCACTACTCTGTCCGTGGTGCTGGTCTCCTTCCCTCAGGAGACAGACCTTCTCCCTTAAAGGTCTGGGAGTCACTGAATGCTCCCTTCCTGAGCAGCCTTTATATAGGACCTAGCCCGACCCTGATTGGTCACCTCCAATCTAAACCCTGATTGGCTCCTGTCAGGCCCTTTCCCATTGGCTGCCAGTCTGTGCAGCTGCACTGGCCTGCCCTAGCCCAGTCCCTCATGGTGTGGGGCAGCCACCCAACCACACGCCCCCAAAGTCACTCTTGAAAATTGGGGCATATGGGTTTGTCCTGCACTCCTTCAACACCCAATATTCTCACTGAAGACAATGCCTGAGTGAGGGATGCAGATCAATACCAAGATGGATGATGTATAGATGGTGGGGCTTGATCCTGGTCCCACTGAAGTCAGTTGCAAAACTCCCCTAGACTTCAGTGGCAGTGAGACTGGTGAGGGAATAATTCATTGTTAAAAGAAGTGCTGCCTCCACCAGGACTTGCCAATCTTCCCTTAATATCAGCTGATATGAAACTCAAGGCTTTTTGTTTTCACCACTAAAAATCTGGGGGGTAAGAGGAGGAAATAGATGCTTCCAGAAATTAAATGGCAAGTTGTGTTATATTTAGGGGGCTAGATGACAGGAGGCATCACATTTGGAAGTGTTCACTTGATCAAAGAGCCCTAAAAGGATTCAGCAGCATTGAGAACTATATATCAAATAGGATTATGACAGAATTAAGGGACTGAGCCATTTATAATTTAGGGCAGTCTCCCTCTTTGAAGCCTGCCTTGGTAATTGATCCATTTTTCTATAAACCAGAACCACAGCATTGCATTAAAAAATCTGCATCTATTCCAAAACTATTAGCTTTATACAAAATAGTTGGGGGGAAAGGTAACATTTGTATCTGATACTAGAATTTTCACATGAAAAAGAAAATAGTCTTGACATCTAAATAGAGAGAATATTTTTCTATCACTTTTACCCTGTCCAACTAATTCTCTTCTGCAGCATGTCAAAGCACCCGTTGTGCATTATGAAAACATAAATCACGCACTAAATGTAAAAACTATTGTTTTTGCAATACACAAAAAAATCAAAAAAGATGCAAAGGACTCAGTAGCATTTATTTCACTTGTGACAATTTCATGGTAACAAGAGGAAATCTAAAAGGTACAATCACAAATACATCCAGCTATCCCTAACTCATACAAGTAATCCTTACTCTTGGGAATAGTCTCCTTGAGTGAAATCTTGGCCTTGTTTAAATTAGTGGCAAAATTCCCATTGACTTCAAAGGTGTCAGTATTTAATTCACCCCTTTGCTTCAACGGGACTAGGGAAGTCAAGATTTCTTATCTGAGCAAGGGGCTTTCGGGATCCAGACCATGTACTGTACATGTGCATAGAATCGGGCCTGATTTTCCACTGCTTTGTCGCATGTGTCATCAATTAAACCTCTGCAAATTCTAAGGGGAGACAGACTAACTAGTGAGAAGGATGCCAGTTCACAGCCGCTTTGCTCAAGTGTAAATGTCAGAGCAAGCTGCAACAAAATCAAAATGTGAGTCCATAGCAGCATTACCAGAAAAATATATAAAAACTGTTTTAAAAATAATAATTCCAAAGTTTCCAAGATTTTTGAAAAAAAAAAATTTTGTCTGCCAACCTGAGTCAAAAACATGTCCCTCGTATGGACTTTGGTGTGTTTTTTTTTTTAAAAAAAAAAAAGATCAGCAAGCTAACATTTAGAGTGAAAGTGAACTACAACGTGAAGAACCATTTCTCATTTCATCACCATGCAGCTTGCAAAAATTCCAAACCAAGGAATCCACAAACTCTACAGACAAATCCACAAAGACATGAAGACAGGATATTATATCACTCTTCCCTACAATCCCACCCTCTTATTGGACACTAAATATAAATGTTTGATATGTCTACTTATGAAAGATTTGAAAATAATCGAAGACCTTAAATATCCTGGGGGAAAGCATACTGTGGTAAAGAGCTAAAGTACTTTCTGACCACAACTAGCCTGATAGGCGGCAAACTAAATGTACAAAAGAATTTAAATTCAAAATTAAGGGTTTGTTTGGCATTAAGGCAACCCTATGCTTGTTAATTTATTAGAAGCATACGGCTAATAGAAGGAAAAGAAGGAAGAATTCCAAACTTCAAAAACCATATATTCAGTAAAAGCTTTCTCAGATTTCAAGTCACTTTTTATTTAATGTAATGAATGAGGACTCTGTCAAATCTATCCATCTATCCATCCATTGGCATATTGCTCCCAGCCCCTAGCTTTGTAACAGGCTAGATCCAAACACAACCAACTTTGGTATGTTTGAAATTACAAATCTGTATACAAGAGTTGTGAGTTAAGCATTTATCTTAAATTGAGGCATGTATACTACACTGTATTCATTGTAGTATCAAGATGTGTGGGCGCACTTGTGTCTATATATAATATAGAAAGAACTAATTATTATTACAAGAGTGCACACACACACAGAGAAATTCACACCAACTTGAAACTTGACAGAGCTGTTAAAATGGAATATGGCTCATAAATTTACTCCATTATCCATTAAATATCTCACCACTATGTTTATAGGATACTCCTTTAGCTGAACTACTTTTGGAACAGGAGGGCTTTCTACTCCTACTATTTGTGTGACATTCCAAGAGATGCAGTAGAACTGGCATATTCTTAGCAGACTAGGTTTGGGAGGGGGAGTACACATATGTTACATGTATATATCCATATGTAGGATCTTTAACTGTAAATTGTCCTTGCAATATAGTGATGTCGTGTGGGGGATTTATCCATGGATTAACAGCCACATGCAGTTTTAAATTCAGCAAAATACCAGATTTTCCATATTAAAATATAGTTCACCATCTTCAGAATTAACTCTGGGCTCAATCCCGCACCATTAAAGCTGATGGGAGTTTCATCACTGACTTCAGTGGGAGCAGGAGCAGGCCCTAAAATGTCTAGTGTGCATCCACCCTGAGGTAAGGTGTCTTTCATGGGTGAGAATTTGCCCTGCTTCTGTCAGCCTATGTTTACAATGAAACAGCGCCGCTTTTTTATTGGAAAACAATATGCACATGCATAGTGATATCAGAAGAGATCATCTTATTCAGTATGATGGGCTGATTGGTATCGTGATGCAAAATCAAAAGGTGATTCTGAGCCTACATTTATGTTTTTTTCTAAATCATGAAACACAGGGACAGTCACTCCAACTCTGTTCAATTTTGTTACCATTCAAGATAAACAAGTACTTACTATTCCTTTGGATGCCAGACCAAAGTCATCCCGGAAGTCAGTAGAGCCCACTGACATCAGTAGAGCTACACAAGGGTTGAACCTGTCCTCCAGTCTAGTTAGGGGTAAGCAAACATCATTTTGCCTTCCATTGATTTCTTTGATTAATTCTCCCTTAAGCCCTGTTCTGAGGGTTTAAGTGGAAGCCCATGATGCATAGGCCTTGACTTGGCCTTTTGAACAAGGCTACATTTTTTCCTTTGTGCACAGTACTAAGCAAAATTATGAAAACAGTCCATTTTTAGCCACACTTCAGACACAATTACCATAGACTCCATCACAGCTCAGTCTAGCAGATCCAATCTAAATCAAAATCAGCCCAAACCTTGCATTGCATTTTGTCTACGTCATAACCATTCCAAAATATTTACATAGGCTTAAGTTCCAAGAATATTTACAGTCGCAAAATAATAGTTTTTATCAAGCCAGTTCATCCCAAATAGTGAAAGGCTGATTAGTGTGTTGCTGAGATCATTCTGTAGGGTTTAGTTAATTAATACTGTAACCTAGCTGTTTGTTAAATCAAGTTGAACTTTAAACATTTTAAAAAAGACATTTGGAAACAGCACAAACCAGAGAGCCTGGCAAAACCAAGGGGTGGCTTCAGTTTTGCAAAACTTCCCCAGTCAAAGTTTTGTTTAGTAAAACAAAATCCAAATGCAGGGGTGGGTGAGAGCCAGAATCCATGTTTTTTTTTTCCAAATCCCCAAAGTTCAGGAGGAAGGTGAAGTATAGATAAATGGTTCCAATGGTAGCCCACACTTACATAGCCTAGGCCAGGGGTGGGGTTGAACATCTATGAGAGCACACAACTCTTTTCCCCATATACACTCCTGTACAGAGGGAAATCACAATCCTCAGGTGAAATCACAGGCCCATTGAAATCAGTGGCAGTTTTGCCTTTGATTTCAATAAAGCCAGGTATTTACCCACAGCATTTCCACCCCTTGGGTGAAATTCACACCCGTGCAGAGTCAGCACATAAGAACGGAAATGCTGGGTCAGACCAATAGTCCATCTATCCCTGTAGCCGGACTCCCTACAGTGGTCAATGCCAGGTGCTTCAGAGGGAATGAACAGAACAGGTAATCAAGTGGCAAGGTAATCATCAAACACAAGTCCTATACACCATTATATCCAACATACGTGGCATCTTGAAGGTTTAAGTAGAGTCCAGTCCTTGTGTTAACCCTTTGTACAATGCAAAGTGCGGGGGAACATTGTTATTATCTGAATTACAGCAGCACCAAGAGGCCCCAGTTAATATCAGGATCCCATAATGCTAGATATTATACATAGACATAATCAGATAGAGACACAGTCTTTGCCCCAACCTGAATAGACAAGACAGACAAAGGAAGCATAATTATCCACGAAGTACAGTTGGGGACCAAAAAAACACACAGTTGGGGACCGAAGCCCAGAGATTAAGTGACTGCACCAAAGTCACACAGGAAGTTTTGGGCAGAGCCAGGAACTGAATCCCAGTCTCCTAAATCTGTATCCAGTGCTTTACTGACAAAACCATCCCTCCTCTCTAGTAGTAGCCTAGTGCAGATGAGTGGCTGCATCATGTTGCCCCCTGGTGGCCTTGGGAAGCCCAGCATGCAGCCCCTCAACTCGGTTTCCCTTCTTGGATCACAAGATGAACTCCACAAAGGGGTTTTTCCAGACCAGTCACAACAGCCCTCCTTAGGATCTGATTTATTGACAAACGAAGCACAAGCCTTCCCTCAAAGCCTTCAGCTAGGTACAGCCCAAACGCCCTTGTCTGGTCACAGTCCTTCCTGCCTTAGCAGGCTATTCTCAGTCCTTCCTAGCTGGAGCAATCCCCCTGGTCTCAGAGTCTTCCCTGCAGGAGCCTCTCTCTCACTCTCTGCAGTCTCACGACAGTCTCCTGAGCTTCCCCCTTAAAGCAGCCACCTTCTCCTTCAGAGAAAATGGTCTGATTCTCCTCAGATGGAGATCACTCTATAGTTAGCGTTGGCTTGCCCTTAGGCTCTCCAGCCCAAGAGCAAGCCACCTTATTACACCTGGATAGAAGTGCCACACATCCCCAAAGGTCATGCCTGATGTGGCAAAGCCATGGCTTTGTGCCCTTATCCTGTGTCTGGTTATCCTAGCCGGACATTGGATATATAACTCATCCCAAAGAGAAGGGGTAACAACCACTTTAGTGTGTGCCCCATATCAAGATGTCCCTTAAATTTTCTGCCTGCCGCCACACTCAGCAGGCAGAATGCCCTCAGTCACTTCAGCTGGCAAAATGCATCTTTGCCCAATATGGCTAGAGTTTTAAAAGCCATGATCATGAAACATAGGGACAGTCACTCAAACTCTGTTCAATTTTGTTATCTTTCTGGATATACAAGTACTTACTATTCCTTTTGGATCCCAAACTAAAGTCATCCCGGAAGTCAGTAGAGCCCACTGACATCAGTAGAGCTACACAATCTGTCCCCAGTCTGGTTAGGGGTAAGCAAATATCCAACCAGATTTAGGGCTTTAAAAAACTTGTGATTAGTAAGGCATGCCATCAAGAAGACACATCTTTTTACATTTCTTGAGCAATCATAATTTTTACAAGAAATCTACTAAAAATGACAGTGACATGGATAAATGGTGTCTTGAAAACATTCACTGATGTCTGGAGCTGCCCATATTGCAAGTGAGTCAGGCCTACTATAATTTCAAGCAAAGAGGAATCAAAACCACAATGGACATTAGCATTCTAAAAGATGGTGTTTGGCTTTAAAAACAAAACATTCTAAAATCAACCTTGCATAGTTTGAATACAATATTCTCTGAAGTAGGCTTTGATTGTATCATCTGGATGCTAAAATAAATCACAAAGACAAAAACAACTATGATTTTTTCTCCTTTGTATAAATGTATCTGGGAGAAAAGACGTAGAAATAAGTTAATGTTGCAATCAGTGTGGAACACTTTCCACTCTAAAATCTCAAAGCCACAGAATCCTTAGCTAGTATAAATTGCCATAGCTCTATAGAAACCAAAGTAGCTACTGCCATTTACAACAGTTGAGGATCTGCCCCAGAGAAGGTTACAAACACAACCAACCAGATCAGTGTACAAGCCAGTGAAATGGAGTCATGGAAGGAGGCTGACAATATAAATAGCACAGGACACTACAGCTTCCCATTATTGTTAAATGATTTTTTCCCTTTCTTGATTTTCATAACATTGAATAGGATATAAACCCCTAGTCCGGGAGATTGCCAGAGATCTACCACTACATAAGTGTCTTTAGGTTGTGTCTCAGTGTGAATGAATTTGCAAATGAATTCTTCCACTCTAACAGGATTGTAAGAGGGGGTCATCCTGATCCCTGTGCTCCTGAGTACAGAGATCAGAGTTCTTATATGCCAGACCAACTAAACCTTAGCTGCTCCCCAGCTAAATTAACTGTTCTCCCCAACACCCCCACTTTACCAGTTGGGAAATTGGGGTTACCCAAAGCTGCCACCACTCAGTAACCACACCAAGACCATGGGGTGGGGGTACCTTGACACCCAACTCGCCCTAATCTCTCCCTGAGAAAAGGGGACCCTCCACACTGTATCCCCCTCCCTCCTCCTTCCCTCTGCTCCTAAGAGAGATTAAAAAAACACCCTGATGCTTTTACCTTGCGAGCCTTTCTCTTAGACCCACAGACCTGGGAACTGGGATAAATCCAAGCTAGGATTTCTTTGTGAGAAAAAACCACAGCTTTTTATAGCTAAAAAGATTTAATAAAGAAAAGGGAATACAACAAAGATACAGTGCACTTCACAATCTGGGGTTCTCTAACTCCCTTCTGAAATGGAAAGTGACACCCCAAATGGCACAGGCTTATAAAGAATCAAAAGGTTATACTTACTTACTTACAGTACAGCTAATCAGGAATATAAGAAGGAAGTAAAGCCATCTGTATAGCTAAAGATGGTCCAAGACCCCTTGCCAGCTACCTTGGCAAGCAAACACTCAAAACTGCAAAACTCAAAGAACTCCTCCCTCCCTCATGGCAGTGAAGCTCTTACGTCACGGTCTCAGATAACATTAACTCTATACAGGCAGGGTATCACTCTCCAGCACTTTACATTTATGACAGGGATTTAAACAAAATTGGGTTGCACTTTATGGGGATCTGGTTACAGCTGATATCTGGGCGGATGTTGATAGAAAATAACTAACAGGATGTTAAATATGACTTTGTAAACAGGACAGGTAAGAGAAATCGTGCTTTACATCTTGCCAGCTGACTGTGTGCGGATCCTACTGAAACCATTGGATTAACTACATCCACCTACCATGCCAGACCAGGACTTGCTTCTGTCTATACTGATTGTAAAACCACGACTCCTCAAGGTTGTGTCCTGCCATCAGCTTATTTTCAATAAAACCCTTTGGTGATTCTGAGTGAACCAGAGTGAATGCTTTTTCCACCCCTTGGTATCTACAGCTCTACTCCTTTCCTGTCTTGTGAACACCACCATAGCGGAAAGCTGAAGAATAAAGCCATTATTGTGCAACCCAAATTTGATCAATATTTTAGCTTATTACAAGTCCACACCATTGTACTGGCAGTCAGCCTGAACCAGCCCAAAGAGCATGGGGGTGAGTGACCAGGAGGAAAGCTACACCCTAACAAGGATTTTACATTAAGGAGGACACAGGCTGCCTGCCAGATGCATTACATGTTAAAAGGAGTCACTCATTATGAATGAAAGGCAAAAAAATACAGATTAATTACCCAGCCTGCTCTTCCACTGCTTCCTAGCAAGATTATTACTGTGACGCTAGTAGAAAGGGGACACTGCAGTATAATTGTCTTAAAAGCTCTCTATAGCTTAGGGAGATTTAGCCTGTAAATGCGGTAAATCTGTATCAAACAGACACGCATAGCTCAGGTAGTGTTTATTGTCTGGCTGCCTTTCATCAGATGCTGTCAGCATGGAACAGTGCTAAAAAGGACAGATCATATGATTATATTTATTGTCTGAATTGCATTTTGAAAGCAAAGCCAGTTTGACTGATTATGTAGATGATTTAACCTTAGCATTCAGAGTTCGTGTATTTCAGGGCTGTCTTCTATTCAAGTCTCGGAAGGTAAGAACTGCATAAAAATGCTTAACGTACTTTCATAGCAGGCAATTTTTCTAAGATTTATAGCATCTTTATAGTTTGTTTATGGATTGATTCATAAAGGAACAGAAATTATCACACACACCCCAGTTCCCCAGGGTCAGGTTAGTATTTTGCAATGTCTCCAAGTAAGTTGAAAGGATAAACTGCAAGGAAGGGTTAAATAGGCAATACAGTGTGCCGCCTTTTTATATTAACTGTATTTGTAACAATTCAGGAATAATTACTACATCCCAGAGTTGTTTTTCACTACTCAGCTTTTGAGTGCAGTGATTGACAGGGAAGAGCCTAACGAGTTTTCCTTCTGAGCCAATCTTCCTAGCTGTGTCCCTGGCTTTTCTTTTGTGACTAATGCCAGCCTTTTTGTTACTAGGCCATTGCTATTACAAACTGTTCATAATCACCATGAGCTCCCTGAAATCAGTTGTTTCTACAATTAATGACTGATTTCCCACAGCATTAACCATCACAAGCAACAGTTCATTAACAACTGGTACCAGCCAGTATGAAAGGGCTCAGACTTAATTCAATCAACTTCACATATAGTGCTAGGCAAGTGCTTTTCCTAGGGAAAGCAACAAGACTCATCAATAGTCTTTGATAGATCCATTTAAAACTAGAGCAGGGTATACAATTCTTCAAAGGGTCTTTGGGCCAAATTGTCACTGTCTTATTTGCCTGAGAAAGGCCTTTGAAGACAGTGGAACTAGGGACATGTCTATATTACAATCTTAAATTGACCTACGTTAGATCGATTTACAAACACTGCAGTAATTACTCTGGTGGTTGATGTCCGCACTAACTTCCTTCTGTCGGCGGTGCGGATCCTCACCAGGAGCGCTTTCACCGACTGAAAAAGGACGGTGTGGGGAGGCCGAGAGCCAGAGTTCTCAGAGTTCTCCCCATCAGGTGTCCAGCTGCCCCTCAGGGCTTCCTGCCTCCCCACTCCCAGACAGGAGTGTGGGGGAAGGTTTCCAGAATTTCTGGCTTTTGACAGGGAGATTTACACCCGGAGTCTGATTGGCTGCCATGCTCTTGGCGAGGAGCAGAAACCCTAGGGGGCAGCAGGGCTCCCAGCAGGGAGTCCGCGGGGCAGCACAAGCTGCAAGTCTGGGTGGCAGCCCAGCTAGGCATGGAGATTCAGCAGCAGCCTGGCTGGGGAGCCAGCTTTCTTGTCAATTTCATGGCTCAAGCGGCTGTAAAGAACAGCCGATGTAAAGAACGCAGTGTCTGCATAGACACAAGCCCTGTGCCTCTCGTGGAGGTGGAGTTATTATGTCTGTGTAGTAAGGCACTTACATTGGCGGGAGCAAGGTTACAATGTAACCTCTGCTACTGACTTGGGAAGTGCAGAGAAACAGTGTGTCCACACTAGCCTTTCAGTTGGCTTGAGTATAGCAGGTCCAAGAGAGAGAGAGAGCAACGAGTGAAAAATGGACTGAAGAGCCTACATTGAGTCAATGACAGAGTTCAATGCTACCCATGGACTGGCATCAATTTATCAGTTTCAATATCCAAATATAGCAAGTCAATCCCACAGCTGATATATTCGTTTTCCTTTCTCTGTCAGAATTTTTTTTACAGGGCATTCAAAGGCGAATATGAAATAGGAGCTGAGCAGGAGAAATGAAAGAAGGAGAAATACGAGAGAGGATTTTGTTTTTAAAAGAAGTGGAAAAGAAACGCACATTTAGCGCCTTATCCAAAGCCCTCTGAAATCAAAGCAAAAACTCCCATTGACCGCATTGGAGTTTGGATCAGGCTCTGAGGATGCTGTCAAATGCATAAGGAAATGCTTCAAACCATCTATGACACAATCTCTCATTGCAAGGAAAGGATTGAGGATCATTTTTATGGACCTCTGTGTTATTCTGTCTAGAAATCAAATGTCATCTTGAAAAGTCCTAAGGAGCCTCTCTCAGGCTGTATTGAGTTACTACAGATGGTTCAGTTATCCAGAATAAAATCACAGTGACAAACTTGTTCACCATGCAGTTCAATATAATCTTCCAAGAGCAAGACTCCACATTGATTAGTCTTTAAGACCCTTGACATAATATGCTGTCCAAATGTAAGCCCTACCAGTTCCAAGGGAAACCACTTATTAAGTATGTGGTATGGCTAGAAAGTACGCTACCAAATCCTTTCTTAGCAAGGGGTTGGCTTGTGAATCCACAGACCTGAAAATTAGTTTAATCTGTATCACTCTTTCAGCATAAACAACTCCATTCTCTGTAGCCAGATATCAATTTTAAATGCTTTTGATTCTGCATTTATATGCACAGTAAAGAAAGGAAAATGCCTTTAAAGTCTAGTAGGGTTGTTTGTTTGTTTTTGCCCAGTTGCCATGTACTCTTTCACCCTCACCAAGCTGCCTCCATATTCCCCAGAAAGAAACACACTAATTGATCTGCAAAGAGGAAACAAATGACTGAATGGTTTCTGGTTTAAAACCAAAATTCACTGAACTGAACTAAGCCCAAAGGATCTATTGAAGGAAAAAATGCTATAATCAGTTTATCAGGACTGTCATGTTTGTGTGTTGGAGGGGATGTTTACTTGAGATTCCCAACTATACAAATACCACAATGAGGCAATCATTCCCACTTCTTGTCAGGGGCCTGAACTAGGAGGTTCAGCTTGCTGGTGGTGCCCAGCAACTCACAGGATTGGACCTGTGTGATTCCAGGTAGCAACCAATGAGTCGAGTGTCGCTCAACACACAAACCAGTGCTCTAGGACACCTTTGAAGCTCCTCTTGCCAGTACAGTGGCCAATCAGGATTTACCTCAGAGACTGTGGGCTTCTTAAAGTCCTTTAAAAAAATCCCAGATTCAGAAATAACACTTCTTAGAAAGTAGCTGTAACAAGAAACAAAGGAAGGAAAATGGGAGAGTTGTCCCTCAGAGAGGGCAGAATACAATTCATTAACTGTGAATTTTCACATTTTCAGAAGTTTAGGTTTCATCTAAATTGAACCATAACTCTTAATTTCCTGAATCATAACATTTTTTCATCTCTCTATAACTCTAGTGTTCCTGAAAGGTAATATATACCCAAAACACAGAGAAGGGCCTTAAAATCCCACAGTGTGTGTGGAATTAGGACTTGATTGTGTGGGATTAGAAAACATGTGCCAAGGGAGACTTTATACTAATTGCAACCATTTATGTAACCACTGCTGCCTGGTGAACCCGGAAGTATAATATCAAAAAGCTTTATCCAACTCATCGGGACTATATACCTCAGTTAGCGATTACAACTCTCATTGAAGTTTCGTATTCCTTTCTCTGTAAACAGAGGGCAGATGACCTGATTAGGATTGCAAATGACCTCTAGATGAATGTGCTGCACTGTGCTGCTGCATGCTGAAAAGGAACACACAGACACAGTTAGATTTCTAGAATCAGAGAGGTAGCCGTGTTAGTCTGGAATAGCAGAGGTAACAAAGAGTCCTGTGGCACCTTAAAGACTAACTAAAGTATTGGAGCATACGCTTTCATGGGCTAATACCCACTTCGTCGGATGCAAGCAGTGGCATTTCTGTTTCCATCCCAATCTTTAAACGTTGGCTAGTGTCGCTATAAATATTGGCTTTAATACAATGGAGGGGAGGATGCAGAGAGGAACTCTTTCTTTCCAACTTTCGTTTCACTTTAATCCCTTGTTGCCAGGAGTGAAGAATTCTGATACAATATGAGATCACTAACAGCAGGGACTGTAGATTTACCAGTGCCCTGGGCCCCAAAGCAAAGGGTTAGATGTCAGAAGCACGGAATGGAGCAGTCCTTAGCGAATCTGAATTAAGTTCTCTCTCTCTCGGCAAAGCCAGAAAAACATTTCCCACCACCAAAAGCAGTAAACTGAGAAGCAGAATGCTGTATTTCAGGGCAAGACATGAATAACCAATGTTGCTGTCATTGCTGGGTCTGTAGCACCATTTCTGAACGACATCATCCACAACTGGGTGCAATATACACTCCAGCTTTATTACACAGGTACTTCCTGACAACGATTTCATCATACATTGCAAATACCTTGCCATCTGGATTTACCAGGAGTGCGCCAATAGTTTTATAAATGATATTAATAAATAAGAATGGGCCAAACCTTGCTCACACGAATAACCCCATTAACTTCCATGGGATAACTTGTGCAAGCAAGGCTAGCAAGTGTTGGCCAAGCAACACTAACAACAAACAAAAAGTATTATTATAATTATGCCTTGTATTTCCATAACACCTTTCATCAAATGATCTCAAACCTCTTCAGTGACACCAGTGAAAAAGTTATTATTAATTAATGCATTTCTAAACAGAGCCAGATCTTGGCCCCCTTCTGCATGCTTTGACTGGTTATGACAGCACAAAGAGATGGAAAACCAATTGAATCAGACAGTTGGGGATTTTCCCAGCCTAGGGAATCTCCTGGTAAGATCAGCAAGTATTATTCCCATTTTACAGTATGATAAACGGAGGCACAGAAAGTTAAATGACTGTCAAAATTAACATATTGGCATATCTGACACCAAAGCCCAGAAGTTCTGACATTTATCCCTCTGTTCAGGCCACCATTCACCTCTCAAGATTATTTTAGAACTCCGAGTGGGCTTGACACCATAAAAGACTGTTACATTATGATGAGGGTACAGCAGTGTGAACAATAAACAGGGATTCTGCTGGTTTAAAGCTAGCTCAGAAATAGAAGTTAGTGTGAAGATGCCATCTCTTCCCTACTGAGTCAGTGGATATTGAAAGGCCTAAAAACTCAAGTGGCCATTAATGATTTCTTCATGAGAGATGGGCCTAAACTGCCAAGTTCAGATACACTGGAGATCTACATCCAAAAGTCCCTAAAGCCTTCTGCGGGGATGTTAGCATCTGACAGTTAGGTCAGGATCATCATTGGATGAGGTGCCAGTCAGGAAGGACTTGGTCCAAAGTCCTTTGAAGTCAGTAAAAACATTTCCATTCTGTGAGCTTTGAAGCAGACCCTGAGTCTGTCTGTTGGCTGTATCTGAATTTCTGTAGATGTTTGGATTTGGCGTATTGGATGAGTCCCATATCTAGTCATCTCCTTCTGTTTCGAGGGACGTAAAGGCAACATCTCATGCCTGTCTTTGTGGTATTCTCCTACAATCACAAATACAAGACTAAACTGTGTGTGGTTGTAAAGGTGGCCAAGAGAGCATAAAGTCCTTACACCTCTGCGCTAGATACCTACATCACAGGTAGCAATGCCAGAGAGGAAGCAGGAACTTCACAGATGCTATGGCCTCCTCCCTCATGCAGATATGAGGTAGAGAGTGAACAAGAGGGGGACTAGGTGAAGCCTTGGTTACCACTCCTTCCCCTCCCACAATACAACCACCAGCGTATACACTTGGAAATGCAGGAAGAGCCAGCTAGAGATCCAGTTAACTCCTTCTTTGGAGCAACACGGGAACTTGGAAGGATACCAGCAGTCCTTCCCAGGATGCTCCTGGCACCACCACAGTAATACACTGCCCTTTAATCTGGACTCACAGGAAAGCCATGAGTGAGCCTACATTCAGTATCCCCTAAATTAATATGATTACTCCAATAATCAGTAAAATGCACTGGTGTCACCTACAAAAGCCTTGTTGTTTTTTACTTGGTTACCTGGTTAAAACAAGGTTACCTGGTTAAAACAAAGGCCAAATTCTTCTCTACAGCTCTTGGCATCTGGAGCAGCCTTCCTGTAGCTCTCTATCTTATTGACTATGCTCCATCTCGCTCCTTGCTCAAATTTCCCTCTGCAATATTTATTATTTGAACTTTATGATGGTGTTAACTCTACAGGAATAAAATTCATTCTCTGCAGAGGATCCACATAAGATGAAGTGGTGCATAGTCCTTACGAGAGATTTAAGTAATGGGTAGGCCCTGTGCATGCCCACTGGACCATGTGAATGTAACCCTTGGTGCTACAGTTCGTAGGATACATGAATAACAGAGCACTGGTCTGAAAGAGCTGGTGTGCCCAACACTTGTGTCACAGGGTTGCAGCCCTTTAAAATGGGGGTTGCTGGGAACTGTAGCACACAAACAAAAATGGAATGATACAGAAAGGCTTTAGAGACACCATTCTGTTTCTGAATTGAAGAGGTCTTATATACAATATATTGTGAATGCATCACTATAAATGCCCTAGATTCTCCATCTTACCAAAATATATCCTTTGAGATCATTCATGTCCAACCACTTCCTTCACTCACCCGTGCTCAAGTCTCACATGTAAACAGAGAGATTTTTCATTTAAAATTAATCTAGGCTATGGCCTGAAACATCATTAATAAGTGATGATTATTTTTTCAGCCCATAACTACTTCTTCTTCACTTGCGATATTTGACTAGTGGCATAGTCAATTATCTAGCAATAATGACTGCTATAGGGTATGTTGCTGCTTCCTTTCACAGCCACCAATATCTCACAGAGAAAAACACATCCCCTTTACAAAAATAAGCAACTTTTTTTTCCAATATAATTTTAATAAAATACATAGTTTAAAGTGATGCTGTCATTATGGCTTTTAGCATAGGAAGAGTTGGCTAATCCCTCCCCCACCCAAGATTCCTCACTTATTTAGGCAGCTCAGCCTGTTTGGTACTATAACAATATATTTGAATGGCATACACCAGGACAAAAAAAAGGAACATCTTTAGTAATACTGCTGCATCAGTTATCTAGTGCTTGTAAACCTGCCTCCCCGACCTCTTGACAACAAGGGAAATCAGACATTTCCACAGTCGTGGAAGAACTTATACAATTCTGTTTTATGTAGAACTCCATTTCAGGCCCCAAGGAACTGCTTTTTCATTTTACTGTTGCCCTTTTTGCTTCACCCTGACCTGCAGCTGTATTCCCCAGCCACTCAGCCTTTATCTTCATGTACAGAGGGCAAAAGCTTGCTCCTCCATGCTCCATTCTGAAGGGGTATTCCTGCAGAATGAATACTCTACTGCTGCTACAACTTGACAGCAATATCTCCCTGAAACATTATTACTGAACACTCGTTACATGTTAAACTGTATTAAATGAGGTGCTACGTGCAGAGAAGAGGGAACTAATAAAGGTCAATAATTAAATTTAAATAAAACTCGTGGCCTTCAGTTTACCAACTGTCTTCAGAGGAGGCAAAATCTGCAAAAAGACAACATATTGTTAAGCTTTTTTAAAACTTCTGATATGAAAACTATGTAAAGCTGCCAGGGCAATCACATATCACATACTACTTATGGTGTGTCAAAGATAAACGGCAGCCTGGACACCTTAGTGACAAAAGAAACACCTCAAACAGGAGGCCTAGTGAATTTCCATAATAAAATGTATTAAAAGCAAAAGATTTTAAAATCAGGCTTGGAAAATCTACTTCCCAGCAGTGAGTAACTTTCTGTTTCAAGTTACCTATTTGTCTGTCTGTCCATCCATCCTGCATTTATATATGTGGCCACGGGGAAGAAGGTGTTATCCAAGTCAGGAGAAAAAGCTTTTTCATTAAAAAAAATATTAAGTTTGTAGCTATGTGACATTTATCAGAAATCTACTCGTTAGAGGTCAGTAAACATAATGGAATTCCACAAAATCAGTGCAAGATCAGCACCCAGTATGAATCCTAGTATCCTCCTCCATCCCAGTAGAGGGATGAGTGTTATAGCTACAGGCAAGTCTTTGCCATCATTTCTTCCTGCTGCTTCTGGAACATCACAGAGCTCCTATAGCTGTTCCAGCCACTGCACTAGCCTGAGCCAAAGCCCTTGAAATCAACTGGAGCCTTTCCACTGATTTCAATGGGCTCTGGATCAGGTCTGCAAACAGGAGCCCCTGTAAATTCAGCCCATCATGAACTGATTCCGCATTCAATGGCTGAATCGACATAGGCCTCTGCCCTGTTCACACCTGCACTCATCCAAGTCTGATTTTTCCAGTTCTGACTCACGTACAACTGAACAGACACCACAATCAGCTTGCAAACATATGGGGGAAGCATCATGACCCAACAACGTAAGACATTCTTTTTAAACAAATAGGATTCTAAATACCAATAGATTGTTAAAAGGGCACTTACCAAGGTTTATTAAGTACACAGAATATCAATCCATTTGGCATGTAATTAATTCAAAATTACTTGAGCACTAAATGTGTAATTAAATCAGCAAGGAATGTTTAGGCCTTTAGTTGGCATTTACAAAGGAAGCTACAAGAAGTTTATTAGCTAGCAATTTATTGCTAAAATACTGGCAATTCATGAGTATGTTGATTGAAATCTAACTTGCTATCGCTATATTGTTATAGGCCACTTAACGGCCTAAACTACCGTTTCAAGTAAATTAAGAAACAATTGAAGGTTTATGTATTAATAAGAATGTTGTTAGCCAGAGCAGCTAGGTTTTGCTCTCTATTCAATCTCATCAAGTGCTCTTTTCCCCAGATGTAGAGCACTCAATGTACAAGAAGTACCTGTTCAAATCCACTTAAATATTTAACTGACAGGTTTTTAAAACGTGAGGTGGTACTACGGACTCGTTGGCAAAACTGTAGCACTATTGTTGGATTAATATTGCACTGCACACTGTGTGCTGGTTTTAGTAAAATACACTTTTCCGGAGACTCTTTCCTATCAAAAGCATAATATCAGCAGTGCTCAGCATGGACACAGAGACAGGATGTAGCAAAACTGAGTTTTGGCATTGCTGTTTTCTTTGTCTGAAAAAAATCTTCCCTCCATCCCCCAAAACCCTCAGATTCATTCTCTTCCTGGTCATAGAAAAGGCAGTTACCTCCCCAATCATTGAAAAGTCACATTATCTTTTCCAGTATCACAGACACACACACGCCTGTATCTTATTCTGGTTCTACTATATTGGTGCTACAGTGCTCTTCACTGTGGTCTGCTCCAACATACACAAGTTAACAAATAATGGCCTTGTACTCTGTCCAAACATAAGCATACGGAAATATGCTCTGAAGCCTGGCAATGGCAGTGCAATGAACACTGCATGACTTTCTTGCTTTTTGTTCCTTTAAGAATCATACCAATGCACTATACACAGTGCCCATACTGAAACTCCAGATTCCAAATCTCCTAAACTTTGCAGACATTTGGATCCAGGTCCAAACTTCTTGGCTTGTGACCATCTTTACAGTGAACTAAACACTGAATCTGGGCACCCACAAACTTTGTGGAAATATATACTCACATGAAAACTTGGATACGTGTCCCACATTTTGGCCTTATCTCATAGACATGTGACTGACAGGGTCTCCACTTCCATGACTCTTCCTTCATCTCTGTGAAGCACGATCTCTCTACATATTCTCAACAGGCAACTCTTTCCAACATCTGTTCTACATATTTTGCTTCTATTCATGGCCTCCACCCTGTCATTCCTAATAACCAGCTCATTGTTATTGCCCACTTTGGTTACCAACTTGCACCATATATGCCACTACTTTTATGGTATTTGGTCAACAAACCTATCTGCTGCCTGGCCTCACATGCCCACTGGCCACTCTGAGAATTCCTCCCAGGTCTCATGTACGTAGACCATCTTGAACAGAGATCATTCAGATGATACAGAGCAAGTTGTCTTCTTGTACCAACTCTAGACGGGATGATCTTTTCTACCTCTAACATTGTGACATTGTGCTTCTCATTCTTTTGCACATATTTGTCACCCGAATGCATTACTGTACTAGAAAGAACAATTGGATTTTGCAGTAATAGCAGAAGATAGGAGGACCAATGGAAGGACACACATTGAGAGAAAGAGAGAGAGAGATTATATTAATTTCTTTATGCTAAGAGTCAGGATTTGCTTAGAAGGATATGAATAAGGAAATGTGGAAATGACATTTGGGGAGAAAAAATATGAAAAAGGGGAAAATAATTCAAACTGATAAAGTGATTAAATTAAAAGGAAAACAGGCAGAAGACAAAGACACTCAATATGAACTGGGCTTTTCTTTGTTACTCTTTTCTTTGGGCCTTAGAGCACTGACTCTCACACATTGCTGCTTTTCACAACAGTCCAAATGGGTCGAATCTTTTCACTCAGCCCATTGTTCTAGTGCATTTTTATGACCCAGTTTTCCTCCTTTCCCTCCATCATTGATTACATCCACTCACTCCCAGCCAGCTCACTGCTTTGGAATGCAACAACTCTTCTGAGGTCACCGTAAACCTGGCACCCGGATTGACAGAAGGTAGAGAAGTGGCTGGAGAGCATTGCAGCTTGCATGCTGACCCGTAGACCAGCTGCATCACCCCTGCAATGCCCCTACCATCTTGTGATAGAAAATGCTACCAAAACAAAAAAAGTGTGTCCAAAATAGTTGTTTTGCTGACTCACATTATATTAAACCCAAACTGTCGGTCTCTAAACAGCAGCATACAAGTCATGCAAAGGCCAGGAACAGACTTGGTAAATTACACTTCAGATTGAGTTACAGTAGCTCTGTTTGATTGCTTTTTGTAGAAACAGGTCAGGCTCTGATCAGACCACCAATAATCTGCAAAGAGAGATGTTACTAAACAGTATTTAAAACTTATAGTGCGTACTGCTAGAAATAGAGGATTTTGTCGAAATACAGCAGTCAAACAGGAACTACTTACCATAAATATGCATTTTCTAAATAAAACAAAAACAAATCCAAGAATAAAATCAAAGAAACATACAGCAAATAGAAATTAAAAGAATTTATAAATATAGATACTTTTATTAATGTTTCCTTCTGTGCCTAGAAGTTAACTCTCTTTTTTTTCCTTTCTTCCCTTTAGTGTTACATCTTCTGTCTCCATCAGGGGGTTAAGCACATGTACAGTCTATTTAACCTGGAAGATATAACAACTTTTAGCCTTTTATTTGTGGAGACCTGGATTCAAATGTATCATAGGTCACAGGGGAAATAACTTTGTGGGGGTTTATACTTAGTTCACAGAAGCTGTTTAATGATGTTAGAAAACACCACACAATGTAACACAATGGAGCCCAGTTTGAAACCCTTGCTCAGGAGATGCTCAATATGGGAATACAATAGAACATTGCAGATCAGTACTGGAGTGCATTGTTAGAACACGGCACTTGCCCACCCTACAACTGGTTTGCAATTCTGGGTTTAAACCTCATTCACTGAAGGCATGGGGAATTTTCAGTCAAATTCAATGAGGGCAGCATTAGCCCTTCTGATAGCGTTCAGTCTATTCCTTTAATAGGCTCGTATTTTTAAACAATAAAATAAATGCATCTGATGAAGTGAGCTGTAGCCCACGAAAGCTTATGCTGAAATAAGCTAGTTAGTCTCTTAGGTGCTACAAGTATTCCTCGCTTTCTTTACGGATACAGACTAACACAGCTGCTATTCTTGAACCTAATAAAATAAATGTAATCAGGCCAAGCTAAACAAAGAAAAAACCCTGACATACTAGGATAGAGCCTTTTTATTATTTTATTCACATCTAGGGCTCTACAGAGGTACTCAAAATGAAAGAAAAAGAAATTACAATGCTTTCCTATAAGGTAGCACATTGAAAGTCCCTTTTAAATACCATCTTGCCTGCTTATGTTCAGTCTTTTCAGTAATATAATGCAGATGTACTGGATGATGAGAGAGATGTTTAGTTTGGGACTGCTACTAATTTTTATTTTTTTAATCAGATCCATGCCAAGCTGCATGCTGGAATGACTAATCTCTTCTGAGCTTTTGTTTTACATATTAATGCTGCTAATTTACATGTTATTTTCATGGGATCCTGACCTGGTCTTCTCAGCTTCCACCTGTTCCTAAGCCACGGGACAGTTGGATATAAATTTCATTTGTCAATGGCTCCGACTAATTAAGCACTGAAGAAAAAATTGACAGGTTTGTTCCATGCAGGTATGTAACCAGAGTAGATATAGAAGTGGGGCTTACGGTGTCTAGATACCGTATTTTTCGCCCTATAAGACGCACTTTTTCTTCCCCAAAACGGGGGGGAAAAAGTTGGTGCGTCTTATAGGGCGAATGTGCGCCCCGGTTCCCCCCTCCCCGCCGCGGGCGGGCTGCCGAGGTTCCCCCCTCCCCGCCGCGGGCGGGCTGCCGGGAGCGCTCCCGGCAGCCCGCCCGCGGCAGGGAGGGGGGAACCGAGACGCTCCCGGCAGCCCGCCCGCGCGGCGGGGACGGGAGAGCGAGGCGCTTTTTTTTTTTTTTTTTTGTCCGGCTTTTTTATTGAAAAACGAGGGGGCGTCTTATAGGCCGGAGCGTCCTATAGGGCGAAAAATACGGTATATTAATAAACACCACCACCAAAGCAAGATTTACTCTGGTGTACTATCAAGCCCTGTGTTATGATGAGGACTGGTCAGTTGAGTTATTTTCAACGTTCTTTTGTTTAGGGTTAATTAGCAGTGTGAGATGGAGAGACAAACACAGGGACAGTGGCTGTGTGGAATCTTCATCACCACTTCTCCTTAACATATGCAGGACTGAAATGTCTCTGACCACTCTGTAGTCACGTCACCAAAGGAATCCAAAAATCTAAAGGAAAGCCCTGGTTCTTCATAAAGATAGCAAAAATCTAACAAGAAAAGCTTTTTCTTTTTAATAGTACATTTGGAAAAGAAGGAAATAATGTGACTCAATAATTATAATCCTTAGCATTTATACTGAGTTTTTGTCTTTACAAAGCAAACATTAGCCAATTACCCAAAGCTAAAACACAAGCTTTAGGGTCATATCCTGTGCTAAGGTACTGCAGTGTAAATCTGAACCAATTCCAGACACTCAAATGGGGTTACTGTGGATTTACAGCTGCATACCTGACAGCAGAGTTTGGCCAGTTGATTCAGCGCAAAAGATGCACAAAATCTTCAAGTAAGTGTGTGCGAGTGTGTGTGATGTACATGCAGCGTATCATTAGAGTTTGCCACATAGTATATGAAGAAACAAGACAATTTTTTCCACTGCTGTTTTATTACTGCAGTTAGCAGTGAGTAATGCTTTTAGAATTTGTTCATTTCCACAAAAAGTCTTTTTAAATAAACACCGATGCTTTAACCATATCCATTGCATCATCCCTGGCCCCTTTAGCAGATCTTTGGAGAATCATGTATTTTTTTTTAAGCTCAGAGTTTACTAGGTCCGGGGGGGGGGGGAGGGGGGGGCAAGAGACTCAGAAAAACAGCTTACTGAATTTCCAAGTTATCTGGTTCAAAAACAAACATGCTTCTATCGCTTTAAATCTGCTTCCTCATAACCACAAACATGTATGTTTTTCATAAAGCTCTGGAAATTGTACTGGACCCAAGGGAAGGAACCAAGTGGAAACCCTGATACCTTGAGACTAGAACTCTACTAGTCCTGAGGTACAATGTGCTGTTTGTAACAATTATAATAATACACCTGTACTACCATTGTCAATGTGGAGTAGCCACATGGGGTCTCATTAGTATTGTGTTAGGACTGCATGGGGAAACGGATAATGGCCCATAATGAAAAATGCCAAATTTTCTATATAATAAAAATGAACTTGATTAATGAAAATCACTTTCAGGGAAAGAGTTACAGCGTTGTTAGAAATAAAAAATGATGTATTAATCCGGCACTCTTACAGATGGTCCCAACCTCCTGACAACTGCTATTCATTTGAGATGCTATTAGCATGCATAATTATGCTAATTAAGTTGTAATTAAGCACCAATTCTTCAGAGGGCTTTTTTTGTCTATCATTTAATACAACTCAGCTTCAAAGAGTGCTTAAAGCTTTACACAGTGTTTCATGCAAAAGGGGTTCCCAAGTTTCTTAGTAAAGATTAGATTTTGCAGCTGAGGCATGGAATAGGGCCCGTAATCTTTGTTTTGGTTAAAAGGAAACCAGTAAATACAAGCAGGGTCTGCCAATTGTTGATAAAATAATTAATACTTTCCACTAAAATAGCACAGTTCATACTGGGACAATTACTGAAAGGAGAAAAATGGTATAATTATCAATGGAGCCAATGCCAGTGGCCTATTAAACCAGTCACCCCTTAATTTGAAAAGGAGAATTTACTGAGAAGTAGATTTTAGTAAACAATAATAATCGGACAGATTCTGTTACTCCTAATCATATTGAATAGCACCTAACACCAGGAGTCACCCAATTTACTTCAATCAAACTGCTCATGGAGTAAGGGGCTACAAAGGGGAAGTTGCACCAGCTTAATTTAAATAGGCTTTTGAACAGGTATAGTAAAACCACTGCCAATGCCTATGTGAACATCCCTATTTCAGTTTAACGTAAATCTGTTCCCAGCTGATTTAAAGTAAAGCCATTTTTATACCACATATAAGGGTTTGCAATGGTTTCACTACTCAGTTTAAATTCACAGTTTAGGTTATACTAATGAAATTTTCCTGTCTGGACAAGGCCTCAGTGTTGGTAAGGATGTCAGAATCAGACATAACACTAATAATCCCCATTTGACATTTCCTTTCTCACCTTTTCGACTAGAACATTTACTAAAACTAAAAGAAATCTCTCATAAAAACAAGCAGAAGCCAAACAAAACCTTGGTTCGCAACTGCTGGCATTTCATTTCACTCCCAGGCTCTTTGGGACCTATGCTGCGGTGCCCTCTGAAAGCTATATTATTAGAATTTCCCTCTTCCCTTCTTTCGGGGAAAATTCTGCAGTTCCTATTTGGGCAGAACACTACAGTCATACTACCGTAAGCCAAGGGGAGATTCTATTTCTAACCAATTCAGTTGATTGCTTGTCTTGTGAGCAAAGCTAAAATGGAAAACAGCTTCTTTTTAAAAAGGAATTAAGATCCTAATAAAAATTAAACTCTGTACTGTACATGCAAGTTGACACTACAAATATCCAAACTTGACCAATCTCCTGGGACCTGAACATTTGGCTCAATCCCCATGTAAGCTGCCTAGAAGCCCTAAGATTTTTGCTTTATTTGAGATGTTTTTCTTATCACCCTCAACCCATATATAAAATACATTGCCAATGAAATAGATCAACAAGGTGTGATTTTCAGGTTAAACATGAAGTGATTATCTATATAAATAAATATATAAATAATAAAATTAAGTACATGTACAGTACAATCAAAAGTCCCCACACTTATCTCCAAATAAACACAACTGGTTGCTGTTAAGGAAATGGCCCAGAAGGGTTATCTGGAATAATATTGTGGTGCTGACAACTTGGCTGCCTTTTAAAAAAAATTCAGTTATTTGTTCTATCGTCTGCTGCAATTTCAGATTGGACTTTAGCTTTTCAGTTAATTCAGTTCTCAAATGCTGGAGCAGTCATTTGGCTCAGATTTCGATGAAACCTGCAAAAGCAGAAAAACCTGTTTGCCCTTCTGCCAGGATGTTTTTAACCTTCAAGGTTTTGAGGAATAAATTGGCAAATTAGAGGCAGAGTTTAGCTTTTCCCTTGCAATAAAAAATGAAAGTTAAAAGTGATCTGGAGTATTTTAAACACTATTTAAAATCCCACTGTACCCAGGTGGCATGGCCTCCCTCTGACGCAGACAGGGAGGAACCACTCTCTGCCCCCTGGTGGGCAGAGTCCAGCAGGGCCCGCCCCTTACGGCAGGAGCAGAGGAGCAGAGCAGGAAGTCTAAGTGGCGTGGCCTCCAACTCAGTTAAGGGGGAGTCAGGGAAGGAGTTGGATGCTTCTGCCTTGTTGCTGACCCTTCACCAAGGACTGAGCTGTATCAATCCCTGCCTCTTGAGGAGCTGTCACCCAGAAAATACCCTGAGCAACGACACCCTATGAACAGAGAGGGATAGGAAATAGCCCAGGGAAACCAGACATTACTCCGATTGTGTTTGCTAAAGCCATGGTCAGCGTGTTTTGGCAAGATCCGCGCTGACCCAGTGGCGGGATTCCCTGCCCCTGTCTGGGCTGAGACCCAGTGGAGTAGGGTAGATCTGGGTTTCCCTACCCTGCTACCAATCCTACCACCTGGCCTAAGTTTGTTTACTTCCTGCCCCCGCCCAGAGGGCTGAGCCTGACTGTGTTGCAGCCTGCCCCCACCCAGAGGGCCGGCTACAGATTGTTACTGGTGCTGAGCCCCTGTTGATCGGCTCTCAGCTGTTAGGTAGTGCCGCGAGGCAGAGTGGTCTCCCTCTGATGCAGACAGGGAGGAACCACTCCCAGACCACACCTGCATAGACAGACGCCGGGGAGAGCTAAAAATCCCTTGAAAAGTATGGTCCATGCAATTACTTTTATAGCAGCACTACAAAGCGCAATCAGGTCAGTTTGCATGCACAGTGGTTACAGCTACAGAAGCAATGATGGAAAATGCATGCCCATTGCAATCATACACATTTTGCCCATGAATTTGCACATGCAAGGATCTGAAAATCTGGCCCTGTGTGCTCTCACTTTGTCCTAAAATTAATACAGATATTTAACATAGCTGGAGAGAAGTCATTCAAAAATGCAAAAAAGGTGAACACTGGACAGCCTAACCCCATTCACTCAACTGTCTGCTAATGAAAGCCCCTGGTTAAACATAAACCACTCGTGTGACATATTCCTGACAGCAGAGTGCATTGCTCTCGTGCTCATCCACTACCCATTTCCCCAGATTTGCATTAAGAATCTTGCCATGAGTTCAGCTGCTTGCATATCAGTGCAATCTAAATAGGTGCAAAGATTTCCCATATTCCAGTGTTTCTTTTGACAAAGCTGACCTTTTTGCAAAGCACCATCAGAAGCCAGTAGAGCTTGTCAAGAACTGTGTAGCAAAGGTCACAATCCTGCAAAGTACTGAGTGCCTCCTGAGAGATGCTAGGTGCCCTTGTCTCCTACTGGAGTCAATAGGAGTCCATGGAGCACACAGGAGCAGGCCTCATAAATCTGTGTGATGATCCCAAAACATGCCCAGCTGATTTTCACCCTTCAGGACTCTTACCGATAGTGGGCAGAATTTTCAAAAGTGCCTAAGTGACTTAAGAGCGCAAGTCCAAAATAGCTCAAATGGGATGACCTTCGGGGCATTCTGCAGTAGCCATCTGCTGATAGGGTTTTTAGAGAGGGCTGAGAATACTGCTTCCCACAACAATGAAGTTTCAATAGGTACCTGCTTAACTGAGGTCCTGCTGAAATGATTACTTGAATGCTGCTAGGATTTCATTGTATGTATGGTATTTTTAAGGATTTGTTAGGGCACCTAGGGCCTTGGATGAGTCTCTTGCTATTGTTTTAAATCTAAACGAATTCATTCATTCATTCCCACTGAAAGCCAAAGGGATTTGTGCTCTGAAGTCATTGAACCATTTTTGAAAATCCCTCCCAGACAAGGCATCTCATCTGATCTGATCTAACCAGCACCCCATCGCCACAGCGCTTTTTCATTCTAATACATCGCCTAGAACTAAAAGGCAATTAAACAACCTGAAGATGGGAAAGGAAAATAACCCCCCTGCCATTTGCTCCCACCTAAGCTATTGTCATGTGTTGGGTCTTTTCGACTTGGTTATTATGTCATTTAAGTCTTTTCCCTGAGGCGCCGTTTCCTATATTTGTTCTTAATTACTGTTCCCATTGTTGATATTATGATCTCATACGTGAAAGGGGGAAATAGCATATGTTATGTGCCATAAAGCAATCAAAAGTTTTCTAGATTTTTTTAAAAAATATTTTTCTCATTCCAGAGCAAAGTCCTGGACTCTGAGTTAGACATAGGGCCTACCATCATTACTTGCTCACTATGGGATCTCAGCAACCACAGCTACTGTAATTGCTGAAGATATCTAGAGAGAGAAATACGGTTCAGTAACTTGATCATCCTAGTCACTTAGGGTGAAATTCACCACACTACATGCAGAACCCAAGTAAACAGGCAATGGGCCAGAGCCTTGGCTGGTGTAAATCAGTGTAACAGAACTGAATTCAGTGGAGCTATGTTGATTTACATCAGCAGAGGATTTGGCCCTTTGTGGACGGAAAGAAGAGATCTGGCCTTTTTTGGACAATCCTTCAAGGTGCACTGAGCACTATGTCTCTGACCCTGCAAAGAAAGCACTTAAGCACATGCTTAACTTAGAGCACATATCTGGCCCCCATAAATTACATTATGTGCTTAACTGCTTTGCTGGATTGGGGCCAAACACTTAGCTCCTTGCAGGATCAAGCTTTAACGAAGAGCTGAAGTGGAATACACATCTAGTTCTCAAACTGATGGCAGTTGAGAGGCTGTCACCTAGCTATATTCTAGTGGAGAGGCTGAAATAACAGTGCAGCTAGTGGTTCTGAGTAAGCAAGGATACAGTGACACCTTTCCTGGCCCATTCCCAGCCTCTACCAATACTCATCTCCACAGTGGTATATTTGGAGCTGGCTATGGACAGAGACTATGGACAGAGACTAATCAGTGCTCTTTGTCTCCCTGCCACCCCTGGGAAGGGGGGGGGGGAATGGGAGGGGGTGTCTCCATAAATGTCCAAGAGAAAGTTGTGGAAAGGGACATGCCTGGGGCATGGTGGAGCAGTGCAGAGTTTACACATATCGTCCCCCATTACGGACTCTGCATCAATGGTGCAACTTAGAGCAGCCTGGTTGTTGCTCCAGGTTACACTGGTACCAGCTCTAAGAATCAGGGAGCCATAACTCCCTCTGATCTACCCCATCCCCTTCATGGCAGCATAGAGAGCTCTGGCACCAGTGAGAATCTAGCCCTTACTCTAGGTGATGTGAATGAAGTAAATAAGATACTATTGTTTCCTGCAACACAAGAAGATTCTAATTTTCTTGATTCTCAATACTTTTTGATGGCAAAACTTGACAGTCTCCTACACCCCGTTTTCAAAAGTGACTTAGGCATTTAGCACCAGATTTCTCAAAGTTATTTAATTGTCTAAAGATGCAGATGGCATCTGGTAGAATTTTTTAAAATCCCTATGCAGGTTAGTTGTCTCATTCCCATTGGTTTCAATGAGAGTTAAGTATCTAACTCATGTGATTTTGAATATCCCACTAGATGCTCATATGCATTTAAGGAGCCTGAATACCTTTGTTAGGAGCCTAAGTCCCACTGACTTTCATTGAGACTTAAACAAAGTAACTTAAGTGATTCTGAAAATTTTGTCCTAAGGGGCTAAGTCACTTTTGAAAATGGGAATTGGGCGTTTTTGAAAATGTTGCCCCCCCCCCCCACTTGATTACATGACCCTCTATAGGAATCAGTCAGCTCCTTACTGAATCTTCACAATTGACCTCGAAAACATATAAATGTTGTATGAGGTCCTTTCCACCTTGCAATGGGTCTTTTTCTTCTCTAACCCCATGATTGTGTAAATGTACTAAAGGGAACAACCTTGCATTGGCAGGGAGACACTGGGTTATTTAATAGGTTTTTTCCATTTCAAACCACTGTTGATTCAATTACTTAGTTGTAAGGCATGCAAGCCATCTAAAGCCTTATGTCACCTATGGAAGAATGATTTGCAATGTGAATGAAATATCTTTGAATGGAATATAATATGAAAGAGACTGAATCTTTTAACTCAGAATATTCAGACCTCATTTTGTGTGTTACATTAAGTCAGTTGGAAACTTTCAAAAGTGGTATCAAATATATTACCTTCAGCAGAACTATAAAATTCTCTATGTCGCTCAGTGAGTTTGGCAGTCAGGGCAGTATTATTCCACAGGAACCATATTCAGAGGTGTCACACAGGCAGTAGTTACATTAGTTAGTAACTCATAACTAACTGAAACTCAGTAATAATGATTTCTATATTCCTGGTTGCCAGTGTCCGGCTGTGTGATCCTAGCACAAGTACTTAACCTCCCTAACCGATCCATCTGTCAAATGGCCTAATTATACTTAGTGTGGATAACCTTAAAAAACCCCAAACACTTGCATTACCACAATATTAACATATACAGTAATAAATTGTGATCCTCTCCTATAGCCAATATAAATAATATTCTGGTGAGGTGTTTATATCCTGGTATGGTTCCTTTTTAAAGTGCCTCCCTTAAAGGAACATTTTGTAGCTTAAATAATTCATGTCTATAAAGTATGTTAAAATCCTCAAAGAAATGATCCCACATAAATGCAAAGTGTTAAATATTTTGTTTTCTTCCCTAAAAGAGCATCCAAAACCTGATAGCACTTTGTTGTTTTTAAGGGTCAGCAGAAAGAAGGAATTCCAGCCCTAGCAAGCCTCCAAAACCAAGAGAATTTCCCAGCCCTAGGTTTTATATTCTGCCTTCCTTTGATTGGGTAGAATTTCACATCAGAAGTAGGATAAAAAAACAACAACCAAGCATTAAATTATGCTATGGAATCTTGACAACAGAAAGGAGTCGCTCAAATGAGCCAAACAGAAATCCCTTAACTGGTAATATGAGCAATGAAAGGCCTACTAAAATTAACAGATCGGTCAAGTTTAAGAGCCAGCTTTCCTTGGAAAAATAAAAGTAGCCTTTTCTGAGCCACCTCTTAAAGGAAATTCATGTGGCCAGAATAAAGTTTGCACAGGGTGTTAGTGACAGTTAATGTATGAGCCAACTATGTTTTCTCAATATTATATAGGTTTTGCAACACACCACAGGAGTGAATTAGCTGGATATATTAATTCTGTGCTGGGAAAGTGAGACTGTCATTGAGATCTGTAAAGCACAGCAGGTATTCCCCTTAGGGGAGAAAGATAAGGTTCTGGTCAGAGCAATAAAATGCAGTGCAACGTGCAGTGATTTGCATATGAGACACAATCAAGTCTGCTTTTGGATACACATGTACAAAACTTCCACTGACCTCAGAAGCGCTGCACATATGAACCTTTATTTCCTTATCCTACTCCCATCTTTCATGCCTATTCCAAAGCAGTTCCATATGCAGGAAGTGCCCTCCCAAAATCCATGTGCCATCTCTCCACCCTTTACTCATGCAAATCCCTCCCACAGACTCTTTGCTTCCAAAATGAAAAATTACCGGACCATGAGAGGAAAAAGAAGTACAATCAATAAGAATGAGCAAATCATTTCAAATAACTTCCATGCTCTGGGTCTTGTCTTGCACTCTCGCCTCTGCAACACAAGCTCTCTAAGGGCAGAAACAGTGGTGATATTTGGGTCGTGCTTGCTGTTAAAGTGGGTGTATTCTGCATCATTTCTCTTTGTGGGACTGTCAATGTGAACCCAGTGAGTGTAGAATATGTCTTGCTGCCAGTCTCTGTCTAATGTTCTACTGGCATTGGCCAAGTCCTCCTCCCACTCTTGTGCATCGTCTGCTCACTTGGACCTAGTTACTATGCTGAAAGCCATACCGCCTTGTAATGTACTTGTATCACGTTAGAACACACAGCAAAGCTAGATGAGGCGCAAGCTCAATCAGAACTCATTTGGAGATTTCCTGTACACAACCTAGGCACTGGAAGGATAGCACTGGTATTTCATTTGGTGTCACTCCTCCTTCACATTCAGTATCAAACCTGTGCCCCAGCACGGTGTACAGTAGTACAGTAAAACCTCGATATAATGGACTAATTCGGGCGAGGGGGTGTCCGTTAAAGCCGAAAGTCCGTTATTTAATAATAAAAAAAAACCAAGCTGTCAGAGCAGCAGCCCGCTCAATTAGTCCGTTATATCGAGGTTTTACTGTACTTTTAACTATCATGTTAAACCAGCGGTTCTCAAACTTGCTGAGACCGCGACCCCTTCGTCGAAAAGCCGCCGATTTTTTTTTTTAAAAAAAACAAAACAAAACGAAAGCCTGCCGTGGACCCCCCTGCGCCCCGGCCCCAGTCCGCGCCGCGGGTGGGCTGCTGGCTGCGCCCCGGCCCCAGTCCCCGCTGGCGGCCGGGGCTCGGGGATCCAGCCGCCGCCTGTGGAGTGCGGCTCGAGCCTCGCTCCTTGGGGCTCCAACCGCGGTGCTCCCCGGGGCTAGGGCCTCCATCCGCTGCCCGGGGAGCGTGGCTCGATCCGCGTTCCCCGGGGCTCGAGCCTTGCTCCTCAGAGCTCCAGCCGCCACCGGGGGATGGCAGCTCCAGCTGCTGCCCGGGGAGCGCGGATCGATCCGCGCTCCCCGGGGCTCGCAGCTCCAGCCACCGCGCTCCCCGGGGCTCAGGGCTCCAGCTGGCTGCCGGGACCTGTTCGGCAGGCGGGAGCTGGGTGGGAGCCGGTAGCCAGTCCGCCCGCTGCCTGGACCCGGGCGGCAGCGGGGAGCCGGCTGTCAGCCCGCCCGCAGCTCGAACCCCGGTGGCAGCATGGAGCGGGCAGTCAGCCCGCACGGGTCCCGGCTCCCGGGACCCGCCAGCCAGCCCGCCTGCTGCTGGGAGCCGGGCGGCAGCCCACCCGCAGCTCGAACCCCGGCGGCAGCAGGGAGCCCGCAGCCAGCCCTCGACAAACGGATTTCGGATGCATCAGACTTTCTTAAAAATTTTGTCCGTTGCATCCGAAGTCCGTTAAATCGAGGTCCATTAAATCGAGGTTTTACTGTATTGTGTTGTTAGGGATGCTAACTTTTACATAAGGCATAAAAGGATGGTCCTGCCCAATTGTAGTCAATAAAGATCTCAGGGCACTTTCCTAAAATGAGCAGTATTAGACCCAGTATTATAACCGCATTCCAAAGCAATTAATTATATTTTACCTACCTAAAACATGTATCTTTATTTCCTATTCTTCACTGTTCTGTGACATTGATGTGCTTTATTAAACAGCTGTTCTGTTCCCTCTGGAATTGGCTGTATTGCAGAAGTGATTCCTGAACTGGTATGTCCCTTATTTACCTCAGAGCATTGTAGTGATTAATGAGCTAATGTTTGCAAAGCATTTTGAGATCCTCAAATGACAGAAGTATAACTATTATGTTATCATAATTGGCGATCCAGAGATAAAATCTGATAGATCAGATTATTCACCGATAACTCACCCTTTAAAAAATGGGAGTATTTTTAAAATATTTTCAATCAGGAAAGTTTTGTATATTCCAAATGGTCAAAGAAATATGAGAACTGGTACATAAGCAAAAATTCAGTCCAAAACAAAAGTTTTTACAACCAAAATATAGGAGACCTTCCAAACAGGTTTGTGCCTAGTAAACAGACAGTTTATAAAATGAAAAACTATAGCAAAATAATACAAGATGTTACCTGTTTCTGTTTTAGAATGATTGTCTTGATCACATCATCCTTTAAAGTGTCTCAAACACTACTGTGATGAGTATGGATAAAATAGAATAAAATATAGGCCCAGTCCTAAACCCTGGAAAGTCAATGGCAAAATTCCTACTGATTTCAATACAAGCAAAAACAGACTTATCTGAGTGGAGAGAAATATATTAGTAACAAATTATACATATTACACTGGTTATCTGGGCCCCACTTCAACAAGGTGCTTAAGCACATGCCTAGCTTTAAACATGTAAATAGTCCCATTGAAGTTAGGGCCATCGAGATGAATAAATTGCTATAATCACTCACCACAACCATTGTTAATATTGGGTCATTTTGGTGATTTCTTAAAATTACAGAGAAAATGTAAAGCTGCTGATACACAATTTCCATTGCATTTTTGTGTCAAGTTTGTGCTTGAAAGTGAAAAGAGCCCTTTTATTAAGCTCTAGGCAGATCTAATTAACACCAATTCACACACACCATCAATGGAGCCATTGCTTTTCTGTGAGAATTTTGCAGAAAGCCAAGGTGCAATTTTTGAATTCAGGAGCTGCCTGTTTAATCTCCTGGTTGTTCTGTTTTCTTCTTCTCCTCATCAAATGTAGATATTACACTTCAACCATTATGATCTTCCTTCATGCCAGCACTGTGATCCAACAGAGCGCTAAACCAAATGGAGTCCACCCAAATCTATACATTCACTGTTCTACTCAACGACAGTTCACATGGAATATTACAGGGACCATCCTGCCCCTCCACTCCCATTGAAGTCAAAGGGAGTGAAAAGCACTCATGTTTCCTGAAGGATTGGGCCCATTCTAGTCTCTTGAAGAATTGGGCCCTTTCATATAGAGGGCTAAGTTGTACAGCCCTCCTGGACACATACCCAAGGGCATGCTACACAGGGAGCTATGAGAGGAAACAAGAGCAAGCTTAATTATAAATACACATGCAAGCGAAATATGAAGGAATATGGAATTGGTCCTGACCAATGGGAAATCTTGGCAAGTGATCTTAACAAGTGGTGCCATTGTCTCCATCACGGTATAAAAGTCCAGGACAGAAGCTGGCTCCTACAGCTTGAAGAGAAAAGAGCCTGTAGGAAGCAAGCAGCTCCCAACCAATACACATATTGTGACGGAGTCAGACCAGAAGGATATAGGAGAGTGCTGGAAGGGAGGTATATCAGCCTCAGGATGAGCAGGTCCCTGTTCCCTGGCTAGCCAAACAAAGGAGAAGCTTCTAGAAAGCAGCAGAAACAGCTAGCCTGATTGGGACACCTGAAGCCACTTTGTTGTTCTTAAGGGTCAGCAGAAAGAAGGAATGCCAGCCCTAGCAAGCCTCCAAAACCAAGAGAATTTCCCAGCCCTTGGTTTTATATTCCTTTGATTAGGTTGAATTTCACATCAGAAGTAGGATAAAAAAAATCAAGCATTAAATTATGCTATGGAATCTTGAGAACAGAAAGGAGTGGCTCAAATGAGCCAAACAGAAATCCCTTAACTGGTAATATGAGCAATGAAAGGGGCTGGCTGAAACCAGTTAAAACCCCTCCCATTTAGTCAGGTGGGTGTGGGTGTCAGGAGCTGTGAGAGGAGGTTGTGCTGTGGGGGGGGGGGGAGTGGTTAAACAACATATCATATGCGAGGAAGGAGGCCCTGAGGTAAGGGTGAAGTGGAGTGTGGAGAAGCAGGGACTGCTGTGGGGAAGTAGCCCAGGGAATTGTATTGTGTTTGATGGTTAAAAGGTCAGCCATCTTAGCTGATACTATTAGGGTCCCTGGGCTGGAGCCCGGAGTAGAGGACGGGCCCGGGCTCCCCATTTTCTACTTCACCCCAATTAATCACTGAGACTGGGGAGACAACAGAGACTGTGCCAGGAAGGATAACTTCTCCTCACTGGCTTATGATGAAAATGGATCAATAGGCTGTGACCTTGTCTCTAGAGAGAGAAGGGCTACGTGGATGGTCACAGTGAGCCTCTGAAGCTAGTGAAATCTGCCAGGAAATGCAGGACCCGCAAGTATAGACTTGGAGCTTTGTCACAACATGTTTGCCAAAACTGCCAAAGATCATGCAAATCTCAGATTGGACTATTCAGTCACATGAGACATTGCAAACCATTCACAGCATAGGCTGCAATTCTCACCATTGCTCACAGATGAAAGGATGTCAATAATAAATAGGTGAGCACTTACTCACCAAAGTAGTCTTACTTTCTTGATGTTCCAGACCACGGCAGGGGTCCAGGATTGACTTTAAGGGTCTTCTCCTATGACAGTGTGCTCATTAATATGAGCTAAAACAGGGGAAACCTCCAAGGATAAAATGATGGTTGCCAGAAGAGTAACATTTTAATCATCCTTTCTTCACTCTGTGCAAGGCAGGTTCCATTAAGCCAGCTCCCGAATTATCTTATTTATAGAATTCATCTATTCACTGACCTCATAAGCACAATGAACTCATTGTTAAACTGCTTTAAATGGTGGAGATAAGTGGATTATTTTAATGCGGTGGTTAATTGCATATCTGATTTCCCTTTAACTTCTTAGAAGCAAACTTATATCATCATCTTCAAGAAATGTAATATGGTATCACATACTTGATCTCCATGTCTAGTTACAAAGGTTTAGGATTAATGTATTCCAGCTTTGCCTAGCTTTTTCTATTAAGCAATTAGTAATTTCACCAATAACATCCTTACCTAAGCTAGACTCAAACTGGTTGTTAGAATATGACGCTTTTCTCTTTATATCGTTGAGCCCTTGAGTGGGCATTCTGGCCACTGCTGCCTGTGTCATACTTCTGAGCTTTTGTGTTCTTTTCTCAATTTATAGCAGTTAACACATGTAACTTCCATTCACATCACTAGAGAGTTCTTAAATCCATGAAGGAACAAGCAGACCCTCAGTAGTGAAATGCAGGATTTACAGGATTTAGACTAACAAATTTGTCTAACTTTTGTTTCCCCTCAAATTGCAGTTATCCATGCCTAACAGAGCAGGTAATTTTGTCCTGCACATGTAGCCATTTTAGCTGCTTCACTGGTTACAGCTCAGGAACCTGCAATCGGATTTGCTACATTGGACCCCTGAACTCTTGCAGAGCCTCACTGATGTCAAGGGGTCTCTGAGTGTATAGGTCAAGGCTTTAAGATCCAACTGCACAACTAAAGCCTTAGTATTCATTAATTATTTGCATGTGCACATCTGATATTTCATGCACAAATCAGCGTGCACAAATATTTGTCCACCACCAACTGAAAATTTGGCCAAATTAAGCTGCTCATGTAAATTTGCATAGCTCCATTGAACTCCGTTATCTTCAGTGTAATTATATACAATTATTATTATTATTATTTAATGTTTGTTTTAGTAGCTCTTAGATGCCTCAATCATGTCAAAATATTTCATTTACATTTTATTGGAAACAGAAAATGTATTTAACAGGCTTTTTCATTCAACAGTTACAATCAGACAACATAAAATTTGAGATTTTATACAACACTTGTACCATCGTGCAATCATATAGTTATTTTCTGGTCCTAAACTTTTCAAGGACTACATAAATAATAATAATTTCCCAAACTAACTGTTGCATTTGGGTTTATAACTAATCCTACATACACCATAGCATTAATGGCAAGCTTCGGATATCACTTTTTACTTACTTTTATATGTTTTATGTACTTTTTAATATACTGCCTAAATCATGCCATGGAGGAGTATGCTTGAGAAGGTGGACACTGCAGGGCAAAGGCCAGTGGGAAAAGGGCATTAAGTTTGATGTCATTTTGAGAGGACCTGTTTAATTAAAAGAAGGCCATCTTTACATGAGGTTGCATAAAGCATTATTTCAAGGGAGCACTTAGGGAAAGTTTCTCTGACTGTGATAGTCCTGCCAAAAAATCTAATCAGAGATTCATCTGGACTTATATATCAGTGTTATTGTGTGTCAGGCAGCCCCAATCTATCAAGCTTGAGTGGAGTTTTAATGGTCCAAATCTGTCTGTCTAAACATCATAAAATAGGAAACAAATCAACAGACCAGAAACGCTAATAAAAGAGAGAGATTTATTGCAAAATACCGTTCATGGTATTCGGTTTCTAGCATTAGGGAAACAGAACCAAGTGTGTCAATCAGAGAGTTGTGACACCCTGTACAGCAAGATTATTTTATCTCTATTATGAGATAAAACAGTGGTCACCCCTTCCCAACTAAGGTGATTCAGGAGGTGATCCTCTTGCTGAGCCAATACCCCAGCATGCTGTTAGGAGGCAATGGGTTGTTAGAGGTGCCAGCCTTCTAAGGAGAGGAATCTTGGATATCAGTCTACAGTCTAAATCTGGGATCTTGGATATCAGTCTACAGTCATTATGGTGCCTGGAGCACTGTGCATCTTCTATGGTAAGCAGTGAACGCTCTGCAGGAACCTTTGTTTCCATCAGTACGCATCTTTTTCCTTTGAAGTTTAGAAGCTGAAAAGTTTTGGCATTAATATAGAAAATGTAAAAGCAGGGAATTGCTCATCTACCCATGAGTCTGATAAGTATTTATTGACCTGCCCTTCCAGTAGCCTAACAGAAGATGTATGTTGGGTGTGCACCCAAAAATCCCATTGAGCTTGATGGGAGTATGAGCTACATAAGGAAAACAGGATCAACCACCTAGTTCCTAGGGTTTAAGCCGCCCATCAACCACTGTGCAGTGGTGTACTGAAACAGGGATAGTTAGGAAGAATTTTGGCTCCCGAAACTAAAACCTGAGTGGGATTATCACAGTAAAAGAACTGTATTTTAAAGGAACACATTCATTCTTATGCAATGCTAGATCATCAATTTTGCATGAGCATAGCACACTGTGTCAGAAATTATATCAGCTCCAGCTAGAGGGACAACGATACATATGTTAGTACAAAACACATGTTATGTTTTATTTAAAGTCTGCCATAAATATTTTTGCCCTGAAGCAGAGTTTAAAATGAGCAGCCTCTGTAAGGTCTCATAACAAAATCTATGTTCAGAAAAGAGAAGGAGGGTGCATCTACTTCTAAATGTCTAATTTCATCTTTTTTAAAAAAGGCCAGGATATCCACTGATAAAGCTGCCACTCTATTTTGAACTCACCAATACTTATGGAAGAACATATAAGGCCACACTTTCTGCCATAGTTTATGTTCATGCAGGCAACCTTTTGCTCCTGCAGGTAGCTGACCAAGTAGCACATTGCTGAGAAAAGTAAGACACTATGTTACAGACTATGAGTGCATGACATTGAACACAATGCAATGTGGAAGGGAAACTAGTATACCAGCCTTCAAACAAAGAGGGCATGGTCAGCAGCCCTGTCCCCACTACAGATTCCAAGGCTACCCAGCAGTGCTCTGCTACGGTCAGGCCCAGTAGTAGTTGACCACAGCAGGTGCAGAAAGCTCGGCAAGTGGTCCAGTGGGAATTGTTTCTCCTGAACAGATCTGCAATATCCATTTTAAAGCTGAAGCAGCTTCAGGTCCTCGATAAGAACCTGTCTGCATGGCAAGCCAGGGTGTGAATTTACAACACACCACACTGTGATGTCCCATGTGGACACTGCTACAGCACAAAGCCCTGGAAGTGTAGCAATGAGACATGAGTGTGGGGCAAGCTGGCACGCTGTAATTGACACCTTGCTTGTCATGCAGTAACTTGCAATGTCGACTAGCCCTAAGACCCACACTGCACAGTTTGTCATAAAAGTGTTGTTGAATACAGGACACATCTCGTCAGGCCAGCTTGTAGAGTGCTTTGAGCTGCTGATGAAAAACAGCTAGGTCTGATCATTCAGCACAAATGAATTTGCATTCAACTGGGAAATAACGTCCACTTACAAGTCAGTCAGTCTGTCTAGGAGGCTCGTTTATTGAGCAAGGTGATGAGGCTTCTTTCTTGAACTCTGATATGAGTTTTAACTCTTCTGTGAACTCACACACAATGAAAAAAAAAAGCAAGAAAAGCTAAACATAATTCAGAGCATCCTGCCAATTGTGTTGTACCCCCTTCTAGCACTAAATCACTCTGGTCATTCTCCCCATTTCTGCAAGAAACAGTATTAAATGGTTCCAGAAGTCTAACCCAAAATCTCACTCTTAAATGTAAAATGGCACAGAGTACACAGTCCTTTATGCAATTTCTCACCACTAAGCAAAATTAAAGTGTTATAGCGGCGATAGATTTGGCTTTTAATGCACTGTATGAAAGCAATGATCAAAGTGTTCTGAAGGTAGTTGTTAATTAGAATAAAACAATGGAGCAGATTCTGATCTCACTTCCATCAATGTAACTCAGGAGCTCTGACTGAAATGAACAGTTATACTAGGACAAAGCCAGTGAATGAGAGATCCGAACCATGACCAAAGACTGAAAATTTTAGCTCAACATTTAGTGTTACAAATCCAACTTCAGACAGCATAGGTCAGATCTGCAGAAATGCTGAGCACCCAGAACTCCATTCAAAGTCACGGGGGAGCTGCATATCCTCTGCTCCTCTGAAAATCAAATCCCAGGGGTAGAATCCTGCCCCAATTGAATTGGGAATTCTGTCATTGATTTCAGTGGGCTGGGATTTCACCAGGGATGTTTCAGTTTGGGCTCCCAAAAATTTTGGCACACAAAAATCACTGGTGACTTTTGAAAAGTTGTTTCCATGTTTGTATTTTCTGGTATAAAAGGGCTTAGAAACAGTTTCATTTGATACCAGTCCCCGACTAAATCAAACCTGACTAAACTATACACTTCATCTAGTTAGATAAGTATTAGAATTACAAGAATTCAGTGCATCATGCAGGTGATATGATTATATCCAGGTGCAAGACAGGCTTTTACTCCTGCATCCCAGTGTGACCCATAGGTTCCTCCCCGTTTGCCATTCATTTTCCAGGTGATCAACATGCAGAACTCCCACTGACATCTGGGCCTGTTCCAACTTCTATTAACTCAATCGGAGCCTTCACATTCACCTCTGATTAAACTATCCAATCAGATAATGATTAAAAAATACAGACAAAAGCCTTGTCTCCCCTTAGTCCATAGCTGTCTTCTTTAGCCACATCCAGACTGAAGATCTAGGCACTCTGTTTTTTTGTATTATCTGACCTAACAATGCTTTTCTCTTGATGGATCCTACCTGACAAAAATAAATATTCATATCACTCTGAACTGCAGCTCAGCTAGATTTTTTTTTAAAACACTTGTAACTGTATATTTGATGTGCAACCTAATTAGACCAGAGCATCTTTAATTAAGTGTGTCAGCCCCAGTGGAGCCACAGAGTTCAATGCTAATAAAGCTGATAAGGTTTGTGTTTTTCAGACTTTGTTTATTTAATGCCTCATCCATGTTAAGCCAATCTGTAACATATGGGCAGTTCTCCCACTATGGATTTATCATTTGGGTGTTTCTTTCTGTGAATTGATACAATCAAACTCCTGCCAGTGTTAATTATTTTTCTCCAAGAAGTAAATCCTAAAATTTAGCAAACAAAACATCTGTTATTTACTTCAGAAGACACAGCATAACAAATGCAGCAATTCCAGAAGGTTTTGGAGAAACCAGAATCATTCTGGATTGTGCAAAAGACCTTTCAGAAGAGTTCTAGATGTTTGACAAAACAGTATGTCATTTTTAGAACTTTTTCCTAAGAGAGCAATTATCAGACATGAAACAAAATCTATTTTTAGAACTAATCATGTTCGTATACAGGCCATTTCGGACCTTAGAAACCCATGTTTGCTTAAAAGGGAAGGGCTTGTGGGAGGGGGGAGTTTAATTAGCCACTGGAACAGATTACAGAAGGATATAGAATCATAGGGCTAGAAAGGACCACAAGGGTCATTCAGTCTAACCCCCTGCCAGGATGTGGGATTTGTTGTGTCTAAACCATCCAAGACAGATGGCTATCCCAGCCTCCTTTTGAAAACTTCCAGCGAAGGAGCTTCCACCACCTCCCTATGCAGTCTGTTCCATTGTCCTACTGTTCTTTCAGTTAGGAAGTTTTTTCCAGGATTTAATCTAATCTGCTATGCTGTGGTTTGAATCCATTACCTCTTCTCCTGCCGCTGTGGCAAGAGAGAGAAACGTTCTCTGTCTTTTTTATGGCAGCCTTTCAAGTACACCAGACCCCCACTAAAACGTGGGGTTTGGGATCCATGCGTGGTACCACGTTAATGTGGGGACCGCATTACCATGGATCTCAATTAAAATAATTACATTTCGGATCCACGGCCACGACCATGCTATACTCGAATTCGCATTTTAGCAATGCGCATTCTAATGGGGGTCCGGTGAATTTAAAGACTGCTATTATGTCCCTCCTTAATCTCCCCTTTTCCAAACTAAACATATTGAGTTCCTTCAGCCTTTGCTCATATGGCTTGCATTCCATCTCTTTGTCACTCGCCTCTGGATCCTTTCCAGTTTCTCCACATCCTTTCTATACATCGGTGAACAAAATTGGACACAGTACTCCATCAGAGACCTACCAGCGCTGAGTAGAGCCATACTATCACCTCCTGTGACTTTCAGTCTGCACCTCTGTTAATGCAACCTAAAATCGTGTTTGCTTTTTTTGCAACAGCATCGCAACTCAACTCCTGGATCCTTCTCAGCAATGCTGTTGTCAAGCCAGTTTCCCTAAGTGTAGCATCTTACCTTTGTTGAATTTCATTTTGTTGACTACAATGCAGTTCTCCAATGTATCCAGATCACTCTGAATTTTAGATCTATCCTTCAAATGTTGGCAGCTCCCCACCCAGCTTTGTGTCATCTTTTTTGATCAGTATGCTATCTATACCTGCACTAACAAAGATGTTAAACAACACTGGGCCCAGAACACATCCCTGTTGGACCCCACTTGAGACCTCCCTCCAAACTGACATCTTTCCATTAATAGTTATTCTCTGCTTATGATTGTTTAACCAACTATGTAACCACCTAGTGGTAGTTCCACTGAGCCTGCATTTCTCCAGCTTATTTATCAGAATGTCACGTGGGACTGTGTCAAAAAGCCTTGCTGAAGTTCAGATATATTATGTCCACCTCGTTTCTCCTATCCACCTAACCAGTTACCCTGTCAAAGAAGGAAATGAAGTTGGTTTGGCATGATTTGTTCTTAGTAAATCCATGCTGGCTGCTAGTGATTACCCCTTCATCCTTCAAGTATTCACAAACTGAATGTTTTATACATTGCTCTAGTAGTTTCCCAGGTGTCAAAGACCGGCTCACTGGTCTCTAGTTCCCCCTTTTTAAAGACGGGCACAACACTAGCCCTTCTCCAGTCTTCCAGGACCTCTTCTGTCATCCATAAGTTTGAAAATATTATATGGCAAATTTTCCATCACTTGGGGTTTTAAAATCAAGACTGGTTGATACGATATCCTCTAGTTCAACCACAAGTTATTGGTCATGATGCAGGAAGCTTGAGGTAAAATTTTATGGCTTCTGTTATGCAGGAAGTCAGAGTAGATGACCATAATTCTCCCTGCTATATTTAAGTCTATCAAAGGGTCTCTCAGCAATGGAGCCTTTATCAATATAGTTGGTGTCTTTCATCTAGACATTCAAGACCCTGAAACCTCTCTCTGTCTCTCATTATGAGGCAGTTTGGGTAGTGGTTAGAATACAGGACCAGGAGCCACGAATTCCTACATCTGAATCCTGGTTTTGCAGCGATTCATTTTGTGGACTTGGTCAATTCACTGAACGTTTCTCTGGCTCAGTAATGAAGATTAACTGATCAATATTTATACTGCACTTTGGAGCTGTAAAGTACCAAATATTGCTATTACTGTCAACCCTAAACATCTTTTTTTTTCAGTCTCACCCTCAGTTTCAGCTCACAATCACTATTCTAAGCCTCTCCTCTTTTTCCATATCTCCTCCTTTCACAAGCGACTCGGCTGAAAAACGTACCATAAGCAACAATCCTGTACCAGCAGGGGGAACGAACTAGTCAACCTCTCAGGTCTTTCCTATTCTGATTTCTAGGATTCCTTTTTAAACCACTGTCACAGGATGACAGGGATATTGCCTTATAGTCCAGCCATTCCAGACATGCTGCCTAATGCTACTTTGCTTATTTAAATCCCCCTCTCTGAGGACCTACCTCCACTGGAAGGCCTACAAGAAGTGAGTCAACAAAAATACATTCAAACCTGCTCCATCATGATAAACACATGCCTTTGTCTATGCAAAGTCTTATTGTCCTCTTGTCCCATCCTTATTGTTCCCATCATCCTATCACCACCATAACCCTGTCCCTCCCTCCACTAACACTTTGTTGCATCTGCCCATCTTCTTCATTGCATCATGCCTGCACTAGGATTGAAAGCTCCGTGAGGTAGGGGTCTTGTGTATCATGTGGCACATTGCATATCGCCGAGTGCTGCTATAATAATGATCATTGATATTGCTCTGCGATGAATTACATAAGTCACTTTATCTTCCTGTTCTCCTAGTCTCACCAAGTCATTCTGACTTTCATTGCCTTTCTCCATCCTTACAAAAACCTAATGTAAGCATCAAATAGTTAGTATTGACCTGCTGCCTGGCAGCAATTTATTTCGGTTTGCTGTTATTTATGGCTGTGTGTTTTCCCCTTTCACAATTATGACAGCCTGTCAATAAAATGAGTAGTTCAAAATATATATTCAAAACCAGTGTCCATTGATGTTTTATGGAAACTCCACTGCAACCTCTAACACTGACTTCTGTCATCTCTCTCTGAAAAAATTTATCTTTCAGGTATTTAAAATACTATTCGACTTATTCAGCTGCTCCTCTTCCAAAGCATTTTGCCCCTGCTTTCCGTATTTTATTTGCAGAGGTGCAGAAGAGGGAGAAAAGACAAGTCTTGTTTATGAATCCAACTTTGGGGCTGATTTTAATCTTAGCGTCCTTAAATCACCACTACTGCACTTGCAACAATTTGTGCATCCCAATATCTGAGGCTAGAGTTTAGCCTCAGGTGGAAACATAAGCAATTTTAACAATATATAAATGTGATGATTCATAAGAGAAATACAACACATGGGTAGATGAACACAAGATGTCATGAAACCCTGACTAGCATAAACTTGCAGTTGTATGGACTGTGTTCTCAGGATACCCTCTCAGATGGAAATTGAATGACAATTTATTTGTTGCAGCTATCTTCATTGTATGAGATATTACTTATAGGGTGACCAGATGTCCTGATTTTGTAGGGACAGTCCCGATTTTTTGGAGCTTTTTCTTACGTAGGCATTTATTACCCCTCACACCCATCCCAATTTTTCACACTTGCTATCTGGTCACCCTATATTACTATATCTCTAATTCCTTACTTCAGGAGTTTTGACAGGATGCAGCTGAGTAAACAAGTGCACTCTAAAGATTACAAAAAGCAGATTCAAGCGAGCATCATCTCCTTTCTTAAACTTTAGTTTATTTCTATGACTTTTGCAATCTCTCTTTGCAGTTTTACTTTCAACAATCCAAACAAGAGGATACTGTGCAGAAAATATCTATTTCTGTTTGTTCTATGGCTAATCTCTAATATAGGAATGAGGTTATATGCACTGATCTTTTTACAGAGGGATTTTAAAATAGCCGATTGGCCAACATTTTCAAAATTTGGCCGCAGTCCAGCAAAGCATCTAAGCATGGGCTTAACTTTCAGCATCTGAGTAGTCAAACTACTCAATAATTACTTAAGCTTAAGGGCAATATTTTCAGAAGTGACTAAGTGACACAGAATCCTATGCTCCATTTTTGGTAGCGACACAGGCAATTTGGAGACAACATCCCATTAACTTTCAATGGGAAATGGGCTCCTAAATCACTTAGATAATTGAAAAATTTCCCTAAGTGTCACTGAAACTCAATGAACATCAAATTACGACCAACCCAAAGCTCAGGAGCGTTCAGATATTTTGGACCAGAGTTTCTTCTGATAGTTGTCCTATTTGTGTCATTCAGGTCTAGAAGGGCCTCAATCCTGCTCTAAATAACCCATGTCAAATTCTCCTGGCATTGAGGAACTCTCTGCTGGAAAACCTTTGTGGATACTGGGTCTTATGCCTTCGCTACTTCCCTTCTTAGCATAGGGGGCATGGCAGAGACCCATTACACTATGGCAATACACCACTGGCAGCACCATTTGGATTGGCTCAGCCGTGAGAATCAAATGATCATATAATGGTCAAATGGCCAGCTTCCTGAGCCCCAACTCCCTCCCCTGTGTCAACCAAAGCCACGGCACAAGAGAAACTCTACCCCACAAACTCACTTTGCCTCATTGTAGACATAAGGGACATTGGAAACATTGGAATGTGGTTCCAGGTTTGAATTCATGCCACAAGAAGCACTGCTGCATATCTGAAATCCATCCTCATCATTGGGTAAAATAAACAGTGAAGTCCTCTTCTAAATATCAAACCCTGACAATGCTTTGTTCTGTTTAAAAATACTAAAATCATAGTTTGGGTTTATGAATTTGCCTAAGTTTAAATCCCCTAAAAACAGAGTCAATATTTATATTATTCAGAAAAAGATGGGAGGAGAATGGAACTAAAAAAAAAATACTACAGTGATACCAACTATCCTGATTTTATCAGGAGATTCAAAATCCAATTTCCTTCATCCAACATGCTTCAAGTGGCATTATATGAGAATCTAAGTTTTCACTTAAAGAAAAAAAAAATAAGTCTCTAACCCTCATGGTTGCAGGGGGTTAAAAATGTGAATTATAAAATGCTCAAAAAATAGAAAGCAAATACAAAGAACCTAAATTTATTATATTTTTATTATAATCCACTCTCGATTTTCTGGAGCATGACTCATGGTTTCTGAATCCTTAGGAATGGCAATACCATTTCATATAATTAATTTGTAGTCAAAATAGGTTGACCAGACAGCAAGTGTGAAAAATCGGGACAGTGGATGGGGGAGGAGGTAATAGGGGCCTATATAAGAAAAAGACCCAAAAATCGAGACTGTCCCTATAAAACCAGGACATCTGGTCACCCTAAGTCAAAAACAATTAGTTTACTATTGACACACCCAAGCTTACCTTTGACATACCCAAAAGTATTCCTGCACTAACCAGAAAAAAAAATCAATAAACTGATTAACTTTTAAAATTTCTTTCCTCATCATCAAATTATGAAGCTACTACCCCCAAAATATGATTGTCTTCTATAAATTGAAACATTTCCTTGACCATATAGTTTTTAACCTGGTTGATTGAAATTTATGATAAGTTCTAAGAAGGTCATAAAATCTAAATGCCATATCCTGGAGTCAAAGTCAGGCATGGATAATTATCTTGAGGTACCATATTAAACATCCCTTTAATTTCACTGTACTTAAATTAATTGCTGATTAAGAAAAAGAAGAAAGGAAGAAAAATCTAGCAAGCTAATAGGGAATTCTGGGTTTCAACTCTAATGATCATTATTTTACAACACCACTTAAAATTATTTTAAAAAAAACACACTTGATCCGCTCTTGTCTTATTTTGTTCTACAGCTCTCCATTTTCAGAAGTCTCAGCCTTAGTGTGTCCAGCCAAAACGTGAATCATCAAACTGCTTGAAAGTTGTGCTTGTGGAATGTCTCTCTCACACAGCATGCAACCACTGAAGGCAGCCTGATTTCTTCTTTCTGATCACAGTAAAGTGACCACATGAAAAATGGAGAGTTCCCAGACCTGCTTTGCCCATGTGCACAGGACATTCAGTGTCCTGTACAACTGGTCTCAAGCAGAGACTTCAATTGTCAAGTGTACAACTAAAGAAGCCAAGACAAACACATGGTCCCAAAACGTACACAAGCACACAGCAAAGTAGAGTGACGGGCAGTGGCTGTCAGAAGATACAGCAGATTTCAAGCTGAGTACAGACATAGAACAAGATGACAGAAAAATGCAAAAAACTGTTCTTAATCTCATCATACTGTTACAAAGGGATCTAGACAGCTGTTTTACACCATACTGGGCTCTCTACCATACCCTCGCTGTCCAATGTGTGTCTGAGCACTGGAATACAATGTTTTTTGTTGTTCATAAATAAAAGGTTGCTGTTCACCGTATGGGCTGAGCCAGAAAAATCCCAGGAAGACTGAAAAAAAGGGTATTGTATGGCACATAAATAAAAGTCTTCGTGTACTGGAGGTCTCCAGGGCTCAGTCAGATCTCGTCGACGACTTGATTTTATAGGAGAAGATTTTGAGGTTTCATTTCTTGGCACCGTACCATAGTTCAGACCAGACATGCATCACCTCTATCTGCATTACATTCTGATAATTAAGCAGCCATTAATCAAAGAAATTAGAATTTGGCTGTTCATATAAATTGTTCAGTTGTCCAAGAGGAGTCTGTAGTTATTTTTTTAACATTACTCTCGGTGTGTTCTATTAAAGGTTTATTGCATTTTGATACTGAGAGGATATTGCTTGCCATTGCAAGAATTGCATTAGTTACAAGATACTGTTCATCTAGCATTAGTGTTTCCATTAGTGTGGACAGTTCAAACTGGGTAAAACGCACATCTCATGCATAATTTAACAGACTTCATATAGTGAGTCAAAAACTGTTATTATAACAACATAAAAAAACGGACTATTTCTTTGGAGACTCATCACTGGGGGATATTAAAAACCAAGGCAATCATTCTGTAGAATTATTAATCATCTTTGCATGCAGAAGCAAAGATTAGAATGGAATGCACACAGCCTATGTATTACCTCCTTTGGGGCTCTGCTCACTGGTCCTGTGGACCAAATGACCTTCCCTTTCCTCCATCAAATTCTCTCTTCCTCTCTCTTCACTCCCCAACCCGCTACACTGCTTCTTGCACTCTGAACAGTTATCCTAGGTATAGGGTTTGGCTGAGTTAGACTGCAAGGTCCTCCAGACCAGGACTCCGCCTTCCTACAGGTGGGTTTAAAAAAAAAACACAAAAAAACCCCCCCGAGAATCACATGCATTCTAAAAATCTGGGGGCGGGGCGGGGACGAAAAATCACCAAGCCAAAAAAAGAGAGACATGCCAGAGACTCCATGAAATCCACTAAGGACTTTGCTATCACTATTGATTTCACATGGAGGACACTCTGATACTACGGTGATGAGGTCAGAATAAAACCCTAAAATATGTATATCACTCTGTACATAATCCTAGCAGGGCCTGAATCATAACATTCAGACCTGAATCTGAAAGAGCACATTTCGGGGGAAGGAGGGTTGGGGAATATAGGGCTTTACTTCATGCTCTGCCATCTCAAATAATCTTTACCTGCAAGCACATGTTGTATCTCTGTATTATAAAGCATATACCTCTATTTGGGATGGCAGTTAGGTCTAATGGATAGGGTATGGGACTGCAAGTTCTGTGATCTTCCTGGCTCTGCCACTTACCTATAGTATGCCTCTGTTTCTCCTCCCACCCTTAGTCTGTGTGTCTATTTTATAGTAAGCACTTTGTTGCAGACACCATCTCTTGGTAGGTGGTTGTACAGCACCAAACACCAGTGCCCCAAGCTCATTCAGGATCTCTATTAATTTCTATAATACTGCTACCACTACAATAAGGTGTCCCAGTACCTGATTTATAGTTTCTCTGTTATCACTTCTGGTTTATTATGGTATAGTCATAAACTAAGTCAATAATTAGATCATTGTTTACAAGAATCTCCAGACTTTTGTAGTGGTTCCTATATATTACTGGCTTAAATTGCCTGGGGGTTGCAGCAATTGAGTTCTGCCTTTTACCAGAGATAATTCAGGTCACATGGCTGAATCCTTTAGCTGCTTACATGACCCAGTGGTCGAGGGAGGGGGGAAGTGACCACAATTCACTCCCTCTAACTGCAGCTGGGAAACCCTCCAACTGGAGAGAGGGGAAGTTAGTGATAGACTATGACAGAAAGGTGCAATTTCACTAATTGTTACTGTAACCCTTCTGCCCATCAGAGTTGGCAGCAACAAGGGCTGGGTTCAGTATCCAGGGGTTCCATTCTAATGACACAATACAAAACCGGCTCAAGCCCCCACCCAGTGACCTGGGACAACCATATACCACCCTTCTGGGCGCCTCTAAGAGGCAATACTTCCCCTCTCGCAAGCACAGAGTCTGAGTGTACCAAAACCCTTTTAATGACAGAGAGAAACACTGTGGCATATTATTGGGTAAACACCACAAACAGGAATCACAAACCAAACCATGAACCAGAATTCCCCCCCACACACACACAAGCAAATGGGCTGTGTCCTTTTTTCCTTTGGGTTCTTGAGTCCCACAAGCCCCAAAGTCACCCAAGGTCCCAAAAGTCCAACAGCCCCGGCAGAGTTCAAAAGTTCATTAGCAGAGTTTTACCTCCCCACCGGGATGGAAGGGGGGGGGGCAGGTTAAGGGGCACCTTACGTGGTCGGAGGCCGACTGCCCCGCCTCTCCATGGGGTTGTGCTGCAGTCCTCACCATGAGCCATTCCATCAGGTGCCCAGGAACTGCTCTGCTTTCTCCAGCCGCTCTGTCAGCCGCTGCACGCCACCAGCCACTCCGCTAGCGGTGACCCAAACGGCTCCGCTCTATCCGCAGCTGCTGGTGCACATCGCCAGCCACTCCGCTAGCAGTCACCCGAACTGCTCCCGCTCTGTCTGCTGCTCATCACCAGCTACTCTGCTAATGGCGACCCAGACAGCTCTGCTCCATCCGCTGCTGCTCCTCATCACCAGCTACTCTGCTAGTGACTCGAACGGCTCCACTCCATCCACTGCTCAGCAATACAATTTCAGCCTCCCCTACAGGGCTCAGTGATCTCAGCTCTCAAGTGATTTTAGCTTATAGTACAGGGCCCAAAGTGAGTTCAGTTTAGCAGACCAAACCTAGAGGCCTAATGGGATGAATCATTAGCTCTGATATTCCACAGTGGAGAGAGACAGAGTGCAGTAGGCTTTTGTGGGGCCCTTAGACAAGGCCCTCACCAAAAGGTATAGAAACCTGTCTATTGCCTCTCTCAATTCAATGGGTTTTGGAACCCCTGTCCCTTGGCCAGTGAGTGCTACCTAGATGATGGTGAGTCCCTCCATCATGACAAAGGCCAAGTACATGTCCCAGTGCCTCATTCACATAATTAGGTTAGCAACATTTTATCATTCCTACCCTAATAACAGAGAACCTGGGGATCCTACAGCAGCCAAAGTGGCCATTTGGGCTGATGTGAGCTCAGACTAGGTGCGGTGGGTGTGTCTATGCAAATAACACCAGCTGAAGTTATTTTCCACAGTTCACCGCAATTCATGCAATTCCCCACCAGATGTCAGGGTGGAGCTCATCCTGACACTGCTTACATTACTGACTTACCCCATCCATCATATCCACTTATCCCTTTCAAATATGCTCCATAAATCTCTGTGCCGCTGGTGTGATGCTGCACTGAAGTGACAGTACACAACCCTTCCTCTTCACCCTTTCCCACTACCAGACTGGTTGTCCTTCTGCCCTGACTGTCCATTCAAATTGTGTGTTGCTTTAACCTTTAGTACTATACCTCTCCATTTAAATCCCAGGAGCTATATATCATCCATCTATATTGCTGACCTTAATGATCATTTGTTTACATTTAGAAGTAGAAGTTTCTAACAGGTCTAGGATAGTATTGGCAGGCACGAACATCTACATTCTAATCCATGCCTCTGACACTGGCTCGCTGAACCAGTCACTTAACAACTCTGTGCCTCAATTTCCCCATCTGCAAAACACTCGCATATAGCAGCTGCATCACAATGGTACTCTAAGGATTACTTCTCTATTAGAACAGCTCCGAAAGTATTAAGCACTAGCTATTCCAATTATTATGATGATAGGGTCACCCAAAAGGATCCATAGCATCTTCTAAATATACCAATTATACCCACTGCTCAAATGTAGCTACTTCTAGGGTAAAACATATCAGCCATTTCACAGCATATATAACAGTTGAGAGTACAAAGTGACAGATTAGCCAGCTGGGGACCGACTGTGGTTGGTGTTAAACCAAACAGCTAGCCCTGCGAGTTACTATTAGTAGTAAGTGAGGACACGCTGACCAGGAATTCCATGAGTCAGTTGTAAAAACTAAGCAATCTCAGTAGCACAGAGAACATATTCCTTGGGTTGGGGATGCTACATTTAGCCACCAGCTAATTCCTGAGTACAAATGGCACAGACCTCACTTTCCCAGGAAAACCACCAGAGAGGTTATGCTTGGGGCATGCACAACCTTATTCAGTGAAATTCCTGCGCTTGGTGGGTGACATTTTGCACCTATCCTTTGTAGTTCTGAGCTCAGCTCAATCAGACTTGCCATGTGACTTTGGGCAAGCACTCTGTGCCTCAGTTTCCCCAATATAAAATGGAGATGACAACTTACCTTCCTTAGAGATGATGGAAGAAAAGCATTACATGAGCGCTAAGTATTATTGAAAGATCAGCAGCATAGATTTAAAAATGAAACACTCATGGTATGTCATTCTTATCTAGAAAGTCAGCACAGTCCAATTTCCAAGTTGAAGCTCTATGACTTAGGATAAAGCTGGCTGAATACCTGTCCATGATAAAGTCAATGAGAAAATGACAATGGTAACATAGTAAGGAAAATAAGAATAAGAAGATGACAGCAGGGAATGTCACAAACTGAAGGCTGTCAAGAGAAAAAAAGAAATAGCTGTGATTCATAATAAAGTGCTAAGTGGTAATACATAAATCACACAGAATACTCTGTGTGTATTCACCAATGCACTGAATTTTCTATTAAAAATTAGAAAAGTTGCCTTAGTGCTATACAGTAAACACAAGCCCATGTGTGTGGAAGGTTTCTACAAGCTAATCTGAGTGATCATTTATGAGACCCCTGGAACTCAGCTTTCAATGAATAAGACTTGAATAATGATTTCTCTCTGGTCTCAAAGTCAAGACTCTTCAAAACAGCCAGCAGGAACACAACAACAACAGATCGCATTTGAAGATAGAAAACAAGAATCACTGTTCATGCATTTTTTTTTCCTGCAGTTTCCCTACTGCCAGACCCATTCACATGAACAATGTTTGAAGCAAGCTACCAGCCCCAGATCAAGTACACTTGATGTCAAAATATGACTCGCTGAGGGAGACAAGCAGTGCTTGTCGCTTGAACTCCAGAGTCACAGAGAGGTTTACAAAAGAGAAGCTGGAACGGAGGGACACAGGGATGGGGATATTGGGGAGGGAGAGAGATATTTTTATGCTGGAAAAACTTCCTCAGACATAGACAGGTACAGGTAAAAGGCAAATACAGGCTAAAAAGTAAAGGAGAGTATCTCTATCCAGTAACTGCCTTTGACTAATTTAAAGTGCTGCTCCTATTAATAACCAGATTCTGCCACCCTTTAATTGCATTCAGAACAGAAGCATTTTACTCTGCAATTATTCCTGTTGATTTCAGTGGACTTTCTTTTGGAGTAAGCTACTATTCAATGTGAGTCAAGGGTGGTAGAAACTGGCTCAAAAGATACAACAAAGTACATTATGGGAGTTAGTTCCCCCAGGTACTGTGAGCCATCCTTCACAGCCATAGATGATTTTTCCCCCCATCTCCCCTGTGTCTCACTACAATAACAACAGGACTGTGGCTCTGACTCGAAAAAGTACTTAATCGTGTGCTTAACTTAAGCGCTTTCATGAATAGGGATTTCATCTTGAATTGATGAGGTCTTGCCCTCAGGAAGTAGCATTGGAAGGGGAACCTGCCCTAGAATGGTAGATGTAAAAAAGAAGAAATTATTCAAGCAGTTTGTCTTCTTGATGACTTCTTATGCTCCCTGAAAATAGTGGAAAGCTCATGTTCTCTGTCCCAGACACTCAAGAGCAGGATGCTTTATTGAAGTGTTACAGTGTTTTCCTTCTATGATTTATAACCTTATATACTCCCACATGTACAGAAAGACATTCCCAGAGGACATGGACAGTCCTCGGTTTAATAAAATGCAGACACTATCTTAACTAACTGTATTACCTGCACAATCCCTCAGTAACAACAATGGTATCCAAAAATACAAAAGATAAACCTTTCGCAAGAACAGGGTCAGATGTCCAGCTCGAACGTGTTTGAGCATTAGCAGGATTTTGCAACAGGCTGCCACAATCTAAAGTCAGTTTGATAAACACTAATCAGGCTTTGATTAAAAATCAGCAGTGACCTGAGATTAGCCTGCCAGAGATTAACCAGCTAGTAACTGGGGAACTTTAAACTGACGCCTTTTCAGTTGGAACTCACTGATCAGAAAAAATAAGAGCATCTGTTGAGTAAATAATAGGAGAGTATGTACAGATTGAACATGATGCATTGCAAGTGTGAAACCAAGGAATTATATTCAACAATTTGTACAAAAGGAGATTAAATGTGGAAATATCATCAGTGGAGACCTCTGCATTTTTCATGCCAAAGACAATCCACATGAAAAATATCTCCTATGACTATTACTCGTTCATTTTTTGTAACTGGGAACTGAAAGAAAAATGAAGAACATGAAAAGTAAGAGACATTAAAACCAAAGCATATTTGAGTTATTCTGAGCCGTTTGAGGAACAGGTGCTTTCTTCTGTAGGACTCAACTAGCATTACAAAAACAACTGAGAGCATATGAAATAAGCAGGAACCTAAAAGAAATGCTATCATTAAATGAGAGGCTTCTGTTCTACGGTGTTTGGTAACAGGAAAAAATAATAGTTTATTGGATAATTATTAGAGAATGCACTTTAGGTTTGTTCTACGTTTCTGCCACAAAACAATTTTTTGGTGTTTTTTTTTTAAGAAAAGAAAATGAGCTTGAATTTAAAAGTGAACAGAAACATCTAAGGAACAACTCTGGCCTCATAAACAGCAGAGGCAGCATTAACAAGCTCGTTTCTGGTTCCTACCCAGCCCCATCCAGCCTCTAAAAATAGTAATCTATACAAGAGGGTGAAAGGAAAAGGATATCATGCATACAGGCCATTGGTGGGTCAGGCGTGCGTGTGCAAACATGCTGAACATGCTCTCTAGTTTCTAGGCTCCGTAACACACCTCAAGTGTCTTCTGTCAGGGAATCACAAAGTTTTTCTGTAGGTTTTTACTGCCCAGATTATCGGATAGAAATTTTGGTAGAGCACTGTGCATGGGCAATCATCTAATTGGCAAGGTACTTACATGGTCCCATCATTGTATTATCTCAGCACCTCTGAAGTACTTATCCTCACATTGCCCCTGTGAAGTAAGGAGACATTATTATCCCTTAGAGATGGAGAAATGGGGCACAGAAAAATGAAGTGCCTTGTCCAGGTTCACTCACGAAGCTTGTGACAGAGCCAGGAACTGAACACAAAGGGCCTGACTCCCCAACCAGCCCCAGAATCATAAGACACCTTTCCTTTATTATTAATGGTCCAAACCAGCAAGGTGCTGAGCACTGCCTAAGCGTCAGCGAGAGCTGAGGCTGCTTAATGCCTCGCCCAATCAGACTATAAGTGCCTAAAGCTCATAGCTTGCATTAAGTAAACCTCTATTTCATTTATTATTTTAAGGTATTTATGTGGTAAAGACACACAGAAATTACCCTTTTTGTTCTCCACTAGACTATAATTATTGAGCTGTAATTTCACATATAGTACGGATAGCCCATGGCAAGGACTTTATTTATAGGCACATATGTTGCGTTTTCTATACTCTACTCCTGTGAGTAATACAGCAAAAAATCTGTGTTGCCACATGTACCCAACGCTACATTAAAACAACATAAAAAACAACATATTGGAGTCACTCCTCAGTGTAGCCGGGTTTACATTCAGAACTAGCATCGGAGTCAATGCATAAATCAAGGTAATAAACGTTCCCAAGGGTCTGATGGAAAATAACAAAAATAGAGAATGTTTAGAATTTAAAATTGTTCCAGAACCTAGGCACCATAGGCACATTTCAGTGCTAACCGCACATTCATTTTCTAATAAAATCCAGTCCACAGCCCTTCTGCTAAAAGCCATACGAGATTATAAACAAGGAGGAGACGGAAAGTGGACTCTGTTTGGGAATCCATCAGTTACGCCAATCAGCTCTGAATACAAGCACTGTTGAGTAAAATCTTAAATAGCTGTTTATTGGCCATGGCATTCAAACATCAGAACAACGTGTTTAAAGAAACTGGTAACAATTAAAAAACCGACTGAGAAAACCCAGTTGGAAAATCTCCAGGCAGTCAGCTCAGTCATCATTAGCAGTTGTCAGTGTTCTTAATAAACATGACTGAAAAGATTTGGACACAATCTTTTCCTAACCTATGTTATCTGATCCCTTTTCAGAAGGGATGTGTGAAATCCTGGCCCCTACGATGTTAATGTCAAGACTCCACTGACTTCAATGGGAACAGGATTTCACCTGATATGTCTTCTTCCAGACATATTAGCACAGTATGGACAAGGGTGGTTTGAACAATACACAGGGCCGGCGACAGGGGGTACTACGGGTACAGCTGTACCGGGGGCCCCCCTAAAGTACTACGGGTACAGCAGTACCCATTGTCGTCCCACCTTGTCGCCGGGCCTGGAGAGTGGGGAAGGGGCGGGGAGGCGGCCGGCTCTCCTCCGGACGAGCGTGCGTGTCCCCGGCAGGAGTAGTGAGCCCGACCGGTGGCAGCGGCGCACCACCGCCTGCAAAAAGGGCAAGGGCGGGGAGGCTCTGCAGCAAGGTAGGGCTTCCCCCGCCGGGTCTGGGGGAGAAAGGGTGCGGGGGGGGGGGAGAAGGGGTGCGGGAGGGGAGAGAAGGGGGGAGAAAGGGTGCGGGGGGAGAAAGGGTGCGGGGGGGAGAAAGGGTGCGGGAGGGGGGAGAAAGGGTGCGGGAGGGGGAAGAAAGGGGGGGGGAAAGGGTGCGGGGGGGAGAAAGGGTGCGGGGGGAGGGGGGAGAAAGGGTGCGGGGGGAGGGGGGAGAAAGGGTGCGGGGGGGAGAGGGGGGAGAAAGGGTGCAGGGGGGGAGAGGGGGGGAGGGAGGGAGAAAGGGTGTGGGGGGGAGAAAGGGTGCGGGGGGGGAGAGGGGGGAGAAAGGGTGCGGGGGGAGAAAGGGTGCGGGGGGGGAGAAAGGGTGCGGGAGGGGGGGAGGGGGGAGAAAGGGTGCGGGGGGGAGAAAGGGTGCGGGAGGGGGGGAGGGGGGGAGAAAGGGTGCGGGAGAGGGGGGAGAGGGGGGGAGAAAGGGTGCGGGGGGGAGAAAGGGTGCGGGAGGGGGGAGGGGGGGAGAAAGGGTGCGGGAGAGGGGGGAGAAAGGGTGCGGGAGGGGGGGAGGGGGGAGAAAGGGTGCGGGGGGGAGAAAGGGTGCGGGGGGGGAGAAAGGGTGCGGTAGGGGGGGAGGGGGGGGAGAAAGGGTGCGGGAGAGGGGGGAGAGGGGGGAGAAAGGGTGCGGGGGGAGAGGGGGGAAAGGGGGGGCGAGAAAGGGTGCGGGAGAGGGGGGAAAGGGGGGCGAGAAAGGGTGCGGGGGGGAGAGGGGGGAAAGGGGGGGCGAGAAAGGGTGCGGGGGGGAGAAGGGGGGAGAAAGGGTGCGGGGGGGGGGAGAGGGGGGAAAAGGGGGGCGAGAAAGGGTGCGGGGGGGAGAAGGGGGGAGAAAGCGTGCGGGAGGGGGGGAGAAAGGGCGGCTCGCGTGCCGCTCCCGGGCTCGCGCTGCCGCCAGCCGCTGTCAGCTGGGGGGGGTTGAGCGCCGGTTGGGCTGGGGGGGGGCCCTGGCTGGGCTTCCCCCCCCAGCCGCTGTCAGCTGGGGGCCCCCCCGGCTGGGCTGGGGGGCCCCCAAACGATCAGAGTAGGGGCCCCCCAAATTTCTGTCACCGGCCCTGACAATACAGCACAAAATGGGCAAGTTCTCATCACTAGAAACATGCCTAATATTAGCCTTATTTATTCTACCCCTCAACCTGATCTTGCAGCTTGACTTCAAATAGAGCTGAGCCCTACAGCCTTCTGCTCACTTGCACCTATTTTAAACCAGTTTGTAAATCCACTGACATCAGTGGAATGACTCCTGCATTGCCCCAGCATATGCCAGGGGAGAATCTATCCCAGAAATTACCACGCACTTTGCAGGATCCGTCTCTATTATTGGAAAGTAACAGACACATGGACAAAGTAATCTGAAACACATTAAGCTGCACAATAGGGAAAAGATTCTGAATGTTCCATTATTGCATCCACTCCTATGGTTTCACTGGACTTGTGCTGGCCACACGAGTAATTGCACCAGTGATAAATTTTCCACCCCACATATACTCAAGAGTGAGAAAAACTGCACAAACTCTAGTAAGCTGCACAGGTTTGTCCTAATCTATGTTTTATTCTTTCACATACACCTCTATTTGCGGTGAAAAGAAATAGATATTAGATGTGACAAGTGTATGTTTTTTTCAGATATCCGACTGTTCATTTTGACTTGGAAGGGCTAGGGCACCTTTCAAAAGTTTTAGCCCTCTGTTTCTGAGCAACTTATCCTTGTGGCATGTCTGTCACTTTTCACAGTGCTCCAGCAAGTCTTTGCGATTTTCCCACAATGGCAGTTGTTGACAGGTTGTTAGGGCTGACAGTGAATATGTTTGAAAAACTGTCAAGCTGGTGGAAAAAAAATTAGGAGAGAGAGGGAGCCTCCTTACATTTGTAACAGCATGTTAAACTGTAAATGCATTCTCAAAATGCACAGACTTACTTCCAGTCAAGTTATTTGCCCTACAATGACAGCATATGTGAATATATGATCTTTAAAAATTAATGTCAGATTGTCACTTCGAAGGTCACGGCCACATTACCACGCAGCTCTATTTATCTGTATAGAATTGATTTTGCCTTTAATGCTCAATAATAGCCATTCCAAGCAAGCATGTTACTTGAAAATATGGCTCTATTGATACAACTAGCCTTTAATTAGCCTGATATTAGTACTGTCAGAGGCATAACTGGCCAATAAGAGCCTAAAGCAATGCATGCAGCCTGGCTTCCATCCAAATGTATTTGTTTGCACTGCATGGAAGGGGATATAGGAAAAGATTTTCCCAAAGATTCTCTGCACTGAACAGAGGCAAGCAGACTATGCAAGCTATGGTCACCCCTCTCCCCTTCTCTGAAAGCTCTTTAGTTTACTCCATGAAGTGCATCTGAATCTTCAGGTAGACTATTAACATCTTCTTAGCTCACAAAAACACTAGCTATTTACAAACTGATTACATGAATGTTACTCAGATTGAGTAGTTCCTTACTCCACAAGGAGTGCCTTTGAGGTAAATGAGACTAAACACCAACAAATGCTACTAAACACAAGTAAGGGATCACAATCTGGGTTCAAGACGTTAGGCCACCTATTTTCCCTGTGCATTTCATTTAGGCCCATGCAATTCCACTACAGCCAGCACAATGGCCACAGGGGTTAGGTAGGCAATCTTTCAAGTTCGGTTTTAGCATAACCCAAAGGTTTGGCATGGCTAATTTTCCTACTGGGCTAATAAGTCGTAGACAGAAAACAAAGGTCTGATGATCCTTAACCAAACTCCCATTTGTGTAGGGCAGTTTTTAAGAGACTTTTCTTGTGGCTTGGGTTTCTTTTTTGAGGCTTAAAAAAAATGTGTTATTTCATTCTTTTTATAATGCTGATTTGAATAACACTGCTGATAGTGACAATCTATCCATCTATGGTATTTCTACAGGGCTTATCTGTGTGGCACAAACTCTAAAAACAGAGAAAAAATAAATTAATGTGCAAATTAATGTAATCATGGGCACAGCATAGGACTACCAATATGTAAATGAGAAAACTGAATGGGAACTTTTCCCAATGAGATGTTTTGTTAAATAAAAGATATATCTGGAGATTTAGAAGCAGCATCTTTCAATACACAGTAATTACATTTGTAATGGTGTAGAAAATGAGACTGTATAGAAAAAAATAAAGATATTTAATATAAGGAGAAATTTTTGGAAAATTCTGGTGCAGAGGAGCCGGACTGGATATATCAAGGAAGCAAATGAACTGCACAGGGTAAACAAAATGAGCTCACACATAAAATCATGTATTTTCTAGGGTTAAATGCAGCATCAGAAAATAAATATTCTGGAACTGAAGAAATAAGACAGCATGAGAAATGTAAAAGAAAGAGGCACATACAAGGTGAACAAAAACATTAGATATTGTACAGAGGAAGACTTGAAATACCACAAAATCAGGTAAAAGTATGTAACTAATATGAAAATTATGATATGTTGCATGTATGAAAAGAGAGGTCCATGGGATTGAGTGTGGTTTGGGATCCAGGACTTCATGAGTTCAAATCATACTTAGGCATGTCTGAGAATGCTTAATCCTGCTCTGACAGAAGTTAATGGCAAAACTTCCATTCATTTCAACAGGAGTGGGATTAGGCCGTTATTGTCTCCTCCTTCCCTTCCCCCCCCCCCCCCCCAATAAAGTGAGGATAATAATTGTAGTGAATCTCAGAGTTGGAAGGGACCTCAGGAGATCATCTAGTTCAACCCCTGCTCAGAGCAGGACCAATCCCATTTTTGCCCCATATCCCTAAAAGGCCCCCACAAGGATTGAACGCTGGTTTAGCAGGCCAATGCTCAAACCACTGAGCTATCCCTCCACGCAAGGGACAGATAATTCTGTCTCACAGGAGCTCAGTAAGGATGACCTAGGATATGAACTGTGCTGTGAAATGCTAAATATGATTATGCAAGGTTTTCTACCCAAAGATCTCAAAGCACTTTCCAAACATTAATAAATGAAATTTCAGAATATCCTTGGGACCACGCATGTAAGGAAGGAAGGCAGGATTCATCCCGCAGCAGGGAAGCGATCATTATTTTACAGATGATAAACTGTGAGATTAAGTGATTTGACCATCGTCACTCAGCAAATCATTGGCACGGCCAAAATGGAACTCAGGAGGCCAGATTCCCTGACAGGTGTAGGGTGTAAACCTGTGAGTTGTCAATGGAATCTGAAGACACTCAGCTTTTCACAGGAGATGCTCAGCAGCTGGCACTGATGCAGAAAAGAGGAACCTCCAAAGAAGATTTCATGAGAGGATAAATATGGTTTTTATTGTAGACACATAAACAAGATTCCAACAGCGGAGGAAAAGTAATACCTTAAAGAGTCAGCAAAGGCAATTTATTGACAGACCACTACAAAACTAAATGAATTCTTTGCCTCGCTTTTCAGCGAAGAGGATAGGGAACACAAGTCAGAATTCATATTAAATTTCCCTGGGGAAGAAAAAGAAATACTGAAGGAAAAGAGGATCAAGATAGAGCAGAAATCAAGAAACTGGAATGTCTGCAAACTGATCAAATTTCAGATCCGAGCAGATTCCACCCAAGAATTTCTAAAAGAAAGAGTTAATCATTTAGAGAAGCCTTTACAAAATGTATTTGAAAGTCATTTAAAAGGGGTGTGATAGTGAGCTAGAGAAAAACTAATGCAACATCTAGAATGCATTTGAACCTCAAGACATCTACAGCAGGTCCAAGAAATTACAAACATGCAAACTTGACGTACTGTAATAGAGAATACTAGCAAAGTAATCAGAGACAGATTAGGAGAACATCTGAAAGAGTGTGCTTAATTGTCAACTGTCAACATGATGTCTCAAAAGGATGATCACACCCGGGAAATATGGTCAAATATTTTACTGTGAAAAAGACTGGTGCGTGAATCAGATTTACATTGAATTTATGATGCATTTAGATCCACACAAAACTACTAGGCTATAGAGGATCAGATGCTGCTGTGGCTCTGAGCATGGCACTCTCCTGAAAGTCAGCAAGAGTTCAGCGTGATGGAGGGCTGCAGGATCATAAGTAATATGGTACCCAGATGAGACACCTCTGTGGCTATAGATCCATGGCAAATACTGAAGGTCCCTCCTTTGCATTCCTTGAACACCCAAACCTTTCGCTGGCTTCTAGGTGTGTACGGGAATGAAGAGTCAGCTCCAGCGTATGTAGCTATAGAGTGCTATGGAGACCAGTATTAAGATATATGTTGTTAACTGTCATGTTCATTATGACAAAGATAACCGATTAATGTGGTGCAAAACTGAAGAGGGGAGTCCAAAGACTATTGGATTTTAACAGCTGAAAAGATTGAAAGAAAATATAAATCTATACACTCTAGATTGTTTGCTTTATTAAATAAATTGGGAAATAAAGAGAGTCTCATTGAAATACATTAAAGTAATTTCAAAAGAAAATATAGAATAGAAGCTACACTGTCACATCTACATAGTTACAAAGCTACATACAGAAATTAGAAGTTGTTTTTAGAAGTCAAGTATTTGGAGAAAAAATACATTGGAATAAAACTGCTCATTCAAAAGTGGGGACAGATTTCAAAATGTTTCTTGGCTTCTTTCAATAGTATAAACATTCAGTTTCTAAATGGTGGGGGGAGGAAGCACTTAGCTAGCAATTTCTTGGTGGGGAGGCCTAAAACATAAATAAATACACAGTAGTAGTGGCCTAAATTTGTTGCCATCTATAAATTTTACCTCTGTTATCTAATACTGATGATTTATATTTATTAGATAATATCTAGTAAATGCTTAGAAGCTGTAATGAATATGCATGGTTGGTACTGACCAAAAGGATAAAATATTTATAGACTTATGCTTCCGAATTCAAAACTAAACTAACATTCTTAGATGAATCAAAGTTTTATGTTACAAAAAAATATTTAGAGGCTTTTACCCATAAACATATATAATTTCATATGAGGGGTATGGAAAGCAAAGGGCAGATCTGTAGTAAACAGATTTTGAAACTACTCCAAAACAGCATCTCATAACATGTCTTAAACAAGGGCTGATCCAACTCCCACTTTTAATGGGAGCTGATCAGACCATCATTGCAAAAGTACAAGTACAAATGAAGTTTATATATACACAAAACTCATTTTACCTTGATTAGCCTTTTTTTAATTAATTTAGGACTCAATCTTCTTCCAACTGAAGTTAATTGGAGTCTTGCCTCTGATTTCATAAGCAGCAAGAAGAGAGTCCATATTTTCTGTTATTCAAAGTAGAAATAACTCAGCTATGCTGGTTTCTAAATAAAATTAAAGCTCTTCATCCCAAATTTCTGCTGTAAATATGGTATATTCTCACTGTGACTGTTCTTTGACATATGGGGGCTGTTCTCAACCCCAGAAAGTCTGTTATAAATTCAGTTTTGATAAAATCTAGACTTTGCAACCCAAGAAATGGTTCAGATATCAAGGGAAAAAACCCACACATCACCACCTCCTGCACTCCTTACTCCCAAGAGAATTCTGCCAGAACAAGGAACTTTGCCAAAATCAAGACCATGAAAAACCTAGTAGTTATCCAATATTTTCTCACATACTAGATGTAAAATAAAATGCATTTTGGATAACATATTTTAAAACAATGAATGCAATGACAAAGGACAGTAAATAAAAACACTCACCAATTTAAAATAGATTTCTATCTTTGGGATAAGATTACACTGGAACAAGTTTCAATATTTTCAAATGTATGTATTTTCTTCATTTTTCCCCGGTACTTTAATTTTTAGAAAGTATATCATGAAACTACAAACTCTGATAACTTCATAATGGGAAAAAAGTCTGAATTATATCTGTGTTAATCCAAAATAACTCTATTTAAATTCTTGGAGTTACCAGTGCAAATAGAAGCAGCATTTGGCTCTAATATAAATACTGTACTATGAAGTGGTGAAGAAATAGACTCCAAATGCAATCATGGTTTATTCACCTTCCACATTTGCTCTTTTTGCAGTGCAGGTCATTGATGCCATTACTAACAGAGTTACCAGAATTAGGGACCTCAGAGTTCCTTTATGGAACACAGACATAACACAACAACGTTAAAAAAAAATCTAAGAATTATTTGCATGAAATACGCATTTTTTTACCATTCATTGCCATTAACAAGCAACTTGTGATCTAACAAATGTCACAATCAGTTTCATTTAATTAAATTAATAAATATTATACAGTAATGCAGATTGACATTTATATATTCATTTATGTGAAGCTGGATTTATGGTCAATGCTTTATTTGATGGAGGCCACAAATAATGGCTATTAAACTGCCACAAGATGGACACAAGATCATATTAATGAAATTAGACAAGGCAGGGCACTGATATATGGAGCCCTCCTGCTAGAATATAAAGTAAGTCATGTCCAAAGCAGATGTTTTCTTTGGCTGCAGTTAACTTTGCTAAATTTTTACTAGGCAGTTTAACTTAAAATATGTTAAGGTGCAAGGGAACAGAATTCCTATGACAGTGCCCTTCAAGATGTATTACAAGTAAATTAATGCACTATGTTAGTTCTCTTTTTCTGATCTCACACACATCCATGCAAAATGAACTAAGTATGTCTATTACATCAAAAGTAGCCAAGTTAGAATTAAGAAGTCTGGAAAAAAACATGTGAGTGGATAGGAGAAATTACTCATTTTTCTAATTTGTTAACTAATATATGTATATGCAGATAATTAAATTAACTATAGCTCCCTCCCATTTTTAGGAGTATATTAAATTTTTTTGAATAGAAGTGGGAGGTTATTTTACTGCAAATAAAAGTGACCAGAGGGTAAAGGTATTTCTACAGGGAAATGTCTCTTCTTACCTCCGCAATTTGCTCTCCTATCAGACCATCTGCCCCATACTACAACATGATGAACTGTGTGATAATTCATTGCGTCTCACTCCAAAGCTTTTCATTAAATATAATACTGCAGTTTCCATCCTTACAGTGCACTCATAACAAATCAGGCAAGTCTGTGGCTCTGTTGCAGTGAATAAATAATCCCAAGTAGCAGAACATGGTGAAAAATGAAATCAAACTTGCCTTGTGGGCAAATTATCTAACTGGATGCTGTGTGTGAAGTTCAAATAAACATTCAGTAAATCGGAATAGCATCTCAAAGTTTGATATTTATCTTTGTGGATTTATTTACACCACAGGATCTTCATGTGCCCTGCTCATATGATGCCAGATGAGCATGGGGGCTGGGGGGGGGGGGGAGAATATAAATTGGGTTATGGCTATTTGGACAGGTAATAGCTAGCTCAAAAAAGATCTGAAAACATGAAATTTGTGTGTGGACAGTAATGATTTTAACACAGAGCTCTCAGACTGGATAGATGTCTTACAAATTGATGGGATGTTTTAATTATTGAAAAAATGTGCATTCTAAAGAGCAATTCATAAAAAAGATTTGGATACATGGCTCAATTTGGTTACTTATGCTGAAGCTTGAACATAAAACCTCAGGCCAGATACGTAGATAGTGTAACAGCACAGCTCCACTAACACCCATGGATCTATGCCAATTTACACCAGCTGAGAAGCTGGTCCAGACATATTCCACCCTCTCCCCCAAGCGTGACCCATCCCCACTCCTCTCCCTCCGCCCAGTGCCTCCTGCACGCCGCTCAACAGCAGTTCCCTGGCATGCAGAAGGTGCTGGGAAGTAGGAGTGGGTCAGCGACACACACACACCCCCCCCGCTGGGGTCCACAGACCCCAATTTGAGAAATGCTGCTCCGCCCGATACAGCCAGTCTGCTCTGCTGGTGTGACTATGGCCGTACTCCTCCTCAGAGTGCAGCTATACAGCAATCTCCAAGCAACTCTGACCAGTCTTTGATCGACCTAGGCAAGGGTATGAAAGTACCTCATTCACTCTGCAATCTCACACTGCAAACCTACTTAGGAGACTACAGCAATCAGGCCCGTGGTATTTAGACAGGTGCATAAACCCCCCCCTGAAATTTCTAACCTCATCCTGAGCATTCCTCCTTTCAATACTGAATGGGGTAGAATGTGGGCATTTCAGAAAGGTAATTTACCTCTGTTCTGTGACATAGGAAACAATGACTCAAATCAAAGATTTAACCTTCCTCGGTGACATGCCATTTTCCTTCCTGTAGGTAGCCAGGGTGCATTTCCAAATGTGAAGCTAATAAATGATACTAATGGAACTGTATGTCCAAGATACGCCACACTACGCACAAGCATCACAAAGGATTGTGAAGGTTCATTTCAAGAATGACGACAAAGACTGGAGACCTCTGCAAGAAGAAAAGATTTTACCCCTAACTGAGAAAGTGGAAGAAGAAAGATAGAGACATTGGGAGAAAGGAGCTTGGAGAATACCACTGAGGACAGAAAAAGGAAAAATAAAGAATATTTAGCTGCTCTCAGAAAGTAGCTTGTTTTAATACTCCAGTTACACTATTTTAGACGCAGTTCTTTTTTTATTCAGATTTATGCTAATACTAAAAAGGACACCCACCTTTACACTACAGGTGCTTTGTAACTTACAAAAGCATCACAAAAATACCTTTTTGTGCAGCAGAAGAGTTCAGTATAAGCCATCACCAGTGAGACAGGCAATTTAAATACCGCAGCGTTCCCCCCCCCCCCCCCAGCCCTTATCATTTCCCCTCATTTTCAACTGCTTGAGGGGAAAAAAAGATGAATTTTGAAAAGTGCCCTGAAGATCAACACTGCCAGGCCATTTCACACCAAGGGTGGGGAATTAGTTCCAAAGCTGGGGATGCCTCACAGAGAATGCCCTTCCAGCCGCCTTTGTGTTTATACAAATAGAGCTCCAACTTGAGTGCCAACGCGGACATCCACGGCAGCTCTATGACATGAGGAGAGCACCAGTCGGCCACAGAGGTAAGTAGCCCTTAAGCCATTACAGGGGACCCAATGTTAATGACTGTGGTACTTGCCAGGTTCCAGGCACCGCACTTCAACAAGAGCTCTTGACGTCATTGTGCGTCAGGTAGGCTCATCTTCCTCACAGACCCTAAGAGTGACTCCGCTGTCCTACTCTTACAGTGAGTGAGCGTATATTTCCACCAAAGCTGGGTCAGTCCTGCTAATAGCTCCATGTGAGAGGTTTGGGCTATGGTTCCCTCAGGGCCAGGGAGGTCTAAAACTACCAACAGCACAACACAAGTTCTCTCTGCATTCAAGTGAACATCAATGGCCCTTACAGATTGGCCAGGGAGACTCCTTGAACCACCTTCCCTCTGGGGTATGTGTACTGGGGCTGGATACAGTTTTGCTCAGGATGTTTAATAGCAGTGATATATTTTCAATCCCTTACACTAAAGCGCTGTGCATTTGTTGCTATTGTTAGAAAATGGCACCTGAGCGGTTCCTGACTTGTCTAGAAAGAATGCTGCTTTCATTCTTAAAAAAACTCACTAAAATTATAATTAAATCTGTTTTAAAATTTGTATTAAGTCAAAAGTCCAATTTTGATCACTGGTGAATATCCAGCACACGTGTATGGGAATGATAGGGTTCCATTACTGGATATTCATCTGTGCAACTGAGATAACAGTCTAGCTCCAAGCATCTGAACTATGACATTCAATAAAATGAGTGTATTCATATGCAGAATTATGCAAACAACAAATCCTTATATGGGATACTCACTTCTTTTGGAGGGCATGAATATTCTACCCCACTCATATGATCAGTGTCTTCTAAGGACATGCTACAGATCTTACACTTATGCCTACACTGCACTGTTAAAGTGAATGCATTTCACTGCTAAGCATTTCTCTATTCATTACATTACATTAAAAATCTAAGATTTACAGGCAGCAAATATGAAAAAAGAAGAGGCCCCAAGTGAACATCCTACGGCGATATCAGGGCAGCTAGTAAACCATGTAAAAGCCCAGTCCTCACTGAAACAAAACTCTCAAAGATGAAAGCCCCTTTTTTGGGGGTCAGCTTCCCTTTCTAAGTATTGAAATCATATACTCTCTGTTTCCTCTTTTACAATTAAAGGAGTCTACTCCCTGGATGCTTGGAACACCCATTATCATTTTATCATTAACGGAAGGTGATGCATAAGCATCAAAAGCAGAGCAGGTTCCACATAGTGCATCCTTACTTCATCTTCTCTCCATAACTCTGATTTCATTAAAAATCCAGTTTACCAAATGTATTCAAAAAAAGAGCTACAACAGACAAAAAACCCAAAACTAATCTTCTTTTGCACTTATGTGGTCCTTGCAGGACATTCTGCTAAAATAAATCCTGGAGGAAAGAGACAAGCAACATTTTAAAATGTTTTATCAACTCATTCATATCAGTCATTGGAAATGTAAAGTTTCAGAATGCTGAGCACCACGCCTCAACGAGAACCTTTGAAAGTATGTTTGAAAATCTGCCTCCAACCTAGGATGTACATTCAGACATAAATATGGACAGAGGATCAAATCCTGATCCCAATCAAATCCACATGAGTTTTGCCACTGACTCAGCCTTGGCCTGGAGTGTTTTAGCCTACAAAGGACTATTACGGAATTAGACCACAGAAAAGACATGATGTTCCTTTAAACAAATAGGATTGCTTCTACAAGCTACACCATGTTCCACTGTTCTCATTTACCATGCAAGAGTTAGGGCAACATTTCTCCTGTCAGACTGCTGAGCATAAATAATAGATATGTCATTTTTTTAACTGTCAACAACATATCTGTAAGTGGTGTACTTGATGCTTTTAAATATCTATAGCAAACCTTTTATTTGGCATTATATGTAAGTAAAGCTATCCAACTAGACTGGAAATGATTACAGAGTAGAGATGCATATGCTAAACCATGGAAAGAGTCTTTCTTACACATTGTTATCCTTATTAAATATTTAACTATCCCCACTCCATCGTCCTCTGTCCCACCAATGCTATATTCAATGAAGCGCCAAGAAGATATTTAAAAACAAATTAGATTGGCTCTGTATAACAATATTTGTATAATAATATTTGTGTTTATTTACCAAGGGCCAGATTCTCAAATGGTGCAAATGGGCATTACTCCACTGAAGTCAATGGAGCCTGGCCAATTCACACAAGCTGTGGATTAGGCCTTAATGTGGTTATTGAGAAACACATCTGTTTACGGTACACATTCTTTTTTGAAGTATTAAAACAGAGAGAGTGGCAGACATAAAAGGTAAGGGACTACAGCATAGCCGAGCCTGCATTGGTTGGGTTATGTACATGTCCGTGCATATTCTGAGCTAGATCTTCAGCTGGTATATATGGTCATCACATCATTGATGATCAGCTGAGAATCCGTCCCATTATTTTTTATTAAAGTGATATCAATTATTTTCTTTTTATTCAATGCATCCCACCTGGGATCTCTTTCCTCCATCAGTTCAGTTATTCCTCTAATACCAGCCACACAGTTTCTCTCTTTGTTTGTGCTTGGGAAGAAATGTCCTTTTCATGTGATTCTTAACATTTTTGTGCTGTCATTCCAGTTCATTCCAGTGTTTATCTGCCATTTGGAGGAATAAAATATTTCCACTCTTCCTTGTATGTGGGTACTTCACAGTGGAAATCTTCCAACACTTTTTTTTAAAAAAAAACTTTTTCTAATAACTCCCAGTGTTTATATGTAGCTGTATGAACATTCACTTATTAATCTCTCTACACCACCGATCAGATACAGATCAGTAATTATTCCCATATTGCAGATGGCAAAACTGCAGCACATGAAAGATTATGTGATTTGTACGTGGCCACACGGCAGTTGGTGACAAAGGTAGAATTAGAACTCAGAGGTTTCTAGGTCCCAGTCTCATACTAATATGATAGCAAACATACTGAAATCACTGCTGCTTGTGCATTAGCACAAACCTCTGAAAATATGCATTCATTGTACAACATCCACTCTACCATCCATCAAGCATTTCTGGGTTATTTTGCCCATTTCCCACTGTGCTTTCACCAGGGATATCAGTATTGAAAGCACTAATACACACAGTGCCTTGGTGTCTGCTAATGTTTTAAGCACTATGTTGGAGCAGAGTTAGAGGACATCTCCACTTGGAGCCCCTCCCTACATTAGAGTTCCCATTTTTGCTACCTCTGGTGGAAATGAATGGTTGGAAGCCACAGGGAAATTTAGGGCAAAAAGCACAGCACAGACAAGCCCCTCAGGCTGAGGGGAGCATTGCGGTAACTTGTCAGGCCATTAAAAAAAAATGGTCATTCTCACTTTAAATAAATGAACAAATTAACAGAATACACCATGTTCAGCTACAAGATAAGAAGCATTAATGAGATCCAGGAATTGCTTGCAGTTTGACTTCTCCCTCTTTTTAAATAAACATGGGCTAGTGGAAATGTTATACAACAATGCCATCACCATAAGTGTAGCTCCATCTCCTGTCACTCTTGCAGATGAGTTACAAATCTACAAGAACTTGTTTGCTCCATCCTTCCAGCCACTGCTAAACTTAAATTAGTAACTATGTAGGCCTCTTCCAAGGCATATCAGAGACCAGCTGTGCAAGGACCTGTCACCTTCTTGTCAGTGAAAGTTTTCTGTCCAAAGAACTTTCGTCATCCCTCGGTCCTCAAGTAGCTGGATGTCACTTGAAGAGACAGCTGAAGTCACTTGCAATGAATGGTCTCAAATCAGAGCTCACTGCCCTTGTCACAGAAAGTCTCACCCCGCAGCTAAAACTGTCACTGATCATGTTTAGATATGTACACTGAGGTATCAGATTAGAAGAGAGTCTGCACGAGATGGAAGTTTAAAAGAGGCCAAGTTGCAAGGAAAATCTTAATAGGGAGAATCGAGGGCTTGAAGGGTTAGCCCTTTTCCAAACCCAATTTATACTTCCCATCAAATCCAATAAAAAATATCTAGCTTCAAAAACCGGCATTTTTCCAACCAACATGTCTGAGAAGGAGCTAAAACTTCAAGCGCTACGTCCAGAAAGCATATAGATTGCAAGGATATTGTGGCATTTCTGCAGCATAAGTTACTTCATTAAGAGAAAAATCCCCAAAAGGCATATTCCAACCTCAAGATTAGCACTCAAGATGGTGGATATATGTGCTGTAGCTTGAAAAAAGAGAAAATTATATTTGGTACATTTCTGGAATGAGAAAACTTGGAACTACAAGAACATTTGCAAAGTGTTTCTGAATCTCCTCTTCACTCTAAATTTGCTTATGTCCAAATACTGTGGTCTAGTGGTTATGATAGGAGAGTCAGGACTTCATGGTTCTTGCCGTGCTCAGCTACTGACATGTAGTGTGACCACAGACAAATCACTTAACCTCCATGGAACTTAGTTTACCCATTGGTAAATTGAACAGTGTATGGTTGCCAGAGGGCACTGAAGGGAACTTGTTTCTGAAACTTCACCTTTCCACGTCAAGATAACAGAGTGAAGCTTGACAGGCAATCTAGCAGAAAGATGAGTGAGGAGGGACTGTCTAGAAACAGTAATTATGCTGCCACATAATTCATTTTAAGAGACCATTGAAGCAATATGGCCGAAAAGCCAGGTGAAATGGAATGTTCTGTGGATTCTTTAACAACACAGTGCAACCTGGACAAAGGACAGTAAAACGGCTGTAGGACTAATAGTGATATTTATAATCTTACTGCTGCCAAATGGCAGGGCTCCGCCTGAAAACATTTCCAAAAGAGGGCTTTTGTTTATTTGTCTGTTTGACCATGACAGCCAACTAAGGATGTGGCAAATTGGCTAGTCAGCTGCTCCAAAACATATTGGGAAGAGTATTGTATGCTCCACCCGCCCAACTACCTCAATTCTCAGAAGACGCTACCAAGTACAAAGGGCTGCTGGCGTGGGCTCTATGGTCAGGGGAGGGGAAAGGAAGGATCCCAAGGGCTGTTGTGGGATGGAGACCCATGGGTCCAGTCCCTGCTAGTCCAGTTCTTCTCTGAGATTTATAGACTCCTTATAGAGTTTGGTCCCGGTCTGCATGTTCAGCCTTGGAAGCAGACACACTGTCCTCAATAAGGACTATGGCTAGGCCACGTATCACAGCTAAGCCATTCTCATATTATCCAAGTGAGGAAAGGGGGAAGTGAAATAATGTTCCAAATATTTAGTTTAAAAAATGAGAACTCTGTTTTGTTTCCACCTTCAAAACATGGCCAAAAGAGGTTTTTCCGCAAAATGTGACGTGCACACAAACATTCTCCTTGGAAGAGAAACCAAATACAGACTATTATAATTCAAACATTGATTTTAAGTTTTTCCTGTAATGTTATGACTACGTGAAAATGTATTCATTCTGTAAGCTCCACCTCTAACGTTTGCTACCAGCTAATCCCTATGATAGAGAATTTACACTTAGGACCAGCAGGAAGCTACCATAGTGCACTTTGCATTTAATGGGTCAGAAGAGTGAATAACTAGATTCCCAATGGAGTTGTTAGCTGCTCAGCCCTTTTGGAAAAATCAGGCTACTTCTTTAGGAGCTTAAACATGGGTTAGGGAGTCTATTTCAGGCTCCTATTTTTTAAAAATCTTAATCTTCATATTATTTTAAATATCTTTTTTCTTCTCCATAACAAATCATTTTGGGCTCAGAAGTTTACTGGAAACGTAGGTGACATCCAAACAGAGTTGACAAAAGAAACAGAGCTGACAGATCAGTTTCAATATCAGCACAGTACGGCGTGAATATTTTACTCTTCCCAGGCCAAAAAACTACTTCATTAGCTGAGTACAGCAAATCTGTGAAGACAGGACCATAAAATGCTTGAAAAAAATGGATCCTCTAGACACAGATTTTAAAAATATATGCATTTGTTTTCCAGTAGACAAATATCAGTATGAGCAGAACAGAACAAGACAACAACTCCATAGACAACGGGTACTCTGCCTTAAAGGTCTCCACAAAGAGAGATTAAGGGAACACAATAGACCTTGTCTATGTTCATTAAAAATGTTCATGGCAGGGGGAATCAGATTTTTGACAAAAACTAAAAATTCAAATTTTGGGTTTTTGACAAGATGAATATTTCCATACTTTTTGGCACACAAAAATGTATTTGACATGCATACAAAAATTCTCCTTGAAGGAAAAACAAAATACAGAATATTATAACCCAAAAACTGATCCATGGAAGTCATTCTGCTAAAGTACCATGTCTCCATTGAAATAAATGTGGCATTTTATATTGACTGTTAACTATACTGGCGACCTGCTCTTTGCATGCTGAAAGGTCATTCTGCCCAAGTTCCACATGTAGACTATCTGCAGTAGAATGGACTTCGTACATTTTGGAGAGACAAGGTGAGTAAAGTAATATATTTTATTGGTCCAAGTTCTGTTGGAAAACAAAGCTTTATGGCTTGAAATCTTCTCTCTCTCTCTCTCTCTCTCACCAACAGACGGTGGTCCAAAAAAAAAATATTAACTCACCTACTTTGTCTCTCTAAGACAAAGCCTGGGACCAACACGGCTACAACTATTCTGCTTTTGTACATTTTGGTCATGCAAGCATCTGTTCAAAAGGACTTTTTACTTACAGTTCTGCAGTCCTTCAACATTCAGCTCTAACAATTTCAATGAGGATCAGGACAGTTATTAACATTGAAAGGATGTGGCACTGGCAAAATAAAGGAGACGCAGTGTTTATGATTGGTATGTGAGAATAAGAAAATCTCAATCCAGTTCAGACTAATATCGATGAGAAATGTTGGGTGCTGTGCTATTTACACTGTTTCATTCGTTTCTTATGTAATGATCTTAATCTGGCAAATACATTCCCACTGCCAAAATATGTATGTTTACAGGTGGAAAACAGAAATGCATGACTTCCTCAATGTCTATATGAGATACCTTGGCAGTAAAACATATCTTTATTGTAGCATCATACTTCGTGCCAATATAGTTAAGTGTCAATCTGTCAGTATTTCCATTATAAACCCGGACCATAAAAATCCGCTTTGGGCTGAGACTCAGAAGTCAGAGGGTTCAATTCTCCACTCATTTACACTGGTATAAATCAGAAGTTATACTAGTGTAAAACTCGTGTAATGGGAGGATTATCAGACCCAAAGGCTCTAAGAACATTTGTGTTGTACAGACAGTTAGAGTTACAGACTCTATGCACGACTGTATGCACACTTCAGCATCTAAAATACTCATATCCTTGCTGCTTGCAGTAGCTATATGTGCAAATGTTTGTTGTGAATCACTGATGTGGACATGCAAATCCTTGTTGTTCTTGTTAGCTGTAGGCTTACCTGTATTTAAAAAACTGTGATGGCAAAACTGCACCATATAAATTTAGAAGCCGCTTCTGAAAACTGGGTATTCATCGAAAGACAGTCTGACCTTGCAAAATAAGCACAGGACAGTAGAGATAGCAATTCATGAATTCTTGTCCCTCTTCTGCCAGTGATTTGCTGAGCCACTGTACTCATGTTCTGCTATTTTGCTTTCTCTAGTTTTTAAATGAGGACAATAGTACCTGCTTACCTAACTCAGTGGGGTGTTAGGAGGATTCACTGAAGTATGCACATGTAAAGCATCATAGGAGCAGCTGCAGTGTCTGGTTTTGCGTTCCATCCTAAACAGTTATGCTTTTCATTCCAGGCTTACCTCTTATTGCTTGATCTCGATTACTAGAAAGGTCTGTCCTTAATTACATAGCATGCAGTATCGGTTGTAAAATCGAGACCCACTTGCTTTAAGGTCAAGAAAGAGAAGCTTTAAAAAGCTAGGAGCCTAGAGCTGACCAAGTACTCTGGTTCCTAGAGTGACTAGCTATTTCTCCACAGGAGTGGATTTAATTGGCAGATAATTAGGCAGGAGGCTGACCAGCCAATGAGATCAATCAACTCATCATCTGGGCACAGTTAAAAGACAGGAAAGAAGTGCCAAGGGAAGGCTGCCAAGGGCGGAGGGATACAGGATCTCAGAATGGGGAGATCTTTCCTTAGCCCACTATCTAGGGTGGGAGAAGGGGGAAATTTATTGTCCATTTGTATGTTGCTGCACAAGGCTGTGCAGCCGAATTGACGGCAGGGGCCTAACAGATAACACACTGCAGCTTATAACTCTGGATCCAAAAGGTGGGGAAGGGAGCCTTGTTATAAAGCCATTAGCACATCCTGGTGAACTTCAAAAAAGCCATACTGATATTTTACCCAAACCTTATTAAAAAGGTATATTTTTTTCTCTCTCTTTTTTCCCATTGTTGCTGCCCTCCCTACTCAGACATTTTGTGCATCCACAACCTTCTCCTGCCTCATTTGGTCTATTTGTGACATCACAAGTCACCATCCCCATGAAAACAGTTCTGTTGTCAAACACAGGAATGTGGCATGAGAGGAGGAGTTGTCCAGTTAGAAATCTTCTGTTTACACACAAATATCTTAGCAAACTGCAATGCTGGGAAAGGAAATACAAACACAGTCTAGGAGTTTAAATGAGGTTTTTGAAATGTGTTGTAGTCTTCCATCTATGTTCCAAAGTGATCAAGTTTCTTAAATTCCAAAATATCCTTACTTTTATGGACTGCAAAAGAAAAATGCAGCCATTTTGCTCAGCACAGCAATATGAAAGTTTGCATGTCTGATATTATTTAACACGTAGAAAAGAATTGCATTTGAACACCTGCCTAGGAAACTGCCTTTTATACAGACAGTCTACTGAGATATGTTTGGAATTTAAAATCCGTGTATTGTTTTTCCTCTAATCTTTTATTAATGGTTTGTGCTTCCGTTAAGTACTATGTTGCTGGAGAGACGCACCACTCATCGTACAGAATCCAGGGAACTTATCAGAAAATAAGGGGGTTTTAGTTGATTAAAATTGGCATTTTTGTGCTTAAGGCTGGTGATAGACATCTTACTGAAAAAGAGGAACATCACTGTGACAGCAGCAGGATGGAAGGCAGTGCGAGAGACTGCAAACCAACTCCCACCTTGCTTTAATTCTGGCTTATCAATCACAAGAGATTACTTTAGGACCAAATTCAAGTGCCCTTTGCTGCTTTTGTGACAGAGATGGGCATAAGTTAATGCCGTCTTCTGACTTAGCCACAGCTCTTCCCAGAGTCCTCTCATACACATGGCTTAGCTCCTGCAGGAGAAAAAGTAATCTGGGCAAGATGGACAGGTCAGTGAGCAAATGCACTAAGGCCTTGTCTACACTATCAGCTGGATCGACTTGTAGAGATCGATCTATTGGGGATCGATTTGCTTGGGGTACAGACAGAACTTTTCATACATCCCTTTCACTCCACCACCCCCCTCCAAAAAAAAAACTATCCCAGATCAGTGAGACCGGTTTTGGATCTGGGTGTGTGTGTGTGTGGGGGGGGGGTGTTGCATGTGCATTCTTTCAGGGGAAGGAAGGAATGAAAACATCAATCCCTTGAAGTTCTGAACAAAGAAGCAAAATTTTCAGGTATTCATAATTTATCCAAACAAAAGTTCTAGCCCTATTTCATCATTAAGCATGTCTCTGAAGAAAAGTGCTTTTCAGCAACCATTCAGATAGCTCTGCAAAATGCAGATTTCATGCTAATTTCTCCTTATTGTTTACTACATCCTCTTGATGAAGCTGTTCTTCGAAGCTATCTCCTTGTGTGGTATGAAAGATGCATGTGTTGTGTTATAAAAAGAAATATTACACTTGGCACGAACAGAATTGGGAGACTCCGAACAGCATCATATCAGATGTATTAAAGACATTTTAATGAGGGAATTGGAGTGCTTCATGCTCTGTAAAACTAGAGCATATATATATAAAAAAAGAGAGTCCATTATATCACCTACTATAACTTCTCTGTCATCTTCTGTAAAATATTACTTAATTTTGACATACACATTTTGCACTATCGATTCACAAACAGAAGAAATGATAAATAAGATGAGATGAAATTTCCATTACTATCAAAACAAATGTTTGGAGATTATATGTTGCCTCCTATTTTTCTAGCTACTATCTTGAAATTTGAATTACAGCACATAAGTGAAAACAAAAACATCAAAAGAAAGTAATGTAGCAACAGTGCTATATTCTAATACCCAGTTGAAAGACCCTGTATTACAGGCAGCCAACAAATGATTTATTAAAAACTACAAGATAGATACTGATAATGTCTTAAAATTGTGAGGAAAGTGATGTGTACAGTATGACAAAACCAAAGTGATTAATTGAAAAAAGTGATGCATCTGAAGAGTGGGTTTTTTACCCACGAAAGCTTATGCCCAAATAAATGTTAGTCTTTAATGTGCCACCGGACTCATTGTTTTAACTGAAGAAAGGGGCATTTTTCCACAAAAAGACACCTACTACTTTTCTAGGAAAATTTCCCTGGGAGCTGTCATTTACCAGAGAATGGTCCCCCCAAAACACAGTTAAAATACATGTCTAATAAAACATTACAATCAACTTTGCTCAAAGCTTTTTTACTTATGTCTGTGTTGAGCTCAATTCTCCATTCTGTTACACCAGTTTTATGCCATAAAAACATAAGAATGGCCATACTGGGTCAGAGCAAAGGTCCATTTAGCCTGGTATGCTGTCTTCTGACAGTGTCCAATGCCAGGTGCCCCAGAGGGAATGAACAGAACAGCTAATCAAGTGATCCATCCCCTGTCATGCAGTTCAACTTCTGGCAAACAGAGGCTACGGACACCATCCCTGCCCATCCTGGCTAATACCCATTGACGGACCTATCTTCCATGAACCCCGTTATAGTCTTGGCCTTCACAACATCCTCTGGCAAAGAGTTCCACAGGTTGACTGTGTGTTGCATGAAGAAATTCTTCCTTTGTTTTAAGCCTGCTGCCTATTAATTTCATTTGGTGAGCCCTAGGTCTTCGGTTATGAGAAGAAGTAAATGACACTTCCTCATTTACTTTCTCCATATCAGTAATGATTTTATAGACCTCTATCATAACCACCTTAGTCATCTCTTTTCCAAGCTGAAAAGTTCTAGTCTTATTAATCAATCCTCATATGGAAGCTGTTCCAATATATCTTTTTTGAGAAGTGGTGACCACATCTGCATGCATTATTCAAGATGTGGGTGTATTTATATAGAGGAAATGAGATATTTTCTGTCTTATTACTATCTGTGGGTGGCTGGTATAATAGGCCAGGGGAGGCTCTAGTTGGACCCCTAGTTGGCGGTAAAGATTTTGCTTTATTACACCCCATGCAGGTTCCAGGATGGCTGAGGAGGTGGTATGTGTTATTCAGCTTTCTGGATTCCTCAGTAATCTCTCTGAACTCCACAAAACTAGCACATACTGCCTCCTCAACCGCCCGGAACCTTCATGAGGCATATCAACGAATCTCCGAAGGGAGACTTTTCCCCGGGGAGGGGAGGGAAGACTGCAGCTGGCTGAGGACATGGGGTGGGGGGCAGCACCTGGGGCTTCCGTCAAACCAGGACTCCTCTGTCCGGGAGCACTCTGGGCTGCAATTGGCCTGGGGTTCCTGCAGCTGAGGGTGAGCGCTTGGGGCTTCTTTGGCCAGAGAGGGGGGACTTGTGGCTCCTGCCACGGGAGGGCAGAAGTCTCAGGGCTTCGGACATGGGGGGAGGGAACAGGAGCAGAAAGGGTGGAGCTGGAGGCTAGTATCCCCAAAGGGGGGCTCCACCCGCTGCCCATGTATCTATCCCTTTCTTCATGATTCTCAACATTGTTAACTTTATTTTTTTGTAATGCCACTGCACATTAAGTAGATGTTTTCAGGGAACTATCAAAAATGACTCCAAGATCTCTTTCTTGAGTGGTAACAGCCAAATTATACCCCATCACTGTATATGTATAGTTGGGATTGTGTTTTCTAGTATGCATTACTTTGTATTTATCAACATTGAATTTCATCTGCCATTTTAGTCCAGTCACCCAGTTTTGTCAGCATAAGCCAAATAACTGACTTTTCACTGGCTTTTCAAAACAGTGTAATAGAGTGGAGTGGAGAATCAGACCTGGTATGTTTTTTAACACAATTCAGGAGTGATAGTGTGTGCAATGAATTGAAGATAAACTCATACTGGAAATGTGCAGGGTATCAGCTCTCCTCTTACTCTTTCTTTGCTGGACAGCTGCTATTGTTTTTCTTTTGAATCTGCTTAATGGATGTTGTAAATCTTTAAATTCAATCCCAAGGGTTGGACTTTGCTTTGCAAACACGTGTACATCTCAGACTGCTACATGATGGTACAAGCATTCAGTTATCTCTTTTTCATCTAAAATATTTTAACACATTACGCTTATGTTCTTACACTTATGGAGATCTTTGTCACTACCAGGAGAACCACTGGTTACAAGTAAACATTCTAAGTACTCTCCTCAGGCTTTCATTTGTACGAGTCTGTACTGAGAACCACTTGCTTCCTTCAAACTCTGACGTGAACTCAGCTACAAGTTTTGTATTCTATAATTACTGCTATGCTTCAAAGGCTGTGGGACTCTTTTGCAAGAAATTTACATCACTGTTGAAGCACGTGTTCTGAGGTTGCCTTTATTCTCAGTTTACATACACATACTGCACAAAGAAAATCTACATATTATACACTTTGGAATCTCTTTTTTAAGAGAAAACCTTGCCCCTACTTCTACAGGTACAGGAGGCCCCAGCAGTGGAAATTGTGTGATTCTACTGAGTAAGGAGGGAGGAAGGTGTCAAAACCTGGAGGAGTCATGGAAGAATCATATAGAAATTAGCTTCCCATGCATCAGCTTTCAGGAAAGAGTAGGCAGGAAGCCACAGAAAGTGAGGACCAGGGAAAGGCAAGGCTGGAGAGGCAAGGAAGATGCTCAGAAATCATGGTGATGGGCAACCCTATGGGCTGGTCCCCACTTGGGCTTAAAGTCGACTTTAGCGACGTTAAGTCGATATAAACATGTACCCGTCCTCATATGCATGCCATTAAAGTAGATTTAAAGGGACCTCAAAATCGACTTCTGTACTCCTCCCTAACAAGAGGAGTAGCGCTGAAATTGACCTCTCTGGGTCGATTGTCAATTAGTGAGGATGCATGTCCGCGGAGGATGCATGTCCGCGGAGCTGCTCGGGCGGGCGGGGGGGGGAGCCGGCGCGGAGCTGCTCGGGCGGGCGGGGGGAGCCAGCACGGGGCTGCTCGGGCGGGCGGGGGGGTCCGCGGACCTGCTCGGGCGGGCACGGGGGGTCCGCGGACCTGCTCGGGTGGGGGGAGCTGGCGCGGGGCTGCTCGGGCGGGCGGGGGGGGTCCGCGGACCTGCTCGGGCGGGCACGGGGGGTCCGCGGACCTGCTCGGGTGGGGGGAGCTGGCGCGGGGCTGCTCGGGCGGGCGGGGGGGAGCCGGCGCGGGGCTGCTCGGGCGGGCACGGGGGGCCACGGAGCTGCTCGGACTGGTGGCTGGTCCCCTGGGGAGCGTGCCCGGCTGCCCCGAAAGGTGGTGCCTGCTGGGGACTCCCGGCACGGTGGGATATCTACCCACAGTGCAATGCTGGCTATGTCGACCCTTGCAAAAGTTGTAAGGACAGACACTGTCGACGTGCTGTGCTTTGTGGGGATGCACTAAGTCAACTTTATGCAGTCTGCTTTAGAAAATCGACTTAAGGGAAATCGACCTACTGCTGTAGTGAAGACATCTATATATATAAAAGTCAAATGGTGTATGCGTGTATGTATGTGCACTTACTCCTTCCACACCGTTTGAGCTAGAGACTTGAAATTTGGTACAGTTAGAGGTCTTAGGGTCCTAATCAGGGTAAGAGTCGAAAATTTTTCAAATCTCACCTCTGATGCCCCCCAGGGGTGAAATTATTTAAAGGCCAATCACATCAGCTGGGCAGCTGCTGTTCTCTGTGACATAGTTATGATGTCCTAATATCCCCTCCAACGGACCCTGCATTCGCTCAGCTCTCTGCCCCCTCCCCCCTCCAACGTACCCCACACTCGCTCAGCTCTCTGCTCCCTCCCCCCTCCAACGGACCCCGCACTCGCTCAGCTCTCTGCCCCCTCCCCACCTCCGACAGACCTGAGCAACGCCGGGTATTTTCGCTAGTACCCTATAAATAGATAGGCAGTCAAAACAGAGAAATCCCACTTTTGCTTAGAGTATCAGAGCAGAGATGCTCTGTCTTAATGTTTCCGTGAGAACAATCCTCCTCCTTGCATTAATCCCATCAGATGGGATCTGCTCTGTGTCCTCTCCATCTAAAGTGCTCTGTTTAATGCCATACCCTTTATCACACCACATGCTAACATGTCTAACTTTATGAGCTCCACCACTCCTTCTTGGGTCATCCTCTCGGTCTCCTTCCTGCAGTCTTGCTTTGTTGGACTCTGACACACCATTTTGTCAGGACTGCGCTTTAGATGACCAAGCCATCTAGGCCTGCATCCCCTCATTCTTTTTGCTCAAACACGCCAAACAGGATTGATATATACATTCCTCTTTCTGGCTCACACCACTCATCGATCCCATCATTTACAGATTTATTGGACAGGTCTACTCATATTTTTTCTGAGTTTTCCAACACTCAGCACCAGACCTTAAAACCACCATTTTATAGACTTTCCCTTTTAACCTCACTGGTATCTTCCTGTCACATACTGCACATCTTATCTTTCTCCGTTTGATCCAGGCATTTGTTATCCTAGCACTAATTTCATTCTCTATCTTCCCAGATTCTAGAACCCAGATCCTGAAACTTTGCATTTTCAGCACTATCTGCCCATCTAGTTTCAAGGGTAATACTTCAGTATTCACCCTTATCGAAATTACATACTGTCTACATTTCTTCTGCTGCTTATTTTGAGCTCAGGTCTCTCCAACACATCTCTCCATTTACCAAGAGCCTCTTCTTGTGAAAACAATGGATTTCAGGGGGGGGGGGGGAAGTGTATTAGTTAATATCAGAGGTGAGCAAATAATAATGAATTCAAGAAATTTCACCTTTTGGTTTGCCCAAGCTGTCTGAAAGCAGATCATGGCATTCTTACATTTATCCTTTTACAAAATTATTCACCTATCAATTTCTGAAAAACACTTGTTCATCTGCAGCTCATTCGCAAAGAGTTCATTTTGAGGTATTGAAAATCTGAGCTGGTCAGTTGGTCACCTAAATCACATGGCATTTTTCTGTTCTTCGATTGGATAATCATATCTCTTGGTATCAGCTTTCTTGTGTGCAACTGTTCACAGAAAAGTGAATTTAAATTTCATATTCAAAGAGTGTCAAATCTCCCCTTAAAACATGCTGCTTTGCTTTTGTGAATTTTCATGATACTGTTATTTGCAAGAATATTCACCCAAAGTGGGCACCAATACAAATCAAAATTAATTCATTTTTAAAGACAAAGAAACATTCATGGAAACTTTCTGCAATATTTGACCACTTCTAATTTCCAAATGGAACAACAAAATCCCCAATATGACGTTCATGATCTACAACCATCAATAGAAATGCTAGTGCAGCTAAACCCAGAAAACCACAGGGATTCAAGACAAAGTCATCTACTGGAAAATAATTTCCTTAAAGCTGAAATATATAAAATCACCAAGGGTATGTCTACGTTGCATACTAAACCCAGGTCCCACAGACCCTGGCTTGCAGACTTGTTGTTTTCAAGCCCAAGCTTGAGCATCCATACTGCATTGTTAAACTGGGCTTACAATTGCTAGACCCTGGTCTCCCAATCATACTAACAAGCCACACTGCACTGCACAGACCTTCTGACCCAAGCTTACTACTTGACCTGCATCTATGCTGCAAAATGACTAGGCTTGGACCCAAGTCATAGCAAAACTTGGGCTCTGACCCACTCCCTAACAGGGTGAAACTTGGGTCCTGAGTGCTTGCTGACCCAAGTCAGGGTGATTCATGTGTGGGTAGAAAGGATAGAACGTGTACAGGGTAAACGTATCCCAAGTGCTTACGAAAGGAGGTCAGTATCATTGTCCCCATTTTATAAACAGAGGAGCTAAGGCACAGAGAAGGGAAGTGATTTGTCCAAGGCCACCCAGCAGTGCAGCAGAAGAGCCAAGAACAGAACCCAGCTCCTCCAAGCCCCAGTTCAGTGCATTACCTACTAGGAAACAATGCTATATGCACTCCATTCAAACAGCAACAAGAAATAGCAACATTTCCAAAATATAGTGTTGTGAGACCAAAAACTACTGTTAAACCAAAGGAGGAAGATTCTCGACTTGCCACATGGTGTATTTCTTTTATCAACTGTGATATTTCTGAGATTTGATGCAAGCAGGATAGCTATTATATAGAGGACATGAGCATGTGCCTCAACAAGTCCTCTATTGTCTCACTTCACTGGAGATTATGGATGGGCTTTCCCCATTCCTTTTTGCTTAGTTAACTAGTATTAGTCCTCGCTTTCACATTTTTCAAATGCTATTTATTTAGCAGTCCTTGAGTGACCTAAGTCAAATGAGAGCAGTTGATTCTGCAAATGTACAGCACTAATTACAAAGGAAACACCACCATCTGGTGGCCTGTCTGAAAATACTTTACACTTTTCAGAAAAAAATCAATACATTATTCTCACTTGTTCCAACACCCTAAAAAAAATGTTTTTTGTCCAGCACTGAAAGAAACAAAGTATTTCAACCAGGAGGGACATGAACGGAGATCTCTCAGAATAACAAGTTATTTTACCCAAGTCCCCCAGCATTTTCCTTTCTGGGCTATTTAAGATTTGATTAAATCCTGCCTTAAAATATTGAATCAGATTCTCCACAGCATTGCACCTTTGGCACTTTTACACACCCATTGTCCTTAGTCTGTGCAGAGTGTAAACAGCTACACAAGGTGCAAAGTTGTGGAGAAGCAAAAATGAGTTGGTCCTGAAGGGCAGAAGGTTTCTATTAGAGAGAAAGAACATTTGAGAAGTTCAGGTCAAAGGTGAAACACTAAATACAAAAAAAAAACAAAAAACAAAAACAAAACCCACCGTTGGACTTTGGGGGAATTTGGCCCTGGATCCAAGTTTTGTAATTTAGGACCATCTCTGTCCACACAGCCACCCTGTTCACACTATATAGTCCTCCTGCCACCGTTTTCCGGCAACTGCATAGAGTGGATTGAAGACAGATGAAAAGGACAAGGTCAAAGACATCACCACTTCACCACAGTTCTAACTACTGCAATTAAAGACTTACAATACCTGATTCCACACCTTCCACATGTTATAAAGAGAAAGATTGGACTACGTAACACCTGCCTTTTGAAAAGTAAGATCTGTGTTTTCATTTTGTTAATTTATACTCTAAAATCTTAAAGACTAACAAATTTATTTGGACATCATCTTTTGTGACTAAAAACCCCACTTCTTCAACACATAAGCTTATGCCCAAATACATTTGTTAGTCTTTAAGGTTACACTGGACTCCACGTTGTTTTTGTGGAAACACACTAAGATGGCTATCCATCTGATTCCAAAATCTTATTATTTCAAGTATGAAATGACTCCAAAATTCAACACCTATCTGTGCCAAGAGAATGGAGTTAGAGATAGAATCTTCCAAGATAATATAAAACTATATTGTTATTTTTCTTTTAGCCATTAACGATACTCATAGCCTTTATATCAGTTGGGAACTATATCTCACAGACATAAAGAGAATCTCATTTGTTTTAATGGTTAAGTAAATGGAAAATGGAAATAACTAAAGCAATTCTTGTGCGTTTTTTCAGAACTTCCTTTGCATCAAGTTCAGCCTGACCCTCCACTGTGTAGGTCATTTACATTTGCGCATAGAGGGTGTAAGTGAGAATCTGCAGAGTTGTGTTTTATAATCCCTTCGCACAGGTCTAAATGGAGTACGCAAAGAGCAAGTCAGTGGAGAATCTCACCCAGAATTTGTAATACTTCCTACAGTTGGCATGGTAGCAGTTTATTGGTATGGACTGTCTCATAAAAGAAAGGAAAACTATTTCTTTCATTCAGATATGAAAAACATATCTGAACCAGCTCCAAAAACTGTATCTAGGTTAAAAGTTAGATTTCCAAACTAACAGAGTTTGGTGCATTTTAAATGTTTGTTTGGGCCTCTTAAAATTATGTGTATAGTTATGCAACACTTTGTGCTAATGTGGGACTGCACGGTGTTCATGAAAAAGAATCCACATAAGCATGTCTGCCTCTATAACTCATGATAGGATGCATCCATTTGTACTAATATGTACTGAATATAATGACTTAATAAATCCCTAATCAAATCAGTATTTCCATAGGTGTCACTATCATTCATTCAAATTTAGCACAAGTTGATATCCTTAATATGTTTGCAGATGGAACAGTATTGATTGCTGTATTAAGACAAGAAGAAAGGAAACCACGAAGGATCAGATTCTCACCTGGTGTAAATCAGTATGGTTCTATTGAAGTTTACTGACTTGTAGACTAGTTAAAAACAGGCCCCAAATCAAGGCAGAATATTAAACATTAAATGACATGAGTAGTGCAGCTGAATAACCAGGGTACAACTGCTCCACCCTAAAAACACAAGATGGATATAATTGAGGCTTGTTTTAAGAAGCCAAACAAAGACAGGTGAACAGATGTACAATATAGATGCTAGATAACCACTATCGTACCTAATTAACCCCATGTTAGAAAAATATAGAGGACTGGATAAACTATGAAAAAGGTCACAAACTGTAAAATGGATTTATTCTGATTAAGAAATGTAAGGAGGTAATACAGAACATAGTTACTGGAGTTTCACATTGTATAACAATAGAAAAGGAACTCAGATGCCCCTCAGGGACATGAGTTCTAACCATCCACATGCTGCTTATATTTCAAGTCCTCATTTTAAGGCCAAGATATGACCTCTGTTCATAGACACATACTAAGTTCTTGGCACAGTATCAGCTGTCTAGAATAGGGAAGTATCAGAAACAAATTTAGTATATGGAATTTTACACTGGTCAAAAGTAATTAGCTACAAGGTCAAATTACAGCCATTAATATTTTGTACTAGGAGCCAAAGCTTTCTGGTTGTCATGCAGGTGACTATTAATTATTGCCAGCATTGAATTATTTAAAATCCATGACTAGTTTTTTGGAAAAAGTAATTTTTGCATGTTTCCATAATGACAGTAAACGTTAAAATGAAGCTCAGCTGCTCTCCATGTAGACACACAAATATCCCACTTTCAGCCAACTGCAGTTTTCACCGATATCCACTTCTTCCTATGGATATTAAAAAGCTTCTGCTACTTGCAAAAATATATAGACACCATTATTCCAATGAAATGTTGGACCCCATAATCATATGAGGTACCAAGTACTAAAACCGGTCAGAAAATTTGTCAAGTGTTTTCTTTCAGAAAAATGTCATTTTGATTAAACTTTCGCAAAATCATATAGTTTCAAAGAAATTTTCTTTTGAAAAAAATTTCAAAATGTCATTTTTGGAATGAAGAGTTTCAATTTTTCATTTTAAAATTACTTTTTGTTTAGAAATTTATTTTAGATACTCTTTTTAAAGGGTTGGAATCAAAACACATTTGTTCAAATTATTCCAAATTAATATTGCAATTGACCCGAGACCAAAGATATCTTTTGAAATTTTATTTTGTGAAAATTTCTGAAGTTTGGTTCCCCCACCCCTCAGTTTGGAACAAAAAATTAAATTTTGACATCTCAAAATGTTTCATGTGATTGAAAAATCTGTTTTCCGGCCAGCTCTATTGAATGTCCTCATTTCCTATTTATTTTACTGAGAAGAAAGAGAATTTGAGATACTTTTATGGAAGTTGGGGATGTCCCATATATTTTGGGTACATAAGTAAATGACATTTTGGTGGGAGGGACACCCAAAAGTCCCAAACTCCACTAAAAAAAGAATTATATCAAAATATATACTACACCACCTGCAGCATCAAGTAGGCTAACTTAAATACACCCAGAACTGAAATAATATAGCTCAGAACTTGTTCTGTTCAATGCTGGGATTTGATTCAGTCTCCTGTTTGTCTAACAAAGCAAACATATAGGAAGAATTACACATGATACTGTGCTTGCCATTTAAAAGTGCCTGAAATTGGTTCTCTTTCCATTGCAAAGTGGAATGATAAATTTCCAACCACCATCCATCACACTGTTTATGGGTCAATCTCAGCTGGTGCACATAAAATGTAGCTCCCTTGACTTCAGTGGATCTAGGACAGTTGACATCTAGCTGAGAAGTTGGTCCACACTTAAAACACACTTTATATATAGCTTGTTGCTTTCATAATAGCCTCAGTGATAACCTTTTCATAAAGCCCAGCTCACAGTCTGAGCAATCTAGTGCAGGAACTCAAACTTCTTCATTGTTGTGTGGCACATTTTAATAGACATAGTCGATTATACAATCTACCCTCCCATTCACCATCATCCAATCCTCACCTCACTTCAGAATCATATACTTCCTGGACCCTGTGGCAGATACTCTTCCATATAAGCAAATACTGGAACACTGGGAAAGTACCTTCATAATGTTAGCTGCCTTTAGTGTGGCAAGGGGTTTGGCCTAAAAGGGAATCAGTGAACTATCACATGGAAACATAAACCTCCTGCACCTGATATTGTACATTATTTTCCAAATGTCATCCTTACCCGCACTTCCCAATGTCTTTTGACAATTGTGAGGCTATGGCTTTGAAGGAGGAAGACACATAGTTATTACATGGCTGGAAAAGTCAAACACACATTGCCAGTCACAAATCAGAACTTTGGGGATCGTTATCGAGGAGTGCTGCATCAGAAGCTGTAGGGCTGGGAAGCTAGGAAGAGCTGGAACAGTTAGGTTAATATAATTAAAGTGGTAAGAAAACAGAAACACTTTTGGATGGGCATAAAATAGTATGGAATAGAACGTGATAAGAGCAGGGAAGGTGGGCAAATAGAATCAGTGAGTACAAATGTAGATTATTAGGTTTCAAAATTAAGATGGTAGATTATTCCCAGGGCCGGTGACAGGAATTTTGGGGCCCCGTACGCAGATCGTGCAGGGCCCCCCCCCGGTCTCCCGCCGCCCACGGCCCCCCCCCCCCCCGGCCGGTCTCCCGCCGCCCGCGGCCCCCCCCCCCCGGCCGGTCTCCCGCCGCCCGCGGCCCCCCCCCGGCCGGTCTCCTGCCGCCTGCAGCCCCCCCCCCCCGGCCAGTCTCCCGCCGCCCGCGGGCCCCAATCCCCGCATGCGCCTGGCCGCGTGGCCCCCACAGGTGCTTTGGCCGTGTGGCCCGGCCGGGAGAAGCAAAGGGGGGCAGAGGGAGGCTGCTGGGTGCCGGGGCCCGGTACAGCTGTACCCGTAGTACCCCCCCTGTCGCCAGCCCTGATTATTCCTAATGCTACTGACATGTAGACGTATGCTGACACAATGACTAGAAAATAAGAAAGCAGTAAAATATTGATAGAGATGGTAAAGTAAAAAAAAAGTTTCACAAGTTTTTTTTTAATTTAAAAAAAAAATGACCAGCACTATAGTTACTCAGAAAGACAGAAAGCTTTTGAATCTTTTTTTTTTGGTCAAAATGTTTAAGTTTTTGTGGGGAAAAAAAACAAATGTTAGCACAAAAAAAATAGTCAAAAGCTTGAACTTCAGGAAATTTCTACCAACTCTAATCACTAGATCTGGTATTAAACTGTAATGGTTCTACCTACAAAGTTTGGCAAAGTTCAGATTTGGGTCTGACACTCACCAGATTTTGTCTTTGGACACCTCTGTAGTAATTACACAAGGTGGGAAAAGCAGAATGAGTTATGAGTTACTGTGCAATCTATGGCCCTGCTTCAGGTGAGAGTCTTTAATCATGTCTCAGCATGCTAGTCCATGGAAGTGCACAGTAATAACCACTTGTGTAAAGTGAGACTTATACATAAGTACCTTGCTGAATTGAGACCTCTGGAACATAAGGTAAGCCATTCAATGAATTATGTGAACAGACAGGCAGGATAACACAAAACATGGCAAAAACCCGAATGTAACAACATGAGCAGGTAGGAGAATATAACAAGCCAGAGAGTATAGAACAGAGAAAGGAATGAAGATGTGATAATGATACAGCACTGCGGAGAGAGGAAGGAGGAACAGAACAGTACATGACAAATTGGAGGCAGAAAAGTCAAATGATATGACAGAGTGAGAAGGTGACAGTGAGAGAGAGGCTGTGATACTGAGAGTTAGTACAATGCAGTACATAGGGAACAAGCTGCCACATTAGTCCAATGATATGAAGTGAGAGAGTTGGCAAATAACTGGCCAGAATATGGGATTAATTAATATTAATCACAGCCTAAACCCCAAGATGGGAAGTTTTCCTTTTCCAATGTTAGCTTCTTTTATTTCCATGTTATAAACAAGGAACTTTGAGGACAAACCTTGCTGACCCTGACTTTTTTGGATAGTTGATTTACAGGCCCACATTTTGGATAAAGTACTTTAGATCCACAGCTGGTTTAGATAATATTCTTTAAATAATATATATTTGATGAATTTTGTGATTTAAAAAAAAATAATTCAATATGATTTTGTTTCTATTGTTGGTACACAGGGTGACCAGACAGCAAGTGTTAAAAATCAGGATTGGAGGTGGGGGGAAGGGGGGGGAGTAATAGCTGCCCATATAAAAGACAAAGCCCCCAATATTGGGACGGTCACAATAATATTGGGATGTCTGATCACCCTGTTGGTACAGTTTATAAAACTGGATCAGTAAGTCACAAAAGCACCTGTCAAGGGATTTATTAACAAATATTTCTATTCAAAATATTTTAATGAATAATTATTGAAATTATGCACCAAGGCTATTTAAACCTCTGCTTAAATTGGTCTGCCCTGTTCTACACTGTGAATTTTGTCCTGAGACTTGATTGTGGGTCAGAAAAGCTCTATTCAGTACTTTTGATATATTTTTTTAAAAAAGTCTGAAATAAACTGGTTAGTCTCTAAGGTGCTACAAAGTCTTCCTCGTCTTATTTACGGATACAGACTAACACGGCTGCTAATCTTAAACATGAAAAAAAACTGACCTTCGGACATTACAGGTGCACAGTATTTTCCTTTACCATGATTTCCAAAACACTTTACATAGGAAGTACGAGGAATATTAACTACCAAGGCATCTCATTTTTATAACACTATTCACTGTAAACTCTAAAAATACCAGACACATAACATAAACCTGACCTAATTTTCCACTAAATGTGATCTAGCCACCTCTAGTATCTCTTATCTCCATTCCTTCCATATGTGTAACTTTGGTTCCTGTGTTTATACTTTTCTTTGTACCTCCCCTTTTTCTTTTTTTTCAGTCTTTTAATTTCTATGTATACTGGCATGAGAATAAGAGGATTTAATCAGACCCAGAAATCTAGACAAAATATGAATGTGCTGAAAAAAAGGATTGAAATAATATACAGTAAAGACACATTAAGGAGCACCATAAAAAAAACATTGTGTTTGTAAGAAACGCTCATCTGAAATGACACAGGTAGGTAAGGAGCTCCTTCACTCGATATTTCTAAAATGATACGTTGAGTAAAAGGGCATTTTCAAGATGCACAAAGGTTCGAATATTGCAGACTCCTGAGAAATCTGACAGCATGTAAAGAACACAGAGAAAATAAACTCTCCATCTGCAAAGCATTGGGAGAATGCATGTTTTTTCCTTAAAACAAACCCCTCAGTGAACTAAGCAGGTGTTAGAGCTCCTGTCTGAGAGCAAAGAAAAGATTTATTATTTAACTCCCAAACAAATGCTGAGATTACTATAGAAAGGGTTACAATTTATCATGCATTGAACCAGGCAGCTGGTGAAACATTAAAAGAAATACAAATAATTTTAATGACCCTATAGGCTTTTTAAAGGAAAGCTAGTAAAGGATTCCTTCTTCCAACTAAGCAGTGAAAGGCTGTCATTCAGAAGTCCTAATGTGATCGACAGAAGTGTTGATAAGAGGACTTTTAGAGTTGAAACCTGCTAAGTGTAAGTTTTGACAATGCAGATGACAGCTTTGAAAGGTGAATGTATCTGAAGAGACAAGAGGTTTAGATTCCTATCAGCAGCCTGAAGAACAGAAAATATTCAGGCAGAGAACAATTTTGTCTAAAGACGCTCAAAGCTAGACTAGTTTTACATGGATCAGAACTGACCTTTACAATGCGAGACGAGATTCAGATGCTCCCTGTCAGAGGAAGCACCACAGGATTGACAGAATGAGGGACTTGTCTTTATAAGTCTCTCTTTTAAGTAGTAAGACCAGCTACTAATGTATGATACTGCACTTCTTTTATTGAATGAAAGGCCTAAGTGCTGCAAATCTGAGAGGTAGTTTCCATCTCTAACCCTCCCTTCAGCTCTTTAATTAGTTGCAAATCAAAACCTCCTAACTTACTCACTTAAAAATAAGTTTGCATTTAAGCTTTATCTGATACTCACTGCTCCCCTCACTGGGATGAAAAGCAGATCTTTCTAGAAGATGTTCACCACTCAAAAAATTAAACAAGATTGCAGTGCTGGGTATCAGCATGGTAAGGGACATTAAGTATTTAGTTAATACTACAGGTTAAGCAAAACACATGTTGAATTTAATTCCAAAATACTGCAATAGCCATCAGATTATCAAATTGCAACTCTTTTGTCCAAAGCTGGCACTAATGGACCTCCTATTACCCAAGGATGATCCTAGTCTTCCATTTCTGTATAGAAGCTTTAGGATTGGGTGGGAAAGGGAGTCCTAACCTTAAACACACAGGATTATTTTTAAAAAGTTAAAGTTGTACTGTAAAATCAGTTTTCACCGAGATAATCCTAACCAACATGAAATACCAGAGAAAATACAAGGCAAACACACTTTTAGAATACCGCTGGAAAGGACTTCAAATGGCAATACTTCCCCTTCATATATATTTTAATCACCTGTAAAATATTTGGGAAGGGATTGGCTGGTTATAGGTTAGTCACAATGCAAGATATGGGATTTAAATATATATTATATTAAGCTTGTAAGTAGTAACCTAGGCCCAGACCCTGTACCAGACAGAGGATAGTATAATCAGCCTGCCCCCCTAAACCAGTCAAAGACAAAAGACCAAAATAAAAAGGGGAATGGGAAGGTCTATTTAATTGATGCTGCTAGGATGAAGTAGCGTGCTTCCACCTGTAGTTATTTATAAGACTCTCAGGCCCCTTTTGCTGTCTCGGAAGCCGCCTTTGCCCATCCAATTGGCCTCTCAGAGGAGCCTGACCACTACCGGACTCTTCCATATGGTGCCAGAAACTGAACTATATAGGACCTCTCCAGTGACATATCCCAGGTGGGCATCATGTACACATGCTGGATTATGCCCAGCAAAGGAGAACCTCAAGCAAAAAAAAGAGCCTATATTTTGATATACGTCATTTTAGAACTAAAGAAACATCTGCATCTAGAGTTTTATATCTGTAAACTCTTTCCATATTGAGGGGTTGAATAATTGTCAAATTACTATCCGAAATCACCTTCCTATGAGTCATAGAATATGGAATGGCATAATCTGTTAGTATATTGTTCGTAACAGAAGTGATGTCGTATTTCAGAACTCATATTCTCATAGATAGCATCATCATCAAAAACACAAAGAACCAAATCCTGAAGTCCTCACTTTTTTTTTTCTCCTTCCAGTCCTCATACATTGGAGCCAATAGGAGATTTTTTTTGTGATAGCAGAGAAGGGGGAAAGGGAGGGAGGAATAAAAGATTGAAAAACTTTGCCCAATAAAAAAGTTTTTAAATATACCTACCCTAATCCTGCAAACCCTCATTCACATAAGCAGCATTACTCATGTACGTAGCGCCATTCACCTTGGTAGGACTACCCAACTGAGTAAAGGTTTACAGGATTGAGCTCAACTTCTTTAAAAGATTTCCATAGTTTGTGTGTTGTTTTTGCCCATTTTTTGTATATCACCAAGAATTAAAAAAAAAAAAAAGATGCATGGTCTAATGAAAATGTAAATGTTCCTTTTGGCATGGAACCTACACAAACTGATTGGGGTGTGTGGTGAAACATTAGAAAGGCTGTAAGGTACAAAAAAAATGTCTCTACCAATTTAGAGGTTAATATTTTAGTGATCCTTCCTTAAATAATACATCATCTTTTGAACAAGCTCATATTTTATAGATGAGGCTCTTTAAACCAAATTGAATTGAGCTACAGTGTTACTGTAGTGGTGTCCCCTCATCTTGCATCTCTCTTAACACTCATCGATTCCTGCCAGACACTCATTGATAGGGTTAATTAATTTATGAGCTTGTCATTACAAGTCATTGATTAAGATGTCCTTCTTAAAGATTTAATTATGCCCAAAGATAAAAGATTTGCTAATTATTGTCTTTTATCTAATTGAAGCTTTGTATTACAAATAAAGTTCAAAGGTTTAAGACAGTTGCCCTTTGTCCAACCATTTGGACAAAGATGAGAATTTAATTAGAGGAGAGGCCATGTTCTCACTGGCATCTTCAAATATGTTCCAGAAGCCATTCTGATAATAGAACTGATGACTGTGCAATATGGAGAGACCCTGGAAAAATCTTTTAGCCTTTTTTGTCTTTCTAATGGTGTTGCAGTATTGTTCCATTCTGGATCTGGGTTTATCAAGCAATTTGATAGTCTGGCACACATAGAGGAATAGGTTGGCTCAAAGTTTAGTCACTTCTCCAATACCCCCACAAACGTGTCTCCTTAAAATACTTATAAACTTGGAAAATCCTCACAATGGGGGGATAACTCCTATTACTGTTGCTTTTATTCCTTTAAAAGAAAAGCAAAATGTGGGTTAGAAGAATTGTATGTATTTGATGACTAATTCTTCAAGATCTCAGTGTCCAAATGTTAAAATTTCTTAATACAAGTGATACAAGAGAAGTCTCTTCCTGTTTCTAGGGTGACCAGATGTCCTGATTTTATAGGGACAATCCCAGTTTTTGGCTCTCTTATATAGGCTCCTATTACCCACACACATACACACACCTGTCCCAATTTTTCACATTTGCTGTCTGGTTACTCTAACTGTATCATTAAATTGACTCAGTCTCATGTCTTGATTCTGTGGTTATTTCACAAAAGCACAAATCAAGAAGAAATAATGATGTGTAGAGAATGACAAATCATAAGACAAGAGGCCAAGTTTTTTATATTTAATTCTTAGTGTGGGATTGCACCAGCATTAAATTTAAGTAAACAGGCACCTTGATTGTGCAAGCAGTACTTCTAGATGCATATTGTATTTGTGGGTGCATACATGGGAACTACACGTGCAGATAATCATTTTGACACCTACCTGAGCACATACTTTGATGTTAATTGATGACACAAGTTAGCTTTTGCACGCAGTTGCAAATATGCACTTCTTAAGAGGTTGGCCAAGCGAAGATACAAGTTGGAAACAAAGTATTTACATATAAAATATTAGCCCATAATAATTAATACAATTGGAAACAAAATGTTTTCATTGGGCCAAGGTACCAAAAGTACAGAAGTTTAAATATCTAGGGTCAATAGTACAGAAAAGAGGTGAACTCTTATAAGCAGAAGAGGAAGGGTATGGAGAGAATGGAGCAGACTGATCTGCAATTGGAGAATGACTATCAAAATGAAAAAAGTAAGAACTACAAGATAGTAATTAGGCCTGCACTCTGTATGGCTCTGGATGGTGGGCACTGATGAAGAAACAGGAGCAGATCTCAAATAGAGTCTAAATTAACATGTTAAGATGGATGCTTGAAATTACAAGGATGGACCACATTTGGAACAAATAAATTACATGAAGTGTGAAGGTAGTACCAATTATAGAAAACTCAAGGGAATCCAGGTTTAGATGGTTCGAGCATGTGAAAATATCAGAAGAAAATATAGGAAATAAATTTAGCAATGGAGGGTAGGAGAAGGGTTAAAAGGCCCCAAAACAAGATAGATGGATGTCATACTAAAGGATCTGATCAGTTGTAGCATTTGCAAGAAACTGCTTTAACAGACTAGAATGGAGAAGGACTTGCTGATCCCATATAGATGGGACTAAGGCAGTGCTTCTCACTTTTTTTCCGTCGTGCCCCCCCTAGGGGGAAGAAAACATTTCGCGCCCCCCCCGCTCCCCTCCGCCCCTCGCCGGCGCCGCCCCTGCCGGGCGCCAGCCTATATCTAGGGCGCAGCGGCCCGGCGCACCCGGCCAGGATGGCAGGCGGGAGGCGGGGGCGCCTCGCCCGGGGGATGCGCGCCCGGCCGGTGACTGAGCGCGGCTCTGCGCCGGGCCGTGCGCTGCGCGGGGCCCGCGGGCGGGCTGGCGGGGCGATGCTGCCGTGGTGGCGGAGCCGCGGCAGCCCAGCAAGCCGCAGGGCTATGCGGTGAGGCTGCGCTGCGCCGCGCTCGGCTCGCTGGCCCGCGCCTGCCCCGAGCGCGCGCTGCCCCGCGTGGGCAGCATGTTCCGCTCCAAGCGGCGCATGGCGCAACGAGCCCCCCTTTATGGAGCCTCGCGCCCCCCCTGGGGGGCGCGCCCCACTATTTGAGAAACACTGGACTAAGGCAAGAACAAACAAACAAGCAAGATTATGTTATATTGACATCTAGACTTACATTGTTGCCAAAAAGTTCCTCCTACCCATGTGCGTGAGCAAAAACCCTGACAAAACCTATTAAATAAAATATTATTGTTCTGAAACTACAAAACATTCCAAGTAGGTATTTAGTCAGAATAAATACCACTCTATCAGCTAATCAAACTGTTTGACATTTATATATATTATTAAACAAGTATAAATCAATTCATTTGTATAATCAATACAAACTGTAGTTCTGAAAATCTCCCTCATTTATTGCATATAGTTTGAGAATAGAATATTTAACAGTTAAAAGAGATTATGCATTTCCTCCTCTTTTCCAGTTTAATGTTTGTGGACCAAAAGAAACAAAGTGGATTATCTGGGGGTCTTTTATAGAAGTGACCCCAAACTATGACAACCATACATTTGGGGGCCTTCAAAATTAAAATTCTTATCCAGATCCAAATATTTGCAAACATCTCATAAAAGGTTGTAAATGTGAATGCACACAATCTTGCAATAGGGATTTTTTTCTGGGTGGGGGAAATGGGGGGGAGAGAGAGACACACACACTTTAACCAGCTGCATGAGAATTTCACAATCACTTATGTGCACTGCACTGGAAGTTAGTTTATGAAGAGTGTGACACAGTCACAAAGTCTTTACATTTTGTTAAATAATGTAAATCAATAGCCAATGAGCTCTGTTCAATAGAATAGTGCCATTCAGAAGGCATCAATAACAAAGTAAATCTAGCTCCCTCTGAAAAGGTTAAAAAAAGCACAGCAAAGCAGATTGTGCACACTTCCAATTCTATACTTTTACAATTATTTACTGAATGCAAAAATATTATGAGCTAGTTGCAGAAGAACCTCACTAATCCACATTAATGGTGTTTGGGGAGGGAGCGAGGAAGATGCATTCTCAAAGTTTCTGTAATTACAGGATCTTGACAAAGAAACCAGGAATTTCATGCTGCCTTTGCAACAATGGGGCTGATTCCAATCTCACACCAGTTTCACACTAGTACAATGCCACTGAAGTTAGTGGTGTTTGAGCAATCATAATCTGACCTGAGATTAACATAGTCACTCAGGATTTACACTAGGGAAATCCAAGATCCAGGCCAACAGATTTAGAGAGAAGATTCCTCTTTATTCAGTTTTGGAATTTCTTTTTTGAACATTCTCTAACAAAAGAAGGAACTTCACCTGTGCTATTCATTCAGCACTGGATACGGTAACAGCTAGCCTGTGGCTCTATTGTAGCAGCGAATTACATATCAATATAGATCATCATCAAAAGTACAAAGACATGCTTTAAGAGTACAGCGATTTAGAAAAGTGACCAAGAAAGCAATCAGCTTTCCAATAGTTTCTCTTTTTCTCCCATGTCTAGAACTTAAAGAACCTTAGGCCATTCTGCAACCATTGGCCCTGACCCCCTGTCCTGAATTTTGAGAAAGGTTGGATTTAATCAGAACTTCACTGTTCGAGCCAATCTCTCTGATGCACCCAAGCTGGAACTCTGAATCTACTGAGGAAGTTTAGGTTCGGGTCCATTTCTGGATCGAACCACTGCAGCTCAAAACTCAAACTCTTGCATCCCCTTAACTCCCTATAACATCTGAAGGGTTTGGCCTCAGTTGAGAGCTTTGGATTCATACTTCCAATTTTGTTTGGTCCATTAAATAGATGATGACCAACTGTGAAATTTGCATATGATTCCAAATCCAGAAATAAACTTTCTCAAAGATCAAATCTGAACAGATTTTTGGATTTCTCACTTTTTCTACCCTACATTTTTCTTCCTCCTCCTTGTAACAACCATTTACATACTAGAAAACTGTTATGTCCCCTCTCAGTCTTCTCTTTTCCAGACTGAAAAAACTGTTTTTGTTTAATCTCCCCTCTAGGTCATGTTTTCTAGACCTTTAATTGAGTTTGTTGCTCTTCTCTGGACTCTCTCCAATTTGTCCACATCCTTCCTGAATTGTGGTGCCTAGAACTGGATGCAATACTCCAGATGAGGCCTAATCGGAGCAGAGTAGAGCAGAAGAATTACTTCTCTTGTCTTGCTTACATCACTCCTGCTAATACATTCCAGAATGATGTTTACTTTTTTTGCAACAGCATTACACTGTTGACTCATATTTAGCTTGTGGTCCACTATGACCCCCAGGTCCCTTTCTGCAATACTCCTTCCTAGGCAGTCATTTCCCATTTTGTATGTGTGCAACTGATTGTTCCTTCCTAAGTGGAGTACTTTGCATTTGTCAATATTGAATTTCATCCAGTTTACTTCAGACCATTTCTCCAGTTTGTCCAGATCATTTTGAATTTTAATCCTACCCTCCAAAGCACCTGCAACCCCTCCCAGCTTGGTATCATCCACAAACTGTGTGAGAGATCTGTATGCCATTATCTAAATCATTGATGAAGAAATTGAACAGAACCAGACCCAGAAATTGAACAGATCCAGAACTTATCCCTGCAAGACCCTACTCATTATGCCCTTCCAGCCTGACTGAACCATTGATAACTACTCTCGGGAAACAGTTTTCCAACCAGTTTTGCACGCACCTTAGAATAGCTCCATCTAGGTTGCATTCCCCTAGTTTGTTTATGAAAAGGTTGTGTGAGACAATATTAAAAGCTTTACTAAAGTCAAGATATACTGTGTCCACTGCTTCTCTCCTATTCACAAGGCTTGTTACCCAGCTGAAGAAAACTATCATGTTGGTTTGACATGATTTGTTCTTTACAAATCTATGCTGACTGTTACTTATCACCTTATTATCTTCTAGATGTTTGCAAATTGATAGAGCAAATAATTAAGCAATTCTCTTTCCAGGTACAGACAAAAGTGACAAAAAGAACATTGACCTAGAGTTGCAGAGAAGCCCGTATCTCATCAGCACATATTTTTGTGTGGTTTATTTATTTTCATAAGCTTGGGACATCTCAGACTATTATTTATAGGCATTTCTAATTATAGTATTGGAGCACAGTATATTGTTTATAATATGCCATTTATCTCTAGAGAATATAACTCTCCTCTTTCTTCTCTGAAGGTGGTTTCTTATAGCAATAAGGTACAGTAACTAATTCCTTCTGCACATGGCTGATTGGGGAAAGGCTAGTCTTGCATCATGCTCTAAAGTAGGAGATTTGGGCTCGGTTTGATCCTTTGTGGACCGTAACTTTTTCCAAACATGATAGGAGAGCACATTTTTAAAAACTATGAAAGGAACTGTATAGAACAGGAAATTGCACAAGAGAATCACTGTATGCATTTTCTTTCTTAATAGGGCAGGAGGAAGGCACTTATAGACAATATTTAAAAACAACAACCACCACCACCAAAAAAAAAAAAACCCCATCAAGCCTAATTGAGGTCCCCAGCTTCTCAGTTACCTGAGCACAGATCATGTACCAGCACTCCCCATGTTAGGTAAATATTGCTACTGTGGTAATGCATTTTGTACATATCTCCGGACCTGTCAATATTCCAGGGAAAGTCTGGACTCTTCTTGAGAAGGTCTGAGTATTTCCTGGGAGGCTGAGGGATGGAAAATGAAGCATCTTTGATACTGACTGACACTAAGCAGTAGCTCTCTTGCCTGGTATGAACTAGTGCTTCCAATGAAACCATTTTGAGTTGATTGATCTTCTTGATTAATGAACTCAGCTTCCTCAGATCTAAGATGGACTCAGATTTGTTCTTTTATACAATCTTCATAATGAAAGATGTACTCATCTGATAAACAACAAGGCTATGACATGACTTACTCTCTCTTAAGAGATTTATAAAAAAGGAAAATACCAATCAGGTTCACCGTGATGCCAGAAGAAGTTGAATGACATATTCATTTCCCTTGAAACATTTTTTTCAAAGAGGACAGAATGCTATTTTTGAAGAACAAGACTGACCTTAACTAGTATAAACCTCATTTAGTTACCCTGAATAAAGCTTCCCAAGTCTGGAAGAGTTCATATTCACAAGAATCATATATATATCTCCAAAAATAGATATGTTCTGGGGGGCTAAAAAAACAATGAGAACTAGAAATAAAAGGTAAACTAAATAGTATGCTCTTTTAGGCATGGACCTTCTTTATGTTATGTTAGTGCAGTGTTTAAAACAACAGGGATCTGGCCTCTACACACTACTGCAATAAAACCTTTTTTTAAAAAAAAATAGTAGTAAAGCTGAGTGAATACTGCAAATGATTTCCTGTGAATATTTGTTCCAATTTTAAATTTAATTTGCTTGGACCATGGCTGCATCCCTTTTGTGGTCATTTTCAGAAAACTTTTCTGTGATCAAGATTTCAGATGCAGTTATATTTCATTGCTAAATAAAGCAATTCCTGAACATATGGTCTCTAAATTGTTTAAAATTAAACCGTTCTGAAAAAGAGATTTACTCTGGAATAGCACCTCTAGAAATGTAGCTTAGATCTCTTGTGCTTTCCCTCAGAGGAGGGAGTTGCAAAGTAAGCCAGCCCTACACTCACCCTCCAGGACTGGGCCCAGTTCCCTGCTCCAGGCATTGTGACCCAGCACTCAGGGTTGCAGTGCGGTCACGGGTGAAAGTGGGCCGGTACCAGCTGGTACGGTGTACCGGTAAGAACCTGTACTGGCCCATATTCACCCCACATTAAAGCTGGGGCGGTACAGCCACACTGGAGGAGCTGCCAGCGTAGAGCTGCCCGGTGGCCCCATGTTCTGCTCCTTTCCCAGCTGCAGTACCCGGGAGAGCCCTGCTGTTCAGGGAAAGGAGCAGAATGCTGACAGCTCCTCAGCAGCTGTACCACCCACACCCACACCCTACCCCTGTCCTGTCGTGGGGCTGTGGTTTTATAGACAGAGCAGGAAGAGACGCACCTGCATGGAAGGGCAGTGGGACAACCAGGGGCCCTTTAAGAAGCTTTCCTCAGGGACCATGCATTAACCTCTAAGCAACTGGATTACACATCTACAATGCATTATTTTGTATAGCATTGGTCACATCAACATTTTTGAAAGGTGCCTTTTCAAAGAGTAGAGAACAGACATTTTCTTTTATTAAAACATCTCAATGATCAATAAGACAAAATGGGGAGATGAAAGATGCACCATTTTTACGTTATATTTAACAGAATACTTTTGATTTACCAAATTACCTAGAGTCAGGTTCAGATTTTCTGATGTGTGCATTCCTGGTTGTAGGCACATGTTTATTCACATGCATAAACTCAATTGGCATACGTCACTGGGTATTGTACAGACAAGTCAGACATACGCCATATCAGTTTTAACACGGACACTTTTGAAAATGTGAGACCTGTCATTTATCAAGAGTTACCATCCACTGTCATTCTGAGATGTATCATCTGAGATACTCAGCATAGGAACAATGGCAGTAACAGAAAGAACTGAGATATTTCAGATAACTATATTAATAATGTAGCAAATTAACACTGATGAAATTTCTCCAACATTATTTTTACTAGAATGGGTTAAAATAAATTGCTCAATTTATTTTCCCCACAAGCCATAAGGAACTCCTACAGCTACCCATTCCTTTTTTAAACTAGCTCTTTACAACTCTCTTGCACAAGGAAGCAATCAGGACAAATCAATGACAGAACTAACTACACAGCATCATTAGTTATTTCCTAAAATTATAGGCATTCCTGTAACCAACCTGTACTCATGGATCATTTTCAAGAAACTAACATTCTAAGGCTAAATGGTGCTTATTTTCCAAGAAGAATTCATACCAGAATGTGCCAATTTAAGTCTAACACATGTAAGAATGCCATTAATTAATGTGATCTATTGTCATAAGGTTTTCTAGAGGTCAGTATTTCAGTGTATAATCTGTATTTATTTGTGCTGTAAAAGATTATACCATTATTTTAGGCTACATTCCAGTATTGCTTAAATTTGTACTTAATGGGTATATGATTTATCACAGCCTGTAATGTTTCTGACAGGTGTCAACATTTAAAATTCTTCTCCTGACACACCAAAAAGACCCATTAGTGAAGACATGTGTTCATTAATAGGGGTTTCTCCTTCATAGCCTTCCCTCATCCCTTGCCTGTTCACAGCACAAATTCATAATCCCATGAGCATAATACCATTGAGATTGTAGCCAGTCCAGAGCAAGTGTTTTGCACAGCGACCAAAGAATTTGAAGTTCTTAGAATTAACAAGAAAGGGAGATCTTAAGAAGGAAAATAATCTTGAGACTAGGAATCAACTCTCATCTTGACCTAAGCGGGTAACTTGCATTGATGTAACTGGGAGTTTTAAATGCCGAGTGAAAAAATCAGGTCCCAGCGCCTGCAAGTTAGGCACTGAAAGCCTGAGGCTCCCAGGAAAAAATAATTCAACATAATGCCTGTAAATCACCCTGGTATTTCTGCATGGTAAGAGCTAAAAGAAAATGTTAGAAAGGGATATGGATTTATGGATATACTTGAGCACTGAAGTTCACGATACAATAGTAATGTCACTATCTGCAGGCGTGGTAGCGCACTGTGCATTTGTATTAGCTCTGTCACACTTAGAATTCTGACCACAGAAGCTACATCTCCACTTATAAGGTAATTCCCTTCTCTTCATGTGCCAATATGTATATATATTTATGCCTGTATCTGTAATTTTCCCTCTGTGCAGCTGAAGAAATGGGTTTTTGTCCCATGAAAGCTTATGTCCAAATAAATCTGTTAGTCTTTAAGGTGCCACCAGACTCCTTCTTGCTTTTGTAGATACAGACTTGTAGTAATATGTGGCCCTGAAACAAATTCTTGTACCAGAGGCCTAGCATGAGGCCTGAAGCCTGAACCAAAGTACTTCCAGGAATTGCTAAGCAAAGCTGGGCTGTGAGCCAGAGGCAGGCCCTAACTGCAGAACTTGGCAGAGAAAAGGGCTGCTAGAAAGTACACGCTAATGATATAAGTAGTTGTACCAGGATGGCACCTGGACATCCCGAGGACACTTCACAGAGACAACACGGAACAGCCAGGTTCATCTCAAAGACAGGGTCAAAAGGTCAGCATGATGGATAGATCTGTTTGTTTGAACCAACATGATCAAAGGGGGAAGACAGCATCCAACTGAGCCAAGGGGCTGTACTTCAATGTGACAGTAGAGATGAGTAATCGGTCCTGCACTGTATAAAAGTAGGTCTCGGAGTCCACATCTCTGTCCAGCCGAGGGGGCAGTGGAGAATACCGCCACTGACTGAGCTGTGTCCATTGTCTGGGGAGCACATATGGACCAGCAGACCCATTGATCTCTAATCCAGCGAGCTAGAGACTGTGTTTCATTTGACAATGAAGGTGCCTTTATTCCTTACTAGAGTCTCTGGTCTTTGGGGGTTCTCTCAGGGTCTGCTGTGTCAGCGATCTGCAGAGCTGAGGCAGCACACAGAGGGAACACGCGCGCATCCGACTGATATCATCGAACAAGAGCAGAGCACCACACTGGTAGCTACTGACAACAAGACTAACACTGCTACCCGTCTGGCGTGAGTTTAGTCACCTAAGTTCTACCTTAAGAAACCAGAGGAACTACACAGGGATATAGTTGAAGCCAAAGTTCTATGTTCAGTCCTAAACAAACTAAGATATCTAAACACCTCTGCATAAATTCATTAAAGTGCAGTTACCACTATAATGAATGTAGATGTCGTTAATTACAATACTAGATTTTAAGTGCAACTTGAGTGTCTCAAGTGGCCTTTAAAATAGTTTAAAACCATAGCCAATTCAAACTTAATTAAAACTATTGGCTTAATTCACTTTATATTTACAATAACAAGAAACTAATAATCCACTAACTCCATTCCAAGTGTCCCCATTAGACTGAGAGGAAAACCTTCCACACCCATTTCATTCCACACTAGCTAATCCTTTTTGTTTATTTACCTTGTTGCCAGCCCATGCTTACATATAGTCTTAATTAAGTAAAGAGCAGAAGAGGAGTGTGCATGTATCGATTCAGTGCTCAGAGAAGTAGGCATGAAAGTCCTGGTAACTACAGAATATGCTTGTCCCCAAAACAAATGTGTTGCACTGCAAATCTCTAATTTTATTTAAAATTTGGATAAATTCCAAAGGAAGATTTCTGGGGTCTCTTGTAGTGATTCTAAGGTTATGTTCCCTGTGCTGTTCTCCAAGAGCCCAGTCCTGCATCACTAAAGTATGATTGAGTCAACTGATGGGCAGTGGATTTGTATTAAGTTTATGACGAGTCAGGCATGACTATCAAAGGGCCCATGGAAACTGGACATCTAAGTCTCTTGGGTTCCCCAGCCCAGAGAATGAGCCTGCAGCCTTGTGTGTGAGAAATCTCAGTCCTATGCATTTGTATTATGGTAGGAGTTAGAGGCCCCAGAGAATAGGGCCACACTGTATTAGATACTGCACATATAGAGTAAGAGAGAGACTGCCAGCTGTTTAGGGCAGAGAGTAAGTACACAAAACAGACAAAGACTTAGAGGGAAAGCAGAGGCACACAGAAATGAAACTACTTGCCCAAGATCGCACAGCAAGTCAGGAGCAGACCCGTAATTAGAACTCAGATCTTCTGATTCCCAGGGAATTCAACTGGAGTTGAGGGATAAACAAAAAACAAAAAAAAAAACCACTAACTCTTTAGGCCATAAGCCAACCTCTGACAGGGGGTCTAGGAAGACACTTTCTTTATGGACAAGGTTTTCCATAACTTCTCATTTCAGGGTTTTCTGAACCTCTCTCTGACGCATCTGGTACCAGACACAATCATAAACAAGGTACTGGACTAGATGGACCGCTTGTCTGTTCTAATGTGACATTTGGAATGAAGATTGATTTCAGGGTCAGGCTTTTACCATGCAAGTTCATCATGCATTAACAAGTAAGCAGAACTCCTTACTCTTTACTATACTATATTAAATTTTCTCCAAATATTACTATTGATAAACTCTAATTTTCTGGAAAGGACACACTTTCTCCAACTGCAAGAACCACCACAGCATGGATTTAGTTACTAGCACAAAATTCAAATAAGCAGATCTTCTTTTCTTAAGTACATTTTTCAGTAACTAAGGTATTGATTTTTCTTAGCATCACTGGCAGTTTTTCTAGTCACATGTATCTAGTCACATGTACACTCCACTCTCATCCTTCTATCATTTAAGAAGTCATGTACATTGAGTGCAACAGAGGCGTGGCGGTGACTGTGACAGAAAATATATGATGCCTAAACATACACAGAGGCAAAAGAGGGCAAGGTACAAAGACTGCTACTCAAGATATTTAAAAGAAAAACCTTGATTAGGTGGGTGGAGTGCATTTACATGCACATAAAAACATCATAAAAAGGAAATGATTGGAGTGATCCCTTTGGCTCACACCCAGTGTGCTGGGATCTAAAATATGAATTCACTTTGCAACCTTCCTACTTCCTTTCTTACAACATTGTCCTCAATAGAGACCATCTACTTCCTTTTTGACTCTATGTTACAGTTGCCCTCCTTGACCAATGATGGCTGGCTTACTTAGACACCATCCTGACCCCATCAACACCATTACTAATGTGGGCAGTGAGGTCACTATAGAGTGCGCATGGTACATGCCTCTCCAATAGAGAACCTTTATCTTCTGTCCACATAAAAGAGTGTTTGCATGGCTGCAGGTGAGAGACAGCAAGCAGCGAAACTTCTGGTTTCCCCTCCACTTTGTGCAATACATAGCAGGATTCTATATTTTTTAAATAAATACCACACAATTCCCAAGACTTTGTAATTCACAATGCTGCTCTAGGCACCTTAATGTTTCATTGCCTATTTTATTTTAATTGGACAACCTTCATCTTACACCAGGATGATTATTCCACTTTAACATGTAACTTTTGTGACAGCCCAACACATCTGTCTGACTTTCCCGCTCCCCAGAGAGATCTACTGTCCAAAAATATTTGTTCTACGTTGAAAAATTAGTAATATTTGAAACTTTTTTCAGTTATACAGCAGAGAGATAGAGGGTTCAGACCTGCAAACCTTTATTGTCACCCAAAGTCAAAACCTTAGCCCATGTTCAGGGGTGCAAAGGCAACTTAAAACTACTGTAACAAGGCAGCTGGAATTGTCCTGCCATAAGAGAACCTTTGTGAGCATTACATCAAACTCTACACCACACTCCTAAGGATTACTCCTCACAAACACCTATCTTTTCCTCGCTTGTGCAACTTTACGTATTACACCACGCTACGTGTCAGAGGGGGTTCCAAAGGCACGTGCACGGACTTCAGAAGATTCACAAGTGAAGACCCAGTTTATAATAGCCCTCAAACAGGAATCCTTTATTAGCTACAATAGTCTAAAATATACTGTTCCTTTCCTGGAATTCTATATGGCCCTGTACAATGATATATATGGGAGGACCCCTGCACAGTGCAGTGCTGTATTAAAATCAGCTCCGTTTTTTTGCAATGTAATGAACTGGGACTTCCAAAATGGATTATGTTGCTTATTTGAAGTCCTTGACAACTGTAACAGGAATCTCTAGGATACTCCTTATGTACTCATTTCAATAAAGGTATTTTTGTAAAGTCTCCCATTCAGCCCAGCATGACTGAGCTAAAATTCATTATGTCAAGCAACCCTCTCCAAAAAACAAACAAGCAGTGCCTTCTACTCTCTGCTATCCGCACTGTGCCTTTGTTGATCAGATCTAATCTTCTCTCTGTATGTCATTCACCAATTTGAAAAAGCTACAGGTAGAGATTGAAATGAAAGAAACAGAGCTTTATGTAGTCTGTATTTTTTTTAAAATGGGGGGGGGAGGAAATATCACAAGAAGTTATTCCAGCAAAGGTCTGATATTGGGAAGTGCTAAGTGTCCTAAATAAACACTGGATTCAACAGGCACTGAGGGGACTCATCTCCTCACAGGATAGACCTTAGAATACATTCTATCATTTAATTTCTGCAATATGAATTTGTCAAGTTAATCTTGCTGCAATGAGATGTATTTGTACTTTCCTTTTATTAAGTGAACAGTCAGGGTTAAATATATCTTATGAATTTTGCATATGTTCTGTATAACAGTGTGGTGCTACATAGCATTTTACATAACAAAATTAGATACTTACTGGAGAATCAAAGAACCCCATTCTGAAATCCTCTTTTAGGCAAAATTTGAATGGAGTTGAGTAGCAGTCTTGCTTGTATTTATGGGATTTCAGGCAATGATTCTCTTAATCATTAAAATGATTTCTGCTGTAGGTATCTAAGTCTATTGTTTGATCGTATTTATCTTCTCTTCTTACAAACGGTGATAATAGTTTATCAACTAGCTATTGAACTTTATACTGTTATTTTCTCATAACAGCTGCTATGAGGAAGGATACTGGCAAGTGTTTTAGATTTGCATTCATATGTAACTGCAGTGGATGAGGTGAGGAGACAATTCCAAAACGAAGAATTTTAAATTGTAAGAAGGGAGCCTATTGCCAATAATCAAAATAATTATTCTTTGCATAATAAACACTGTAGCACAGCTGGCTGCAAAGAGATAACACCACCAATGGAAGCAAAAACGTAAAACCCAGACATTTTTCCTACATTACCTTTCACAATAAATTTGGACTATGGGAGGATTTCTAGGGTACTTTATTGAAACCTGAAACTGAGATTCCAAGAAGTGGAAAAATCCACTCATGGCCTATGTACAGGCCTATGAGGTCAAAGCTAGAAACAGTGTTCATAAAGGTGCCATTTTGAAGAGAGCTATGCATACAGGTAGGACTGTAGGGAAGGGGAATGTCACATTTCAAAATAGTTGCACCCATATTCCCCCTCCATGATCCACCAACATTACACTCTAGGCTCCAGCACCTATCTTGGGCAGAGGCCCATGTCTCTTTCCCCCTGACCTGAGTTTTTCCAGCCTGCACAGTTCCCTATCTATACTGTAGTATTCCCAGCAAGCCAAACATGAACCAAGCATGTTGCTTACTCTTTGAAGGATATGAACAATATCATTGCCAGCAGTTTTAAATTATCACAGAGGTCTATATAAGCAAGCACATTTATTCTTAAAGTAAAAGTATTACATAGAAAACACACTAAAAAAACAGGAGCTTCTATATGCATTCTTGAAGCTTACAAGAGGTCACCCATCAGTCTTATGGGGCCCCGGTAAGCCAAAGTCCATCCAACCCTTCCCAGGAAGGATTGTGCCCCTCCACTCTTGGACAGAATGTCCAATCCATTTTCTGGATCAGAAACAAGACCCTAAATCAGTTTAAACTCAGACTATTCATCTGAAAGCACTTTTTTCATTTGTGGGTCTTTGGATAATCCAGTGTGAATTAACATACATGAGTCTTTCCAGACAGGGGTACCTCTCAGGAGATGTTACAACCTGAGCAAATAGGCCTACTCACCAACCAATGTTTTTAATTCCTGGAGGTCTGTGGTCAACCTCCCGCATAGAATTACATACAATCCCTGGCTCATAATGAGACATAAGCTTAATAGAATAAGATCTACAAAGATATTGTAGGAAATAGCTTTATCTGTCACAGGGAGCAGCAGTTATGGAAACCATGTGGGAGGAGGGACCTTTAAGAGCAACTAGTGGACTAACAGAGAGAGCAGCAGGCTAGAAAATCTCGGAGGAGGAGCTACAGAGTCAGAGGAGAAGAGATGGTACCATGAAGGAGGGTTGAAGCATAGCAGGGGGCTGCATGCCTCTAAGGTCTAAGCTATTCCCAGTTCATCACAATAGTGGAACATCAGCACCAAAATATTGTTAATATTATTGGGGCAGGTGATTGGATAAAATGTTACTCATGTAGTTGATCCCACCTTGTCCACACCTTCTTCTTTGAAATGGATGGAAGAATGGTCTTGCAGGTAAGGCACTAGACTGGAGGAGGGAGATCTAGGTTCTGTTGCATTTTTCCTGTGTGATCTTGAGCAAGTGGCTTACTTTATCTGGGGAAAGTTTTTTTAAAAAGTCTAAAGGCAGTAAGGACCATAAGTCCCATTTTCAAAATGAAATAAGCACTTACAGGTGACATTTTCAAGAGCTCCTAAGCAAGTTACATGCCTAATTCCCACTGACTTTCAGTGATACTAGGTTCTTAAGTGCCAGAGTCACTTTTGAAAATGAGACTAGTTTCTAAGACACATAAGCACTTTTTTAAAAAAAGTTCCATCTGTGTTTCAGTTCCCCGTCTCATAATACTTCCCTCCCTCATTGGGTGTTACCAGGATAAATTTAATAATGAATGTGAGTTAGACATTTCAAAGGTGCCTATTAAATATATAAATTACAGTGTGACTCAAAGGAGATGACATCAAATCAAAAGACGCCAGAATGCAGCTGTGGGAGTAGACAGTGACCTCACTTGAGAGAGCATTAGTAACAGTCAAAATGGAAAGGAAAACTGGGACAGATTGATAGTTGGATCAGTATCTTCAGCAACACTGCTCAACATTTGCACTTGACGTTGCTGTACTCCATGTCGTGGATTGTGGGATATTGACAATGCATCAAAGAATCCCACGAGTCATGATCAACAATGTAACATGAGTGGTGTTTGGAAAACATGCATCCTCGTTTACATTTCATATGCCAATTGCTAATGTTTGTTTGATTTACGCAGAAAAGCCCATGGAAACATTTCCATCACATGAACGATGACCAATAATTTTGCTTGAACTATAGCACCCTATTGTAGCATCTGGTTCGTCTCCAGTGATGTCAGCGTTCTACATTATTTATTAACTTGCTTGCCAGTACAGCACCCCGTTTTGAGAGGAATAAGTAAATGCAGGTCCATCAAAGGAAAAATATTATGACACAACTTCAAGGGATATAGAAACAGTTTTACCCATCTCTCTGCTGGGGGGCTGGGTTTCAACGAACAAGCTGCAGAGGGATTGAATTGAATCATGTATTTTGCTACTAAATGGTCAGAAAGCCAGAGAAGGTGACCAAAGCATTTAAGGGTTCACTAAGTTGTGATGACATATGAGGAAGGAATTTGACTAGGGAGGTTGCATTGCCAAGTTACAAAACAACTCAATAACTAAATCTAGTGTAACTCCCCATTGCTTCTGAGAAGTTTTACACTGACCACCTTTCACTATTGAAATATCTGGTTTAACTGCTGGATTTCTTGTTTTGATTTGAAGAGTAACCCAGCCATACAGTCCATGAATCCATTTTGGGGGGAAAAATATTAAAACAATAGATACAATTCATTAGCTAAGAGTAAAATAAAGAGATTCTTGCAAGATCAGACATAGTATCTATAATTCCTTCGAAAGCCGGAGAAACAGATAGGCTTAACACCTTGGTTGCAGGTCAAGCTTTGGGTTCTGGCAAACAACTAAGGAACATGAATGCAAGAACAAATGGCCTTCTACCAAGAACTGCCTCCCTCTATCTCCTAACTATTCCAGTGTTAGGGTTGTTAGCAAAAGAATGCTTCAGCTGGGGTTCTGATCCACAGTCTGAGAACCACTGAGTTAACGGATTAAAGGGAGAGGGGCTGGGGCTGCTATGGCTGGAGTGGAGCTGGGGTTGCTCCGGCCAGCCTGGGGCCAGTGTCAGCAGCTTGTTAGGGTGAGTTAACTGGTAAGACTAATGCTTACTGTTTAAACCATTTTATATACCTACTTCTGGTCCTACCCAAAACTAGTAAGCAATACTGGACTACTACATTGCATTTTCATTGGGAATGCCCTTGAAGACCCAGAAACTTCATATAATGGAAACAAACTACTCACTTGTTCAGGAAAGTCAACATGTGCAAATACACCTGTCCCCAGCTCTGCAGAGGCTTCCTATTCACAGCTAGTTGTATTCCCAGATGATCATCTATAGAGACGTAAATGACCTAGAGCCCAGCTTCCTCCAATCCTTTATCTCCCATGGTTACAATTACAGCCAGCTGGGACACACTATTCTCAGATTTGAATTCCCTAGGGTGGGAAGGACGCTAGCCCAGGCTCCATATCTCACTATCACCCACGACCTGCTGAATTTCAAGGTTAGTCACTTTAAGAGGTTGTGCAAGGCATTTGTTTAATCAGATTTTTAAAATTTAGCCAAGGTTTAGGGGTAGGAGTAGAGAGATAAGGCTGTGAGCCCTCTAATTTTTGGGCCATTTTTGTATCTGTGCAGCAATACACTGTGCATGTATATATAAAAACAACTGAGAGATCCTACACTCAGCAGCCTGTTATCCCGAAGATCTCAAAAGCACCACACAAATATGCAACTTTTTCAGATGTTCACTGAACTGAAGCCACTTTGAGTGGAACACAAGAGTGGTTAACGCTACATCATAGGGTTTGTCTTCACTACACGCCAGATCGCCGGGTAGCGATCGATCTTTTGGTGATCGATTTCTCACTTCTGGAGAAGACACGAGAAATCGATCACCCACAGCGCCCCCGTCGACTCAGGAACTCCAGCTCGCCAAGAGGCGCAAGCTGGAGTCGACGGGGGAGCGCGCCACCGACTGCCGCCGCTATGAGGACGGCAGGTAAATCAGATGGAGATACACAAACTTCAGCTATGTGATTCACGTAGCTGAAGTTGCGTATCTGCAGTCGATTCCCCCCCCCCCCCCCCCCCCAGTGTGAAGACCAGCCCATAGTTTAAGGAAATAAGATTAGATCAGATCTTCATCTGGTGTAAATTGGCATCTCTCAATTGGCTTCAGATGAGAATCACTCCCATCTTATTTATCAGATGCTAGAGGGATTTTGGACAGGTTGTCACTACTCATGTTGGAATCTGGCCAGGAACTAAAGTCCCTATTCTTATGAGGAGTGCTCTAGCCTTTTTTAATTACTTTGAGTGGACAGGACTTTTTCATTGTTTCATGCAAGAGAAATACAAGTCATTTTAAATTATTGATTTAGACTTTTACCAAAACATTTTAGCCTCAGAAAGCATCTGAAGTGCAAGATGCCAGCCTACCTCAGAAAGGATGCAATTATCCATGTGAACAGAAGTTTTAAACTGTAACTCCAAGTTCATGGTATTCTTTCAGCACATATTTTCTGAACCCTAAATCTGAACGAAATCTTAACACTAAACGCCCCTACTCTTATATTCTCTGCAAATCACACAAAGCAACTCACTTTTATAATGGAATCTCCCTGAGACAAGTCTACTCTTAAATTTTATTTGCTTTTGTCTGACTAACTTTTCACCCCTTTGAAAGATTAGGAGGGGGGCAGAGGTTTTGGGTGTTTCCTTACACCTGGGATTGTGGCAAAAAAAAAAATATTTTTTTAAATGCCAGAGTGGATCCATATATCAGTCAGCTGCAAAAGTGCCAGGCTGTATTTAAAGTGACAGGTAGGAATGGGCTTACTATTCAGGGTTTGCTCAATAGGAGAAAAGTCAGCAGAATAGCAAATATTAATTTTGATAAATCTCTGCATAAGCTTATTACAATTATCAAAGGAAGTGTCTATATCGTTTCTGCCTCACAACAGAGCCAAGGTTATCATTAATTTGCTCTTGCTATAAGAAGTGATTTTCATGTACTTAAATCTGCTCTCAGAAGGAAGGGAAATGGTTCATAAAGTTTCCATTAGCATACAAAAGCATCAACATCTGCTGAGAGTCTTAAGCAGCTGATTGCCTTCACTTAATCAGCAGCACAGGTTACACTAGTTGGTCACTTCTGCTCTCATCAGCACTCTAGGTATGGAAGCATTAAGAAGTTATTTTTATGGAAATTTCAAAGGATGATCTGGCCACACAACTGCTTCCTACAGGTAAATTACTTAGATGTGTCCCACCCTAATTAGCAATGGGTACACAATTTGTGTACCCTGATTCTTCCCTGAATAGACCTGTAAACAGTATCATGGCAGAATCTGTTAATACTAGTACAATGCCTGAACAGTAATTTGGCATTTACCAAGTTAAACATTTGTTTTGGTAGCTAGCAGCTTCTTAAGCATAGGATCATTTCTATAGGATATAGCTGTAGCACCATCTAGAGGATTTGAGAGAGAAACTCAAATTTACCTGGAGCTAATTTATTGAGGGTAAAAAATTAAAATTCAAATAGGCAGTGGCCACCAGCTTTATAAGCTGTGATGTTATCTTTGCCACCCAAAATTTTGAAAGGCCTTTAATTCCACAATCTATAGAATTGTTTTATCTGTATTAAGTTATGGATCATGCTCACATGATTTTTTTTGTTTTTGGTTTTTTTTAAAAAAAAAAAAAACCTCTCACTATAGTTTACAACTTTTGGAATCACCACGATACAATTACAGCAAATGGACGGTGGAAGAATATTTATTGTCAGCAAGTGGGGCTGGAAAAGAGTCAATCTGAGCCCTGCAAGCAGTGTTGTTCATACCCTGCAGGATAAATGGTTTTACTTGGGCTTCCTGAATTCCACCCTTTAAGAGTAGTTCTGTGTATTGGAAATATGACCAAAATTTCAATGGGAAAGTGCTAACTTTAGCTGAATAATAAAGAACTATATTTTGTGATTGTTATTTCACCAACAGAAGTTGCTGGTTATCAGTGGTTGCAAGCCAACAAGAAATGACCTGTTCGAGCAGATTGCCTTGTTGTGTGTGTTCCATGTCTTTTCCATCCATCCCTTTGGCCCCTAAGGGTCTGACCGCTCAGACCACATGAAGGTTTCCTTTGCTCCAGGAGTGCACGTTCTACAGTTTAACTCCATAAACCAAGTTATTAAATATGCCACAAAGTTCACAATCCTTTGCATGCCCTGTAATTAAAGTGTATTTTCTCCCCATTAGTTCTTATTTTCTCTTCCCTTTGATGACCTGTGTGTTCATGTTCCAGACTTTGGGTCTTTGGTTCTGTGATATGGTGCATGTTCAATAAGTGGGATCTGTTATACTCCACCACGGTACTATGTGGAGCTGCATGGAAATCCCAGCTCAGCATCCCTTTGAACAGGGACTCAGGGAAAAATAATTAGACTGGCTTGTAGTCTTCAAGCCCCTCAGACAGTCCACGAGCCAGAAATACTTCAGGGCGGAAGTTCACCCCTGCAATGCTGCAGGGCTAGTTGAAGGAATCAAGAGAAAGCAAGCTTGTTCCTCCTTTATTCACATGTGCCAGACCCAAGGCTCCCCTATCTTCTTCCCTTTCAAATAAGAATGTTACTCCACTCATACTTTACCTGCCCTGAGCCATCCCATGCCCTTCTGCAGGAAGGAGTGGGAGAGCAAACCTGGCATCACCACCTTCGACTCTTGAGACAGGGGTGTTTCCATAGGGCCCCGATGTAGCTACTCAGTGGCATAACACATATACAGGGGGCACAAGTTAATGATGAATTGGTCCTTATAAAAGAAGTTGTTTAGAAGATAGAAGAGTATGTAATGAAGTAAGGACAACCCCTAACACTGTCCAGGTGGGTGCTTTCCTATTGTGTTTTCTTTAATTATGTATCTCTGGCCCTGAGAGCTTATTTTCATGTAAATATTACATTCTGAACACCAGTGAATAAAATAGTTAAGGAGGAACATGGGTTGCCGGCAAGCCTGTTTGTTTAAAAGTTACTGGCACATATAATCAGGTAAGGTGAATCACACTTTTATGTTTTAGCATCTGTCTTAATCAGATAACTCTGCAGCCTCACCCTGCTATCATAAACCTATGTTTTGAAATTAGGTGGGATCTAATATTTTTAAAGTGAATTAAAGCACATGAGGTCAGGTCTCTCCAGTGGTGTTTTATATCCATAGCAAATCTGTGAAATACATTATTAAATCTAGTGTAATTACCCAACACAGCAAAAATTCAGTTAAATCACTCCTATAGAACTTAAGGCATTTTTAAATTATTATTATTATTTGGACTCCTTTCATACAGTTTTATATAGCACAGGCACTTTTAACACCCAAGTTATAACTCAGGAGACAGATCATGGGAGTCTCAGCTGTAGGTCACTGGATCAAATTCCACGAGTAGTGATAAAGACCAAAATCAGCTGCCTAGAGCAGGGCAAAAAATTTGTAATGAACACTCTTACAATTTGCCAATCAACAGACTATGAAATCCTCACCTGTATTCCTTAGTCTAACTTTCCCAGATTTTTTTCACCAGATAGTGGAAGACCTTCAAGCCAAGAATTAACAGTTTGCTAAGGAAGTTAAAAAAATATTCTCACTGTTTGTTACAAAAGGCACAGGATATTGGTTGTCCTCTCATTGGAGATTTGTGCATAACCAATCAAATTCATAATTTCAAATTGCATCTTTACATTTAAAGCATGCGAGACAAAATCTTTTTGTGACAAAAGGTTGTCTATAGTGTCTAACTGATGTATTTCAAGACAGATTTGTCAAGCATACCTCTAGAGCTGGGGATGCAATTTAAACCCTGGGCCAGATTAATGCTATTTAGGAAGCTAATGGAATTTTCAAAAGTACCTAAGCCCCTAGTACCTATTGAAATCAATGAGTTTTAGAGCCCTAGATTTTGAAAATCCCATTAGATGCTTAAATACCTGGCCTCATCAAGAACGCCACCAATTCTGCAATTGGATCGTCGAACAAGGGCTCTTGTGGCTTATGGGGCTTTGTTCAATTTCCATAGGGAGGTTTGGATCCACCAAGAATGAGAATTATTTATCTGTTAATTAACTATTTAATCAGTATTTCGACATTCCTTTCTCCTAGCACTGAAGAAGGTATATAAAAAATGAAAGTCACTAGCTTAGTATTAGTCTTGTAGCACTGGAGTCTTTACTGTTTGCATATCCTTATCTAAGCTGATGTTTGCTACCATGTAATTCATTTTACTGTGCCACATATGCACGTCTTCACATATTATTCCCAAAAGAAAACTATCCATAAACATCATTAAGATGAAGAGAAGTTTGGTGAAATTCCTCTCCCCCTCCTTTGATCTTAAAGTAGGAACGGAGCATATGTCTGGTTTCTACACTATATTCCCAAGCATTCTGCACATTCCATGACACACACGACTATTGATTTGCTTTTTTGCTCTCTTGCACTTGAAGCAATTTTCACTCCCACTTCTTGCTTTCAATACCATTTTATACAACACATCTGGGTATGCCATACTGAGCTAACCCACTCCATCGTAAGTGCACATCCTTTTCAGATGTTGAAGGACAATGGTGATCAGAAATATAAAACCATTCTTCCTATCTTTTATGAACACAACGTTTGATGGTTCTTCATGTGAATGTTTGTCCTTTGGGGAGATTCTCTGTTGCTATTCTGGACCACTGGAGTTCAAGTGTCTAGGTCATGACCTTGCTTTCACTTGGTAAAAACAAACACTGTTCTAGAATTCACAATATCAAAGCAATGTGAAACTTAAGCACTTTTGTATTCCACACATATAAAGACCTCCAGTCACATTCTACCATCTTTTTGTTCTCAGCCATGTGACCAATTCCCCTCTGCAGGAATTTTTAAAAAAATAAGCAATATCTAGATGTTTAAAGCCTGATTCACTTTTGCATTATTCCAGTTTAATGCCAACGTAATTATATTGAAAAACTCCCATTGTGAGTTTCTTCTATATCCTTCTGTCCAGAGGGAAGGAGTTCACCATTACTTCAGAAGATCCAAGACTGATGGTGAACTCCTGGTCCCCCTGGAAGTCAACTGGAGTTTTATCACTTCAATGGAGCAAAAAATTCACCCCAGGGACAGATCTTCTGAAAGGACAGAGTTATTCTCTCTGAGGCTAGGGCACAAGCCTCACCCTGATATTAGGTGTACCTAAGTGTTTATTTTAAAAACACTTGTTTACTTTTTAACATGTAGATTTTTTTTCCCCCACTCAGTTTGGAAAATAAGCTCAACTAGTCAGTTTCATTTCTAGGTCCTGCACACTCATACTACTTAAGTAATCCTACTGAGGACAGGTCACTCATGTTATCAACTCTTGTGCATTTGTCATGAGTCTCACAATACATGGTGTTTTATATAAAGCTCCACCCTCTGGGAACATATCATTACATGAGAACTGCAGCTTCTTTTAAGAAAAGAAAAGTCTCTGGCCCACATGGTTGCAGAGAATTATGACACAAGTGCTCCCTAAAGGAAAGTCAGATGGCAAATAAAGAGACAAAGTATCTTACAAAAAATAAAAGTTGTAATTTTTGAATGTTTTAGGGTGGGCAGTACTGAAAGTTACTCACATAGTGAGTTAGAGTGACTCAGCTAGCATGCCCCCTAATGGCTAGGCACAAAATTGTAGGCTCTTCCTCTTTCCTGCCCTCCTGACACCAAATGGTCACTAAAATGGTTCACTTTGTCTTGTGACCCAGCCCTCCAACTGATCACATACAATCTCACCCCTTCTAGGGTAAAAAAAGGGTCCAGTGCAACAACAATCCTGCAACCTCACACCAGGTCTTCAGACTTGCTAAGGGCTTAATAGTCCTTCTACCTATTTGTCTGTGAGCTTGTAGAGGAACCCAGCACCTCCATAAGCCCTGCAGTCTAGTCCAGGGAACCTGTAGCAAGCAATTAAGAGCTGCCTGCTCAGCCCCCTTGCTTCCTCCCTCTTAGGTTGACCAGACAGCAAGTGTGAAAAATCAGGGTGGCAGTGAGGGGTAATACACTTCTATATAAGAAAAAGCCTCAAATATCAGAACTGTCCCTATAAAATCAGGATATCAGGTCACTCTACTCCCTCAGCCTGTCTCTGGGCCATCCTCAGTATCAGAAAGAAACAAAGGGAGGGGGGGAAACAAAAACAAAAAGAACAACACCACAGTCCCAAACATTTCCTGGATGGAGGTAGAGAGTCTGCAAAATGTCTGAGAACAAAAACCAAACTAACAAAAGTAAAAGGCTAGTAAACAGACCTTCTGTTTCACAATCAGCTTTCTGCCATCTAGACTACTGCTCAGGAGTCCTAAGGTCTGTTCTTCTGCTCAAGAAACTCTAACTAGCTATAACCACTCTTTGTCCTCAGTCATACTCTTTTCCTCTGGGAAGTGAGTGTGAGAGATTTATACTCCTTTCCACTGAGTGGGAGGTTTTCCTTTTAAGGCTCCTCCTCCAAGCCTGACATGGTGTTTAGGTGCAGGGCTGCCTAAACTCTTAGTTGCTCTTTAACCCCTTTCTGCCTGGTGTGGAGTTTGTATGCCCCATTGCACATGGGCAAGTGTTTGCAGAGGTGGGGTCCTACTTTGTGGACAGTTCCTGGTTTTCAGGTGTAACTACAATTCTGTGGAATGTCACATATATCACTGAGTAGCAGGGGAGTGTAAATATTTTTAAAAGCTGTTCTCAATACGATTTTAAAAGTAAGCTAGTTCTTTTGTTTTTATATGTAGATTATATATATATATATATGTTTACATATAGATTAAAAACCTAAATTTTGGGGCTTGAACTACGTAGTGACATAGAAAATGTTAACTGTAAAAGGGTGTGTATTTTAAACTGCAATGCTGGGCATACATTATGCCTCTGCAATTCAATCTGCTTCTCACTTACGGTCACATTAGTTCCATTTGTGGGATTCCTTACAAAGATATATTTGATCATTTTAAAAAGAGTTTAAAAAGACATGCAGGGAGGGATTCAAGGGCCACTGAAGATGGAGTAGCAGCTAACCTGGAGGATTCCTTATTCTTACTTTCTTAGATCTCAGCAACTGAATCCCAGTTATTTGGGATGGGCACCGGGCAGAAAATTTCCCAGAAAAGCCCATTAGTATCTTACACTTATAGGATGTGATCCTTCAACCCCCATTGACTGCAATGGGACTGCATGAGTAAGGATCACTCCTGAAAATATGGTTTTGCAGCATTAGATCCATGAAATATAGTATGTACCTTTTCATTCAAAAACATCTACAGAATTGTTCCAATAAAAAGTTGCCAGGCAGATGTTCCAGATAGATTCAATAATCATGCACCAGTGCTTCCAATTGTTTAAAATGAGGAAATCTCTGAAGCAATACTTCAGTTCCAAAGATTCAGAACATTGTACTTTCTGTTATGTGAAAACTGGGTGCATCTTTACAGATTTCATAGTTGGCAGGTCTGAATTAAACATTTTGCAAAGAAATTAATTCTGTTTACAAATAAAATGAACATCATACTGTTGGATATAATTCCAGTCGCTCATATGAACTCAGTCCTGTGCATGTTCAGAAATCAATTACACCAGTGTAAATCCACAGCAACTCAATCAATTTGATTATCCTGATTTACAGTTGTGTAAGAGACTAAAATATGGCCCCATGTTTTGGGAAATTAAAATTATAACTTCAACATATGGGGCTGTCCTAATACAACAGCATTGTGTTATTTTAATTTACTCATTAGTAAGTTTCAAAATGAAGTAGACTTAAATAAAGGACCCACCAACTGCAGAATAGGAACAAACTGTTGGGTTTGGGGCTTTTTTGGTGGGTTGTGTTTTTATTATTTGGTTTGGTTGTTCTGGTTTTGCTTTGATGGTTTTCAGGAAAGGATGGTGGGGAGGGGGTTGATTTTGTTGTTTTTCTGTGCTGCTTTTTTGGTGGGGATATTTGTTGGGTTTGTTTGGGAGGATGCTGGTGGTGGTTTTGGTTTGGGTTGACTGGTTGGGTTTGGGGGTGACTTTTGTCTGAGTTGGGTGGGTGGGTTTGTTTTGTTATGTAGATGGGTTTGTTTGGGGACATACTGGTGGTGGTTTTCATTTGGGTTAGTGGGGTTTCTTAGCTTGTTCAATGGGTGGTTGGGTTTTTGGAAGGGATATGCTAGGGTGTACTTCTGGCTTGGGTGGGTGTGTTTGTTTCGTTGGGGGAATGGTAATGCTGTGGTTTGTCTGTGTTGGGGTGGTGGTGGTTTTCGTCTGGGTTAATCGGGTGAGTTTCATTGGGGGTCCGTTCCTGGGGGGGATGGTGGTGGGGTGTTTTGTCTGGAGTTGTGCTGGGGAGTTGTTGGGGTGGTTTTTGTCGGCGTTGGTCGGTGGGTTCGTTTCACGGGGTGGTGGGTTGTGCTGGGGAGTTGTTGGGGTGGTTTTTGTCGGCGTTGGTCGGTGGGTTCGTTTCACGGGGTGGTGGGTTGTGCTGGGGAGTTGGTGGGGTGGTTTTTGTCGGCGTTGGTCGGTGGGTTCGTTTCACGGGGTGGTGGGTTGTGCTGGGGAGTTGTTGGGGTGGTTTTTGTCGGCGTTGGTCGGTGGGTTCGTTTCACGGGGTGGTGGGTTGTGCTGGGGAGTTGTTGGGGTGGTTTTTGTCGGCGTTGGTCGGTGGGTTCGTTTCACGGGGTGGTGGGTTGTGCTGGGGAGTTGTTGGGGTGGTTTTTGTCGGCGTTGGTCGGTGGGTTCGTTTCACGGGGTGGTGGGTTGTGCTGGGGAGTTGTTGGGGTGGTTTTTGTCGGCGTTGGTCGGTGGGTTCGTTTCACGGGGTGGTGGGTTGTGCTGGTGGTTGCGTTTTGTCTTCGAGGAGCTGGGTTTCCCGGGCGGCGGGGGGTGTTTGTTTAACAAAGAGAGTCGCCACCGACGTCTGCTCCGCCCGCGGGGAGCCGTTCGCCGGCACCGCCGCGCCAAGGCTGCCCCTGAGCGCGGCTCGTCGCCGGTTGCGGGGCCCCCGCAAAGAGCAACGTGCCGCGGGGGCGAGTCACTGGAGGGATCCCACGGGGCCCGCGGCGGCGGCACCAGCCTGCAACTACAGAACCAGGGCTCGGCGCCCGGCGTTAACCTGGGGGGGGGGAGGGGTTCCGCGCGGGGCGGGCAGGGGGCGGGACTATTCTCCCCTGCTCCCGCACTTCCGCTCCCCACCGCACTTCCGGCCCTGTCCCATAGCAACCGTTGCGAGGAAGGAGTTTGGGTCTCACACTGGCGACTCCTGCTGCGCGTCCCTGGCCATGGTAACGGGGCATGAGGGGCGCTGGGGAGCCGCAGTTTCAGGGGGCACAGGAGACACTGAGCAGCACCCGGGGGGGGGGGGCAGGTACAGCGCTCACCAGAACACACGGTAGTACACAGAGTGCTGGGTATTGATTTGCTAAATTTCCCCCTGGGGCGAGCACTCCTCGACCCCCTTCCTTTGGGCGAGGAAACCCCGCCCCCCGCAGAGCCTGTGGTACCGGACTCCTTTGCCCCACTCGAGCACTGATGGCATTGCCCCCCCCTCCCCCCAAGGGCACCTGCAATAGGACGCTGCTTCCCTGCTCCTCTCTAGTCACTGCCTGGGCAAATGCTGCTGAGCAGAGCCTCGTATTGTGGCAACTCGCACTTTTCTGCAGGGATGAAAACCAAGAAGCCTAGTCAGCCCTGAGCAGGGTTGCCTGGGTGTAAAGGAGGAGAGGGTAAGGGAGGGTGGAGTAGGGAGACCCTCACACACACACACATTTTGATGAGAGAGCGGAGATGCAGCTGTTTTACAGACTTAATTTTCTTGTGTGATTTCATTTTTTTTATAGGCAGAAGTAGAGGAAACGCTAAAGAGGATTCAGGCCCACAAAGGGGTTATTGGAACTATTGTTGTTAATGCCGAAGGTAAATATACTGCAGTTTATAAATCCAAAATAAACTTCAGAGTGGTAAGTGGATGTAACCACTTACAACATGCAATATATCCTGTGTTATTAAACAATGTAACTACGTTGCAATATTTTGCAAAAATGTAATCATGATAGGTTAGACTTTCAAAAATGTACACTCAGAGCTCATGCATGCAAACCCTTATTTGTGCAGCAAAAATGCACACATTTTGTAAATCTGACCTTATATTTTTAATATACTACAGCTTCTTTAATTCAAGATACTGAAAGCTAGAAACATGGCAAATTCCAGAATTTTGTGAATTAGGAATTAAGTAGAGAAATAGTTTTTTTAAAATTAATCATGTATCTATATATATAAAAGTCAAATGGTGTATGCGTGTGTGTATGTGTGCGTGCGTGTATGTATGCTGCCTTACTCCTTCCACACCGTTTGAGCTAGAGATTTGAAATTTGGTACAGTTATAGGCTTTAGGGTCCTAATCAGGGTAAGAGTCGAAAATTTTTCAAATCTCACCTCTGACGCCCCCCTGGGGTGAAATGCTTTAAAGCCCATTCACATCAGCTGGGCAGCAGGTTAAAACCTGCTGTTCTCTGTGACATAGTTATGATGTAATAATACCCCCCTCCAACGGACCCTGCACTCGCTCAACTCTCTCCCCCCTCCCACGGACCCGAGCAACGCTGAGACGTCTGAACAAAATTTGTATTAATAAAAAACATGGTAGTCTTTTTACATCCCAGTTTCCAATTACAAATACCCCGAGCAACGCCGCGTATTTTTGCTAGTACAGTAAAACCTCGATTTAACGGACTTCGGATGCAACGGACAAAATTTTTAAGAAAGTCCGATGCATCCCAAATCCGTTTGTCGAGGTCCGGCTGCCGGCTCCCCGCTGCCGCCCGGGTCCTGGCAGCTAGCTGGAGCCCCTAGCCCCGGGGAGCGCGAGCCCCAGAGAGCGCCGCGCCTGGAGCCCCCGGGGAGCGAGCCCCGATCAAGCCGCACTCCCCGGGCGGCGGCTGGAGCCCCGAGCCCCAGGGAGCGAGCCCCAAGCCCCGATCAAGCCGCGAGCCCCGGGGAGCGAGCCCCGATCAAGTCGCGCTCCCTGGGCAGCGCCTGGAGACCCGGGGAGCGAGCCCTGAGCCCCGATCAAGCCGCACTCCCCGGGCGGCGGCTGGAGCCCCGAGCCCCAGGGAGCGAGCCCCGAGCCCCGATCAAGCCGCGAGCCCCGAGCCCCGGGGAGCAAGCCCCGATCAAGCCGCGCTCCCCGGGCAGCGCCTGGAGCCCCGAGCCCCGGGGAGCGAGCCCCGAGCCCCGATCAAGCCGCGCTCCCCGGGCGGCGGCTGGAGCTGCGAGCCCTGGGGAGCGCCGCGCCTGGAGCCCTGAGCCCCGGGGAGCGAGCCCCAAGCCCGGGGGAGCGTGGATCAAGCCGCGCCCCCCAGGCGGCGGCTGGAGCCCCGAGCCCCGGCCGCCAGCGGGGACTGGGGCCGGGGCGCATGGGGGTCCAGGGCACGTTTTTTTTGTTTGTTTTATTTTAAAAAAAAATCGGCAGCTTTTCGGCGGAGGGGAAGTAGAGTAAAACCTCGAATTAAGGACCAATTCTAAGGGCAGGCTGGGTTTTTTTTTTAATTATTAAATAACAGACTTTTGGGTTTAACAGACACCCAGTCGCCCGAATTAGTCCGTTAAATCGAGGTTTTATTGTATATATATATAAAAGTCAAATGGTGTATGCGTGTGTGTATGTATGTATGTTCCCTTACTACTTCCACACCGTTTCAGCTAGATACTTGAAATTTGGTAGTTATAGGCTTTAGGGTCCTAATCAGGGTAAGAATTGAAAATTTTTAAAATCTCACCTCTTACACCCCTAGGGGTGAAATTCTTTAAAGCTCATTAACATCAACTACACAGCTCACATAACATCATCCGGGCAGCAGGTTAACACATGCTGTTGTCTGTGACATAGTTATGATGTAATAATACAGATAACCAGAGAGCTCAGTGTTGTGTAACGCAAACATAATTAAATACACTGTTTTTTTCTTAAAAAGAACCCTATTCGTTATGCCGCATAAAAAGTGAAAATGTATCGGAGAAACCACATCTAAATGTAAGAGAATGAAATTAATTAGACAAAATGAGACTTCTGAACAAAATTGGTATTAATAAAAAACATTGTAGTCTTTTTACATCCCAGTTTCCAATTACAAATACCCCGAGCAACGCCGGGTATTTCTGCTAGTTTTATTATATTTGTCAACTGTAGTTCTATTTTTATAATGCTTTATAGTCTGGTAGTAAATACTGATATATTCATTATTACTACTCTGTTGGTTTCAGGATATTGGAGAGATGAGGTGGGTAAGATAGTACCTTTTATTGGAGAAACTTTTGAGCTTGCACAGATCTCTTTTCTTCAGGTCTGAGAAATTTAATAATATTTATAGTCTGAGACCTTACTACTGCATCTACCATTGAGTCTTGCTGAGAGTTGGTCAGAGGCCACCATTTTTACATGTCTTTTTAAAGTGTGTTTAGCCAAATATGGGTTAGCAAAAATCAACCATACATTGTAGAGTTGAAAGGCCAGACTTACAGTACTGGATGGTTGGCCCTTTGCATAGCTCTGAAAAGGGAGAAATAAGCATCCCCTCTTAGAATCATTCCTCTGTTTCATACCAGCTTGTTTCACATCATATTTTAAAAGAAAATACATTAGCAACTCACTTTCTCCCCATTCTCCCCCTGCCCAAAAAACTCTCATCAAAACATTGAAAGAAAAATATTCCACAGCCAAAAATTAGGCATAGCCTGCTGGGCAACAGCCTTGGGGGCTCTAACTTCAGCCATTTCAGAGGTCTTCAAGTGTCTCCTTGGGTAACAGTGATTTGGTGGAAATGCTCCTCCTGTGTTCTGGCACCTGGTCCTTGGCCATAACCCTTAAGTAGAGGGTTGCAAATGGGGATGAGCAGGGCATGGCATGGAGTCAAATATATCAGTCCTGGAGAAATCCCCAGTTGTTCACTTAAGCCTGTTTGTGGGGCCAAGGTTCTGATGCAGAATATTTTTATTCTAGTCTCCTGCTCCTCACCCCCAAGAAAAAACACTGCATGGAATAGTTGAATATACTGTGGTAAAGCTCTGACAATCCCTTGCCACTTTCACAGTCCAAATAAACCCAGTATCTATCTGTTGCCCTAGTAGCAGTTTAACAACAGAAAGGAGAAAAACCCAAGAGGGAATTAAGTGTTCTTTCAGAGGTTGGTAAGTCTAGATAATTAATTTACATGCCTGGACAGGTCAAAAACGGTTCACCAGGTCACAGAAAAGCTATTGCAGGTCAAAAGAGAAATGCATACACTGACATTAACGGTAATTGAAGAATTGTATTGTGCCTGTGCATATTTGTGTCTTTTTTTCCCTTTAGAATATAAAACCCAAAATATAATGAAAAATGTCTTTGTTCTACTTGCCATTTAGTTAATGTGACAGACAGTAAAGGATTTTAATAATAAAATTGCTTTAATATGTCTATTTGTTTGCAGGAATTCCAATCAGAACAACCCTAGACAACTCTACAACAGTACAATATGCAGGTCTTCTTCATCAACTCACAATGAAAGCAAGGAGCACAGTGAGAGATATAGATCCTCAGAACGATCTAACATTTCTTCGGATCAGATCAAAGAAACATGAAATCATGGTAGCCCCAGGTAATTTAAGATTTCTGTTCCTAAAATATTGTTAAAGTTTTGTGTGTGCTGTAAGTTTTTTCAAAGCACAAAGCTACTGCAGAACGTGTATATGATATTTGAAAACAAAAGTATAAGAGGTAACTCCTTGCTTTTGCTACAAGTCCTTTACATATGAATAGGGTGCATGCAATTAAAAAAACCTCCAGTAAGTGGGATTCCCAAACCTCCCTTGGAAACCTATTCCAGAGCTTAACTATCCTTATTACATAATTTTTCCTAATAGCTAACCTAAATCTCCCTGGCTTCAAATTAAGCCCATTATTTCTTGTCCTTTCTTTAGTGGACATGGATAAATATTGCTCACTCGTCCCTTTATAACAGCCGTTAACACATTTTGAAGACTAATCAGTTCTCGCCTCAGTCTTCTTTTCTCAAGACTAAACATGACCAATTGTTTTAACCTTTGCTCATAGGTCAGATTTTCTAAACAATTCATCCTTTTTTTTCCCCTCTCTCCCCTGGACTTTTCAGTTTGTTCACATCTTTCCTAAGCTGTGGTGCCCAAATTGGACACAGTACTAGAGTGGAAGCTTTACCAATGCTGAGTGAATGGGACAGTCACCTCCTATGTCTTATTTACAACACTCCTGTTGCAGCTAATTAGCTTTTAGTAAACATGGCAGATGTGTTCACTTTTTTCACATCAAATACCAAACGAACCACTAATGAGCATTCATCTCTTGTTTCTGAGAACAGATTTTTCACTTGATACAGTACAGTATATACCAAGTTTCTCATTGTTCATTAGAGGGTTTCGTTTACAATATAGTAGGTCATTGATCACACAAGAGGTATTAGTACATTAATATAACAATTATGATTGAATTACTTATTTATCAGTAAGAGAAGCTTGTATAAAACTTATTCATCTTAAATACAAATGTTTTGTATTTTCTTTGGGTTGTTTCATATGCATAAGGGACCAGATTCTTAGCTATGGCCAAGGTGCATACACCACAAATTGAGGCAGCTGAGACAGGGTGTGCAAAGGTGCTGTGATTTTGGGTGTGTGCTAGACTGGCACCCCATCATATATTATGCTGGCTGCCAACAACCCCAATGGGTTAAAACAAAAAAATCAGATGAGAATGTGTAGGGTATAAAGACGACCCAACTATGCTCCTAAGTGTTGTCAGTAGGGAGGGAGGTGGCATTGGATGTACTATGCTTGTATCACCATAATACCCCTTTCACTGAGATAATCCTCACAGGGCTGGTCTTCACTGGGGGGGGGGGGAGGAATAAATCGACTGAAGATATGCAACTTCAGCTACGTGAATAACGTAGCTGAAGTCAGCATATCTTCAGCCGACTTACCTGCCGTCTTCATGGTGGCAGCAGTTGGCGGCGCACTCCATCGACTCCAGCTTGCACCTCATGGCAAGCTGGAGTTATGAGGTCGACAGGGGCACCACTGGCGATCAATTTCTCACGTCTTAACGAGACATGAGAAAAATCAATCGCTAAAAGATCAATCACTACCCGCCGATCCAGCGGCTAGTGAAGACGTACCCACAGTGCCAGATATACTGATTCTGTCATCAGATTCACCAGCAGCTCAGTGCAAAGTGGCAGCACAGATGCTACTGATCTCACTGTTCCTACTAGAAATCATAAATAACTTCAGTGAAGACAATGCAGTTACATTGGTTTATATAAAACAAATATAAGTAGAATTGGGCCCTTTTACTTTAAGTGATAGCAATTAGTCAGATTAATAGTAAATGACTGAAATCATTTTAGTCAAGCATGTTTTAGGGTATAAATTCAAAAGTTTCTATTAAGAAGAATAAATCTACTAGTAAACCAGTAGACAGATTAATATTTCTGTAATATTTTAATTTGAATGTTCTTTTTTCTTGATGATTTTGATTTAAATGTTCTTGTATCTCTTCACAGATAAGGAATATCTTCTGATTGTTATTCAGAACCCATGTGAATAGACTTGCCAAAACAATATTTTTGGAGACTGATGCAGCTGTACTTTTAAAAGTAATAATCCTTTATTGATATTTAATTTCAAACAAAAATAATATGAGTTATTACATAATGTATGTAACTAGTCATTGCTGAAATTTTTCCAATGTAATTTTCTCAGTTGTAGCTATACTTTAACTTATGCTTGAGCAAAACAAACATTGTATGTGTAGATAAATACTCAGAACAACAACAATAGAACAAAACATATAAAAACTTTTTTGTTAATGGATTTTCTGGCTAATTCTTGTGATGTAAAGAGAATTCTTTAGTTACAAGTTTAGAATTTATTTTTTAAAGCAGGAATCACATTTCATGGAAATTAATAACTTGTGTATGTACTTGTAACTGTACCCTTGTAAACTCAAGAATATAGGATTAAAAAAAAAAGCAAAATGCTGCTTTTCTCTAAGCAACCATCACTCTAGTGTTCCAACATCCAGCTGACAAAAATGATATCAATGTCACACGTTTGGGATGATAAAAATAAACTACTATAATTGCAATAGGAATCTGTCACCAGATCATCCTCCCACTTTAAAATACAGTAAATGATCTTGGCTTTGCCTCAACAATTATTTTTGACAAATGTATATGCTCTCCTGAGACACCAGCTAGTGCCGGTCATCTCTCCCATTTACAGTAATAATGCAAGCCAGTTGTTTATCCACTTCAGGTTTTGCTTATCTGTCACTTAGCCAGATTTTAAATGTTTAGTGCACAGAAAGGATGAACATCTTTGATCAATACATTTGCATATTGCAGTTTGTTACAAAGAGGGCTGTGGGTATGTGTAATTCAGCTGGATGAGGTATACACTTCATGAGTTAGTTCACATTACATTCTGCATGTAGAAATATTCGTCATGTTTTTCAAATGTACTTTCAGCTCAACCTTTCTGAATTTTAGGTTTAACAGGAGTAAAACATTGTTAGAATTCTTTAGGAATCAATGAAAGAATGATTCACAAACTCCCTACAAATGACAAAAAGTATATTATGTAAGTGATTGTCATCTGATTTGTCACCTCTGCAGATCTGTAGAAATCTATAAGTCCTCCTCTTGCCAAAACAAAAACAATACATCTTTATGCTACAGAAGATTTTTTAAAGGTATTAATGTAAAAAAGAGTATTCAATATTCAGTTAAATCAGGCTAAAATGTCCCATATTTGCTACCAGAATGTAGTGTGTTCATAGATCATATAGAAAGCACCAAAAACAAATCCGAATGTCCCTAATTCAATAATGTTTCAGTGCCAGTGACTAAAGTTTCAGATCTTTGTTTTTTGTCATGTGTTAATACTCTCAAATCTAAGTCATAGTGGAAAAATGTTCATGGGTGCTGAAGACATCTTTCTATAAGCACACCAATTAGAAATCTTCAGAAAACTTGCTTTTAACATCAGCTATGTACAGTGTTCTCTTATATCACATCCTGCTGTAAATTTCACCTATGAAGGTGAGCTATTTGGACAACACCAGATTCCCTGAAGGAACATTGATCATAATTATTAATAATAATAAACTTTAAAAGGCCAGCTTAATAAAATACCAGAAAATGCAATTAGACACCATTATTATTACTTCCAAGAGTTATATACATGATTTCAATGTTACATGGCAACAGCAGCATTTTCAGTCAATTTAGGCTTTCCTTAATTCAGGAAAAAGTCCTGCCTCTATTATGTGCATCAGTAGTCCCTAATAGCAGATGTAGCTGCTGGACTGGCCCCATAGAAAAAAAAACAGACTATAAAATATACTGGTGGTTGCCCTTTTATTATGTTCTGTTTACCATGTTATTGTCTAGACATTAGTATTACTTGGGCTGCAAAATAATTTTTGGAATTTCACACAGTGAAATTAGAGGAGTCAACAGTATTACAATAATTTTTGTTCCTTTTTCCTGGACAAATTAAAAACACACCGTTGAATTGGTTACTAGAGAGATTTAGGTCAGAACAAGGCTCAGTTGTATGACTTTCCAGTGGCCTTGGGAGCAAGAGTGACAAATACTCTTGAGAGATTGCACTGAGTGTTTCACATTTCACTTTTGATGGATTGGGAGCCTTGCTTGAATCATACCATGGATATTTTTCAAAGAAAATCAGCATTTGGCCTAATTGATCTTTTACTTGCGGAATTCTCAGTTTACTAGAGAGGAGGGAGGCCACTCTGTCTCTTATATTGGGCAGTAACCCTTGGGCTTGGGTCATGCTCACAGGGTTGAATTGTAAGTAGTCTATAGGTCTGGGCCCATCCCACAGAAATAATAGTCAGGTGCTCATGTTCCTACCCGTGGACGGGGCAGAGCATTGAGGAGTCTAGTTCACAGCCCCTCAGCTGTGGCTGTCAGTACTTATCAGTTTGGAGCTCTATCTTTTGGGTGGAGCCAAGCAGAGAGCAGGCTGTAGCCTAACTGTCCTGGCCAAGACAGCCAGCTAACACACAGACAGCCTGTGGCTCTAGCCGTCTGGGTGGGGCAGAGCCAGAAATGGTTTAACCTCAGCTTGTGGGCCAAGGCAGCCAGCAAATACACAGTCTGAAGCTCTAGCCCGTTGGATGGGCAGAGCAGGGGACAGGCTCTAGCCTAAGCCTTCTGGCTAAGGCAGCCAATAAACACTCGGTTAAGGGTTTGGGTTAGGATGAGCACCCAACCTAGGGGCTCCAGAAGGGGTGAGCACCCACACAGTCTAGCATCCTAGCTTGCCAGACAGTAGATTAACGTAGGCCTCCTGGCCTATGGTGGGGAGTTGGCCACCCCAGCAGTCAGGGAATACAGGTCTACCCCACTCCACCACTTCCCAGTCCAGGGCAGAGTGGTCCACACTGGGTCATCAGGGATCCAACTGTAACACACTGACCTAGAAACAGTCAGCCATGGAGCAGTCTTGCCAAAGGCTATGCTGGACAATATTAGCAGCGCTAGTACTAAAACCAATGTCTGAGGCAGTAGTCCAACATCTTATCCACTCAGTCAGAATCTCTTGTCACAAAATTGCTTGCACTCTTTGCACTTAGATCTCAGTTCAGGAAAGCACTAAAGTACATGTTTAGTTTTAAGCTAGTAACTAGTCCCTTTAAAGTTAACATAACTAATCAAGTGCTTAAAGGCAGACATGTCCTTAAGTGCATTGCTAATGAGGGCCCGAGTTAGGTAAAACACGAATAAAAGGGTTCATCCTACATTATAAAGGTTTGCAATTTCTGCTGGAAATCTCATGAGAGACCTCCAGGAGATTTCTGGGGTATGAGTGGTTCGTGGTATTTCAGTGTTTCCAGTACTAGCCAGAACCCTGAACAAATGATTCAAATAAAGATAATACATAATGAAAAAATGTTTATTCAAACATATTCAACATGCATCCTGCACAGGAAAATAATTTCAGTTAGTAATGGACTGATAGCCATGGAGCTGGTGTCTTAGTAAGGAATTCTGCCAGTTTCGTTCCAATTTACTAATTATCTCCAACAATTTATGGGTTAGTGTCCACCACCTGAATTATCTGTTTGTCTGCCAAGCACCATGGATTTCAGCATAAAACTCTGGAACTAACCTGGCAAGCTTTCAATTTGACCCTTGAAGGCAACAATATTTCAAGCACATGTGACTGCACCAGGAAGAGGACATTGTAAATGCTATCAGCTCCTTTAAGGGAACAGACTGAAAAATGCAGACCATCCCTCATAGGTGCTGGAACTCGGGGGTGCTGCTGCACCCTCTGGTTTGAAGTGGTTTCCATTATATTCAAGGCTTACAGTTTAGCTCAATAGCTCTCAGCACCCCCACTATAAAACTGTTTTGGCACCCCTGCCATCCTTGGATAAACAAGGATTTCATTTGCTATGCGTGTTAAAAGGATGTTTAGCATTAAAGCATAATTCAGGGGCAGAGGAGAGTCTAGTCTAGCTTCTTTCCAATGCCAGATTGCTCATTGCAGAATATTCTCCAAGGCAGATTGTGCAATCTGATTTTGTTTATTCCAGTAGCACCTACAATGTGCTAAGCATTGTCTATACACACGAGAAGACACAATCCTTGTCCTGAAGACCTGACAGCCTAAGGGCCTGATTCTCCTCTTTTACACTAGTTTATCACTTATTATATGTAAAGTCTGAAATGCACTACAATAGCCCAGCTATGGTCCTGTATTGCTCATGAAACCTTTATCACTCATAAGTATTACTGTGGCTTCAGAAAATTTAAGCACCTGAAAGACTGCTGTTTTCATAATTCCAGCTCTACTGAGGCATGCTCAGCGATAGCCATTTCTAATATAGATAAGAAAGAGAGCGGATATTAAACCGGAACATCTCCACATCCTTCTCTTGTAATTCTAGCAGAAATTTACCTCAAGCACATTCTCAGCGCTGTGGAGCGAGTGTCAGTTATTGCAGATGGCACTGTGGGCTGCCCAAAAGGAAGACCTAGTGGTGTGATCTGACATGCAACTGTCAGTGAGGAATTTGTATTACTGCACTTTATAATCCCCACATGAGAGAAGGAAGAAAAGGTGTTGTTGAATTTTGTTGGGGGGTTTTCCTGGAGGAAGGAGAGGGATTTCTGTTTTTGTTTGGTTTGCTTTTTACTCAAGAAATAATACTGGTTTACAGGGGAAATCGCAACTTTCATTTACATGAAGATCGATTTTTGCATTAATAATACACAATTTAAGAAGAAAACATGTTAATAAGCACTTGTTAAGTTACTGCACTTTACAGTCTGACCACTAGATGGCAGATAACAGAAAGAACAATAGTTGATTGACCAAATAAGCATGAAAAATGATACTGCTCTATAAGATGACAGGTTTCACACCCATGGACAATGAAATACACCTCCTTTTAAAGTAATCTAAAAGTCTCTCTTGGTCTTACTTTACTATAGTATACACCACAACAACCCAAATCCCCAAATAAAATAAACAGTACATGTTCTTTCTTCTCCTTACAGACACGGTGTATCAAAGTTTAGGCAGAAAGCATCTTCATAACCTCTTGGCTATGCCCCTTGTAGTCCCAATTGGTCTCCACAACAAGGTAATCGGTCTCAGCTGAGTCCCGGCTGATTTCCCCATGGCCAGATTTCTCAACAGTGAAAGACAATGCCTGACAAAGCTCTCCTAAATAATAGAGGTTTAACCCTCTAACTGCCAGCCATGATGTGGACATCTGTGACCTCCTCCCCACCCCCCACTACCATTCATCCATCACAAGCACAATAAAGAAAAAAGATATCCAAACAGCATGGACAATATAAGCAGTATGAGTAATGAAGCTAATAGTATCAGGAGAATATAACTGCACATTCACAGCCCCATTTTCAAATGGGCACCTCCACATTTGCAAATACATCAGTCTCTGCACTTGTTGCCTGCAAAACTAATTTCTATGCACTATTGCCTATTTTGTGAGCACATTTGTAATGCCTGAATACACATTGCCATAAGCAAAAGCAAGATTTGGAGTACATAAACTTGTTTGTTCAAACAGGCCCATTACAGTTTGTTTTTAAATATTTGGTCCTAAATGTAAATGTCATTAATATTTATGAAAAGTCAAAAGGTGAACTTGAAAATGTTTCCCTCCATCACATTAATAATTACAAATTCAGATGTACTATAGCATCAGATGACAGTTTTACTCATTCTTTCGTTTTCCTGCCTCTATGGAAGAGGCCTATATGGAAGACAAAGTAAATGTCAGATCTATGCACTCACTGCCCTTTGAGCATCTGTGAATACTGCACTATATACATCAAAGTGCCCTGAAACTGATCTCTCTCACTCCGTAAAGGGTTAGCTTCTATATTTGCAATTGCACACACATACATAGCCTATAGTTATTCATGCCTTTGTCACCTGAACTACAGCAATACAGCATACTTGGGTCTGAAGCAGGGATGGGCAAACCTTTTGGCCTATGGGCTACATTGGGTTTCTGAACTTGTATGGAGGGCCGGTTAGGGAAGGCTGTGCCTCCCCAAACAGCCAGGCATGCCCCAGCCCTCGCCCTCTATACAAACCTCACCCCCCCCCCCCGCTTCTCACCCTCTGACAGCCCCCACCCTGGTATTCCTGCCCCATCCACACACCCCTTCTCTGTCCCCCTGACAATCCCCCTGGGACTCCTGCTTCATCTGCCATTCCCTGCTCACCACCCCCTGACTGCTCCTTTGCCCCCCCCCCCCCGATTGTCCCCCCACCACCTCTCCAGCCCATCTTCTCATTCCTGACTGCCCCCCTGGACCTCTGCCCCATCCAACCACACACACACTAGAATATTGTTACATGAGATCACACTGAGTATCTTTATTATCAGTGCTAAAACCCAATACCCTGTTCTCTTTTGAAGTAACAAAAAAGCTATTTCTCCAAGTTAATTATCACATTTCGTTACAATTATTTTAAATTAGTCCAATGCTACTGAAAGGTGCCAAACTCATAGCACTGGAGTCTGAAGAATCCTCCTTAGTCCATACAGTAAGTGCCCTACACCGACCCACAGACATGTAGGGACCAGCTGTGTGTGTGGACAGTTTGGTGTGCCAGTTCAATCCCTGGTGCCTCCACTGAAACCCCAAACAAGGGTGCCAACAAGTGCCAAGTATAGTACAAGAAACACAAAGCTCTATCATCACTGCAAACCTGGGCACCTTTTGTACAGACTCTGGGCCGGATTTTGATCCTGTCTTCATTGGAGTTACCTGTGCTTTATGCTGGTGTGAGATCAGAATCAGGTTCCTTTTGGTATAAAAATATTTCAAGGTTTAATTTTAACTGCATTTCTATCTTACTCTGTAGGTGCACCAGTAGATATGCAATGAACAGACACTATCCATGATCCAGTGCTGTCTGAGTATGGATTTACAATTAGCCATCCAAGATTCAGTAACTGATTCAACACTTTGAACCATGTAAAGCATAAACCTTTCCCACTTACATACCCACTAAATCAATTAGCTGGTGATTCATTCATCTGCTGTAAAAAAACAATTACTTCTGCATATTAAACTCAAGAGCTACAGACCACATTATCTTGATCAGGAGTTGATACTGTGACATGCCAAGATTTAATTTTTTCCCCAACAAAACACAGCATAAAGCTGACTGTGTGTATTAATTTGTTGCATATTACCAGACCTGTCTACGGCTTAAAGTCTTTTACACCATCATTCTACCAACCCACAATACAGCTTGCCCACTTCTGAGCAGCATCCCCATCAGCCTCAGAATACATAGGTTTATGTATTGCAGTTATAGAATTTGCCATTTAAATACAGAACTTTTTGAATCTCTCTCTTGGGAAATGCACAGTATTGTGTTTTATTTCATTAATAATTTTTAATTATGAAGTTTTCTCTGCTCAGCATGCTCTGAAAATGTTAAACAACAAACAGATCCAGCATCAGAATATATATGTGTTGGCCGAGCAATAGACATTATCTACTTATGTCGTTAAATATAGGAAAGGACAATTATGAATCCTGTGCGTAGGAAATTTTTAATACTATCGCACACAGGAAATCTTAGTGAATAGGCTTATAATGCATTATTCATTACAGACTGTCCTTGAACAATGAATCAGAGTTCCCATGACTACAGGAGAAAGCCAACTAACGCTAGGAGTCCACAAGTATGCTCCAGCATATCTGCCCTTTTAAGTCACCTCATAACAAGATATCAGTGCAGGGTATCGGTATTGTTCATTAAAAAGTGACTAAACATGGGTCAAAAAGTCTGGGTAAATGTGATCATCCCAATGTCCCTAAGTATCTTTCCAAACCGAAACCAATACAAACAAGTGTAATAGGTATCAAGAATGGAGTTCCAGTAACAGCCTGTGATGTAGCTGTGTTTGCATCACTTGCTTCCAAAGCAGTCAGAGCCGGGGAGGATGGCTAGAAGCAGCATCCTCCCCGTGGACTCCACAGACTAAGACTCAGTAGACCTGGGTCCTATTCCTAACTCTGCCAATGACCTGCTGTGGCCCCTTGTACCAGTCACTTGCCTTCTCTGTACCTGTTTCCCCCCTTGTCTCCTTGGACTGTAAACTTTTCAGGACAAGAATTGCCGCTTAATGTGTGTTTGTTCAATGCATAGCACAATTAGGTTGGGCTAGAACCACTGAGCATTACTGCTATGTAAACTATAAAGATCAGCCCAGCAAGACCCTGTGGACACTGACATTATGGGACAGAGGGAAATTTTTAAAAATGCCTAAATGACTTAGGAAACAAAGAGTCCTGTGGCACCTTAAAGACTAACTGAAGTATTGAAGCATAAGCTTTCGTGGGCTAATACCCACTTCATCGGATGCAAGCAGTGGAAGTGTCCAGGGGCACACTTCCACTGCTTGCATCCGACGAAGTGGGTATTAGCCCACAAAAGCTTATGCTTCAATACTTTAGTTAGTCTTTAAGGTGCCACAGAACACTTTGTTGCCTCTGCTATTCCAGACTAACATGGCTACCTCTCTGATAAATGATTTAGTATCTTAAGACTCATTGGCCCCTATATCTCTTTTGAAAATGGTATTTAGGAGACTAAGTCATTTAGGCAATTTTGAAAATTTTAGCCCAGATTTTGAAAGCCTGAACTTAGAATTTGAAACTGCAATTGGTAGGCAAAAATATTTGTGGATACTAGTTTGCACACACAGTTTAGGCCAGTGAGATTGCTAAATACACAAATGAAGTGTATGTGACCTATATATTATGGAACTGTTTGTTTTAGTTTCTGTTTCTGTTAGCTCCAAAGAGCCCAACTGAATATTTATACTCAATTCTTTTTACACTCCCAGCCAGTCTCTGCTGAGGAACATTTGCCCTGCCCTGTTATTAGAAATCATTGCTATAAATGATTGTTTTGCTGATTTTTCCAATCCACGAATACAGTGAAAATCAATTTGCAACCATTACTCTCAGAGTATACCTGAATGTCTCATGATGTGTTGATGACCAGCATTTCTATCTCATACACAAACACAAGCCATAATAGCAGGGTTTAAGTATTCATTTCCCCGCATTTTGGATTGTTACATTAATTATTAACATTCTGAGGTGAAGTCTAACTTCACAGCTTCTCTTCTTATAGCCTCTGTGCTTGTGGTAATTTGTACCTCTGAAACTACGGCAATTGGCTGCTCACAAGTATGGTTCTGTTCTCATTAATATGCTCACTTCCCGTGCCACTTCTTCATTTCAGCTGGTTGGTTTCAGACTTTCCTTTCTGTCTTTATTGGAGTGTTTGGCTATCATCTATTTACAATCTTGGTCAGACAGCAGAGCAGCAGATGATAACAAAAAACAGGAAGACGAGATATAAAATAAAAGAGGACAGGTAATTCTCAGGCCACAACCAGTCCCTTTCAACAACCTCCGCTTAGGAATGAAGATCGGAACAACCTTATTATTATTCCATCTTTGTATAGCATCATATCTGTGCCTGGTACATTTCAGTAGTAAAGCCACACAGTTCCTGACCAAAAGAATTTAAAATCCCAGGACCAGATTCTGATCCACTTGCTGACGTTAAATATGGAAGTCAATGGGACTACTGTAGCATTAAGTGCTACCCATCTTAAAGGTAAAAGAATTAGCATTAAATGTCTGATTCTGCCACCCTTTTCCATTCCTCGGTAATACTTTACTCCAGGAGTCGTGACAAGTACATTTTATTTTGCATATAATTTTTCACACAAACTAGTTATTTCTGATGCCTGTGTCACTGTCAAATCAATTTAAAAAATGAAAGGAAAGAAAAGAGAGCACTTTCTATCCAGACTCCTCTTTCCCTTTTAGGAACCTAAATAGTGCAGAATGTTTTCAATCCACAAAATCCCAGATAGGTGGGGGCACCATTGGCGCAGCTTTAAAGTAACCCTTCTATGCAATTCAAAAGGTACTGTTATTTTGTATAGCTTGTGCACTGTGAGAATTGTGCATCATGTGGGTGGCTGAGCAGACTTCCAAAGGCCATGGAGAGCCACCACGCTTCAAAATTAAGTAACATTGCCATTCTCTTATTTCTGTTTGCAACCATCAAAGCTATTAAACTCATTGGTAGGTGAAGGCCCGATTGTGTTCTCGGTGAAGTCAAAGAACGTTTGGCCATTGACTTCAGCAGCCTCAGGACACAAAGGCTGAAAAGCAAATTTTCAAGTTCCAGCTATTTGTTTCTCAAGCACCACACTTGAAAGAAAACATCTGAAACCCCCCAAGAATTTGTATTTAGAGCAGTTCTGCATAAAAAGTGGAAAGCTCAACTTAAAGGAATTTTAAATTTGTGTCAGAGCCAAGGACAAGTAAAGCAATTTCAACTCGATACAGTTTGAAATGGCAACATTATAAACCCTGGGGAAATGAAGTTTCTAATGCAAATGGCTGATGCTTTAAACTCCCGTGGCGCTTCTGCAGCAAAGAAACAAGATGTTACAAACATCAGATTTTTTTCCTTGTTAGCTGACATTACTCTGATAAATATTATCATAACCACCAATTGAACATTTCTCCTGGGCCTTCCACTCTCCTGCTCCACACATTAGCCTTTGATGATTAAAACCATCTCATTACTGAATAGAGGGAGCCATCCAAAACTCTGCTAAAACATTTTCACAAGCTTTTTTGTTTAAAGCACTGATTTGCCACTATGCCAATGAATGTACCGCTGGACCATTTTACTCACTAATAGCAGCTATTTTTTTAAAACTTGACAGATGTCAGCTTAGCATCCTATTGAAAAGATAGTTATAGAATAAGTTACACATGATTAAGTAAATTATAGTAAACAGGAAGCATAAAATAGCTGCTGTAAATATAGCACGCAACTACTCTAAAACAAAGTCCATGGCTTTCAAAGACCCAGCATGTTATTTTATTCACTGATCTGAAACCAAGGCAAGTTAGCACCTCATGCACCAGCACTAAACAGGATGATTATTAGCTGAGTTTCATACTTTATATTATGGATCAGAACTATAGTTCTAGAAAAATAAAATGATAATTCAGACTAGAACTAGCTGAATAAATTATAGCAATTATTCTGTTCTCCGATTTTTGCATTTTCATCTATTTGTGACCTGTCTCCAAACAGATTATAAATGTTTAAATCTTTTTTAAATGTATTCATTATTCAGATTGTTCACCAAACAATTCCTTCTTATGATGCTTGCTCTGTAGTTGGTTTGCGAGTAGTTTGTTACAAGTATTTGACATTCAAAATCAGTTATTTTGACTCGACTCTTGGTCAAATATGTCTAACCAATTATTTGCATATGCATCTGTATGCAAAAAAAGGAAAAGAGAAAGGATGTTTAAACCTGAATCCTGATGTTAAAAATCACAAATGTTATTTTAAAAATGCTGAATTACAATCAAACTATTATAATTTTTTTAATGACCAGGATCTGGTTTCATTTTTTGATAGAGAGAGAGCTGGAAATCGGATGAGGGAACATGAAAACTCAGACATCTGTCATCATTCAGTAGAGTGCTACTAAGAAGAGAAAAGCAAAGGGAAAACCAAAAACAAAGGATCCTAGAGCAATTGCAATTTATGAGACTAAACCAAACAACTCATGAGTCGCTGTTATAAACATTAAGCAATGGCCACTAGATGCATCATTAAACATTCTCCACTTTTTCCTGTTTCCTTCCATGAATCAAAGACTTTCCGGCCTATGTACATTTGAAGGAGTAGAGAAGGTCCCCTGGGAAGGGAAGGACAGATGATGGCTAAGAGGCTGGTAGCTGAGAGGAGAAACAATATCATGACTTTTTGCATACATTGACAGTAGCTTTGGAAACCAAAATAATTTTTTAGAATGGGAAAAGGAAATGAGGATGGAAGAGAAATTGATGAATTCCAGTCTCATGTGAAACAGTAAAACAGGTGATCAAAATAAAAAGACAAATTGTCTGTTGGCATTTTAAATACTGAGATGCCAGTTATGAAGTCCTTAGGAAGATATACAGCCAGACTGACAAAAAAACAGGTTCACTCCAGAGGTGGTCCTGTCAGAAACTCTTTGTTTACACAGACATGCTCCTAATATCCCAAGAACTATGAGTATTCAGAGTGCCTGATTATTAACCGCACTTGTAATTCCATAGCAATTCTGCTAAAGTCAATGGAGTAACTGGATTTAGAGTATTCCTGGCCCAGTGACTTCTACTCCGTGAGATTTCAGGGGACCAGGGCTTTTAGCCTTGGGGACATATATTCCAATATTAAAGCTATAACCACCATATCACATATGTTAGAAATCAAACAACAGATTCCTTACTCACACTTTTACTGCTCTGACTCTGTAGAAAGCCTGCTCTCAATCCAGACCAGCATCTTAGGAAAAATCATTTTGCTATAACTGCCAGAGACAGAGAAATGTTCATTTCTATATTATAGGCTATTGTATGATGTATTGACTTCAATGGGGCTAGGAGTTCACCCACTGTATTTTGTTTCTTATCATTGCTCTCATGTAAGACTTGCAGAAATGTGTGCCAAAAGCCCTAATACTGCTACAGCTCTACTTCAAGAGTTAGGAACCTGGAGTGAAAAGTCCTGTGCAGCATTTGCACTTAGGTCCATGAGACCCTAACTGGAACTTAGCATGAATCCCAGTGCAGAAAACACCTGCCTTTGACATGTACATTTCTTTCATTTTGCTAGTAATAGCATGTGCTGTCATGAAGCTAGCTGCTTTTGACACCTTTTGTCATAATGATGTTTGTTTCACCACAGTAGTAGTGGTGGTACAAAATTGTGATTCCTCCTTGAAGCTCAGCAATAGTGTGGCCTCTATCAAAGGTCCTTGGATACTGAAAACTTTCTACAGGACAGATGATAGCTACAGGTTGTCCTTCCTCATTGAACTTCAGCAGCATTGCAAAGCAGTCAGTGGTTTCATATTGTTCATTCATTCCAGCTTAAAGTGGATGGAGTTCCACCTGTACAGAACATGCCATTTAACACGGTACAGGGAAGATATTTTTCATTGACAGAGCATGACCGGCTAGTATGGAAGAAACAAATTAACCTTAGATTTTTTTTTTGCAGGGGGCAGCATGTTACTCACATTTATTTTATGTCAAAAAAACTGCACAATCAAAATAAAACATAGGGCAAAACCTGTAACACAGATAAATGGCTCGGTCTTTGTTTGTCTTTAGTGTTGTTGTAGCCATGCTGGTCCCAGGATATTAGAGAGATAACATGGGTGAAGTAATAAGTTTTATTGGACAAACTTATTTTGGTGAAAGAGAAAAGCTTTTCAGCTTACTCATAGATCTTCTTCAAGTCCTGAATAAAACACATTACCTCACCCACCTTGTCTGGCCTTAGTGCCAGTCAGCAGCCAGACCGTAAAGTGGTCTCCAAGAAGTGCTAGGTCTGTTATTGCATTTGCCCCACTTTAAGTCTTGCATTTTGACAACTCTGAGCTCTGCTACATTCTCTTATATACATACATCTTATGTGTGAATCCCTTATGCTTAATCTGTCCCAACTTGTATTTAGCTTAGGCACTCGGGTTCCTCAGACCCCAAGAAGAGATCTGTACAGCTCATACCTTCCACCAACCAAAGTTTGTCTAATAAAAGATGCTACTTCATCCACCTTGTTTCTCTCATATCCTGGGACTAACATCGCTATAACAGAAAGTGAGGAATACTTGTAGCACCTTAGAGACTAACTGCTACAAGTATTCCTCACTTTCTTTACGGATACAGACTAACACGGCTGCTATTCTTGAACCTATCGCTACAACAGAATTTGAGTGTGGAACTCAAGGCTGTATTTGATTCACTTGTGTTGATTGAAAGTGCCCGTTTTCAGGAGGGGAAACCTTTATGATGAGATTATTATCATTACTTACAACAAAGTCTGTTGAAACAGATAAGAAGAACAGGGATGTAGGATGTAAGACGAGAATAAGAGAGTAATTTGCAGAAGTCTTTTGGAATCTTGATTTTTAAAATACACATTCAAAATTTTGTTCTTTATGCACAATTGCTGTAAATGCACATGCAAATACGCAGTTAAATGCATAACTTGACATTTGCATGTCTAATTACTGTGATTGTGGGTGAAAAATCTGATAACCGAGAGCAAATTAGGCATGTATGCCTAAACCACTGTAAATCATAGGTCTGTTACCAGAGGGCAGAATGCGCCTCTTGTCTGTGAGAGAAAGGGAATAAAAACAAGGAAATGGGAGTGCAAAATCCTACATTAAAATTAGAAATTAAGCAGAACACAATTTAATTATCAGATTCCAGGTTACACTTGCAGGAGTGGCAGTTGGGAAAACCTTATCTTGGTATATAAACTCAGAAAAAAGAACAAGGAGTACTTGTGGCACCATAGAGACTAACAAATTTATTTGGGCATAAGCTTTCGTGAACTACAGCCCACTTTATCAGATGCATAGAATGGAACTCAAAAAATTTGCTCAGAAAGGGCATTGACAAAAAGTAAATATGGACCACAAGCAGGCTGGCCAGTTTGCTCACCTCCTTTCACATGCGACCCACACTCGTATCAATCAGCAAACAGTTCCCTGCAAATAAGTCAACTATTACACTTAAAACTAGCATATGGAAAAGGGTAAAATCCAACTGTATTAGTGCCTTTAATTTAATCTCATTATCCCTGGTTGTGAACAATTCAGTTTCTCTCTTCTCTGTGTACTTATCTGGCCCACATCACCAACATATCTGAGCATCCCAGGATCACTAGTGGATTTTATCCTTGCAATGCCCTCTCAGGTAAGGAAGTATTTTTCCCATGTTACAGGTGGGGAACGGAGGCACTGAAAGATTAAGTGACTTGCCCAATGTCACATGGGAAGTCTGTAGCACAGCAGAGAACTGCACCTATGTCTCAAGTCCCAATAGAATGTGCTATCCACTAGTCCACTAATTCATCTCCTTCCGCAGTACTTACCTGTTCAACTGTTCATAAATAGTTACAATATCTCCTCTTAGTCATCCCTCGGCCAAGCTATATATCTTGTTTTAATACACTGAATAAAGTGAAACCAATTTCTCCAAACCAATCCTGACTTTTGTTAGTGTTCTCTGATATTCCTGTAGTTTTCCCACACGTTCCTGATAATGGGGTCCCCAGACATGAATACATTATTCCAGATGCAGTCCCAGAGGAGCCGCCTAGAGAAGGACCATTACCTGTCCTTTAATTTCCTCTTTCCATTTTGAATAACTGACTAAAAAAAAAAAAAAAAAAAAAACCACCTCTAACAGCACTGCTGCCATTCTCAAGACAAACCCTGCCACCCTGGTAAAATAAATGCCCACCATACATGTATGCAATATTAATGGCCTGACTACCAAGCAAGGATAGTCCAAGTTAAAAATGAAATTGCACTAACATACCAGGTTTACCCTGTACTCTTATGCCTTCACCTCTCCTCACAGAGTTCAGGACAATGAATGAATGAGTCCACAATTGCAACCTTAACTCTGAATGTGAGGCTGGCAAGTTAATAGATTCATGCAAATGAACAATGCATAAACAATTTTGTCCTCTTACAGTACATCACAAAATATTGTAGGCACGTGGATAGGAAAATAAAAATGATCAATTCCCTGAGGCTCATACTATAGTTAACCAAGAGCTATGAATGATTATTTATTAATGCCTATACTAATGTAAAAGAGTGGTCTCTCTGACTATTTTAATGAGCATACACCATGGATGACTCCTTTGTAACTATTTGGAAGAAACCAGCATGAGCAGATCTTCCCAGTATTAGACTCAAGCTGCTTGTCCAGTTTTACCTGAACTTAATTTATAGTCAAGAAGGCTCACTGTCCCATGCAGCCTAGGAACAGAACAAGACATAGTGACCAACCTCTGACTCAATTATATAATAGTTCAAAACAGACAGTGTAAATTGAATCTAATGTGACTTGAATTGTAACACTTCATAATTCCAAAAATAACCAGGATTTATCTCACTCAATGCAATTCATTTATTTTCATTAGCTGCAAATAACCAAAGACTGATAAATCTAAATAGATCCCTTAGTCATAGTGTAATTCCCTTAACACTTAAAACACATACACCATCATCATTATTAACTGTGTACATTTACAACAGCAGAACTAAATGTGATACTATACCACTCAGCTGTGGAAGGCTGCATAAAATATCTTGCTCGCCTTTACATTTCATTTTCATGGGCAAATATTCACAAAAATCAAATTTAAAATTTCCCACAAGTTTTCAAGGGTGTAAGCTTAATATTTACAAAAGCACATTTGCAACGGAATGCTAAATTTGTATAAACATCCAAACATGCAAATTTAGCATTCCCTTTCCACAAGTATTTTAGTCCCTGAGCTCTTTCTGTTATGCACATGGATTGTACAATTCAACTGCAGGACTGTTCATGGAAAGTGAACACAAAAGGGGCACAAACATTGCCTATGCAAATGAATTTAAAAATCTGAATCAATATTCATATACGTTATAATACTTGTCCAACTCTCATTGAGTATTAAAATTACTAGCTACCACTAAGTTATTATAAGGGGTTTTCTGGCCTTGCTTACAGGTTAGGGGACTATAGTGGAAAGCATGTGATTTCTGGGTCTTGTGAAGTCAGTCTGCATTGCAAAGAACCAACCTACAGCAAGGTGAGGTGAGTTGTGCTTCTCTGCCTGAGGGAGCAGCCGGATTTCTCTCTCTAGGTTTTGGTTCATGTGTATTAAGCTTATGAATTTTAGGAACTAAAGTAGTGTTATGTTGCAACTTTCCAGCAAGAGTACTTTATGGTTTGATTAATTTCTTTATTTGTATGCCATGAACATAACAAAAAATGGTTAAATAAAAATATAGAGTTGCTTTCTAAATGACTTTAAATAGCCAGGTCTTAAATAATTTAAATATGCAGAAACAATGTCCAGCTCTAGTGGTGAGCCCAATCTGATTTTAATATCTTGGAAGTCCATTGAGTTTTTTTATAATGAGGAATAGTTGCCAGAAGTTTATTTTTAATACCAGTTGTTATTACCATCATGTTGTCATTCAAGAGCTTCAATAAAAGGTTGCATGTTTTTGGTTTCCTTTCACATATGAAACACTCCATGGACCCAAAAGGATGAATCCTCTGCAAAGTACTGCCTTTCCGATGTTTGGCATCATGTAATAAGAGGGTATAAAATAGAATGAAGGTAGGAATTTGCCAGGCATGTAAGTGAACTCTCATATGTCAGGCACAAATTACATTTAAGTGTGTTACAGCTTAGGAAACAAATCAACTGGATTATGTCATTGGCACTTCATTAACGATCTCCATATTTAATTCTAGAAATTATGGATCTAAATGATGATAGCAAGCCATTCTGAAAAGGCATCAGTCTGTTCTTTGTTGCTAAGACATTCATTTTTGTCCCCACCGCACCCCACCCCCCAGGGCTGCCAAGGGGGGGGGGTGCAAAACAGGTAGCAGTTGGAACTCCAGGCGACGTATTCCAGGCAGCGCAGCCTCACCTTTCCATCTGAGGCTCCGCCCCTTCCATAGGCCCAGAGCCAGGCCCCCGTACCAGTAAGACATTTGTGTTACTTTCATCCTTGGGTAAAGTTTAGAAGGACAAGAAGTGAGGGAGGAAAGGTCATACTTTTGCCAGACTGGTCAGCCAGTCCCTAACTGGAATGATTTTTCTCTGATAATTTGCTGCAAGTTTGGGAGGATGAGAGTTTGACCCAGTGCACAAAAAACAAAAGAAGGAAGTTTGAGGAGAAAAGATCTTGGGTAAGAGTCTGTGCTGAGCCTTGCAGCTCAGGAGGAGAAGGAAGCTAAGGTGACTTTAAGCCACCTTTGTGTCCTCCCAATCCTGGGCTGCTCTGGGCTCCTCCGAATCCTGTGTCCTCCCACTCCTGGGACCCGGAGAGGCCCCCTGGTGGAACTTAGACAGCCTTAAGGATACATCAGCCTGCCAGCCTATCCTATTGTCCACAAAAATGAATGGACTCTCTGCAGCACATAGACACCCCTCGTGCTTGCGCCCCGTCCCCAGCATGTCCTCTATGCTAAGGCTTGCAAGGGGGGCCTCCAAAGGCAGTTTTACAACTGTCTTCCCCAGTGGCTGCTCTGGGGAAATCTTCTCCTGGCTGAATGTGGGGCTTTAAGGACCCTCTATGCCACTCTGGCCCTTTCCTGCAACATAAAGGAGGCAGCGAGGGGGTGAGAATCTCATTCTTATCCCAGCCTGGAAAAAAACACCTGAGAAAAAGACATATTATCATCCTCATATGTTTCCATATGTGCAACACATACTGAAAGTTAAAAACCAAAGTGGATCTTAAGTGAACCTGAAAGCCAACATAGGAGAACAAAATTGTGTCTTATTAGTTGCATTTCCATTAATGTGCTTAATAGGCACTAACATTCACATTTTTCTTCATAATGATCATTTTAAAGCCACTTATGTTTGCCAAGTAGACATTATTTTTGGCACGATAAATGTACTGCAAAGGATAGATGCTACTGTACATTTCTTTATTTGGGAGCAATTAAGGGGCCTGAGGAATTAATTGTTCTGACTCTAAACAAAGAGATTAGATTCTGTATGTTTGCATGGGGTCAGGAAGAGTGAAACTATTTCTGCATTTGTTAGACAATTTTAAAGAAACATTAAAACTGCCTTTAAAATGAAGTAGACTTGCTCTGAATAAATAATTCTTCATTAACTTATGCATAGTACAAAAATCCTAACAATGTGTATGTATATAACATCAGTACTGTAAATGGTTTGTTATCTGGCATGTTGGGAGAATGGGGGATGCCAGTTAATCAAAAACTCCAGTTACTAAGAATTATACTTACCAATGGAATACCAATTTTCAAAGAATTAGAACACAATAAAATGAATTAAGTATAAAATAGCATATATGTACTTACCAATCAAGTAGTAGCACTGAACTGCAGAGTGGTTTGTTTCTTAAAGCACTAAGGTATATACAGGTAAAGTTTTCTATAAAGTAGGTTACCTTATGACTCTACATATCACTATGGGCAGCACGTGACCTACACCCAGATCGCTAAAAATGCACTTAACACTAAAACTATACTGAACATAGTTTAATCTTTCTTTGATGATTCAGTAGGCACTTCAGAATCTTGCAGTGTCTTGGGGTCATCATTATCAACAGCAATTATCACTGTAGATGTAGAAGGTGTAAGAGATTGGGCTGAATCTGTGATGACCTTATGACACACCCTGGAAGCTGCTTTTTTTAATAAATCCCTGATATCAGCTTGCTTGTCTTGTCTTGTCTCTTTTGCATAAAGTAGAGTGCAGAATGTGCAATTACATAACCTCCTGGTCCCAAATAGCCTACTAGTCCCGGTTACCAGATTGAAGATTTATATAGGAAGATACCAGAAATGCCAGTTAATAGAGCTTTCTGGTTGATAAAATGCTGAATAACACAGCTTTTACTGTATGTTTCAGTTGTCTGAACGTTGTCTATTTGCTTTTTTATTTTCTATTAGCATCTAGCATTTGAAATAGGAATAAGCTGTGGGGAAAGGGTGGAGAAATTGTAAAGAAACTGATACATTCATGTAAAGAATTTAAAAAGTCTTATGGCAGACAAAATAATAAGCAAATAAATTGTCAAGAGGGGGTCAGGAGAAAGGCATCACTTTTCATCTGAATCCTGAATGTATGCTAGCTCTCTTTTGAGAGTAGCTTTATTTTTTAAATGTTTATGCAAAGTAATTCAGACAGCGTTCTGTAACTGTGCAGTGCAGATGAAGGCAGGTGGCCACGTCATGGGAACTGTAACATGGGAACTGGGAACATTATAACAATCTGTTTTGAGATTAGAATAGATAGTTTAGGGTTGCACACTCACAGTATAAACAAAACTGTTTATTTTTTTAAAAGGGGTATTATTGAACTAGAAAATTGACTCAAACCTATTGAAAATCAATGGGAGGATCAAAGACTTTATGACTCTAGGGTTGGCAGTGGGAGAGAGGAGTCAAAATTTTCAGAGTTTGTCCTTTATTGTACGTGCCTCACATACGGGGGGAGGGTGTGTGTTACTTTAGACCCATAAGACCTGATCATTAAAAATCCCGAGTACCCACAACTTGGCTTGAAATGGTACAGATACCTGGACACATGACCACACAAGAGTCCAGGTCATCTACATTAGAAGTCAAAGAGCAAGATTAGAATGTTAGACACACCAAAAGAGTATTTGGACCTAAGTCAAGATCTCTGGGGTGGTACTTAGTGGAATTCAATTAAGAACAGGTACTGTGTGTAATCTAACTAAAATTCAAAGAAAAAATAGCTGATTTTTAGTACAAAATATGGAAGCAGCTCAGAGGTGGCAGCTGAAAAAATGGCTAACACCACAACCATACTGAACTCAAAGGATCAACATCTATTTGAAAACTAGAAAGGTTGTAATGTTCAATTTTTAAAAAAAAACTTAAAAGGAAGTGTTTAGTACTTTGAATTTTGCATTGATAGTGGGGGGGGTTAAAGATGTCTACATTCAAGGAAACAGAGTTTCTGACATCTTTAATTGTGCTTAGCTAACAAAAATCTCTGAGACACAGAGATCTTATCTCATGATTGTACAGTAAACAGCACATCAGAGTCCTGATCTTGACTAGACCTCTGGGCAACACTAAGATAAACAATAATAATTAAATGAATTTAAAACATCTAAGAATACTTAGTGTGTCATATTCATTTCCACTAACCCTAGAATCTGTAGGATTACATCCCTAATAGATCTCTCTACCTACAACATAAATAATTACCTCAACCGAATTGATGAGGTCACTAGAGAGAAAAAAAAGAACTCACAAGAGATATTAACTAAGTAGCTAAACCATTTCTAATTTGAAAGGGAAAGTCTCACCCTTAATATAGTTATTACTATACTCAAATGCCAGAAAACTCCATTCTAGAGCAGGAATTTCGAGCAGTTTATGGAGGTTCAGATTATGCAGACTACCTCACTATATTCTCCATTTCTTGCTGTTCTCTTGCATTTTCAGTCTATTACTGTGAAGTGCTTCCTCATTGCATATCAGTTTCATAAATTAATCCTCTTCCTCTGTACACATCCCCTAAGAGGAGATATTTATACCACAGATGCTTCTTAGTTATCCAAATTAATCTAAGCAGCATCTGCAATCCAGGATATGTTGGAGAGGGGATTTCAAGTGACAAGCCACCCTTCTGTGATGATATATAGTAACTGATAAAATACATATAACATAGATGGATTATGAACAAAGATATGATCACTTTGTGATGAGTTATATATTTTATTTCTATGCTTCATTTCATTTCATCTCAAGGTCTCAAAGGTCATTCCAAAGCATGACTATATCCCCATTTTGCTGATAGGGAAAGATAAGTTAGTTAAGAGGTACCATCAATTTCTGTCTGAAATATTTGCTGCTTATGAGAGTGGCTCACTTGGAAATCATAGAATTATAGAAATGCAGGGTTGCAAGGGATCTCAAGAAGTTATCTAGTCCGGTATCACCCATGAAGGCTCGTGCTCACCAGAAAATTAGTACCTACCAAGGTTTGAACTGAATAATGTTTTATTATAATTACCATATTTATTAATTATTTTTATTGGGGGATAATTTAATTTCTTTCCACATCGTAAATTCAACTGCCCTATCCTTTATCTTGCCAGAAATTCAAGCCAAGATTTTTAAAAGACGGGGTTAAATAGGACTTCTTTGGGCACTTTTGAAAATGTCTTCCCCTTTGATCCCTCCTGGTCTGTGGATGACTAAAATTAATCTTTAAAATATAAGTCTATGGCCTTTGAGGTGAGAGGATGAGTGGAAAGAAACTTCCAAACTACCATTCAGAATCTTAGAGCGGATATTCAGCAGACTTTAGAACTGGCAGCACTTGTATTTGACTATCCACACAGTTCTAAGACTGACTAAGAGCCAAGCTTAGCATTAATGTTTGTGAACAACTATACTTTCTTGTCTGTCTTTGGCACATTATTTTTCCTGCAGGGTTTCATACAAGAGCCAGTTTAGTTTCTCTGGGTACAGTTTAAATGTCATTTTCAGGGGAGAAAAGTAATTTGTGTTAATTTTTTTCATCTGTACCAGCTCTGTACAGTATTAGTCATACTTAGTTATGGTCCAGAAATGCTATAATCACTGCTTTACTATGCAAACACTATCACTCATGCTTAGACTTTAACTAACTCTTTCTCAATGCATTCAGCCTGCTAGAAATCTTGCCTGACAGCTCCTTTATATCTATGTGGTGTATTTGCTAGCCTTTGGCAACAGAACTGAAGTATATACAATCCCTGACAATGTCTCATCGGATTCAACTGAGGCTTGAGTTTTAACTTCAATTATTTATGAACTATTAGTTTTCTGAGCTAAAAAAAATAATTTCACCTAAATTAGCCTAGTTGAATGGCTTTGCCCATGTAGTACAATGCTATTTTTTATAATCCATCTTGACAATCCACTGCTATAAGTAACTAAGTACAGAATGTTCTGCATGTGGCACTAAAATGGATAACAAACTGTTGGAAGATAAACATCAATCTTCCACACACATTAAAAGACACAGGTAGAAACCAGTGCCTAAAATAATTTCAGGCACCAGAAAACCCCAAGCCATTTCACCATTGCTTTGGAAACAGTTTATGGTAAATCAGTTAAAGGTTCTCTTATTCCAGAATAAGAGTGTCTACTTGGGGAGCTATTCCAAAATAGCTGTTGCAGAAGAGCTTATTTTGAAACAGCTGTTCCAGTCAGTTTCTCTGTGCAGACAAAGCCTTACAGTGGGTCTGCTCTCATAACAGGTTTGCCAATCCCCAAGCATTAAAAAAACAAAAATCACAAGTCAAGCCCCCTAAAAATATCAAAAGATGGTCTTTAAAGACATGAAACACAACAAGAAATCATTAGTTACATCCAGCCACTCTGCGAAAACATGATTTCCTTTACCCAGGTCCTGGATTTTCAGACTGTGGCCTGCATTTCCCAGTCATAGAAACCCAGGATGCGGAGAGCCTCCAGTGTGAGAGTTATCTACAGTAGCTTCTCTCAGAAAGGAGGAGGGAGAGCTACAGGGGGCGGTGACTAGGCTGGGGACATCTGTGCACACAAGGAATTCATTGAAAACATGCATATGGTGACCTCCAAGGGTCAAGAAGCAATTCAGGTGGAGAGGACTGCACTAGCACCACCAGGGGAGGAGGGAATAGCTCCTTCACAAGGAAGAAACAGACTGCTGGTTACTTTTGGCATCAGGCGGTGCTCCACCCTTGTCCCAGCACACCGTCCATTCAGTCTCCTACCCTGGCAATGGGGAATGCAGAATCTCCCCCAAAGGTAGAAGAGGAGAACCCATGTGCCCCCAAAGTTGGGAGAATTGTGGCCACCCACTTCCAAGAGGAAACAAAGGGTGGTGGTTATCAGTGACTCCCATCTAAGGAGGACAGAGGCATCCATCTGCTGGACAGATCTAGCATCCCACGAAGCTGCTGCCTGCTAGGAGCCTGTATTTGAGACCTTATGGAAGGATTGTTGAAGCTCATCCAGCCTGCCAACTACTACCCCATACTGCTCATCCTTGTAGGCACTAATGATACTACAAAGTATGATCCTGAGCAGATCAGAAGTGACTACAGGGCTTTGGGAGTGAGGGTGAAGGAGATGGGGGCACAGATGGTGTTCTGATCTATCATTCCAATCCAGGGGAAAGGCCCTGACAGAAACAGTCATATTATGGAGGTAAATCAGTGGATGCATGAAGGTGTCACTTTTAGGGGCTTTGACTTCTTCTACCATGGGATCCGGTTCCAAGAAAAAGTACGGCTGAGCAGAGATGGGATCCATGTGTCAAGGAAGGTGCAGAGTATTTTTGGATACAGACGAACCTAGAGAGGTGGGCTTTAAACTAGATTTGATGGGAGCAGGAGACAAAACCCCACGGATAAGTCCAAAACACGGAGAGCTGAGTTGGAATTGGGGAGAGTGATGGAGGGCGAACATGGGCAATCGCAGCAGAAACAAAGAAGAGACTATGGAATATGGAGAGGAAATCTAATAGATATCTAAAATGTCTGTATACTAATGCAAGTATGGGGAATGAAGAGGAAGAATTAGAATTACTAATGAATAATAACAATTATGACATAATTAGCATCACAAAAACTTGGTGGGGTAATTCAAGTGACTGGAATATTGGTATAGAAGGATTCAGCTTGTTCAGGAAGGGCAGAAGGGTAAAGGGAGGAAGTGTTGCCTTGTATATCAAAGATCTATTCACTTGCCCTGAGCTTGAGATAGAAGAGAGAGGCAGACCTGTTGAAAGTCTCTGGGTAAGGATAAAAGGGGCAAAAAATAAGGGTTATGCCATGGTAGGTGTCTGCTGTAGACTATCTAACCAGGAAGAAGAGGTGGATGAAACTTTTTTAAACTATTAACAAAATCATCCAAACCATAGGACTTGTTAGTGATGAGGGACTTCAACTATCCAGACACCAGTTGGAAAAAATAATACAGCAGGGCACAGATTATCCATCAAGTTCTTGGAATGCACTGAAGACAACTTTTTTTTATTACAGAAGGTGGAGAAAGTGACTGCAGAGAGGCTATTCTTTAGATTTGATTCTGACAACTAGTTGAGAACTTGAAGATGGAAGGCAGCTTGGATGAAAGTGATCATGAAATGGCAAGAGCATGATTCTAAGGAATGGGGAAACAGCAGAATTAAGGCAATGGACTTCAAGAAGGCAGACTTTAGCAAACTCAGATTTGGTAGGTAGGATCCCATGGGAAGCAAGTCTAAGGGGAAAAGAATTCTGGAAAGTTGGCAGTTTTTCTAAAGTTTATTAAGAGCACAAAACAAAATGATCTCTGAACATTAGCAATTATCTCAGAGAACTTGTGGAGGACAAGAGATACACCCAAGGACTGGAAAAGGGAAAATATAGTATCTAACTATAACATGGGAAATCAGGACAACACAGAGAATTAGACCATTCAACTTAATTTCAGTACCTGGAAAGATGGATTATTTACTCCATAATCTATTTTTAAGCACCTAGAAGAAAATAAGTACAGCAAATCCACCCGATCCCGTCTGATCTTGGAAACTAAGCAGCGTTGGGCCTGGCTAGTACTTGGATGGGAGACCTCCTAGGAATACCAGGTGCTGTAGGCTTCACATGGGTGTGGGGCTAGCAACTCCACCCCGTAGGGAACCAACTTGCTACTGAAACGCCAACAACAGAGATGGAGTGCTCTGTGGTTGGTGGCCCATACCCCACCTGGGGGGTGAGGGGCAGAGAGAGAAGAAAATAAGGTGATAAGTGACAGTCAGCATGGATTTGTTAAGAATAAATCATGTCAAACCAACCTAAAATCCTTCTTTGGCAAGGAAACAAGCCTTTTGGAGGGGGTGCGGGAAGCAGCTCAGCCAACAGAAAGACTGTTATTGACTTCAATGGACTTTAGATCAGGCCCATTCAAACTTATCACAAAAGGTCCCCAAATACTTCCCTATGTTCATCTATAAATCTGAGCCAGCTCTCGCAGTAGATCTATGTCAGTATACACCAGCTGAGAATCTTGTGATCAGAAGTCTAACTTAGTGTAACATATATGTTGTTGAAGCCAGAAGAAGATGCAAGTTATAACATCTTAGATGCTCCTCTAAAATTGGTCCTATGAATCTGTGGCTAAGCTTTCATTGGTGTATCTAGTGAACACAACTCTTATTAATGTATTTTATATAATATAATTACATTTAATAAACTAGGCTTTTGATTTCTGTGAGATTTTAACTAGTATTCAGTGTTTTCTATCATTAAACTTCTGCTAAATACAAATACTCATCTCCAGCCACCAGAAATACTGTATTTGGTTCCCTGGGTGAAATTCTTTAGATGCATTTAAATGATAAAATTCTTGGGCTAGACTGCGAAATTGTTCTGTTGGAAAAAAAAAATCCCAGCTTGATAAAAAGAAAGGGTGAAAAATGGGATGTAAAGCATAACTACACGGACTTGGATTACATATTGATGTTCTGTTTCATAGTAAGTTTCTATTTATAAATGTAATGTTATGCTCACCAGGGGAATATTAGAAACTCATTTGCAAATTAAAGTCTGAGTCGGAATGCTGCCTTGTTCAAGTTAAAAAAGAAAAGAAAAAACAAAACAAAAAAGAAAAACCCAACACTTACAATTTGGAGACAGAAATAAATGGCAATATGTGTGTCCCTAGAGAACATTTTTCTCTAGCCCCATCATACTATACAGGGCTGGTGCAACCACTAGGTGAACTAGGTGACTGTCTAGGGTGCCTAGTGGCTAGGGGCGTCAAAAAGCGCACTTTGGGGAGGCAGTGGAGCAGAGGTGAGCTGAGGCCAGAGGGCACGGGGAGGGTGCTTGCAGCAAGTAACGCTCCCCACCCCAGCTCACCTGTGCTCTGCCTCCTTCCCTGAGCACCTGCCCCACTCTAAATCTCCTCCCCTCCCAGGCTTGCCGTGCCAAACAGATGATTGGTACCACAAGCCTGGGAGGTGGGAGAAGTGGAGTGGCGCCAGCATGCTCAGGGGAGGAGGCAGAGCCGAGGTGAGCTCGGGTGGAGAGCTGCCACAGGGGGGACTCCCCACGTGGGGAGGGCAGGAAGCTGCTGCAGGGGGGGCCACCACAGGGTGATGGGGAGGGGAGCTGCAGCAGGGCTCCCCAGGGTGGGGAGGCGGGGTGCCAGGTGGAAGTTTTGCCTAGGCCAGGAAATATCTTTCCACCAGCCTTGATACTATACCTTTGAAATTTGGTACAACTGACCTCAATCATCATCATCTTTTAATTTTAGTCATAACTATGGGTGGTTTTCACTCATCTTGAGATTTGATCTGGCCTTCCACGCTTGACGAAGGGCACGTCACCCCATTATATAGTTTCTGCCACCTTTATTCACATTGTGTGCAATGAATTTCTATGCAGAGGGCCAGTAGGGCAGATGTCACCTTGGCCAACACCAGGGACTAGACCAGGCACCTACGGAGATAAAAACATGGATTTTTACATCTAGAGCTAAACAGCCAGACTCTCAAGTTGAGAGATGTAAGAGACATCCCACCACCACCTCCATCCTCTTTAGGTCAGAAATAAAAGGGTGTTTGCTGCATCACATATTGCTAATGAAACAGGCAGATTGTCATAAGGAGGTATTTATTGTGCGTACACAGAGCGTAAGCATTGCACACTAAGAAGCCTGTTTGCCTGGGAGTAGCACAGCACAAGCTTGTATTCCTGAGTCTCTGGTGTCACTCCAAACTAGGTCCTTACTGAAACTTGACCCTTCCTTCACTTCCACTCATTATACTACAACTGGGACACCTAACACACATTGACGTATGGGCTATACCAGTACAAGGCCTATGCACCCCTTCTATCCCATTTAAGACCATAGACCTTTTTCCTTCACCCACAGTTCTTAAGTGGTGCATAAACATTATGATTAGGTCAGAAGAGCCTACTCCTTCGGGAGGTAAATCCTCCCCATCATGTTGGTGGATGCAAATAAATTCTGTGAGTTGAAGTAGACTGAGCTTCCCGACCCTGCTGTGTGTTTTTCTAGCCTGAGGCTAAGATTTAAAGTACAGAGCACTCAGCAGTGCCAGAGACCTTACACTTCTCATTTAAAGAAAAACCCTATTGTGTTAGCTGAGAAGCGTCTCTCAGTTATTGCAAACTTCAATCTTAGATCCTGATCCTTGTGTAATCTGGGAGCCATTTACACAGCACAACTGCAATGGCTTTATTGGCATTACAAATATATGAACAGTATTAAATACCCCAAAGGCTAGTAGACAGTGCTCCTTGTATTCATTATCTGCTCACATATATATAGCTTTATCCTTCTGATATACAGCATTCCTGTAAAAGTCCCGAAAGGTGCATCCCTTGTGCCCTCCCAGAGCATCGCAGACCTAACTGGGGTTGTTTCTGTGCAGATTTCACTGGAGTACTGGGGTACTGACCACCCTCCCAGACAAGAAGATCTTTGTCTCAAACATTTTGTAGGAGCAATAGGAAAGCACCGGGTTTGTCTGTGACATGACACTTCTCCTTGCATCAGTTTTCTTGTTGATATATTTAATCAACTGCTATTTTCTTTTTGAATTATCCAGGCTGTCCCCTCTCTAGTAACTGCTTAGTACTTCTATTCTGTGAGGTAAGATCAGTTTGTCACCTGGGGAACCCATTCTTAGGAGTAAGAGAAATAACTGGTATATCGGACGGTCTCTGTCTCTCTCTGAATTCTGGATCATTGTAGAGTGTGTAGACCTTGCCAGTAACAATCCACAGTCAACTTAGAAAAAAAATTAGAAGAAAACACACACACACAAATTAGGCCAATTTTAACATGCAAATTTGTTTGTATGCCAAAAGAGAGAACATTTGGGAAATAATTACAGAAAGCTTTCTGTGTATCAGTGTATCTTAAATATTGGCAGTATTAAATATATACTGCCAATATAAACCCTTAAAACTAATGACTTTCTGCCCAACGGTTTTTCAACACAGTGTGTTACAGCTGCTTATTCAAATATTGATTCCAGAGATTAAAGGAGTGATGGAATTTGAGTTTGTGGAGCACTAAACCATGCCTTTCAAACAGCATGCATCTCTTTCAACTACTCTGTCACAGGGTTAGCTAGGGTGATCAGATGTCATGATTTTATAAGGACAGTCCCAATTTGGGGGGGGGGGGTTATATAGGCTCCTACTACTCTCCACCCCCATCCTGATTTTTCACATTTGCTGTCTGGTCACCCTAGGGTTAGCTGGTCTCTGGAGAAAGACTGAACCCTGCTCCCCTGGACTGGAGCAGGTGAGCCTTATCTAGGTAATTAAAGAGGGATGGGTTATACCTGGTCTTATAAAGGGCTACTAGTAGGCAGATGGGGGAGGGGAGGCCTGTGACAAGCTGAGGTGGTTGAGGCTAGGAAGCTGCCAGGAGTTGGAATGTCAGAGACCTCAGCGAAGGGTTGCCCAGAAGCCTGGTGACTCGGAAGCCTTGGTACTGACGTAAGACTACATTCTGGTTTGTTCATTTTAACCTTTGTTGTAAAAGAATAAACCTCCTTAACAGGTAGTGGGTGTGGCAGTGCATGTTTGGAGCCAGGAAGCAAAAACAGCCATCTCAGTGACACACACACACACAGTTCTATATTAACAAAAAATTATGCCAATCATTGCTTTATAGTCTGAATTCTTGGAATCTGCAAGAGAAATTATGTTGGCCGCAGTGTGATAGCCAGAAGATTCTAATCTTAAGCATATTTGTCTATAAAATGAGTCCATTATTACACAAAGCTACTTATTACACAAAGCTACAAAAAAGCCTATGGCATTGTTTACAAATACATTTTCAATTTATTATTCATACAGGGTTCATGTATTAAGCTGTCTAAAATCCATGTAGGATAAAAATGTAGAAGCCCTTTAAAATTTTACCAATACAGTGAAATGTGAAGAATTGTTTGGTGCATTTCAGACTAGTTGTGTCCAAGTATTCAACAATTCAAACTTCTATTCCCTGCTTTGCCTCTTGGCTATTTTCCAGTAGTATGCAAAAAGAGCTGATGAGAAAAAAAGCCTTGAATAGTTTATTATATTATTATTTTAGTTATGTTATATTCTTGAATTACTCCACATTTTATTGCCACAAAATTTCACGTGAAATATAATTTAGCAATAGGAGAATACTTTTGTTAAAAGTTGTGTACAGATCAGATGAGACAGTGCTTTTTGCTATAACTACAACTGCTCTTCTAGATGTTTGATAGTGTATTGACAAGCCTTATATAAACATAAGAATAAGTAATCCCACACACTCATTCAATTGATGTTTTCTTTGCCCCAAGTTCACGAAATAACAAACATCAATGGCTGCTTTATTCTTTAACATTATTCAAAAGTTGCTAACCTCCAATTAAAGTTACATCTAGCACTTTATATACAGAGGCAGTATGTGCTGGGAGTTGGATCCATGCAGTGCTGAGTTTGATTTACAATCGAAGGACTTGACCCATGCCTACAAGTGTCTCATTAAGGCTTTCCAGATATGTCATTTCTAATTTTTCATGTTGACCCCTCTACCTTCTTTGAAGAAAGGGTTCTGTCAATTCCATCCTGCCAAAAAGTTCTAAACATATAGCAGATCCTGAGCTCTTCTCTTAATCCTAGCAATGCTCAAAATAGGAGATGCTAAAGAGTAATTTCAATATCTGCATTAAGCAATCTACTTTGTAACCTTCTTTTGTGCTCTATTAGAAAATATCCAGTATTTTATAACCTCAGTGAATGGCTCTAATTGTAGTGCTTTTTGTTTTACTATGAAACAAATTAAATAATAATGGGGTAATCTGTAAATCTATAAATCCCAGGTTATAGGGTAATCAGTGATAAATAATCCTACATCTGTCCAAGCACAACTGTAAAGCCAAATCCATAAGTTCCTATTCTGTCCATACCCAGTCAGACTCCCATGGAAGACTGAGTAAATACTGAGGACTTACTAATATTTTGTGGGCACATCCTACCGTTATGGCATGCTGCAGTTACATTACCCTGTGTGGAGCTCCAGAGGCCCCACAGAAGCAAGAGGGAGCATACCTGCTATTATACCCCTTCAGAGGATTATTAACTCCAAGGTCCTCTCTGGAACCTGGGGACAAGGTAAGGGATAGTCCCTGCATTCTGCTCTGGGTGCAAGAAATGAGGAGAGCTCCCTTCAGTCCTCCCCAGATCCCGTTTATCCACAGGCAGAACACCTAGGCACAATCTGGTCCAGAGGGAGGACTTCACGATGTAGACCATTGACATCAATGACAATTTTACCTGAGTCATGGCTGAATAATTGCCGGGCTCTGCACATAATGCTATGTGGCATTATAATCTAGATTTGCTGATGTTCCCACCTCACCACTGGGAGCACCCTTCCACTAGCATAAATGCTCCACTTTATCGAGAACCAGAAGCTACATCGGCAGGAGACGGAATAGACAGCACGAAACTTGCGTTGCACTGGGGGACTTTTTCACGCCTCTGAGTGACATCATTTAAATCAACTCAACCGGTAGTGCAGACTTTCCCTTAGTTACACTGTCCAGGATCCTGAGAGCAATTAGACATCTTAATGCTTCTTGTGCACACCCCCCCACACACACACCTTCTTTTAACTCCACAACTAAACTGGGCTCAGTGATGGGCACAGCCTATACACATTTGCTACCAGAAAGTAATGCAGAGTGATTGAAAGGGCTTTTTATTAGCATATGAGTTTAAAAAACAAAAAAGCAGCAGCAGTAACAAATCCACTCCTCTAAAGCAGGCTGAGAAGTGATTCATCATTTGTCTGTTGAAGTTTGAACACTACTTCCATTACCATGGTGTCTTAGTGCCTAATCATTATTCTCGAAAATTTGGGAGGACGAATGGCAACAAATGTCTCCCCTGCAGGGTATCAATAATGTTTCCTCTGCTTATAATCTGGATGGGAATTTGCTTCAGAGAATATCTACAGATCAAGATATAGTTTATAGACAGCAGAACTAACCTATAGTACTCAGAAAATCAAGATCTTCAAGTATAATTTGGCCTTAACTATGAAATACAAATCTGAGATTTGCTTCTATTCAGTTCTCAGTAAGCTTCCACTCCTTCTCATTTAAAATCCTTTTGAGAGGCTAGTAATTCTGCAGCTGGGGGTAAATGAAGATGTTATCTACACACAAGATAACATTTTACTAAGAATTAAGGGCTACTGCACTACTCTAGTTCATGAATGTGGTGATATCTGTGACGTTTAACTGATCCAATCTAGTTTCCTTCTGTTGTTCCCAAGTTATTTAGACCCATTTCTGGTTACCAAGAGCAATATCACGTAACTTAGAACTTCTTTGGCCTTAAAACAGTAGTGCTGGAATTCCCTGTGTATCATTTACCATTCCGGGAACAGATCTTCACATCACTTGCCATTAACATAACACAATACCAAAGGAAACATGGCCTATGCCGTTGCCTACAAGGCCAATGAATCTCTCAACAAATATTCATGATATAGTCAAATATCCCTGAGGGTTAATATAAAACTAGATTTAGAGTTTTAAGAGGGTCAGCTCCACCATATAAGCAACACTATATTGTATTTCAAGAAAACAGCCCCCCCCTCCAAACAAAAACAGTAGCAGTAAATTCTCAATGCTTGATTCTCGTGTACACAAATGCTCCTTTTGACCATTTTGTCAGTGTAAAACTTCTCTCCAACAAATTCTTGCTCCTTGTTTAATATAAATACTGTGACTCATGTTCTTTGGTTAGAATAAAGGGTGTAACCCTCTATAAGCTTTTTGGACTGAACAGTGAATGTAGTTCAATTAGCAGAAAGCATGGAGAGTAAAGTACAATCTTTGTTGTTTGCTTTGCTTGTTATGGAGTGGGCTGATGGAAAGCAGAAGTTATAAATAATGTCAAGTTGGTTAAAAAGTAGGGACAATATATTCTACTTAGAAGATTTTATTTGTAAGTAAAGGTGGTCCTAAAGTGTTTCTGTAAACCAAAGCAGGACTGATTTAAAAACAAAACAAAAAAAACACCCTATAGTTTGATGACTAATAGCTAGAGCTGGTCAAAATCAATCTTACAACCCTTACTGACATGAGGGTCGACTTCTATTGACTTTGGATTGACTACAAGTATGAATAATGATTATCCCTGAAAGTAAATGCTGCAGTACCTGACCTTTGGTTTTGTGTAAGGTAAGACTGGATATAAATATATAATGGTAATTCATTGATGTTTCAGCTTAATGCTTTTAGTTGTATGATAAAAAACTTATTTTTTAACAAGCCATGACAACCTACTATCAAATTCAGAGGTAGATCCTTAGCTAGTCTATATCAGCAGTTACTTTATTTCCAATTTACACCAGCTGATGCCCAGGCCCACTGTGCCATAATTGTGTCCTCCAAGTATTGTTTATGTGAGTGGTGTCCAGGCTACATCATACACAATGCCAGAAACAAGATGAAAAATCTTGAGGGAGCATGTCTTTCCAATAAATGGCCTCCTTTCACATCAGAATCCAGAAAAGCTTGTTTATCTTTATAGTTTGTGATCACATAACTGTCCCTCTCTCATTGGCATGGTTTCTGTAAGAGTTTGCTGAATGTTCAACATTTCTTGAATGTGTCCATGATTTCTAAAATGACCAATATTAAATGAACACCATCTATGTTTTTTAAAGGTATTGGGCATATTCCAGAAGAGTAATTTAATTACTGTTTTTGCATTGCTTTGTGTTTACTACAGTAAATCTGTCCGTGTGGAGGGATAGCTCAGTGGTTTGAGCACTGTCCTTGTAAACCCAGGCTTATGAGTTCAATCCTTGAGGGGGCCATTTAGGGATCTGGGGCAAAAAATCTGTCACGGGATAGTACTTGGTCCTGCTAGTGTTGGCAGGGGACTGGAGTCTATGACCTTTCAAGGTCCTTCCAGTTCTATGAGATAGGTATATCTCCATGTTTAATGCCTTCTTAAATAAGCATAACCTTTTTTGGAGCAGATATGCTCTACTGCTTTATGCTGAATGCCATCAAAATGCAGAATGCTCCTGTTCCATCTCAATTAGTTGTTCTGTAAGCCTGTGGCATTAATTCTCATATTAATAAAATTGATGGATGTTTTTGAATCTGGAAGATATTTTGATCCATTTTGGAAATCAATTTCTCCATCGAGTTTGCTGCAGAAACTCTGATGAAAGAAACTGCTTGCCTTAATGGTTCAGATCTATCTCAGCATCTGAAAAGAATAGTCCCTCACACTGGTGTATTATCAGTTGTGAAATTCAAAGGAGTTGTTGTACCAAATAGTTAATATTCATGTAAACACATATTCAGATATAGGCTAACATGGTATATATATTATATATATAGTGCATATACTGTATGTCATACATGTCAAAGACAACATTTCCTAACCAGAATCTTATTTTCTGCCCCAAAAGCTGTAAACACACACATCACAAGAGAGACATAGACTAGTGTGTTCCAGGGAAATCTAAGCCACAAAATGGAAGGTCTTGAAAAAGAGTGTCCAGTATCTTAATCATATTCAACTGAGCAAAGACCGAGTTAAGAGAGTTAGAAGTAGGAACACAGGGATTGGTTTCTCAAAACAAATGTTCTTATGGCAATCAATCATTAAATATTTAATGCCAGATCTTCGGATAGTGATAAACAGCACAGTTCCATGAACTTAACTCCATTCACTGTAATGGAGCTACCCTAATTTACATCAGCCAAGGATCTGGTCCATCCTCATTGTTAAATATGAATATCATCTCATATAGCCCATTCCTGGAGAACCCCTGATCCCCAAGAGTGGTAGAACCCCTTAATTCTCTCTCCATATGAGCTCAGTGACCCACCTTAGGACCAATAGGCCCTGGTTTCTTTGCAGCTTTAATGTTCTTTTAATGTAGCTATTTTATGTAATTTATAAATACAGTAGACTCTTGATTATCCAGGACTGGATTAACGAGGATATGGATTAACCAGAATATAAAAAAATAATAATAATAATACGCGCAAATCACAGGGCCAGCTCTGGCTTTGCTGCCACCACAAGCACACACACAAAAAAATCCCACCAGGGCACAGGGCAGCCAGTGAACCAACATACCCTCCCCCCAATGCAGGGTGGCTGGTGAATCAACCACCCCTCCCCATATTTCCTATGGATGGTGATTATCCAGGATTTTATTAACCAGAATTAATTTTTTCCCTATCATCCTGGATAATCGAGAGTCTACTGTATGCTAGAACTGTTTGACATTTTTTTCAAAGCTAGAATCATAGAATATCAGGGTCGGAAGGGACGTCAGGAGGTCATCTAGTCCAACCCCCTGCTCAAAGCAGGGCCTTATCCCCAACTTAATCATCCAACAGATTTTTGCTCCAGATCCATAAATGGCCCCCTCAAGTATTGAACTCACAACCCTGGGTTTAGCAGGCCAATGCTCAAACCACTGAGCGGAAGTAGGCGGAAATCAAAATTTCAGGAATTTGATAGGATTTTTTCAACCAGCACTGGCATGCTCCTCTCTCTTTGTATCACTCTCTCACACACACATATTAGAAAGCATTAACTTTCTACACAGAGATGAACAGAGGAAATATTTCACACACCTTTGGAGAGAACATGGCAGCTATTTACATGTGTAGTAAGAACATTATACCCAACTAAAACTGCAAGGGGAAAATTAGGTAAGCAGAATGTAATCAGTCAAATTAGAATTTGTTTGGGCCACTAGAATCAGTGCACCAGCTCTTGCAAACAGAAACATTAGATTTTATGTCAACAAATGGGTCGGTCTTCCATTTTATGTTTCTAAAAGATCCAAATGATGCTGAGAGAAATACATCCCTGGCATGACTGACTGCAGTGATGTTAGACTCATTTGACCCATTATCTTCAGCACCACAGTTAATGCCATGCTGAGATGTTGGTTTAAAATTTCATGAGTACCACTTTCAGAGTGACCTGGGTTTCACTCACAGGTCTCTCATCCAAGTGCTGCTTTATACAACTAGAGTTTTACTATACAGAGGAATATTAGCTTTGGCTTCTTATTGCTTCAGATGCTAGAGTAACATTAAGCAGTATTAATTCTATTTGTGAACCCCTAATGCAATTCAGTTTCACTGAATATTATGTCATTTGATCCTGTAATTTCTGCAGCTCTTCTAACTATATTTGACATTAAATGGTTTAGCTCAACCCACTCTGAACCAAACCAAGCCAAAATATTGACTTTGAGTTATATGTTTGATTGAGGGATTCAAATGAAGATAGAATTAAATCAATGCTCTTCAGGAGTAGGATAATCATAAATTGTAGAACTGAGCTACAAATTTTCTGCATTCAGTCATGTGCATACTAGAAAGAGAAAATGCCTTTAAAATAGTTTGGTTTTAGCTGTGTATCCAATTTATCCTCAAATAAGCTTACATGTATAACTGAAAATACAAGCAGCAATATGCGTAATGAGGCTGGCATTACCACTGCCATACAGATGGCCTTCAGTTATATGTATGAATTTCATACTGTATTTGAATTATACAAATACAATTAATCACAACACACTAATCTTCCCCAAATAATGTGATATTTGACATTACAAGTGGCTCTATTTGTGATTCAAAATGTCCAAAACTATACATGATTGGATGTACAATTTTAGTGCTTATGGATTTACTTTTATGACACTGTTTAATAGTTTCAGGTGGTTAAATCCTATTGTGGTCTTAATTTTTTGCTTTCTATACATTGCAGTCAATGACAATATTTCCATTGACTTCAGTGGGATCAGGATTTCACCCTTTTCCCCTTAAGAATTCAATCCAATGCCAATTCAAGTCAATAGGAGTCTTTCCATTAACTCAAGTGGACACTGAATCAGGCACTTAGGGTTCAATCCTGCCTCATTCAAGTCAATGAGAGTTTTACAATGAACTTCAGTGAGAGCTGGATTACACCCTACTCTTCTGAATTTTTCTACTAACAAAAAAAACTTACCTCAAATCAACATCCTTTGAATCCGTTAAAACAATGGCTGGCTCTAAACCCTTACTTTCTTGGCATTGGAATTACAGAATATGATCCTTCACTGAACTATTACGGAGGGATAAAGTGCCTGCACATACCTGAGGGACAAGGTGCCTGAGGTAAAATATCTTTTATTGGATCAACTTTTCTAGCTATCCAAACAACAGGCACACCGATGAGTCTATAGTAGCCTGCAACACACCAACTGCTGCCTGACTTCCCCATTTCTGCTGAGTCACTTCATTTTTACTGTATGCCCTAGGTTGTTTTTTTTAAGTTAGGATCTCATCTTGGAACTTTAACTCATCTGACTGAGTGAGATCACCTCAATGTCATCTGTTTCCCGCCCCCTCCTTTCACTATCAGGCTATCCTATCAATCCCTGAGTTCCTCATTAAGTCTTTACTCAGGCCTTACTTGGGGCAAATTTGCAATTGATTTTGTCTGAGAATTTGAATCCATGAAGCCAGAGCTTCATGAGGCTAACATACTATGGTGATGAGGGCCATATAAGTAGGCTGAAGGATGGATAGTAATTAGGGAAGACTTTGACCATTATTACCAAAATAACCACAGCGAATAGACAGTATAACAATGTGAGTAAGGGTGTTTCAGTACATTTGAAGGGGGGAGAGGAACACAAACTTATAAGGGAGAGGAAGATGACTGCATATGTTGATGGTAGGGAGACCAGATAGCAAGTGTGAAAAATCAGGACTGGCGGTGGGAGGTAATCGGAACATCTGGTCACCCTAGTTGATGGTGCACCCTGGACATTTCAACTTGCTTTCCAAGATATGCTGGGGAGGAGGGAGTAGCAGCTATTTTGGTTCTGGGGAAACAGTTTTCACACTGTTTTACACTGCATATTGTCCCTCCAGAAGGCAATATGATCGGGTGATGTTCTTTTCTCTATATTGGACAATGTAGTTTGCCAGTTCATTAGCTAATGGACCATCATATCTGATTAAATAAAATATTATTAGGTGTGAATCACTTTTGTTCTGTAGTTTTTTAATACAATCAAAATTGTAAAGCAATTGACTCATCTTTATGAACACAAACTTGTATAGCACATTCCCCTGATTTTGGCATTATGCAGGACTTTGATTTAATTTGTATTAATTTTGATTTGCCATGAAGTAGGACAGCAACTGAGAAAAGCGTGGTGGGGTTTTGGGACCACAAAGTGACAGGAAGCAACTATGCGTAGAATAATGGCTAGTCTTCTGTAAGGCAGGATTCTGGTATTATCTTTTACAAGATAATCTTCCTAGAAAAGTTCTTTTTAAAAAAACATGTTCATTAATTAGACATAAAAGTCTGATCCAATTTTGTATTGTCTTCAGTAAGTGGGATGTTGGTTTTCGTCACTTGAGGCCAACATTTCAATAGCTGTTTCTATGTTTTTACTCACCAAAAGGCATAGGCAATGTTTTGGCTATGTATATTTTGGTGTGTCAGTTTGGGGTAGTCAGCATCTCAGGTGCATATGCAAATATAATTTTCCCAGACAAATAAGGTAAGTAAATGTCAACATACCGAATTTATACTGGTCTCCTACCTGATTTGTGTCAGATACAAATATTTGGGTGTGCAATTTTGGGTATGTATAATATAGTTTAAGCAGGTATAATGGCTATGTATAGACTACTTTGAAATGTGGGCACTTGTTTAAACCTACAAGAATATTTCTTTATATAAAAATCTTGATTCTACATGACATCATTTTGAATTCTGCTGCTTATTTTACAAGGTGGGCCTACAATAACACTGCAAAAAACAGAGTCTAGTATATGTAATGAGAGATAAGGTAAAACTTTAAAATCATCTCACTGGGAAGCCTGCTATCAATAGCTTGAGTCTTTCCAGACCTGCAATGAGTTAACGTATCCTTGAGATTGACAGTCACCGTTATAGTGTGACATATGTACAGTAAAACATGCCTATCAAAGGGCAAAGGAGCTGTGACTCAGCAAGTGAAGAATTCCATCCGCAATCCAGCACCACCAACTCATTGCCCAAGAACTGTTTCTAATGATAACAATTACAGAACCACTGGAGGATTCCGTGAATGTACCAAAGTGTCACCATCTGAAAGAACTAAGCACTAGCCCCAGACAAAATTTATATATACACAAAAAGACTACACTACAAGAATGTTATTTAAGATGCAAAATGGGAAAATCTCTGAATTATGGTTGCCTGGGCAACCTGATTTCGGCCCTCTTGTGCATCCAGTGTATGCACTGAATGAGGCCAGGGTCCTGTGGGAAAAACAGTAAGTGATTATGTAATTAGGAAACACACAGTGGGAGAATGAATTAAGGTTGCATAAGGAAGTATCATTCTTGCATTTCCTAACTTTTGAGCACTTCACTTTGCAATCTAACAAATTAAATGTATTTTATATGCAATTTACTAATTTTTAATTTTTTTTAAGGACCAAGGTAAAAAAATAATTTTGTTATGCACAAATGTAACAATCTTCCCCCACCATGATCACTGTTATCACTAGCAGGGTCTGAATTCTGAATCTTCAGCAGAGACTGCTACCATTTGAGCTACAGGACTAACTACATTAGCTGGTAGCAGGAGAAGGCTATTATCCAAGAGTCAGGGGGAATGGGTGCTGTCATCATGTGCTGCATCTATGTGATGCTCCCAAAAGGGAGAGGAGTTGCTGGGGCCATGTGTTAAATGAAGGGGAGGTGGGGCTCATGGGGAAAGCTCAGCCTTGTCTGCGTCTCCCTTTCCCCCACCTCACCCCCACACCTGTTATAGCTGATCTGGCAGCTCTCAGGCACTCCCTGCACAATGTAGTCAGTAGCTATTGCTGTTTTAGTAGCAGCACAAGCTAGACTCTTTCAGGCTCAGTGATTTTGGAAAGTGGATAGAATTTTCCTGAGGAACTTGTGTGAGAGAAGGGAAATTGTGATTTGGGATAGGGGCAAACATTTTTGCAACGAAGCTAAATCTGAATTGAATTTCAAGGGACAAAGAGAAAGCGGGTCCACATCTTGAGGGGTTCTCCCTGCTGATTGCTTCTCATAGAAAATTCACAAGAAACTTCTAGAATGGAAAGTGTTAGGCAACCTAAGTATGGGTGGTCACTACCAGCCCTCCTAAATTAAATCTATTATAATTCTACTACACAATATACAGTGTAAAAATTGTGTAGATATTTTCTTAAAGTAAGCAAGCTAATAATAGAGTTGATCAAAATCTTTCAAATGAAAGTTTTTTCCCATAGAAATAGTCACTTGTAAAACAAATTTTTGTGAAAAACAGTTAACTTCATTTTAAAAAAAAATCAGTACCTCAGAGTTTCAAACACCTCGCAAATGGAGGTTGTTCATAGCTCTGAAATGTTGACAACTCTGAACAAAATGTTATGTTTGTTCTTTCAAAAGTTTACAACTGAACATGGACTTAATGCAGCTTTGAAACTTTACCATGCTGTTTTTAACCATCTTAATTTAAATGAAACACATAAATAGTTTCCTTAACTTGTCAAATCCTTTTTTAAACTGTCCCTTATTTTTTAGTAGTTTATGCTTATCACAGTACTGTACTGTATTTGCCTCCACTGCTGCTTCTTTACATACTTCCAGTTCCAAGGTGTGTGATTAATTGGTCAGTTCATAACTCTGAGGTTCTACTGTACCCAAAAAATTAACAACAATATGAAACCTGTTATTGAAATGGTGACTAAAATGAAAATTTGGTTAACCAGCTCTAATATTTTTGATGTTTGAGAATTTTGGGAACCATTTTTTTAAAAAACAAGAAAAAAAAATCAGGAATAATTTTTGAGGGTTTGGTTTTTAAAAAACAAAACAAAAGTGGGCTCATTTAAAAAAAATACAAAATGGAAACAATTCTGAAATTTTGCAAAAGTTTTCCCCCAAATAGGTTCTCATTTTGATCAGCTCTAGTTACTAGTCATCAAAATATAGATTTAAAAAAACAAAAACAAAAACACCCTCTCCTGCTTTGGTTTACAGAAATACTTTAAGATCTCCTTTACTTACAAATAAAATCTTCTAAGTGGAATATATCATCCTTACATTTTAACAAACTTGACATAATTTATACCTTCTGCTTTCCATCAGCTCACTCCATAACAAGTAAAGCAAACAACAAAGATTGTACTTCACTTTCCATGCTTTATACTAATTGAACTACATGTGACTGAAATGTTCAGGCCAAAATGCTTATAGAGTGCTACACCCTTTATTCTAACCAAAGAACATGAATCAGAGTATTTATATTTAACAAGGAACAAGAATTTGTTGGAAACGAGTTTATTTTGGCATTTTGTACAAGGGCAGGCTTGAAGATACTCAGTTTTATTGACATCATTTTTATAGACTCAATAGCAATTCATGTTAAGGTTATGACCATGTCTTAAAATGAACATGAGCTGAGCACCAATATATAGGAAATATAAGTAAAGGATTATTATTGTTGCACATGAACAAGAAAAATATCAAGCATAGAATGGTTTATGCAGTTCATCTGAGCTGGTTATCAGTGGGCCACAATTCATCCTTGTGGTTTATAATATAGAAGGCTATGAGATTCAAGCAGAGATGATTGAGTAAGGTAGTGGATAGAGTCTGTACAGGATGATACAAACCACTAGGATTAAATGAAATAAAATCAGAAAGAAAGAGAATCAGGTCAAATTTTGATTATATAACATAAATCATTGTGACTAACAGCATGTGCACAGACAGCCATCCCGTACAAGAAAAATCTGTCATATGCTGGGGGAGATGTGAGGTTGGTCTAATACTCTATGAAGAACTTATACAAAAACCTGTAGGAGAACACTTCAACCTGCCTGGACACACAATTACAGATTTAAAAGTCACCATATTGCAGCAAAAAAACTTCAAGACCAGACTGCAAAGAGAAACTGCAGAGCTGCAATTCATTTGCAAATTTGACACAATCAATCTGGAATTGAACAAAGATCTTGAATGGCTTGCTAATTACAAAAACAGCTTCTCCTCTCTCCGAGTTCACACCTCCAATTCAGCTGCTAGAGCAGGGGTGGGGAACCTTTTTTCCACCAAGGGCCATTTTGACCCTTATAAAGTCATCCGCGGGCCGCTCCCTCCCCTTTCCCCCCAGAAGCCCAGGCTGGCAACGGGAGCTGAGACCCCAGATGGCAAGGGGCCAGCAGGGAAAATCCCAAAGCAGTGGCAGGTGGAGTCCTTAGCCCAGCACTGCTTTGGGGTTTCCCCCACTGGCCCCTTGCCAGCCAGGGTCCTGCCACCTACCTGACCCGCCCAGCTCGGTCTCTTCCCCCCCCCCCAACTGACCCACCCATCCCGGTCTTTCCCCCCCAAACCTCCTTCCCCCCCAACTGACCCACCCAGCCTGGTCTCTCCCCCACCCCCCGACCGACCCACCCACCCAGCCCGGTGGCGGCAGCGGCCCACGTGGCGTATCCCAGCCCCAGCGCGGCCCCCGGCCGGCGGCAGCGGCCCACGTGGCGTATCCCGGCCCCAGCGCGGAGCCGCCCCCGGCCGGCGGCGGTGGTCCGCGCGGCGCTTCCAGGCCCCAGCGTGGAGCCGTCCCTGGCCGGCGCCCGTGGGCCGGATATAATGATTTGGCGGGCCGTATAAGGCCCGCGGGCCGGAGGTTCCCCACCCCTGTGCTAGAGGAATACCTCGCCCTCCCTGATTTGAGATAACAAGATGGTTCAGGCTGATTGGACTAACCTTGTTACCTCCTACCTGGTTCTTGCCTACTTATCTATACCTGCCCCTGGACACTTCCACTGCTTGCATCCGACGAAGTGGGTATTAGCCCACGAATGCTTATGCTTCAATACTTTAGTTAGTCTTTAAGGTGCCACAGGACTCTTTGTTACCTCTGCTATTCCAGACTAACACAGCTACCTCTCTGATTCTATGAAGAACTTGTTTGTTTCAGAATATCGTGTTTACGGCTCTTACAGATCTCTTTCCTTGACTGAGTTTCTTGCTGATAGAGTAGCTAATGATGGATATAAGACAACCACAGCATTACACTTCTCTGACAGCTCTGCGCTCTTGTGTATCGCCCTAGAATAGGACACCACACCTATTTCCACAATGTTAACAATGCTGTTTCTATTCTACCTGGCCTTGATCCAGAAAACCATCACTGTTCAACAAAGCACCCATTGAATTTCATGGAAAGGTAAGCACATACTTAAATTCTTTGCTCAGTAGGAATGGATGGAAGCACATGCTTCAGTGCTTTGCTGAATTGGGACCCACTTGTGTACCATACTTATTTTATTCCTTTGCATTTGTAGGACGTATCTAAATAGACTTGCCAATGTTCACTCCTGTTCCATCTCCACTAGTACTCAGCTGCAACAAGGTGCGGCGCCCCACTGCTATCTTCTTTTACAAATGGCGACAACACTTTCCGTTTTTACACACCAACATATAGTTTGTGTTATCTTAAACATCACACTTAACAGCATTGTGCAGCAATTCTGTTTCCAATGACATACAAATATCAATCCCATTTGTGAGAGGGAAGAGATCTACTTTTATACTGGCCCTGCTAGTTAATGGGCTAACTAGCTCCTTAACTCTCCCCAGTTAATACTGATCTAATAATTAACCCCATCTTCCCTCAGTCAGGCCTTTCTCCAGGGAAACTAATTGAGTGCCGGTTCTCAGCTATGATCTAGCTATGACCTTCTCTGAATGACCTACAGGAGTTACCTCACTTCTTTCTTCCCATGTAGATCAAATTTCCCAAAGACAAGGCAATCCAGAGAGGACTCTCATACTGCACCATTGTCTATTCACCATTGTTGGTACTTAGATATTGCAGAGATCTGACAGAAAACTGGTGTGATATTCTGGGCCATCGTTGGTCCAATACTCAGTCACAACTGACTGAAAAGTTACTTTATTTCCTTCCTTCCTCCCCACATTGCTGTTTTCCTCCTCTCCTCATAAATTAAAGTCAAATCAACATTTTCTTTTCCCTTGTTACCTACATAAATCAATTATATACTTCCTACACTATTTTAAAATTATTATCTACCGACATAAAAAATCTCCTCTTATTTTCTCCCGTTTGGTGTTCACTTTCACCTTACTTAAAGAAGTAATACCTTTCTACATCACACAGTCACTACTAATTCAATTTCCCACACTTTTTAAATCTCCAGTTACACTCAAAACTCAGTCAAGAATTATGTCCATCTTGGTTCACCCATTTGTTAGTGGGAAAGGATGGTCCTTGCATCTAAAGTTTGTGGATTGGGATTCAGGAATTCTGGTTTCAGTTCCTGGCTTTTCCAAAGGCTCTCTGTGTCCATTTAATCTCTCTCCGCCTCAGTCCCCCATCTGTAAAATGGGTCTACTAAGTTTTTGACTGTTTTGTTTATGTAGAGTGTAAGCTGTTTGGGGCAGGAATCATTTCTTACTATATGTATGTTCAGCAACAAGCACAGTGGGACCCTGATTTAGGTTGTAACCTATAATCCACCTAAAGGTACCACTATAGTACAAATAAACAATACTAATAAACAAAAAACATGCATCAATAACATGTATAATATTCATCCCTTGTTTGTCTAACAGCAGCCTGTCCAGCATTGCTCTGTGTCTGCATGCAAGTTCAAACACATATGGGATGACAGTTACTGCAATTGACAAAACAACGTTTTCACAGCTAGTTGGACAGCAAATTATTTTCTCCTTCTACTTTCATTTTTCAAATTATATTCATCTGGCTCATGCTGTCCTATTAAATCAAGAGTCAGTAATACTGTTTAAGTATTATGCATTTCTATGAGACCCCCAATTTAGCCTTTAGCCACAGTATTATGTTTTCACATAATTTAGCAGTGAACACAAACAATGAAAATCATATAGAAACTGTCACAAATAAGTGGTGCTTGGAGTCATGAAAGCTGTATTTATAGAACCAGCTTGAAGTCTCACAATAAATTCAAACTGAGATCTAATTGTGCAGACACTTCACTTCCCTGAAATCAAAAACAATAACGAAAGAATAACGAAAGCCTTATGTACAGATGTGTGATGAAAAAGATTAATACAAATATAGATTCAGCAATAATGAAAGTCTAGTTTATTGTAAGACATCTGAAAACAAAAACACTGGGAAAATATTGATCCGCTAATTGAGACAACCACATCTTTCATTATATAAGAAAATGAGTTACTAGTGTCAGTTCCACATTGACTCTGTTATCAAGCTAAATTATCTTGACATTCTCTAAAAATACTGAGAAAGCAACAAGTGCTTCTCATTGCTCACAGTATTAAGAAGCTAAAATCTACACCCCCACAAAAAAAAATACTCCTAGGTGGTGTCATTTCATTATTTTTTTAACTCCGTGACTTACTTGTCATCTTGAACAGACTACATTCTGCTTAATAATGTACCAGCATTTTATTAGAATTCCGTTTCTGATCACTTTCATGATATATTTCCTTATTAAAAACACACAGTAGAAAGAGGGCTTGACAACTGATTCCCTTTAATACCAAATCATAAAAGAAGCCAGACACACATGTTTATGCGATGAATAAGACAAATCTGCTGAACTGCTCAGTGGATTAAAATAGTTTTAACCACCAAGCAAATTAAATAATCAGAATCTGCATTTCTAATGTTATGTCATACATTTATTTTCAAGCAAGACGACAGATTTTTTCTCATGGCCAAAATCTGAAGGCTGAGTGAACCCAAAAGCTAAATATTCAAGCTCACCAGAACTGTGTGGTTTCCAGAATGCTGAAGAGTAAAGTTTGCCTTTGCAGTTGAGTTCACTTTAGATTTGATGTTGCCAGAGAGCAATATATTATAGTACTGACACATTGCCAACTAGATTGTGCCACTCTTATGTTGAATAGTATCGAGTGCTACAGTGGTCTGTCCCAGGGCAGCAACTCACCCCACAGCACCTCCTGCTGGTCCATCCGGGGAATTAGCTCTTTCAGCATACGGAGCATCCTCTGCAGGCTGGTGTCCCGCTTGCTGCTGGCCCAGAGTCCCTCCCTGACCCTGGTGCCCTCTTCCCTAGAGTACTGCACCCCTGCAGTACTCCCATAGTCTCAGGGTCTCCCCCCCCCCCCCCGGGAACCCCCCACCCTCTATCCTCACCTTGCCTCAGTCTAGGCAACTGCTAATCACCACTTGCCTCCATTCTCTGGGGCAGACTGCAGTATCATTCATCACAGGCAAGCCCTGCTTCACTCTAGGTACCTATTCAAGCTCCTAGCAGCCAGGCCTGTCCACCTCTGAAAACAGAGGAGACTCTCTCCTCTGTTCTAAACTGAGCCCTTTTATCAGCGTCAGCTGGGCCTTAATTGAACCCACCACAGCTGTGGCTGCTCTGCCCAATCTGTTTTCAGCCTTTCTGGCTGGGGTGGAGCAGCCACCCTACTACACGGTCCTATCAAAATCAGTGGGGCTACTCCTGGAGTTAGGTGCTACTCAACATGAGTAAATGTATCAGATTCTGACCCTTAATGAATTATTTTGAAAAAAAACTTGTATTCTTGCATATTACATGATAAACTGTGATGGCATCAGGTTTTTTTAATCTCACTTATTTTTTCTCAAAGTTAATTTAGTGTATCTAAAAGGTGATAGAATAAAACAAAGAGCTGCAGGTCAGATACAATACAATAAGATAATTAAAGTTTAGAGTCCTCCACCTATGTGTTATAGATTGCAAGCCAACATGATCGGGCTACATATATATCCTTGTTTAGACATCAGTGTCACAGATGAAGTAAGAACTGTCCAAGCTATAGAGATACCCCAATTCTGAGCTCGTCTATTCTGACCAAAATGGAGGAGCAAGGGCAAAGCTTTAAACTGTCCTGCTTCGTGTAACCCGAACTCACAGTTTGGTAGATCTCTACCGTGTAGATCATCATTTCAAGAAAAAATTCTAAACAACAAACATAGAACTAGTAGGATTAACTTTGCCATGATTTTTTTTAAACTTTGAAATAACAGAATCTGCTCTCATGTGAGTGTAGACGGGCTCCTCACCGCCCTCTTCAGAAATCAGGCAGGAGACTCTGTTTGGCTGAACCAGTGTCCTTTTATTTCTTTACACAGTGCAAACCCACCACCTATTTACAGAGCTATATACAGTTCAACTTAGGCCCAGCCCTCTACTTGCCTGGCCAGGGGGAACAGTTAGCTTCTTGCAGGCAACTGGTCACAGCTACCTCCCAGCTACTTCCCCTTCCCCGCCCCCGACTTCCTCCCTTCCAGGCTTTATATCCTGTCTGGGAGGCTGCCAGGTGGGGCTCATTCGGCCCTAATTAGCCCAGGGCCACACTCTACGAGGCAATTACCTTCCCAACCCTAGGGAAGCTGCCAGCAGAGGCTTTTCCTGCAGCTTAGAGGGGGAGCAGGGGCTGGCTCAGTAGCTTCTGGCCAGCACCTTGCTACACCCCTCCCCCCTTAAGCCCAGCCCCATCGGGCTGGCTATGGGCCTTTTCCCCCTCCCCTTTGGTCGCCCTCCTAGGAGTGGGTTTTCGGGTAGCGACCCCCTACTTTTCCCTGCGGAGGGCCCTCCCGTCCCTCTCCCACAGAAATAGCACTCGGTGGGGAGAGGTGGGCCCCCTAACGCTGCCTCCGCCCGCAAGTCGTCGCACCAGTCACAAGGGGGCGCGGTCCCTGCCTCCCCCAGAACCCCCGCTGGGGCCTCGGGGCTTGCCTTCTCTCCTCGACTGCCCACTGGTGCCTGCAGCACCCTTCACCCCCTAGGGGGTCTGGGGCTGCCCTGACCTCGGGCCGGGGTTCGGTCTTGACCACTCCCCCTGACGGGTTTCCCGGTGCCTCCGTTTCCTGTGCCTCAGTTTCCCGTCCCTCCCACTGAGGGTGGGCTTCCAACCCACCCTCAGACCGGGTCAGTTCCTCCTCCGGGGATTGGATCCCCGGTAGGTCACCGGCCCCCTTCTCGGGTCCTGGGGGCCTCAGGCTCACCAGTCCCACTTCCCTTGGCTCCACCCTTTCTGGGCTTTTTTGTCTAGGAGTTCTGTTTGTTCTCTCGCCGGGCCTAGGCCCGCCCCTCTGCTCGGGGGAACCCCTCTTACGGGCTTTCACCCCCGGCCTTGGGGCACCCTGGGGCCTCGGACCTTGCACCGGGCCCCAGTCCCTACCAATGAGTACCGGGCAGGGTAACCTCTCCGGCACGCCCACCCATTTCCATCGGAAGCGGCCGCTGATTTCCAGGGGTATCTGGGCCACCTGACAGGGCCTCCTGTCCCCATGGATACACCCCAGGCCCATCGTGGCCCCCGGAACCAGCTATTCGGGGTGGACCAACGCCCTCCGTACCAGCGTGTAGGGGGAGGCTGAATCCAGGATCCCCTGGTGAGATTTCCTCCCCACCTTCACTGGAAAAGTGGGTATCCCCTTCCTCCGCCTCAGCCCCGACAACTCAGTCCACCCACATAAATCTGCCCACCCGCACTCCATGGCTGGGCAGTCCCGCTTTACATGCCCCTGTTTTCCACATTGCCAGCAGGTGAGCCGGACAGTCCTCTCGGGCGCCCCCCGGGGCTCCCCCTTTTTCTCCTTCCCCTTCGCCGGGAAGGGGTCCATTGGCCGATACCCCAGGTCCCGGTCCCTTTGCGGCCGGTGCTCTCCCCGGGGTCCCTCGGCCTCCACATATTCTTCCGTTACCCATACAGCCTCGTCCACGGTCTCCGGCTGGTGCCTCCATTCCCAGGTACGCACGGCTTCTGGGAGGCTTTACAGGAACTGCTCTAGAATCAGGGAGTCCATAATCTCCTCTCCTGACCAGGCCTCCGGCCTCAGCCAGCACGTTGCCCAGTCCCGCAGCCTCTGCGTAAACGCCCGGGGCCGCATCGCCGGTGTCCAGCGGGCCGCCCAAAACTTTTGGCGGTATTTTTCTGCTGATAGACCGACCCGGTCCAAAATGGCGGCTCTTACGGCCTCATAATTTTGGGCCTCTACAGTTCCCAGGGCCATATAGGCCGCCTGGGCTTCGCCCACCAGGTATGGGGCAAGCCGGAGGGCCCAGGTGGTCCGCTCCCACCCGGCCGCGGTGGCCACCCTTTCAAAAGTCCCGAGAAAGGCATCCGGGTCATCCGCCGGGCTCATCTTGCAAAGTCCCCAGCCCGGTGGCCGGATGCCTTCTCCTGCCCCTGGACTCACCAGCCGTTGCAGGAGCTTTGCCTGGGTGCTTGTCTGCTCCTGTATAAAGTCCTGGAGGGTTTTCTGCTGTTCCGCCTGCCAGGTCAGGAATGTTTGCCTCTCAGCCTGCTGGGTCTGTTGCATAGTTTGGTGTGTCTGTTTCATGGTTTGCATAGCCTGCTGCGTCTGTTTTTGCTGGTCCACCAGCCACTGAAGGGTCCCCTCCATCTCCGGGCCACCAACCACGTCACTGGTGTCGGGTCCCGGACAAGCCCCCACGTGTAGACGGGCTCCTCACCGCCCTCTTCAGAAATCAGGCAGGAGACTCTGTTTGGCTGAACCAGTGTCCTTTTATTTCTTTACACAGTGCAAACCCACCACCTATTTACAGAGCTATACACAGTTCAACTTAGGCCCAGCCCTCTACTTGGCTGGCCAGGGGGAACAGTTAGCTTCCTGCAGGTAACTGGTCACAGCTACCTCCCAGCTACTTCCCCTTCCCCCCCCCCTGCCCCCGACTTCCTCCCTTCCAGGCTTTATATCCTGTCTGGGAGGCTGCCAGGTGGGGCTCATTCGGCCCTAATTAGCCCAGGGCCACACTCTACGAGGCAATTACCTTCCCAACCCTAGGGAAGCTGCCAGCAGAGGCTTTTCCTGCAGCTTAGAGGGGGAGCAGGGGCTGGCTCAGTAGCTTCTGGCCAGCACCTTGCTACAGTGAGGTTCTGAAATTATCCTGCTCCTAAACTTAACAACTAGCTGATCTCATGGTTTCTCAAGGACAAATTTTCTAAGGGAGTCAGAAGACTTCTCACATGCAGTAGGGAGGTTATACTTTTCTTGTTTCTGCTCTCCCACCAGCTAACCACCTTTATCATTCCACTGATTTCAGTAAAGTTGCTCTTGATTATCCTTACTGTAACTAAAAGGAAAACCAGTTTTTACTGTGCACCTAATAGATGGGACCTGCCATTAAACTGATATTGCCTATTGTCCTTCCACAGCATGTTGGGCAGAGAGGAAAAAAGCCTTAGATGACCAAGAAGAACCTGTTGAAACCACTCCTAACCCTTTTCATGTTTAGCATTCATAGCTTCTTGGCCATCCTACTTTTTTCCTACTGGTTGTTTCCTCCCTTACTGCAAATTACTTGGATTACTTGGATCCGACTTTTCCTCGTTGCACGGCATCTTGATTCCGCCATGAACGCAAATCGATACTGCTCCACCTTTGCCTATCTTGTGCAAGTCGATGCCATCTCTGCCCAAACATCTTGACCATAGGATCCTCCCAACGTCGTCGAGGGCGACCGCGTTGGTGCGATTGTCCTCGTGGAATCCATTCTGTTAGCCGTACAGTCCATCTGTTGTCCTGGAGTCGCACTACGTGACCAGCCCACCTGCGCTTATTTTCGTAGATTGACTGAATCACATCCTTAACTCCACTTCGTTGTCGAATTACTGCATTTGGAATGTGGTCTCGAAGGGAAATTCCACACATTCTGCGTTCCATGGCTCTTTGCGTGACTGCTAATTTGTCTTCGTCGGCCTGTGTGGTACTCCAGCACTCCGAACCATATGTCATTGCTTGAAAAACAGTAGAGTCAAACAAGTCTCTACGCAATCGCATGGGAATCTTCGAGTCCAACACCGAGGTTTTAATTCAATCAAAACTACCCCACGCTGCCTTTCTCCGTCTTGCGCACTCCCCATCGAATTTGTTGGTCTTCGCTAGAAGGTGTCCGAGGTACACGTAGGCATCTACTTCTTCCAGCGCTTCACCGTTCAAGAGTATCCGTCCCTCTGTGCAGTGATCATTTCGCATCCACTGTGTCTTCGATGCGTTCATTTCCAGCCCCACTTCGCGTGAGCGCTCTTGCAGTTGTTGAACCTTTATTTGCAGCTCAGCGGTGTCACTGGCGAAGATAACACAATCATCCGCTAACAGAAGGTGTGTGAGGTGTTCTCCATCCACATTTATGCCTCCTTTCCAGTCAAGTTTATTGAAGAGCGACTCCAATGCAGCTGTAAAACGTTTTGGCGATATAGTGTCACCTTGGCGCACTCCTCTTCTGATCTGGACGTGACATGGCTTGTCGAACAACTGAATTTCTGTGGCACAGTCACTATTGAGTTCTCATAGCAGATCAACGTAAGCCGGGTTTATTGCATGATCATGCAATGCGTTAACAACGGCTGCAAACTCAACAGAGTCAAATGCCTTTTTGTAATCCACAAATGCAACACACAGCGGGATTCGATATTCCCTACATTTTTCCACCAGCTGTTTCACAGTGTGCATTTGGTCAATAGTCAAGAAGCCCGTTCTGAACCCAGCTTGTTCTTTACTTGTTAGCAGCTCTAGATCTTTCTTTATCTGATTGAGAAAGATGCGAGTGAAGACTTCGTAGACTTGTGAAAGAAGGGTGATCGGTCTGTACTTGGAAAGGTCTTCCGGGTCTCCCTTTTTCAGCAGCAAAATTGTTTTAGACACCTTCCATGCTGCGGAAGTTCTGTTGGACGTGACATATTGACTAAAACATTTAGCAAGAACTTGATAGAGATGAACGCCTCCTGCCTTAAGATGTTCCGGTCTTATTCCATCCCTGCCTGGGCATTTTCTGTCCTTAATGCACTCAGCCGCTGCCTGAACTTCTTCCCACATCACTTCCGGAATTTGTTCGCGCTTAACACTCGACAGTTTCCTGTCAACGCTGACGGAAGAGGAGTACAACTTGTTGTAAAAATCTGAACAAATCGCATTCATTTGTTTGCAGTCAGTCGTCCTCATTCCGTTAGCATCTTTGAACGCGACCAGGATGCGTTGCTTGAGCCTGATGTCGCCTTCTGCCGCCTTCAGGCTTTTCTTACTTTCAACAGCTTTCCTCAACTTCCTTCTCCTGTAGTCATCATAGTCTTCTAGCAGTTTCTCTCGGATTTGCTTGCAAAGCATCCTATACACATCATCGATTTTCCCATCAGCTTTGAGCTGTGCTCGCTTCGCCATTAGTCGATTAGTTTGGCTGCTCACACGGTTTTTTCGAGCGGATTTCACAGTTTTACTGGACTCCTTAACAGTGTCTTGGATCTTTTGAATGAGATCCTCATAATCATTGTCAATATCTTCTTCCGCATCTCTTTCTAGATTTCTTGTGGACAGCTTTTCGGCGAAAATTTGGGCGTTGAAGAACCGCTTCGGGGGAGATCTTTGAGCTCTTTTGATATGCTCTTCCTTCGCAAGGCAGATGCTCAACTTAGATCTCAGCAACCTGTGGTCTGTGCCTGAGCATATAATGTGGTCGCCTATGACAGATACATCTGAAAAAATCCTTTTCGTGTCCATCAGTACGTAATCGAGTTGCTTGAGGGTCATCCCATCTGGACTTCTCCATGTCCATTGCCGCTCCTCTGTCTTCTCAAACACGGTGTTCATAATGTGAAGACGATTGCACTCCGCAAAAATTGCCAAATGATTGCCCCGTTCACTGCGATTTCCTCTGCCAAATTTTCCAATATAAAGCTCGTCACCTTCTTTCATTCCGATGACTGCATTGAAATCCCCTTGCACGATTGTATAAGTCGCTTTGCTTCTCATTGCTGCTTCTAATTCTAGATAGAATTGTTCCACTTCATCGTTGTCTGCTTGCTCTGTCGGACTGTATGCCTGAACAATCTTCAGTAAGCGCGTTCTATCAATTTTAAAGTTGAGAACTGCAACTCGTGGAGAGAGTATGTCACAGCTTTTCACTCTCGGTATCACTGCCTTCTTGACAATAAATCCTACTCCGCCTGTCCGGGCCCGATTATTCAACGCCTTGCCGAGAAACACTTGATCTCCGCTTTGCCACTGCGCTATAAGTTCACTACTCCTCCTCGTTTCACACACTCCAATGACATCTGCCTTGATTTTTTGTATTTCCGTGATGTACACATCGATAAGCATATCTGAAGACAGTGTCCTTACGTTGTGACTCACAACGAATATTTTTACCGTTCCGTTGGTCTGTTGATCAATGGCGTCCTGTACAGCGCCACGACTTGGATGTTGCTCGGGCCGGCACCGTAGTCTACACCCAGATCTACGGTTTATTTCATTTGTTTTGCGGTTTTTGGCGAATGTATTTCGCGGCAGTCCATTCAAGTTGCCAGCCCTTGTGTTCTGTAGCCGCTTCGTCTCCGCTAGACCGCTCGGCCCAATAAGCGCTTCTAGGGGAGCACTTGGTGAGGTTTTGGTCACGGGGAGGTTCTTCGACGTGTGTCGGGCATCACCGTCTCCCCTACCCGGACTGGGCCCCTGCATCGCTTCCAGATACCTCACCAGGCATTACTGCAAATAGCAGGACTATTCTGATCTCACTTACACCAGTGTTAATTGGGAGTTGTCACTTTGCTGAATAATAGCATTAAAACTGGCGAACACAACATCAGAATCAGGCCAAGTTTTCCCATTTTGGATAATTTTTATAGAGGGCATGTATATAATGTGCTAATAAATAAGTAATTGATGTTTTAATAATCAGCTAATCTATCATTACAGAGTCCAACAAATCAACAAATTGCACCTATTAATGGTGGCTTATATCCATTAATTACACACTCTACTGAGTGTAACTCAGACTACTCCTGCGTAGAAAATGCTTAGGGTACCATTAATCATTTATAAAAACTATTATAAATGTATCCTTAATATTAAGCATGACCTGTATTTCTTTTCTAAATAGATTTATAACACCAAAGTCCTCCTTTCTGTAAGCTTCCTCCATTGATGCTAATGACAATCAGCTCAGCATGAATTTTCATGTTCAACCCAGAAAGAAAACTGCTACATTGCTGATAAGAGCTGATGTTTCTTGCTGTATAAAGAATCCTTATGAAGGCTCAGATTTCATACTCTGTCCCTTAACTGCCTGCACTGTCCTTGACTTTTGACTGAAGATCATTCCACTTTTTGGCACTTTATTTTTCTCTTAAATGTTCTCATAAAATCATGTGTCACTTCAATGGTTGAATAATTTTTCTGTGCTTGGTTTGCACCTGAAGCAAGAGCCTTGTGGCCTCCCTGATAACTAGTGCTTTTATTTTAAAATATCTTTTTATTCAAATATGTGTTATATAAAAATATTTTTATCCATGAGCAGATATCATGATGGTATAAAGACAAGTAACAATAGAAACAACCTGGAGACATCAGGTGCTCAAGTGTAGTGAAATGTCTAACACACACAAGTGCTGAGAAACTACCCTTTTAATTCTCAGGGTGAAGACTCTTGCTTGCATCCGACGAAGTGGGTATTAGCCCACGAAAGCTTATGCTTCAAAACTTTATAGTTAGTCTTTAAGGTGCCACAGGACTTTGTTACCTCCACTAAAATAAGACACCCCATTATAAAGGGCCAGCACAAGAGCTGAGCACCGCTGTATAATGGGGTGTCTTTCACCCATAGAATCAGATACTGGTACCCCTATTCTTGCTGAATAGCACCTCACCCCACAAATATCCAAATAGGAGGAAGGATGTCAGAAGCCCTAACCATCAGGTTAGGAATGGTCCTATAAGTTTAGTATTTTGAATAGGCAGAGTTAGGTGCAGGTTTGGATGAGGAAGTGTGCTGCTATCATAGCATATAAAAAGGGCATGGTTTTGCAGACTTAGTGACTCCTCTTTTTGCCAGCCATTTGCACTTCATGGATAAACTGCATTGTGTGTCATGCAAATCCCGCCATGAAAAAGCACTTCACAAGCCTCTATTTCCAGTTTTTTGTGCACTCTGAAACTTCTGCCTGCCTGTTTTATTTTGACTGTGCTAATTTACATAGTATTTCCTCTTAACTGTGTAGATTTCAAGGTTATGCTGGGGTCAAGCTGTACCTTTTGCAAAATCAGGATGTAAACAAGTCTGAGTAAGGCATGTAGTAATTCCCTCCCCTCTCTGTTTTTTGTTGTTCTTTTTTTTTCTTATTTGTATTAGCATGAACAGTGGCTTGTTTATTTGTTTTTAAGGTCCGATTTCTTACTTTCCAGATCAGCGAAGTGGTTGTAAATGCCAAATGCTCTGAAATAACCATAATACAGGAAGTAGGGTAAAAGGCCAGTCCAACCAACCATGTAACTGTCGTGAATGTGACATTCTGGCAATTTGTATTTGCTCTTGTAGTACAAAGTGCCTGAAACTTATATTCAAACAGAAATGTCTACACAAATCACCTGCATTTTAAAAAAGGTGTTTTATTAGAGAGAGAATATACACAGAATAATTCAAGCTTATGTATTTCTGCCAGCTGTACTCCTCCACACATTCCTTTTGCATTCTGATCTCATTATGCACTGAGTGAGAAAACTAGCGTTAGTGGAACAATTCCTACCCAATTGCAGCCCGTTCATATTCCTCAAGCTGAGGGAGGAGATATATTTATAGCTGCCAACTAGATGTGGTTTGTATGTTCCGTAGCTTTAAGCCATGGGATATTTTGCATAAAAAATGCACCTGGGTGTTATCCTACTCCCATTATTTATGCTGCCAAGGCCCCCTGTACTTGAAATAGACTTGGGAACTGCACGATGCTTGATATAACCCCTTACTGTTCCCAGATTAAAATGCAATTTTACATTCATTCCCTCACCCACTGTTGTTGAGCTTGAGCTTGTCTGCTCAGCTACTGGGGCATTTGCTGGTGGCCTGAGAATCCTTACCTCCCCAGCCCACACCTTTGAATGACATTATGCCTGGCCTCCAGAGGGATAGATCTGATGTCATCATTGCATCATTCTGGACTGATTAGTTGCCATGACAATGTCAGATCTGGAAGATCTCACCTGTTAGGGGACATGTCCAGTGTCATACAAAAATATGCAGGTCAGATTTATAGTTGCCCTGTGGCTCTTTTGCACCAGCTAGGTAGGCACAAAGGAGCCAAAGGACAGTTGTAAACTTCCCTTTCTAGGAATATTCCAGACACAGGAGGTGCTCTTGGTGAGGTAGGCTGGAGAAGGAAGGGGACATGTCAGAGGTTGGGGAAGCCATGGCAAGGGCATTCCTATGCCTGGAGATTCTATGTTCTGCAATCACACAGAAAGATCACTGTAACAGATGTGCAAGTCAGAGCAGTTCTTAGGGCTTAGCCTGGGACCAAATAATCCCCAGCAGTTCCTGAACAGGGGAGGTATAAGATGCACCTCTCTCTGTCTGTGGGCTGGTGGATCTGGCACAATATGAACATATGGGTAAAAAACACTGGAGTAAATGAAACCATGGGCAGTTGGGTAGATGATGCATCTCAAGTATGCACCATGGGTAAGTATGGAAATATTAACTTTTTCCTATTCCACAAACAGATTAAAACAAAAGAATGTTGATAGCTTTCATATATACAGTGCTTGCCATTAAAGAATCCAAACTTTATTCCAGTTTGGTAGTAGAGATTACCTGCACACTTAGAAGAGAAACAAATGGGAAATCTCTGATACCACTGCACGATAACTTTTGACAAATATCGACCATTACAGACCCTCGTTGGCCCCTCTAAAGTGTGTTTCATTTCAAACAATTCCAAAATGGTTTACAAATTTAACTATATGCATTGGATGGAACCATTGTGTCTGCTCTCTTCCCCTATCCCCTCCACTTGCCCCAGTCACCCCATCCCTTCCCCTGATGTCATTCATACTCACTTTCATCCCCATCCTGTATTCTTCTTTTTAAAGTCTCACTCCCTTCTGGCTCTTTCCTCCTCACAAAAGAATCCTGCTGCAGTCTCTCCAATCTTAAAAATCCATCCTTGATCCCACTTGCCTCTGCAACTCCCATTCCATCTTCCTGTCATCTTTAAGTTCATTGAAGGAACTATTTGCAATTGCTGTGTGGAGTTCCTCTCCTCCAGTTCCATCCTAGAACCTCTCTAGCCAAGTCTCCAAACAAGTACTCCATCCTCATTCATTTTTTCTGCATAACATCTCTAAGATATGGTCTTTCCATCCATTCACATAGTTTAAGCCTGTGGTGGGCAACCTGCAGCCCGTGGGCCGCACACAGTCCATCAGGGTAATCTGCTGACAGTTTGTTTACATTTGCAAGTAGATGGGGTCCCATTGTAGGATCTATGAATAAATCATAGTTTTCTTGAATGTATTCTGTTTTGAGAGAGAATCTCTGAATAATTGTTGCAAATGCTTCTCGTGCTGTAGATCACTGGTGAGCAGTTTTTTGCAGAGTCAGTATTCAAAATTACAGTTGAGTATGTAGTGGACACATTAATAACTTGGTCTATTCCTTTTTCTTACTGGATGAAAGTAAGTCTTAGAATACACAACATTTGCCAAATCAAAATTTGTTTTCTGCAAATATTCTCCAGTGTTGTTTTAAAATTTATATTTCCACAAACATTTCTGCCACAAAATTTCACTCCAAGACCCTTCATGGAAGGAAAACAAACAACAAAAAATGAGGGATCCTTGGTCCTTTTTGGGGTGCAGAGATGTGAGTCCAAGCAATTGCCAAATTGGTTCTATTCTTCTCCAAGACTGACGGCCTCAGATTTTACTATGAAGCTTTCTTTCATTGAGCCATACATTGTAATCTCCCTCATGCAATTCCATAGGTGTTGGACCTGGGAGTGTAGGGGTGCTGCCACACTCCTTGGCTTGAAGTGGTTTCCATTATATGCTGAGTTTACAATTTGGTTTGATGGCTTTCAGCACCCTCACTATACAAATTGTTCCAACTCCCCCCCCCCCCCCCCCCCGGTGCAAGTCAGAATCTGCTGTCTGGTTCACAGATATTTGGGGGTGGAGGGAGGAATGCTACTGTTTTCTTATATCAGGAAAAAGTTGCTGGGAGCCAATAATATCACTTTCCTTTTATAGACCCTCAAGTAGTTACACAACAATTTTGGTCAAAATATGAATTTGCTATTTACATTGGCAGCCTGTTAATGGTAGTATAAGGGCCATTAATGCACTGGTCAGATTACAGGATTTGGGAAGTCAGCATTACATCTGGTTCCTAATAGAACAGGCTCTTCTATTAAAAGGTCTATGACCAGAAAGAAGTTCAGCAGTCTTATACTGGTTTTGCAGACAGAGTCACTATGCAGTAGTTGATCTGATCCAATGTGACGGGTGCTGTTATCATTTGAATACTCAAAAAAAGAGGCCTTACTCCAATCTGTTTTGCCTTGATGGAAGATTTTAAAATGAACGTCCTAAGGGAAAGTCTACTTATGTAAACAGCTAGAAAGGTCAATTTGTTCTACTAATGCTGGAAGTGATACTCCTACTGAAAAATAGTCATTTTTTAAAATGCCATGATCATAATGAAAACACAAGGTGCCTGATTCTGTTCTCTCCAGATTTAAAAGCACTAAACTCAAGACAAATTTCTATAAAAGTGTGGTCAGAACTGGACTGTTGGTTCATTTACAGATGCATCATATTTGTACTGCAGTCATTTGATTTTTCAATAACAGGATAGACTATTTGTATTACAAGCTTACAAACAAATAAACAAACAAATAACTCAGTGATAGAAATAGTAGCATTTTGAGGATTCAGCCCTCATTTGCTTAACAAACGATCAAAATAATAGCTCAATTAATAACACTAGAAATAATAATAAACAATGAATAAAAAATATCACTTGATGTTTTCAAAGCTTTTTACAAACATTAACTGATCAGTCCTCACACTAGTTAGTGAGATGGATATGTTATTATTCCTGTACAGAATAGGGAACTTAGGCAGGGACGTGAAGTTATTTGACCAAACTACACAATGAGTCAGAGTGAAAACCAGCATTAAATCCAGACTTCCTAACTGCCTGTCCCAGTTGACAGTGACTCCCTAACTAGCTTATTTCATCAGAAGCTTAAAAGTAAATGGATGATGAAAAGTAACGAGAAAGATTCAACAATGCTGCAACTGAAAATATGTGGTAAGTGGAATGAACCAAAAGCTAAATAATATCCCGTGTTTCTCTTTGAACTATAAAACTTACTTGATCTGACTGTCTCTGATCTCATCCCCCACTTCCTTTGGACATCAGTCACCCCTACTGCCGCCTCGGACATCACCCTCTTTCCTCACACAACACCCCCACGAGATTCACTGTGGCTGCAAGGGAAGAATGCAGTGTAATTACCTAATCGGGCACCTGTGGTCTCTATATTCAGCAAAACTATTACCAAGCTAGATTTTCATGCCAGTTTCATTAAAAAAAAACCCTAAAAACTAAAACCTAAGTCTTTAAAAATATAACAGCACAATTGCTCCACCAACAGTGAAATCTCCTCTTGAAGTACAGCTTCTATGGCCCAGTGTAAGGCGCTATTGGAAATGTGTGATCAATACATTACTTCATGTCTCAGGGATGCTAATAACCCTCCCCCCCCCCAGGTAACATAACGATATATGTCTTATGACCTTAATTCTGGCGTCAGAATGGACCCATGCAGAGCTGCAATGAAGTCATACTCAGAGCTTCTTGCCAGATCAGAGCCTTCATGATCATATAGATGGAAAATTCAGGTAGATAAGAAAGATGCAGTGATGGATAATAAAAGTCCTAATACACAAAGGACATCTTTCCCCTAGAAAAGTAATATTCTGTGCAATGGCACATGCCAACCTTACAGCCACACTGGAGTTCTGATGAAAAAACAACAACAAGGTTTTGCTCATGCTGCTACACAGAAAGTGAATTTGAAAATTCCTGTAGAGACTGAATTTCATGTGAAGTTTCCAGCAACAAGGGAAACAAGAAAAGGAAAATGCTGTTATAGGCACTAACAGTAAACAGATTTCACCAGATCTCGTTTAGTCTTATTTAAGATAAGACTCAGATAACTTTTATGTGCTTAAGACACAAATAAATAAATAAATCCCAGTGTTTATTACCAACTGAGATTACTATATCCTTTCACAAGGATCAGAGAGGACCCAAAAGCAAAGACTCAGAGAAAAGAAACATCAGTTGCAACATATGCTTTCAAATGCAAATGCAATACTTTAGGAAGCATCAATTTTAGAAGACTGTTCCTTTTACTACCAACTGGTTTCACACATCCAGCCTTGAGAAAGAACAGGGTGAGCCACAATATGCCACTCTAAAACTGGTTTGTGAAAAGAATGCTTTAGTAAAAAGCCACAGTATCAGAGTTTGCTGCAATATGCTTCTAAGAATCAAATTCTTATTAATTTCCACTAAAGGACAAGAGGCTTTTGAGGGCAAAGGAACAGTATTTGCTTTCTCAAGTGTGGAACAGTTTCTAGAAAATTCTTGGCTGAAATAATAAAGCCAGCATGGGGACAAACACTGGCCTGAAGAATCTGTGACTTGAATTTCTGAGGGGCTAGCATCTGCAGCTCCATTATGGGCAGCAGAAGCTGTAGGTGTGCATCACTTCTGCAATTACGCCATTTTAAGGATTAATGCCAGGAAGGAGAAAACGATTATGAGCGAGATCCTGGAGTGTGGCTGATTTGGAAGTTCATGGACATGTAAAACTGTAAAGGCTGCATAGGATCTATGCCTTCCCCTGACCTTGGTCCAGCTATGTGCTAGGCTGATCTCTGTGTTCTGGGTTAGAGGAACCCTAGGGCTGCTCTAGCTTATGCCATCTGCAAAGAGTCCCAAAGAGCTGAAAATATAGCCAAAGACTGGTATGGCAGAGGGACATCCTAGTCACGCTTCTATCTGGGCACGCTTCTATTTCCTTGTTATTCCAGCAGCAGAAAGGGTGTGGCATTAGTTTTATGAGCTACTACTTCAGTTTAATGCCACTAGAATGTTACCCATATAGCTAGGGCAATCCTCTCTGAACAAGCAATTCCAGCATTACGGACACTGTATGGCCATACCAGATGAAAATCTAGCCCTCTAGTCAAATGATGTCCAATGCCATGAGCATACTCTATTCTAGGTTTCATAGGGGAAAAGGTTCAAGAGAAGAATCTACAAATTTCTGCAGAAGAGAAGAGTGAGAGGGGATTTGATGGCAGCCTTCAACTACCTGAAAACAGATTCCAAAGAGGATGGAGCTCGGCTGTTCTCAGTGGTGGCAGATGACAGAACAAGAAGCAATGGTCTCAAAATGCAAGGGGGGGGGGGGAAGGGGGGGGTTCTAAGCTGGATATTAGGAATCTCCATCCTTAGAGATTTTTAAGGCCTGACTTGACAAAGTTTTGTCTGGGGTGATTTAGTTGGGGTTGGTGCTGTTTTGAGCAGGGGGTTGGACTAGATGATGCCTAAGGTCTCTTCCAACCTTAATAGTCTATGATTCTATAAAAAAGAAACTTCCTCTAGCCCCAATCCTGCAGTCCCTGCACACCCAAGAGTCCCATAAAAGCCATCAGCCCTTTGTCTACTCTGAAGTCAATCTCTAAAGCCACTGATTCTGCTAATTTTGCTGTAGCTCAGACATATACTATCAATACGAGAGCAGCTCAGGCTGCAGAGAGATTGGTCAAAAAAGTAGGTCAGCCTGTGACAAGCTGTTCTCTGAGTAGCATTTCTCTCTCCTCTCATTTCTCCCTTTGTACAAGAAATGTGCTAAACCAATTCCTTTGAAAAGCAAAATACATCAATTGAATCAAATGGAACTAGAGATATTTAACTAAATATGTTGCAATTTGAGCCTTTTTTTAAATGAACAATTAAAACAGACAATCACATATTGTCCATAGTGACTTTTTAGAACAAATCTAACTGGCTCAGCCATTAGACTTGTTCCTGGGTTCTGCCCAGTCTACAACCATGTAAGTGGAGCTCTGTTTACTGCACAGAAAAAAAGAATTTGGAAATAGAACTGGGGGAAATGTTTCAAATTTTTTCCACAAATATTTGCTTTTTTAATTTTATATGCATTAATTTGCTTCACCCTTCCTTTTCAGAGAACATTCCCAAGATCAAGTTTTGCTGGCATGAAAGTTCACACAATGTGAATTTCATAGTTGCATGCGCAAGAATCCACAGAAACTGAATTTTAGCTTTTTTCGCTCAAGTATTGATGCCAGAAGTGTTTGTGCACTAATCCAATCACCAAACACTCCCAATAGAATGTGATTTATCTGACCGACCACAACTAAAACAAAAACAGAATATTTGAATCTCAAATATTTGCAGAGAACTGTTCGAGATCAACACAGATTTAAGGAATAAACAATTTCCAAAACTTCATCAACACTTTCAAATGACAAATAAAAGGAAATCAGATGTGCTCACAGATGTAAACAGAATACAAGAAGTTAATTTATTCTAATAAATTATTTGTTGCAAATTATTCACTCAGATCAAGTTTATTTGTATTACTTTAATCCAAAGGGGTTCTAATCAAAAAGTCAGGATCCATCTGAACAGCTAGGCACTGTACAAACACATAACAACAGATAGTCAGCCCCCTATAGAGCTTACAGTCTTAATAGACAAGACAGACAATGGGTAGAGGAAGGAAACACTCTTCTCAGCATTTCAGAGAGCGGGCACTGACACACACAGAGACTGAATGACCTGCCCAAGCTTAGACAGGAAGTCTGTGACAGAGGCGTGTGTTGAACCCTAGTCTCTTGGACATTAGTTCAGAAACATTCATCATGAAACTACATCCTCTCCAGTTAAAATCTATGGATCCCTTACATTTAAATATATTGCTCCCTTCCACTTACTGTAAATCTGATCATACGTTAACTCAAGGATTTTTTCTTTGTTTCCCCCAGCCCCTTGCTTATAGTGATTGTGGCAACACATTTCCTCCCTTGGTTTGTTTAGTAGCTCAAAAAACCCACAAACAAACAAACAAACGAAAGACGACGACAATGACTAAATATGATGTGGGAACACTTTCTTCTTTATCAAAGAACCACCTGCTAATACACAAAATATAAACAAAGTTACTGGATGTCCATGAGCCACCTGTGGAGAAGCAAGGCACAGGCAGTGACCTTGCCACATCAGGGAATGTTTGTGTTTATTCTGGACTGCATATTTTTTCTGGTTTATTTTATCTTTTGGTATTTTCCCCCTGTTCTCTAGTCTTATTGTTTTAAGTTAAATGCAGCCAATTCACTTTAGAGAAATAATAAATATTGCACTTCATAGAACATTTTTCCTCCTATCAAAGCACTTTGCAGAAGGAGACAAAATTATAGCACAGAGGCGGCTGTTCAGTTGACTGGCGCAGAGTGGGGAAATGGTTTACGGCCCTGCTCCCCTCCAAACCTAGGTTTTTACCAGTCCTAGGTTTTCTGAGCTGCTGAAGGGCCTGAGGATCAGATGGTGTCCAACAACTCCTTTCCCCATTTCCCTCACCTTCTGCACTGCGCTGGGCAAGGCATAATCCTGTACTCAGAAAATATCTCAACTGTGTGCTTTTTCAGTTGTGGGTAAGCATGAAAAAAAGATACCTTGGATGTTCTTAATCATCAGCAAACAGAATGATCTGCAGCAGTTAATGTGGTCAGCCAGCTCACTGTGGTCTTACCACAGAGGGTAAAAGAAAATATCACTCTAGAGGAGAGAGGGACAATTATTCCCCTACAGGACACTTAGGGGAGGTGAACAGGTTAGGGGCAGTTTATGTTTAATCCTCTGTACCTTTTCTTCATTTAGTCAGTCCTGAAGTTTTAAAACAGCCAGGAATTTGTATCTTCGTGTATATAGGCCTGCAAGCCTCCTCCCTACAAACTGTAAGACTGCATAGCTAAGATAAGCCTGTGGACAAAATATCACCAATATAACAGTAAGAGAACAGGCTACCGAATGACCTGCTTCTTATAAGTTGGGTTAAACTGCTTTTGAATTTTTTATACTATTTATCTTTTTGTGTTAGTAGTACTGGACTGACAAGTCTGGACACTGGAGTCCTCTATTTACAGAACAGATACAGCATAGACAATGGCAATGCAAGCTACTATACATTGCCTCTTCACTGTGCCTCAACACAAGCTGGAGGAGCCAGCTTGAAAGGGCAAGTGGCTCTGAGTCTCTGTGTCTATCCAGTCCTTGGCTTTTCTATAGAGAATGCCAGTAAGGGTGCCAATTGTGACACAGTCCTGTATTTGTACAGCACCTAGCACAATGGGTCCTGATCCTAGGTCTCCGAGGCACTACAGTAATACAAATAATACATGATGAGAATGGCAATGGAGTTTTATGACATGGATGCCTATCCACCAGAAACTAGACCAAGACCACCATATTCATTACATATATGCCACAGTTGCTGGCTGGTAACAACTTCCAGTCATTTGTGACTCTGGAAAGATTTGAACTGTTGAACTAGAAGAAAAAGGCTCTAGCTTAACAATAGCAAAAATCCTTAGCAATACAGCACTCTGGCTTTAAAGACTATTAAACCCAAATTGGTCATTTAAAAGCCTGAAATAATCTAGATATATGAGTGCAAAAATGTGCTTGATAATGAGGGATATTTCATGTCAAAGAGCCCAATCCTGCCTGGTGTGTGTATACATGTTATATACACTGACATGAAACAAGTACATGCAATGGTCATCATCTTCACTAACACACCGGCGACTGAACCAGGGTACAACACAAATTGTACAGCTAGATAGACAGGCATGTAACAGACTCCAATCGTCTGCAGATCAGGCGTACAGGCAGACCAGTAACACACTCATCAGTGGGTTAAAAACGCAAACCAAAAAGCAGATTTTTGTTTTTTTATGCCCCAACATACATGTGCTGTGCATCCTCAGTCTGTGCCATGTGCTAATATTTGCAATGTACAAGATATTGCAATTTTCTCCCCAAAATAATGCATGCAGCTTGATTGAAAAAATAGTGGATGAAATCCTAGCCTGACTGAAGTCAATGAGAGTTTGCCATTGACTTCAGTGGAGCCAGGATGTCACCCATAGCGTTTTAACAAATATTGCTGAGCTCACGGCAATGTTCATTCCATTGGCTTTCCAACTGCCTCTCAGTAGAAATGGCTACAGTGTGTTCTGCATGCCGTCGTGAGAGATACTTGTTCACTTCTGTGTTCAATTATAATCTGTAATGAAATGCAAAATGAATGTATTTCAAGCTCTACCCCTGACAACAGTAAATAGCAAAAGCCAGATGTGGGTTTTCCTGTACCTCCCAGGACTAGCTATCATTACTTTATACACACACACACACATACACACACACATACAATCAGTACTACTCAGAGTGATTTCCATGCTGACAAGCCAGATTTATGAAAAGGGTATTTTAGAATGGTTAAAAATATTATTCAATAAAATCTTCTGAAAGAAATATATCTACATCTTATCCCTTTTCCAAAAAATCTACAGCCAGATCCTCAGCTGTACTGGTGTAAATTAGCACAGTTCCTTTGAAGTCAATGGGGCTTTACCAGTTAATTCCAGAAAAGTCATATTATTATTATGGAGATGCCCCATTTGCAGTGAGAACAGAAGGAGACCAAGGAACACTGCAAAGCACTGTTCTCAGATGGGGGGAGGAGGGGCGCGACGGACATGACCTGCAGGAGAGTCTGAACACTGCAAAGCACTGTTCTCAGATTGGGGGGGGAGGGGTGACCTGCAGGAGAGTCTTGAATAGGTGTCAGAAGATTCACCATTTGATCTTACCATGTTAATAATAGGAGGGGGATCCTGGCCAGACAAGAGAAGAGTTCCTGGTTCCCACTATGGAAAAGAGGCCCTGGTATGGAAAACATTATGTATCACTCCTGTAAAGCTGAGTGAACAAATACTAAAGATTTATTTATTTATTTATTTTCACCTCATTTTTTGGTTTTATGGATATCTGATCCCAATTGTCTCAAGTTCACTCATTATTCACCAATATTCTTTCATGAACATCTAACTTTCTATTTGAATTTCATCCTGTGAGCTGTGTCCTTACTTGTGACTGGCCACAGACATAACATGATATTGTTTTTCTGTTACTTGCTTGGAGTAGTGTTAAGAAATTCTGATTGCATGAATGTTCTCAGAAGGTTAAAACAAAAAGCATTAATACAACCAGGTCTACTCATTAAAATGTTGAAACAAAGACATATCTTTTTTCCACTGAAAGTTCTAAACAGGAAGGCACAAGATTGGAACTGCTTCAAATATTTTCTATTTTTTTATTTTTATTATTATTTTATCTTCTATTTCCCCACCATTCTCTGTGACTATTCCATTATGGTCATCAACCACTACTCTTTGTCTTATGATCCCATCAGATTTCAAAAAGTTATGGAGCAAATTCCATTTTCACTTTCCCTGTCAAAACCCCACTAAAGCGAATAGGATTGCACCAGTTTATCCAAGAGCAGAATTTGGCCTCAAACAAGTTTGGGCTGGAAAAGTAGTTTGAGGGAGCACCTACGTCCCTCAGAGAATAGTGTAAAGATTCAGGAGTTAGCATTCTTCCCAGATTCTACAAGGAAGTGGTGAACTAATTAATGTTCATACGTGATCTTAGAAAGTGCTCTTTCTGGAAGTGTCATGTTTTGCATGGGTTTTAAAACCAAGGTCCTGATAATTTCTAGCTATTAACAAACAAGCACAAAGAACCCTGGTAAAGAAGGTGACATCACTAATGGAGGTTTCAGACAATAAAAATCTATCTTGGTGCCATACCATGGGCTACAGGCAATGACACAGACAGATTCCATCTACCTAATTTCCTACTGCAGAGTCAAGGGATTATAATTCTTTTCTGCTTCCTGTCTCAAACTGTTTATTTCACACCAGGGGGCTGCATTTCAGTTAATGGATAAAAGGATCCTTGAGTATAGTTTGTAAAACATCGTGGGATTCCTCAGAATGAAAGCCATCATTGATTAATTTAAAATATTATATTATTATTTCAACATTATCATGGATGCCATCTGTTTCTACCTCTGTTAGTGTCTCTTCTTTTTAATGTTCCTATCACAGATTCTGACTGGATTATTACTCGATAAATTGGTGACAATGCTGTTCAAGCTATCTTTGAGTTATATGTTTACCTCAATGACTGTCTGCCAAGAGCAATGTTTATGGCATAGCTTGCATTGATTTTAGAATTTCTGAGAGTAATAAAGCACTGAATGAGATTCATTTATTCTCACAAATTAGAAGCAGTCATGTTAATATAGAGTAATATAATTTTATCATTGCTTTTATTTGTTTCCTCTCTCAGATGGGGAGGAAAATGAATCTCACCAATTTTGTTTAGGCTCTTGGTTTGAAAAACAGAGGAACTTGCTGGATTATTTTTAAGCCTTTAGTAATAATCATTTAGGATCTGATTCTGGAACCCTTTGCCCACACAGGGTAAACATTATTCTGCATGGAATAATGCATTATTCTCCATGGGAATCAATGTAGCTACCTATAGAGCAGGGAATGGTTATTTTATAAGGGGGACAGAATCAGGCTCTTGTTTATTTAGGGTTAGGTTGTGACTTGGATGGACTACACACCTGCAGAGGAAAGTAAGAACCTCCCGCTCACACCACTGCATGGTCTACCTGTTCCTGAGGGTCAGACATACTATTTCCTCCTCACCATTCCCAGAATGTGGGTGTAGAATGAGGGGAGCTGTGGCTCCACCCCTTCAACATGCTAGCTGCCATAGCTGAGCCCCCTGGAGCATGTTGTAATTTCCTACTGGCAAATGTCAGCACAGGAGAAGCAGGGAGGACATCATTCCTCTAAGGTATGAGGTGTTCTGGGCATACTCCTGGGGTGATGCGGTTTACCCACATCCATTGCTTAGGGCTGCACCTAAAGACTTCATCCAGCCCTGATCTATCTTTTTAAAACTGCTGAAAGAATAAACAGTTATACACACAGCTAGATCAACTTGAAACACATCAGATATCAAACTATGCAAACAATGAAAGACCTGTAGTACTACATTGTTCAGAAAAAAAAATCCAAATTGCATCAGTGAGATTTTATTAGCAACTATGCAGCAGACTCAGTGAATAAACTAGTGTATCGCCACCACCGCCTTCACTTAGCAACAGCTGCCTGGAATTTTTATTTTCTTGGTTTTCACTTCATAACTCCACTTTCCTTTTCCCTCTTGATTCCTCTTGGCTGACACACTGTAGCTGCTGAAATGATCCTCTAGCCAGGAATGCTAGATGAGCGTCTGCCTGTGGACTGGTGCCAATGCTGCACTGGAAACTGAAAAACAAGACAGGCTGGCCTGCTCTCACATCTCCAGGAGACAGACCCATTCTCTACTGGTCACTGATCTAGAGACTCAAGTCCACCTCCAAACTGCTTCTGAGATTTGAATTGACAATGATGGCTCCCCTGACTAAACGTGAATGATACCAAGTTATGTTTCTTATTTCTATGGCAGGATTTTGATCATTGGAGTCTCAAATGTGAATGCTAGCTCTGTAAGACACCAACTTTAACCCTGAATGCATTCCTAGGAGTGAAGGTTCTGTGCATTATGCAGTAGGTCACTAACATCATATAGTTCAAGTTTCTAGGAGAGGGAGAGAGCGAGCCTATTTCCAGTGTCTCAGATAATAATCATGCTGTAACACCACAATGCATACATGAATAAATACAATTCTAAATTCAGTGAAATATTTTCCTTCCTCTGCTCCTCCCACAGTAAATGAATACACTAGCAATTAATTACTGTGCTCAGTAAAGAATCAGAGAGGTAGCCGTGTTACTCTGGAATAGCAGAGGTAACAAAGTCCTGTGGCACCTTAAAGACTAACTATAAAGTTTTGAAGCATAAGCTTTCGTGGGCTAATACCCACTTCGTTGGTCCACTGCTTGCATCCAACGAAGTGGGTATTAGCCCATGAAAGCTTATGCTTCAAAACTTTATAGATAGTCTTTAAGGTGCCACAGGACTTTGTTACCTGTGCTCAGTAACTCACTTCAGCAATTATTTAATGGATTCACTTCTAGTCCCTGGCCTAGTAACCTTTCAGAGAATTTTCAGGGGCCTGAAATAGAAAGCATAAAAATATATGGTTTTGCTTATTTTAATATTTGTAAGTATTACAGCTTGCAAACGTTGGCAACAATGTTTTCAAAGTTCTACTGTTCTGTTTATGCTCATTTTAGTGTATTAGAGCACCAGTATCAGGCATCTATACAACTCAATGTAAGTGGTCATAGTCAATCTAGTATATTTATATGTAATTCTTTAAAACTAAAGAATCAGAGAGGTAGCCGTGTTAGTCTGGAATTGCAGAAGTGACAAAGAGTCCTGTGGCACCTTAAAGACTAACTAAAGTATTGAAGTATAAGCTTTCGTGGGCTAATACCCACTTCGTCAGATGCAGGCTTTCGTGGGTATTAGCCCATGAAAGGTTATGCTTCAATACTTTAGTTAGTTTTTAAGGTGCCACAGGACTCTTTGTCACTTCTTTAAAACTAAAATACTAGCCAGTATCTGTTACCGCATCATCCAAATTTTCAAGTACGTATTAGAGTTAGTAGAGAAAAAGAATTAAATCCTGGATCTCTCAAGTCAATGCGAAATTTGTCATTGACTCCATTGGGGCCAGGATGTCACCCAATGTCTGCTTTGTACATTTCCTGAGGATTAAGAATTAAAACAACTGAAGTGGGGCTCATTTTACCTTTAATGTCTTTAGTGATTATTTCCAGGATGCCCAACTGCATATTCAGCAGGCAGGAAAATAATTTCTGCGTCATGAAAAAATAGTTGTGTTCTTTCCTGCTCAGATTTTTCAAGTGTCTAGAAGTGCTAAAGGTTTGGTCTCTCAAAGAGGCGAGGTGATTTCTGCCTAGAACTGACAACATTGTATAGGATGAAGATTGGACAGTGCCAACAAGTGGTGGAGTGCAGTGCAAGGGTCTGGTGACCTGGTAAGGTTATTTACCTCTATATGGGAGTTTCAGAAAAGGCCAAATTGCCTTAGTTCTCCCCAGCAGACATGACTTCAGAGAGGAAGTGGGGGAAGTGACCTACAATAAGGACATAAGTGAAAACCTGAAAATCCAACTCTGTTGAATCTGTGTCGATCATGAAAAGTCTTTTCCTCCTTGAGACAAACTGTAGGCTGGAGTGGGATGTGAATAACAAGAATTGAGTGGCTGCCAGTGTTCCCACCAAAACCAGGAAGACAAATGCCCTGGGCTCAGTGTAAAACCCAATGTACATTCTCTTGGGAGCACCATGTTTGTCTGGTTGTTCCAAATTCATAGGTAGGAAGCTAGAGGGGATGTTAGAGACCTGAACTTTCTCAGTGCTGAACAGACTTTGGTTCATTCCACTGTGGACATAAGGGCTAATCATGCCTTATATAACTCAGTTCAGAGCCACACTTCATCAAAAGGCAGAGTTCTTAAGATATGGGATTTTAGTTCAGGTTCATCTCTACACATAGTATATATAAAATATGCAGAGATTCAATTTTATTTCCAAAGTGGTCTCTGAATTAATCACTTTTCATTCCAAAAGGTTTATATTTTGGGGTCTTTTTCTTTCAAGGGTGGCTAAATGATACCAGAGAGCTTTAATTTCCAGCAAGGTGCACCTTAACCAAGCCTTCACTAAAGAGAGTCATGCAGGTAACTCCCTGCACATCATATTTCAAATCCTAATCTCTTTTCCATGCTCCCTATGCCTCTGACAACAACTGAAACTTGAGACAACCCCAGGAACATGTACTCATTTTCTCATACATTTTCTTACCAGGACAGCATGCAAGTCAGAGTTGAGACTCCATGTGTGTAACTATGTATCCAAGTTAAACCCTCTACAAATAGACTTAAGAGTCATGCAGCAATCAAGCAGGCTAAGTAAACAGTAAAGGAGACGCAGGAAAGCCTGTTAGGAAACCAGAGAGCACTAAAATTATATTCACACTTATTTTTATTTTGCATTTTCTTTCTTGAAAAACAATTTCATGTTTTATTTGTTCATTAATTAGATGCTTAAGGCTACACCTTAAAGCCAGCCAGCAGTGCATCTTCTGTGAACACATGGCATCAGTGCTCTGAGAGCTACCTATGGCTGGCTTTGTGTTCCCATGTGGAGTTTATTGATTTTGACCCATAAAGCTCTAAATGGCTTAAGATCTGAGTACATGAAAGACTACCAGTCTCCTTGTGCAATACTTTCACATCTGCGACCAACGAAGCACCTGAGTTGGATATTGGCAGGAGAACATTCGTTATACAGGGCTCTCATCTGTGGAATAAACTCCTGTCTTTGCTACAAACCCACCTGGAATTTTTGTCCTATGAAGTATGCTATCTTTTTTGCCTGGCTAGCTGAGCTGACTGGGGCTTGAGAGGGGAAGGATGACCATTTATTTACATGATGGGATGGTGGTTTGGTAATGAAAGTCCTGCCTACTGTTCACACCTTGTGTTGGGAATATTGCCCTGGAGATTTTCTAGGGGCTACTGCTGGTTTGGATTTAGTTGCTTTAATCATTATCAAGGACCCACAGGGTAGCATACAGGCACTTTCTTCATGTATTATAAATTGCAAAAAATGAATGTGTCTACTCCAATCACACACCTTGATGTCATAATATTTCTCTTTAAAACTAGAATTGCCAGAAGGAAAGTGTAGAATCATTATGGGAAGGGAGTAGAAGCTCTGGGAACAACTTTGAGATCACCAACGTGGTGTAATTCAAGAATCTCTCCAATGACAACAGTGTAAAACCAGTGAGAGATCAGAATCAGGCCCAATACCTTCAACAAGGAACACAATGCAAAAATGTTTGAAAACCATTGCAATAGTGAGGAGGGGGGCTTCATTCCAAAATCCTCCAATATTCCCCTCTGTAAAGTTTAATCCATCCGACAGAATTCTGTAGCAGTAGATAGTATAATATTCTAATGATTGCACTAGCATTGTCTCATGTCAAGTGAACCTCTGGAATCTGTATAATAAATGGATTCCACCATGTCAGCAGGTGCACCTTTTCCAGGGAGATAACAGATACCTAGTGTAACATTAGGTCTACACCCAAAAGCAGGGGAGTGCTACTTGTCTACATTGGTTGCTACATTCCAGTCATTTTGCATTTGGATGTGTATAAATGTAGATTATGCTCTTGCTAGCCATGCCTCCTTGGCAGGGGGGCTCACCCATTTTTGCCCTCAAAGTTCTGCATACCAGTGAAAAGCCACCTCCACTTACTTCAGAAGTCGACAGGATCAATGAAACACACCTGATTCATCTCTGTAGAAAAGTACTAACTCGTACTCCCTTTACACTAGTGTGTGGCAGCTATCTAGGGGACGAAAGCCAAGAGCCTAATATGTCTTATGCAACATAATTGCAATTACTTCCCTGATGCTTAGGTAATGAAAAAACTCATTGTATCAATAGAGGATTTTGTTTCCAAGAACGGTTGCAATGACATTGAATTATATATTAGAACTGAAAATATCACTCATCTGTGAATTTCTTCATTTTTTCAGCTGAATTTGGGCCCCTTTGTACATTGATATTGGTGGTCATCATGAATTACACTGTATATGTTTAAGATGGTTCCTATTCTATAAATATTTTGTTTTTTGGTAAGATCTTACTTTTGTTGAAAAAGGCCTGACCTACACTTAAGATTTAGGTCAACATAGTTACAGCACTCAAGGATGTGAAAAATACATACTCCTGAGTGCCGTATGAAGACCTAGCCCCCAGTCTAGACAGAGTTAGGTCAACAGAAGAACAGAAGTTATTCCACAATAGTCCATGAAGTGTGGATAGGATCTTAGCACACTTTATTCTGTCACTCTTATACCATGAGTTTAGCAGGTCATCAGTCTGGGATAACATATGCAAATTGAATATATTAGCAGTGATATGAAATACGTTAAGCATTGCCATTTATGTGCAAAATGCATCAAATATTAATGTAAAAAACTATAAATAGGATGAATAAATAGTAAAACCTGACTATGTTTCAAGCATAGAAAATGAAGATCCTTAATGATCTATTTAATAAGCTAATAAAGAAAGCACATCCTTAACTGACTTAGAGCGTGGATTTTGAAGGTCTCAGAAATAAGTGCCTCTGTTTGCCATGCCCCACAGCATGGGATATCACTATTATATAAGGTTCATGGTGGACAAATACTGTCCATATGAACATCTTCACTGGAAATGCAAGTATATCATAGATGGAAATTGTATTGATGAGTGTGGCAGGGCTGGGGTAAAAACCCCATGGCTGCCCTGCCACTGCAGGTTAAAACCCTGCTCGCTGGTAGCAGGGCTAGGGGCAGAGGCAAGAGCAGCCCAGCTGAGAGCACTAACTAGGGCTAGCAGGCAGAACTATGCTGGAGGAAGTGGGAACAGCTGGGGCTGGGAGCTGTGAGGGCTTGAAAAGCTCCAAGCCCCAGACAGAGGGGAGGAGGCCAGGAAGGAGGCAGGGAGGTGCTCTGTCTCCAAGTGGAGGGCCAAAAGGCCTCAAGGGCTAGGGGCTTAAAAGCCAGTGAAGGGAAGGTGACTGTTGTGGGGGTTTGGGGGAGCACTTTGCTGATACAATTGAACTGCACTGTAAATAAAGGACACGTGGAAATCACCAAAGAGGGTGTGGAAAACAGCTTTATTGAAGGCACCAGACCATAGGACACAGGGGAACCCAGAGCATCCGGAGGGGACCCTGTGACAATGAGATTAGAAAGAATGTTTTACCAGTACAGTAAAACCTCGATTTAACGGACCTCGATTTAACGGACTTCGGATGCAATGGACAAAATTTTTGATCCATATCAGACCGCGACCCCTCCCGGCTGTGGTCCCGGTCCCCTTCGCAGGTGGCTGGCTGCTGGCTCCTGGCTGCCGCCCCGGTCCCAGCCGCTTGCAGGCTGGCTGCCGGCTCCCGGCTGCTGCCCCGGTCCCAACCGCTGGTGGGCTGGCTGCCGGCTCCCGGCTGCCGCCAAGATCCCAGCAGCAGGCGGGCTGGCTCCCAGCTCCCGGCTGCCACCCCAGTCCCAGCCGCTGGCAGGCTGGCTGCCAGCTCCCGACTGCTGCCCCGGTCCAAGCCACTGGCGGGCTGGCTGCCGGCTCCCGGCTGCCACCCGGCTCCCGGCAGCGGGCGGGCTGCGGAGCTGCCGCCCCGACCCTGTGGCGGGCGGGCTGCTGCTCCGACAGCTCGGGGTTTTTTTTTTATTAAATAACGGACTTTTTGATTTAACGGACACCCCCTCACCCGAATTAGTCCGTTAAATGGAGGTTTTACTGCAGGGGTCTCAAACTCAAATGACCACGAGGGCCGCATGAGGACTAGTGCACTGGCCCGAGGGCCGCACCACTGACACACGCACACACCCTCGCTGCCCCGGCTCTGCCCCCACTCCACCCCTTCCATGAAGACTAGTGCACTGGCCCGAGGGCCGCACCACTGACACACACCCTGCCCTCGCTGCCCCGGCTCCGCCCCCACTCCACCCCTTCCAAGAGGTCCCACCCCTGCCCCACCTCCTCCTCTGAGCACGCAGCTCCCCATTCCCTCCTGGAAAGCGCTAGGCACCACCAACAGCTGTTTGGCAAACAAAGCAAGAGCAATCTAGGAAGTCCAGAGCTAGAAACATGCGCGGCCCAGCCAGGTAGCAGAGAAGCTTCTGCTTCTGGCCCCTCCATCCTGCAAACTGCTATGGGGGGACCGGGGGGGGGGGGGCGCCAGGAAGCTTGGCGGGCCGCAGGGAAGGGCTTTGCGGGCCGCATGTGGCCCCCGGGCCGCATGTTTGAGACCCCTGTTTTACTGTACTATTAATTGTAACAAAGTGGTTCAGTCAATGACAGCAATGGGCCTTCAGTTGCTTTAATTCTCATACTGCATGAATAAATAGTCTATCATCATTGTAAGTCCCTGGCAATGAGACTTCCACTGAAGCCCATATATCTATATGTAAATTTGGCATAACTGGCAGGCTTTTCTAAAACTGAATAACTGAATAATAATTAAGGTCTTTAATGATTATTAGAATCATTACAAAAAGTGAAAAATTAGTAATACAGTTTCTCATCTTCAGATTGCTTATGAGGGGAACATTTCTGTAGAAATGATGCATAATTATTACTCAAAGAGAGAGTATCAAAGCTAAATTAGTTGAATTTTCATTTTTTAAAAAATGGTTTTCATTATGATAGAGCAAATTGCAATATTTGAGCTTAATAGTTAATGTCTCCCTTTTTTTGCAAATGATTCATTTTACATTTCCTTACTCAAGTGTTTTAAGTTCTTCTATTTGTATAGTGCAAGAACTATTTACACCATCACATTCAGATCCTTTCAGGAATTAGCCATATGCTCTGCATGTTAATTTTGTTCTGATGACTGCTGATTTCAGTGAAGCAATTCTTACAATTTTTTTAATTTCAGATGTCATTATTTATCTGCCTCTAACAGAAAATGTACCTACCACTTTGGAATATACATTGCTAGCCTTTATAAATCTTAATCATTACCTTACATCTGCTTGTCCTTTTAACAAAGGAAGTTAAAGCATTATTTGAATTGAAGTTTTCTCTCTCACACAAATGGAGAGATCATCACTTTTTGGTGATGCATGCTGCAAGAGCATAATAATAAGTCACTACAAGTTAATTTCACTAATAACCAAGTGTCTTGGGGTGTATGTACCCCACACTGGACGAGCAACCAAAAGGCACTCACAGCCACTGGTGACTGGAAGTCTCACAACAGTTGGGAGGATAAAAGGGCTGGGAAACAGTGGGGATGATGTAGTTAGAGGAGTAGAGGGCAGGCTGGAGAAAGGAGCTCCTCTCAGCAAGCTAGTAAAGCACTTCCCAGAGATGACAGCCCAGAAGGGGATGAACTGATTGACAGACCGGAGAGCCTGTAGAGACCCAGGGGAAGTTGGGAAGAAGCTCAGGGCACTGTCAGAGGTGAAGAACCCTGATCCTTCTTACCTAACTAGAGGCCCTGAGCTGGGACCCAGTGGAGTGGGTGGGCCTGGGTTCCCCTATCAAACCCCTGGTGGACTGGAGAGTAAAGAAAAGCTTTTCAGACTCCTGGGCACCAGGCACAGACTAACAGTCCTGTTGGGCTATGTGAGCCCAGAGCTGTGCCACGCTTGGCCAGAGCTGTTGCACTGATGTACTGCCTCACCCCAAGTTTGTGCAATTGCAATCGATTCAGGATATTTCAGATGTGGTCTGTTTTCCTTATACTTGCTTATGTAGGAGATACAAGATTTGTGATACTGCAGAAGTAACAAGTGATATATGTATTATATGATCACTTTCACCTTCTCTAATTGTAAAAAAATCTCTGACAGTGGTATTAATGGTATAAACTCACTTTACCTCAAAGATGCTTCTACTAACTGGACCAAATCCTGTAGACCTGGCTCAGTCCTAATAAATAATAATATTTAGCTCTTAATGAGCCTGACCCAAAGAGCATTCATTCAACCTACTGGGAGTTTTGCCTTTCAACAACTACAGTGTTTGGTACAGAAGTTTTAAAATAATTGATCTTAACTAGGAGGAGATATGTATTTGTGTTACTGTGACAGAATTTAGTAGATAAAAATCCTTGTAGAATGTAACAGAAAATAGATTTTTTCATGGATGTTTGGAAACACCCTAAGGAATTAAAAAGAAAATTATATTCCTGCTACAAATTCTATAGGCTCTTTGGTCACACTTTAAATTAAGGTTCCATTTATGAATAGATTATAAAGGTTAAAAAAATGATTAATGCAAGTCTTATTAAATGGCTAACTATCAGACACCTAATTAAGTTACTTATAACCATGGCTTATAGCTACCAACACCACAAACAACTTATGTCTCTAAAGTGCTTATAACTTATATTATTCACTTAACCAACATTTATGAATGGATCCTTTATATTAAGTGTTACCAGATATTTTTTTAAAAAGCAACACAAACAATATCATTCTCTAGTACATTTTGTAGTCTCTGGAATATTTTTTTCTAAAATCCTTTTTGTTTCATCACTAATTAATGTAATAAGTTCCCCCCCCCCATAAGTTATTGGTGTTCTTTTTAAGATTAAATCATGCTTACTTATTAATGCAAGGAGTCTCACAAAAGTCAGTGAAACTACTCATGTGGGTAAGGCAAATGGGATATAGCGCCAGATTTTTAAAAGGTCCTTAGGCACCTAACTCCCATTGCAGAAAGACTGGTTGTTTGGGTTTATAAAAGAAGCGTACATAATACTGTAGTGGACAACATGCAGATTCAGCCAATGTTGTTTATGTACAAAGCAAACTCTTCCATCGTTCCCTAGTTTGCTGCTGGGTCCCCCTAAAAATAAAATGCTTATTTATGTTTTGTCATCTGAGGGTCTGATTCTTCTGTCACCAAGCTGTGAACATTTTAAAGGAAAAATCTACACAGAAGGGAGGAGTTATCTTGAGAGCCTCCAGGTTGTGCAGGTTGCTATGCAACAACTTCCCTTGCTTGTACATGTCTGGAACACCTGCTCCAGGTACAGCCAGTGCAGATCAGCTTATGAAATTGGGAAATTCGATCAAGAGGAAACAGCAGTCAAAATCTAATGAGACCACACACCAAAGTATAGGTAACAACACAGACCCTGACATAGGAGTTCCAATGGCAGAAATTCCAGGGAGTCTCAGCTATTAATAAGCATGAAGCCAATAGGTTTCTGTGGAAACTACTTTAAAAACCAAAGAAGATTTCATAGAAATTACTCTGAGGCTCAATATAATTTAATAGGAAATTATCTCCTTTCTATAGTTTGTTGCGGATGGGAGGGCTTAATATCCTTTAGAATTCTACAACAGGGTGATACATTTTCCATTAAATTCCTCAGGATGGTTAAAAAGGTTATCACTTTCTATAAAATTCTACAGAATGTTTCCTCAAAGAACATCTTGGATGACCAACTTTTACATCTGAAACCCAGATGGCCTCAAAAGTATCTATTGTTAATAACTTCCTCACTTCTGTCCTTTTAAAATATTCAGGTGAAACCCTGTTACTAAAGTCAATGGGAGTTTTGCTAATGACTTCAATAGGACCAAGATTTCACCCTTGGTGCTAAGGGAGGACTTCATAGGGTATTAGCTCCATATTTCCAGGAACTGTTTTTTGTCTCAATCTAAGTCATGTACAGAAAGGCCATCACCAAGATGCACACCACATGAACATTCATAATAAAATGAACAAACCCCTGTGTTTCTTGAATCTTTTAGATCATAAAGAGTCTTGTAGCACCTTATAGACTAACAGATTTTAGGGATCATGAGCTTTCGTGGGTTAAGACCCTCTTTATCAGTGGGTCTTAACCCACGAAAGCTCATGATCCCTAAAATCTGTTAGTCTATAAGGTGCTACAAGATTCTTAGTCGCTTTTGCAGATCCAGACTAACACGGCTACACCTCTGATATTAGTTCATAAAGAGCATGGTGAAAAACACCCCAGGCAGAGGAAGGAGCTTGAGCTTGTTTGAGAAATAATCAGTAGTAAAAAGCTAATATTTCAGCTATATATAGTCTGTTAAACAATCTGTCACAGAATCTGTCACAGCAGCACTTTATCCATTATGAGTAAAAAGTAATGAAACTATATGAAAATTTGGCTTTGGACCCAAATTTGAATAAGGCTATTCCAGACTGATGTATTCTTTGGCTTTCATAGAAGTATTCTAAGTTTTCATGGCTGCAGCAAAACCCCACAATCCTCTGTTCCCTGTCAGACTTCCTTCTCTAAAAAGGGCTGATTCACAGCAATAGGAGACTGTGCACACACAAGCATGCATAACCTAGAAATGGCAAAAGGGCTTCAGGATAGTATTGCCATGATATTTCCATGCACTATCAGAAATTCTCATTTAGAGGATGCATGCAATGTGTATTTAGATGTGAAACTATTTAGAATAATACATCAGCATGAATTTCATAAGCTTTTTTATATTAAAAGATAGCACAGTACAGGTAATAGGCCCATCTGGTATCTAGTTTGGTCTGACAGCCATGATTTCCCATATTAAATTTGGTAAGAGTTTCAATGGAATAAAGGAGAAGGGGAGACATACTCACTAAATAATCCACTTATAATGGTCACAAAATTGATGCTTCTTAATCAGAATGAAACTCCATGTTTAACAATTCCACATTATGCCTCAACAAAATTATCATCAAAATCTCTCACTCAAAGTGAAAAACAGACAGGATTAAGGTAGGAGACAAATTATAAGTGACTTTGATCTCACACCACTGTAAAGGAAGAACTCCATTTAAGTAAAATGAATTATTATATCAGTGTAAAAGCAGTCTGAGTGAATTCAGCGTCAGGCCTTATGTGAATTTATGCCAAATTTCAAAGTTCAGATATTTCTGAGTTACTTATCTATATGGGAAAAGATGGGTGAATTATGTTTTAAAGTGAAAAAATCTAATCTTTCAACCTTGCGTAATCCAAAAAGCAATTTTAAAAAATTGTGAGTAAAATTGTGAAAAGTAAAATGGTGTCAAAATATTGTCAGTTGGAACATAGAAACTCGATGGAAAATTTTTCAAAATTTTTAGGCAGGCTAAAAACCAAAAATGATTAATTTTACAATAGCTTGTGAATCAGACACAATTGCAATGGTCATGATGACCCATCCATCGCAATATTCTTTTTAGTAAACAAACAAACAAACATTTTACCTAAGGAGTTAAAAATGCCCCAAAACAAATGTGTTTCTAATTTTACAACCATGGAAATAGAGAAACTGAGTGTTACCACTTCAGTGTCATGTACATCTGAACTGCAATGGGAACAACAAACAATTATCCTTGTTTTTACCGCATCTCTAATTATAGAAATATCTGTTGGAAAGAACAATTTGCTGGCTAATCTGACTCAGTGAAGTCTCTTGCAGCTAATCAGTGATCACATCTTTCCTTCGCAGCACATTATATGTCTTGTGATTGTTTCAAACTGACACGTTTCAGTTGACTTTCTCTACCGTAGTTATGTATTACCTTGTAAAGTATTATACTTTCCATTTAATGTGCTCAAAGATTATTAAATCTGAAGAACACTTTCATAAGGAGAGTTTTTCAGGAGGTCAATCTACAGTTGTTCTAGCTATGTGCAATTTTATAGGCATTCTTGTGTAAGAAATTAATATACCCCACAGCAAGTAGGGACGTATCCTCTTTTGTGTTGTTGACAATCAAATGCAAGAGAGAGATTAATTATTTTTCAGATCATGCTTGTTAGTTGTATTAATTCTCAAGGCCTCTGGTATATACTCCGATTGCTAAGTGTTGTTGTAACCCATTTGTCATTTCTCTTCTAGTTTTGGAGCCTACTGGTCCAATTCATGTACTTCCTGAGGGGGTATAGTAGCTGTCAGACAGAAAAAATATGCATTGAGTAAATTCAGGGACTCTTTAAGCATGGCAGCCAAAAGTAATGAAGAAGGAATGTTCCAGCCATTGATTTTCTTTTGCATTTTTATTTGATTGAAAGATTTGCTATTACCACAAAAAATTAATAGAATCGTATTATGCTAGTTAATTCATGTTTACACTGATTTTCCCTAAAATAGGATTTTCATTGTTGTGGTTTCCTGTTCTAATTCTCTCTCGGGAACAATTCCCAAGACGTGATGAACACCCACTACTCTTATTATAGGCAACTGGAGTTGCAGGAGCTCTGTCCCCTTTGGGACCATGTGCTAATTCACTAGTGATAAACATTAAACTTAAAGGGGCTGGTCCAATGCCTATCAAAATCAATAGAAAGATTGCCACTGACCACAGTAGGCATTGGGTTAAAACCAGGCCCGGCGACAGAAATTTTGGTGCCCATTACTCTGATCGTTTGTGGGCCCTCTGGTAAAGTTGACAGCACCTCAATGTCATTCGCGGGCCACCCCACCCCCGCCCCTCGGCCCCCCGAGGAAGCCCAGGCTGGCAACGTGAGCTGAGACCCCACCTGGCAAGGGGCCAGCGGGGGAACCCCAAAGCAGTGGCAGGCGGAGTGCTTAGCCCTGCACTGCTTTGGGGTTTCCCCCACTGGCCCCTTGCCAGCCGGGGTCCTGCCGCCTGCCCCGGGGACCCCGGTGGGGGGGGAGGCAGAGGGAGGAAGGGGGGGGAAGGATGGAGGAATAAGCAGAACAGAGATGGGGGGATGCGGGATGAAGAGGATGGAGGGGACGGAGGGAGAGAAGGCAGGAAGGTGAGAAGGGAGAGCGTGGATGGATGAGAGAAGAGATGGGGGTAGGGAGCAGGGGGGGATGGAAGAGGCAAGGGACAGCGAGAAGGAGGGATGGAGAGAAGGGAGATGGAAGAGGAGGCAGTGGATGGAGGGAGAGAGAGAAGGGAGGAAGGGAGGGATGAAGAAGGGAGATAGAGAGAAGGAAGTGAGGGATGGAGGGATAGAGAGAAGGGAGGAAGGAAGGGATGGAGGGATGGAGAAGGGGATAGACAGAAGGGATGGAGGGAGCAAGAGGAGGCAGCGGACGGAGGGAGAGAGAGCAGGGAGGAAGAGAGGGATGGAGAAGGGGGATGGAGAGAAGGGAGGGATGGAGAGAAGGAGGGAAGAAGGAGGAATAGAGAGAAGATTAGGCAGTGGGCGGCGGGCTGAAGCCGACGGCGGAGCGGAGCTGTCCGGAGCCGCAGCGCCGTCGGCTTCAGCCCGCCGCCCGCTGCAAGTTTTATGAGACATAATCACATAAATGAATTTATGTGATTATGTCTCATAAAACTTCCGGCTGGCAGCCCCCTCTCCCCCCCCCCCCCGCCACCGCGCCCGGCCCCCGGCTGCGGCTCCGGACAGCTCCGCTCCGCCATCGGCTTCAGCGTGCCGCCTGCTGCCTCCTCTTCTCTCTATTCTCCATCCCTCCCTTCTCTCCATCCCCCTTCTCCATCCCTCCATTCCTCCCTGCTCTCTCCCTCCGTCCGCTGCCTCCTCTCGCTACCTAAGCACAAGTATCAGATGTCAAAATCTCCGAGATGCAGTTTGCTCATCGGAGATTTTGACATCTGATACTTGTCCTTAGGTAGCAAGATTCTTCACCTGAGCTCTTGCGAGTCCTGCAAAGAAAGAACCTCCCCCTAGAAAGCAGCTTGCAAAGAGGGACCTGCCCAAAAAATGGGACAAAATTGATATTTTTGTTAAAAAGACGGGACGGTCCAGAAATATGAAAAAAACGGGACTGTCCCTTTCAAAACGGTACGTATGGTCAGCCTATCAATCCCTGATGGCAGGCATGATGGTGGCCATTGCACCAACACAAAGAAAGCTGCCACAGCACAGACAAGGATTAAGACACTAGCCTCAGTTGAACTGAAAAGCTAGCTGGCATGAAAACCATCTGACTATCACGCATCAAGTAATTTCAGCCTTTCTTAGCATTGCTAAGTAAACAAGTAGGTGATATCTTTTAAATCTGTGTTTAGCAAGAAATAGACCTGTAGGACATGCACACTAAAGTGTCCTTAGCATTGTTTCAAAATGAAATAAACATGGACCATTTACATGGTACCAGGGATTGATCTGGATTTAACAGTAATATTTTAATGTATTTAACAGCCAGTATGCCAGGGGGCAACCTGTCTTTAATAGTAATTGTGGCACAGATCAACCACCTGAGACAAGAGTTTTGCTGCTACAGAGATCTCAAAACACTTCCATGATTGCTGTCGTTGGTTATGAGAGAGTTGATCATATCTGGCATGAGATATGGTAGTTTTGTTTGGTTTTGGAACTGTACTATTTGACACTTAGTTTTTCCGGCTTTTGAGGTGTATCGGCATGACAGAAACTTACTATCACTGAGATTTAATTTATGATCAATTATGGCTGCAACATTGATTGTCTAGGAAGGTGATCCCATATGGTTCCCCGCTTGTGAGCTAATCTTATAAAATAATATTTAGCATGTTCCCAGCCTTCCCTCCCCCTCCCCCCCCCAATGTAATTCCAGCTCTTGCTGTTTTAGGGACAGACCTTTTCTATTCTTAGCAAAGAAGGTCAGTATGCTTTGTGGGCTTTTTACATTGCTCTCTTGTAAATTCATTTGAATATGATTTTGCCTCAAGTGCCTGTCATGTTGGCAAAACTCTTGACTTTGGAGGCTGGGAGCAGAAATTTTGTGAGAGAGTGAGGATTAGATCTGTGTTATGGTTGGTTTCTTTATACAGTTTGAAGTCAGGGCTCCTCATGCTCCTACCATCAGAGTAGTGACATAGTGCACCCCTAGAGACTAATGTTGCTAGACAAACTCCTGTACTAACAATTACATCTGTCAATGGGATACAGTGACTCCTCGTGTCCTCAATTGCCACAGGATTCCTAAGCATGCTCTCCTGGGCCCTGACTCTGTTCATATTGAAATCAATAACATAATTCAGTTACATCAGTGGAATAGAGATCAGATCCATAATGAGATATTGTATGAGTCAAAAAAGTATATAGACTACCAGTGACAAATGAAATATATATAACAAAGAACAGAGAACCCTGGGTAGTCATCCTATTACAGTGCAGAGAGATTGCAGAATAAAGAGTTTTGTAGGGGCTGGTGAAGAGATTTTCTTGCAGTGCTTATTTGCATTCATGCAATCTCATCCAGCAGAAGTACTCTAGGCGGTAGCAGGTAAAAATGGTCTTCACTTGGAAAAAGTTAAATATTTTTTGCTCTGAGGATTTTTCTGTGCCCCACTGTATTGGGAGGCACTAATATCCATGAGATTTCATTGCAGATTTCAGGATACTCAAGCATTTGTAGAGTCTTAATCCTCTTTCCCTTTGTAGGATGACACATTCTATTTTCCTAATCAAAGGATACCATGGAAACTCCATGAGTAGTTCTGCAGATTTTCCCTTTTGACTTTATCCCTCTTGAGGTTTTTCAGCAAATCTGGCCCAGAATCTATTAAAGGGACACTGGAAATTGTAGAATGCAACACACCATTAAACTCAATAGTCAGTGTGTGCAAGCCTGCCCTTTTCTATTCACCTGGGGTCCATACAGGACAAAAAGGACATCGCAAAACAGGAAGCATCTGCATATCAAAGTACCACCTTGTTCTCACCCATGTTAAAGTTTACGTCTGTATATATTAAAATACCTAATGCTATTCCTGATTTACAAGCTAACAGTTGTTTGAAATCTATAAGCCTTAAGATACAGAAAGCCTCTGAAGGAAACATGAACAGTAATGTTATTATGTGTAAGAGTTGTTATTAATTACATGTTTGGTTAGAGAATCTTTTTTACAAGAGCACCATTTCTAAACTATTTAACTAATAAAGAAGGAACATCTAGCCTACCAAATTTGTTGCAAAAAGTATGGGGAGACTGAGTAGCTATACTCAATTGATGGTATTTGAGCTACCAATATCAATATTTTCCTCACATTTCATATCGTAGAATGGCAGGATGTGCTACTCCCAAAAAAAGTTTGCAGGAAGGGTTAATTCTATCTCATATGCTTCATAAAATTTGTCTTTAGTTCTTCTCATTTGGTTATCATTCTTATCACTTTGGGAAAAGATTTCATACCTCAGAGTATTACAAGAAATAATAAACCATCAGTCAGTGTTGGGGAGTTATTGTCATTTGTCAAACTTTCCAGAATCATACAACAGACAGTTAAATCATAATATTTTACTCTGGAGCCACATTATTGCTGATCCTCTCCCAAAGCAAGCAAGCTAAACACTGTAGTTGGATGCAGATCCAATATTTCCAGTCATATACATTTTAAATAAAACTACTCTTCTGTTTGCCCTATTATTCAATAAAATGTTCCCAACACTATACTTTTCATAAACAAGTTAATGTAATTTAAAAAATAGAGTTTGAACTGAGGAACAGCGAGTGGCAAATGCAAGAGCTTGAGGCTTATGTCAATGAGACTAGTATTATTACTTATTTGTATTCCATTATCACTCAAACACCCCAGTCCAGATTGAGACCACATTGTACTAGATGCAAACATATAGGATGATGTGGTACCTGCCCCAAAGAATTTTCAGTCTAATCTGAGACAAGACATAATGTGCAAGTGTAACAAAAAAATAGAAAAAAGGAAGGACAACAGAGGAAATAGTAATATTCACATGGGTTTACAGCAGTTCCAATATGTAAGTCTACAAACTATGGAAGGTCTCAGAGGTCCACATATGGGATTGTAGCCCAGTAGATCTGCATAACTCATTGACTAACAGCTCTGCCCCTCACTTCCCACATGCTCCAACCGAGAGAGGGTGACCTCATAGTACACATGGGCCTGCAGAGACTCACTGAAAATCATCTCTACTTTCTGGATTCCTCTGCACATCAAAAAAAAAAAAAAAGCATTTTGAACAATTTGTGCATTTGCTGGGGCTGCAAGGGTAGGCCCTTTGTGGATAACAGTCTGTTAATATAGATTTTGTATTGTTAAAAGAGGCATCTCCAAAGATATACTGTTGTAACACAACGGTACAAACTCATTCCATCACTGAACATTTCACAAATGTCATTAAGGACACACCTGTTACAAAACCAACTATGATTCTATACACAACCACAGCTGCATGAGCTTAAATTGCTAAAGACAAAGAACTCAGTATCTTTTTTGGGATGATGACAAGTCAGAGATTCAATTCAAGGCATAAATAATGAGAAAAGATGATGGAAGAACATCATGAACCATAAAGCCTAAGAGCAGATATTGTAGGTGATAACTATTACTTAAATATGGCTTGCAATTGTATTGGGAATGGTGCAGTTATACTTAGGAGGATACAAGTGCTTTTCTAACTTGCAGACAGGGAGTTAATTTATCCCAGTGCAGAGAGCCTGCACACATCCTTATGCACTACAGAAGAATCATGTTAAGGAACTAAGTAGGACTAACGTGCTACATAAGGTGTGGTGTTGGCATTTTGCAGTGGGGTTAATGTCACTCTGGGATAAGGTTTACCAAAGGTACATATTTGTCTATCTACCCTCTAAACATGTGTGTGACGCAGGCAGGACAAAAACACCCTCAAGAAACAGAAGTTAGAGAGAAGGGCTAACTCCACTTAATGTATACAACACTCATGTAGGAAATCCCCTTAAAGACTTTGCATTGAAAATTACTGGGTAAGCATGTCTGAGAATGTGAACTTGAAGAGCCATACTGGAAGTGAAACTGCATGTTTCATGAGAGGAGCTAGTTTCTCATCTTTCTTCCTCTTGCCCTTCATTTTTCCGATGTGTTAGCTAGATAATGAAAACCCATTCCAGACTCTCTCATTTATTGCTGGGGAAAGAGTGGGAGTGTTAACTAGTTGAAGATGAGTAATTTTTCCACTGATGGATGGTATAAAAAGGTAGCAAATGTTTCACCTCCACTGTCAATTCATACAGACATAAAAATTTCCTATTTTCAATGAGCTGCATAGAATTTAGTCATTCAATTTGAATTAACTCACATTAAGAATAATACTAATTCAGTAGCAAAACCCAGGCATTTCTTTGAAAATTTAGGGCATATTCTTTTATGGAAAATAATTTATTTTACATGGTTTTATAGTTTTATCTTTGCATACCCATAGATATCACAACTGGCATGCTGTGCAAATTAAGTAAAGCAACTACCAGCATTGATGTTATGGCCCTTTCTCTGTGGCAATATCTTACACCACAACAACTGCAGCTGGTTTCGAGATAAAGTAAACCTATAGCATGGATAACTAAAAATATATGGCACTATGTTAAAGAAAAAAAAAATCCAAAGCAAGCATCAATGCCTCAAACACCTCTAAAAAGAGAGCAGCAAAAAGTCTGTATAAAAAAAGGATAAATTAGTAAAAAGCAGCACAAGAAAAGACAAGATGAAGTCTATGGATAACACTGCCAAAGAAGCTGAAGCAGCTGCAGAAAGAGGTAATAGTGACACACTTTACCAACAAAGGTCCAACTGCTACTGCTGAGCTTACACCTGTTAAGGATACAAAGGAAAGACCTTAACAGAAAAAACAAAGAGCAATAGGCAGAGCACTTTCAAGGGATGGTACACAGACCAACATCAGAAGAAACTATTGACTTTGACAAAGGAATTAAACACTCAGAATTAGATACAACATTTCAGATCAAAAAACAAAAATGAAAGGCGATAAATAAAATCATAGTATCATATTAAGTAGAAAAAAAGTGATTGAGGCAAAGGGAACATCATGCTGAATTTCATCCCTGAAGACTGTATGTAGACCAGATTTTCCCCCTAGGAATAATCATCAAAGAGAGCATTGAAAGGCAAAAACCACTCATCATAAATGTCATAGATTTTTAAGAAAACATATAAAAGCCTGTGTTGCATTCACTCTTGGACTTCAAGTGTTATGGTTAGTCAACTAAAATAATTATCAAGGCTTTATATCAAAGGTGCAGCTTTCACCATTAATATAAACTCAGACTTGAGTGAATAGTTCAATGTAGACAACGGCTACATTGCATTCTCTCACCTCTGATGCTTAGCATTACCATTGACTTCATTATAAGGAAGTGTAGATGGATACAACACAGACACTGCATAGTTTAGTAACAGTACACTGGATAACTTAGACTTTGCTGATGACATAGCTGTAAGTGGCAGTTCAGCCAATATGCAAGTGAAGACTGAAAGACTGTTCAGCCTTGCAAAAGAGATGAGATTTTTAAACAGTTATTAAAAAAACAAATCTAATAAGAATCCCAGCAGCTCCCAATTCAAGCATTATGTTAGAAGGCAAAGGAATACGAGGCGTGAATCAATTCACATGCTTGGCAGTAATGTGCAAATCAATGGACATATCCCGAAGGAAATAATGTCACGAAATGGCAATTTTATGTCACATCTAAGATACTTCCAGAAACACAGGTGCCCATGACACAATTTCCTTCTGCTGAATCATTAGCATACTTTCTACAGCCCGTGAAGTGCCATTTTGCTTTTCTCCAATGCAACAAATGACCCCGATCACTGCTGGTTAACTGTGAAGCTGAACAGGATCACTTCTCAAGGTGGCATGGTGACAGACTCTCCCCAAGGTACTTCTAATCAAGCAAAGAACTAACAGCGATAAACTGTGAATGAAATAAATAACCTGACAGTTCACAAACAAAGCATCATTATGTACCATTCTTAATCCCCTGAACTTTTGGATGGGAAGCTACATATTTAAATTCATGTACCTTCTTCTGGAATCTATCCTAACATTCAACTACCTGTCTTGTCAATCTTGACTATTTAATACAAGCCCTCCTTTGCAGCCAGACAACTGAAGCAGCACCGTTCTGTCATGTGTAAAAGACTATTGTTCTGGAAGTACAAGAGTCATTAAGCAGGTTAAACGAACATTCGCTTTGTTTCTTATGAGGAGAAAATTCACCAACAATTACAGCTCCAGATTTGATTGATAGTTTTCTGTTTTTAAACGGAAAATATTGCCACAACTTCTCTATACAAAAAAACCCATGATTTTGCCACCCTGAAAGGTGGCTAGGATTCGGTATTACTGTACTTCTCAAAATATTCTTCATGTTAATTTGATATTAAAGATAAAGTAAAAGAGCTGGATTATATTTATAAATTCTAAATGTATTGGTATCATTTTTCATAGAAAATATATTTGTATATTAATTATCTTAAGGCTGGTTCAGCCGTGCTTTGGAAGGAAACATTCAATTGTGAAGATGAATTAACCCATTGTCTCTGACTGTCCAGTACGGGCTATTGGATTCAACCAAACTCAGGCTAAGGGTACACTTACCAGATGATAGCGCTTTTGGTTGTAGCGGTACCCATATACCGCAATAGGTATTGCGCTATAGGATGTCTTGGCGTGGCCACATTTGCGGCAGTTGTTGCGGCACAGGGAGTGGTGCATTCTGGGCAGCTATCCCAGCATTCAGCTGGGTGCAACGTGCTTGTGAAACGAGGGGGGTTAGAGGGAACGGGGAACTTGTGCGTAGGGAGGGAACTTCAGGCTGTCAGTGACTTTTCCGTAGAGAAAACTGACAGGCTCTGTATTTAAGTCACACAGCTCCGTCCGTAAGCATTTCCAGTGATTATTTGCTGTGAGTTGTAAGAGAGAAACTGAAAAGGTACTTCCGCATTTTTCCTCCCATTTTCAAAACAAAACTTAGACGTCATTTGCCTTTAATGGCTTGTTAATTACCTTAAATGGCTCGGAGGCGTGCCAGAGATCCCTTATTACGTAATGACTGATTACACTGGCCCTAACACGCTACAGGGAATACGCAAAAGCCCTTATCACCCTCGGAGAGGTGGTTTTATAGTTGCGCTTTAAACAGAGACTTTTTGCGCAAAATATGCCTTGACAGTGTGTACGGTTAGAGAGTTATAGTGCTCCTGGAGGGTTTTAGCGCTATAAAGCGCCAGTCTAACCAAGCCCTAAGCAATTTTATTGGAGCAATCAGCTTTTAGGTCAATGAAGCAAATTATTTAATCTCAAAGGTTCCTAGAATTAATATAAAACAATACTTAATAGGGACAAGATATAGGATCTTCAGTCCATATTTCGGCTGCTCAGTAACTGCTGTGATTTTCAAAAATGCTGAGTACTTGACTTTAGAGAGTGCTGCTGAGTGCTCAGCACTTTTGTAAATCACACTACTTATTTAGGAGTCTAATGTTTGGCTTCTTTTTCTGAAAATATTACACTCATTGGTGTTTGAGGCCAGAAGGGACAGTCATGTAGTTCTGCAGCACACACAAATTCACCCAGGGATTCTTGTATCTAACCTAAAAACTTGAGGTTGAACTAGATATTTGTTAAACCAGAACACTACCACGTGCTATACCCAGTGGTCCCCCATCTAAGTACTAACTAGTCTTGTGACTGTTTATCTTCTAATATCTGCTAAGAGTAAATACATTCAGTTTGATATGCCCATCAGTCTTGTCACTTACTCTAGGCAAGGACATATACTTGCAAACACTTATACTGTGCTCTATCTGGTCCCAGGAACAGTGCAGGACTTTACACATGTGTAAAGTCAAGTTGTAACAATGGAGATGAGAACACAATGCATAATGTCAGTCATTAGATGGTTAAATTAGACATTTTTATTTATGTGGTTTAAATTGTCATTTGTTTAATTTGATTTATGTGGTTTAATTTGTCATTAATCCAGCCTTATTAAACTACTTGTAAGATGTTTGTCATCTCACAAGTTTTCTCGAGATAAAAAAATCCTTTTGCAGTTTGTATATAGGGTTATGCTTTGGCACAGCGCCTCCTTCTGTACCCCTTCCAGATGCTGCAATAGTTGAATAAAGAATATTTCATTCTCTACTGTAAACAAAAAATATACAGAAAAGAAGGAACAGTTGAGGAAAACAAGCTGCTAACCAAAGAGATCATTGTTTGATTATAGACACTCATCTAGAATAGATTGCCTGGGGGAGAAGACATGACTGCATTACAGACTTCCAAATGTAAAACAGCTTGTCCTAACATACATATGTAACCCTAAATAGATTGCCAAAGAAGGAAACCACATCTTTTCTTAATTTTGGCATTGTGTGTAATCAAGATGGCCTTTTCATGTTGAGTTCACACAGTGACACCTCAAAAACAACCTACAGACACCAAGTTTATATTTCTTTTTCCTTTAAAATAAAATAATGTAAAGAACAGTGTTGCTTTGGCCAGCAAAGCACCTCTCCAGCACGCAATTACAATTGAAGAGAGTTACAGCTGCAATCTAGCTGAAGAAATTGTCTTATGTGCTTCACGAATGTACCCCAGGGAAGATTCTTAAATGCTATTTTATATCCCTGGAGAAGTGTAACTGAGACAATGATGAAAAAGGCATCTGTTTTAGATGTGTATAACTCTAACTGCTAACATGGGCTGTGTGCTCTGTCTGTGGATAGTATGATTTTTGCTCATTAACATTTAATTATGTGCTGTTCCATCTTTTATTCACCATTTACAAAGTTTAAATGAGACCTCAGTATAACCCATTATCAGCATTCAGTGAAGATATTTTAAAATCAGTGTTGAACCAGGTCATGAAATTCATTCAGTTTGTTTTAAAAAAAGAAAAAAAGTCTTCAAGTTCATTTAATTTCTGCCAGCTGAATCTTCCTGAGTTGAGTGAAGCACCACAGACTGTAATTAGGTAAGGAGGTACTATCCCAATGACAAACAAGGCCTGGGACAGGACCAGTAAAAAGCAGCTTCAGCTGAAACTGGTTTGGAAAATATTCTTTGAAATAATTTTCCTGTTTTTTTTAACAACTTCCGTATTTTTCGCCCTATAAGACGCACTTTTTCTTCCCCAAAATGGGGGGGAAAAAGTTGGTGCGTCTTATAGGGCGAATGTGCACCCCGGTTCCCCCCTCCCCGCCGCGGGCGGGCTGCCGGGAGCGTCCCGGTTCCCCCCTCCCCGCCGCGGGCGGGCTGCCGAGGTTCCCCCCTCCCCGCCGCGGGCGGGCTGCCGGGAGCGTCCCGGTTCCCCCCTCCCCGCCGCGGGCGGGCTGCTGGGAGCGCTCCCGGCAGCCCGCCCGCAGCGGGGAGGGGGGAACCTCGGCAGCCCGCCCGCGCGGCGGGGACGGGAGAGCGAGGCGCTTTTTTTTTTTTTTTTTTTTGTCCGGCTTTTTTATTAAAAAACGAGGGGGCGTCTTATAGGCCGGAGCGTCCTATAAGACGAAAATACGGTAGTTTCAAACCATGTATATTTTTTAAAAGCAAGTTTAAAAAAATCTGGAGCGTTTTGAGCCTTTAATAGATTACTAAAAAGGGGAGAGAGATTTTCTGTCACAGCCAGGTCATGGGAGGCCTGCAGGCATGGGGTGAGCTGCTCATTATCTGGGCCAAAAAGTCAATGATCAGACCAGGGCCAGGCCAGGCCAAACCTGCAGAGTCGGAGTGTGTTAGCAAATTAAGACCATGAGGCGAGAATTGGGGTCAGGCTGAGCCAGGCCAGGCCAGGATCTTTCATTGGGATTAGCAATAAACCAAAGACAGCAAACCAAGATCAGGGTTGAGGGCTGGAACAAGGCCAAGAGCCAAGGACCCAGCTGAATCAGTGAGGAATAGCGAGCAGGGTCAGAAGGACACTGGAGGTCTGTTTTTCTCAAACAACGAGCAGAAATGGCTTGCTGGTTTATACCAGGAGTGCAAGTCAATCAGGGAAGCAGCAGATTGTTGCTCATGCCCTTAGGAAAGGACTTGCTGCTGGGCTTAGCCTCCCACTACATATCACTGGCAACCCTTCAAGGGACCCTCATGGAGATGAGAAACCAGCATCTGCCTCAGATCCTACAGTCCCCACTTCTAGGCCCAGAGGTTCTTATGTTTTCTCACAGAGACATCTCCCAGCACCCCAATCCCACATTGCTCGGTTCTCAAAAGATTTCATTCTACAAGATGCCAGGAAGAGACAGTCCCGTTTTTGTGACTATATATAGGCGCCTATTACCCCTCCAGCCCCTGTCCCATTTTTTCACAGCTGATATCTGGCCACCCTACCAAGGAGCCCTTAACATGAAACCCCATTGTGCTAGATTCTGTACAAACACAGAACAAAAAGATGGTCCCTAACCCAAAGAGTTTACAATCTCTCAGGCCCCCTTTGTGCTACAGCAGGTATTCAAACAATTACCCTTCCCTTGATTCAGCCTGCTCTCAGGTCAGAATTGTTTCAGAGAGCCCACTAGAGACTGTTTCCAAATTAACATTCTCCACTCATTCAATTCACGTCACCTTGCAGACCTGACTGGCAAAGTTCTGGAAACAGAGAGAAAAGCATCAGATAAAAATTGTTTGAAATGTGAATCCACACAGACCCCTACTACAAAAGTATGGCTAGCAAGGCACAAGGCTTATGTCACAAAGCATTTGATAGTTATTAAGCCCTGACCAAGCAACAACAAGTCAGTCAGTCCAAGTCCCTTGGGATGTCATTCAAAACACCCAACCAAATATAGAGATGGGAATAATTTGTTCTTCCAACAACTAACTCTTGTATCTAGAATCTGGTTACACACACATCTTTCAAACTCCAGGCTTGCCTGAGTCATGTTTCATCTGAGCCCTTAAGAGGCATGGGAAGAAAGATAAAATCCTCATGAATTACCCACCTCCAATGCCACATGAATAGGAATAGTCTTAATGAGTCTCAATCCACACCTCTGAGGATAAGCATAGACATGCTAGCTAGGCAATCCCATCCCAAGATAATCAAAGTTGCAGATTCTGAGTGCATCTTCAAAGGGCAGTGTGGATGCTCAGCACCTCTCAGGATTTGAGCCACATACATTGTAAACACTGACTGAAAACATTAACACAAAGCTGAAATCATCTCTCTAGACAGAACTGCCAGTTTCTATAACATTGTCGCAGGGCACAAATGGAGAAGAAATAGTGTCCCAGAAAGTAAAAAAAAAAAAAGAAATTGATAAAAAAAATGTAATCAAAATATGGAAAAAATGAGTTTACTTTCAATATTTGCTATCTAAACACTATATACACACCGAAGGCCCAGTTCTGTAGCTGCTCTGGCTGAGAAATGCCTAGGGAATCAAGCTCCGGTGTTGTAGGAATTTGAATACGTAGAGAACCCAAGCAGCACCTGCTTGTTTGCTTATCTCATTCTTCTCTACTCACAGCTAGCAGAACTGTCACCTGGTAACCACTATTACAAAGAAACTTAAAATGAATTTTCACTTCATTTTTTCCCTGCAGCTAAAGCAGTGGCCGGGACTTTGGAAATGTCAGCTCATATCTAAGCCCTGCCACAAACTTCCTGTGTGATCCATATCTCCCTGTTCAGTTCCCATCTGTAAAATAGGGATATTACTCCTCCCTTTCTCCCACCCTTTGTCTATTTAGATTGTGAACTTTTTGGGCAGGGACTATCTCTTACTATGCGTCTATATAGTGCCTAGTACAATGGGACCCTTACTTCAGTTGAGGCATCTAGGTACTAATATAGTACAACTAACAATAATAATAAATAAGGTTCAGCCAGATGGCCTTTTTCTGGGATTTTCCACTGTGACACTGATAACAGGAATATGGCAGGCCAGTGTATGCAAAACTTAAAGAGATTTTCTTAAAAGGCCAAGGGGTATCATCCTGAAATTCAACTCTTATTGCATCTAAAATAGTGATACAAATCTCTGTATCATTAAAATATTGGTTACCACCATATGTAGTGCCCAACTCCAGGGAATCTAATTAGGTACAGCATATAGGCACACAAACTGGTGAGAACTACTGATTTTGAAATACAGAAGAAACCAGGGAAAACATGGTATAGTACACCTCTGAAGAAACCTAAGTATCTTCAGACACCTGGGGTCCCAGAGCTTGGGTTCCAGCCTGAGCCCAAACATCTTCAAAGCAATTTTACAGTGCCTCAGCCTGAACCCCACAAGCCTACATCGGTTGACTCGTCAGCCTTTGGTGTTTAATTGCAGTGCAGATATACCCATAGGGACACAACCTCATCATCTACATGTCTCCAGTCAGATCACAAGCATTAACAATAATGTAGTTGAAGGGAAATGCAGGGAAATGGAGTTTACCCACTTCTCATTTTAGGAATATGGAGTTTAGTTTTAGGTTTGTTTACCACTTTTAAAAAAAACCACACTACACTATTGGATATTACCTGCTCTTGGGGACTAATGTCTCTTACCAGATCTCTTAAATCCTATGCTCTTTTTGGCATTTCCCCTTTAAAGGAAGGTTCTAATATTATTATTTAAAACAGTTTATCCTTTGGCTAGAACAAAAAAGCTTCAGATTGAACTAGGTCAATTTCCTTCATCAGGATATTACAACACTCAATTTACCTTTTATTCCATTTTCAAATGTAGTTAACATACTTCACTGCAACATTGAAACCTCTGCTTATTCCCCATTGCTAATTACTAGTAAATGACCGAGAACATTTTGCATTACCAATTTTCTTTGCTCTAATTGGAAAAAGAAAATGTGATCATGTTGCCTGGCAGTTGGAGAATTAAATGAATTGCACTGAATCCTAGGAAGCATGGGTTATGTATCTTGAGTGGTGATTGTTTTGTTTTCCTTCCCTTGCCTATGCCAGAATGCATTTTTGTAATTCTCATGTTAGTCTGGTCTTTATATTTCTGTGTACTGCGATGTAACTTTCTGAAAAGCTCATTTCCCTCCCAAAATAATTAATTGTAAAACATGAAAGACAGATAAGAAAGTGCCAGTAAGACCAAGGAATGGATAAATGCGGTCAAACAAGATACTGTGACCAATATTACCAAATGGAATAAGTGTACCTAGTGTTGAAAAACATGAATGATGCTATGATACAATCACACATAAAAAGTTAGGCAAAGCTGCTTTAAAGAGAAACAGAAAGTTGCAACTGGAAGTCAGATCTCAACTACATCTATATGTTGTGAAGTACAAAGAAAGCAGATGAACTGTGTGTACAATTCCATTGTTAGAGCCTGATTCAAAACCCATTAGAGTTAGTGGGAGTCTTTTCATTGACCAAATCAAAAGAACATTCTACAAGAGACAGGCAGATACCAGGACAAGACATCACTCAGACTGGGTAGGTTTCTGAAGTTGACAGGCAAAAATCCATAGTTCATATTGGCACTAATGACTCTGTATTGTGAGATATCTCACAAATAGTAGATTATTTCTGGGAACTCAGAAGCATGCTGAAGAAGAAGAATGTCCAAGCAAACTTCTCTGAGCGAAGGAAGACAGAAGTCAGAAGATTATGGAATTGAATTGTTGGCTATGTAAGCAGATGCAGGTAAGGAGAGTAGGGTTTTGGTTTTGTGGAGCATTGGTATATCTTCTATCAGGAGAGGGGGCTGTATAGGTCGGAGGGCCTTCACCTTGGTTGATGGGAACCAATGTCATTGGGTACAGTCTGGCTAGAGTAGTCAGGAAAGGGTTAAATTAAAAGCACATGGAGAGGGTAAAAAGAGGGAAGATATAAGCACTCAGAAAAAAACCGAGATGTTGAGAACAAAATTAATCAAGGAATCAAAGGAAATGGAAAGAAAAAATTCCTTAAGTGCCTATACACCAATGGTAGGAGCCTGGGTTACAAACAAGAGGAATTCAGATTGCTCATTTATGAGCATAAATTTAATCTAGTTGGCATTACTGAAACCTGGGGGCATGTAGAATTGCTTAAAATCAATGGTTAAAACCTATTCAGGAAGGATTGAGTGAGCAAAAGGGAGGGGAAGTAGCCCTCTGTCAAAAATGGCATTACCTGTTTCAGAGTCACTAACTCAGAAGGAAACGATCTTGAATGCTTATGGATCAATGTTCTGAACAGATAAAGCACAAGATAAGGTAGTAGTTGGTGACTGCTACAAACCACCAAATAATACCAGAGCACAGAAACGGCCTATCTATAAAGTGTAGAAAAGAAACAGATCATGGTGGACTTCGGTTTCAGTGACATATGCTGCGGGTTTCATTATAAGGTGATGAGTCATTCCTAAACTACTGCTGATGAGTCCTATGCTAGGTTTAGCCAACCCACAAACCAGAAGCCAATCTGGTGACTCAAGGCAGCTATATAAACCTCATAGGAGAAACAGCAGTTTAGTCTGCTCAATGCCACTTCATGGCTTGGAACTTTCCCCTGACTGATAGTGGTAACAGACTTCACAGGTCTTAGCCTGTTCCAGTCTTCCTCTTGCTCTGGCCATTTCTAGCCCTGTTTTTCCAGCCTTGTTCCACCCCGAGCTCTCAAGAGGAACTGATCAAAGAACAAAAAATTAAGGGTAGCTGAGGTAAAAGTGACCACGACTTGATCACACTTATGTGCAAGCAGAACACATTTTGGACTAGCAATATATGTACTTGATGCTTTAATAGGAACAATTTCACAAAGCTGATAACAATTATGAACTAAATCAGCTGTGAGGAAAAATTTAATAAGAAAAACATGAGTAACAATTGGAAATCATTTAAGAACACCTTACTAGATGCCCAAAAAGCTACAATCGAGGAAGAAGGTGATGAAGAAGATTGGTTACAAACCCAACCTGGTTTAGAGGGGAAATGAAGGCAATTATGGTAGAATTATCAATAATAAGGCAGAAGTGTTCAATAAATATTTCTCTTTTTTGGGGGAGGGGATGATATCTCATCATATTGTGATAATAATGCTCTTTCCATTCCACTAGTCTGTGGAGAATGTTAAATAGAAGTTACGAAAGTCACACATTTTTAATTCAGCAGGTCCAGATAACTTGCATCTAAGAGTTTTAAAAGAGCTGCGGGTGGAGTTCACTGGACCGTTAATGATGATTTTCAATCAGCCTTACAGAAACAGGGAAGCTAAAGTTGCACCAATTTTTTTAAAGGGTGACCTGGGTAATTATAGGCCTGTCAGCCTGGCACTGATCCCAGGCAAGATAATGGAACAGCTGACATAGGATTCAATTAATAAATTAAAGAAGGCTAATGTAATGCAAATCAACGTGTGTTTATGGAAAACAGATTCTGTCAAATTAATTGGATGAGATTACAAATTTGGGAGCTAAAGGGAATAGTGTTGATGTAAGATACTTCAACTTCTGTTAAACATTTGGTGTGATTCTGCACAACATTTTGATTAAAAACTAGAATGACATGCGATTAACATACATTATATGAAATAAAAACTGACTAACTGATAGGTCTAAAAATGTAATTGTAAATGGGGAAGTGTCATCAAGCCAGTGTGCTTCAAATAGGGTCCTCCAAGGATCAGTTCTTGGCCTTGTGCTGTTTAACATTTTTATCAGTGACATGGAAGAAAACAAAATCCCTGATAAATTTTGAAGATGACACAAACTGAGGGAGTAGTAAATAACGAAGGGGACAGGTCACTGATAAAGAGCTATCTGGTTGGCTTGGTAAATTGGGTGCAAGCAAACAAACAATATGTGCTTTAATTCGGCTAAATGTAAACAGACACATAAACAGAGAAATCTAAAGGAGGCAAAGAGAAGTTATTTTACCTCTGTATTTGCCACTGGCGCAACTGCTGCTGGAATACTGTTTCCAGTTCTGATGCCCAGAATTCAGGTAGGATGTGGTAAGTTTGAAAGGGTTCAAAGAAGAGCCACCAGAATGATTAAAGAATTAGAAAACTTGCATTATAATGACAGATTCAAGGAGCTCAATCTATTTAGTTTAACAAAGAGAAAATTAAAGGGTGACTTGATTACAATCTATAAGTGTCTGCATAGGGAACAAATATTTAATAATGGCATCTTCAATCTAATAGAGAAAAGTATAACATTGCTGGTAGCTGAAGCTAAACAAATTCAGAGTGGAGAGAAGGGGTACATTTTTGACAGCGAGTATAATTAACCATTGGAACAATTTACCAAGGGTCATGGTGGAATCTCCATCATTGACCATTTTTAAATCCAGAATAGATTTTTTTTTAAATATACTTTTGAAATTTTGGGGGCAAGTTCTGTGGCCTGTGTTACAAAGGAAGCCAGTCAAGTTGATTAAAATGGTTCCTTTTGGCAGTAGAATCTATGATTATAAAAAACATAAAACACTGAGTATTTCTGTAAGGGATATTATGTCAAATCAGATTGCAGCTGTAATTTTTAAAAAGCTCTAGCTGCAATGTTTTAGATTGTACAAATTGCATTTGATTTCGTTTATCATTCTGAATGGATTATGATTGAAATGAACATGTAAAGTAATTGCCCATGTTTTCCATGTGCCATCCTCCCCCCCGCCCCCAGAATCATTTGTAAACAAAACAACGCATCTCAAAGGAGTTTTCCAGGAGAGGAAAAAAGTTAGGGATAATTTAAAATACAGGCTTTTTTGTCAGTTCCTGCAATTTAACTGTATTCTCTGGCAGCTTGGCCTTTAGCTATAATGTCTTTTATTAGCAGGATAGTCAATGTCTGCAATGGTGTGTAGCTGAAACAAATTATTGTGTTTCTATAGTAAAAACTTCTTGATACTAAAGACATTTTATTCAAATTTCCACTGTTCTATTTCCGTTTTTATAAAAATTGTTCCATGCCCAGTATGTTATATATATTCATGAAATATACCTGCTTTTGATATTTCACAATATAACTGATTTGGTGTGGCTTTTCTATTCTATTTGAAGGTGTCACCAAGCTTTATACATTTTATGATAAATGCCTTCTAAAACTGTGTGGCTCCTTTTTTGTTTTGCCTTTTTCCCTCTCACTGCCATAGACATTTATTGCCAAGTGCACAAAGGATAGTTAGGTTACCAGTTGATTGACAGTGTAATAAAATATCACAATCCATCTTTCTTATCTCACACAAAGTAATGTAAGCTAGTTTTATTACAGCAAAATGAAATCTGTGACTCTTGACACAGCTGTGTGTTATTGTGGCATGCAGACAGCATATCTTTGGGTCTATTGCCTCACTGCTTAGCACACACCAATGTGTTTTGAATTTGCCAGAAGAGAATTTTATTTTTCTACAATTGTTAATATGATTACCAGCACTTATTTACAGCATCAGAGTGAAAAGGCACGCTAGAGAAAAATGCCCACCAAAATCAAGAGCCTAATTACCAAGACACAAGACCCAATATTAAAAACTGCCATATCAAGAACAGATCTATGGAGAGACTTGTCAGTCTTCTGGAGAAGGATGTAGCAGCTGTGAAGAAATGATAGTTAGGTACCCTCTTTCATCTAGATTTAGAGCGTGACACACCGGAGAGCACATCTTATTGAGTATACAGGAAGTGATCAGGTTCTAACAACAATAGGAAAAAATGGTAGCAGAGCTACAGCAAGCTAATCACCAGATGCTCTGTTTTCACTAGCAATCACCTCTTTATTCTTGATCCCACTGTTGTTCATCTGTTAGGCACTATAATGAAGCTTCCTCAAATTCAAAGTATCAGTGCAGGGACCCGCAGCTCTGCTGCAAACATAGGGCCCTATATTTTACCCAGCACCAAACCCAAATAAACAGGCTGGGCAGACAGGAAGAACAGAATCTTCCATCCTCATAAGGATACCAATGGGATGCTCCATAATTGTGTATGTGAGGGGTAATTGTCCAAGCAATTGTGGATAGAATAAGAGAGGAGTCAGTCCATGAGACATCCTATAAAAATGTGTTCCACACGATGAAAACATTTGATGTGACTTGGACAAGATGACTTAATAGGACTTTCTGATTTGAAAGAGGATGGAAAAAATAAGTGTCCTGGTCATTCATGATGGATTAATGAAGGAAATAAATGAAACAAAAAAACAGGAATCTTTACCCACTCTTCCCCTTCCAAATCTACCATAGAAGCACTCTATGACAGAATATGGTGCTGGTAGCTAATTGCATTGGGAAACTAACTTCAACTGCCTCAAAAGTAAAAAGCCATCAATCTCTGAGGAAATGCTTTTCAACCACCTCAGGAGTGTTTTGACCTGCATCTTAACTGAGCCAAGTCTCTGCCCAAATTTACATATTGGATAAAACATTAATTTGGGCAAAAACAATAAAACAAGCAACAAAATACTGTTTAAATAATCCAGTCCATAAAATGATTATTAAAATAATCACTGTTGAGCCTTTTAGTTATCTGCTAGGTATGTGTAGGTCTACAAATGACTCAGGCTTGATGTGCCACAGTTTTAACACATCATTTTGATCACATCTGAACCCACACAGTCTTGTGTTTGTGTAACATTTAATAAAAGAAACCTTGAGACAGAATGAGTACTAACATGCACAGAACAGCTGTGGTGATCAATGTACAAGTGTGAAAAAAAATTGACTATATGACTCAAGAGACCCTGCTTGCCTTGCTCAGTCACACAGCACGTTCTCAGCCCCTGGAATTAATTTTCAAAAGCACTAAAAATACATAGCCATTTTGCAGTACTTTGCATTTTCAAAGCACTGTAGAAAAACTAACTAAGCCAAACAACCCTAAAAGTTAGGCAATTATTTTTATTGTATAGATGTGGAAACTAAGACTCAGTTATTTGTACTCATGCAATCACTCCTTACTTATGTATATGTTCTATTGGAGTCACTGGGATCACTAATATAAAGTGACCATAAGACCAAATTTTACCAGGACAGTCTTGTGTTTTAAGATGTTTTGACATTCCAGAAGCTTTTAAGGCCCCTGAAATGTCCCAGCTTTTCATTTAATAAGCCAAATTTCCCATTGGCTTCAATGCATGATTAGGGTACTACCTGGTGCAGATTCAGTTTTCTGCTTCTCTTATAAACTTCCTGTGTACCTGTGAGCAAATAATGTATGACCTGATGCAAAGCTCATTGAGGTCAATGGGAGTCTTTCCTTTGACTTCAGTGATTTGGGATCCTGCACTTAAGTCTCTCTGTGCCTCAGATCCCCATCTGTAAAACAGGGATAACAGTACTTCCCTACCTCCTAAGGGTGGTGTGTGGATGAATACAATACAAATATTTAAGATGCTCAGATACTATAGCAATGGGGGCCATATAAAGTTAGACAAGTATACCACCATCTTGCAGGATACACTCAGCTCCTCCTAACGGCACCTCCTAAATAAGTCAAAGCATTAATAAAAAAGTAAATTAAGTAGATTTTGTACGTCTTTAAATGTTAGCAATAATCTGAGATGACATTAACTCCACAAGGAAGGAACTTTAAAAAAAAATTGGTTTCTATTGTGACAGTGTCCATATCAACCGCCCCAATAAATATACAGACTCCTTCTTTCCGGCTTCATTATCACAGAGCAAAGAACTAATGTCAAACAGTGCAAGGTAGCAAATTACACCTTTATGATGATACTTTGCACACTGATGGAGTATGATTTTTTAAAGAGCAGGTGCAGTGATCCAAGACACTGGAAAATTAAGAGTGAACTTGAGTGGGAAATCCTCTCCACTGGGAGATGGAATTCTCAGGTGAGTTGTTGGGTAAAACAAGTAGCTGGATCATGTCCCCAGAGTACAAACAGGAAGAAATTTGATTTTTGTGTAAAACTGCTCCCATTACTGTTGATTTGCTGAGGGTCAATTATTGCTGAATTATTTTCTAGGATGAAAGAGTGTTCATCCTCTTGCCTGATTTGTTCAGTTTTGGCTAACCCTGCCTAAGGTTGTTGGTTTCTTTCTAACGTGTTGTGTTTCTATGTGATGATGGAGACCACTTAGTGGTACATTTATACTCCACATCTGTATTTTTCTGCTATGTGGTGTGAACCCTAGCAGGCTCACAAAATGCAATCAGAGGGTTGTGAAGTGTTGAAAATTTTATTACAACATAAAACACAGAAAATCTCACTTCTCCCACTCCCTGCACATCTTTACCCCTCAAGGTAAAGCTCCAACAAACCTCTCGAATTAAAACACACAAATTATCTAGACTTATCATTGATATCATACTCTGACTTTTGTCATAAATGTAAGGGGATCATGAACATGTACTTCAAATAACGTGTCAACAACTTGAAGAGGCTAAGAAACTGCTCTACACTGAAGATCCATGCTACAGAGAAAGAACAATATGCTTTCTTGTATGGTACTGTACTAAGCAGGAATGAGTTAATAACAGTGCACAGATGTTCAGCAGGAAAAAAATTTCAAATACAGTGTTTCAAGGGTTCCAAATGGAAACACACTAATTCTTACACGATTCTGCTCTAGGAGAGCAGAAACCTCACTAGATTCACTGATGTTATGAGAGTCGCACCATCTGCAGACTATATCTAACAAGAACGTTTCCTGGGATTTTGGCATTGTCATATGTGAACAAAAGCTTTTGGCCTTGAAACCCAATGGCAAACCCCAGTATAAACCTAATCTGGGCCTGGATCTAAACATCACTTCCTGGAAACATCTCTAATTTATTATCAGCTATAATAATAAGACTATTTTGGCTGAAACTGCTCTCATTTATGGAAGCTGTCCTTCGATTGCAAGTGGAGGATGTTGCCTGAATATTGAGAAAGCAGAATTGGACTGTGGACTGATATAGTACATCCTAGTGACACGCACGCTTTTCATCCAGGAATGCTGCTAAATCCATTGATGTTGACACGAGGTAGCTTCTGATACCAATGGCAAGGAAAGGTGATGTCAGCCTGAGAGGCAGTCAAAGAACTGTCAGTTCAATAGCAGAAAGAAATCTGTTGAACATGAATCCCTGGAGCACAGGAGCAGCATATCACAGGCTTGACTTTCCTGGCTCTGGCTGAGGCAGACTAAAAGGCCAGCCACAGAATCAGTTAAATTGATTGTCAAGTTTGCAACACATTAAACTCCAAAATCCTGAAGACTTTCCAGTTAGCTGTAAGGCTTTTTAAAAAAAATCCTCCATTGGATTAAGCACAATTTCTTAGTAGAGGAATTTATATTAATTATTATAGCTAGGTTAGAGACGGGTTTATATCATAAGAAATACAGTAAATTGCAATGGGGAATATAAATTTTGCTATCTTGATACTTGTACAGTTTTTGAGAAGTAAATCCAGACACACAGGAATGGGTCTGATACTGCTATTGGCAGATCTCCCGTAGCTGGCTTCAGACTCTGCAATAGCTCCTGCCATGCAAACTGATTCAGTCAACAGTGCAGGAGTTCTCAGAATGGTCTTAGAGAGAGACTTCATTACTTTCAAAATACCAAGCCATTAATGCTTCAGATCTACTACTGGGCAAAAAACTCAATTAACTTTAGGTTAAGAGGGCTACCAGACTGTGAATTCTATACCGCCACTGGTGAGAATTTACTCAAGGACGCAATCCCATTGACTCTATTGTGACTACTTCCTAAGAGCTCACCATTGAGAAGAAGAGACCTTTTTTGTGTACACCAAAGAATGTTACAATCAAAAATACTTCCTTTCTGATGAATCAAATCAAATTATTTGTACTCTCATGTTCCAGAATTTTTAGGTGTTCAAAATCTGGATGTGGATCTGAATTTGAATTTAAAATGACCTTGTACCCATTTATCTGCCTTTGACAAGGTGCTTCTTACAGGTGGCTGAAAAAAAAAGTTTAATCAGAATTTGCCAATGCACAAAATCAACACATTCCATGGAGATGGTCTGATTTAGATTAAGTTCTGACAGAACTCTGCATGCCAGGTGGGTTTCAAAATTTGCCTGGTTTCTTGCCAGCTTGACTGCCTAGCTTCTCAGCAGTCCACCTCCAAGCTGCTGGGGACCCTGAGCTCTTAGGCTCCTGCCAGATGGACTTGCTCATAGCTTTCAAGGGCCACTGCTCTGGGATAGCCCCAGAGCTGGGGTTCCATTCTCTTTCATAGAGAATTTCAATTTTGGGGATTTTGTTCCAAACTGGAACATAGAATTTCTACGTATCTAAATCCTCCAAAAAATGATATTTTTCTTCCCCTCAGGTCTAGTACTTCCTTTTTCCAAATTATCTCAGCCAGGGTTCTAGAAGGAAACGGCAGCAAGAGCAGACAGCAAGGAGGAATCTGAAGTCCAAAATTTAAGAAATTAAAGAGTAACTAACGTTATTTTTAGAAAATGAGGAAGTCGATAAGGTCACACAATGAGTCAGTGGCAAAGGAAGGAATAGAACACAAGAGTACTAAAATCACCCCTCTCTTGCACTAACCATGAGATTACATAGTAATTTGATTATTTGAATTGAGTTACAGAGTAATAACACACTTCACTTTTCATTATTTTTCACCAAAAGCAAACTCAGTATTAGTGTCTGATTAACAGAATTATTAATAGAACTTAGAAGCAGTGATAATTTGTAAGGCATGCAGAAAGAAGGCCTTTGCCAAACATTGTTTGATATGTTTTACTTTTCTATTGGCTTTTGCTTATATTTGTCAAGCAGCTTTTATGCCAATCAACATGTGAAAATGGATTATGTTGAGAACAGATTAGACACTTGAAATATAATAGATTGTTGCTCATAGCTTTAAAGAACTTTATTGAAGTACAGTAGTTATATTAGGTTGTTTGAGAAAAAAAATCAGAGCTTTTTGTCAGGCAAGATGTAGACATGCATATAATACAGGTTGAAAATTAACTACGGTGCCATTATAGTTAATAAAAAGAACCTATTACTCATAGATATTGATCAAATACCCAGTGTATCTACAGTATTACAGCTCTATTACGTACACTGTGACCACTGTAAATGCATTATTATCTGTTAAATATAGATCTTATTAAAAGGGTTTCCTACAGATAGTTCTAAGGGTAAATTTAATATGCCTTCAATTATTTTAACTATGAAGCTGAGGATTTCACAGGGATTTTTGTTAGCAAAGTATATTTAAAATTCTCCAGCACTTCAGTACAGGTATTCATTTTAAACTAAATCGCTGCTTCCAGTGTGCCTGCCTTTAAATTACTTTTATCCTCTTTCGTCTAACGAAGATACTTTCAGTGGCTTTTCTTTATTAATATAGTACACATCATCTCTTGTTCTAGAGCTATTTTTAATGGGGGAGAATTTTTTAAGTAGTTTATCATCGTAGAATTTGAGAACATATTTCCAGCAGAATGTTTACAAATATGATATGATTTCATACTTCATATGCCCTTGCCATAGGTGCAGTACTACGAGTGTGTGAGAAAATAAACTAATTCATTGCCATAGCATCACTTTTAAAATGTGCGACAAAGAGTGGTGAGAGATGATGTGTGTTTGGTGGTCGAGAGTTGGGCAAGGGGCGGAGATTTTCCTGCACATGTGCTCATGAGCCATAGAAAGATCAATCAGATCAAAGAGAGAAAGCGTGACAGAAGGTTCTCCTTTCCTAAGGCTAGTATTTGAGCAGTTTAGAAGAGTAGAGGAGAAGGCTGAACCCATTCAGACAGCATATACTGGAATAGATCTCACCTATGCTGATGCTCGCAAATGAGCCTCTTCACCCATAAATCACCCTATCAATTTCAATGAGGCTTCCTCCATACAGCTGATAGGGCCACATTGACATGCTTCACATCCTGCTCTGAAAACTACACACTGACATCAGACAGGCCTTATGGGATAGTTTGTTCCCATCCGGCCACCACTTCCTAACTTCCCCCACACAATTTTCGGACTTGAGGTCTTGGTTGATCTTACTCCTATAGTGGTCTGATAAATGCTAATTCCACCCCAAAGATTTCCAAATTCTGGTGGAAATGCTGTTGCACCTTGGTAAGACGGCTCCATTTATGCCTCTATTGAAGTGTGTATTTGTATAAGAATTAGGACAGCAGCTAAATCTGATGTAGGGACCAATCTGGGGTCTGGAGCTATTTTTTTTTCAAATTGGGGTGAAAGCTGCTCCTGATTTTCAGTGAGGTGATTGGAAGAGGTACTTTGTTCAGGGCAAAGAGGGCTAGAGGAAAAGAAACAGCTGTGGGAACCTGTTCACTGTTTGCTCTAGATCTTGAGAAAGTTGTTGTAATTAAGATCTGATATTTTCACTTAACATCTCATATTAAGAGTTACCTAGAACTGAAATCGAGGCCAGGAAATTTCTATCTTTTAATAAGCATTAATATGAATTAATTCAGCTGAAATAGTCATTTTAAAAGGTTCTATTTCTTAAAAATTCCTATTTTCATTTGCCATTATTAGCATTTGATTACTGACGTTTTCAGACACGACTGCAAAAATGAGTTGTCTGAGGGTTTATTGCTAAACCTCTGAAAGACAAAAGATAAAAGTATGTGCTTCCATCAATTAAGTTACAGTTTTGTAAAGAGAACAATAATTTATCTAGTATTTTAATTCAAGTCCTTCTAAAATCAAATTGCACAGCATGAAGTAAAATATATTTCCTACTGAAATATAATAATAAATATTATTATTAACAACAACAACACAATGTTGTGATTATTAGTAAAGGAAATCATGAATAGGTGTGGTGGTTTAATTTTTTAAGTGTATTATAGGCTGCACCAACCTCTCTCAGAGGATAAGAGAGCTCCCCTTCTCACTGCTTCCTGTTTCCATTCCCCTGTCATCCATCTTCTCCCTGTTTATGTGCCCTCTCTCCTACATCACCCAGTTATACACAAAACCAAATGAAAATACAGTATGTAATAAAATGTAGATAGATAACTAAAAGACGTGCACATAACCTTAGTAGTCATATATCCTGATGGCCGCAGTCTTGCAATCAGATCTGCTAGCATGGACTCTTGCACCAGCATCGGAAGGATGACCAGACATCATTACTTGCTGTATCTACCTACCTACTTATATGGCCCCAGTCACCTTAGTATCTGAGCACTTCATGAATAAGAAGGAGTATTTGTCCAATCATATCATTTAATTTCTAACCTTTTGGAGTGTGCCATTTTGTCAGTGATTTCTAGTTATGGCACCATCCCAGAATATATTCATAGATTCCAAGGACAGAAGGAAACATTGTGATCATCTAGTCTGACTCCCTGTTTAACACAGGCCTTAGAATTTCCCCAAAGTAATTCCAAAAGCAGATCTTTTCATCCAATCTTGATTCAAGAATTGTCAGCAATGGAGAATCCACCACAACCCTTGGTAAGCTATTCCAATGGACAATCACTCTCACTGTTACATCTTATCCTAGTCTGAATTTGTCTAGCTTCAACTTCCAGCCACAGGATCATGTTATACCTTTCTCTGCTAGATTAAAGAGCTCATCATTAAATATTTGTTCCCCTTTCAGGTACTTATAATTGTAATCAAGTCACTTCTTAATCGTCTCTTTGTTAAAATAACTAGACAAAGCTTCTTGAGTCTATCACTACAAGACATTTTCTAATCCTTTAATTAGTCTCACGGCTCTTCTCTAACCCCTCTCCAATTTTCCAGCATCCTTCCTGACTTTAACCTCATCGTTAATGTCTTGCTCAATAGTCTGTTGGCAATGGCTCCCGGAGGACTTTTATTTTTGTTTTGTCTCCATTCATGAATATGCACCTTGAAGTAGAAACCAAATAACTCCTTATCAATAAAGTAGGCAGTGATATGTTACCCAAGAAAATGTGTCAAGACTTGACAGTTTGAGAAGTAACCATGATCAGATGCTGTGGAGGAAATGCTGCATTGCAAAAATGATCTCATTATTACAAGGTACCAGACACAGAGGATTCAGATACATAGCTAGAGTGCCTCATTTTACAGGATGTACACTGGTGCACACCCACCTACACGACATAAGGAACAATGCCCTAGTGCCAGAATAACTTTTGCAGATTCGTATGACTGATGTCTTATTTGTCTCTAACTATTGCTGATACTGTTCTGAGATTACTGCATATTATCTACAGTGACCCCTGAGGTCTCTTCTCTGAGATGGCTTCCTTACTGTATCCTCATTAGGCCTAATCCAAACTGCACTGAAGCCAATGGAAAGATTCCCCTTGACTCTAGTGAGTATTAAATAAGGGCCATTAAAACTGCACTCCATCATTTTTTTGGTTCCCATTCAAATTGTTTCACCTTTTATTAAGTCACCAGAGTTATTCATCCACGTAGGAGTCTAATCTATCCAAATCTTTCTCACAAGTCACTCCAAGCATCCATGTAACTTAAATTATGGGAACCCCTTGTTCTGTCAAAAGGAACTTGCACAACATAGAAAATAAAATAAAATAGAGATTTAGTAAATGTTCAGTTCTGCAGTATTCATTAGAGCCAGTTGTTGAATTCTGTATCCTATTGATTCGGGGCCACACCTTCCCAGAGCAATTGGAGAAAAAAACCACCAAATCCTGTCTAGCAGAAAGTGCAGCTTCCCAAAGTGCTGATTCATAAGAGAGAAGCAGAAAGGAAAAGGTGAAGAATAATTATGCCAAGAAGGACTTGGGAAAGGAGAAGCTAACGAAAAAGAAAGGGGAGGCCTGGGAGAAAGAGGCTAGAGGTGGCAGAGAGCAGAATTTGAGAGAGAAGGAGGTGGTTAATTGGACATGAGAGGGAAAAAAGGCAACCATGTCATTAAAGGGAACAAAAGGAGAAATTACTCATTTAGGGTCTGATCCAAAGATTGCTATAGTCAATGGACTGAGGCTCTTAGAATACGGTCATTCTATTCACATTGAGAGAACCCTTGCGCTGTGAACAGTCTATATAGGACTGGACAGAGGCAATGCGTGGAGGAGTACATAGGGGTCATGAGTGCCTTCCAGATTTGCTGCTTGGCTTGTACTGAGTGTGCTCATATTGACTCAGCATGCTTAGTAACATCTCTGAAGCTGCTGCCCTCACTCTGCCTCCCCCCATTATCAGCAGGTATGGGTCATCTTTAGAACTGGGAGGCAGAAGCACGTCATTGTACTTTAATTCACAGATCCATTCTATGATGGCATAAAACATCAGTGTCAACCTAGTCTAGCCCCAGACAGATAGATTATGTTTAAAATAATGTTCGGTAGCATAGACTCTGATCTCAGTCACTACAGCCAATGGGAGTTTTAGCATTGACTTCAGTGGATATAGGATCAAGCCCTTAAAGAGGACAAAATAAAAGATGAAATAGGTGAAGGAATGAAGGAAGAGAATTCACGGCTGGCCACAAAGTAAAGCCTGCATTTCTCTTCTTTTTTCTTTTGTTTTCCCATAAATGTTTGCTGTGGATTTATGGAAAATACTCCAAGGTCAATAATTTCCAGTCTCTGTGGGACCAAAGGTGTGTGTGTGACCAAGCGAGGCATCCAGACTATCTCATGGGTATTTGCGGTTCTGTTCCAGTGTCCTCATGCTGACTTCTAAATTCATCTGTTTTTAACATTAGCAGCAGCTGGGGAATCAATAGAGACAGCTGAAAATTCTTTACAGATGTTATCAAGAAAAATGGGAAAACCACAGAGCAGAATAGCATATACAACTTATCCAATAATAAAAAGTGTACGGCTGTAATTAAAACAGGAAATATTTTATGTAAGCCTGCAGCTTCTCTTTGTGAGGAACAGGATTAATTGCTGCAATTAGTGTCCCAATAGTCTGACAGCCCTGATAGTAACATAAACTTCTGAATTACAAAAAATAAAATGAAACTAACTTGGCACCAGTTTAACCATCTTCAATGGCTGAAATTGTAACACCTTTTCCATCTGTTCAGGTATGTCATAACAATATAGTAATGGACTCAGCCAATCACAGGATACAGATGTAGCTTTGAAGAAGACAACTGGCTGGAGCAGCATTCAATGTCATTTTTATTATAGCCATCAAACCAAGTTTACATTTAAGTCTACTGTTGACTTTGTTCCATTACATCTTTCCATGCTTTATCCACTTCTTATGCAAATGATAATTTAGGCCTTGATCCTGAATAAGTACTTAAACATATGCATAATACTGGTCTTATTACTCACTTCAGCAAAATTACACAAAAGCATAAGTGCTTTGTGGAATCAAGCCATAAGAATATAATCTAACCCTATTTATATTCAAGGCAAACACAAATAGCATAACAATAACTATTACAATACCTTACTTCTTACTACTGTCCATACCTGAATTCACACATTTGAGCAATACAGTTATCTAGTTTAGAAAATCTAAAACAAATCATCACCTGTTTTAACAGTTTCTCTCTGTCCACATTTATTATGTAGATCAATGTGAATGAAACTCTTAGAACAGGTCTTTAATGTCTTTTCCAACCATTTGGTAATGTATTCCTAGTAGAGTTTGATCATACATAATGACAGGCCATAAATCTATACCAGTTACCTCTTCATCAATATGGGCAATCGTAAGAGCATTTTTGACCACCAGTGTCCCGTTAAAAGTAAGGATGTAAAGAAAAATGTGGGAGAAAATTAAGTCAAACTTAATATTTTCATTGGCTCACATTTTCAAGATTAAACGCTCACAATTAAGCATGAAAAAACAAGTGTGCATAATTTGTTTATGCAATTAATGCAACTAATTACACAATTGTAATGAAATGCAATGAAATGTAATGAAGTGGCCATTTAAATGTTTACCTGGCCTTTTGTAGATACAATTACTTTAATTTCCATACACATTTTAGGTAACTGCATGCATGGTTTCCACACACACATTTTTGCAAATGTAGTTCTGAAAATGGGGATCAGTGTGATGTGATGCCAATTTTGAGAGAGAACTGGATTTGATATAATCCACAGCCATCTTGTGCACTTAACCTCCTTCCCCAAGATGGAACCAAGGACACTACATAATCAAGAGAAAAATGTGGCTTTGCTTAGGCAGACAAAAACAGCTGCAAGGTGCAGTTTTACTGACTGGGACAGATAAAGCGAAAGGATAGATTTGTGAGAAGGGAGTGGGGAATGTGAAAAACTGACCTTGATTCTGGTTGTCTCTGTTTTTAAGTCTTTTTTGCTGGAGCTGCTTTGCCAATAAGGAGAATAATGAATTGTTATTGACTGTTGTTAGGGAAATTGTTAGCCTATTAGGGGCTGTTATGAGTTATGTGCTTTGTCCAGAAAAAAATTATAAAGAGTTTAGTTAGAACATGTATTTTGGAGCAGTCCAAGGAAGCTTTTCTTTGGGGAAGGAGCTGACACCTACATTTCCCAGCAGCTGGATGGAAGGAGGGGCCACGGAAGCCTGGTTGCTGATTACTGCAAACCATCTCAGACTTTGGGTAAATAAATGTTTGAGATGCTCTAAACATACTACGTGTATGTGTGCACACATTTGAGACCTAATAAAGTAGTTTTAGGTAAAAAGCACTCATCTGTACCAATCATTTATCAGACAAAGGAGCTGTGTCCCCTTTGATTTATTCTTGACACCGCTTGTAGAAAAACAGTTATGTTACACTGCTTCGTGTTCTATAAACCCTGAGTGACACCAGGACTGGCCTTGATCAGTGCTATAATTATTGTCACAACAGGATTTCATTCTCAACATTCAATTAGAGTCATAATTCTGCAGGTCTAAATGTTTTACAGCTATAAATTATTATGGATCCAACATCTTCCACACATCTGAAGTAGAGAGAGAGAGAGAGAGATGATAGATAGATAGAGAGATGAGTATACTTAGTCCTCTGACACATTCACATTATGTTTGTATCATGGTGGGTTTTTTGAGAGACCCAAAGTATACCTACAAACCAATCTACCAGAATTAATGTCAGTGGTTTAGAACGGTTTATGCACACACACAAAAATCTCACAAAATATATAAAACCTTTTAATGTGGCATGGGTTTAAATAACAAGACAGCTTGAAAACAGCAATAAACCCTGAATGCTTTCCAGAAATCACCAATGCAGTCCCACACAGTTGGTCATAAGTGCAATAATAAACAATAGGAAAGAGTAGAAGAAATGTGTATTACTGCACATTATACAAATACACACATATGCGGGAAGATTATTTACTGCAATGCTAAAGTTATCAATTGAATGAGCCTTACATATTTTTAGTATCTCTCTCTAAAGTAGCCTCATAGAAAATACTAATTTTTATTGCTTTAAGGTGTTAAAAGAGGCATGAGATCTTTAGGCACAGGACAGTTGTCCTGTGGATAGGACAAAAGACTGAGAGCTGGAAAACTTGGGCTCCATTTCCAGTACTGCCACTAGTCTTCTGCATGAATTTGCACAAATCACTTCACTTTGATCACTATGCATTTGTACAATTCTAGCACAAGGTTGGGGCCTCTAAGATTTATTATAATAAAGATACATCATTGATACCAGAAGTCCCAAAATACCCCAAACAAAAAGAAAGAGGGCATTATCTTATGCAGCCTATTTTTAAAATAATAATTAGCATCTACATCTGATGCATTCTTCTATTCCCTTCTACATGTATGTACATTTGTTGCCTCTACATATGGACTACCGTCTCAAATTCAGTGAACCATCATCATCTTTGAATTCAAACCTACCAGGAAAAACAACTCATTCAGGATACTCATAAAGTTGTGTTTATTATTTTAGTGGGGGAGAGAAGGCAAAACAAACCTTTTTGTTGTCCTGAAAACAGCTCAACATCAATGGAATTATGCCAATTTACACCAGCTAAGGATCTGTCCCTCTCTGTCCATAGAATACATCATGTGATATTCAGGACAGGGACTGAGCTTGTGAATTTTCTCTATCCAGCCTATATGAATTTATATTTGCTGTTCATATGGTTAAAAAAAAGGAAAGCCACTTGACTATATTCCAAGTCCCTAGGCAAACTGTAACTCATATTTCTAACTTCAAAGCAACAATACCATCCTAAGTATGCATTATCTATAAAATCATAGAACATTCACCATGATCTGGAATTTCATATCTAGATTTATGTCAAATTCACCATCTCAGCTCAGAAGCACATTTGGTTAAGAGAAAAAACAAGCAATGATTTTAAACAACTCATTTAAATCTCATCCGAAGTGGGCTATTGTATTCTAATGCTCATTTAGCTAAAAGTAGGCATTTCATCCTAGTTTAATTTAGCTCAGCCTCAGTTTTATGTGTGGAAGGCTGCAGTTATTTGATTCTGTAATGCCAGAGTTCCTAGAGTACATTTGTATAATCACTCAACCTAGCCAGACATTAACTTGATGAGGAAACAAAAGTAAAGGGTGGGATTTGTGTGTGGATAGAAAACAAAGCTGAAGAGCTGTCATGAACGTACACTGAAAACAGGAAACAGAATTGGATAGATCAACCGTGAGGCCATCTTCATGTAGAAATTGTAAGGGAAATTAAAGCAGGGTGAAAGAAAGGAACATGCCAGTGGGGTCTGAAGCTAAAGAAAACAAATGGATGGATTTAGATTGGCTGATTCAGTCATTGAACTGATGGAAATAGGAAACAAAACAGGTCTGAGAATAGGGTGACCAGATGTCCTAATGTTATAGAGACAGGAACCTATATAAGAAAAAGACTCAAAAAATCGGGACTATTATCCCCCATCACATCCCGATTTTTCACATTTGCTGTCTGGTCACCCTATCTGAGAAGGAGCACACAGATCTGTTGGGAATCAGGTTTGGTGATAAATCAATGATAGGGACAGAGACATATACGGAGGTTCTAAGGTGACAAGTGTGACTGGGAACAGGCATACAGGAAAGTGATTCTATTTTTATATAAGGTACAATATGTAAATAGTATCAATGAAAATATTGAGTGTCTGAAAAAAACACAACAACTTTATTTTCAGCCTCCACATTCTGATCATGCACACACCTGTATTTGTGGGGTCTCCTTGAAACCTACTAATCAACAGAAAAAGTCTAATGCTTGTGCCCACAGGTGATAGAATCTGCATGCACAAAACCCCACTGAGATTAACACAACTGGTTGCTAAACTCTGTGACTTTATCCTCACGCACAATTATTTCAAATTTGGTGACAATATATACCTCCAGACCAGTGACACCGCTATGGGCACATGCATGGCCCCACAATATACCAACATATTTATGGCTGACCTGGAACAACGCTTCCTCAACTCTCGTCCACTCATGCCCCTTCTCTACCTATGCTACATTGATAACATCTTCATCATCTGGACCCATGGGAAAGAAACTCTGGAAGAATTCCACCACACCATCAACCTCTGCCTGGACCAGTCCAGGAGAGGTCCACTTCCTGGACACCATGGTACAAATAAGTAACGGTCACATAAACACCACCCTATACCGAAAACTCACTGACCGCTTTGCCTATCTTCATGCCTCCAGCTTCCATCCCGGACACACTACATGCTCCATTGTCTACAGCCAAGCACTGAGGTACAACCGCATTTGCTCCAACCCCTCAGACAGAGACCAACACCTACAAGATCTTCACCAAGCATTCTTAAAACTGCAATACCCACATGGGGAAGTAAGGAAACAGATAAACAGGGCCAGAAATGTATCCAGAAGCCTTCTGCTGCAAGACAAACCCAAGAAAGAAACCAACAGACCACCACTGGCCATCACCTACAGTCCTCAGTTAAAACCTCTCCAACACATCATCAGTGATCTACAACCCATCCTGGACAATGATCCCTCACTTTCACAGGCCTTGGGAGGCAGGCCAGTCCTTGCCCACAGACAACCTGCCAACCTGAAACAGATTCTCACCAGCAACAGCACACCGTGCCATAGTAACTCTAACTCAGGAACCAATCCATGCAACAAACCTCGATGCCAACTCTGCTCACATATCTATCTATACCAGCAACACCATCACAGGACCTAACCAGATCAGCCATTCCATCACTGGTTCATTCACCTGCACATCTACCAATATAATATATGTGCCAGCAATGCCCCTCTGCTATGTACATCGGCCAAACTGGACAATCCCTACGTAAAAGGATAAATGGACACAAATCAGATATTAGGAATGGCAATATACAAAAGCCTGTAGGAGAACACTTCAACCTGCCTGGGCATACAATTGCAGACCTCAAGACAGCCATTCTGCAGCAAAAAAAACTTCAAAACCAGAGTTCAAAGAGAAACTGCTGAGCTCCAGTTCATCTGCAAATTCGACAGCATTAGGTCTGGACAATATTAGCTGTGAATGGCTCACCAATTACAAAAGAAGTTTCTCCTCTCTGGGCGTTCACATCTCCAGATCACTTGCTGGAAGTGGGCTTCACCACCACCCCTGATTGAATTTACCTTGCTTTCTTGCCTGCATATTTATGCCTGCCTCTGGAGATTTCCACAACATTCATCTGATGAAGTGGGTCTTAACCCATGAAAGCTCATGATCCCTAAAATCTGTTAGTCTATAAAGTGCTACAAGACTCTTTGCCACTGGGATTAAGGCATTGAAGGGAAGCCTTTGCTGCCTGTTGTGTGGCTAGGAAGATTCAGTCTCTAGAGCTGTTAATCTGGCACTGTCATGAACACTACATTCATACATTTTTTTAAAAGACATTCATAATTCTATAGCACTCAGATTGACCTATGTTCATCACTAGTGGTATCACTTTAAAGACACTTGCTGCTTTATTTGACTGAGATGTAAGATGTGTAATAGCTATTTCACACTTTATTCAGATCAAGTATGATGCCAAGATTTTCAGATGCTTAAGGTTATATCAACAATTTTTTCCACTGAATTATCTTAATTAGAGGAAGCTGTTCTAAGTGTGGCCCCAAATCACTTGTTATAGCCAAAGTGGGACACAGAGATTCTCTGCTTACTCCTCTTTGGCAAGGTTAGCTGAGATAGTAACACTGCTCCCTACCTCAGTAAAAAGGTGGACGAAAGACTGCAAGGAATAATTTAGAAAAATTCAAGACTGGAATATGTGTAATGATCAACCTCAAATAAACGAGACTGTTCATCAGGGCTAGGGACTGGGGAAACATATTTGGATATAGAGAAACCTTCCAAAATTTTGCCTGGTTTTATAAGTCAATTTTAGAATCTAAAATAAAATAATCACTAATATAAAGATATCTCACAGTACACTGTCTAACTTTACACTGGATTAAGAGGAAAGGACTCCTCAACCCAATTTATCTTCAGTTTCTGCTTTAGGGTGATCCCACTCTTTTAGGAGATGGAGAAGAGAAATGAACGAGAGGGGTGCTATAAAAAGATGGAGAGGGAAGAGATGTTACCAAGCCACTGTCCAGCTGTTCTGGGGGAAGATCACAGCCATCAGGGCACACCTGAAGATATTGGAGAAGAATTTGGGTGTGACAAGCTACCAGCTGAAAAAGTCAATGAGAAAGAGAAGTCCTTGGGCATCTCCCATAACAAGGGAAAATTAAATATGGAAAATTGAACTGGGACGATTTAAAAGTTGCCTGAAAAGTGCAGATCACTTAGTAGAGCTGACATAGCTTGTCAAATGTTGTCCTTAATTTTTTTTTCTGACAAAGGCTCTTTTAGCAAAATGGGAATTTTTATGAGAAAATGTTCATGTCCATGCAAATTTTCAAGGACTATTTTTATTTTGTTCAAAAAAAATGAAAATGGATCTTTTTCATGGAAAATATGTATATAAGCTGTGTCATCTAGGTAACTTCTAGAGCAGTGTTGAGCTCCCTTGCAGGTTCCCTCAAAGTAGCCCTCATCATGGCCTAGGCCTATGAGACAATTAAGATCCTCTGGAGCAAAAAAGAAAAAGAGAAATCCTGTCTTTTCAAATGAAAAATGTATTTTAACCCTTACCTACATACTAAAACCGTTATGACTGAAACCCCTTACGCACACTTTAACTTCTGCAGGTAGCAATAAATGACACTTCTAATTAGAAAACTAAATTAAAATAATCAAACATGAAAACATGTTATTCTATTTTTTTATGGAGGAAATGCAGTGTCACCTGTATATTACTATATTCAACTATTCGAAATACCACACTTTCTCTGAGACAGTAATGTCAAAAAGAAAATCAACTCACAAAATCTACTACTGTATATAGATTCTTGTGGTTTATTTAAGATGTATCTTTTGGGGAAATAAAGGTGAGTTTTTAGTTTCATTCCAAATGCATTCAACAAAACTCTTTCAACCCTAATTTCTCAAACTGCAAGATCAAGGGGTAGTTTGCAAACCTGGGTGTGTTGCAGTGCTCAGGTATTCCACCAATACTGCAGCAGTCACAGACTACTTCCTCTTCCAGTTCCAAAGGAGGCACCCAAATAAGACAAACTCTTTGTATAAACAGTCAAGCAATTGTGCCTGCCTAGTTCAGAACACTTCAAAAAAGGATTCCAGACACACAAACCCATAAATGAAGCAAAATTTGCTAAACCCATCAATTACAACTAAATCAAGCAATTTTATAGCAACAGGTGCATTAAGGGGGTATGGGCACTACATTGAACCGTAGTACTGAACTACCCACCCAGACAAACTCATAAACCTACTCTCCTTTACTGTATGCAGCTGGCTTGCTCTAAAAAAAGAGAAATTGCTTCAGTTTATGAAAGCTTGTCTGTTTCACCAACAGAAGTTGGTCCAATAAAAGATATTCTCTCTCCCACCTTATCTCATATCTTGGAACCAACACAGCTACAACCACTCAGTTAATGTCATTCTAAGTTCTGATTTTTCCAACCTTATTCATGCTGAGTAATACAGTACCTAACCATTTGAGTAGTGCCACTGAAATCATAACATTTGGGATGAGCTCATGGAGTGACTCATCCCGAGGAAGAGAGGTGGAACAAGGCACTGATGTTACCATGGTGCATTTTTGATTGAATGATAAAACTAGGCAAATAATCCAAAACAAATCCCTACAAATACACCATTGAATTTTTAAACAAATCTGCTTTGACTGTGTTTTCAGCCTTCTGTGATTACTTTCCATGAATATTTTATCAGATGAAGAATGTTCACTGGAACATTGAGTTTTAAAGCAATGTTGCAGAACAGCTGAGGAAACCATATTGAGAAACTATAATTTCAAGTATCCATACTTAGAAACCTGACTGTAAAAGTTGCTCTCTTCCAATCAGAGAAACATATCATGTGACCTACAAGTCGAATTAATACAACTTGAGTTTTGAGCGCTGAATACTAGTAGTGAACTACTCATGACAAGGTATAGACCAAGAATATTAGAAGTTTTACATTTTTCTAACATTCAAGTGTTTAAAATTGCAACTTTAATAGCAAGTTACTTTATTATTTAGATTCATTTTCATTATTTGATTTTTTTAAAGAAAAACTTTAAAAGGAAATTAAAACACTGTTCTTTACTGATTTCACTGTAGAACAAAAGTAGTCCAGTAACAATGCAACTAAAGCCTCGTCCAACTCCTATTAAAGTCAATAGCAGCTATTCCACAGACTTCCAATGGGTTTTGGTTCTAGTCTATATAGAACTTCTCAGTGAAATGAAAGAATGGAAACTATACAACTAACATCAATAGTATGTGTTTACATTATTCTATAGCCCCATAAGTGATATTTATGGTCCCTATAAATGGTATGCTAACTCCACTTGCCCAGAGCTTTCCCCACAATGAGCCCTAGTTAGCTACAAAATTTCATTCTATGAAATGCTGTACCTTTTCCAGTTTTGAGCTTTGTAAATCTTTTTATAATAGAAAAGTATTGTTTTTCAACTTCACATATCTCTCAAAATGTGTGAGCAGATTTTGCTGATAGTTTCCAAAACAATTTATTTGGGGGCTCTTACTAGGGTAACCAGATATCCCAATTTTACAGGGAAAGTCCCCACTTTGGGGTCTTTTTCTTATATAGGCTCCTATTACTGCCCCCACCTGTCCCAATTTGCTATCTGGTCACCCTGGCTGTTACCCAAGCAAGGAAATTTTCAGCTGAAGAGAAATTTGTTTTAAAGTGTGACAAGTATGTGAAAACAGAGTTATCAGTCACAAAAGTTATATCAACATAGCCTTGATGACAGCTTTCACGAATAAATAAAGATAATGTGCAAAGCATGGAAATATTTCCATGGGTTGTATGTCTGGTCCAAACCCACTCATAATTTTTTGCTGGTGCAAGTTATTAAAAGCTTGACAGTGCTCTGGTTTGATAGCATTAAGTCATATAAAAAACCCTGTGAGTTGCTGTATCAGTAATGCTGCAATTTCTTTCACATGGTCTTCCACTTAATTTCAGAAGTAAGCTCCATAATTCACTTAGAAGTAATCTAAGCATTTTAGTTCAAATGTTCATCTGACATTCAGCCAATTACACAAGTCCTCTTCATTTTCCCATTTAGTTTCCCCTTCCTCCAAAATTTAAATAAGAGGAAAATTTGAACAATTATTGAGTGATTTATTTGAATGAGGGAGAGTGGAGGTAAAGAGTAGCAATACATAGAAATTCCTTTTCTCTTACTTTGTTCTACTCTCTGTCTTTAAATAATCCATAGTTTACCAACTAAAAAATGTGCGTGAAATCCCAGCTCCACTGAACTAAGTGGGAGCTTTGCCATTGACCTCAATAAGATCAGGATTTCATCCTGTATTGGGACCATTAGCAGCTATGTTAGAGCAATGTGAAGATTTCTCTATAGTACACTGGAGGAGAGGGGCAGCCCAGCACTCAGAGAGCTCAGGATGAAGGAAAACCACAAAGCTTTATACCACTTTTGTACTCACACCAACATACACTGGGTGCTCCTCAGAACTCGGTCATTATGTGCTACTATTTAACTTGAGCACCAGTTTGAGCTGTTTTAGCATTTGAACAACTAATAGTAATTAAGAAGGGTCATTCCTGTCCATGCTGACCTGTCTAGTGAGGCAATAAAACAAGTGTAGTAATCAGATATAATTGCAGAGAAGGGAACTGATCATTCTAGAGATTATTAGTGTAGACCTCCCATGAGAAAAAATGCTGACTATTGTTGGAAAATGAGGAGGCCAAACATAAAACAGAGACACAAAGCATTCCAGCACAGGGCTAACACCAAAAAGATGACAGAGGCAAAATAAAAGACTAAATTAGGGTCTAACATGCTGAAATAGAAAATTCATATTAGATTTCAAGGAAGGAATTCCTAATCCTGAGTGCTGCTGAAGCCTTAACCCTTAGTAAGAACTTTACCCCATTTTCTTCCAGAAACTCATTGGGAGATCTCTAGAAGTGTGCAGGAGAGAGTTAGAGGCAATACTTTGGAGAATTACGATAGATTCATAGATTCCAAGACTAGAAGGAACCACTGTGAACATTTTAGACTGACCTCCTGTATAACACAGGCTATAGGATGTCCCCAAAATAATTCTGGTTTGAACTAGAGCATCTCTTGATTTTAAAAATTGCCAATAATGGAGAACCCACAACTTTTGGTAAATTATTTAAATGGTTAATTACCCGCAATGATCAAAATTTACACCTTATTTCCAGTCTGAATTTGCACAAGGCCAAGGGTGAAACATGCCACACACATCCTGATGGAAACATTGTGGAAGAATTTCAAGTCCTACCAGTCTTCATAACCATTTCCTTTAGAAAGTTCTTTGGATTTATGTCATACAACCATGCACCTTCTTAATGTAAGATCCCCTGACCTTTGAATAAATATTTTCTTCCATTATTCATGATGTGACCCATGAAAATACCAAATGCCCTTCTTTTGTTAAAAAAAGATGCATGCATAATACCTGTTTAACATCTATACCATTGCCTTATCTTCTTTCACTTGGTTTGCCACTGTCATCCTCAAATAAATTAATTAATCCTTTTTTCTTCCTCATTTCCCTATTGTGTATACCTTGTAAAAATGTTTACTAATTGCTATAATATTCTCAGCCACTTCATGCTAATATTTGGTGCTCCGATTATCTTTTTCCCAATGACTTAATTTAAAAAAAACTGCAATTACACTATTTACCAGATCATTTATGTCCTTTATAGCTGTCTGTACATTCTTGATACTGTTTCTTATTTCTTTGGTTGATCACATTATCATCTGTCACCACATCTGTCATTTACATCTCATTAATGTCAATTGTACCCTTGGGGTCAGATCATATAATCAAAAAAATAGCCCATAGGGCCTGAATATACCAGAAATAATCAATCGATAAACTAGTGGGAAGGGGGAATTGTCAGAAAAGGGATGCTACTTCTACTGTCCTCCAGTACCACAGAGGCATCTACATGTAAGCACTGATTTGTTTTTATCCTCATTAAGGCATGAAGACCTTGTATTTAAGTACATTTATGTAAACACTATATACTAATCACAACCACCACCACAACTAATGTTTCCTCTGATTTTTGACGGGCCGTGTGCACAAAAAAATTCTTCTGTGCAAATGTTTGTGCTTCTGTGCAAACTTTTGTGCATGCGGTGTTTCGCCGTGTGCGCGGGGTTTAGGATCTGTGTGCACGCACAGCTTAGAGGGAACAGTGACCACAACCTCGTATTGAATGCAGCCTGCAGCTCCCTGGAGTCCAGAACCCTGCCTTCCAAAATGGAGAAGGATATTTGGCTTCTGCAGCTACACCCCACCTTTTTACACAACAAAGGCAGCTGCTCCACATAACATTTGGGCAACACATTTTGAGGGAAGTGCCCGGGCAGAGCCAGAGGAGATCACTTTCCATAGTGTAGTATTCACGTAACATTGGAACATTTGAGCATGCAGGTTAATTCTGACAGAATTCAACATTAACTTACAAAGATCTCTGGCAGCACCCTGTGTGTGGGTGCCCTGTAGTCAGTCTTGTGACTCCAGGAGCCATGACTATCCCTGCAGCCTTCCATCCTGCTTCTGCCTTTGGGAAAGAAATAGAAAGTACCATTTGGACAGAGCTTTCACAAGCTGTATTGCAAACCAAGAATTCAAAAATCATGGGTCACCCCCCCTCCCCCAAATCTTAACATTAGTTTACAAATCATGAGATTAAAAAGAACAAAACAAAACAAAACCTAATACATGTAGGGTTTTTATTTGCCTTCTGGCTTTTAAGCCTTTAGGATGCATTTGGATCACATTTTCAAGGTTTTCCTCTGCAATCGTGAGAGCTAGAAATTTACTTTTTTTTTTAAATTAAATCTGAGGTTTTCACATATTTGGCTTGTGATGTACAGAAGGTCACTCTGGAAGATCTGGTGGTCCCTTCTGGCCTTAACTCTATGATTATGTTCACATAATTTCAGGAGCTGAGGCTTTAAGAAAAACATTTAATGTAATGAAATATGGTAAAATTGGGATAGTCGACAACACAGTCACAGTCATGTGACCCAGCGCTTCTTCCACTATTGTGTAGATCAGGGTTTCTCAACCTGGGGGTCGCAACCCCCCGGGGGGTCACGAGCTCCTGCCACCGCAACTCACGGTGACTGGGGCTGCGCCCCGTTCCCCAGTCCCCGCCGCAGGCGGGCTGGGGGCCAGCGCAGAGCCGGCAGCCCGCCCGCGGCGGGGACGGGGGCTCACGTGGCAGCCCGCCCGTGGCAGGGACGGGGGACCGGGGCGCACGAGCGGTTTTTTTTTTTTGGTGGTGGTTTTTTTTTTTTTTAATTTGGAGGGGTCGCGCCGCACCGCCGGATCACAAAAAGGGGTCGCGGTCTCAACTAGTTTGAGAACCGCTGGTGTAGATGATCCAGAAGGCTACTCCCTGATATGTTCAGTCCCTTCTCTCTACCACCTCCAGTGTTGCTAGATACAATATTAAAGAGGACATGCTGCTCTCCTCCCTCAAAATTTTACTGTACTGTTTGTTTTCTGCTTCTCTTCAGTCCTCTCCCAGAAGAAGGTTTCATTCATCTTCTTCTCCATTCCCTTCTGCCTCTGATTAACATTCATAATTCCGAATGCAGACAAATGGGTGTTGTACACCCAGATCAGATGCAGGATTTAAGGCTTTGAAAAGTCCCATACTTTTTTCTACACTGGGATTCCCGAAGGAGCACAGTTAACCTGGGTGCCCAACTCCCATTCAATTTCCCTGGCACTGAGCACCTTCAGGCTCCTTTAAAATCCCAGCCCTATCTGCTAATTTTCACAAACTTCATCATAGCCACTGCAGTCACATGGGTGTTTCATGCCTAAAAGTGATGAGCACACCACAGCCAAGATATCAAATCAGTTTTAAATTATTTACATGCTCAGTTCATTTGCTCAGGAATGTGTTTAGGAAAATTTACATTCCTCTTGAGTGTTCCATCAGTCGGATATTGCCTCCAGAAATATACACGTTGAGTCTTACCAGTGAAAGATTCCACTATCAGTAGCCCAACACATTTTAGGGTAACTGAAATTACTGCAGTGCTAAGGAAAGATGTATGACCTACTTGCATAAAAAAGGACTTGCTTTCTACTTTATTCCAAATAACCTCTCCTAGATTGTTCAAGTATATATTTCATACATCCTCCAGTTTGTTCACCAACATCCCCAAACTCTATCCTAATATCCCAGTCAGTTTCTGATGTCTTTATATATTACATTAGTATCCAGTCTATCTCATCATTTCCACTTCAGTGGTAGTCCATCTCTCTGTGCTATTCCAGTTTATTCACAAAGCTCACACCTTCCATATTGCAACATCAAGATGGCCATTCAGCCAAATAATCCTGGTCAGCACTGTCACAGCTTTGACAACAGATGACTGTACCTGTCATGTTAGACAAGCTATTCCCTTTGAGTCAGATTAAATGGCAGGATGATATGTAGATATAATCAGTCATATGTAGAGCCTTGGTGAAAAGACAAATCTATGGAACATGAAGTGAATGACGAAGCACATGAAATGTAATCAGATATGTTGTAATATTTGAAAGATCCTCCTTTCCAAAGGAAAACTTAATAAAGGAGAAGCTATTAAGTCTCTTACCAGTGAGAGCAAAATCTTTCTCACACACACACGAGTGCCCTTAATACACTATGGTCTTCACTATGGTCTCCTATTCATACTCTCTGCTTATTTCTTCCTGCCATCTTGTTTCCAGCAGCAATTCTAATAGATTGAGATGTTCAAAGCAGTGCAAGGGAATTGGCCACATCTTCCATTAGTTAACAGACTGTGTTCCTTCTATTCATTCTAATGGAAGATATGTAGCTAAATCCCCTGCACCGCTCTGAAAATCCCTACCCCAATCTCTAAGCACAGTCATGGGAACAGAAACACAGTCAGATGTCAACATCTTTTATGTGAAGCCTCAATTTATTCATACTTGATCTATGCCTTTTTAGTAAGTTTCATATTGCCAGGATGGTGTAAAGGAGCCTATGTTTCCATCAACAAAAGCAAATAGGCTCCGATTTCCCTGGTCATAGAAACTGCAGTAACTCCCCAAGAAAGAGTCCTCACAGGAAATGCCAAATGTGTGAGGCAAAAGGCACTCAGATACCACCATGACAGACATCTACCATGCTCTGCAAATATTCGTCATAATAGTGATTATAATTCATCCCTGGTGTAACAATTTATGTAAATCGAATTACACCAAAGATTAATTTGGCCCCTAATACTTTAATTTTCGTGATCTATTTTGAGGGAACACACTGGGAATTACTCTTATTCCAAGATATGTATTGAAATCATCCTTTGTACACAAATGTCAGTATATAACTTTCATTCTAACTTCAGGAAGCCTTGTTCCAGAGGCTAAGAAGTCATCCTCCACGCTGAGGGGCTTGGTAGAGATCCAACAAACAAAATACCCAATAAATGTGACTATTAAGCATACATGAGGGAACATGTCCTCTCCTTCAAAACTGAGCTGGGGAAAATGCAATCCCACTAGGATTTAGGCTCCTAAGAAACTTAGGTGCTTTTGAAAATTTCATGCACAAAATACATTACAAGCCCAAAGATTTTCCAGAATAGCCTAAACTTAGGATCCTAAATTCCTAATTCTGCCCCCCACAGCCCCCGATTTCAAACTGAGGCAACTAGAATTCATGCCTAAATTCTATATTCAGGTACGTAGGGTGGGATTTTTAAAACTCCTCAGTGAAGTCCATTAGTTAGGCCAATGTTTCTGAAAATTGCACCCATATGTTATGATAACGTTAGACACCAAAGTTTAAAATTTGAGGAAAATATTCATAGTAATAAACTAACATGTCTCCTAACATAAATGGCCTGATTTTCACATTAGCAGGGGGGAAATTAAGTCAAAAGCCATAAAATGATAACAATCTCATTTTCCTTCAAGTCATTTTTCAAAATTCACTGTTTCTGTAGGGCATACAGAAAACTTCAACCTGATACTGAGCAGGTAGATGGCCAGTTGTGATGACTGTTCCTGACCGCCTAAGAATTGCACACATTTTTGGTAACCCCATGACCCTCACCTGACCTTCTCTGCCTGCTTGTCTGTTTCACCCACCTGTTACATCTCATCTTTTAGATTGCAAATCTAAATCCAAATAGGGACTGCTATTTTGCAATTGTAATTACAAAAACTGTGCATGCAACTTTTGTATTTGCATGTGCAAATGACTAGTTAGACACAAAGTGTGCAATTACACATGCAACTTTGTAAATAGCAAATTTCAGCTGATGTGAAAATCAGTGCTCAACATTATTTATTTTGACTGGGGATCTTGTGGCTTTGGGAAAGTCACTCACCCTCCCTATATTAGTATTCCCATCTGTAAAATGGGGATATTCTTTCCTTATTTAGTTCACAGGGGAATTGTCAGAATTAAGTGCTTTAGAGATGAAAAGTGCTATGTTATTCTAAGACAGACACAAGAAATCACATCCACAGTGATGAGAAAATAGACACTGTACTGAAGAAAAACAAATAAATATAATATGACCGGAGCAGGTGTTAGCAGTTTGTTAATAAGTTATTTTCTTTTAAAGATTTTCAAAAAATTTGTTTTCAATGGCTGTAGCTCTTGAATTACTCCACTGCTTCTCCCTCCCTTCTCTTTCTCCTTTTCTTCAATGCAGTGTGTGATTGATTGCTTTTAAAAAAAAATAGAGTTTCATTTTTTAATGTGACTCATATACTGGAAAAGTAGAATCAGTCATGAAGACAACTGTGTAACTAAGCAAAAAATTCATAGAGCGGGGTGCAGGAGAAAGAGAAAGATACGAGCTACTGTAGCTATTTTAATCAGCAAAAGTAGTATAATAGTGAAAGAAAGCCAAGCCAGCATCATAGCCAGCAGAGGGAGCCAGGAAAAGTGCTTACTATGCAGAGTTAAAGAATAAAGAGAAACTAAAACAGATGCAATTTTTTCATTTCTTTAGGGCTTTGCAAGCATTTATACATTCTGGTTTTTTTAAAATGCATCTGTTTGTAACATTACAGTTTAAAATCATTAAGTAACTTTAAAAGGCCTGACTGATTTTCTCCAGAAGAGTAATATTTGATTTCTACAGTTTACAGAAATGCGGCAGAAAATTTGATGAGCTTTAGTTACATAGTTGACAGGAAGTCTAATCTTCATTCAAGAAACAGAAGTTCTCCTGAAGCGGTCTGCAGGACTCAGATAGAAGGAATACACACTCAATGAGCCAGATGTTATGTTTTCTCCTACAAACTATACTATGGTTCTATACTATAGAAGCCCACCTGTACTGTATAATAAATTAATAACACCAAGCTCTTACTTGCACTTTTTATCAGTAGATATCAATGTGCTTTACAAAGAAGTCATTATCATTACCACCATTTTACAGTTGGGGAAACTGAAACACAGGGAAATGAAATGACTTGACTCAAGTGCACATGATGCTGATACAGACACACAAGCAGAGTTGGCTTAATACTATTAAATGAATAAATGTACTCATTGATTTTTGCTGTTATCCATTGAATAAGATATTGGCCAAATATTTTTTCCATTAATCCATTAGGTCTACACAAGTGAACAATTTTAATGGACTGATTAATAACATCACCCCGGTCAATGAATCTTAAAAATGAAAGGGCCACATCACCAGATAGTATGATGGGCATAGCGCAATTGACTTCAATGCAGCCACACTCATTTGCGCCAGACCTGTGTCACAGAGCTGGGCAAATACTGCCAAAAAAGAGTTTCCAGAGATATCCATAGATGATTTTTTTTTATAAACTTGCTTTAATTGTGAGCCTCTTTTGTGCTCATTCTGGGACCAATCCTCCAACCACATAAGCAATTTTACTTTTGTGAGTAGTCCCAAGGCAGCTTCAGAGGTTTTCCATAAGGTATGCGCAACTGAACCACTCTCATTTTTATTAGCATGCATGACTCAGGTTTGGCCCATCCACCAATTCCACAATGATGGAGGGACCACCAGGAGAAATGTCAGTGAGTAGTGTTGCAAATCAGTGCACCGGGTTGCAATATCATTCAGATTGGGGGCCCTCTCAAAGGGAGCATCTGGGGCAAACTGCCATTTTTGCCCCTCAGGTAGCCTTGCCCCTGCCAATTGTACACGCTGGGCATACTGAGTAGTCCCATTGACTTCAGTAAAACTAACCACTTGAGTAAAGTTGGTTATGCAGGTAACTGCAGGGTGGGAATCAACACTGCAAACAATCTAATAAATGGATTTGTTGGTCAAAAGGCTCATGGAAACAATACATTTTAAGCATAATTTTCAGAATGTTTAACAGAAAGGGAACTTCAGACTCATAATAATGAGACTTGGCACAAGAAGTCTGATTCTAAGTATTACATTCCTCCAATCAAGAAAGAAAATAGTATCACCTGACATCTGTCCAATCAAAACCAACTCAGACTGACAGTGAACAGTCACAATATATGGCTTACAATGATCTACAGACCAAGATATTTTTACAAATTATGTTTTGAATCTAATTGTTATTCCAAAGTATTTGCAAGGAAATCACAATCTGCTCATGGACAAACTGTTAACTGAATGAGATGAAGTTTGATTAATAAAATCCAGTTCCCCTTAAACTGCATGTCTTCCTCTGTCCTTTGGACTGCCACTGACAAATTAATAACAAGCATTTTCAAGTTCTGCAACTAGGTCATGACTGTGTTTAGGACAGAAGCGATCTACTGTAACTTATGTCATGTACTATTATCTTCAACTGCGACACACCATCAGAGTTCTTCGTCCAATAGCAATATTATGTAAACATCTTATATCTTTTAGCATTTGCATTATGGCAAGGAATGAACCCATTTTGCTTTGAACATTTATAAGTAATGACAGGAAGGCATTTTATTAGGTGAACAGATAAAACAGTCATTGTCTTGTATTTATATGGAAACTTCTTCAGTAATTATATAAAATGCAGCAAAGTTTACTGCACCCCCATAGCTGGTAATGCTACTTGATATATACACAATGCTAACGTGCTCAGAAATGCACACATGAATATACCTCTATATCTAAACTCACATTTGACGTATACATTACCATCGTATAGCCTCAAACTAAAAATGGGGATGAAAAGTGGTTAGCAAACTAAAATTCAGAAAAGTTAGCATGAAGTTCTAGATTTTTTAAAAGCTTGATTATAATAGATTTTTTTCTTCCAATTGTGAAAAGTATACGAGTTCCTAAGGCATATTTATTGTGCACTTTTATGATGTTCCTTACCTCAAAAATAGCATTAATAGCACAATGTAATAGTTACTTTGGTAACTGATTTTTCCCCCTTTAAAAGCAAAGTAAATAGTTGTGTAATACTCACTTAAATTGTCAGTGTGTATGAGGTTGCCCTGCAGCTAAAGCACCTCTTACATCATTTCCTTGTGCTTTTTCCATGAATATGCACAAAGTACATCATGATAAATAAGTAAACAACTGGGGTCAATTCTGCATGTTGCTATTAAAGGACGTTATTCGAAAAGGCTTTAATTTTGGAAAGTAACTGGAAATTAACTGCTCTGATCAATAGAATTTAAAATAGATTCATTTTAATAACCACCTTCCTCTTAATGAGAGTCCTAGCTACACATGAGCATATGTGATCAGAGATTGAAGTAACTCCATCATGTACATTTTGAACTAGCTCCAGTGCTAGAATCCAGTCCCTTCTGAACTGCTCTAGTGGTGCTAAGCATTATATTCTCCGCTATGTTGACCAATGCTTTCAGAGACGGAGACGTTGGAATTGGCATCAGGTACCGCACTGATGGTGAGCTGTTCAACCTAAGGAAGCTTCAGGCGAAAACCAAGGTCATGACAGACATTATTCAAGACTTTCTGTTTGCTGATGACTGTGCTCTCAACGCTAGCTCAGAAGCTGATATGCAACGCAGCGTAGACAAGTTTTCCAACGCCTGTGCAAACTTCGGTCTAATCATCAGTATAAAGAAGACTGAAGTTTTGCATCAGCCGGCCCCAGGGAAGCCCTATGTTGAGCCCAATATCACTATTAACGGCCAGAGACTCAATGCAGTGAACAGATTCACATACCTTGGCAGCACACTGTCCCAAAATGCCACCATAGATGATGAGGTGAATATCAGGCTCGCTAGAGCCAGTGCAACTTTTGGCAGATTAAACACCAATGTCTGGAATAGAAGAGGCATCACCACCCAGAGCAAGCTGAAAGTATACAGGGCGGTTGTTCTTCCCACACTGCTCTACGCCAGCGAAACCTGGACTGTGTATCAGCGCCATGCCAAGAAGCTGAACCACTTCCACACAACAAGCCTCAGGAAAATCCTCAACATCAAGTGGCAGGACAAGATCCCAGACACTGAAGTACTCGTCCAAGCAAACCTGCCCAGCATCTTTACCATATTGATGCAGTCGCAGCTACGCTGGGCAGGGCATGTAGTCCGTATGTCAGACCATCGGCTACCAAAGCGACTTTTTAATGGCGAGTTGCAACAAGGACAGCGGTCTCATGGGGGTCAGAAGAAGCACTTCAAAGACACTCTTAAAGTCGCCCTCAAAGCGTTTGACATCAATCCTGACTCTTGGGAACAGAGCGCAATGAATCGGACTACATGGCGCTCTTCCTTATATAAAGGTGCCGAATCATGTGAGGCCAAAAGGACGGCTGCAGCAGAACAAAAGAGGCAAGCCAGAAAAGCCCGTGCCAGAAACCCTGCTGGAGATGTCCTCCTCATCTCCTGTCCTATCTGTCATCGGACCTTTTGTGCAAGGATCGGCCTCATCAGCCATCTGCGCACACACAGACAAAATCAGCCCCAGCAATTTACGGATGACTGCATGGTCCTCGTCGAATCGATGGACGAACCACCAGTGATGCTAAGGGACTGGAAAGCAGCCAGACATCCTAGGTAGCATAGAACTGATGCGACAGGGTCCCGTGCTACGTATCTGTAACCCCACTGTAGGAGGCTCAGATAGAGCTCTGGTTAGTTTCTGGTTAGGGCTCTTGGGGACCATAGCCAAGGGGAGAATTTCAGAAACAAAGTCAGTCAAATATGGCAAATCTTCAGACTCTAGAGAGAACAGCCAATCATCTCACACTGCAACCACTAATTGTCGTTCTTTAGGGACTGTGGAGCTGTTTTGATTTAACATTTACAGTTTAATCTTCCAAGAAACCAGTCTGTAGCCAATCATAACACAATATACAAATACAAAAGAGCTCCAGCATAGAGGCCCAGTCCTGTCCCATTCACTTTTATATCAAATTCCAATTGACTTCAATGAGACCAGGAATAGGCCTTTGCTGCATCTGTTAAAATAGACACTCATGACTAATTTATAAAATTACAAATACAATTTTTCCAATATTATGGACATACTTTTACATAATAATGGGCACTCTATGAATAACTAATCTAAATAAATCATGTCACTATGGTTCAAATGAAAATTAAATAGTTTCTAATTTTGCCTCAAATCCTTGTATGCATTTGTTGAGATCAAATGAGATCAAACATCTTCCAACTATCTGGAGTTTTTAAAAACTTATTGAGACAATTAACATAATTTTTATGCAGTAGAGGTTTAATTAAAATGTAAACTGTAAATTACAATTTGATAGTTGATGCATCAAGATTCCACGGATGGAAGGGACCACTGTGATAATCTAGTCTGATTTCCTGTTAAATACAGGCCATAGAACTTCCCCGAAATTAGACCAAGAGCAGATGTTTGAGGAAAAAAATCCAGTCTTGATTAAAAAATGGTCAGTGATGGAAAATCCACCATGACCCTTGGTAAATTGTTCAAGTGGTTAATTACCCTCACTGTTAAAAATCGACACTTTATTTCCAGTCTGAATTTGTCTAGATTCAACTTCCAGCCTTCAGATCATATTATACCTTTTTCTGCTACTTTGAAGATCCCATTATCAAACATTTGTCGCCCATTTAGGTACCTAAAGTTTTAATCAAGTCTCCCATAAATTTCCCTTTGGTGAACTAAATAGACTCAAAGAGCTTAATCTATCACTATAAGGCATACTTTTTAATCCTTTGCTCATTCTCATGGCTCCTATCTGAAACCTCTCCAATTTATCAACATCCTTAAATCATGAACACCAAAACTGGACATGGTATTCCAGCAGTGGTTGAACCAGAGCCAAACACATTGGCATTGTACTCAAGATTCCCCCATTTATGTATCCAGAGATCCCATTAGCACTTTTTGCCATAACAATGTACTGGAAATTCATGTTCAGCTGATTATCCACCTCCATCCCCCCAAAAAAATTTCTGAGTCACTGCTATCCAAGATGGGGAACTCTACATAAGGCCTACATTATTTGTTCTTAGACGTATGCATTTAGCCATTTTAACACATATTGTTTGCTTGCTTACAAGTGATTGCTCTTGATCAGTGATCTGTTCTCTTTGTTGTTTACAATTCTCCCAATCTGTGTGTCAACTGAAAATTTTGTTGGTGATGATTTTGTGTTTTCTTCCAGGTGATTGATAAATAAATGTTAAACATGGGGCCAAGAATCAATCTGTGCAGGACCTCTTTAGAAACATACCTGTTGTATGTTAATACTACCTGAAAAGGAGACAACCACCACAGATATTCTCACAGTAGTCAGAAATGTGTCAAAACAGGTAAATTACAGCCAAACGTTCTTATGTTTGCCCTAATAAGGACATGTTATATAATTAAACCTACTTTAGATGGACCGTAAGGAAAATTAGTTACTTAATAGGGCTGGTCTCCTTATAAAAATGGAGCATAAATAAACTCAATACATCAAAGGTTACTTTGGAGTGGATTTTTAAAGGCCATAATTAAGGCCCATTTGAATCAATGGAAAAATTCCCATTAATTTCTGGATCAGTGCTGAACAAAGGAGGCTGAATAATAAGAGTGGTGTTGGTGGGTTGTGAATTTGAACGTTAGCATGTAATGTGTTTAGTTCTACACCTGCATCACTTGGCAGCACATGAATGTTAGAAAGAATTCCATCCACTTTCTCCTTTTTCACGAACTGGTGGCGTAGACATTTCCGCATTCATTATAAACACATGTTAAAGAACATCAGATTTTGAATCTGATTAATAATTCCAAGCTCACATAATGAGGATTCTAATATTTTAAATGACTGCCTTATATAATTCTCATGTCCTCAGACTTTCATGTAATTTTCATGTCTCTAATGTTCATTTAATTCTAATGTTTCATGCAACTTTTTTTATTCTCATGTTTCTAAGATCGCAAACTAATTTAAAACATGCAGTGACATTAAATTTCCCTGATGCCTTTACATTAACTAGATTACATATATCAATTTTACCAAGTGATGTATTTACCCAATTATCAGAATAGGCAGTGTGTGTGTCATGTGATCTTATTTTCACCAGCAAATTGCTTCCGGTTGTGAGTTCAACTGTTTGAAATACTCTACAAGTATCCTTGCTGAAGGAAATAGCCCTGTTCTATTAAAATATTTTCTAGTTATACAAGTTATTTCCTTACTGCATTGCTTTCCCTAACTCTTCAGACTCTGTTCAGTTTAATCAGATTATTTTCAAAAGCAGGATAGTTTTTTTTATATACCGGTACTAATAATTTCAAAGTGTTTTTTAGAGCTGATAAATATTTACATTAGATCCTTTCCAATACCAGCAATAAAAGAAAATAAGATAAATATAGTAATAATCCTCTGTATATTTAGTGAGGATAAATCTCTAATGAAAACTTAACCCTGATTTTCCATTCTGATAAAGACCAACCTATTCACTTCAATCCTTAAAAAATATTTTCTTTTTTCATGCCAAAGGCTAAATCTATTAGTTCTCTAGTAAAGGGGGAAAGGAGTCTTCAAATCTCTAACATTCTGTTATATTATACCAAGCACATTAAGTGTTTGCTGTGATATTTGTTTAAATAGAAGTAAATGCATATCAACGTGTGCACATTGAGACAGCGTTCAGTACAAACAGCTCTGATTTAATTAAAATGAAACCACTTTCAGATACAATAGATTATTTAGAGACCCCACAATAATAACAAAAGTATTTATTTAGGGTTAATTCTGAAAGCTTCTTGCTCTGCAAGTCAGTACACATCAAGCAATGATGAAAGTGGTTTCATTAAAGTTTAGTAGCAATGGATTAAATCGGTCACTTACATCGGTATCTAATTACCGATGGGATCATGGGGTTATTCTGCCAGTTTTGCCCAATATACCATCTAGCATAGCTGAGTCAGCATGGTGGAGAGAGGTAGAAGTCTGCTACTCATATGGGCTACCCACCTGGCACAAATGGATGCAGAAAGGAAGCATGCCTCTTTTAGGCATGATTACATCCCCAGATTGTTCCTGGATCAGTTCAGAATAGCTTTGCCCCTTAAACAGGGCAGATTAAAATCAGCCTGGGTTAAATGACCTTTCAAATGCATCTGTCTTTGAAGAGGATAAAACTGAAAAGAATTGTGGTTATTCTATGTGATCTCTCACTCTTTATCTATTCAAACCATAAATACATGCTTTACCCACAAGTACGTTTAAAGAGGTCTAATTAAATGAAGTGCAGTGTGAAATAATTAAAACAGAAAAAAACCAGTTTAAGTACAATCTACTTAATTATTTCATTGTCAATTAAGGGACCAATTCTGCAAGCATTTTTTCATCCATGGAAGTTCAGATGTTTCCCTAGGCTGAAAGTGCAGACCTGAAATCTGCTATATAAATTACACCAGAGACTTGCTTCTTTGTCACTTTACAGGAAACTCATCTGCTGTGCAATGAAGTTGCAAAAGGACAAAAGGCTGCGAGACAGGGAGAGCACTCGCAGTGTTGGCAAAAGGGGATGTTTGCTTTAATGAAAACAATCTTGCCTCAGGAGTGCAGAACCTTCTGATTTTTACTTTTTTAAAAAATTGCCAAAAAGTCAAAGTATTAAATTCTAGCTGACACAGCAGTCTTTGCCTACAGAATGAAAGACAGGTGTTGGCAATGCCAATACTACCTTGGCCTCTTTCGTGCCACTCCTCTGTTGCACTACAGAATCCTAGATGTACTTCTGCCAGACAATGTTTTAATTTTAGCCCATTGATTGCAATTGAATTATACCGCTGCAACTGAGAGCAGAGTTTGGCCAAGTGAAGTTTATTTCTCAGATGTGAGAGAGGCTTGTAGTACAATGTTTCTGCAGTAGATTCTTTACGAGCATTACCATAAATGTCTGCCAAGACCACTCAGTCCTGACCTGCAACATTCCAGCCCTAAGCCTTTTTTGATCATGTCAAATTTTTGCTGTTTTTGTGATGTAGACAAATGTTCACAACAGAACTAATTTGAGGCCATCAGATCTACAGATCAAGAATTGGAGACTATCAAACTCTTCTGTGAGACAGAAGGTTTCAGATTCTGGTGTACCAGGATGAAAGATAGTGAGCTCTGAAACTAAACATAATGTTGATTCTCCAAGATTTCAATTCTCAGGGCTATGCACCAATTCCAGAGCCTCACTAACTCTGCATAATGATCAGGATTTTGCTCCTCCTTGGCAGTTTATATAAGAACATGGTTGTTTGGTTGTCCAGCCTCACTCTGACAGATTGGCCACAGATGGAGAGGTAGGATCTGAAGGCAGGCATAACTGACTGCTTCAAGTTCGAGAATGTTGATGTAAAGCAACAACTCTTGAGGAATTCATCTGCCTCAGGCTGTATGAATTTGTAGCTAAGAAGAGAGGCTCCATAGTGACCATGTGTGTGGGAAGTTAATGTGAGGAGGGGGTTCCCACACAGACTTTTTGTGGGTCCTTCTATCAACTTCTATCTTGCATCCGACGAAGTGGGTATTAGCCCACGAAAGCTTATGCTTGAATACTTTAGTTAGTCTTTAAGGTGCCCCAGGACTCTTTGTTACCTCTATCAACTTAAGGAGTCAAGTACCATCTGAGGAACTGACACCTCCCTGGAAAGTACTGGTGAGCCTCCAAAGGAAATATATCCAGTAGTATCAAAGAAGGCTCTGGGTAAATCTGGTCACTGAGGGACAGCACTTGCACTTCATAAATTCAGGCAGTATTCCCTCATTTTTTGAGATCTGCTCTTGAAGCCAAAGCAAGTCTTACATTTAGAAGGTGCATGAGCCCCTCCAAGGCAGCAGAGACAGCTGGAGAGTCCATCACTGAGGAAGAAAGTCCTGTGGTAGGGGTGGTAGAACTTGATTCCTGGGGTTTGAGAAAACCCCACAAGGAAAACTACCAGTTGAGAAGGCCCGAGAGAAAAGGGTCTCAAAAAAACCAGGAGAAGGAAGAGAGAAACCCCTTTCAAAGCACAACTGCACTATGAGGGTAACTGAAAAACAAAAAAAAACCCTAAAAACTAATTATAAAATGAAAAATCAAGAGTTAAAGGGGCAGAAGAAAAACTTAGTCAGCTTGTAGCAGACTCCACAGAACTCTGTGTTGAGCTGCGGGTGACTGAGAAGGAACTGGAGTGGCAGGGATCTATTACCCCCTAAACAACCATGTAGCAGAGCACCAGGAAGCATACGGTGCAGGTGTGGACCCATAGGCACCACTACTAACAGAAAAATCACTGAATGAACGTGTACAAGCAGGTGTACATCCTCACATGGAGCACCCTTTGGGACAATAACTCAAAGAAGCAGTCAGCTTTCGTAAACAGGCATTCCAAAAGCATTCCAATTAACAACTCCATGACTGTATCAATAGGTCTCCTGTATTCAAACTGAACCTAGTGATTTTTATTGAATTCACATAAATGGTGAGCTGCTGATATTGCTTCTGCTTTAGGAAAGAGCATTAAATCATTTGTTTTCTTAGAAAGACATATGTAGAATTAGACTCGTAAACAAATACAGAAACAATACTTTCATACCTCAGCACTGTCTCCTTAAGTTCTGTGGAGGTGCATCTTTGCTTTAAAAATCTTAGCAGATTTCAGTCCAGATGGTCTGCAAGTCTCCAGAAATGACGGTAAGGGTCAGGTTTGTAGATCAAAATTGTATTCTTAGATAACTAATAGCTGTATATATAAAGCACAGTCATACTGATGCACTCAGGTTGCTGCATGATGTAATAAAGGTAAATTAAAACACAGTTAAAATAACACCCTTCTAATTCAAACAGATCAAGGGAGAAGATTCCAAGCTAAGAGGAAGAGATGCAAAGAAGAGAACAATAAAAAGTATAAAAATGGAGCCCAGCAGTGATAATTCAAGAATCATTTCAAATATTGGTTAGTTTCTTTTTTAACAGTTGGGAGGGATGGACTAGATGGAGTCTAAGGCAGGGTGAAGCCTAGAACTTGGAACCAAGTACACCAAATCATTGTCATCTGCAAGCTTCTGACAGGATAGCAAGGTCCTTCACACATGAGTAGCGTTTATGTATATACTGCCAGGACCAGGCTCAAGGAAATCAGAGCTTATACCAGTAAATTTGGCATTTACAAGTGTTCAAGTGTCGAGCACACACCACGAATCAAACACAATTATATATTAGAATATATTAACAATCACATCAATGGATCCTGCAAACTGCTGAGTGCTCCATCCACAATGCAGCAAAGCACTCAAGCATGCTCACAGTCCCACTGTCAAGGACCAGATCAGATAGGACCAGCTGCTGACCTGCTTCCTTACTCATTTCTTCTGCTAGGCAACCAGTAATCCCAGCTGCATTGCCTTGGAATTGGCTGCTTATCTAGTTGCCCTGCTTATAAGCCTGCCCCCCAAAGTGGATACTATCCATGCCTGCACTTGCCCTTGTTCCAGGCCCTGTTCCTGCTTTGTTCCAGCCCTTGCTTCAAGTCCTGCTCCAGTCTACTTCCAGTCACTGTCCCTGCTCCAGGACTTGCTTGCTTCTGACTTCTGGCTTTGATCCATGGTTCTGTGTCTGGTTGATGACTCTGATTGACCCTCATTTCTGTCATTTGGCTTCCGGCCTCTGCTCGTTTCCTGGACTCTGCCCAGCCTGAACCCAGCTCTAACCAGTAGGCCAAACGCTTGCTTCCACCATTAGGCCTAACTACTCACAGCCTGGTTAGCTACACCCACTGAGCTCAGTGGAACTACTCATGTTCTTGAAGTTAAACATGTATTTAAGTGCTTTGCTGGATCGGACCAGGACCCTGCAGGACACCAAGTTATGTCCGTAAGAAAAGGTAAGATTTTTAGACTATAATTAATCAGAAATTATGTGTGGGTGGAAGGCCACAGATCAGGCTTCCACACCCAGATGAGTAATTCATCTGAACTCCACTGGGCAATAGGAACTTGTTTTGTTTTCTCATTTATCTTTGGATGCTTATTACAGCACTTTCTGGACAAAACTTGCTCAGCCAGAAGAGCAATTCTCTTATTGTATGATATTTCAGTCCAACTAAATAGAGAGGTATGAGGCTCCGTCTTGGTGACCTAGCACCATTTGACAAGGCTGCATGGTAAACATCTTCCCCACATAAGAAGGCACAAAGGGCCTTTTGTCTCTCTGATGTTAATCCCTGCTGGGGAGGCAGTGTTTCTCAGCCTTTCCTTTTCGCATGAATCTCCCATAAATCTTGTGTTTTCTCCCACAAAACTTCTCCTCCATTTCTTTCCTTCCATTTAGTCTTCCAATCTTCCTATCCCTTAGAGACATACTTCAGTTTCTGACTCAGAACACTCAGGTGGAGAGCTGTTTGGATAGTGGAGACTTCTTATAAATGGGCAACAGAAACAAAACTATTTCAAGGTAGGGTAACCAACATCACCATCATAAACGGTACTTAAAAGCTCCAGTAGGAAAAAAAATCCAAAGGAATTTTTTTTTAAATGATAAATTACATAAGATGTTTAAAAAAACAAATGTATGGAAAGATTAATAAGAAAATGATATCCCACTATGGCACTTTATAGTGTGGTTCAAAAACCTTATGTGGTATATCATAAAATTATAGAAACATAGGGCTGGTTGAGACCTCCTGAAGTCATAGGTGTTTGTCTAACATGTTCTTAAAACCTCCAGTGATGGGGATTTCACAACCTCCTTTGGAAGCCTATTCCAGAGCTTAGCTATCCTTATATGTAGGAGGTTTTTCCTGATATCTACCCTAAATCTCCCTTGCTGCAAATTAAGCCCATTACTTCTTATCCTACGTACAGTGGACATGGAGGATAAGTGATCACTGTCCTCTTTATAACACCCTTAACATACCTGAAGACTAATCAGGTCTCCATTCAGTCTTCTTTTCTCTTCTAAATATGGCTCAATTTCTTAATCTGAGGTCTCCTCGATGCCAAACAGAATGAGCCAATTACTTCCCTCTTTAGGGTGGTCAACCCTCCAGGATTGGCCTAGAGTCTCCCGGAAGTGGCACCAATCTCCTGGTGACTATTGAAAGCAATCCGGTAGATTTTAATGGGATATTTAACGAAAACAACAGTACAGGCATGTCGCATCTTACGCGAGGGTTCGGTTCCGCGGTTTCCATGTAAAGCGGAAACCGTGTATGGCCGAAACCCCTTTGACTTCAGTGGCGGGCGAAATCACCCACCCTAAAGAAAGTTTTTATATTTTTAGTTTGCCCTTACTTTTTTTTCCCCCGGATGACTGCGTAAAGCGGAAATTGCGCAAGTTAAATGCGCGTGAAACGCGACATGCCTGTATGTCATGGGATGGGGGGCCGGGGGAGGTGCCCCAGGGAAATCTCCCACAATAGCTTCAATCAGAGTTGGCAACCTTACGTGTCTTACATATGACTTTCCGTTAATACATCCCAAAAAATTAGCCTTTCACAACTGCATCATGTTAACTCGTTTAATTTCTTATACCCCACTACTCATCCTTTTCAGCAGCATTACTGCCCAGTCAGGTATTCTCATTTTGTAGCTGTGCATATGATTTTTCCTTCTAAATATAGTACTTTGCACTTGTCTTTATTTCCTTTACTACTACACTCTGTGATTTATTTTAAAAGTTTCTATAGAAACCTACGAAGTTCCTGTAGAACCCTACTAGTTTTGTCTCTATTAAATGCTATAGGACTATTCCATAATGGTTTGCATAGAGTATTAAAGCAAGAAACTGGAGGCAAATTAATCTAATTTGGATATATTGATGAAAGTATTTAAGGAGAGGGGGAATGAGTAATGAATACTAATCTTACAGTCATATTGACAGTCATTCTCAAAGATCTATGCACACCGTTTGTGCACAAAAGTGCCGTTTGCTCACATAGTTGCTCTTATGTACTGTCCATGCAATCACAGAAACTATATGTACAGATGTAGTAAAGTACATATATTTGTGCAGATGCTGGATCGCAGGCCTGGCTCAAAATTTTGCCCCAGAATAACAGTTTCCCAAATTTGACTGATCCATTCCTAAGTAAAAATAACTCACTACTTTCTACCTTAGTATGTAACTGAATAAATTGGAGTTCAGAGCCAATACCTTATGCCAGAATTGCTCCACACCTCAAGGATTTTTACACTCACAGGAATTTGGTCTTGGGGAAGCATTTAAAAAAAAAGTCTAATGTACCAGAGAGAATGAGTCTGATCTTCTATTACAATATTACTGTATCACAAACCCTTTGTATTTCAAGAGACTCTGCTAATGGTGGAAGTGACAAAGAGTCTTGTGGCACCTTAAAGACTAACTAAAGTATTGAAGCATAAGCTTTTGTGGGCTAATACATGCATCCGACGAAGTGGGTATTAGTCCATGAAAGCTTATGCTTCAATACTTTAGTTAGTCTTTAAGGTGCCACAGGACTCTTTGTCACTTCTGCAATTCCAGACTAACACGGCTACCTCTCTGATTCTTGCAAATGTTAATACATTTTTGAGAGAGAGTGTGTGTGTGTAGATTAAAGTTTACCTGCTGGTTTGAAATTACCTGGTTTGTTGCCCTGAAGAAGTCTATATTGGACTGTGTGCCCAAAGAACACCCAGCAGGTGTAACTGAACTCCTAGATACTCCCTATTCTGCAGAAAACCCCGTGTTTGGGTGAGACTACTCCCCTTCTCCTCCTCCCCATGCTCAGGTTCTCCATTTGCCTCCCAGCCAATTCCCACCCTGGATTTGCAGTATGCATAAGCTCCTGCTCCCTGGTACAAAAGCATAGCCAGGATGATGATCCAAAGGATCTCAGCAGAGACTATGTAGAAGTGCAATCAGGCAGGGAGATGGTAGGAAAGCTCCGTGACAATTCTCCAGGCAGGAGGAGGCTATGAAAGGCCAAAGGGAAGGCACATTCAGGATTCCAATTCTGAACTAATTGATAATTTGATGAAGTGATGACATTAATGGGCATTCATCATTAGTGATCTGAAACCCACAGTAGCTAGATAAAGCAAAAATGTACAGACACAATTAGCAAATTGCTGGGAGGACACCACAGAGTATCCACCCCTTTCACAAACAGAGTGGCAAACACAGAGATTAAAGTATGTGCTGTGCTACGATATGAAAACTGGGTCCTAGCCACATATTTTGGTCACTTCCACTAAACATTTGAATGAAGAATTTCCTAAAATGGTTACTGATTTTGTATACTCAACATGAAACACATGGAGCATGACATTCAGAGGTGGTGAACATCCAAAAACAACAAGAAATAATCTAGAAATTAAACATTGTGCTGCTGTAGTCTATCCTGTCTGAACTCTCTGTCTCAGAGTCTGCAACTAGTGCCTCTCTCTGTGTAGTAGAGTCTGTGGAAGTCAATAGGAAACATGGCACTAGATAGTGTCTTGTAGAAGGTGTGACAACGTCTAACTTCCTGCTGAAACTTGTCAACACTGCCACCTTACAGTGCTGAAACTTTCTTGCTTGGAGGTGTGGAAAAAAACACTCTCCTAAGCGCTGCAAGTTTCAGCGCTGTAAAGTGGCAGTGTAGACAGTGCACCAGTGCTGGGAGCCATGCTCCCAGCTCTGATAGCTACTACCCTTGTGGGGGTGGGTTTTTTACAGTGCTGGGAGAGCTCTCTCCTAGCATTGGTACTGCAACTACACAGCCACATTAAAGCGCTGTGAAGACACTCCCTTTATGGCTCAAGAACTAGCAGAGACATCAAGTAATTTACATCTAATCCACTGCCAGCTGAAGCCAACCAAAAGTAAACATCTTTATTGTAAAGCAATGACTAATTTAACTGGAAGGAACTTGGTGGGATCCCAAAAGGACTCCATGTGGAATGTGTTGCGGATGGGGACGAAAGATGTAAAACATCTACTTTGTGTAAAGACAATGCTTTCCCCCCCTTTTGTCTGGATGTCCCTTTGTGGGATTCCAGCATATATCAGATGCTGTTTCTAGTGACACAGGAGAATAGAAAATCTTATAATTTGGTACGTTATACATTTCCTCCATACGCTGTACATTATGAGGACAAAACTCTGATACACAAACCCTCTCAGCACATTAGCATTAAAATATCATATCAATGCCAGTGAAACAAATATGAATTTAAGAAACATCAACATCATGTCACCAGCATATCACCCCAGAAAAAAATACTATAAACATCGCTGCTAAAAGTGTAATTTTTGTCACACACACACAAAATGTCTCTACTGTCAAATTAATGCCAGTAGACACAGGTCCTACCCAAGTACTGCTCTTATCCTCTCTGCAAGGAGATTATTCCCATGATTTCCTTATGCACAGTCAGCCAGGCTGTGACTTTTGTCGATCCACAAAAATATACATCATGCTTAATAATATTATATGGTATACAATACAGCCTGGTTCCCATGCACAAAAGCAAGAGAACTGATAGTGAAGACTGTACAGCTTCTTTTTCAAAGGGATCTTTGACCTGTGATCAGTTTGCATCATTCTAATGAAGATAGCAGACAAATTCTGCTCTATGTTGTAGCCAATGAATATTGGCTTCATGAGTAGCCACAGTTACAGGAATACCCAATTTGTGGAGTTCGTCACAATCTCATTTCTGCTACTGATTGCACATACAAAACTCCCATTGGTTTCAATGATATTTAAGTGCACATAAACCCAGTCAGCATGTGACCTTGGATTTGTATGATTTCCCTCCGGTCTAAGACCTCTAAGACCATTTAATTTACAGGGTAGTAAGCACTTTTTTGAAAACCTAAAATAGAGAATTTTAAAAGTTATAACACCAAAGATTCTTGAGAGAAGACCAAACCTTCTTTAGATAGGAGGATGCTGGAACAATTTGCATAGTGGGAGTGCTAAGAGCCACTGAACCAAACTGTAAACCCTGTATTAAATGGAAACCACTTCAAGGCAGGCGGTGTGGCTTCACACACACACACACACACACACGCTCCTAGTTCCAGCACCTATGTTTAGATAGTTAGATGTTTAGATATGTTCATAGGCCAAGTAATTGGAAATTTGACACATTCCTATGCAACAGGCAATGATAGAGGGCTTTGCATGTGAGGTCCTCAGTCTCAGTTTATAGGGACTCTGTTACCTTCTATAATTTAAAATAGGAATCTCTGCATAATTTCAAGATCAGTGTACAGTTTGGAGAGCAAGTACAAATGATAAAACCCATCCCTAAGTAGGTGGTTGGACTCCCTTCTCCCACCCCTCTTTAATCCTCATCCCACCCCCACACACTTTTTTCTGCAATAAAGCACAGCTTCTAGCATATCCTTTTGGTCGCATAGGAAATCCACGGTGCCAAAAATATGTGTGTTGTGAAACACAAAATCCCAACCAAAACTACTACTGATAGTGAGCTTCTTACAATTCACAGCGCAACAGAAAACTATTACTTGCGTTGATTTGTTACTTTTAAGTCTTTTTCTCCAGCCATCGGGTATGAATCGCAAACTAATATTACTAATCTGTTTTCCTCACCTCCCACCTGTTGAGACATTCTATATGTATGTCTCAAATTTGGCCTTTCTGGAATTTATTTGCATTTTTGTGCCAAACAGCTCAATGTAACATATGTATTTGTTCTTGCCAGTCTATCATAGTATTTATTGGGTGGTGAGGGAGTAAACACTACAATTTAGTTGTTACTCAAAACAGTGTGGCCGAATATTAAGCTCCTGGTATGATAAAAACTATGAATATTTAACAACCAAATGAAACCTCTGAGTGAGTGGGTCACTGTGGCTCAAAAGGCTTTTTGGCTTTGCACTTCACGAAGTTGATGTGTTTTGAGGATTTCCTGCATAGATTCCTGTCAAGGTTCTAGAGGCTTGTTTGTTTCCTGCCCATACTGTTTGTTTTGATGCTTTTCACTTGGGCATACTATGTTGCGCTATGTGTATGGGAAAGTCTGTTCCCCGAACACAGGAATGAAAAAGGGCGGGGGGGGGGGGAGCATGAAGTACTGTTCCTTTGGTATATTGGAAGCCAGCCATCCTATGTGAAGCAAAGCAGAGTTATTGTACCAATGCTGTTTCAAATGTCTTTCTCTACTTCCTCGTTGTTGGGCTCAAATGTAAGAAAGACATGCTTAGGTTGGAACCAGGTGGAAAAGAATTTGAGGACCTAAGTTTCTGTGAGTCTGAAAAAGACCAAAAAATCTAGATGCACAAGGAAGAGTCAGATGTGAGCTGCTCTGGACTCTAAGCTCATTGATTTGATTCCATTCAGATAAAGTGAGAAGCAGGAGAAGAGAGAACTAGATGAACAAGTGCGGAGATGCAGTGGAGGGCTAGAAGGAAAATAAGAATAGCTTCTCTAAGTGAAACTGCAGGCAAGACACTAAGACAGTGATGGCGAACCCGTGGCACGCGTGCCACTGCCGGCACGCCGAGCCGTCTCTGTGGGCACGCCGCTCGCGAGCCAGATGTGGCTCTTTTGAGCCTGTCATCTGGCTCGCGCGGCGCTCTCTGTCCGCGGGGCGGGGGAGGCGGTGTGGCGCGGCGCTCTCTGACCGCGAGGCTGGGGGGCGGGGGAGGCGGTGTGTCGCGGCGCTGCTGTGACCGCGAGGCTGGGGGGCGTGTCGCTCCTCTCCTTCCCTCGCTGGAGTCGGGTCACAGCAGCGTGACCCAGCGAACAAGTAAGCGCCGGGGGGGGGGAGTAAGCGGTGTGCAAGGGGGTGTTGGGGGAAGGCTGGGCTGGGAGTGGGGGTAAGCGGTGTGGGGGAGAGACCGGGCTGGGTGGGTCAGTTGGGGGGGGGGTTGGAGGAAAGGAGGTTTGGGGGGGAGAGACCTGGCTGGGTGGGTCAGTTGGGGGGGGGGTTGGAGGAAAGGAGGTTTGGGGGGGAGAGACCTGGCTGGGTGGGTCAGTTGGGGGGGGTTGGAGGAAAGGAGGTTTTGGGGGGAGAGACCGGGCTGAGTGGGTCAGTTGGGGGGGGTGTACAGTTGGTTTTTTTTGGTTTTTTTTTGTTTTTTTGTTTTTTTCAATTAAAAAAAATGTTTAATGGAAAGCTCTGTTACTGTGTTTTTCTTTTTAAACAAAAGCTGTTAATTAGTTTGAAAAACTGTATGAATTGTTTTTTCTAAACTAAAACCTCGTTATTTAGGTTTAATTGCAGTGTTGGCACTTTGAAAAAAACAAGTCGTTTTGGTTTGCAGTTTGGGCACTCGGGCTCAAAAAGGTTTGCCATCACTGCACTAAGAAGTCTGAAAACTGAAAGTAGCAACTGAATCAAGCCTTTTCCCATGGTGTTGCTTTAAGTCAGTCTTGTCTATATATTTGAGATTATCATTGTAATGTAATTCAATATTACTGAATATTACCCATATAAATTATACTGCTTTAAATTGTGATTATGGTCAAAAAATTGACATTAGCCTGCTTTGGTGATAAAAATATGGTTTTACTATTCTTTACTCCGCAAAGCCAATAGAGCTAAGGAAGAGTTAGCTAAGGTCTGTTCTCACTCCTGAATTATCCACAAATCTAATCAACTAAGTTCTGAATGCTGGATCTTTATAACTGCCATTGTTGCCCCCAAGTCAGAAAAGAAACAGCTGGTTTTCAGATCACAAAACAGACTTTGCAATGTCAGGCAGAACAAACTCACATCTTTTTTCTAGTGAAATAATCAATATGTATAAACTTACTGAGAACAACCAACCAACTCCACAATGTTATCATTATGGTCACTTTTCAGAATATAACTGCACTTTAAAAACAAAGGGGGGAAAGCAAAACACTATGTTAAAACAGTCTTGGAAAGGATGATGGGGTCCTCAATTAATTAACCAAGGCCAAAAGAAGCTGAAGTTGAGTTAGTCCTCTGTTATAGCAGCCTCATTCAGCTTTTGCAATCCAAGTCAGGAACTGTGAGTCATGTGAAACTATGGGTGATCCATATAGGTACAAGTGGTTGGGTTAACAGCATATTAGCCTCCTGGCCTGAGACCTCTCTGATATGTTTCAAACCTACTCTGACTCAATTTTCTAAACTGTCTTCATTTTGTATGTTTAAAAAAAAATCAAGAAGTGTATAATTTTAAACAGGGATTGGTATTTATTCTTATGTTAATAAAAGATTGCATAGTTTAGAATGCAGCAACATAAACGGAACACAGTTCACACCCATTTCGTGTCAGTGTAAACCAGCTAGTTTCTGTGGAGTGACTCCTACAAGCAAGAGGCAGATTGGGTCCAAAATATAAAATTTTGTAATCTATACAGTTTAGAAAAATCAGAACAGGATAAATGTGATACAGTAAAACTGTGAAAAATGAATTTAGTAGGGAATATATTTTCCATGGATCAGTCTGACATCTCCTCAAAGGTTTGCAGAAGGCACTTCATGAACCATTAGGAATCAAATGGGATATTTGTGGCACAAATGCATAAAACATAACATTTATTGAGCTTATCTACCAGACGTAAAACATACTGGATACGGAATGTGAGCAGCAAGATCACTTAAGAGTATTTTGTCTCCATTTATTTACCTGACCAGGACACACCACTGGGTTTTGCAGCTCATTTATGATGGAGTCTTGGGAATATGGCAAACGTAAATAATAACTTAAGTCAAAAAGCAAGGCAATAACCATGGGAAAAGTAAAATTGCTTTTCATAGCAGTTCTTCATCAGCATTTTCCTTACCAAAGAAATAAACAAGTTAAATATGTATGAATCTTTAACAGTCATGAATAGAAGATGTACAGGCTTTATAATGAAGAAGAATGGACTTAACAAAAGCTTTGTTCCATAGCAATTTGATATGATAGACCTTATTTGTGACACTATAGCTTCCAATATAAGTGATTATGACGTGGGGTGTAAAGAACTATGATTTCACTAAACACAAAAGGAGGGTTTGGGCTAATGTCTTACGTGATATAATTAGCACGGCTGTCAATTATTTGCAGTGAACTCATGCGATTAACTCAAAAAAATGAATCACCATTAATCACTGTTTTAAATTGCAGAGTGAAGCAATAGAATATCAATTGAAGTTTATTAACTATTTTTGGATGTTTTTCTACATTCTCAAATATATTGATTTAAATTACAACACAGAATAAATATTTGCACTGTAAAAATGATAAACAAAAGAAATAGTATTTACTTATCATGAAAGTGCAACTTCAAAATGTACTTTTTTTGTAACATAACTGCACTCAGGAAAAAAAAGTAAAACTTTAAAGACTGCAAATCCATTCAGTCTTACTTCTTATTCAGCCAATCACTAAGGCAAACAAGTTTGTTTACATTTACAGGCAATAATGCTGTCTGCTTCTTATTTACGACACTAGAAAGTGAGAACAAGTGTTTCCATGGCACTTTTGTAGCCGGATTTGCAAGGTATTTACATGCCAGACATGCTAAACATTTGTATGCCCCTTCATGCTTTGACTACCATTCCAGAGGACATCCTTCCATGCTGATGATGCTCATTAGAAAAATACTGCATTAATTAAATTTTGACTGAACTCCTTGGGGGAGAATTGCATGTCTTCTGCCCTGTTTTACCTGCGTTCTGCCATGTATTTCATATTATAGCTGTTTATTTTAAGAACACTTTCACAGCAGATTTGACAAAACTGAAAGAAGGTACCAACATGAGAGTTCTAAAAATAGCTACATCACTCAACCAAGCTTTAAGAATTTGAAGTGCCTTCCAAAATCTGAGAGGATGAAGGGTGGAGCATGCTTTCAGAAGTCTTAAAACAAGACTACTCTGATGTGGAAACTACAGAACCTGAACCATCAAAAGGGAAAATTAATCTTCGGCTGGTGGCATCTGACTCAGATGATGAAAGTGAACATGTGCAGGTCTGCACTGCTTTGGATCATCGAGCAGAACCTGCCATCAGGATAGACGCATGTCCTCTGGAATGGTGGTTGAAGATGAAGGGACATATGAATCTTTAGCAGATCTGACCCGTAAATATCTTGTGGCACTGGCTACAACAGTGCCTGTGACCATCTGTTCTCACTTTCAGGTAACCTTGTAAACAAGAAAGGGGCAGAATTATCTCCTGCAAATGAAAACAAACTTGTTTGTCTGAGTGACCAGCTCAGGACTGAGTGGACTTGTAGACTCTGAAGTTTTTCATTGTTTTTCTTAATGCGTTTTTTTTGTACACAGTTCTACATTTGTAAGTTCATCTTTCATGATGAAGAGATTGCATTACAGTACTTGTATGAGGTGAATTGAAAAATACTATTTCTTTTGTCTTTTGCAGCATTAATATTTGTAATCAAAAATAAGTATAAAGTGAGGACAGTACACTTTGTTTTGTGTTGTAATTGAAATCAATATATTGAAAAATGCAAAAAATATTCAAAAATATTTAAATAAATGCTATTCTCTTATTGTTTAAACAGCACGATCACAATTTTTTAAATCGTGATTATTTTTTAATTGCTTGACAACCCTAATAATTAGCAGTAATGCTAACTGAAAATAATAGATGTAGATCTGTCTTTGTGTGAATTGATGGTTAAAATATATTAATCAGTGGCTGAAGTTAGTTTTTAATTTACAGATGGACCTTAGCCATAGCTGATTGTACGCACACAACATTTTACACACATATATCTGCACGTGCACATTTCATGGACTAACCACTTGATTCTGAGAGCTGCTTTACTTGCACAACACAAGTGATTACACGGACATGCAAAACCCATTTGTGTGCACAGATGTTATTGTCTGTCAATCTCACACACACACACACAAGTGCTGGGATTTGCAAAAGCATGTCCATGTGTTTGTAAGTAAAGAGTTACAGGTGCAAAATGGGTTGTGCTATTTTTGGAAAGTCAGTTCTTTAAGAGTCATTGCCAAGGGCACAATAGGTCAGACTCCATTCAAAGATGCAGACAATGTGGCAAGAAGGCCAGCCAGAAGCACCCAAAAACAGTGATTTCTCCCTTCATAGAATCATAGAATATCAGGATTAGAAGAGACCTCAGGAGGTCATCTAGTCCAACCCCTTGCTCAAAGCAGGGCCAATCCTCAACTAAATCATCCCAGCCAGGGCTTTGTCAAGCCTGACCTTAAAAACCTCTAAGGATGGAGATTCCACAACTTCCCTAGGTAACCCATTCCACTGCTTCACCATCCTCCTAGTGAAAAGGTTTTTCCTAATATCCAACCTAGACCTCCCCCACTGCAACTTGAGACCATTGCTCCTTGTTCTGTCATCTGCTACCACTGAGAACAGTCTAGATCCATCCTCTTTGGAACCCCTTTTCAGGTAGTTGGAAGCAGCTATCAAATACCCCCTCATTCTTCCCTTCTGCAGACTAAATAATCCCAGTTTCCTCAGCCTCTCCTCATAAGTCATTTGCTCTAGCCCCCTAATCATTTTTGTTGCCCTCCACTGGACTCTTTCCAATTTTTCTGCTTCCTTTACTTTCTTGTGTTCTTATGTTCTGATGAAGATTTCTGGAGGAGTCTGCACAGTCTGATCTAAGTATTGCTAATGAAGTCAAACTCCTTGGCTTCTGTGGCTTTTTTTTAACTGCACCAGCTATCTCAGAACACACTGGTTGGACAACCTGCTGAGTCATCCTTTCCTGGCAGAATACCCCCCTCTGAAAAACTGCTGACTCATTCATCACAAACTGCTGACTGACAACCCATTCAGCAGTACCAAACTGAGGTTTCCACAGAACCCGTCTATTTTTTTCATAAGTAGCTGCAGTGCAAATAAAATATTCTATCCCTGCCAGTTTAATATGCTGTACATAAAATAATGGTATAACCTGAGGGCGTAAGTACTGTCTGATACCAGAATACTCATTTTCTCTGAAATATCAATGAGAAATTTACTTCTTAATGGAGAAAAAGAGGGAACATGTCCCCAACACATTTTTCAAGCTCAAGTCATTTGGAGGTGGGGGGGAAGTGTTTCATCTTTTACAAAAAAAAAGTAAATAAGAAAAGGAAGACTTTGTAGCACCTTAGAGACTAACCAGTTTATTTCAGCATAAGCTTTCGTGGGCTATAGCCCACTTCATCAAATGCATAGAATGGAACAGGGGTAAGTAAGATGCATTTATATACACAGAAAGCAAAAAAAAAAAGTTGTACATTAGCATACCAATTCTAAGAGGCTGTTTAATGTGGATGGGCCATTATCAGCAGGTGAAAAAAATACCTTTTGTGTACCTTTTCTATGTATCCGATGAAGTAGGCTATAGCCCACGAAAGCTTATACTGAAATAAACTGGTTAGTCTCTAAGGTCCTACAAAGTCTTCCTCGTCTTATTTACGGAAACAGACTAACACGGCTGTTAATCTTTAAAAAAAAGTATGATTTCCTACCAAGAAACTCCTATTTTCCAGCTAAAATTTGGTATTCAGTCATGACAATTTTATCCTAGTCATCAAGGATAGAGCAAGCCCATATAACAGCTAATCATGGACTATCCTTTATTCATGAAGTCTGATTTTCCATTACTGCTATTTTCCAACAACTGTGGTTTAAAAACACAATAGTGTACATTTTACTTAATTTTTCTGCTATGGAAATAATAAAAAAAAGGTTTGTCAGTTACAATAAGAATAATATATGGAAAGCTGAGTTTTTGTCAGGTGCTGCCACACTCTGCTCCACTTCACTGGTGCAAACCCAATGACTTCAATATGTGGCTTTATGGGCCACAAAGAATGGAACTGCAGCTACAGTTTCACCAGAGACAATTTTTGAATGAAAAGGCAGAATTTATTGGACTATGAGCAACAGTATGAGGAACATGTAATTACATTTTAAAGCTGAGCTATGACTCAAAATACTTATTAATATAACTCTTGAATATATTAATGTCACTAAAGAGACATTAAACCATCTTGCAAGTTGTGTTAACATAAAGATCACTCAATTATTAGCAGCATAAAGCACCCTACTGCACTTTGGAGTACTTCAGTGTTTGTAATGGACGCTAGAAGACACGCCAACTTTCTTTTAACACTTTTTACCAAAAATTAAATTAGAATATCCTTAAAGTAAAAATATTCTAAGCACATTTAGCTTTCTCCATATAAAAAATGCTGTTACGCACATGTAACGATGGGGCGGTCTCATTGTCTTTTAAAAAATGGTTTATAACTGACAGCTGACACTGAAGCATTGCACTGAGCCATCATAAAAGCTTAGGGAGTAAAAAATTAGTTTTTACCATGCTCACTGCAGCTGTTTGGACTCAACCTCTAACAGGTGAGCTCTACCTGTCTGTAAAGGCCAACATTAGGGAGCAGAGCTGGTTGCAAAGTAATATTTTTCTCCTGTGAAAAATATTGATGAAAATGTTTCTGTCAAAAACCAAAACCAAAGTTGGTTGCCCAAAAACTGTTGGTTTTTAACAGAAACATTTTCAAATTTTCATTGTTTGGACAAAAACCTTAAAATTGTTTGTTGATTTTTGACAGAAACATTTTCAAATTTTCATTGTTTGGACAAAAACCTTAAAATTGTTGACAAAAATGGATTGTTTTGGTCACAAAAATTTCTCGTTATTCAAAAAGCCATTTTTTGTCAAAGGTTTGACAGAAAATTTCTGAGCAACTGCATGAGGGAGTTTTACTTTTCTAATTAAGGGCCTAGGAGCTACTGACCTTAGTAAGTTCACCAGAAGTAATGGTGTAGTGCTATTCCTACCTTTTCCCATTTACTGGCATCTCTCAGAGAGACTGCAACCACCATTATGCCAGCTGTCCTCGTGCGGCTTCTTCCCAGCTGTCCATTGAAGAGTTTTCTCAAGGCTACTCCCAGGCTCACTAGCAGTCCCCAGCTCCAGAGTCTCTTCTGCTAGCTCACTTCAGGTCTGCCTGTACGGTGCCCCATCCTCCTTCACGGCTGGCCCTGATACTAAATTGGGCCTGCCCTTCTTCCCTCCCCCAGGTGTAGCCTGATGGGCTACCTAGGCACTAATTCTCCTATTAACCCCCTTATTTGCCAGTATGGGACACCTGACCCATCACAGCATCTCTCGGGCAACCTTCACTAAAGGACTCCTAAGGAACCTCTGCTGGACTATAGTACTTCCCATTTCTACAGTACTACCACTGGCACTAGGGGAATCCCCCATCCAGTACACTTGCCACCATAGGAACAAGGAGATGCAATCTGCATTATCCTGTGTCTGCAGGGAAAGATCCAACCAAAGAATAAATAGGACAGTTCCCAGACAGAGTGGGGGGAGGGAACTAAATAGTTTTGCATGCAAAAGTGACTGTAGTTTAATGTATACTGTACCTTTCCCCAGTTTTGGTATCGTTTTTCCAGGGGGAATTCATAAGTTTTTGCATCAATAAAGGTTTATGTGTCAGTAGAGAACCTCTGTGCAGTAGAGCAGAGAAATTCAGTTCAGTGAAACACCACTCTGGATCTGAAAAATCATAAAATGTACCTTTTATATATTGCACCTTTATCTTAAAGGCTCACAAAGCACTTTTCAAATAAATTGATGAACAAACATATCTCCTATTTCTTAGGAGTTAAACAACTGCTCTGCGCTTGTGAATTGTGAATTTAATTGCTACAGAACAGACTTGGCTCAACAGTCATTCACATTAGCCAGCTCATGATTCATTTTCATGTACAGTATGTAGCTTACCCAAATCTTTGTTCAACAGAGCCCTCTGAAAGTCAGAACATAAATATTTTTCTCCCTGGTTTATCTTTTCAAAGTTAGAAATTATTTTTAAAACTTTAACATTATTGCCTTTAGTAACCTCTGTATTTATATTGCCTACCATCTTCCATTATAAAAGATTCTGCAAATTGTTTGTTTGTTTGTTAAAAACCTCACCAATCTCCATTGTTTGCAGCAGGCCCTTGAAATTCAGTAGGGAGAAAGCACTCGGGCTAGAGAAGTGCCTTTTCTTTTGCATTCAGGGTTAACTGATTTATAAACTGTTAAAAATGGCCATTTCCCCTCTCTTGCTTGCATTGCTCAGGAAAAAATTAGGATCATGCCAAAATAAGAGTTGAACATTAACTCTCTAAAAAGCCAGCTGAATACTGATACCCAAGCAGCAGCAGTAGCGTCTGCTAGGCCTATGAGCTGTTGAAGCAGTGGTGGGTACAGAGTTTAGCTGAGCCAACTCAGGCACCTCCACTCCAAATGATATCCCCCAGGCATGGCACATAGCTTCAGCATCCCTTCCCCTACCACGTGGATCAAGAGTTCCTTCCACTCCTGGAAGGGTGGGAGAGACAAAGATGAAGAAGAATAGTGAGAGGCATCATGGGAGGGAACGCGGTAATAAAGGGGATGGAAAGAAGGAAGGATTTCCACACAATAAGAAAAAGAAAAAGAAAGAAGAAATGTTGCAGATGGAATGATGAGCAGCATGAAACCAGCACTGTTAGGGACAGTGCAAGACCCTTATCTTTTCATAGGCATTCAAAGCTGACAGGCCTTGAGGCATTTGGTGTAGGAGTAAAACCAGCAATCTGATCTCACAAAGATGATTTCTTAAGGGCCTAATCCTAATCCCACTGCAATTAATGGGAGTTTTCCTATTGATCTCAAAGGCCTTTAGATCCAAAACGGAAGGGGAATGGAGAGTTTAGTTCCAAATCCTAGTAAAATATTACATATCTCTTATGTTTGTCACTGGAACATGGTCCCTAGATAATACAGTGATGAATACAATAGAAATATTTATAGGGAGAGAAATGGGCAGAAACTGTCAAAGAAGAGAAAATGCCTACGAGGGGATGTCATCACTTTGAGTGGAAAAATAACATGTAAATAAGGATAATGGTATAAAATGGGACCATTGGCTGAGTGTCAGGAAAGTTTCTTAAGAGTGAGATCTAGTAGAGTGTGGAACTGATGAAGACCTCATTGTTTGGGACAAATGAAAGTAGATGGACCAAGCATTGGAAGAACAATCTCATACTGACGAGGGAGAGAGATCTACAGTAATAAATCTTTTTCATCTCTGATTTCTTGGAATATTTTTATATATTCATCCAAATATGGTCCTTGAACTTTCCTAAGAGAAATTTGGAGCAAGATGTCTGACAGCAGTAGCATCTCCACCTGCTCATTTCATTCCTTGGGGGCAGGGAGAAGCTCAGCTCTGTCCAACCTCTTCTCTTCTAGTTCTTCTGCTGAGAAGTGCTTGAAAGAAAAGCAAAGGTGTGAAAAGGGGCAGCAGTGTTTCCTCCCTGGAAGGTGAACACTAAACAGAGGCATTTATAAATTATTTAGTATTCAGGATGTACTTGAGACTGGTTTTACATCATCTATCACAGACACACATAAAGATACGGAAGTTAGAAAACTAGTACCTTAAAAATAAATTTACCGTGGTATTCTTGTTCAGTCTGGCTTCATGAACTACATCACTCAGATATCACTACACAAAACCAGAGCAGAAGCTTATTATTGCAAAGACTGTTCAGCCCTCAGGCTAAAGAAGTGCCTTTTCTTTATCCTGTGAACTCACATATTTAGGCATAGCTGAGTGACAAACTGTTACAAATTACCATTTCCCCTGTAAACTGGCATTTTACAACCCCTAGTAACAGACCCAGACATCAGAGTGACACTGCCCCCTTCACATGCATAGTCTGTCCCTCATGTCCTAACACAGGATCAGGCTCTTCCCTGGATGGCTGAATAAGCATGAGCTAAGGAAAGATTTGAACATGGCCATAGCCAGACATTTGGCGCTCTCCCATGCTGATAGCTCCCTGCCTGTAGTCAGTAATAAAAAAGAAGGAAGGAAGTAGCTGTGTAGCCCATATAGCATTAGAGGTAGGAAGTCCCTCAGAATTCTCCTATATTAGCAAAGACCCCAAAACACAACAATTAGAGTAATGAGGTTGGACTCATTCATCACTGAAGGAACAGAATCCACATTACAAAGAGGGAGCCCTCGGGAGCCTAATCTCACTCCCATTGATTTTGTTGTTATTGTTACCTTCAGCATATAAACTGGACCCAACCACCCGCTGTCCCTAAAATGAAGCTACGCAGAGAAACTAATCCCAAAGTTGCTAAGTGGCAAGTGGGCAAACAGACTATGCTGAAGACTGGGGGTGAGGGCAGTGTTAGCTTACCACTCATTGCTACAATCTCTCTTTCTCTTGGGCAGCTCTGCAATTTGCCCCCAAGAAACTGGCTTCTTTTGTGGGGAAAAAGTAAGACTTCTACTGCAGAATAAACTGTGCCCCGATAGAGTGACCTATGAAGCTTTTGGGGCTTACACAGACCAAGGGGGAGGATAAAGGAGTTCTGCTTACATGTTCATTCAATCCCTGGCCTGTCTTCTAACACTGCCTCCAAAATATTTACCGTTTTTTGTGAACTGGAAAAACATCCAGTACAAATGGGACTGAGGTCCCCAAACTCACTTCACATATGTCACCAAACAGCTATCAGATGATTGCACTTTTGGGTCACTATTGACCTGAAATGGATTTGAACTGCTGATCTTTCAGAAAATTTCAAGAAGTGTATTTAGGAATAGCTTTACACCTAAAGATTAAGATGTAATTGTAAACATCACCTTGATTAATTGGTCCATCAGCCTTCATGGAGCACTGATCACAACACACAGTTCGTGTTGTTCTAGCTAGTTCTTCAACCACTCACTGTGTAGGCTGTTAGTAGCACCAGACAACCAATCAGCATAGCACACTGCAGCACAGAAACCTTGAACTCAAATGATCCACTAGCTGCAAAGGTAACAAAGAGTCCTGTGGCACCTTAAAAGACTAACTAAAGTATTGGAGCATAAGCTTTCGAGGGCTAATACCCACTTCGTCGGACTCCCAAGTAGCTGGGATTACAGGCGTGCACCACCGCAGATGTGAACATACAGCTGCACAATTCAGAGACTGGCCACTTACAAATTCTGAATGCCCAATTACAGGTTTGCTTTATTAGTAGCGAATCTACAATCACACATTTTATTAGTCTGAGAGCAACAGAGTCGTATCATAATAAACGCAGGCAGCTCATACATGACACAATCATGATTATCTGGCAGCTTTACCTACTCCCTTCCTCTTTTCTTTAAAGTTGCACTAGTTCTTTGTACAAAATGCAGTAAAGGAAGACTGTAGAACAATGTGAATAGCAGCTGCTCTAATAAAGGGTACATTCTGCCACCACCCCGTTTAATTACTATTTGCTGTTCAAAGATGTGTAGATTATCTCCACCCACACAAGATAATGTGATTGCTTTATTTCATATACTCGTGTACTAATAGGACATTAAAAATTAAAAATTTCAAAAAGTAAAAATCTTATGTGCTGTTAAGGATCCTGCAAAAAATCTCAGAGCCTTTTTAGGGATCACAATAGTGGCTCAAAATATTACTAGTACTTGTGAACTGGACATGAATAATTTACTCATCTAGGAGCTTAAAGCAAAGGTCTGTTGGATGTTGCCAAACATAAAAAGATTATTTCGGCAAGGCAAGAAGAAATGGAGAGCCTTGAATTTACATGAAGTCTATTCTGAGACTGATCCTGTGATTAGTTATGTAGATGGAGGCTTCAGCTATCTTGTTGGCCTTGTATGTATTTATGAGAAGTTTGTTTGGGAGACTGGAGATTAACAAAAACACAGAAAGAAGTGCATGTCCCTTTTATTTTATTGAATATATTGTCTGTTTTTAGACAGTAGACTGTATATGGTGTTTTATATTTTAGTCAGACCCATATTGTTTTTTAAACAATTGTAATTTATTGCATATGTTCGTTAATTACTCATTATTAGAGTGGGTGCACTAAAATATTACCAGCCAGTGGAACTCTCCATTTATGTATAGGGAATATTGCTGGAATTGATAGTAAGTATTCAACAGGAATTATATATTTAAGTGTGACCACTGTAAGTGACTATTCAGTGTTATTGTGCATACTTAAGTGTGCTTGTTCATGGGACCAATCCTCACTACTACTATTGAGAATAAGGATTACAAGACTTGGCATTGAAAATGGAGTAAAATAGCCTAAAAACCATTCTCATGCAACTTTTGTGAAAGAATCTGCCAAAAATCACTCCTTTTATCCCATTTATTTTGAGAATCCAATGCATATGTTTTTCCCAAGAGCAATCAAAGTGAAATCCAAGGCAATTCTCTAATGTCCAGGACCTCTTTAATTGCAAAAGAGGTTTCTTCAAAGTAAAAATAAAATAAAATAATAATCTTAAATAGTAATCCAGGCAGCATAATTAATTAAGAGTTAAGAGACCTGAGTTCCATCCCTGTCTTTGCAACTCTTCATGAGCTTGAAAAAATCATTTAGCTTTGCTGTGTTTGAACTTTCCCATCAGTAAGTTGGGGGTAATAATACATCCATACATTTTGGAAAGTACTTTGAGATTCTCAGATGAAAGAAACTGCACATGTGCAAATAGTTAATATTAAACATAGTAATAAGTACAACAAAATTGTGATTTTTTTTGCATTATTCTTTGTGTGTACTGCCAATTAGTAATGAAATTGCATCAATATGTCTTTAGTGGGTTTTTTTTTCTGAAATGACATGTGTCCTGGCCTGGTTTCAGAGCCACTGGCATATTTAAACACACAGATTTCTTACTATTGTGCCACTGTAACAAATACTACATGTGCAGTGTAATTTTTGTGTGTTGCAATTAAAAACACAGAACCCTAATTTGAATCTATGATTGAAAAATGAACAAAGAAACATACTCTGGGTTAACATATAAAATGTTATTATCCCAGTTTGTTGGTACTATATATTATTTTAGAACCAAATGTCAGGCAGGGAGACCCGAAGCTATCAACCTATTTCTGTGCTTTATTCTATCACGACCTATTGGTAGGTAGGGTGAAGATGGCAGATGTTTTCTCAGGAAGTGACTCTTATTTAGTCCAGGTAGTTCTACTGGTGTTTTCCAACGTATCTGTTTTACAGATGGCTCCTTCTTAATGATACTAATGTGTCTCGCTGTGGGTGACCCTAAATCTCTGACTGCAAGAAGCTGGGTCTGGACTACAGGGGATGGCTTGATCATTCAGTAAATTACTCTGTTCATTCCCTCTGAAGCATCTGGCGCTGGTCACTGTTGGAAGACAGGATGCAAAGCTAAATGAACCATTGGTCTGGCCCAGTCTGGCTGTTCTTACGTCCAGAGAGTATGTTAACTCTTAACATTTTCTCTATTTGGCATGGCGTAAGTTTCTATTTCCTTATTCCATTATAAGTTCTGCAATTCTAAGCTGTTTCTATTATTTCATGCACTGCTTGATAGCACACTTGATAGCAGACACGACCCATGCCTCCAAGAGGGAGGGTCCAGAGTGAGGGCAGTTGGCTTCAGCAGCGTTAGCATGCTGAGTCCAGGTGAGCATGCTCAGTACAAGACGAGCAGCAAATCCGTGGGTGGGGGGAGGGAACCTGACTCACCATGCCCTCTCCCAATACGGGTTGCCTCTGATAGAACAATAGACTACCACAGCCATCCATTTCAGACTTGCAAATTTCTACTCCTATACAAGTTAGACAGTTAACAAATGTCTCTGACCATGTTCTCTCATTTTATGTTTAGGACATACTAGAGAATTAAAAAAGAATGCTTCTCATCTGCCCCTTCTTTGTGTCATCTGAGCATTTCCTTACACTTGCAAAAATTCAGCCACTGAACTGTGATTTTTAAAAGCTTTTTGTAGCGTAGAACAGTAATTTTCAATATGATACTGACATCCACCGGATCTACGTGTTGTACTATGTTCCCTCTTTATTATTAGGTATTTTGTCTATGGAGCAAACCTCCTGTCTGCTTAAACAAGAATGTTTTGGCATCTGTCTATTATCTATCATGACATGTGAGTAAATACAACTTCACTTTCAAACAAGATGGAGCAGAATCTGAAAAGATGTATTCTTGGTGTCACAGGGAGCAACCTGAAAAAGAACATGTGTGTTCAGGTGGAAAGCAAGGTAAGAGATATCTCAATAGTGGAGAAGAAACTAAACTGGTTATTTTCTGGCATTAGTGCAAGAAGGTGGCCTACACTGCTAAAATAAGATTGTAGGTGGTACAATGAATGGTAAATACAGCTCAGGGAATCAAAAAAGGAAGCAGGAAAGATTAACTAGTAACCTGGGTAGAATCCATGCTCCGATCCAAAGCCCATAGAACTCAGAGGAAAAAATCCCATTAGTTTCAATGGATAGGTCCTTCATGATCATACTTGTCCTACACGAGGGATACCTGCTGGTAATACATCTTCTGCAGTGGCTGTAATGTTGTTGTGATGATAATGAATCAGCAATGTACTTTCCACTGACTCACATCAGAAACTAATTATGAGTTGTAGTCCTACCCACTACCATGTTTTCTTCTTATTCTTTTCAGTGTCTGCCATCACAGAATGGCAATTTCATTTTTTCTGGAAAAAACTGTTTTGACAGTGATGTCTCTTTCTCTAGTGATGTCTCTATGATAATTTCTGTCCTTTCTTTTTCTATATGGCATAGCAATGGCATATTGTTTCTCTGCTTTATTTTCTTATGGTCCATCACTCCATGCCCTATTTTTTTTTATATCACTGCAGCCTTGAGTCTTTTCCTAACTTTTCCTATACAGTTCCAGCCCCACAAATGGATCCATATAGTAATACCAGAGAAACACCATTTTATATTCCTGGCTTCCATTTTATGTCCCTGACTTCCATTTGAAATAAGCAAGCATTACTCCACTATTAAATGGAGGCTAAATGTCACAGCACTAAAAACCAAATTGGTGAGAAAAAGTGATAAACAGATCATAACACTGTGAGCTATTTAGAATCTAGGTTAAAGGTTACATAGTAGAATTGGTGGGGAAAAGAAGTAGGTAAACAACCATTGACAAACAGAAATAATAGTCAAATGTTATGATGTCCTCTATAAATAGAACTGAAATGGCATAACGGGCAGTGTGTCCGTTGACTGATGACTAGCCGAGAAGAGGTTGAGAAAGCAGCTGAGCAGAGAGCTAAGAAGGCAGAGAAAGGTGTAAAGATGGTGAGGATGAGATGAAGGAGAAGAAGTTATCAGGATGACAAAAGAAGGGTACAGCAGAGGAGTGAGAGAAATAACAGGAGAAGATATTGTGCAATGCCCCTCTGCTATGTACATTGGTCAAACTGGCCAGTCTCTACACAAAAGAATAAATGGACACAAATCTGACATCCGGAATCATGACATTCAAAAACCAGTAGGAGAACACTTCAATCTTCCTGGCTATTCCATTAAAGACTTGATGGTGTCAGTTTTGAAACAGAACTTCCAAAACAGACTCCAACGAGAAACTGAGGAACTGGAATTAATTTTCAAATTGGATACAATAAACCAAGGGCTTAATAGAACTTGTGAATGGTTCTCTCATTACACTAATTGATTGATTTCCTTCCCCTTGTTAATTTACCTTCAACAGGTGTTATCTCCTGTCTGAGAGATATCCATTTCAAAAGGTATTTTTTTCTCCTACTGATAATGGCACATTTAAATTAAACAGCCTCTTAGAATTGGTATGCTAATGTACAACTTTCTTTTTTCCCCTTTCTTTCTGTGTGTAAAAATGCATCTTACTTCTGTTCCATTCTATGCATCCGATGAAGTGGGCTATAGTCCACAAAAGCTTATGCTGAAATAAACTGGTTAGTCTCTAAGGTGCTACAAAGTCTTCCTCGTCTTATTTACGGATACAGACTAACAGGGCTGCCAATCTTAAACCAATCATTTATCAGAAGACTGTATCCATGTCCTCCACGTATTCCCCTAGCCACCTTGGAGACCCATACCTAATGAAAACAGATTGGTCATAACAAGTAAACAGGTTATCAGTTCTGGGGATTCGCAAATTCTGGTTTTGGGATAACAGTTGATAGGTCCTAATGTGGGACAGGGATCCACTAAAGTCAACGGATCAAATGGACTCACTTGCAATATCAGGGCTACGGGCTGTCTCTGACTTGACACATTTTCCAAAGTAGATAACTGTCCAATAGGGTCTCTCTTCCTCTATAATTCCTTTTGTCTTTCATTTCTATCTTTAACCTCTCAAACTAATCCCAAATTAAGTGAAAGTATTAGAAAAAAATATCCCCAGTATTTCCTTGTCCCATATCTAGTATTGTAAACAAATGGATTTCCAATCTTTGGCAGTCAGGCCTCTTCCTTCTTAATTCCAAAGGCTATATGGATGCAATAAGAATTCATAACGTTGGCTTATTAGATTCTGATTCAGGGTATGGCTTGTTATGACAGACATCTTGGGGTGGTTTACTAGATATTTTAACTAGCATCCATTTTCTCACACATCCTGGGTCAAAGTATTGAATTAATTCCCACAAAACAGAGAGCCAAATAGTATTAAGTCATACCATAATTTTTGTGAAAACAGCAAGCATACTCTAATAGAACAGGGTTGTACAAATTAAAGTGGCTCTTAACAACAATTGCAATTAAAGTAGACTTTCAATGCTGGAAGAGCTCCATTCAGTCACATATGAAAATCATTGGATTCACTCTGTCCTTAAGTTCTATACAAAGTTGTTATAGTATTAATGCCTAAAAAGATAGATGGAATCCTGTTCATTTTATCAAATTACATTTGTATTACTTATTCTTATCTTATATTTGCTTTAAATATGCTGTGGTATGTTGGGTAGCCTTTATAAATGTTTCTTTAATTTATAAAGATTTGCATTGTATACAATTTAGTGAACATCTTTTGAATTTAGAATCAGAATCAAATTATCACCATTTTTTATCTTTGAAATGACAGCTGTTCAGCATTTTCGTGAGTACAAAGAATACTCCTTTTTTCAAATCCATTTTCTCCCTCCACAAAATGTACAAATTAGTGACCCAAAACTTGATCACCTCCAATTTTGTCCTCATACTCACCTACCTGTGCACTTTTAGCTACCATCTCTAAGCTGATAATTCCCATATTTTGCTGTCCAGCCTCCGCTTGGTCTCATGCTTTTGACAGTGCTTCTGACAATTTTCCTCACCAGTTCAAAATCAACATATGAACACCAACTGCATTTCTCCACCTGTGTGAAAACTTCTATTGTCCTGCTCATCACCAAGTGCAAAGCAGTAGTGTCACAATAAACATTCCTCTCTCCTCCTCTAGACAATTGCCATATTCTGTTAATTCTTCCTTTACAAGATCTCTAAAACTCATTCCTTCCTCTTCACCCCCACTGCTAATACACCTGTTCATGCTTTGGTCACCTCTAACTTTTCATCCTGAAACCTCCATGTTTACGGACTCCTGTTCCTCACCTCATTCCTCTACTGTATTTCCAAACTACTGCTGATGCTTAAACACTCTCACATTCCACTTGGATCATGTCCCTTCTTCAGATCCTTTTAAGGGCTTCCCTCCTCCTTTTTGCAATCATTATCAAATGTCTCATCTTCAAGGTTTAGTACAGCTCTGTCCTTGCCTACATATTTTGTCTCTTGTCCCCCTCCCATTCAAATTACTTCTGCTCATCCCAGCCCTCCTCCTGAATGTCCTCTTCTGTAACATTCGCCCATCTCATCTTCATGCCTTTTTTTCTTCCTGGCCCAAATTATAACTCGCTCCCTCCCTCTCCTTCTTCACCAACTGTCCTTCCCGTTTTCATTCTCATTGGCCTTTAAAACACAATTCAGTCATTTATGGTGCTTTCTATTATAACCTAACAAATGCTCTACCATCCACTTTATATATCCTATATGTTAAGACCATATTGCCGGTCTCTAATTTAAGGCTTGATCCTGCTAAACTTACTATTTATTGGCAGCTGCAGACACACTGAAGTCTATGGGACTAATCAGAGTAGAAAACATTTTGCTCAATAGTTATTAAATGTATGGTTTAGGCCCTTATGCCTTGATCCTGCACTGGGTTCCATAGGAATAGAGTGGCCCACCCACACAGAATTCATTGCAAGACTGGGGCTTAGACTGTAAGGTCCTTGGGACAGGAACTATATTGTTGGTTATATGGTATTTACACAGTATTGAGCGTACTACGACCAATCAATAAATCAATATCACAGACATGCTACTATCTTTATTTTTAACTAAAAATAGTACAATGGTTTCACTTAACAAGTTTCTTCCATTTTGAAAGATTCTGCCAGTATGATATTGAATGTACTTGAAATGGAGAGTACTGCTGGAACCCAAAATATTTAATCAAACCAGAAACACTGTGTGATCACTTTGCATCATCCTCAGAATCTCTCTGCCTTCCTTCCACTGTCTCTGAGGATGGGAAATGGAAAGGAGTGGGGAATAATTAGGATGATGAATAAGTGCATATTTTGCAATGAATGTTCAGTATAATGTTTGTAATAGTGTCCTAATATATGTGATTTTTACAACACAACTGTAAGTTAATAGTAACTTGACTTCAGAATAATAATGTATATTCTTAAATTTAAAAACAATTGTTAAATTTTTTTTTAAATTACTCCCTGTAAAAACTGTCTGCAGAAACCGAAACACAGTTTAATAATAAATGTCCATTGTTGTCAGACATTCTTTCTGGTTTATACAGAAAGACTTAAATGGATATCGTGCATACGAATAGATTCGTTAAAAACAAGTGTGTGTTTCACTAAACGGATAAACATCTCTTGAATATTTTTTTTTGGCCAAACTTACTTATAGGAGGAAAAAGCCACTGAGACCATAATCAACTTTTCATGGGTTAGATATTCATAAAAGTCCTCTTCCTACTCCTTATTATTGACTCACACTTACTGCATACCCAAGGGACTGCATATTCTAAAAACAAGGAATGAGTAATCAGGAAAAAGATGTTTCCCCTCTTCAAAGTATTCACTAAAGCATTCCTCTTTTTAAAGTATCCAACACATAATGTTAGCCTGGCTTGTGATCCAACTTGTACTATAACATCTTCTATAGCAATTTTATGGACAATATTTATTTAACCTAAACATGGTGTAATATTCCTGCAAGCACATTTAAAATATAAACCACCTCCTAGAAGTTTCTCCAAGTGTGACTAGAGGGTGGTTGTTCTAATTCTAATTGGATTAATAACAATATGACATGGAAGACTAGAAATATCTTTTTAGAGAAGAGTATCGAGATGTACCATAAGGTATCAATGCATGTTCTTCAACCACTAGAGAAGGGTCATTTTTATGACATATTTGAAATTAATTCTTAGAAAAATTTATGAAAAGGAAGTCATAAGACTCACTTGAGAAGTGACTAACTTGTTTTGACTGCGATTTTGGGTTTTTTTGCTGTGGAAAGGAGCACAATGGCAAGCATGTGTCCTGCAAACTAGATTCTTAAGGGCAATGAATTAACAATGTATCTACATCTAAGGAGCATTCTGCTCAGTGAACATTCTAAATGGCTGAGATGCTATTGTAAACTACAATCTCAGTTTACTTTAACACAAAGTGATATATTTGTTTTCTGACAAAGGAGTTCTACAATAATAACAAGGCAAAACCATTGGGTGTATTATCAAGTAATACATTTATTGGGTATAAAGGCATTTCTACTGTACCAATTACTAATTATGCTCCAGTCATGAGTAGTTTATGATATTTCTTAATCCTTACAATATGTTACTACTTAAATATCAGATCTCACAACATTCAAATATTGCTGGGAGATTGATAAGCCTAAAACAGAGCTCCAGGTATTCCCTTGTACAAAACTATTAGCTTTTCGGTAAACAATCTAACTGTTTTCTTAGGAATTTAAAATTGATCATATCATCCAGTAGACCACATGAACCATAAATGGCTTTAAGCTCCAAAATACAATACTATATCGTTTTTAATTACCCATATGTCAATACTAAACTGGTTAGCTGGCAAGTTCATAATCACCAGATGTAATATTTACAATTCAGGATACTGGTAGGTTGAATAGTCAATCAAGGTATATAAATATTTCCTATTGTCACGGTAGAAGAGAATACAAAATTGAAAAAAAATCAATTGTAAAATCAATTTACCAGTACTGAGTATTGGTAAATTTCTGTTACAACAATATTTAGTTATACTATATTTGGTACTTATTCTATTTGAATTCTTCATTGTAAATGAAAATTCAGAAAATAATGCAATGCCAAAAATAACCATATTTACTAGTAACAAAGTAGAATTACTATATGATATTTAATCACTGGCTTCCACCTTCTATTCAAATCTATCTCTATTAACAAATCTCACTTCTTCATGTGTATTACAGAAGCATTCAAAAGGATGAGATCCTAGAACCAAAATGATAAATACCAATCAAGTGAAGGCAAATAGAAAACAGGGCCAAACCATAGCCACACCTGACAGCATCCAGTGTCATCTGTCAAGGCACTGTGACAAGGACCATGCTATTTACAGGTCAATGGTGCCTTGTAGAGAAGTGAAAACATCAAATCTGAAACCAGGTAACACAATGCTTGATGACAACGGGGTCTCTATGAAGTCAAGATGTAATGGTTCTATCAAAGCAGAATCTACTTGCTTTCTTCTCCATTGTCAAGAAAGCTGTTATTGAGAAGATGATCACTTTTTAGCTGGGGAGATAAGTCCCTCTGGTTGGGTAGATATGGGATTGTGAAGTCTCAGTAGAATCATTTATGTTACAGTAATGGGCACCCAACTGCAAAAGGGTCCATTGCCACTTCGAATATTTTAATCAAAATGTTTCTACAAAATGTATCCCATTTCCAGATGGTTTCCTTGCACACACAAAATGCAGCTCCCATCCCATCCTACAGAAAGCAGAGGCTCCATGGGTGTTCAACACATTCTTGGGGCAAGGTGGCTAAACAGATCTAGGGAAAGAATCCTAGTCTGGGCATTCTGGAGTATGTCCCATCAGGATCCATTCAGCTGGAATTCCCAGTTGCTTTCTTCCTGAACAGCCTTGCCCAAGGGCAAAGCTGATCCATCCTAGTCTGCTAGCACCTTTCTGTTCTAATAAAATGGTATCAGGCTGACATTAAGCATGGACCTAAGACTCCTTCATCCAGTGAACTCCCCTCATCCACTGCACAGCCTCCAAACCCTAATGGGTTTCCCAAACATTTCAGATTAGAAGTAAAGCAGAGGTGAAACACAAGGTACCTAGCAAGTTTCCTTTTCTGATCAATTTATCTGAAGAACACCTCACCTCCTACAGCGCTGTTGGAAACAAAGGTGGGTGTGAGGTGGGCAGGAGGGCTTTTCAGAGCAAGTTGGTGAGCCCTCCATGCTCCAAGAAAGGAGCAAAGTGGAACAGAGAATCTGCTCCATATTTCACTCTCCATAAAGACATTGTTTCATGAAGTTGACTACCTGTCTGTATCTACTGGAGGAGAGTCTTGAAGCCAATCATGGGCAGCTCCACTGATGATGGCCACTCCAACTGTGGGATGGTTGAAAGAAGCCATGAGAAACCCTCCATTTTCCTGGTGGTGGCTGTTAATGGGGTGGGACTTGGAAGAAGTCAGCGGCCAGTGGAGAAGAAGAAAAAGGGAGAGGGGGCTTGAAGGGTGCCATTGCCTCCTGGGCGGCCATTGGGGGCTATCAGACCTCCATGTCCTTGATCGCAGTCCTTGGGTGGACGGGCCTTGAGGTAAGCCCTGGCCACCTTGGGTTCCTTCATGGTGACTATCCTGTCCCTGAGGGAGATGGCAGGCACCCCCTCCCCCATGCTCCCAGAAACCCCTAACACTCAACTAGCACCTTGTAAACCCCACAGCCTGCCTTGCCCTGGGCTGGAGGCCAGCCGGTCTCCCGCCTCGCCCCTGGCTGTGCCGGTGTCACCACAGGTCGGGGCTCCCCCCCGCTCTGTCCTTGTTGGCCGTGGGGAAGAGTTTGAAGCGCACCCGGCTGTCCGGGGAGGGAGGCGGCACGTCGGAGGGCCCGGGGACTTTCCCTGCGGTGGGCGGCGGGCGCAACCCTCCTCCTCGCCCTCCCCTCGGCTGAGGGGGAGGTGGCTGGAGCCAGCGCCAGAGGAGCCACAGCGCGCAGCGCCCTGCTCCGGAGCGGGTTACGCCAGCCAGCCCCGCCGCCCGCCTGCCTCTCTCGCCTCTGATTCTGCGCACAGCCGGCCCCAGCGCCTGTCATTCCGCACAACACAGTTTACTCCACGGCGAGCGGGGGAGACGGAGGGAGCGGTGGCGAGGAGGCAGCCGCGGAGCCCAGTCCCGCCGCCCAGCATGGCTTCGGGGGACCTTTACGAGGTACGGGGCGGGCGGGGGGAAGGCAGCCGCGGGCCGCGGGCGGGGAAGGGAGGCGGCGGCAGCGGCAGCAGCGGGGGGTTTGTTTCGGAAACGCTGAGCGGAGCCTGGCTAGTTCCTGAAGGGGGGGGGGTCGCCCAGGCGGGGGGTGGGGGAGAGCCGGGCTGGCGTGTGCGCTGGGGCCGGGGGGGGGGACCGGGATGGAGCGCTCCCCTCCCTCCCCCTGCCTCGCTCCCGCGGTCTCCCCCGCTGCCTACTTTCCGCGGGGCTGGGGCGCAGCAGGCCTCGCGGGAGGGAGGAGCGCGCGGAGCCGGAGTTAGCGGTCGGAGGGGAGGTGTCCGCCGCCCGGAGAGTGGAGAAAGTCCAGGTAAAGTCAGCGGCGGCGCTGGACGTGCTGAATCTGCAGATTAGTGCGGGGGGGGGGGGGGAATGCGCCGCGGCGCGGCTGGGGAGGAAGGCGCAGGGATGGAGGCGGCTCCGCGCCTGGCCGTGCAAAGTGCAGGAGCCCGGTGGCTTCACCTTGCGCCTGGGGGCGGCTGGAGGTGGAGGCTCGGGGGCGGGAGGGGGGGGGATCAGGGGCTTTGCGGGGTTCGGGGCGGTGGGAGGGGGGGGGGGAGGGTGACTGTCAAAGTTTGGCAGGTCCCTGGTGGCTGGTTGGACCTCAGCGGCCAAGGGAGAAAGGGAAAAGCTGGAGCTCGTTGCATCCTGCCCGTCTTTGGTTAGAGACTCCCGGTTCGTACCATGCCCAAGTCTGGCTGCTCCTACTGCGCCAAAAAAAAAAAAAAAAAAAAAAAGGCTGGACCTCCGACTAAACACCCAAATCTGGCCGTAGGGTCTTGCTGGATCCAGCCCAATTTCGACCCTGATCACCCATTTTTGAATAGCCAAAGCAAGAACAAGTCTAGTCCCGCCTTCTGGTCCATAAGAGAATTTGGACCCAGGCACCACAAATACCTGGGTCCAGGGAATGGATCCAGCTGAATTTGGCAAAATGTGGCCCAAGCCCCAAATTCTATCATTGAAATTAAAAAACAAACAAACATCTGGTCCTATGACTGCTACTGAGTCAGGATGCATCAAGGTCCGCCTTTTCTCAGGGAAATTGGAATGGCTAGACTTCTGTGTTTAAACGGCACAATTTGAGACTTGCAACCAAAAATTGTCATGTTCCAGTTCCATCCAAATATCAAGGTTTTTGCAGCGCTCATGTACCAGGATGTGCCTGGGTCAGGTGCAGTAAGAGTTGCTAGGCGTGTTCTCTATTTTGATGGTAGAATTGGGGGCTTACATCCACAGGAACTTCAATCAGCTTTTCCTTTTTGCCATGGCCATTGCCTCCGAAATCTCCTAAGAAAGGACGTAATTAACGTCCGATATTGATCAGTTGCATATTTCTTGTGCTGAACTGGACTTTGTTTCCTTGAAGTAAGTAGAACTTGGACTCTCATAAGTGAGCTTAAATGCTCAGAGACATGTACTGATCTAAATTGATATTGTCAACTTGTTTTTCCCAGATCTTCATAGATTTTTTTAGTGTCAGTTTGTAATTAGTTATTAACGGCATTGTGTCAACTTTACCTGTGCTGACTCCATTGTAGTCGATAGGAGATCTATCAAGGATGACTTTGGCCCATAACTTTCAGTGAAGTAAAGGTTTGGTTAGGCCCTTTATAACTATTTATAACTTCTGTGGTACATGGAGAAGTTTTAGAAAATCTTGCACCCTAGAGACATTTCATTACATGTTTAGATTGGTTCTGGAAGGAAACAAACACATACCGCTAACATTGATACTTGCTGTGTTATTGCAGCTCCTATTCATTAATTAAAATCTACACTCTTTTATGAGCCCTGTGTTACTCTAAATGAGCTGATGGGCTATAGGAATGGGAGATGGCCTCTGCATTTAATATCATGTATTGTGTGGCAATGTTCTAAGTAACAACGTGCCATGAAAATGTTATGTGAAATCCAGACGTGTAACCTAGGAAGCACATCAAAGCATGACCATTTAAAAGACATTAGTTCAGACTGTGAAGCCATCTTTGACTGTACCATGAATTGCACTTAGGCAATGCTGAATGCTATAGTTAGTGGCCTGTGGATTATTCTTTATCATTCATTTTGGGCTGTTTTTGCTTATCAATATATAATAGAGATGAGTTGTATCCATCAGGACAGGTAAGTGAAAGAATGGATCTCCACCTCTACTTTGTTGATATGTCTAGAACATGACCTTCTGAAATGGCACACGGTGTTAGATCATTGCATTTCTGTCAAGCTGCTGGGAAAAGTATGTACAGTGCTTAAGTTAGCAATTCAGTCTATGCAGTGTAAAAACCTTTCCACTGTGAAGGTGTTTGTTACTGGGGCCAGAGAGAACTACCGGAAAACTGAATAGTTTATATTCTGATATGCTGCAAGTTGGCAGTTGTTAGGCTCTGGTTAAATGATGGCTAAACCTCGACACACACAAAACTCCCACATCTAAAGAGCTCTTTGGGTTTTCTAGAGTTGTTAGAAAGAGGCTTCTAACAGTTGTGTACATAGTGATGTCAAATATCAGTTAGGTAGCATGAGAGATGATATCACCAAGAACATATGGTGTGTTTGGAGTCATAGCTTAATTTTTGGTTGCATGTGACATTATTTTGTTGCTTTTTTGGACAGGTAAAATTTCTGATGTCAAGATGCATATTAAATAGCTTATGATTGTCACCTTTTACAAGTTGCATTTCTGAATGATATAGGACTTAAAGCACCCTGCATAACATTTTTAATTGTAGATACACCTTATGAATCTACTAAGTATATATAGAACTGCCATAAAAATATTTCAATCCTTCAAAGATTTTTACTGAAATTCAATGAATCAGGCAAGAGCAGTTACTTCTGTAATGGTAAGCAATTGGTATTGGATAAAAATTATTTTACTACAGCTGATTATGGTTACAGAAGTTATGATTAAAAAGAGAATATTGCATTATTACCCATCTAACGCATGGTAAAATCTTGTTTGTGTAACATATGAGATATGTAATTCAATGCACACCCTTAAATTCTGAAAACAAAATATGTTTAATATATATATTTAACAATACATCCATTTTATATTGTTAAATTATTTTAAAAACAGATTTTTTAACACAATGTTGACTTGAAGAGGTTGTGTTGAGGTTAACCGGTATGTAAGATTACAGCCAAAACAACTATTATATTTTATGTTGTCCTGCTATACTTTTCAGTATCAAATGGCTTCTAGTCATCTCTGCTTGAAATATATTCTATTTCTATAATTAGTTAATCCTCTTCGCTCCTCGTGGAGCATAAGGCGTCAACCATTCTTCTCCACTCAACTCGATCTTGGGCTAGCCAGTAGATTTCATCCCAGGTCTTTCCCATATTTTTCGGCTTTGATCCCTGTTTGCCATATTCGGCGTTACCGCCTGAATCTCTGGCTGACTACCCAGGATTTCGTGAACTTCTGAAGATTTGGTTGACGTTTCTGTAGCGTTCGTTTTTTTACATGGTGGGTTGCTAGCCCAACGCAAAACCCTCCTCCTTTCACATAATTAATAAATTATAAATTCGTTTTCATTTATTCTACAAAATGAAGAGCATCCCTAGAAATTTCTGTGTTTACTGGTAATAGCGTTCTAGGTTTGTGTATCTTAGGACCAAGACGTGTTACATTTGAGGATTATATTTTGCAGCAAATATTATTAGAAAGTAGGTGCTAATTTTGAAGACAACAGAAACAAATATTCCTTTTTGTGTATAAATTCAGTTAAGATTTTCCTTTTAAGAAATTTTAGATTAAATTGAAATGTGGAGAGGCACTCAAACATTACAATGATGAGCACAACGTAACAACTGGAGTAGAATAGAATCTCAAGCACAGTTATGCACTCACAGGTTGAACAAAAGGCCAGTTTTGATTTGCTTGTTTTGACAGAATTATGATTCTGAGCTTCTCCAGGTGGATGAGAAGGTTCTTTATTATGTCTATATATTCTCAGGAGAGGTAATCTTTTTAAATCTTTAAGAAATATATAGCACATATTTAGAACAATAAAAATTTAAATAAAAGCTTTGGCAACAGCATGTACACAGTGACCTTCAGTAGCATAGCAGGGTTGAGCTTTCTAGTTTAGACAACTTGTTGAATGTATTGATAAAATGTCTTTATTAATCTCAGTAACAGAGAATAGGTAAAATAATCAAGAGGAAATTTCAATATTTCTCATTGGTGCTATGAATTTTGCTGTCATTGCCTTGGTATATCCTTTTGAATTCTCCATCTTGACTTCAGCTCCAATACTTAAGACCCTCTCTTGATGAATTAGGTTTCTTAAGAAGGCTATTGCACTGGTATTAAATTTGAGATGAAAGTATAGGAAACAAAACTATTACTTCAAACCACTGCGCACACATTTTTTCTAGCAAACAAAAGATTAAATTCAGTGCAATAAAACAAACTGATTTATGATTATGAATCTCTATCATTTATCAATAACATGCAGAATCTTTTGAAGCTCATTTCATAGAATCTCAGGGTGGGGTTAGATTGCACCTCAGGATGTCATCTAGTCCAACCCCCTGCTATTTGGGCATTTTTGTTTTGAAGTGCAGTTTTTGTTTTGAGCTGAAATGTTCTATATTTTCTCATTGTTTATAATAATCCAACGTAATCAGAGTGTTTAGAACAATGAGATTAAAACGTAAACATTTTCTCATAGTTCTTTAAAACTAGTGGAAATCCCAATTATGGTATCTTATTAAACAATATCTTAATTCAGCGATCTAATGAACTATCAGCTAAGTCTCTCGAGAGGAATGTGGCAGGTAGATAACTCTGGACCACAGTAATTTCATCATTATTTAAAACTATTAGCCACTAATGGACATTTTTCATTAAAGTGCTGTTTTACTTGGAAAAGTGACTTTTTAAAAATGGAACGGTCTTAATCAAGAGATACAGTGCCTATGTGTATTGATGTCTACCTACATCAGTGACAAAAAAAGATTTAACTACATTTTACTCCTATTAATACGGCTACGTGAGAGTGAGCTGCAGTCTATTCCCGTTCACATCATCAACAGGATTGTTAATTAAGCTCCAACTGAGTTGCAGTGTCAAATTCTTCTCTCAATTATACCTGTGCTCACACAGATATCAGTGAGGGCAGAATCTGAAAACAGTGGTGCTGCACAGATGTAAATGTGGGCAGAATATGGCCCACAGAATATTTGTAGCCTGTTTTGATGTGTGAATCAGAAAGAATACAACTTGAATTTCCCATTCCCATTTGAGTTTACAGAACTAAGGTTTAGAAATTGACTTTTGGCTTGTAAACTGAGCTAATGTGATTAACAGTCCATAATAAAGATGGAAGCACACAATGCTCTTTTCATGGAGTCACTTTTCAAGTGTAGAGCCACATTTTAAACTGCTGTTATCTTATGGAAAACACTTGAGAAGGGGGACTCTATATTTTAAAACAATTTCATGCCCTCCTCTTTCATAATAGAGGTGACTTACTTGAAAACAGAATGTTTGTTTAAGTCTTTAAGAAGTAAATATACTTATTTCTAAACCAAAGTCAACCTCTTTATTGACATAATTTGTTGTTGTGGGAATGTGTGATGTCACAAGAAGAGAATGATGACTTCCGGTGGAACATAAGGAGCACATGATTTTATAAATAGTGAAAATGAGGGCAGAAAATATAGTATATCGAGCCAGATTCTCAGTTGCTGTAAACTGGTATATCTCTATTGACTGTAATGTTGATTGCAATAGAAATAAGCATATTTCCATTGGCTACTGATCTGGCCTTATTACATTTAAGCAAAACTGCTGCTAGAGAGAAGGCTTTATCAAGTCTCTTTATGAAGCATCAGCTGTTTAACTGACCATAAACTTACTTCTGTATCATTGTGTCACTGAAGGATTATAACAACCATAGTATTTGGGAGACTTAATTTTACTTAAATTAAGATAACTTATACACATACTACTCTAATTCAATTGGTAGAAGTCTCACAGTGGATTGAAGCTTTCTGGATACAAATCCACATTAAATTTAATCTTGTACCTAGTGGGGACAATGTTATGTAGTCCTAGAGTGGGTAATTTGCTGTATGAAAGGTTAAATTTAGGTGTCAGCCTTTCAGTAAGAAATTAAATTGAGGTTCTTTCTACTCGTGTCTTGTAGTTCTGCATATTAAAGAAAAAGTTTCATGATACTCTCAGAAAAGAGATGGGGATAACTCTGCCAAAATTCCCTCTCAAGACATGTCTTCATAATAGCTGCTACAGTAGCACTTCAGCTGTGTCATTATAGCGCTATAGTGTAGATACTTCCTACATTAACAAAAGGTTTTTTCCCATCCATGTAGTTAATCCATCTCTCCAAGAGGGGGTGACTATGTCAACAGAATTCTTCTGTCGACCAAGCCACATCTATACCAGGGGTTAGGCCAACCTAACTACAGTACGGTACTCAGGGCACAACATTTTTCACAGTCCTGAGCGATGTAGTTGAGTCGATCTAATTTTTAAGTGTAGACCAGGCTTAGTAAGAGACTCTGGTTGTCAAAAGCTATGTAAAACACAACAGCTGTCATGTTTACCTACATTGTCACTATGTTACCAGTATCCAACTTCCTCATTGCATTGGAAATTGCTTGGGACATTTTGAGTATGAAAAAACCTATTGTAAACCAAATTGTTTTCTATCTCGTTAGTGTTTTATGACCATCTTGATGCAGAGCATGATATATTTCCTCCAAATGTAGGTTAACTCAGGAATGTGCATGCGATAACCAGGTTCCTGATTGGATAAACTTGGAAATACACTTTCTATTATAGTTAAACCACCATTAAATATACAAGATGAAGTACATTTCTCAAAAGCAATTAAACTGAGTATATTTCCCTTCACCGTCTAGGTGCGTATATAATCACATCGTAACTTTTCTGATAGCATTTGATGAACTACAAAAATGTAAAAATACAAAATGCACTTAGATTTGTGTTTTATTCAAAATTGCCATGTAATTATGTAAGTGTTTGTGTTTTGTAAGTTGAAATATATTTAGAACAAACCTAATACAAATAATTGTGAAATTCAAATGTGATCTGATATTGAGGAAAATTAGCTGATTTTTTTTAATCAAAGGTGTAATTGACTAGCTACTCAATGAATAATGTTTCTTTGTCCATTCATTTGACTTTTAGCAGTGTTGCATTTTCTTGGCTCTACATTTTCATCAGTGTAGATTATTTGTTGTCACCTCTTACCCATATATTTTGGGAAATAATTTTATAATATATTTAATGCCATAAGCAGCTTGCTATTGTCAACAAGCTGGATGAAAGACTTAACTATTCTTTTTATTTGAGTGCAATCATGTAAAGTTCATATCAAACCATTTAAACGTGTAATATTTACAGCGGTAGAAATGATGATCGAACTGTATGAGCTCCAACATGTTTTACATAAATAAAAATAAGATTATTCTTTTATTTCCTAGAGAAAGAAAACTGTTCTTTAGATTTGTTTAACAACAGTGCCACAATAGCTTTGTTTATTCCAAAGCCCTTATCCTATAGATTGTTAGTGTTGTAAAGCTTTGGGGGAAATATAGTGTGTATATTTTCTTATCACACACCAATTGTAATTTTGTCATCAACAGATACAGTGTAGAATTCAGTCTTCTGTAGTTATCAGTTATAATTTAAACAGTGATCGGTATGTTGCAGGATATATTTAAGATTTCTCATATCTTTCTTGATATTGTTTAGGTTGATACAGATGGACAGTGTAGGAGCCAGTGATTCTTGTTGTAACTTAGCAAAGCAGGGGAAGTAGATCTCCCGTTAAAGTACATCCTGATGTGTGAATAGCATTCAATGACAATGAAAATAGCACTGAAAAATGCCGAAACTACCCTTTTCTTTGCAAATTGCTGTTATATCACTTGGGTTCTGATTTTTGCCCCTTGGAAGTCCAGTGCAAAACTTGCAGCCCAAAGGGAGTGGGGACTAAACTGGCTTTAAGCCACCTCTGTATGCATCTGTTGCTGGGTTGTTCCAGAGGCTAGTGCAACAACTAGCACAACTTAGGTAGCCATCCCTTGCTGCCTATGGATGGCAGTGTCACCCAGAGTCTCTGCATGCTGTGGCATATGCAAATATCTTATGCTTAATAAAGAGTAGTAATAAACTTAACTGACCACCTCAGTTCTGGTTGAAAATCCTTGCAAAAGAAAGGACGATAAATTAAAAGACATTTTAGTGATATGTATAGAATGAGTTAACCTGTAAAGTCAACGTTGTTGTAAATATATATTAATGAAAGAAGGTATTTCAATGACTAAAATAGCTTTCTCCTCATATAATTTTGCTTTGAACAGATAAGTCATTTTAAGATCTATGCTGGGAGGATTTAGTCCAGGGCTTTCAGTTAATTTAGATTTTGGGGTGCATCTTCAAGGTATCCCACTCTAGAGAATTTTGTGTTTTCTTCTCGTTAATCTGAAAAGGCCTACTTTGAATACACTATCACATGCATACAACAGCAAACTTTCATTTTAGTAACATTTCACAGAAACCTTATTAAATGGCTATGTACTTTTCCTTATTACCCTTCTTATAAATGCTGATTGTCAATATATTTTCATGTACAATCTACCTCTTGTCCAGCAAATCTGCTCCACTTTCAGTAAGGCCAAGATTCATTTTTTACAGCATCTCATTTATTGTGATGAACGGTGATGTTATGAGCCATGCTCTGACATCAATGAGTATAACAGGGCGATTGTAAAGGAGGTAGCTTCTGTTCACATAGCTTATTAGTCATCCATGATAGTGGAATGAGGAGGAAAAAGAACACGACTGTATGATAAAGTTTGGTAAAAGATTACTTTTTTAATGTTTGATACTGTTTAAATTATAACTGATAACTACAGATGACTGAATTCTATACTGTATCTATTGAAGATTATCGGTTTTTAATGTTTCATGTTGGGAGATGTAAGTGGATCTTCCCCTAAAATGTTGTGTGCTTCGCGTTTCCTCAAACTAATAGACTGTCTTAAATTATTAAAACCTCATTAATTTATAGGATTGATTAACAAGATGTAGTATAAAATCATTACATTTAACAAATGAATATACTGGATGAATTCCTCTTTCAGAAACCTCATTGTGACAGGACAGCAGATGTTTCAGTGTCGGAAATGTGACAAGAAAGGTGGAGCATATCCTGAATACTGCTGGGGAATGAGTGTAGTTCATGGAGGAACAAAGTGCACAAATGGAGTTTTGCTATAATCAAGAATGACTTCTGGAACTTTTGAAGAGGGAATCAAGGCAGATAATCGTCTCAGAAAATTTTCTGATGACAAGTGTGAGTAGAGAGAAAATATTGGAGGTTAATGGATAGAAGCATGGATGGAGGAGAAGCTGATGTTCATGGATCATCAGAATGTCTTCTGTGATGAGAAGAGACTATTTGATGGTTTCCAATTAAGCAAGGATTTAATAAATTCCCAGTTTCAAAAATGGCAGGTATTGTTATGGCAGCTCTAAATGAAGCAGTTACACATGAGAATAGATGCTTTAGCATAACTTCAATAATCAAGCATGTACTTGCATACACCATAAGTCAGAAGAGGAATATACTCTGCATCACCTGTAATCAGAATGACAGAAATTCTAGAAAAAGGTGCATTCATGTACTAGTGTCTCCACAGAAATACAAGGAGAATGGGAAATAACCCAGAAGTTCTTGAAGTAATATTAAATTATGGAGATTATGATAAAGAGAACATAACTGAGATTTTGTGGGCTGAGTCCAATAAATGAAAACTGGAGCATAACAATCTCAGTTGGGGCATAATCATTTACTCCCATTTTGGAATATTAGAAGCACTCTGTGTATAAAAGGAAGTGGCAATGCGAAGTAAGTAGTACAATATTTGCCAAGTCAGTGAAATACACTTCTATGGCAAAAATGGTAAAGAAATACTTAGAGATACAGGAAGAGAAAGACAAAAGAAAATACAATGGGCATTTTCTGCAAATCCTCAGGGTTAGAGAAGAGTAAGAATGAAAACTACTTAGCACTATTTTCAGTGACCTCAGTATTACAGAATACCTTTCATAGGAGACAAGTTAGCTATTTGGGTCCTGGGTAACTATCGGGTAGCCAGTATGGCTAAATGTGCATCAACGTTCAAGAGACCCTTACTCCCAGCTACGTAGAGGACAGCACTATGATCCAAGGAGTCAAGAAGTGGAGATTCCATCCAACCCTATGAAAAACCATCCTGAATCCACATCTTGCTGGTGAGAACAAAAGAAAAGAAACTTTTTGAAACAAGGATTACAAGGAAGTTCTTCAAAAACAACAAAGGTGGCACCTTAAAGACTAACAGATTTGTTTGGACATAAGCTTTTGTGGGTAAAAACCCCCACTTCTTCAGATACATGGAGTGAAAATTACAGATATAGGCATAAATTTACTGGCACAGGAAGAGAAGGGAGTTACCTTACAAGTGGAGAACCAGTGTTGACAAGGCCAATTCAGTCAGGGCGGATGTGGTCCACTCCCAAAAGTTGATGAGGAGGTGTCAATACCAAGAGAGGGAAAATTGCTTTTGTAGTAAGCCAGCCACTCCCAGTCCCTATTCAAGCCCAAATTAATGGTGTTAAGTTTGCAAATGAATTAGCTCTGCAGTTTCTCTTTGAAGTCTGTTTAAGTTTTTTTGTTGAAGGATGGCTACTTTTAAATCTGTTATCGAATGTCCAGGGAGATTGAAGTGTTCTCCTACTGGCTTTTGTATGTTACCAGTTCTGATGTCTGATTTGTGTCCTTTTATTCTTTTATGTAGAGACTGTCTGGTTTGGCCAGTGTACATGGCAGAGGAGCATTGCTGGCACATGATGACGTATATCACATTAGTAGATGTGCAGGTGAACGAGCTCCTGATGGTGTGGCTAATGTGGTTGGGTCCTCTGATGGTGTCGCTGGAGTAGATATGGGGACAGAGTAGGCAATGAGATTTGTTAAAGGGATTGGTTCCTACGTTAGTGTTTCTGTGGTGTGGTGTGTAGTTGCTGGTGAGCATTTGCTTCAAACTGGGAGGCTGACTGTAAGTGAGAACTGACCTGCCTCCCAAGATCTGTGAGAGTGGGGATCATTTTCCAGGGTAGGTTGTAGATCATTGATGATATGCTGAAGAGGTTTTAGCTGGGGGCTGTACGTGATGGCCAGTGGAGTTCTGTTATTTTCCTTGTTGGGCATGTCCTGTAGTAGGTGACTTCTAGAAACCCATCTTGCTCTGTCAATCTGTTTCCTCACCTTCCCAGGTGGGTATTGTAGTTTTAAGAATTCTTGATAAAGATCTTGTAGGTGTTTGTCTCTGTCGGAGGGATTGGAGCAAATGCGGTTTTATCTTACTGGCTGTAGACAATGGATTGTGTACTGTGTCCTGGATGAAAACTGGAGGCATGTAGGTAAGTATAGCGGTCAGTAGGTTTCCGGTATAGGGGGGTGTTTATGTGACCATCACTTATTTGCACTGTAGTGTCCAGGAAGTGGATCTCTTGTGTGGAATGCTCCAGGATGAGGTTGATGGTGGGGTGGAAATTGTTGAAATCCAGGTGAAAGTTCTTGAAGCTACAGAAGGAAGTTCTTGGAGCTGCTGATTACAAGCTACCTGAATGCAGCATAGTAAGGAATGCTTCACAGAGTGCAGCCCAACTAGAGGATTAGAATTCAAAGTAGCAAATTTGGGAGAACTGAGAAATTTAGTTAGCAATGGGGAAAAGTATGAAAATCCCTGAGTGTTGAAAAAGACTGGAGAGTCCTTAGGGCTTGGCTACACTTACATTTTATAGCACGCTAACTTGCTGGCCATGAGGGTAAAAAATCACCCCTCTGAGCGCAGCAAGTCTGAGCTCTTTAAAGCGTTAGTGTGGACCAGACTCCGAGCTCTGGGAGCCAATCTCCTCATGGAGGTGGATTACCAGGAGCTCTGGGAGAGCTTTCTCCCAGCGCTCGCGTATAACCACATTCATACATAAAAGCGCTGCTGCAGGAGCATTCCCACGACAGTGCTTTAAGTTTCCAGTATAGCCACGGCGTTAAGAGATGCCAGAGAAAAAAAAATCCCTGTGGAAAAAAAAGGATGCAAGGAACAAGAAGTGATCAGTGTAGCTTCAGAAGAGAGAACTTGAAAATGTGAGGGTAACAGCTTTGTTCAGGAAATGAAAAAGAAGGGCGGTAACCAAACAACAGCACACAAAGTCCATTAAGGCTTGCAGGAAGAAGTTAAGGGCAGCAGAAAACTGAATTTGTTAATGTTAGGATTCAGTGGATTAATATATTTTTTTAAAATATCAGAGATTGGGGAGTATGAGGAAGAAAGGAAGCCTATTAGTGAATGAGGAGAGGGATGAAATCCTTGATGGCTAAAATATAAAATGGTTTTGTTTTAATCTATCTGTATAAGGAAAACTAAAGAAAAGAGGTTGAGGCAACTAGGAGGGAAAGAAAAGCTTGAAAAAATTAGTTATAGGGAGGAGGGAGATGCAGAGACATTTGGGAAAATAAGCCAAAATATTCAGGTTTAGGTGCCTAAAGTCAAACTCCTAGATACATATTTAGAACGCTAAATAAGTAGAGATTTTTAGCAGTGTTAAGCACCATGGAGCTGCATCTAAACTACTGTTAGGTGCCCTTATTTAAGTGCTTAAATATGTATATAGAAGCCTAACTTTGGACATCTATTTTTGAAAATTTTGGTTAGACACATCAACTCACAGAGCAGGTAAGTGATACTCCTTTAGGGTGACCAGACAGCAAGTGTAAAACTCGGAATGGGGGTGGAGGGGTAATAAGAGCCTATATAAGAAAAAGACCCAAAAATCAGTACTGTCCCTATAAAATCAGGACATCTGATCACCCTATACTCCTTATAGGAGTGACTCTGCTGAAATCTCACATGAAATACTGCATTTATGCTGTGATTTTCAAAGGCATTCAAAGGAGTTAGGTACCCAACTGTTATTAGATTTCAATAGGGTATGTGCACCTTATTCCTTTAGTCTATTCTGAAAATCCCAGACTTGGTCTTGTGTACTAGAAAGATTTTTACAAACCAAAGGTGTTCAAAGAAAAGCTACCACACAAAGAAGTAGTAGCTGTATTGATTGATTTGTGAGAAAGGACTAAAAGGGAATAAATTATGGAAAAAAAGCAAACAAAAAATGGCCATGGCATATTATAATCATCTGCAGATTTCTGACTCTGTCCCATGATAGGCAACAAATCAGCATATTATCATAGGGCATGACTAATATTAATAAAGTAAGCAACGGACAACAAGCTTTTTAGTACGAGAAACCACCTAACAATTAATTATATTAATTATTAATTATTTATTTTTATGGGACGGTGATGTTTTCTGTGCCATAAAAGATCCAAATAAAGACCTGTACTGATGATGATATAGTTGAAAACTCAGACACACAAGATTACACTTGCTGGATGCCACAGATGACATTATCACTTATAACTGTGATCTCCAATATTTTTACACACAAGATCACTTTTTAAACTTAAGATCAATTCAGGACCTACCTTGCCCCTTCCCCGGGGCCCTGCCCTGCTCACTCCATTCCCCCCCCCCCTCCCTCCCTTCCTCACTTTCACAGGGGTGGGGTAAGGGGTTGGGGTGCAGGCTCTGGGAGGGAGTTTGGGTGCAGGCGCCATATGATCACACTGCACCACTGGACATTTCATGAGTTTTACTTTTTATTAGTGTCATTTATGGTTGATAGATCCAAAATTCTTCAGGGATTGTCACAAATCAGTGTAACATTCTCAGCTGTTGGGTGTGCATTGGCTGAGCCTAATTGAGGAGACCCAGGGCCTTTGCTGTGCTAACCAAATAGCAGCACCATTGGAGCAATTTGGATACATAGAAGTAATTTGAAAGCTGGATGGGGCAGGGTAAATTTTACAGCACTGAAACAAACCATCCCAATGTGCAGAAAGAATAGCAAATATGGCAGGCAACCAGCTTGGCTTAACAGAGAAATCTTTGGTGAGTTTAACACACAAAAAGGAACCTTACAAGAAGTGGAATTTGAAGAGATGAGTATAAAAATATTGCTCGAGCATGCAGGAGTATAATCAGGAAGGTCAAAGCACAATTGGAGTTGCAGCTAGCAAGGAATGTGAAAGATAACAAGAAGGGTTTCTACAGGTACGTTAGCAACAAGAAGATGGTCAGGGAAAGTGTGGAACCCTTACTGACTGGGGCAGGCAACCTAGTGACAAACTATGAGGAAAAACTGAAGTACTCAAAGCTGTTTTTGCCTTGAGCTTCACAGACAAGGTCAGCTCCCAGACTGCTGCACTGGGCAGCACAGTATGCGGAGGAGGTGATCAGCCCTCAGTGATGAAAGAACAGATTAAGGACTATTTAGAAAAGCTGGACATGCACAGGCCCATGAGTCCAGGTCTAATGCATCCGAGGATGCAGAGGGAGTTCGCTGATGTGATTGCAGAGCCATTAGCCATTATCTTTGAAAACTCATGCCAATTGTGGGAGGTCCCAGATGACTGGAAAAACGCAACTATGGTGTCCAACTTTTAAAAAAGGAAGAAGAACAGCCTTATCTCAGTCCTTGGCCAGATCATGGAGCAGGTCCTCAAGAAATCCATTTTGTAGGACTTGAAGGAGAGGAAGGTGATCAGGAACAGTCAACATGAATTCACCAAGGGAAAGTCATGCCTGACCAACCTGATTGCCTTCTATGATGAGATAACTGGCTCTGTGGATATGGGGAAGCGGTGGACATGATATATCTTGACTTTAGCAAAGCTTTTGATAAGGTCTCCCACAGTATTCTTGCCAGCAGGTTTAAAAAGTATGGATTGGATGAATGGACTATAAGATGGATAGAAAGAGGATTACATTGTTGGACTCAAAGGATAGTGATCAATGGCTTGACGTCTAGTTGTCAGCCGGTATCAAGCGGAGTTCCCCAGGAGTCAGTCCTGGGGCCGGTTTTGTTCAACATCTTCATTAATGATCTGGATGATGGGATGGATTGCACCCCCAACAAGTTCGCAGATGACACTAAACTGCAGGGGGAGGTAGATGTGGTGGGAGGTAGGGATAGAGTCCAGAGTGATCTAGACAAATTGGAGGATTGGGCCAAAAGAAATCTGATGAGGTTCAACAAAGACATGTGCAGAATCCTGCACTTAGGATGGAGGAATCCCATGCACCGATACAGGCTGGGGACCGACTGGCTAAGCGGCAGTTCTTCAGAAAAGGACCTGGGGATTACAGTGGATGAGACACTGGAGATGACAGTAATTATTGCAGTAGAACAATCTGCCTCTCCCATGTGGGGATTACAGTGGATGAGACACTGGAGATGGCAGTAATTATTGCAGTAGAACAATCTGCCTCTCCCATGTCCCCAGCTAGTAAAGAATGTTCTGATGTCAGTACAAGAAGACTCATCAGTCTTCTCTCTGCCCGTTCTTCTCCTGCCACATCCTCTCCAGCAATAAAAGGACTTCTGGTGCCTTTCCTGTGCCCTGCCATGCACTTGCATCAGATGACAGAGTAAATCAGGGGTGCCAACATGGCCTTGCCATCTCTCCCTGCTAACTAAGGCTTTAAAACAGCATGTTGAACCACATTTATCAAGTGGATCACTGTTGAAATTACAAGTTAATAAGGAGGCAACTTTTTTTTCTTTAACATGTAATAGATATGAATTATTGTTCTTGTCATCCTTTGCTTGAACATTAGTAGGACACACTTCCATCAGTAAACATCACTGTTCACCATATGGATTGGGTCAGTCCTGGTTCACAGTCTTGTATGAACTATGGATTTTGCTTCCCCTTCAAGGAATTGTTAGCAGAAGTGAAGTAAGACAATCTCTCCTGGATTAACTTGCCTGTCTTTTCTGCTTGTCACAAGCAGAATCCTTTTCCCCATCAATATTCTCTGACCTTGCAACAACAAACTCACTTTCTGACACCGAAGATAAATATTTGAAGTGATTGTCAATGCTATAATAGTGAGAGCTGTACAGAATGGTATCAAATATCATACTATGTGTGTAGCTACCATTTGTTGACAATCCAGTGTGGGCTGTGTTTTAAATTCTTCCATAGCTGTGCCACTGTTATTTTCTCTACTGCATCTATTCTAATTGAATGTCACTGACAACCTGCCATGTTTAGAAAACAAAGGCTTCTTTTGCTTGTGAACTGGACTTGCTATTTGCACACTTAACTGTGCATACTTTCTCCAGGGCTGTTCTGGAGGCCTGTGTAGTGGACAGAGAAGAGGGACATTGCATAATGAACAATAAAAGTACTCATGCTACCCAACTGCTTTTGGACTACCTCCCCTGTCCTTCAGTGTTAGAATGTTCACACCCCAATTCTTAACAATCCATTTCAGGATTTGTGACTAAATCACAGTCTCCAGGCTAAGGCGAAAATTCTTGGTAGCTGCTTCCATTCTCAGGCTACAACCAAAATTCCTTCAGTAACAGCTATCACTTTTGACATTTTCAGAATGACATTTTCCAGAGAAATTCTAGATTCCGAAATTAAACTGATTTCTTGTATAACAGATAGCATCTATCCACATACACCCCATTCTTCCCCCAAGTGTGCTTTTCCACTTGCTGTTGCTCCTGTTGTCCTCAGCAGATGTCCATTCCAAAATCTTGCAACATCTCTGCTATTTATGGGCTGAAATATGATAGCAATTAATCTGATGAGATCTTAATTTGGATGTATACCAGAATATCACGCCTGAAAGTTTAAGACCTAGGGTTGTTTAAGACCTAAAGCCAGAACTGTAGAGATGTATTGAATGTGTATTTGAACACATGCACTTCTAACTGCAATGGCATTTGATTAACGTGTCCCACAAACATGTAATATTTGGTGTATCACCTTCCCCGGACTAGATAATTATTTGACTGCTAAACCTCACATCTATTAGAGGAACTAATCGTAGAATATCAGGGTTGGAAGGGACCTCAAGAAGTCATCTAGTCCAACCCCCAGCTCAAAGCAGAACGAATCCCCAACTAAATCATCCCAGCCAGGGCTTTGTCAAGCCTGACCTTAAACACCTCTAAGGAACAGGTTCAAGAATAGCAGCCGTGTTAGTCTGTATCCGTAAAGAAAGCGAGGAATACTTGTAGCACCTTTAGAGACTAACCAGTTTATTTCTGCACAAGCTTTTGTGGACTATAGCCCACTTCATCGGATGCATAGAATAGAACAGAAGTAAAATGCATGTATACACACAGAAAGAAGAAAAAAAGTTGTACATTAGCATACCAATTCTAAGAGGCTGTTAAATCTGGATGGGCCATTATCAGCAGGAGAAAAAAATACCTTTTGAAATGGATTTCTGTGTCTGCACTAGATAGCAAGTGTGGAAGATAAATTAACTTGGGAAATGCAATCAATTAGTGTAATGAGAGAACCATTCGCAAGTCCTATTTAGCCCCTGGTTAATTGTATCCAATTTGAAAATTAATTCCAGTTAATCTCTAAATTAATCTCTAAGGAAGGAGATTCCACCACCTCCCTAGGTAACCCATTCCAGTGCTTCACCACCCTCCTAGTGAAAAGGTTTTTCCCAATATCCAAGTTAAACCTCCCCCTCTGCAACTTGAGGCCATTACTCCTTGTTCTGTCATCTGCTACCATGGAGAACAGTCTAGACCCATCCTCTTTGGAACCCCCTTTTAGGTGGTTGAAAACAGCTATCAAATCCCCCGTCATTCTTCTCTTCTGCAGACTAAATAATCCCAGTTCCCTCAGCCTCTCCTCATAACTCATGTGCTCCAGCCCCCTAATAATTTTTGTTGCCCTCCACTGGACTCTTTCCAATTTATCCACATCCTCCTTGTAATGTGGAGTCCAAAACTGGACACAGTACTCCAGATGAGGTCTCACCAGTGCCGAATAGAGGGCAATGACCACGTCCCTCAATCTGCTGGAAATACCACTATTTATACAACCCAAAATGCCATTAGTCTTCTTGGCAACAAGGGCACACTGTTGACTCATATCCAGCTTCTAGTCTACTGTAACTCCTAGGTACTTTCCTGCAGAACTGCTGCCTAGTCATTCAGTCCCTAGTCTGTAGCAGGGCATGGGATTCTTCCGTCCTAAGTGCAGGAGTCTGCACTTGTCCATGTTGAACCTCATCAGATTTCTTTTGGCCCAAGCCTCCAATTTGTCTAGGTCACTCTGGACTCTATCCCTACCTTCCAGCACATCTACCTCCCCCTGCAGCTTAGTGTCATCTGTGAACTTGTTGGGGGTGCAATCCATCCCATCATCCAGATCATTAATGAAGATATTGAACAAAACCGGCCCCAGGACTGATCCTTGGAGCACTCCACTTACTGCTGGCTGCCAACAAGACATGGAGCCATTGATCACTACCCATTGAGACAGACTATCTAGCCAGCTTTCTATCCACCTTACAGTCCATTCATCCAGCCCATACGTCTTTAACTTGCTGGCAAGAATACTGGGGGAGACCATATCAAAAGCTAAAGTCAAGGAATAACAGATCTACTGCTTTCCCCTGATCCACAAAGCCAGTTATCTTGTCATATAGTAATAGTAAGACCTAACTTTTCATTTCCTCGCCATATGATTCTTCTTTGCTAGAATATCAGAGAGGTAGCCGTGTTAGTCTGCATTAGATGCATCTGATGAAGTGGGTATTCACCCACGAAAGCTTATGCTCCAATAAGTCTGTTAGTTTATAAGGTGCTACAGGACTCTTTGTTGCGTTTGCTAGAATAGTAATAATAATATTCCAACAGGTGGCTTGGAGGGTCTGGTGGCCTAATGGTTAGAGCATGTGAATCTCAGTCCCCTACTTGGTTGAGGAGCCTCAGTCTTTAAGGCATAGATGGGCCCAGGTCCTCTCTCTTCACTGGGTCCTAGTCCAGGGACCTGTGAGTGCCTACCACTGAATGGGGCCGGGGAAGGTCCCTCCTAGCAGACAGTCAAAATCTGCTGCCCTAGGATAATTTCTACCAGTTTCTTAAGTTTTGGTTATGACCCTTCTAGTCCAGTTTATTGGGTGGCTTGCTTCCCATAGGGTCTGGGGTCTTGGGCAGCATCTTACCAGGGTCCCAGGTTCCTTCAGGCAGAGCAGCCGCACGTTGGTGATGGCGAGCTCCACAATATTTGTGGGGTTCACTTACTCAGCTCAGGTGATGGAGGCTCCTAGGTCCCCTTCGCAGTTTCCCTTGGCTGGGGGAGACCGTGCTTATTCCCTGTTGGCTGCCTTGACTGGCTAGCACTCCTTCCCCTCAAGTAGGGGGGAGTTAGCTCCTGCCTCTTCACCAGTCAGCCCCAAACTGAGCCTGTCTCTCTTCGTTTTGTCCCCTCCAGGCTGTCATTAGCTGCAGGTATAGCAGAGCAGGACTATCTGGGCCCAGAGGCTCTCTTTAATCCCTGGTAGTTTCTCTGCTTCATCGGTCATTCATTTCTACTAATACCAAAGTTGAAAAGCATGGTAAATATAACAAATAAAAAGTTTTATAGCGAATTATAGTAAAAATTCCATAAAAAACCCTTCAGCTGAACATGGTTGACCTTACATTTTTAGGTGCTAGAGGGATTTGGTTCTGCATAGTTATGAATTTAGCACAATTTAAATGATGCATCAAAAGCTAATAATGGTTTTATATCAATTCTTTTTGACTTCTACTAAAGTACCAGCCACAGCCTTCGACACAGATGATTAGGGAAAGATTGGATATAAAAGATTCCAGTGTTTCTTAGGGAAATATGTCATTATGTTTTAAAATCTATAAAACTGCTAATGCTATAGTCTGATCTTTTTTTTCCCCCTCTTTATGAAGGCCCTTTAGAGGGGTTTTCAAACAGACAGTGAAAACAAGACAGTACTACCTCAGGGCCCAACCAAGAGAAAACTTCCCAACCTGTGCAAGCCATAGAAGGCCGTGTGGATGCTAGCTGAATAGCAACCTGATCTATTCAGGGAAAAGGATGGCTACATGAAAAAAAAAAAAAAAAAAAACCAGCTCCAGCAGGGAATTGGAGAATTACTTTAGGGGACTGAAGAAGAGAAGTGTATGTGTTAATGGGCTCCCATTTTCCTTCCACTACACAGTTCCTTATGTCTGATCTCGGCCACTGCTTTTCCCTTCACCTTAGTGTTCAGAACTCAAGGAAGTAGTAACCCTTCAATGCAGCTCAAGGATGGGAGATAGGTGGATCCCAGCCACCTTCCTGACTAATAGAGATAGGTAATTTAGGGCTTCCTGTTCCTGATCACCAGAGCTGACATAAGATGGGACTCCTTCCAAGTTATCAAAATCCCTTCCTCCTCCCCCATTTTGCTGGGAGTTGGGGGGAGGAGAAAACGTCAACCCAGTGTCTTCACCTTTAGTGAGTTCTAAAATAGATTTGTCAGCTCAGAACACTTCCACGGGCCCAACTTTACTAAAATTCTTCCGTAGCTGATTGCATGTCAAAAGGCAATTTGTACCTCATTGTAGGTCACACTGAAAATGCTAGTATCCCACACCCACCTGGAACATCATCCCTATGAGCACGGTTGCCATATTTTGCAATTATTTGGGGAAGAGTCTCACACTTTGTCCATGAGATGGGGATAACAGTAGGCTACTGTATGAAGATTGAGGCATTAGCAATGAGGAGTCTTTGTGCCTGTAGACCCAGAGAAAACTTTTACAGTCAAGTAGGGAAGCTTTTATAGGTAGGTAGCTTACTTTCTGTTAGGTGTTCAGATGACCTCCAAAATGCCAACAAGTGCCGGTCCAGCTGTGTTAGGTCTGTGACCAACAACTGTTTTTCCCTTTTACTTTAGTGAAAGTACCCAAGTTGTATTCCTTCATCTTATGCTATATCCTGTATCATCCTGTCTTGGGAGCGTCAATTGGACTTCACAGGAGGTTTTTTTGCAGATCAATGGCAGAACATGCTCTTTACTTTGAGTGTATTTGACAAAAAAATACTGATGTTTTCACCAATTAGACAAAAATACATACTACAAACAGACTTTCTCACAATAGTGACTCAGAGAAAATGGCTAGAAATTAGAAAGGTATGGTATTGACCCGTGTTGTAAGTATAGCTAACAGATGAAAATTATACACCCTCTGTGGTGTTTACAGACTGTTTGTTTAAGTACAAATATATGCACATTTTTCTTTGTAGATTACCACCGTGAACATTCCCATCAAGCCTTAATTTTAGACTTGGCTCGAAGACATGAAGTCTCTAAGTATTTATTCAAACAATTAATGTGTAATAACCTAGGACATGCTTTTAAGAACATTAAAATGGTATCAGTAAAGCTGGCCACACTATTTGCAGCTTCCAGAAACTATAAAATTCCTAGAAAATAGAAAACGTTAAAAAGTATTAGAAAACAGTCTTTCAGATAGCCATTTCAGGTCCTTTCTTGGCACTTAGTTTGACAATTACACCTCTGAGGGATTGTTTTAAGTAGTCAACTAAGGTATTTTATCAGTCATATAAAGCCATGAAGGACCAGTGAGCTCATGTACCCACAAAGCAACACAACTTGAGTTATTTTTCCCTGTGGTGTTCACTGATCTTTGAAATGCAGAGACCTGGTTCATTTCAGTAGAAACTCACTAATGATGAATTTTACTGGAAAAAAACTACTAAATTTTTGTTTCTTCATTCGCAATCTGCTCTTGACGTTAAACAATATTTCCAAAGGTGTCTTCATGTGTATCCAAGTGGCACAGTCTCGCCAAACCATCTTTTAAAATTGACCATCACCAGGGCTGGCTCCAGGCAGTAGCGCTTCAAGCACGTGCCTGGGGTGGCAAGCTGCAGGAGGCAGCCTTACATTCGCTGTGTTTGGCAGCATGCCTGGGGGAGGTTAGCGGCTGCCACGGATTTGGCAGCATTTCGGTGGTGGGTATGTTGAGGCTGTTGGACCCGTGGACCTCCCGCAGAAATGCCGCCGAATCCGCAGTACACTGGACCACCCACGCTGGTGTGCCACGGAACTTCCGCGCTTGAGGCAGCAAAAACCTTAGAGCTGCCCCTGACCATGATAAACCTTTCTAATTCCAGAAGAAAATCTTCCTTCACTCAGTGTCAAACTCTGTGGGGGAAATGATTTGTGCCTTGTGAAAACTTTTCAGTGGTCAGCCTTAACCATGCCTTTCTTGTTTTAAGGTGTATTGGAGAGATACTGATCTTGATAAGAATCAGAGAGGTAGCCGTGTTAGTCTGGAATAGCAGAGGTAACAAAGGGTACGTCTTCACTACAGCAGTAGGTCGATTTCCCTTAAGTCGATTTTCTAAAGTCTACTTTAGAAAATCGAATCAGTGTGTCCCCACAAAGCACAGCAGGTCGACACTGTCTGTCCTTAAACTTTTGCTGGGGTCGACATAGCCCGCATTGCACTGTGGGTAGTTATCCCACAGTGCAGGGAGTCCCCAGCTGGCACCACCTTTCGGGGCAGCCAGGCACGCTCCCCAGGGGACCAGCCCCAGTCCGAGCAGCACCACGAACCCCCCGGCCCGCCCAAACAGCCCCGCACCGGACCCCCCCGCCCACCCAAGCAGGCCCGCGCCAGACCCCCCCGCCCACCCGAGCAGCCCCACGAACCCCTGCTCGGGCGGGCGGGGGGGTCCGCGGAGCTGCTCGGAGGTCGGAGGCTTAAAGTCCCATACCTCTTCACTAGTCCGCAATCGACCTAGAGAGGTCGATTTCAGCGCTACTCCTCTCGTTTTGGAGGAGTACAAAAGTAGATTTTGAGGGCCCTTTAAATAGACTTTAATGGCATGGATGTGAAGACGGGTACATGTTTATTTCGACTTAACTTCGCTAAAGTCGACGTTAAGTCGTAGTGAAGACATGCCCAAAGAGTCCTGTGGCACCTTAAAGACTAACGATGAAGTGGGTATTAGCCCACGAAAGCTTATGCTTCAGTACTTGTTGATCTTGATAGTGCTGTAAAGGTGTAAAGACCGACTCAAGTCCAGCTCTTCCAATGAGTTCTGCACCACACTGTGGAAATTTGAATAAAACAGACATCTAGAATACAAAATACATTTGATCTTCTTCCTACATGTTGATCATCACTTTGTGTCTATCCTTTTAAAAACTAAGTGCATGTCGAAATATCCTTTACATCCACCTATGTTCTGAACAGATTCCTCTGTACACCACGTGTTTTACAAAACTTCAACACATAAGACTGTTGATTTTTAAAAAGGCAGATTATTAAACTCTTACAGAATTTGTTACTCAAATACATGACTTAGTGACGCAGACACACATAATGCAGCAAGTTTTAAAATACATTCAAAAAAACAATAAGCACTTGGAATTTTAAATCAAATGAGTAAGGTGTGTAATGTCATGCCACTTTAGAAAGGAAGGTTAAAGATTTATGCAGATATAAAGCAGAATGTGGGCATGTCTATGGATATGTGCAGTGGTTCAATATAGCGGGATTCTCAACCTCTTTCTTTCTGGACCCCCCCTTCCCCCACATGGTATAATAACTCCATGGCCCAGCTGAGCCACAATAACTTTTTTTCTGCATATAAAAGCCAGTGCTGGCATTAGGAGCAAACAAGGAGAGCAATTGTCTGGGGTCCCACAAAACAGGGTGCACCACGAAGCTAAGTTGCTCAAGCTTCGGCTTCAGCCCTGGGTGGTGGAGCAGTCCTGGGTGGTGAGGCCTCAGCTTTCTATCCTGGGCCCTAGCAAATCTAATGCCAGCCATGTTTGGCAGACCCCCTAAAATCTGCTCATGGCCCCTGAGGGGGCCTCGGACCTCTGGTTGAGAACCACTGCAATATGGGACACGGGGAAACGATTCCTTCCAGATGCAATTTAGACAGGTATCAGCCAACTGTGTTTTTGCAGATGTAACACAATGTTGGCAGAAAATTAGCATTAAACATCTTCCTTGCAGGGTGGATGAAAATCAGTTTTTTTAAAAAAAATCAATTTTTAATTTAAAATGTTTTAAAATGATTTTTTAATGTAAATACAAGTGTGTGGGTTTTTTAAAAAAATAAACATTTAAAGTTAAATCTGAAATTATGGCAACCTAGGTTAAGGCTAAAATCACTATAATCTATTCAAATTATTTAAATTACATTTAATAATAAGTAGTATATTTGCTGCCAAGTTTTAAAGAAAGTCAAACCACTGCACTAGGGAAAGTCACCGACTAAACTCCCGGAGCCAGAGTTAGATGAAGTGCTCAATCAGTTTTTAACAGCAATAGCTGCTTCTTCAGGTGCAGAGAGAATATTTTCTTCATTTCAGTTTATTCAATTAGTGCAGTTCAATGACTAGTTCATTCAAAGTTAAGAAAGCAGTAGTAGTTGAAAAAGCAGGAAAGCTTATTGACCTTTTCCAGAATCTTGAAGGACATAGTGACCAGAAACAATATTGCATGCACTAACTACATCTAATACTTCCTTTATTTAATAAATAAGTTAGCTTTAAATGCAAAAATGTTTTGATATACTTCCTGATAACCTTTTTTCTTATGTAGCCAGCATATTGCAGATAGTGTTATTTAACTAATAAAAACACATTTAAAATGATGTTTATGCATTATTTATTGAATCTGAATTTCCATCTAAATAGAGTTTGACACAATTCACAAGTAAAAAATTATTTAGTAGATAAGAAATGCATTGTTCACCATTTTCTCACATAAAAATGTAAAAATTTAGACTGAATAAATGTAAATTAAGCTATGTAATTGTTTAAATAAATGTGTACAGATATAGTGTATCCTCCAGGTTAGTAAACAGAAGTACTAAATTTAATGTAAAGGTTACATTTAGTTGCAAATCAACATGTTTTAATGGGTACCAGCCAATGAGAATCAATCTTTAGAAAAATAACTAAAAAGTACAAATGCAAAACAAGATTAAAATCAATTATTTAAATCAAGGTTTCCTGATTTTTTTTATTTAAATCATGATTAAAAGTAGTGATTTAAATTGAAGCAATTTAAATCAATCCACCCTGCTTCCTTATACTCAAAACTTTTTTTGGTCTGTAATTGGAATTCATCACTTTCTAAAAAGAATTTCACATTTAAAAAAAAATTATAGAAGACCGAGACAAAATAAGTAACTTGAACTGAACTAACCTTTTAAAGAAAAGGTTGCAGCGAGTACATTTATTGGAAACAATTCTTTCTCCTAAAATCATATAAAAAGTACCTATTTTTAAAAAATGTGCATATATCCCTCAAACCTGTGAGATAGTGTTTGGAAGCTGGCTGATGCAGCTTCATTACAGAAGATACAATATTTTAGAGTAGGCCATTATATTAGCTCTGAGATTCTAAAGCATTTACAGATATATGGAAACCATCTACTTAACTTACTGTAAACTGCCTGGATCATCAATACAGGGGAATTTTCATCAAATGTGGGGTTCTAGAGGCATCCTGTAGGGATCTGTTCTTGGTCCCATAACAATATAGATATATAAGATAAAGATAAATGGAGATATACCAATCTCCTAGAACTGGAAAGACCTTGAAGGTCATAGAGTCCAGTCCCCTGCCTACACTAGCAGGATTGAGTACTGTCCCCTGACAGATTTTTTGCCCCAGATCCCTAAATGGCCCCCTCAAGGATTGAACTCACAACCCTGGGTTTAGCAGGCCAATGCTCAAACCACTGAGCTATCCCTCCCCCCATATCTTTCAAAACATCTATTAAAAAGCCAATACCTTTATTAAGGAGGGGAACAAAAGGATTTTTGTTCATGCAAGGTCTTTGAAGAGTCATTTCCTGAAAAATGTTGCTGAAAGGTTTCTTCAATAATACTTATAAAATAATTGCTTGTTAAGTTTAACACATAGACAAAGAGCGATGAAAGGATAAGATGCTACGGCTGAGACAAACGTAATTGTTGGATATATAGGGGAATACTGAGTAAAAATTAAGAAAGTAGTGTTCTCTTTATGGCTTTGAGCGATCCCTCAAAATTTGAGGATGGTTGTCTTTCATAAAATGGTAGCCAGTTATTGCTCGTGGATCCGTAGGTGGCTAATGAGACTGATCTGGGCTCCATAGATCTTGTCCCAATTGGGACAAGATCTATTTCCCAATGGAAAGGACAGATCTGGATTGTTGAGTTGGACTGAGTCCTTTCCCATTTCTCCATTTCCTTTTGTTTCCCAAAATACTGGGATCCGTGCCACATGGTGTTCTTTTTCATTTTTTTCAGTTGAGGGCTTGGGTTTCTTGGGTTTATTTCTTCAAATAAATGGGAGATGCTGTTTTTCTGAAAGATATGCACCAGCTAAACTAAAAGTTCTGGGTTTGATGCAAGAATTACTGGATGAAATTCATTCCTGTGTAATGCAGGACATCAGATTAGATGGCCATAATGCTCCCTCTGTCATTAACGTCTAGCAGTAAGTGAATTTCTTGCATTTTGTGGACATCCATCCCAGATAAACAATTGAGGCTGGGCAATTATTCCTAAAGAGCCTCACTCTTGCATCACATGCATCACTCTTCAACAGGTCCTAAATCAACATCATCATCTGTGGTGTGCCCTATCATTTTTATGCCATCTCACATGCAATTTATTGATGTGCAAATCCAGCGTACAGTATGAATCATTCTTTTCCCTTTTCCTTAACAAAATATTACTATGTCACTGCATTCCCAAACGTTTGATGGTTTGGTGTCAATTATTAGGCAAAAAACAATTTGCTGAAGAAAGAAATTTTTACACTTTTTAAAAATATTCTGGATGTTTTTTATCATATATAAACTCAATTTTTGTATTTTAATTTTCAAACTTTAATATGCAAAGAATGTATTTGAATATCTGTTATACAAATATGTGCAGAGCGACAGCAATACTCAAAACAGCTAAAGAGCAAAATAGGACCAAGGTGCATGTAGGGCCTCTCTCTTTCACGATTCTTCTAGGATTAGCTAGTAAACAAGGTAGTGGTCCTGCATTTTAATCATTGTGGATGAAAATCTGCAATTTGTTAAAGAAGAATGTCCACCAACTGAGTTATGATTGCAGAATAAGTCAAATTTCATTTTATTTTGTGAATGACATACTGAGTATCACTCTTGGATAACAGAAGCCCCAATGTTCTATAGTCAGAAATAATAAACTAATTTAAAATACATACACTACCTGTTTTTGCAGCTACTATTTATACATATCTAATATCTTAGTTTACAAACATTCACAGCTTAGTAGAAATAAGCATAGGTTTCATATCCAACTCTAGTGGTTTATAAGAAAATCTTTAGAATTGAAAACTAGACAAAGCATTAGCTAATATTGTTCTCTTTACCTGCAACATAGTGAAGTTATTAGAGTATGTGATTCACTGAACACTGACATCTCACAATTAGTTATATAATTGGATTTAATGTTGTTGATTCTAATTCCATAAATACCTGGTTATTATATTGGTAAAGGACATTCCCAGATTACAAAATGCAAATGTTTGGAACACAGACAGGAAAATATTTTAAAATTATTTTCTTGCCAGTTGTTGGCCCCCAAACACCTACCATCACGTACAGCAGAAAACAATAGTAAATGGAATGGCCAAAGCCATTCAGATAGTCCTGTTGAAGAAATATTAAATGATTGTCCTCTAGCAAAATTTAGGTGGTTTATTGATTAACTTGTACCTGACTCTCCACTGTCGTGCACTCATGCAGACATTTATATGAGTGCAAAGTTGGTGTAAAACTCTACTAAAGCAGAATGTACATCAGAAGACAGTATCCGGTTGAATAATGTAAGCCATTCATATTGTCATGTTGAATTAAAAATGACATGATGCCATATGGCCAACAGCATAGGTTGTTACACTCTTAAGAATGCTCTACTCATTGAAACAACTCTTCAATAAACCTCTTAACTTTTGTTTGATGACTTTATATACAAATTATTCTTTAGCAGCAGCATTTTTAGAGCATTCTTTACATCAGTTAAGAGAGAAATTCCCCAATTTTTCCTGTGGATATCTGTTACTATGTATCTTTGAAAAACTAATTACTTTTGTTTCAAAGAATCTCAAACTTCCCTTTAAAAGTAACTCTCAGCTCCCAAGTACTACTCTTTTAAAATCTGTACTGATTATTTGCAATTGCTTGTGTTAGCAGAATCAGCAAGACAGGAAAAAATTGAGATAATGTAGCACACTGAACTGTATCCTTGTATTTGCCCCTGCACTGCATATTGTATATTTTGAACATTGCCTGTGACATTCAGCAGCCTGGGGGGAGGTCTTTGTCAGAGCAATAGAAAATCTGACATCTTTTGTGCTCACCAGTACTACTACAATCCAAAAGCCAGTTCACTATTTGATTTTGTCATCCATGTGTCCTGACCATTTAACCAAATATACATGTTGGATCAGTGTGGAACACAATATATTACATCATGAAGTGCTCATTGACCAACTTACATCTCTGCTATTATTAATAGTTATTATGATTCCTGGAGTACCATAGTTGTATATAGTGCTTTACAAGCAATAAAAATTAGGTGTCAAAGATCAATAATTTCGGAATGCTAAGCTTTGTGGTGAAGTTCTCTATTAAAAGACAGTTGTTCAAATGGTCAACTTCATTACAGATCATTTTCTTGTGATCTACAAATGTAAAGTGGATTCTTGATTCCCCTTCAAACAGCACAGAAATAACATTCTTAGACATGTGCACATACTCCTAAAATCCTTAGTAAATCCATGTAAAATATATTTTGTCTTATTCTTATCTGGAAGGCTATATAATATTCCTATAAAGATTACAACTTGATTGAGGTTTAAGTTCTTCATATTAGTCTGCACCTGACAACCATAATATGGGTAATGCTTTCCCCAATATTTACCTTACTTTTGTAGCTCTGTTGCAGTAATAAGTGTATGATATCCCTTCATTTTGTACATTGTCACTTATTTCTGCATTATTTTTCCTATGTGTGCCTTTGTAACCCATGTACTCTTTGGAGGAGAGGACAAGCTGATATAGGACCATAAATTCTGTACATAATTGCATAGTCATGTAATCCTGGATGGTACATTTTTGCTCTCAGCAAAGAAAAACTCATCATATTAACCTGCCATTCCCTCCTAGCATCCTTGGATCTTCCTGGTCCTTTCCGGACTCTGCATTGCATAATCTACTCACATAAATGCTAAATGCAGCTATCAGCTGGCATAAATACTAACTACAGAGAGGCCACATAAATTAATGATCTTTCTTTCTTCCATTTTACGCTGTTTCTTAGGCTTCCAAAGAAATAGGTTCACACATTCTCTTCATCGTCATTTTCAACTTGCAAATGGATTTATATAAACATTTATTTGGCAGTACCTTCCCAACCTCTGATAATACCACCTAACTATCATAGTAATTTTCATCTCTAAGTTTCTAATCACTTTACAAAGAAGGCACATATTTTACAGTTGAGGAAACTGATGCACAGATAGGTGACGTGACTTGTCCAAGGTCACTCAGTAGGTCAGTGGCAGAGCTGGGAATAGAATCACAGTAAGCTCCAGTCCAGTGGTCATTCTGCTGGACAAAATTGCCTCTAGGCTAAACATCTAAGCAAACACTAAAAATAGACTACTTCTTCTGCATCCTTTAATGAGGAGACTTTAGCACCAATAGCCACTTCACAGGATAGCCCATTTAATATCACAAATTTCCCATTTAGTGACTAAGAATGCACCCTATATAAGACCCTGCAACAAACCAGCCCAGTTCTATCTTGCCCTAAAATGTCTGAGTGACAAGATGATTCTTGCAGTGTGACCTGAAAGTCAAGAAATCCTGGCTCAAGGATCAAGCAAAGGAGGAAGTTCCAGAGTTATCCATGGGAAATCCCCTGCCAGCAGCTTCCCCAGCCTAGCATCTCTTAGCTCAATCAGATTTACTAATGACAAATACCATAGAAAACTTGGCCAAACTTTATATTCAAGTTCCATTTATAAATTGTTTATACAGAGTTAGTAAACAATTAATAGATATTATAAACATGTTATGAACATGAGTAATATATGTTATAGAAGACTATAAGCACATCAATAGAAATTAGTATAGATAGTTATAAGCCATGTTGATAAGCAACCTAATTAGTTCCTAGGCTCTGACAGTCTAACAATTAGTCATTTATTAAAACACATTTTAATAATAAATCATTTATAAATGGAACTTTAATGCAAAGTGTGACCCAAAACTCTATAAGTTAAAACCAATTCCAACCAGAAACTAACTGGAAGGCAATGTAGATCTCAGAGCACCAATATAAGTGTTCTCTGCATGAACCTTCACTTAATAAGGAAGCAGCTGCAATCTTTACCAACTTAAGTCTGTGAATAGAATAGTGCCATGGAGAGACACTGCAGTAGCCTAATCCCAATGTGACAAAGGCAGGGATAACTGTAAAAAAGTACCAGATCAGAAAGTCCTGTGTCTGGGCTACTAGTTCTGTATATCTATTCATGAGCAGACGAGGATCTAAATCAATCCTCATCAGGCTAACAAATGGCAGAAAAACTCCCTCGGTTAAGGGGACTGATATAGATCACTGTTTCTTCTGGTTGTTTTACCCCACAGCACAATCATACCACAGCATGCCTGGATGGAGCCAGAGCTTCATCTGAGCTCCGGTTTCACCCTGACACTGGATAAGTCTCTGTTCACCAAAAGGTTCAGGAGAGACAGAGGTGGGTGTCATCAGCATGAAGGCATTGTAGGCCAGGACTCCTCCTTAAACCTGCCTAGTAGCCTCATATTCATGTTAAACAGGATGGACACACCACAGAACCCTATAGTAATCTGCATGGGAGAGCCCTCAGGACAGATGAGCAGTTTGTGCTGTGTCAGATGCTGCTTGTAACTCTTAGGACTGGGGGACTGTAGGACATACAACACAGTTCTTAATACCACCCTGTCAGACCTCTCAGAAAGAAAGAATGGATCCATTCCACAGCAACACCATCTACACCTGTGAGGTTCTGCAGACATGTCACTGAAATCCCATGATCAAGAATAATGAAGGAAGCTGGTAGGTCTAAAAGAAACAGCAAGCACCAGCTAATGGTGCTTGGCTCGTGTACAATACAGAGACTGAAACCAGATTGAGTAGGGTCAAGGAAAGCTGAAGATTCTGGATATTGCCAAAGTGGCCTCACAACAGGGTCTGTTTAGCTGTCCCTGAGGAGCGAAGAAGGAAACATGCAATTGTCTGACCAATCTCACTCTATCCTCCCTGTGGTGTTTATACTTCACTTTATACTGCCATCAGAGTTCTGTGACTACATAACTTCTTTATTCAACACTCTAGCTATGGGTAATGGAGGGTGATAGGAAGAACTGACTTCACTGCCTTGTTTTGGTCTTAAAAAATAGCAGAGTTCAGTCTGATTAAGGCGGAGGACTCTGTTCTGAATTTACAAAGTGTTAACTTTCTGCATGATCACATAAGCTCTGCAGTTTGCCATGTAGCATGGTGTAGAGTCAGAATATGGCTCGTTTCACCCACAACCAATTTGTACAAGCACGGTAGTGTTAAGGCTTCTCCACAGCAAGTGGTCTTTCATTCACATTGCGAGAAAACGGTCTTTTACACATACACATTGCCTCTGAAGACCCCAAAACATGTACTTACATCAAATCACTTACATATTCTCCTGCTCCATGGCCTTTGCAAACTGCCAGTCCCTTAATGTAGCCGTCTAATGAGCTATTATGTGGATTCTTGGAAACACATCAGCCTGATATCTGCTGACAGCCTTCATAACTGTCTTTAGCACCATCAGTAAGGTAGTAGTTTGTTCCTTCCAGGCACCCATAACATATTCATTTTACATTGGAATAGATTCTGATCTTAACTACACCAGTGCAAATCTCGAGTGACTCTACAGAAGCCAATGTGATAACTGAGGTCCAGATCTTGCCCAGTGACCCTGCTCACCTGAATGCTATTTCTGAGAGGATAGTAGTCTATCATTCTTCCTTCTTAGTAGTTATTCTTCTGCTGATCAGTATCATCTTGTTACCTTGCACTTCCCCTCACCTATTTGTTGTATCCACCTGTTATACTCTAGTTATGAGACATAAGTTCTTCACAGCTAAGAAACTGCCCCTGGAGCATACCAATTCAAATGTCCCACTGCCAGAAGAGAAACATCTCTCTGAATAGATAAAGTTCCTATTGAATTCTTTGGAGTTGTGGGTGCTCTCTCTCTGAATATTAGATCCATGGGCTCACCCACTATGAGCAGACTCTTCTCAAAAGTTGGGCCCCAACCTCTTTTTCATTGTGTTTACCACTCTGTTGTGCAAGACGGTTATACAAATATTTATCTGCCACACAGGAGTGAGAAAGCTTATTTTATTATTATTGATGCTACAGTGCAGAATTTCAAACAATTATTAATATAGTATTAAAAGTGCGCTTTCAGTATTCTCTTTCTCCACTGAATCACCACTTCTGGCTAATCTATGGGTAGAGGCAATAGGGCCCAACTGACGTGACTGGTAGTATTTCTGTTGGGTTCAGTGGGCATTAATCAGGTCCATAGGGAGAAGGAAAAGACTGGAAGAAATTTACGAGAACGAGAGACCTAAATCTGCAATTGAATGGGGAAATAAAAGCACATAAAAGACAACAGACAGAGCTAATTAACTCTAATGGTTTCAGGTGCAGCATTTAGTAAGCTAGTAATGGCTTCCTACATTTCTGGACATTGTAAAATAACCCCTGTGATGGAGTCAGACCAGAAGGGTATAGGAGAGTGCTGGAAGGGAGGTATATCAGCCTCAGGATGAGCAGGTCCCTGTTCCCTGGCTAGCCAAACAAAGGAGAAGCTTCTAGAAAGTAGTAGAAACAGCTAGCCTGATTGGGACACCTGAAGCCAATCAGGGGCTGGCTGAAACCAGTTAAAAACCCTCCCATTTAGTCAGGTGGGTGTGGATGTCAGGAGCTGTGAGAGGAGGTGGTGGTTTTGGTGAGACTGAGTGGTAGACAACATATCATATGTGAGGAAGGAGGCCCTTAGGTAAGGGTGAAGTGGAGTGTGAAGAAGCAGGGACTGCTGTGGGGAAGTAGCCCAGGGAATTATATTGTGTTTTGTGGCTAAAAGATCAGCCATTTTAGCTGATACTATTAGGGTCCCTGTTTAACCCAACAGAAACTAGGACATTGGGAAGCCTGGCTTCTTATTTTGTACTTTTTGTAAAAAATAAGCAAACACTGAAGAACATTTAATGGCTTACTTCCTGTACAAGGGAACAGTTTACCCCTGCCTTAGAAAATGGTGATTTGGCAATGTAATTGCATCATTATTCTTTAAAATAAGTGGGAAACCCATCTTCATTATCTTTCCACATGTTGTGCTTTGATGCTTTGTAAGCGAGAGAGCTTTGAACTATTTAGACAGGCATTTTCACTTTTTGTTATGAGGGAAGGAAATGTGATTATTTTGATGGGAACTTGTTGCATTCAATATTATTTTTGAACAGACTAGGTTATTTCACAGAACTAGTTAGCAACTACTTTGATTAACCTAAAGAAGGCTCTGTTTGAGGGTAGTCACAATATTGAATTATACAATAATTCCCTTCTTCCACATTAGGATTCTTGTATATTTCATTGTCCTGACTTCTCAGATGAATAGTCAGCAAACACAGCGCTTGACAACAGGTGGTGTTACAGTACGTACACCCACAAGTAAAAGCTTGATAGGTCTCTTTTTCCTGCCTGAAGCTTTGGCAGTGTTTCTTTTAATAATTTAAATATTAATACTTACACTGCAATGGCAGATGGAATTTCAAAATCCACACACTGCATTAAGAATCTGCTTTTCATTTGAATGTACGTTAGAACCCTCTATGTAGGCTTTTAAACGAGAGTCCAGCTGGCAAGATACCCCCAAAAGCTACAAGTTGGTGACAAGATTAAAATCCACAAAAGCTAGGAAGGGTGGAAATGGCATTTTATCTGCAGTTGAAATTAAATGGACCTTGCCCAATGAGGAAAGGGACCATAGCATTATGGACTTTCCTGAAGGATGCTAATGTATTTTGTTTGTACTATTGCAGTCAAGTGGTTTAGAAAATCCCCTTGAGATTAGGGTGGGGGGAGAGGAATATGGTTTGAACACAGGCATTATTTTGACAAATTGGAATAGGGAGAAGGTACAGGCAATTAGATCCGACCAGGAGAAATTGCAGTAATCGAGGTGAGAGAAGACATGGGAATGAAAATAGCTTTTCCTTGCTGTCTCTGCTACTAAATCCTATTAAAGAGGAAGACGCATTGGACCTTGTAAGAGATGGAAAAGGAGAGAAAGAGAGAGAGTACACAGACTATGGGAATGAAGACAGGAAACATAATAGCAGTCATCAAAAAGAAATAGTGAAAAGAGGCAGAGGAGAGCAAAAATTGGAAGGCAAGATAAGAAGTTCAATTTTAAAGAGATTGAATTTCAGATAGTGGTAGGACTTCTAAGAAAAGATGCCAAGAGGCAGCTCGAGATGTGAACATGGATGGAAGAGCCATAGTTGTGATCTGTTTAGTTTTTTAAGACACAACAGGCTGTGGGCCGTAACCTCCCTTGGTGTAAACTAGTATAAAGAGAAGCTGGCCAGCTCTAGTCCCAGGTTTCAGCCTCAGAAAACTAGAAGATTCTGGATACAGAGAAAGGGAGAAAACTGTATTGCGTAGTTTCACACATCACATTTATGTTTCATTTTCTTTAGTGGAGTTGGACACTACACTCATGTAGGAAAGAGAATAGAGAAAGTAGTAAAAACATGAGACCCTGATAATATAGGAGGGTGTGTGTGTACCGTACAGTACATTCCTTTGTTTACACTCCTTGTCAGAACCAGAGGTCCATGTACATCATAAGAGTGTAGACTGTCTCTGAAAAGTCTTTGCTTATGAAAACTCCTCCTGGCCCTTATGTGTCAACCTTTAGCCATGATGCAATTATTAAAATAGCTGACCCTTCCTGTGCCTGCCCTCCACTCTCCTCCTGGGCATATGCATCCACACAATTCATAGCAATACACAAAGAAATATTTAAAGTATTTCCAAATATTATTTTGAAATTTCATTGTTTCACTTTTATATTCTGAGTATTCTTTGTAATCTTCTAATCTAAGACATCACAGCAGGCAAACCAGTGAACATTTAATGGGCATTTTTAACAGTTCATTCACTTCAGGAGAGATTCCAGAAGATTAGAAATTGGTAAACCTAGAAACAGAAGCTAGGAAGGGAAAGAAGTAGAGCCTTGTTAGCACCAGAGCTTTGTCTGTTGAACTTCTTCCCTGAAGATATCTGTTGAAGTTCTGTCTGTGGGTGATTTAGGACAAGTACCTGTATATTTTCCTTTTATATATTCATAGCTACTTAACTTCAAAAACCTTCCTACTGAACCTGCATAGTGAAGGAAAGAGGAAAAGCTGAGTCATTGGATCCCTTCTAGTTTTTAAACTTTGTGTTGGATTTTCAAAAGAGACCCAGCACTCAGATTTTCAATGTGGTGGCTGAGCACTGTTGAAAAACTGGTCCTGTATTTTTACTACACATTGCCCCAGTGTTTGGTCAATCAGCTTTCTGTAAATTAAATCCAAAGGTTAGAAATATGTGAATGGAGTTACAAAGGAAGTCGATGGAAGTGAACTTCACAAGACACCTAAGATTATTTCTGAAGAAGAGAGGACTGTAAGTGACTGAGTGAAAAAGCAGGAAGTTAGTACAATAATGAATTTTTTAAAGGCAAGCACATTGAATCGGATGGTCTTTGTCCATTTCCTTACTTTGTCACCTTCTTCACAAGCCCTTTCCATCTCACAATATACTGGGGCCCAATGTGGGACAAAAACTCAAAATGAAGGACACACAAAAGTAGTGCAAGAATGTAACTCACTGTAATGAAAGGCAGTTCTCCCAGTCCATGCCAGGAAGTCAATCTGCTCCTCCCTATTGCAGCAGCTGTACATTGCATGTTGATAGTGATTGTTTTGGTGTCACAGATTAGTATTTACAGCATCTGTCCACATACAGTTTATATGTGGTCAAAAAAAAAAAAAGAGATGATTTCTTCTGCCCATTCTGGAAATCAGGATTTAGGTATGTAATCTTCCAACCATATCCTGTTGGAAAGGTGATTTGTTTCCATGATTAGGTAGGCTGAATTATATGTGGTCTTGCTGAAAATGTGAAAAGTTGTATATATGCTGTGTATATCTGATTATCTGAATTCTGAAAGGATACACCAATGCCTGTTCAAGTTATTGAACGGAAACATTATTTTTTAAGGGTTGAACCTATAATTTCTTTGAGATTCGATCTACTACTTCTATACACAAATGATTTGCATGTTATATCTTTTATGAATGAGCAAAATGTACATGCTGTGTACGCAGTAAATATCATCTCTGTTTTGCAGTCCATGCTATACTAATTTTCAAAACCACTGATATAGAAGTTCAGGAGGTAATTCAAGAACATGCATAGACATGACGTGTGCAATTTCAGTAATTACATTTAACTGGTTATTTGTTCATTAATTGCATACACAAATTCTGCATTCACATTTAGTTTACAAAGTTCTACAGATCTGTACATTGTTTCGTGATCTAATACTATGTCACCATACATGTGGTTTAATCAAAAAGGATATTTCATTTCATTTAGGTCATTCCTCCTAACCTATATAGGTGAGAATACTGTACTGCTAAGATTATGAATCATCCACACTTGAAAGTTGAAAAGTAGCATTAAAAATGCATTTCCACAGATGTCATGGTTTCATTCCATTTCTTCTCTTAAAACATATTTAGTAACATTTTGATTCACCCAGAATTAGCTTGTATGCCTATCTTATAGTCAAAGGAAGTAATAACACATTTAAAATTCTGACATTCCTAACTAATACTTCTACAACGTGCTTATAAAAGAGGACAGCAACATAATTAGGTAATGTAATTTTATTAAATATCTAGTTTCCCAAACCAAATATAATAAATTAAAGGGGCCAAATACAAAACTATCAAGACTGCTTTTTGCAGAGGTTATGCATTGTTCATTGAAGAGTGAACTGATGGAAAATATAGAAAATAAGAAGTGGAAGTAACAGATCTTTCTGTACAGTCTACTTAAACAGAAATTGTGTATTCTGGGAGAAAAACTTAAATATTTCCATTAATCACTAGTTGTCACAATTATTTCTTAAGAAAAATTTCTATAAATTTCTGAAATATTACAGTAAATGCAAGAAGATTTTTACAGAGCATTTTTCACCTGACAAAGAAGAAATTAAATCCAATCATTTTGGGAAAAATAGATAACCAATCATGCTGTTGGTGTTCACTGCACGTTGAAGGAAATTTCTGGAAGTTGTCCATGTGATGAGGAATATGAAATTCATATCCAAACTGGAGCACTGCTGTGCTTCTGCTGAATATATTTATAGGGCACAGCAGCACTCCAAAGGGAGTTGACATAAATGAAGGACATAAAGCCACTGGGGAAAGAGGGCCATGCTAAAAGATGCAGTAATTGTGCTTGATGCTATAACTATATTAAACAGTGCACAGAGGGACAGCGGTGAGGGATAGGCAGGTATGTAGTCATGTGTTGTGCATCATTTGGTGCCTTTTTTGCTCTCTTATTGCACATGTGTATTTGTGATACTCTCGTCTGTCTCTCTGCTCCTATGTTGTAATGGAAGCAAGTGTGTGTTGTGTGGACCACTTCTCATATTCTCCATTGCTAGTGTGCTATTCCGTAGGAATAGAGTCTTTCTATCCTCCCCTCTTGTCTATATAAGCATTTAAAGTGCTCTATTGCTGAAGTATCTGAATCCTTCCCAAATGTTAAAAAGAAGAAACAAAATGACCTCTTTTCTTCTCAGAGGCAGGATTACACTGGAGTGATCAGTAGAAATTTTGCATGAGAGTTTATTGTGGGAAAGCTAGGTTTAAAAGATATTTTGTATGTAATTGTGAAAACTGTGAGGTCCTGTGTCATCTATGACTCCTATGAGAGAGGTCCACAGTTAGCTACTGTTATTGATTACAAAAGACAGATCATTAACTTTCCCTAATGTTTAACAGTTCCATTGTTCTGGTGGAACATAGCTGTTGCAGAGGTCATGGTAGCAAAGGGAGAGGTGATCTCCCAAGTCAGTAGAGACAGCCTGATAAATATTTTTATGTATCAAGACAGAGATCTTGAATTGGACTTTGTAGGCAGCGGGAAGATTACCAGTGTGATGTAATATATCTATAGCAACCTTGTTACTTAGCAAATAGGCTTCTCAAATTTGTACCAATTGGAGCTTGTCCAGGACACAACTTCTTTCCTTGAGACTGTGTGTTGCAATAATCAAGGTCATGAATGTGTGGATGACTATGGCCAGGACTGTGTTCCATAATTTGATAATACATTTTCTGCCCAGCCACAGACAGAAATGGATAGGGTTTTTTTGCAGCTAGTGTCATATGGACATCCTGTAGTATTAAATTCAACAGGATCACAACACTTCAAAGCAACTTAACAATTGAGGGTAGATATCCTTAAGATTGGACTTTATGGAAGAGGCGAATTCTTCTAAGTGCTTTTTCTCTCCTACAAGTCACCTCCACCTTGCCTAGATCCAGCTTTAGCCAGCTGCTCTTCATCATTGTACTTATCTCAGCATGAGAAAGCTGGGAGAGGGTGCTGTTATATTCCGTGTGAAGGAGATGTTGATTCACCTATTTCCCCAGTGGCTTTCTGTAGATGTTAAATAAGAGAGAAGATTGGAATGAGCCGTGATGGATTCCACAGGTGAGTGCAGTGGAGATGGAGGGATAATTTCCCATCACACACTCAAGCTATCATGAGGTGTCTCCTACAATCCTAGTGCCTCTTGTTTGGGGATGAGTCCTACTAGATGCCATTGCAAGGACCAATAGGATGACTATGGATCTACTGCCCCAGTTGATAGCTAGGCAGAAATCATCTCTCTCTACCATTCTCTGGCCTGAAGCCAGTGCAATAGGGATACTGGAAGCTGACAGATGACATTGGAGATTGTTTTTGCTAGTGCTGTGACATCATATGGAGGACAAAAAGAAGAGAATCGAATGTGTCTTTTAAAAATCAATTTAAGTTAACTTGGACCTCAAAACAGTAAAATTGCTTAATTCTCATCGTATACTTAATGCCTGGTGCAATGAGGAGTTAAGGTTGTTTGTATATCCTAACTGTACATTTCCATAACTTAAGATATTTACATCCCCTTCCTCCCCACCTCCTAGTTTAACCTTAAATCTGAATTGTGTGTTTATAATGCTTAGTTTGGGGAAACTTACAATAACCATGTAATGTATTTTAACATAAATTACTATTACAGTAGACTCTCGATTATCCAGGATTGGATTAACCAGAATGTGGATTAACCAGGATGTCAAAAAAAATATATGCGCAACTCGTAGGGCTGGCTCTGGCTTTGCTGCCGCCCCAAGCGCACACACAAAAACCCCACCAGGGCACAGGGCAACCAATGAACCAACACTCCTTCCCCCCAGCACAGGGTGGCTGGTGAACTAACCCCCTCTCCCCATATTTCCTATGGATGGTGATTATCCGGGATTTTATTAACCAGAATTATTTTTTTCCCTATCATCCTGGATAATAGAGAGTCTACTGTATGTACTCTTGCCCTATTATGTACTCTAAGCTGGAAAAGCATGGGACACTTGTTTTATACCTTTTAAGAAACAAACCTTAGTCACTGATAATGGGTGTTGCAATCTAGTTGTAATCTTTTTAACTCTAACGCATTAGTTTCTATTTTCTAAATGGATCGCTTTCCTGTGGGATTACATTGATGCTGCACTAAAAAGATTGATTTAAAAATCAGAAAATTCAAAGATAACCATACAGACTCAAATCCCTTGGATAGTCCTGCACTTAATCTGTATTCTGTTTCCCATAGTTGCCCATTAAAATGTGTAAATACCAGCTTTCCCCTTTCTAATCTCATCTCCTTTTGATGCTAAATTCCCTCAATGATTTTATACACCCTATTATAGAAATAATTGTGATGTGTAAAATATTAAACTGGGGCATCACTGAAGGATGCAGGTAGAAGTAGCAGATGATTATATTATTTTATTATTCACTGACGGCCACAAGTGTGCTCAGGGTGGCACAAACATAAAAGAAGACACAGTCGCTGCCCAAGAATAGACCTGGGTGTCTTGAAATGTATAACTGACAAGTATTCTGGCCAGCAGTTTTTCAGCATGCTTTCTAAATCATGCCTTCAGAATCTGAGCACACCAATTTTGTGCATGCAAAAAAAATGTAATTGTGCAAACATCAATATATGCATGTGCAAAATGAATTTAGTTGGACATTTTTTATGGTCTAAAGGGTAATTAAGGAACCAATAGTAGGTATATCCAGAAAGGAATGGAAAATAACTGTTAAGCAGGTATTTACTTTTGGCAGGGGGAAGTGAAAATAAGCTGAGGGAAGTGGCACAGTGCATGTAAATATGCAGACTTTCAGGGGGACCAATAAAAGTTGTTGCACTAACCCATTTCATTTTTTCTTTGTCTGTACCAGTGCTGTTAACTTTTGCTTTATATATCTGGAGACCTGAATTAAGTTTGGTGTCAGATGCAAATAGTTTAGGGTCAGTCATCAGAGGCCAGATTTTCAAAAATAAATGTGCTAAGTTCACAGACGCTTATGTGTGTGCACAAAGTTCAGTGCAAACACTGCATCCATAGAGAAATCTGAGTTGGGGAGAGCAGTGAAATATAAAAGTGCACATGCAATGTTGCAAATGTGGCCCTCAATATACAGGATGATATACAATTTAGTTCAATTTCTCTTTAAGACAGTTTCAGAAATGACGTAGCAGGGGTTCACATAGTTCAGGTCGTAAGAGAACTGTCACTATCCGAGCATACAGACACACAGAATAGAGAGTTCAATGTGTAAAGAGTGCAGCAAAAGATACTTTAGCTTTTTTCAATGGGAGAGACAGCTAAGGAGGATGACAATATGGTCTCATTTTATAAATGCAGTTTCAATGGTAACACATTCTTTACTGATCCTAAACCTCACATTATTCCCAGAGTTAGTCATACTCAGAAAACACGGTGTACATTATCACAGTTAAAATTCCTTCACAGGGAAAAAACAGTGCCTGCAAATGGGATTGCTATTAACATACCAAATGGGCCAGCTAAGTCCCTCTATATATACAGCCAGATCTGCTTGTGAGCATTCTTTGATAAATGAGGACTTTTAGCTATGATACATAAATGGAATATCAAGCAGTATATGCAGGAACCAGGTAGGCCACATCAACAGTCAGCCAGGGTCTGTTGAGGATCTGATAGGACTACAAGTGTGGAGAGGGAATTGGAGACGTTTCTAAAAAATGAGAATGTTTGATCTGTTTCACAAACTTTCTGGTTAGCCTGCTTAGACAGTACACAGTGTTCAGTGCCAGAATGCAATATCAGTTCACATTAAGGACCTGATTCTCATTTGCACTGGCAGTGTAAAGGCACCTTGGTGTAACGGAGGATCAGCCTCTAAATGTTTTTCATGACTGAACTGTTTCTTTCTAACAGCTAATGGTATCTCCTCTTTTTCTGTTAGGTTGAGAGGATTGTTGACAAAAGGAAGAACAAAAAGGGCAAATGGGAATATCTTATCAGATGGAAAGGCTATGGAAGCAATGAGGACACCTGGGAACCTGAGCATCACCTATTGCATTGTGAGGAATTTATTGATGAGTTCAACGGACTACATGTCACTAGAGAAAAGCGAGCAAAACATGGGAAACAGACCAGTGCACCAAAATTATTACGAGAAAGCCGAGGGTCATCTGTTGAGAAAATATCACACAGACCTTCTGAATCTGGGAAGGTCAAAGGGTCAACCCATAAAAGAAAACGAATTAACCCATCTCTTCAAAAACAGAAAAGAGGGTACACAGCAAAGCCGGCACCTGCTGGTGACAGGGCCGCTAAAACTGTGACTTACCGAACTACGCCTAGTGGTTTACAGATCATGCCATTGAAAAAGCCTCACAATGGCCTACAGAATGGAGATGCCAGTCATGAGAAAGATTCTAGACATTTTGGGAATGGCTCACAACAGCAAAACGTGGATTTAAATGGCCACGAAGGAGAACATGATTTGCCCAGCATGTTGGAAGTTAATAATGATGTGCCTGTTGTGAATGGAATCGGTATGTGATTTAAACAGCAACAGTCCTTTCTGTTGGGTTTTAATTGTGGCAATTGATAACAAAGAGCCCCCATTCATGGAAAAGTTATTGTCATGCTGCATGAGTAATAAGCACATGAAAAAGGTCCAGACTGTCTGCACACAATTTGTACAATTTTCCATCGATCCACTTCTTCACCTCACTCCCTTTTCCCGCTGAGTCATGTGAGGCAATGTGGACTGTCACACACACACCTCTCTGGTGTGTTTTATTTACAGGTATTTGTGGGGGAGGGATACCGAGGAATGGTGTGGGGGCGACAGTTGAGGTATGTACAACACTAAAATTCTGTCTATACCTCTTACCAACTCCTTAATAATTGCTTTTCAATTCCACAAATACTGGCTCAGTACTTCAGAAAAGGCAGGATCTTGGAAACAATCTTAGAATGAATTTGTTGCCTAAACTTTGTGATAAATGTGCCTGGATAATTGTAAGGTACTTATTACTGCCACTAGTACCATTTCTCAGGTAATTATTCAGGATTGCCATTCCAGATGAGCCCAGAAGTCAGTATCTCTGACAGTGGCTTGATTCCTAGGAAGGTGCAAGGCAAAGACTTCATTGGAAGGTACAGGGAATCTTGTAGTAGACAATTTATAATAACCTGCCCAGAGGGGACGTTTATTCCTTACCCCAGTAGTTAGTGGTTGGCTTATGCCCTAGAGAATGGAGTTTATATCCCTTATAAAAAAATCATCCTATTTAACATAATTGTGGAGTTTCTCATTGCCCACAGAACTGCCAAATCCTTTTTAAATCGTACTAAGCACTTGGCATCAATGATACCTTGTATAATTTCCATGGATTAATTATATGTTATGCATTTCATTTTATAGGTTTCTCCCTATCAATTTCATTGAATATCCACCTGTTCCTATATTCTGTGAAAAGGTAAATAGGAGCAATCAATTTACCATGCATCGCCTCAATAATCAAGGAGTGCCAGGTCTTTTCAATCTCTCTCCATATAGCAGTCTCTATGCTTCTAATTATTTTCATTGCCCTTCTCTGGCCCCTTCTGTTTCTGCTGTATATTTTTGGAGACAGCGTGAGCAGAACTGAACACAGTATTCCAGGTGAAGGTATACTGCTGACTGATATAATAGCACTATACTATTTTCAGTATTATTTTCTATTCCTTCCCTTATACCACCTCACATTTTGTTTGATTTTTTGACTGCTACGGCACAGCAAGCAGAGGTTTTCATTGAGGTATTCACATGACCCACCAATCTTTTATTCTGAGTGATTACAGTTAATTTAAAATCCAGCAATGTGTATGAGTAGTTCAAATTCCTTCCATTGTGTATTTTCATCTATTATGTTGCCAATTCACATATCTTCGTTAGGACTCACTCTCTCTACTTCCTCACAATCTCTTCTAGTCTTCACTAACCAGATTTTGTTCATTACAAAATGTTCCTATCACTTCACTTCCTTTTCAGATCATTTATATGTATATTAAACAAACCAGTCTTACTACAGGTCCTCAGGGCAGCCCACTGTTAATCATTTGCCATGATGGAAGAAGTGGTTTCTTTTCCACTCTTTATATTTATTAGCCAGTTTCTAGTCCACGATAGTATTAGTTTCCTTAATAGCCTCTTGTGAATGACTGTCAAAGGGTTTTTGAAATTCCACATAAATCATATCACTCAGTTTTCCATTATCCACTACATTGTGAACACACATTCAAAGAACTCTAGTAGGTTAGAGGCACAGTAATCTTTTACAGAAGCCATACTGGGTTGCCCCATCATGGCCATCAAGGTGTTTTTAATTCCTTAATTACCATTTTGGTATTGTTTCAGTGACATGAGAGTATACAGTATATTTTTAAGATAATCCCATAACCTCGATTATTACCCCAGCAATTGCCACACTACACAACCATTGCTGTTATTTGGGTATTACATAAGAAGTTCACACCTGCATTTTGTGAATTTAGAGCCTCACAAGTGAGACACCAAAATGCCCATCAAGTGCGCACGTAAGCATTAATGCACCAACGTTAGCCACTGTAGACCTCTGGCTGAAAATAAGGCACCTGTATTCCAGTCTGAGCATCCAAATGTCCTGTTGGATCCAGAGAAAGCTCATCTTTAAGCATATGAGAAATCCCAGTGGCTTCAGTGAGGCAACTCTCATGCTTAAAGCTGAGAGCATGGACTTCTGTGCTTTTCTGGATTTGGGTGAAGGAGTCCGTTTGAAAATTGAGCTTCAACTGTGTTGTGTGTAGAACATTTAAGTTATTTTTCTTTTTTGTAATTATAGGTTTTAATGAGTGAAGGTTTTTAATGCCTAGTGCTCTTAATTCATTTTCTTTTTCCAATACACAATGTACTTATTCAGAATGCAGTGGTTTTTACACATATCTTCCTTTATTTTAAGATCATTTTGTTAAAAGGGGAAAGTAAAACGAGAACTCTAGGATCAAGTAAACTTTCATTTGTTCTCACAGGGGGAAAAAAGGTGTCTCCCGTTCTTTGTTTGAATAACACCCTCGACAGGTCTGTTTTTTTAAAAAAAAAAAAAGCAGCCCTTCCTTGCCCTGAGCTCCTAGGTGTGCAGACACTTATGGATGGCTTATGGCATAACAGCAGATGGTCTGAACTATCTGAGAATATTTCTTTATAATTATTTTTACATTGTATCTCCCCAATCCCTTCACTTCTGTTCTTGTGCTTTGCACTCGTGTCTTGCTCCCTTCACTCCATTCTGTTCTTCCTGCAGCCAGAAGCAAAGTCAAGCTGAATTTTGACCTCTATATCTTGATCTTAGATGCATCTCCTCCCAAAGTTCTATGTCTAGCAGCATGCCTGAGTTCACGATTCCATCCAGTCTCCATTGTGTATATTGGCCACGGCAAAGTGAGAAAAGAAAAAGGGGAAAACTATGCAAGCAAAATATTGCTCTATTCTGCATTCCTCCACTTACTCTTAATTTTCCTTAATCACAAGATTACTTGTATTTATTAGTTCTGTTACTTAGAATGGCAGAACAGAACCGTGTAACAAATGACTATATGAATACTCACATCTGCCTCCAATAGGGTAAAAGCTTTTTGCCTGGTGAACATTAGAGAACATCATCAATCAAAATGCCCTGAGCTGCACTGGTTCTGTCCACTAGGGGGCTGCACCTGCCATACACACTAGCTAGTCCATTTCAACACACAGCATTGTAATTCCTGTGAAATAGTCATCTTCTCAGCTCTTTCCTATCAGTAAGTGCAAAGATGTGATGTAGGTTAATGTACGCTTCTCTCTTGTTTCCATTGCATCTGGCCTTAAACTAGGAACATGCATCTGTCGTCTTGACATTGCTGAGGAGATACGTGCTGTTCATCTTGCAGGTCTGGACTCTTTTGCCATTGTGAAATGGCTATAATAGGCCAGGCCATGAGGAAAATGAACACTAGGTAAACTCTGGAACATCTGTTGAAACTATCTATAGCTTGCAGCAGTATTCTGATGGCATTTGTTGTCTTCTGTTACTGCACTGCTATCTGCTTCTTTCATGATACTGTAATTGAGAGTGATTTTGACCACATCAAATTTTTCGCTTTAAATAGTCTTCTTCCCACCTTGCTCTAGTTCTGCAAACCATCTGCTGAAGGATTCCTGCTTGTTATATATCACTAACCACTGTATCTTTCCATTATGAAAATCTTCATAGTATCATGGTGTCCTTAATTTAAGTATTCTCTATCAACCCAATCTCCTGCTTCCTTTTTCCCCCCTGGTTCTGTTAATTATAGGAAACAGTAAAATGCAACCAAAAATATTCACTCTTCCAGTGTTGTAGCCAAGCTGATCCCAGGATATTAGAGAAACAAGGTGGATGAGGAAATATCTTTTATTGTATCAGTGTAATGGGGTCACCACTCACCCCTGCGGCACCTCCCGCTGGTTGTCTGGGGAATCAGCTCCTCCAGCATCAGGAGCGCCCTCCGCAGGTGGATGCCCCGCTCCTTTGCTGGCCCCGGGTCCCTCCTGGACCCCGGAGCCCTCCAACTGTGGGTGCTGCCCCCTGCAGTACCCCTTTGGTGTGAGGGTCTCCCCTCCCCAGGGGAACCCTCTACCCCCTATTCCCACCTCGCCTAAGAGTGTGCCACTGTCAGTCACCACTTGCCCCTGCTCACTGGGGCGGACTGTAGTATCATGGCTTCTCATCACAGGCAAGGAGGGTTGGCCTGCTGCTGCTATCTCCAGCCCTAGGCTGCCCCCTGCAACCCTGGTAGTTCCGGGTCAGACCTTGTATCAGGCCCGGAGGCCTGGGGCTCGTGGCTAGAGCCCACCCAGCTCCTTCTGCCCTGCCCCAGCTCTGCCCTAACCCAGGTACCTGGCTCAGCTCCTGCAGCTAGGCCTGTCTCCCTCTGAATGCAGAGGAGACTGTTTTTCCCTAGGGCCCTGCCTCCCAGCCTTTATACTCTGGCTGGGAGTGTTTGGGGCGTGGCCACACAGCTGAGCCTAACTTCCAATCAGCCTGGGAGTTTGCAGGCTTCTGGCCACAGCCCCCTCCCTGACCGTTTTAAACCCCTTTTGGGGCTTTTCCAAGACCCTTCCGGTAGGGGGCAGGTGGTCACCACGCCACAATCAGCTTCTGTTGGTGAGAGACAAGCTTTTGAGCTTCCAGGGCTCTTTTTTAGGGTTTGGGAAACACATGAAAAGTGTCACAGCTAAATACAAGGTGGACAGATTGTTTAGCATAAGTAGTTAACACATTTTAAGGGACCATTCAAGGTGGCCTGTTTAAACCTCTCCTGTCATGGGCCTGGGGGGAGAAGAGGAGGGAAGGTGAGGGAGGAAGCTGGAGGAGTGGGGGCTATGTGGGTGAAGCCAGACAAATCACTATGCTCTTGAATGAACAACATAAACATATCACCTGTGGGTGAGCACTTTTTACAAAGTCGTCATCTATATCTGACCTATCAGTCCTCATCCTCAAAGGAAACCTGCACAACCCTTTAAAATGAGCTGAATAGAGACATTGTAGTAATAAGCCATAAATCCAATCTCAAACCCCCACCCTCGCTGCCTTTCCCTCCCTCTTTCCTTCACCCTTCTATAACTGGAGTGGTGTTAGCAGGTCACTTCACCTTGTATGGCCCTTTGAAATGTGCGTTAACTGCTTATGATAAACAATCTGTTCCACCTTAATTTGCTGTGACACTGAGTATGTTTCCCTGACCTGAAGAGGAGCTCTATGTAAGCTCAAAAGGTGGTCTCTCTTACCAACAGAAGTTGGTCCAATAAGAGATATTACCTCATGCACCTTGTCTCACTTTCTCAGATCAGTCTGGGTAGAAATGCATTGATTTAAGGTGTGTAATTGCTTACATGGCTCTAAAGCTATCAAACACACATCTCAGAGTTTAATGCAACAGAACTGTCTCAGGGACATTTTTATTTGCTCTTCTGGAACATCCTTGCAACAAGTGAGTAACAAACTTGGTTAAAGTGTGATAGACTCATCGATAGGACTCTGACAAATTCATGGTCCATTTTGGTCTGCCACTCTTCAGCCGCCCAGCTCTGAAGGCAGCAGTGCAGAAGAAAGAGTGGCATGGTATGGTATTGCCACCCGTACTTCTGTGCTGCTGCTGGCAGTGGCTCTGCGTTCAGAGCTGGGTTCCCAACCAGCAGCCATGGCTCTAAAGGCAGAGAGGAGTAAGGGGGACACATCATGGCCCCCCTAAAATAACCTTGTGACTCCCCTACAGCTCTGTTTTGGGTCATGACCCCCAATTTGAAGAACGCTGGATTCCCCCATAAAATCTGTATAATAAGGTAAAAGCACACAGAAAATCAAATTTCACAGGAGAAGACCAGATTTCACAGTCAGTGACACATTTTTCATGGCCACGAATTTTGTAGGGCCCTACTCAATTCTTAGCTAACATGGTAGCTAGAGAGACAGTGTGGTCTAGTGCATAGGGCACTTGACTGGGTTCTGTTCAGCACTGAACTGCTGTATGACCTTTAAGCATGGCACTTCTGTTTCCTTTCCCACCCTTTGTTTCATCTTTTTAGACAGTACGTCTATCAGGATGAGTTTTGTACAGCACCTAGCAGAATGTGGCCCTGAAGTCCGCTGGGATCTCAAATCCGAATATAAATTTTGTTCCCTTGATAACTTTTACCAACTCTCCCTCTCAATCTTTACATGGCTCGCTCTATACACCTTCACAAGTTTTACTGCAGATTATTTACAACCAGTATTTTATAGACCTAGCTAAATTAAGGAAACATTATCTTGTGCTCTCTTCCACATATAAACTGAGAGTATCAAAAAGCTGAACTAAATTTTTCATCTCTATGCTTAGGCTGGGGAACCAAGTTCAGAGGTTGCTAAAGCTTCCTATGTTTCTTTGTGACATCTCTAATTTATTTCACATACATTATTCATTGTTTGGGGGATGGTTAGCTTTATTCCATGCCACACTCATTTTTCATCTTGACATATTAAGGTGTTAACTGTTACCCTACCATGTACTAACCAGGTGATAAAAGTTAGGCACCATTTTGTCCTAGGCTGAATGTTCAGTAGGAAGACATTCTTTAATTATAGCGGCAGATAAATATTCATTATCTTGGCCTATCTCAAAAACAGATAACTAAATTATATTTAGGTTCCAATATCATGGGACTATCAGACATTCCTCCCATGGATAGTTATTTGTATCCCTTTTGGGCTTCATGCAAAAATGACCAGACCAATTTTAGTTGCATTGGTGTAAACCTTTGCATGAAACCTAAAACAATTAGCGGCAAAGTGTATGTCAGCTGACAGGATTTTAACCAACAGAAGGTCTATATGTAATCTACAGTGTCATTTGAGGAAAGCATAAATTTGAAAACATAGGTGCCATTGTAGGTTGCATAGGATTTAAAACCAACTGAAGCTCTGTCAGTTGACACACACTTCACCTATAATAATTGCTGTGAAGTTAACAGCTTCTTTCGTCATATCTTTAACTTCCCCACTTGGCGCACTATTTGAACAAAATGAGATACAACAAATGATGATAAACTGATTGACGAGAGGCTTTTTGTTGTGCTGGATTTCCCTTAAGAATTAAGCCCCCATCCTTCCCTTACCATCTGTACTTAGAACAGCTGTTGCTTATTCCTTAATAGTATGCAGATTACCAATGCAGTTAGCCTGAGGCTGCTTCCATGTCATGTCCAGTCTTGCATCTAATTTCCTAAGTTCTTTACACTTTATTGCAAAATCTCCCTCTCCAGCAGGCTTGCCGATGGACCAAAGAACATAGTGAGCACAAAGCAGAGCAAATAGGGCACAAAAGTGGTATTGGAAACTTTGGTCCAAAAGAAAAAAGAAATTGTTCACAACCCCAGTTGTTCATGTTCTTTATTTATAAGAATGTTTTTGAAAAATGAAATTGATGAATACCTGTCTTAGTATGTGTTTGCTTAAAGATTCATACCACAAGTTGTTCATAGATTTAAAGGCCAGAAGGAACAACTATGATTGTCATGTCTGACTTTTCCTATTTTCCTGACTATTCAAGTAGCCATCTTGAAATTTCTTTGCTTTCCCATTCCCAACTTGCAACTCGCACAAAATTGAACACGCTTTCCCCACCACCTCCTTTTCCGAGGCCCCACCCCCGCTCACTCCATCCCCCCCACTCACTCAACACCCACCCCCCTCCTGCCTCCCCTCCGCTCACTCTCTTCACCCTCAGTCATTCATTTTCACCGGGCTGGCTCAGAGGGTTGGGATGCGGGGGGGGGGGGGGGGGTGTTCGGCTGGGGATGTGGACTCTGGGGTGGGGCCAGGAATGAGGGGTTTGGGTGGGCTGCTGGTGGTGGCTCCAAGCTGCGCCGGGGGGGGGGGAGGGGAGGTCAAACTGAGTAGTTCGGAGTATGGGTTGGTCTCAGGGCTGAGGAAGGGAGTTGGGAGAGAGTATGGGCTCTGAGCTGGGGGTGCGGGTTCCAGAGTGGGACCAGAAATGAGGGATTAGAGGTGCAGAAGGGGACTTTGGGCTGGGACAGGGGGTTGGGGTACAGGGCTCTGGTATGGGGCTGTGATGATGAATTTGGAGTACCAGAGGGAGCTCCAGGCTGGGGCGTTTGGCCTGCAGGAGGGGGATCAGGGCTGGGGCAGGGAGGGTTGGGGCATGGGAGGAGGTGAGGGGTGCAGGCTCCGGGCACTGCTTATCTCAAGCACCTCCCAGAAGCAGTGGCATGTTCCCTACTCCAGCTCTTACACATAGGCATGACAAGGTGGCTCTGTGTGCTGCCCCATCTGCGAGTGCAGCCCCCACAGTTCCCATCGGCTGTGGTTCCTGGACAATGGGAGCTGCAGAACTGGTGCTTGTGATGGGGGAAAGCATGCAGAGCCCCCTGCCTGCCCCTACTCATAGGGAACCAGAGAGGGGACATACCACTGCCTCTGGAAGCCATGGCAGGCAGGGAGCATGCCTTAGCCCCCCAGACTTTTAAGGGCCCAGTCAGTGGTGCTCACCAGAGCTACCATGGTCACTTTTCGACCAGGCATTCCAGTCGAAAACCAGACATCTCACAATCCTGCGTCCCACTCCCCCCCCCCCCCCCCATCTACTCTTTGTCCAGTCCTCCCATCAGGCACAAGAAACAGTACCATGTATCCTAGATCAGTGGTCCCCAACCCCCGGTCCGTGGAGCATTTGGTACCGGTCCGCGGCCGCGTTCCCCTCCGGCCCGCCCCTTCCGCTTCCAGCCGCTTTCCTTTCCGCTTCCGGCCCCGCTTTCCCTTCCGGTGCGGCAAGAGTTCCGCATTTTTCTGCTTTTCCGCCGTTTTCCTGCGGTTTTTCGGCGGACATGCAAAATTCCGCCGCTCCGACAAATAAAAAAGCTACTGATTTCTGCGGGTTTTCGGCGGACATACAACGGTCCGCCGCACCGCACAGAGCCCCCAGGCCGCAAGCAGTACTCGGCCGCGTTGACCGGTCCGCGTTCATCAAAAGGTTGGAGACCACTGTCCTAGATGACATATACTGTTAGAAAAAGATGAAGACCTAAATAAAGGAAGTTTGTTTCAAACAATGGCAAGCTGAAATGCTTTCACAAAGTCAGTCTCCAGTGCTGCAGACACTTCTACACTGCTTATCGTAAAGCACATTAGTACTCCCACTGACTCCAATGGAGTTTAAAGTTAAACACATATGTATTTGCAAGATTGAGACCTCAGTTTGCAAATAATTCATGGACAGAAAAAGAAAAGAAAAAAAGGAATAAACTACCAGACAAGTCACTATACTCTAGTAATGAGTCACTATAAACAAGGAAGAAGCCAAAAATGTACAAGTTGTAAATGGTTCAAGAATAGCAGCCATGTTAGTCTGTATCCGTAAAGAAAGCGAGGAATACTTGTAGCACCTTAGAGACTAACTAGTTTATTGCAGCATAAGCTTTCGTGAGTTATAGCTCACTTCGTCGGATGCATAGAATGGAACAGAAGTAAAATGCATTTATACACACAGAAAGAAAAAAAAAATTGTACATTAGCATACCAATTCTAAGAGGGCTGTTAAATGTAGATGGTAGATAGTTGTAAATGGTAAAATTTTAAAGCATTAAATGACATGTTTTGTTGGTTTGGGATTTTTACATTTGAAAATAATTCCTGTCCAATAAAAAACCACCCTGAAGGCTTCAAATATTCTTTCTAAACTAAGGAACTAATTTAAATGTTTCAATTAATAAACTATTCTTTAATTGAATATATCTGCTAGAGCCTACTAGAGAGTGTTTATAATTTAACTGTAAAGAGAGTTTTATTGAATCTCTGAAAAAAAAAATAGAAGTAACAGCTAACTGAGATTTAATATAGTTTAGTACTAAATATAATAATTGCAGGGTATAAACGGATATTTTACAGGATGTGAACATTTGCAGAGTCCAGGGTTTAGTGGCAGCTAATCACGTAGTTGAATTAGCTACTCAGACATCAAGTAATGGAAATATTAAGACTATTGAAGGAAGAATCTTTCACTATACATTCATCATTACAGTCCTCTGTAACAATGCATTTTTAATTGGACAAAGAAGATCTAAGCTACAAAATTTAAATCTAAAGTCCTAATTTCCATACCTCCTCAAAAAAATAAAAATAACCTTTTTGCTTTTTAATACCAAAACCAGGAGGTTGGTTTACTCCGCTCTAGAGGTAAGAACAAACAATTAAATACAGATTCAGGTTCGGATGCAGACTGCACTCCTCTTTCCTTCCTGTATGTCTGGAGTATTTTGGGCCTCTCTCTTTTTTTAAATGGCCAATATATCAAATAAATTGAGTAACTAACTTCTGCTTTTACACTGTCTATATAAGAACATAAGAATGGTCTGACCTAGTAGGGCGAATGATCCATCCAGCCCAGTATCCTGTCTTCCAACGGTGGCCAGCGCCAGATGCTACTGAGGGAGTGAATAGAACAGGGAAACCTATCAAGTCATCTACCCCATTATCCAGTCTCAACTTGCAGCAGTCAGAGATTTAGGGACACTCAGAGCATGGGGTTACATCTCTGACCATCTTAACTAATAGCCATTGATGGACCGATCCTCCATGAACTTAATTATTTTATTTACCCATAATTTTTAATGGTAATGACATTTAAAATATCTATAACTGAAAGAGAGACAACTTACAGAAAGCATGTGTTTAGGATATTTTTATGACTCCATAACACAACCTTTGGGCTACTTGTGTATTGTTACTAATGACAACATATTTCCTGAATATCCCATAGGAATTATAAATATGAACAAAGCAGGAGTTACAAGTTGCTGCAAGCAGAACTCAGGATAAACTGAATGTTTCTCAGTAAGATGCTGTTTTGTTGTGGTGGTTTTGTTTTTAAAGATTAAGCATGTATTTCTTGTCATTGATTTGTGTTTTCCTATCAATATGTGTTCTGCAAAATGACACCAACATTAAACTGTGCAAAAAAATGTATTAAAAGTGCAGGTGATTAAAAAAAGACAGTATTTATCAACTGTTACTACACAGTGGTATATGAGATATCACAGTTGTGTACTTGTCCCCATTTTGTGCAGAGGGGACTTTTTATTAAAGTTACAATAAGGCAGTAATAGGGAATATATAATGGATGTTAAGGATCAGGTTAATATTAGAAGAACCTGCCTAAAGATTCTGGCTTCCTAGCTGGAGAGCCCTCATCCTCAGAGTATGCTAAAAAGGGTGACCAAATTTCTAAATGCTATCCTCTTTTTGGCACTTCTCGTGTACATACTTGGTAAATATGTTTGCCTTCCTTGCAGCCTCTCCAATGGAGCACCTCGTATTAAGTTATATCCTGTTTTGAGCATAATCTCACATACCACAGTGGGATAACAATGGGTAAAATACTACCTTTAATGGTGACCGCTGGAATTACAAGGAAGAGAAGTGTGATAGTGGAGTCAACTTAGCTCTAAATGTGTGATATGAACTGGTGTATCTTGCTCAGAGTCCCTGTAGAGATGTACAGATGTAGAGATGTATTGAGGATCCTGTTCCTATATAAAATTGCCAAATGGAGTCGATAATAGCTTTAGCTCTGTATACAAGAGATGATATGGACTAGTCAATCATGCCCAGCTTTGCCAAAGAAAACTGAATTAGAGTTTTCCCATGAACTTGAGGGTCATCCCAAATTCACATAAAAGAGCAGGGTACAACTGCTCTCATTTTCCACTACAGGGACATCTGTTGAGACTACCTGTCCCAAAATGCAATGATTGATCTAGATCAGAGTGGTCTTCTGCTCAGATCATGATAGAGCATTTCATGCTGAGATATGCAGACTGAACCGCTGCAGTAAAAGTGAGTGGTCAAGGGATACACTAGAATTTGTGGGCCACATTTGGTTGCTGGACACACTTTTGCCCACACCTGGAATAGGATAATCTAGACAAGTTAATAATATGCTGCACTGTTTTCTTTGGCTATATAGACATGATCACATGTATCCATTTTGGTTGTTTGCATTTGAAAGGTTCCTCTCTGGCCAATGGAGGCCTGAACCTGCACAGCACTGTGAAAAGGAAACTGGATGGGGAGAAAGATTACGTCTTTGATAAGAGACTAAGGTACAGCGTGCGTCAAAATGAAAGTAACTGTCGGTTCAGGGACATTGTGGTCCGGAAAGAAGATGGTTTCACACACATTCTGCTCTCCAGCCAGACTTCAGATAACAATGCACTGACCCCAGAGGTAAGCATGCAGCCATAAAAGCAAAAGACAGATATCTTAATAGATGGGAATGTGATTAACCTGAAAATTAAGCCAACTCTCTTATCTTTATTTTTGGAGGGTGGGGTTCCTTATTGAACAGCTTTTTAAAATGTATGGAGCTCTAATATTCCATCTTTCCATTCTTGGAATTTTATCCAGGTGGATCTAATTATTATACGCAATGGAAATTATTTTTTCAAATAATCTCTCTCCAAATAAAAAAAAAGAGTAAGAAAAGGAAAGATGTGATCACTAATCCCTGCCTGCAGTTTTAAGTAGTAGTAGTTCAAAGTTAAAATAATCACCCTTAGTGGAAATCTGGCCTCTCACAATGTTTGATTGCTACTGCAGAGATTTATACACATATATCATCTCAAATCATGCATCTCAGGATAAACATTCAAAAAATTAAAAGTCATTTTGATCCTTCACTGCTTTTATTTAATGGTCCTTTGACATTTTCATGCACTGTTCTTTACAACTCTGCACTCAAAAGCACAGGATTCAGGGTGTCTCCATATAAAGTGACATAAGTGATGTTATGGATTTCCATTGAGTCGGTCATTCTACATCTAGGATTTAGGATTGTTTTGTATTGTTTATCAAAAATTCTATTAAGTAACAAATGTATTAAATTATTGGGAATTAATTTCAAAATGACACAACAAAAACAATTGCCAAGCATAGTAGGCCTTAAAATTTTACCTTTTTCTCCCCCAAATAGTTAAGATCCAGAGGGGAATGTTCTCTCAGTCTTTCATATTGGGGACACACATACACACTGTTGGCACCATACAAAACTAGACACTTTCCACCCACAGATTTTGCAATATTTATAAGTAGGGCCCTACCAAATTCATGGTCCATTTTGGTCAATTTCACAGTCATAGGATTTTTAAAATCATAAATTTCATGATTTCAGATACTTTAATCTGAAATTTCAAGGTGTTGTAACTGTAGGGGTTTTGACCCAAAAGGGAGTTGTGGGGGGGGTTGCAAGGTTATTATGGGGGGGGGGGGTTTACAGTATGGCATACTTAACCCTGCACCACTGCTGGTATCAGTGCCGCCTTTAGAGAAGGGCAGCTGGAGAGCGGCGGCTGCAGGCCAGGAGCCCAGGTCTGAAGGCAGAACTTGCCAGCAGCAGTGCAGATCGAAGGATGATATAGTATAGTATTGCCACCCTTACTCGGGCCCTCAGTCAGCAGCTGCCACTCTCTGGCTGCCCAGCTCTGAAGGCAGCAGTGCAGAAGAGAGGGTGGCATGGTGTGGTATTCTCACCCTTACTTCTGTGCTGCCGCTGGAGCGCTGCCTTCAGAGCTGGACGCCCGGCCAACAGCCATCACTCTCTAGCCACCCAGCTCTGAAGTCAGCACAGAAGTAAGAGTGAGAATACTGCGACTCCCTTTGGGGTCAGGACCCGCACTTTGAGAACTGCTGGTCTCACCTGTAACTGCCATAGTTTATGTCAGGGGTGGGGAACCTCCAGCCCGTGGGTCTTATACGGCCCGCCAAAGCATTCCGTCTGGCCCGCGCGTGTCCCTGGCCGGCGGCTCCCCCAGGCGCTTCCCGGCCCCTTCGCCGAGCGCGGAGCCGCCCCCGCCTGGCGGCCCAGGGTGGCTCCGCGCTTGGCGAAGGGGCCGGGAAGCACCTGGCGGCCCAGGGCGGCTCCGCGCTCGGCGAAGGGGCCGGGAAGCGCCTGGGGGAGCCGCCCCCGCCTGGCGGCCACCATTAACCAGGCGGCGACAGGAGGAGCCGCGGGGAGCCGACGGTCAAGGGGGCGTGGGGGGGGGAGGCTGGGCTGGGCGGGCGGGGAGGGGGGCAGGAAACTAGGCTGGATGGGGTGGGCGAGGTGTGGGTGTGGGAGGGAAGGAGGTTTGGTGGGGGGGGAGGCTGGGCTGGGGGGGTCAGGCATGGGGGCAGGAGGCTGGGTTGGGAGTGGGAGGGGGGAGGAGGTTAGGTTGGGTGGGATGGGATGGGCCAGGCAGGGGTGGGGGAGGGAAGGCAGTTAGATGGTGGGAGGCTGGGCGGGGGTAAAGGAAGATCACCCCCTACACCCAGGCTGATAGCGGGAGCTGACTGGGGCAGGCGGCAGGACCCCGGCTGGCAAGGGGCCAGCGGGGGAAACCCCAAAGCAGTGCAGGGCTAAGCACTCCTCCTACCACTGCTTTGGGGTTTCCCCCGCTGGCCCCTTGCCAGCTGGGGTCTCAGCTCCTGTTGCCAGCCTGGGCTTCCTCGGGGGGGGGGGGGGAAGCGGCCCGCGAATGACATTATAAATGTCCAAATGGCCCTTGGCAGAAAAAAGGTTCCCCACCCCTGGTTTATGTAGTATAGTAGAGCGTAAAAGCACACAAAAGATCAGATTTCATGGGGGGGAAAAAACCAGATTTCACAGTCCATGATGCGTTTTTCATGGCCATTAATTTGGTAGGGCCCAAATTATAAGGAATACCGTAGTAAAGGTAAATCCTATAGAGCACCAAACATCCATTTTAATGTCACTCACCATACATATAAAAATTACATTAAAATCCATCATTCCTATAGAATCTATCACTCCATTATGAGTGAAACAACTTTCCGGACAAGTATGAGACTGGTGTACTATAACTAAATGACCGCTGAGTGGAGCAAACCAAAGATTTGTCTGTTTAAAGTTAACACGGCAAAGCTTTGTGTTGCTGGCCCTGAGCGCTCATTCCCGGATTGCCAAGAGGAGTTCAAGTTCATTGAGCAGTGTGGCTAGAGCCCAAAATTCTACAGACAAGCCATACAGGGCCTACACCTTTGAATTTTTCTGTAACCCAGCAGCCCACCTCTATGCAAGAACCACACAAACAAATATAGTGGGATCCTACTCTCAGATCTGCAGCACTGACAGTATTCCCTGTGCTGGGCTGAGATCATTGCTGAAGCTGGAAACAAGAAAATAAATAGCCTCTTTCTAAAGCTATATTAATATCTAGGATTTGGACAGTCAGGGCTTAGTAACAGGGTAACTAGCTTTTCACATCTAGCTTGCCTGTTCAAAACCCACCATTTCAGCAGATGCCTAGGGCCATGCAGTATGGAGCAAATCCCTGGTCCCTAGCATGTGTTTTCTCCTAGAATATTGTCTCAACCCTGCCTATGGATGAACACAGAGATTCAGGCCTTGGGGCTGTCAGTTTGACACCTTTTACCAGGACTAACCACACACATGCAGAACACTTAAGAGTAGGGAAGAGGGTTTGGTTTTGTTAAAAGTTACTATGTTCATTTCATTTCTGTTAGAAAACAGAGGGAAAAACAATGTTTGCTCAAATCTGCTCAGGTTTAACTTACATGTCAGCTAGACCTGGAAGTTCAAAACCTGAGTGGTCCAGCTACACTGGAGCTCCCATGGTTGCTACCTCCTGTAGAGTAAGTAGACAAGGCAGCCAGGCTTGTGCCGCCCAGAATCATAATAAATTATACATTACACAAAGGCCCACTCTCCTCATAGCTTCTCTGCTTTCATTGTGATTCCTCGTGACCCAGCCACAGCTGGATCCTTTGGGCTTTAGTTGTTTTGTTAAACTTGTGATTTACGCTGTTTATTAAAATTAAAGAGGTCTAAAAACCCTAAGGTTATATTATAGAGTTCTCTGCACATATCAAAGCAGAGCCAAGCAAACATTTGCCTGACAAAAGATTAACCTCAACTATGGTATGCAATTCAAGTTATTATCACTAGGCTTGTTGATATCAAGAGTAAAGGGAGTAAGCTAAGATTAAATGGAACATCATAATTCATTGCTAGTAACTACATCACAGTTGAAGTTCATGCAGGTGATTTTAGCATAAAATGTGCCTATGTTCCTCTCTTTTAGGATTTGCATTGATTGAAATTGGCTTAGTGACACTGTGTTTTTTTGGGGGGAAAAAAAAGATTCAGATTACTAATGGGATTATTTCTTTTTATCTTTAACTAGACATTATAATTTTTCAAAATGAGCAACTTTGCTTTGGTATTTTATTTCTTTTTTTTTAGAGTCATGCAAATTTTCAACATAAATTCCACTAATGGGTTATTTAACTTCACAGGTCGCTTGCTAATTTTGAAGATTTGATTCCAACTTTTTTGAAAATCTATTGCCTAAATATAAAGAAAACTTCTGTTATTGTTTTTTTAAACTCAACAGCTTTTGGTAATCCAAAATCTGTTTCAAACCCAGGAACGTGGTTAATCCATTGTTTTTATTCTTCCTAGTTAGGGTAACAATACTTCTGGGGATTAATAATTTACTGAGTTATAAAACAGAAGAATAAATGAGAAAATATATTCTAGATTGCTAATGGTTTTGGTAAAGATTGACATATGCATTACTAGTCAAAAACTGAAAGGGAAAATACACATATGAAGTACCAACAGTCATTCTTCTAGCCATGAAAAAAATGCAGTGCTTGTAGTGTTATGGATTTATGTCACATCACTGGTTTACTTGCACTCTTTTTCTCATGAAATGTCAAGTTGACAACTATCTGTATTATTATTCTCCTAGCAGACAGATTGAAGTCTGCCATAAGAAGCAATCACAAGTATTGCCCTATCATTTCAGTAGGATTGATCATCCCCATATAATTTATCAGATATCCTTGTACCGAAAAGGACTCAATGTGCTTACAGAGTGAGGAAGTATCAATAAAGAATAGAAATAAATGTATGATTAACAAAGCCATCAAAAGGAATATCTGCAGAATAGTTATAAAAACGATAGCAAGGATTTAGAATGTTTTGCTCTTTTTTTTTAAAAAAAAAAAGAAACATTCTCTAAAAATGTTACAACCAACAAATGGACTGTTACAGGTTCAAATAAATAGATTACATTTAATTTTTTAAACCTGGTACTTCAGGTCATGTGTAGACAAGTTTAGGGATAAATTTCCAATTCACTGAGTCTTCCTGAATATAAGCAAAGTTTAGAGAGGTCTTTAAAAACTCCCACTTGTAATAAGGAGGTGGGGAGAGAATAATCCAACTAAGCTCTTAGAAAGATGATAGTCTAATTTATTTATTTTTTCAATTTAAGTACATTTTATATAGGTTTATAAAAGGGAAATCTTGCCAGACAAACCTGATAGCTTTTTTTATAGAACTACAAAATTATCAATCTAGAATAGTTTTACTATATTTGAATTACAGCAAAGCAGTAGATGCAGGACTGAGCCTTAGCTGGCTTAAATTGATGATCTGGCTGATTTACAACAGCTGAGGATCTGGTCTCATGAATTTTGCTCATAACATTAAATCATTAGTTCAAATAGGACTTGAGTAGGAATAATCTCCTATCAAATGAAAACTGGTTGAAGGGCCATAAAAGAAAAGTTAATAATAAACAGCAGTGTATTGAGTTGGGGAAGATATCTACTGGGTCACTGCAGGAATCAGTGTTGGATCTGGTCTGAAAGACAAAATAAACTACATTTTAATGAATTTCTCAAATTATATTAAGTGGCAGGAAGGTGAGAATACCAGAGAGGCAAGAGAAATAGTACATGGGACCCTACAGAGGGTCTGAAACAGACTGAAAGTAATAAAAGAATATATTGTTCTGAGTTCAGTGGGAAGTTCTGCTTAAAAAAATCAATGGCATGAACTGGACCAAAATGATATTCATTTTGGAATATTGCTAGCAAATACATACCGTATTTTTCGCCCTATAAGACGCACTTTTTCTTCCCCAAAACGGGGGGGAAAAAGTTGGTGCGTCTTATAGGGCGAATGCAAAAAAAAAAAAAAAAAAAAAAAAGCGCCGACTCGCTCTCCCGTCCCCGCCGCGCGGGCGGGCTGCCGGGAGAGTCTCGGTTCCCCCCTCCCCGCCGCGGGCGCGCTCCCGGCAGCCTGCCCGCGTGGCGGGGACGGGAGAGCGAGTCGGCGCTTTTTTTTTTTTTTTTTTTTTTGGTCCGGCGGGGAGGGGGGAACCTCGGCAGCCCGCCCGCGCGGCGGGGACGGGAGAGCGAGGCGCTTTTTTTTTTTTTTTTTTTTTCCCCCGGATTTTTTATTTAAAAATGAGGGGGCGTCTTATAGGACGGAGCGTCCTATAAGACGAAAAATACGGTAGTTGTGTAGCCCAAGAAGCAGATTATACTTGTCCTGTATGATTAAGTATGCTACGTCTATTTATGTATGTTTTCTGTAGGAAAACAATCTAGAACACAGATATTCAATGAGAAGTGTGGAAAATTATAATGCCAAAAAAAGAGACCTAGAAGAGTCTGATAGAAAACTACAAGTTAGAGACGAATATGCACCATGGAATAGTTGAAAGGCCAATAGAATTTTAGGCTGCATGGGCATCATATCACAAAACCAGGGAATTCTGATAATCCAAGTATATTCTGTTCAGCTTCTGAGCACTTCTTTACTAAAGAAGTATTGACAAATTTAGAGAGGAGCAACAGACATTATCAGGAGACTGGAGGGGGTAACCTACAGATAGGCTTTCCGGGTTTTTTTTTTTCTTCTAACGTTTGGTGTTTATATAAATATTAATTATGTCTCATTTGGAGGAGTGAAAATAAGTTCTTATTTATATTTTTAAAATGTTTTCCCTGAATGTAAGAAATTTGGCCTGTGATTCAACTTGATCCCAGGGATCAGTTCCCAGGAACTGACCTTTAAAGTCCTTCAGCTCCCTCTGCAAACAAACAATTTTCAGCACTGGGGGAGGGGAAGGAGAGGAAATTGGGATGGGGAGGATTGTTGTGTACATTTAATAAAACCTTTTCTTAAATTGCTGCTTCTGTGTGGTTTTACACATCAAAACGAAGGTGGGAGGCAGACCAGTTGAGGGTTTCTGGTAAAAAGATAAAAGGGATAAAAAATAGGGTGACATCATGGTAGGGGTCTACTGTAAACCACCAAATGAGGAGGAAGAGGTGGATAAGACATTTCTAAAACAAATAACAGAAATATCCAAAACACAAGACCTGGAAGTAATGGGGGACTTGAAATATCCAGACATCAGTTCAAAAAGTAATTTGGCAAAACACAAAATTTCCATTAAATTCTTGAAATGTGTAAGGGACTTTTTGTCCCAGAAAGTGGAGGAAGTAACCTGAGGGGACAACCATCTTAGACTTGATTCTGACCAACATGGTGGAATTGGAAGGAAATCTGAAGGTGGAAGGCACTTTGGGTGAAAGTGAGCATGAAATGATGATTTCATGGTTTTAAAGGGACAGAAGGAGTGGAGCAACAGAATAAAGATAATGGACTTCAACAAACTCATAGAACTGGTAGATAAGGTCCCATGGGCAGAGAAATCTAAGGAAAAATGGAGTTCAGGAGAATGGTCAGTTTCCCAAGGAAACAATATTAAGACACAATTGCAAACTATCCTGAGGTGAAGGAAAGATAGTGAAGGAAGCATAGTAAGAGGCCATTTTGGCTCTATCAGGAGCTTTTTAATGACCTGAAAACTCAAAAAGATCCTACAAAAAGTGGAAATGAGAATGAATTGCTTAGAAGGAGTATAAAAGAATAGCACAATCATGTAGGAATAAAATAAGAAAGCCTACAGCACAAAATAAGACACACCTAACAAGGGACATAAAAGCCAATAAGAAGAGGTTCTTTAAACACATTAGGGTGCAAGAGAAAGACTAAGGAAAGTGTAAGTCCTCTGCTTAGAAGAGAAAAAGAGCTACTAACTGATGACATAAAAAAACAAACTGAGGTTTTTATTGCCTATTTTGCTTCAGTCTTCACAAAGAAAGGCTAAATGGTGACCAGATACTCAACACAATTAATATTAACAACAAGGGGGAAAGAATGCAAGGTAAAATAGGGAAAGTGTCAGGTTAAAGAATATTTAAGTAAGTTAGATGTTTTCAGTTTGGGAGGACCAGATGAAATTCAAAATAGGATACTTAAGACACTAGCTGAAGCAATCTCAGAACCATTAGCAATTATCTTTGAAAACAGTCTTCAGATATTAAGGGCTGCTATAAGGTGACCATGATCAATTGTTCACTGAAGGTCAGACAAGAAGTAATGGGCTTAATCTGAAGCAAGGGCAATTTAGCTTGGATATTAGGGAAAAATTTCTAACTAGAAGGGTAGTTAAGCTTCCAAAGAAGGCTGTGGAATCCTCGTCTCTGGAGGCTTTTAAAACAGTTTGGACAAACACCTGTCAGGGACAGTCTAGGTTTAACTGGTCTTGCCACTGCAGAGGGGCTGGACTTCACTTCTCCAAGTCCCTTCATTTCCATGATTCTATATATTTAAACCCAAATCTAGAAATGTTTACATGGAAATGACGAGATCCAGATATACATATTTGGGCTATGAGCGAAACTAGTACTTGAAGGATAACAACATCAAGGAAGAGAGAAATTGTAGATGTGCTTATAAACATGGGGATGGGAACATTACAGTTGAATATCAGGAGGAACTAACTGACAGGAGAGTCATAGCCTATCATCACATTTGAAGCAAACCTCCCCAGTACGATCAACAGGAAGTTTTGCTTCTAATTTGGCCACACAATATTGCCCAAAGATGTTGACTGCCAAGGAAATAGTAGAAGTCCCAGGGTTAGGGAGACATAAAACATTAGAAAATGGACCGACTAGAACAATCCTATAATAGCAGGGAGTTGGACTAGTTAATCCAATAGATCTCTACCTTGCACAGTTCTGTCTCTTCTGAAATAAAAGTTTAGCTTTGATCAGGTCTAAAAAACACATGCAAAACTGTATGAGTAGATTGTTCTCCCTTCACAGCTACAACAAAATTTGCACATGCTGTTCTAACCAGCTGCATTTTTGCATAAGTGTGGTTTAATAGTCTCAAAAGGACTGAGACTCTGCCTCCATGATTTGGGCATAAATTGCCCTCACAAAATTGGTGCTGCCATTTTTGTACATGAATTCTAGTTACGGAGCTGAGAACTTCTTCCTCTAACTACCTAATTTTCACTCATAGTCAGGATTGTAGGCATTCAATTGTGCACCTACAAAAGGGAGTTTTTACCTTCTGAAAACTTACCCTGCTATTTATACACACTAGAATTCAAATCTTTGTGTTTGCACATGCAGATCAGGTAGCTAGACACCTCGCTACATAATTTGCACAAGCAAATGCAAGTTTACTGTACTCCCATAAATCACAGAATTTGTGTGTGCAAAGCTAGCCCAGAAAATGTGGCATGCGTAAAATTGCACCTGTACATTTAGTGACGTTTTTTAAAATAGATATAGATTAGTACATGTCTGCATAGCACTTCAGAGATGTAAAGCACTTTGCAGGCATTAGTGAAAAGAAGTAGTTGCCACCTGAATGTCTTATTTCTCTACATCTGTAACTCTGATCAAATTTTTCGGTCTCTGAAAATTTATCTGTATATGCAAATCTTTCAGCATAAATGAGAGCAGAATTTGGCCCATTATGCTTAGGGTCCTGAATCAGTAAGGCACTTAAATATGTACAAAAGTTTAAGGATATGTGTAGTCTCGCTAAATGAAATCATAGTCCCACTGGAGTCGATAAGAAAACTCCCATTTGATTTAAATCGGCTGTTTTTCACACATAGAAGTCGATAAGAGTAGTCAGTCAACAGGGCTACTCACACACTTAAAGTTGTATATGTGCTTACACGCCTTGCTCAATCAGGGCTGGAATGAAAATTACCTGCGGAAATTTATAAACTATTATTCCCCTTTTTAAAATGATTGTTCTTGCAATAATAATAGCCTCTTATTTCAACACCAGTATGTCAAGGTCTTAAAGATTTTGACTAATGTTTATGAATAATTTGATCTATTAGTAAATCAAGTGGTAAATTAATCATCTTTTATTACCATAGCATTTGTAGACTTTTAAAACATCACTGACCATAGTACTATAAACAATAAATTAGCCATAAATCTGTGCATTTAAAGTTGTATTGTTCCACCTGACTGATCCAGACTGCCTTAAATGAGCTGGTGGAAGAACTGAAGGCCAGGGTTCATATATTTCACTCAAACTTACAGAGCTTACCATGCTATTGCTGTGGTAACTACTTTGACAGTACAAAGTACATCAGTTTTTTTTTTTTTTTTTAAGTGATAGAAGCAAAACAAGTGCCATTTGAAATGTGTTAAATATCAATAGAATAACACAATTTAGGTAACCAGAATTTGCCCCATAGGATAAGCAAAGAAATACCACCTTGTCAAAAATGGATCTGAATTACTGCATGTCCATAAAGCACTTCAGTGATGTAAGGGCTTTGTAAACATTATTATAATTCAAGTACTTAAGTTACAGTGGCCAAAATATACATCTCTAACAACAAGTAGAGTTTTATAAAGCAAGATAAATTATCGTGCAAAGGCATGCATGTTAAATTGTTTACTTTACTTTATCCACAGATCATGAAGGAAGTTCGAAGAGCATTGTGCAATGCATCAGCTGACGACAGTAAACTCCTACTTCTCAGCGCAGTTGGAAGTGTTTTCTGTAGTGGCCTAGATTACTCATATTTAATTGGCAGGTTATCCAATGACAGAAGAAAAGAAAGCACTAGGATTGCAGAAGCTATAAGGTGACCCGAGCTTATATATGATCTCTAAATTATGAAATGCAGTGTGTGATTATAAAAAAATATTTGTCAGGTCCAAGACTTGTGTATTTAAGTGTTGATTGTATGCTAATTTCAGTCCTACAAATTCATTTAACAAGAAGGAGGAATGGGTTTGCTGTACCTTTTTTCTTACAAAACTCCTTTATTTCCAGTACAATGAGTTAAACTTTTAGTTCCACTACCACGGTGTATTTCAAAACTCTTCCTCTAGTCTCAAATTCAAATTGAAATGTAACTTTGTTTTTTAAATTAGCTGTGGCTTCATGTTTTACCATTGTTCCTCGAAGCCAGATATTGTATTTGTTTCAGTTTTCATCATTTTAATGTGTTTCAGTACAAATGGGGATCTATGACTTGGTCATGTTATATTAATATAGCAGGCTTCTAATATATTTCAGAGCCTTATTAGAAAGGTTTCGGATATTTTCTTACATTTAAATCATGTAATTTATATGTAAATGTAGTTCTATTTTGATAAAATGTGGTTTTGCTTAACTTATCAGATTATTTTAATAGAAACCCAGGGTTTATGAAGTTCTGTCTATAAATCAGTCTACACTATAAACCATTAAAATGTTCCCATTATCCACAATGGTATAAATATATGACCAGATCTTCAGCTGGTTTTACTGCATTAGAGTCAATAGAACTACATATTTTTACACCAGCTGCGGACCTGCCTTAGACTTATTATTTCCTGCAAAATATATATTCCTCATTTGAGAGCTTTCAAATTTTATGCTGTACATTCCGACAAGATCAAGAAGGAATCCAACTAAAGGGGATGGTTTGCTATAAATCTGGACTTCGGCTATATTAGGACAACTTGTTTAATTGTTTCATTATATAAATTAACAGAATTATCTAACAGTAGCCAAGCCATTTTAGTAATTACCTCAGTCTGTTGATCATCAGTGTCTTGGTTACTGCTGTGACTACTGTCAGTTTCAGGGCAATTGCACCTGTATTTCTTAGGATCCCAGCAGTCACCTCTCTTGGGCAGAGACACGCATCTCACTCCATCCTGACTGGGGGTTCTTCAAGGCTACACTGTGATCTCCCCAGCTTTCGGTTAAACTGCCAAAAGGGCAGGTGTTGGTGCATTTCTTTCTCCCCAGGGGCTGCCACCTGTATATTGCCCTCAGTTATAAGTTATCACACAGCTCATTCTGAGCAAGCACATGTATTCTTAAAATAAAAGCATTACAGGGAAAACATTAAAAACAATAAAAGAACCTACATGCATGCTAAAAAGTTTACCAGAGGTCACCCCAACCCAACCTTGAGCTTTGGTTAGTCCTTCAAAACCCACAACTGGGTTTTTCCTGCCGTAATAAGTTCATAACAGTCTCAGATTCAGAAGCAGAATCCCAGCTGCAGTATAGCTATTTCTTAATACAACTTGGGCATGAGATCTGCAGTCTCGTGTAATAGATAATCAGCAGACAATTCCTCAAAAGGCTGAGTTTTTGAATAACTGGAAGTGGGGAATTTGCATTAACTTCTCTCTAAGTAGATTTCCCAGGGAATACCTCACATTTAATGTCCCAAAGTCCATTCTTGTCTGGCACGTTTTCAGTGTGGAGCTTTGAACTCCTGGGCCTCATATCTGCCTCAGGAGAGGTTACATACAATACCGGCTCACCAGAATATATAAGATTTCATTCAATACAATGGACCCCAAAGACACTTCAATTTAATCAAGTACGGTATCCCAAGAATAAACAGAAGTTGCGATATCCGTCACAAACTATTACAGTACGATTTGGATACTTCTATTAGATATTTCTGAAACTCAAAATAGAGAAAAATGAACTTTTAAAATTTAAGCCATAATATTATATAATTAAATGTACAAGAAGTGTCTCCTGAGGCTGAGGACACATAAAAGAGGCCTGGTTTTTATGAGATGGATGTTCAGCACTTTCTGAAAATTAGAATCATTAAAACTGTGTCAAGTTGGGGGACCCAAAATCACTATGTGATAGGTCTATATTATATATATATACACACACACACACACACACACACACACACACACACACTGTAAGCTAGGCGGCGACTCACCTCTGCTGGCACCTCCTGCTGGTCGTCTGGGGAATCAGCTCACCAGCCTCCGGAGCGCCCTCTGCAGGCCGATGTCCCGCTCAGTGCTGGCCCCGTGTCCCTCCTGGACCCTGGTGCCCTCTTCCACAGGGGTGCTGCACCCCTGCAGTGCCCCACTAATCTCAGGGTTTCCCCTCCCTGGGGAACCCCCACCCCCTATCCCCACCTTGCCTCAGTCTAGGCAACTGCCAGTCACCACTTGCCCCCTTTCTCTGGGGCAGACTGCAGTATAATTGCCACTCATCACCAGCAAGGAGGTTTGGACCTGCTGCCTCTGCCTACCCTTGGGGCTGCCCTCTGCACCCCAGTACCTATTTGGCCATAGAGTAGGCCAGGCAACCTGGGGGGTTTCCAGGTCAGAGCTCCACAGCCCTGCTGAGCTCCACAGCCCTGCTATCCTTCCCCCAGCACTGCCCCGCCCCGCCCCGCCCCGCCCCACTCCACTCCACTCCACTCCACTCCACTCCACTCCACTCCACTCCACTCCACTCCACGTACCCTGTTTAGCCCTAGCAGTCAGGTCCTCCCTCTCCAAAGGCTAGAGAAGGACTGTTTGTATCCAGCCCACTGCCCTCTTATAAGGGCCAGCTGGGCCCTAATTACATTGGCCGCAGCTGTGGTCAGCTACCTACTCAGCTGACCCAGCTGTCCTTTATCTCTTTCCCTGCTTCTCCCAGGGCTGTTTAAGCCCTTTTGAGCAGGAGCGGATGGTCACCCCACTACACATACACAGACACACACACACCCATGGGATTTGGGATCCATATGCAGTACCACGTTAACGCGGGAACTGTGTTATAGTGGGGGCCTCGTTACCATGGATTCCAATTAAAGTAATTAAATTTGGAATCCATGGCCACGACCGTGCTATAAGCGAATCACACTATATAGATGCGCGCATGCATACACACACACTCAATATGTAAATACTTGTTTAATGTTTATTGTTTTATAAATATGAATGAACATACATTTATACACACAAAACTCCCACAGATGTATAGAATCATACATATCCATTCAACATTTAAACAAGTATGGACCAGACAGTGATATTCTGACTCACATTGATAGTGCCTTACGCCACAAACAGTTCCATAGATTGTAAGTTACTATTCAGTGTAAGGAAGGGTATTGCAATATGGCCCTGTATAAACTGTTCAATGAAATTTGGTATGTCCCTTTATATGGCCTGACAACAAGCAGTGAAGTGAATTGGATTCTTATTTCAAAGGGGTTTGGATCAATTCCTTATATAGTCCATTTTGCTGTCCTTTCTTATGCTAAAATCAGTAGTAGTCTCAGAATAAAGTCATTCCTCTCAGCAAGAATGTCAGATTCTGGCCCAGTGGGATTAGATTTTATGAGCATGGAAATACAATATTCTTGAACTTTTAACTTAACTGTCAATCTTTTCTGTTGCTCAATCATTCCCTGAAAAGGAGAAGCAGTTAATTGACTGACACAAAATAACACTGTCGTGAGAGAGAAAAGGTTGCTTTGTCAGTAGTTGGGGTTCTCCAGTGTATAGTAACTTACCTATGTCTACTCTGTGTCAGCTGAGAGTGGAATGTGTTCATATCCAATATTATAAGAGGAAAAGAAGAATTCTCAGTGTATTTCTTCTGTCCGTGCTCTAGCTCTCATATATTGATCACAATCTAAAACAATGGGATTGCAGTTGATTTGTTTCACAGGCTCTTTGATGGACTACAAGCCCCGATCCTGCAATGAGAGCGCTGTGCCCATGTCAAGCTCATTGCGAGATTCAAAAGTGCACGTGAAGCCCATATTTTCACATCTCCTCTAGTAAAAACAAAAGCCTTCCAAACATAACATTTTCCTCCTTCACTGTAATAAGTTCCACTATGCAACATTGTTTACAACTTCCAGTGCAATTCTAAGAATGTCCCCTCACATTCAGTTTTCCCCTCCTGGGGTCCCCCTTTCTCCTTCTAAGGCTGTCTTGTTTCTGCCAAGCTGCAGACTGTCTCCCCATGCAGCACATTTAGCTGCTGCCTCTGATCTGTTAAGGCAGCCACGGGGGCAAAGGGAGATTTCTCTGCCTTCTGCACTTAGCAGTCTGGGAGTCTTGATTTTCCTCTGCATTAGGCTTTTCCAGTTTCTGATCCATACCAAAAATCAATTGGCTTGTTTCTGTTGGTGCCCAGAATACTCTGAAATTTTGGAATTGATCAAGGTTGTCACATTACTGGCAGAGAAATGCCATTGAGTTAATCATTGGGCCTTGCTTTGCTCAGCCAAGTGTGAATTATAATTCCCCTTAATCCCCTCCTTTTCCAGTAATACATCTTTGCCTTTTGAACCCATTGATACAGTACTCCTTACTCTATTTGCCTTGCCTGATAACCTGTTCCTATGTTTTATTGTCCATTGTACGAGGTGGAGCTCCTGCTCTCCCTCCTCACTCCTTATTTTCTCATGTTCAAACAACTCAGGCCTCTTAATATTGATCATACCATACATCTTTGAAACACACATCACTGTCAGTCTCCTTCATACACTGTAAACGCTAATGTTGGGTCATCTCAAAGTCTCCTCTCTTTTTATTTTGTTATTGTTGAAAATAAACCCCCTCCTCTTATATCCCAATCCAGCATAGTACCTAAGGACAACTTTAAGCCTGTATGTAGTCACACTGACTTCAGTGTTAACAAAGTCCTGTGGCACCTTAAAGACTAACTATAAAGTTTTGAAGCATGAGCTTTCGTGGGCTAATACCCACTTCGTTGGATGCCTGCATCCGACGAAGTGGGTATTAGCCCACGAAAGCTCATGCTTCAAAACTTTATAGTTAGTCTTTAAGGTGCCACAGGACTTTGTTAACTCTGCTATTCCAGACTAACACGGCTACCACCCTGATTACTGACTTCAGTGGGGCTAGTCACATGGTTAAAGTTAAGCATACACCTGTGCTTTGCTAAAATCAGAGCCTTAATCTTTCCACGAGATCTTCTATCATCTCCAGCATCCAGATCCTGCTCTCCGATGCACAAGTGCAGATCCCATTGATCTCAACAGGAAATCTGCAAGCACATCCAAGGGCAAATGTCTGTAAAGGACACATGTTCTTCCACAACATGCTCCATATGAGACTTGGCCAGTAACAGTATCAACTCTTTGCATTTCCTTCTGCTAATATAATTCAGTATTTTGTTTGCCTTCTCTCTTGCTGTGCACTGGTTTGATGAAACCCATAATTTGTCCACCAATTACACCCACACTTTTTCCTGATCAGTGTACAGACTGTTCCGTTTTGCACAGATTCCATACTCATGTTCCTAGAAGGTAGGTGATTTATTTCTAATCTCCTACTGCACTACGTTTACTGTGTTCTAGCCCTGGCACCTAAATGAACCAACCCATTTTGCATTCGACTGCATTATTTTCTCTTCCCCGCCTTTTACCTCCCCCATCACTTCAAATTTGCTGTAAGAGGTGGAACATGGAGATCTTTGTTATACCTTAATCTAAATCACTTCTAACACAATTACATGTGACCTATGGATACCACTCTTATAATCTTATTTCGATGTAGTTTTTTCCAGCTTGTGTGTACTCTTTAGATTACCTGTTTTATCTCTATTCCATGGCTCAGTATGATACCTTCCCATTAACCTTTGATGCAGAGCCTTCGGTTCTTTAACATAAGTATACAACAGTGCACTCATTGAGTTTTCCTCCTCTTTCATTCTGCAATATATTTAAAGATCTCCATCAAGTTAGCTAAGCAGGACCACCTGAATCCATGATGGCCTTCTTTGAATAGAGTGAGAGCCACTAAATATACAATCCATCCCTTTTTGGTCCAGAAATAATACTAGGCCTAACCATACCATAAAAAGGTACCATTTTCCAGGCATTCCAGTTACTCCATACAAACCAAATACAATTTAAGAGAAATTATTTGATATTCCATGGTATTCTTATGAATTAATTACAGACAAAACAGCTGAACTGTTCATCTGGGGAAAAGCCCAGTTGGAAAATAGAAGGCATAAAAACTGAGCGAAGCATTTGACATACATATCTGTTTTCAGATAAATAGTTTAAAGTCAAGAACTAATTTAAGTGTTTCCCTATTCAAGAACTTCCTTTTTTTTATTTTAGGGATTTTGTAAAAGCTTTTATTCAATTTAAGAAGCCAATTGTAGTTGCTATCAATGGCCCAGCTCTTGGGTTGGGAGCTTCTATCTTACCACTGTGTGATATCGTTTGGGCAAGCGAGAAGGCTTGGTTTCAGACCCCATATGCAACAATCCGACTCACTCCAGCTGGCTGCTCATCGTACACATTCCCACAAATACTGGGTGTTGCACTGGTAAGGCACCTTTCTCCTAGAATTGCTAAGCAGGCTTGGTTAATTCCATACTGTTTTGCGCTGTTTTTATGATGGTCACGGAATTTGTCACATTTTACAGTCTCTGGTGAAGAGAAGCCCAAGGGACATAAGAAGAGGGGCCATTTTCAAGGATGTGTCAGGAAAGGGACAAAGTGCTTTGGCAAAGCTAATGTGGGAGGTTTTAAAATATCTTTCTGCACCATGCTAGGCTCGCGCAGTGGCTAGTAGTTAATAGGATACACTGGGGCATGACACTGTGCTGTCTGCTTCACAAGTGTAAATCTGAAGTAATTCCATTAGTCATTTAGTTTACCCCAGTTTTAAAAAAAATCATAATTTGACTCCCATATAACTTATACTTGCTGTCATGGATCAGTGACGTAGCATTGCCGATATACTGACAGTTACTTGTAAAATCATTGACATCAATATGCTGATATGAACAGCTAATCTATTTTTTTAATTTGCCCATGCAATGCTTAGATGTCACTGCCAAAAGCACTTTATAAGTACTTCTCACTAAGGAGAAGGATGAAAATATTTGCAAGTCTTATTTGACCATAGCACCAGGCATATGTGGTGTAGGAATGAAGGAAATCACCACCCACGATCTTGAGTGAGCCTTTTCTTTTGCAGGCAAATGAAATGTTGTTCTGTGGGAGAAAGCTAACAGCCCAGGAAGCCTGTAGCAGAGGACTTGTGTCACAAGTATTTTGGCCAACAACATTCAGTCAAGAAGTGATGCTGCGAGTAAAGGAAATGGCATCTTGCAGCGCAGTGGTAAGAAATTTATCGGCTTTTGTTTCCATCACCAGGCTGCCAACTCCCTACCTGCTTCCCCCCGTGCAGTTTCTGACCACACAGAGCATTCTCTTGAGGTCCATGTGGGAGAAGTAAGATCCATGCAAGGATCTTGGGAGCGAAATCTGGTCCCCAGGAGTTATTACTTCCCTGTTTTCTGATTACAGCTTAGTGGCTGTTAAAACCTCTGCATACCTCTCACTTTCCAAGGCCCTTTTCCTTGAGGCATGTATATTCCTGCACCAGCCCCATTTAAGCTTTTAAAAGAAATGTAACGTAAACGGTAACGATAACGATAAAAACCACAGTCTCCCTAAAACAAATTAATTCTTTAGTTATACTGCATGTCCCTGGCAGTCTTAGCATTCCTTGATTTCATTTAAAAGACCTGTCGATCAAGACACAGTAGAGGCACAGAAGATTTTTAATTAAATCAAGTGTAGATTACATCTCAGAAAAGACGCTCAGAACTAAACCCACCATGAATTGGTCTTTGGAAATGCAGCATAAGCTTATCAGATCAGGCCGATATGTCCTATATTATATGAGCTGGGAAGCGCTCTGAATCTCATCCTGCATTCTCCATCCCTTCTCTCCTCCTCCTCCCCCCCCCCCCCATCAGGTGTACAACATCATCTTCTGCTGAGGTCTGTTAGATTGAAGGAAAGTGTTAAGATATGACCAAGGCTACCTATCAAAAGGGTTAAAAATTATAAAGGAGTTAGGAGTCTAGATTAAATTCAAAAGTAGAATGAATACAATGGTCCCATTCTAGTGGATGTGGACAATTATGCATAAAAATACAAAACAAAAACCATCACCAAAAAAAACCCCAAATCCCTGATGCTTATATTTGACCCATTTACAGTCTATTGAGAAGAAACACAGTTCTGGAATAGCAACGAGTTACAGTCCAAAACTGATAGGATACCTTAGGGCTTATCTTCACTACCACGGGTAGCAATCGGTCTTTTGGCGATTGATTTATCGCATCTCATCAAGACGCGATAAATCGATCGCCAACTGCACCCCCGTCGACTCCGGAACTCCAGCTCACCGAGCGGCGCAAGCTGGAGTTGATGGGGGAGTGCGCCACCGCTTGCAGCCGCCATGAAGACAGCAGGTAAGTCGGCTGTACATACGCTGACTTCAGCTACGTTATTAACGTAGCTGAAGTTGCGTATCTACAGCCAATTCTCCCCTAGTGAAGACCAGCCCTTAGTTTAGGACTCAGTTGTTTGGTAAAACTTGCTCTCTTTTGCCTCCCTTTTCTACAAACACTAATATCTTGTATTAACCCCCTGCCCTTAGAACATAGTGAAGCATGGAACATATACTAAGAGCTCCTTTTGGGTTTTGTATGTAAAAATAAGTAAAGGGAGTAAGTAGGGTGCCCAGATTTTATATGGACAGTCCCAATATTTGGGGCTTTTTCTTATATAGGCACCGATTACCCCCCAGCCCCTGTCCTGATTTTTCACATTTGCCATCTGGTCACCCTACAAGGGAGACAACCTAATTTGGCTTAAAATACTTTCTAAATTAAGATGGCCTAAGGAAGGCTCCTGAAATCACTATTTACTTTTGAAAATTTTGGTGCCAGTACATAAATATTAATGTCTGTGCTGAGTATCAGCAGCTTCCATCAACTTATGATGGAGCAGTGGCTGCTTAATACTTCTGAAAAATCAGGTGCAGCGTCTCTACACCATGGAGATCATTATTTAAGTGGTAAAACACTGTTAATTCTGCTGTCCATAATAAGTTAAACAAATCAAAAATCTTTACTAATATTTTCACTTTAGGTATTAGAAGAGTCTAAATGTCTGGTGCGGAGCTTCCTGAAATCTGGTCTTGAAGATGTGAATGAAAAAGAGTGTCAGATGTTGAAACAGCTGTGGAGTTCTTCCAAAGGACTGGATTCATTATTCAGCTACTTGCAAGACAAAATTTATGAAGTCTGAAGTCACAGTTTCACTTCAAGAGAAAACATTCCAAGTGTAAACAGAGTTCAAACATTACCGGTGTTTGAAAAACAGAGGGAAGTCATCCTTGAGATGAATTTGTGACAGTGTATCTTAATACATATGGTTGTGTCAATTTCCGTGTGAGCTAAATTGAGAAGTTACACAGCTGCTTCTAGCTGGTTTGATTTTGTGTAATCAAGATGGAGTCAGGCTTGGTCAGTGCACATAAATTCTACTGAGTGCTGCATCATTCACATGCTCATCCAGTTAGAAGTGTACATTCCACGTGCTGAAAAGCACTACTGTGGCCCAGTAAGGCACACCATCTGTAATGATTTATTTTATCTGTCCTTTTCTTAACTTATTCTTGCTTTGCAACAAATGTCTGTGCTGACACTGAGGGCTGAATCTGAAAATCAGGTCACAGTAACACTCTGCAGACCCAGATTATTATACTTCAGAAGTATTTTAATTATTTTTTTAAGTTCTAACAATGTAATAGAATAACCTGATAATTTATATGTATAATATGTAAAGTTAGGTTTGGGGGAAAAAATTACCAGGATTTTGTTCTTTCATTGAATTTATTTAACTTATTTATTTTGTGTTTGTATGCAACTGTTTGATCATATAGATATTATTTTCATACTTCCCTTGACTGGATTAATGGTTTCGCATGAGAATGCAAGTGGCCCAGTGCATTTTTAGCAGTGAGTTGTGTATACAATAAAGAACATATAGTAATCACCAAATGTCTGGGCAGTAAAAGTGACAGCCATGTACGCATTCCTTTATGTGTGAAATTGTACAAAGATGTATTGAAGTCGAGTCATAGTCTGTTAAACTTGTTAAGGAAAATCAGTGGAAGCTGCAACTGTGAGTCCCACACAAGTCTCTCTTCACTTTCTGCCTTCTTTGGGAGCATTGAAGGGCTTGCCAACAAAATGCTTTAAGTTTACTACTATTTTCCTTTTAGCTGAACATTAATAACAGGGTGTGTGGTGCCCTTATGTGGCATCATATTGTTCTTCAGGTTTAAACATCTCCTTTTGGTCTGAAGTCTAGAAACAAACCCTTGTGAGCCTTAGTCTAACTGCCTGATTGCTCAGTTGTGGGTTAATACTTTGGAGGCATCTGGGTCTGGGATAGGAGTTTTATAAAAAGGTGCTAGGTTCTAGGTGAAGATGGGGTTTTTGTTTTGTTTTTCCAATACTCCATGGCTGGCCACTCCATGATCTGGTTATTGGGAAGGGGAGGAGGGCGGGGGAAAAAAAAAATCTATGGCTGTCCATAAAAATAGTCCATGATAAGTGACAAAAAAAAAATCTAATTTGCTGTTTTAAAATGTGACCCTAATATTTTTCAGTGATACTGACTTTTGAACACTGGATTCAAAAGTCAAGGAGGCAGTTAGGGAGGAAATAACATGAACACGTTCAGTGAATCAAACTGCCATGTTCGTATGCCCAAATCAAAATCTCTCAAAGCAGAAAATTTGCACCTTTATTTCTTTAGTGATTTGTGCACTTTCTGTCCATCCCTGAGCTCACTGACCAGATTACAGTTTAGAAGAACCACAAGTGAGCTGAGGGGTGTTTGTTTGTTTGTTTCCTTACAATCTTTCAAAAAAAAAAAAGTCTCAATAAAGTCTTTGTCAGATTGCGAACAGATAATTCTAGTGAGCGGTAGGTTTCCACAAAGTCCATCCATCTTTTCCATTTTTGTAGTTAAGTGTAAAGTACCTTCCACTTACATTCTATATATGTTCCTAGGGCCAAATTGTGCCAATGCTTTTTTTTCTCTCTCTCTCTCAACATAATGCTCCGATTTGAGTCAGAACTGCTTTCTTCTGTCCCTCTCCAAGTTCTGCTTAAAGTGTAAAAAAAAAAAAGCAAAAAGCAGAATCTGCCGCCATCGAATTTTTTAAAATATCTTCAAAATGCAATATTGTACATGATTATGAAGTGACTCTTATTTTTCAGTGGTCTAAAACAAAGGATAATTTTTACAGTAAAAATATGAAATGGTTGATATAACAAGTGCTGTATGTTAGGTGTTGCTTACTTCTTTGGCCCCCTTGCAAAATTTAAATATGTGTTCAGATTAGGCACATGCTTAAAAGCTTTGCTGGATCAGGGCCATAGAACCCAATCTTAATAAGCATGCACCCAAGTCACTTACTTCATTAGTCCCACTGACCTCGGGATTAGTCATGTGCATAAGTATTTGTACAATCAGGCTTTCAGTATGGGAATTTAGAAAAATCGGGAAAAGCATCATGATGCCCCAACTTCCATTTTTTATACTGGTCGAGAGAGGTACAACTCCAGGTCATTTAAAATGTGTCAATAAAATACTAGAAAGTTTATTTCAACACTGTGCTTGTTATATGTTGATATATCTAGGAAAATTGCTCCCAGCAGTATGAAGATGTGTTTTACCGGAGAAGGTTTTAGAACAAAAAAGAATCATAATTCAATCAACTTTTAAAATGCACCATTTTCAAATATTCACATTAATATTTTGTTTGACAAAGAAATGGTTGAAATGTGTTTTTCATAAAAGGCGCTAATCATATTTAATGTTTTATTATTCACATCTCAACAGTTACAATCTAGAATTTGTTTCCATAGAATTTATTTTTCTTTCAGAAAAAGGCTAATAATTTCAAAAGCTTCCTTTTCAACTATTTAAGGCTCAGAATTTATTTTCTCTTCTGTTTCAGTCTTTACTTACTATTCAAATACATAGGTGTACTGTACATATTAGTCTGGGTACCTTTACTAATATTCACAGTATTTAAACATATAAATGCAATTTGTTGTTAAGTATCTTATTTTATTCTCGTGTAAATTGTTTTGTACAATCTTTAAAAATTTGCAGTTTTGCATTTGTAGATATTCAAGGTAAGCAATTTATTTTGTGTTGTCTTGCATGTATATTTTTTGCTGTAGATAAGTGTTGTTTAGTTTACTACTTCAGTACATTTCTGTTTAAATGAATAAGCTTACAAACTTTAATACAGTATATATTTTCAGAATATAAACTTTTATATTTCTGTGGTAGGTTAGGGTATGCGTTTTAGGCAATCTTTTTCACTACTATTAATTGTTCTTTTAATCTATAGTATACTGGTTTTGTGCCAATAGTTTTTCACTAGAATGAAATGCTCTTTTAATGTTAGGGATATACAGACAGGTTTGCTGGTGGTAGCGGGCAGCTCTTCTGTTTTTTGCCAGCCTTGAAGTAACTGAGTTTAAAGTGTGATTTGTAAATTTATTGCATTTGTGAATAAGCCTTACCATTAGGTACAACAAATCTTAAAACTTCGCAACTGCATATGTAGTATTAATGACTTCCCCAAATAATCTCTGCAAAACAGTTGGCAAAATCAGAGTACAGGGCCTTAAATTTTTCTTGTGAAAAGGATAATACGGGTTGGTGGTTTGTTTGTTTTTTTAAAACAACATAGTTAAAGACTTGTCAGTTTGGGCTTTGTTCTATTAAACTGTGCATATTGTTCTCCCAACCACAGTCGTTAATCTCAGGCTTTTTGTGGCTGGGTCTATAAAAGTCAAATCTGGCTAAAGCCAGCATTCTTTAGGAGACACTAAGGAAGTTTACATAAGAGACTTATAGACAATCTTAATCATAGTACGTTAAGTATTCAGTATCCTGGGTGTGTTATCTTCGTCTACCCAGTTAACCGTATGTTTTAAGCCATATTAAATCTCTTTACCACTACTTTAAATACTACACTGAAAGTCATTCCCTAATTTACCTACAGGTTGACAGGATTGTGATTTCTAGTGAATAAAAATATGCCTTCCATAAAAACAAAGGACCAAAGAACTACATAATTCTAACAGAACATTAGTTACTTAGCAAGTGAACTAGTCTGACATTTATAGTGATGATCAAATGGTCTCTTCCTGCTACAAACATTTCATTCTCATTCATTTTAAGCCGGGGGGGGGGGGGGGGGAATGTATCCACTAGACTATTGGAAAATGAGCAGTGTTCTGCTAAACTGGCATGGCTATTGGTAAGGCTTATTACCAAACCTCTAAGATGAAGCAAAGAACCAAAAATTCACAAAATCTGTCTATGTAAATGTATTTGATTTCAAACTAGTAACTTGCACAAGAAATTAAAGGTAGAACTTTGCAAATTAGGCCCTTACGTTATTTTGGCAGAACGTCATGGAACAGACTAAAACCGTTTCTAATATTTGTAATGATGAGTACATAATATAATATAAGGGTACAGGCACCCCTTTATCACAGTGTTGTAAATATTTTCTGAAACTGGTACAGTATGGAGGGACTTGTATCTTGATATATCAAATATTGACTGTCTACATCAAATTGTACACAATATATTTGTTGATGGTCCTGTAACTAGTGTATGGACACATTTCTGGGTGCCTTAGAAGTTGTATTTTTCATGTGTGTTAATATGCAGTATTTATACATTGTGAGAAGCTGCTTTGAATAAAAATATTGAAACTTCATACTAATTGAGTGATTTTCAGTTTTACGGGAATCAAAATTAATTTGGTAAATAGATGCCATACAGAAAAGGGGGATATTATAAAATGATATGGAAAAAAACATTGAATAGGCTCCTACATTTTAAAAGTAATTATCATATAGAGGTTTTTACTACGGTAGGAGAGGACATTAAATTTAAAACTGATCATCTATCCAAAAATTGCAAAGATCGCAGCAACAAGTCTGACTTCATTCCACCTGACCTGTTCACGTCCGAGAAAATGAACAAAGAATCATGGTCTTCAATATAAATTTTCTAAGACTACTTCTACTCCATCCTTACTACCACCCTTGCTTTGACATAGCTGAGTCATACAAAGTATGACACAATATGGCTCATGCTGCTCTAGAGCCCAGGACTGGCAGCAACGATGCAGTTCGAAATACGGGAAAGTCTGTATCTGGATTTGGAGGGGTGATTCTGCACTGCACTCTGCACGTAGCACAGAGACCTGTGTTGCAGCCAGTGTGGAGCAGCACCATCTCAGTGGAATTTCAAAAGGGGCACAATTGAATCCATCTATACATAGGGCTGATGTGCAGAGTGTGCCATGCTTAGTGCCTCCTCTCTGACGCACTTAAAAAAGTAGACCACCTAAGGGTCATACAGAGGGGGCAGTCACTTAGCTTCCCTGAGCAGAACAGGAATATGAGAAACCTCTTGTGATGAGGCCTGGCTTACCGGTGGTGCTGCATAATGGTAAGGTCACTGGGTCCCAATTCTGCCCCATCTCCAGCGTCCCTCACCAGCAATCACTTCAACATTGTGGTAATCCACCTTTTGGTAGGTAGTGACTGGGCCCTCTGGCTGGGTTGACAATTGAGGTCACCCCCTTTCTGGGTAACAGTCAACAAAATATGGAAGCCAAAATCCTCTCAAAAGAAAGGGTCTTCAGCCTACCTCGGGGCCCCTGTATGTGGCATGCCCTTTACACAGAACTTACAAAATCTCTAACCTCTCCTCTGCCGGAAGTGGAGGAGAGGGAGGGATTTATGCCCCCTCCACAAGTTCCCAGTCCTCCCTCTCCATCAGTCTCTATTTGAGGGCACTAAGCCACCCTGGAGCGCTTCAGGGCTGCTTCCCACCACTGGCTTCTCCACAAGGCCTCAAAATCTTCCACTTAACGTCCAACCAAAAATAGTACAAACAACTGACTCTTCAGCCCAGTTGGGCTCCGCTGCTTGCCGTCTTCTTTCCAGGCTAGGTCAGCTTCACACTAGCTCAAGTGCCTGGGTTTCACTCCCACTACCTGAAGGTGTCACACTCTCCCTCTGCCCACAGCTTCAGGCAGGCTGCAGTCCCTGATCAGCCTCTATCTCCTGCCAGGTTTCCAGTGCAGGACTCTGCCTTCCAGGCTTCTCTCAGCCCAAGAGAGAAAAAACCCAGATGCCTCACCCCGGATCTCCTCTCTGGCCCCTCCTCCAGCGCTTAGAGTAGCTGTCATTTACAGGCCTCACCTTTACTCAGGCACTGCCAAGATAGGTCTTTCCTCCTCTGTCATTTCATCTCCCTCCCTCTGACTCCTTGTTAATCTCCATCAGCTGCAGCAGGCTCTACAGGTGGGGTGAAGTCACCGAAGCCCAGAATCACTTCTTAACCCCTTCTGGCCCAGTGTGGAGTTTATATACTCCATCAAACCTCCTGGCATACAAAGGGGGGAGTTTTTGCAGAAGGACCATGAACAATATAGAGCCAACCCTAAAAGAAAATCTCTGCACCCACCCAAAGCCTCCTTAACTCTATGTGCTTGAAGATGTGCAGCATCAGGGCCTTGGTCATTACTATTCTTTATTTAACTGCACACATTATCTAGTTTCCACAATCGGTGCAACACTAATTTACCTCACAGACTGGCAATGCTTGGGCTGAAAGGGAGGAAACATGCACGGCCCTTCCAAAACTGGAAAACCTCCCCCCCCCCCCCTCCCGAACACCTAGACAAAAGTGCCTAAAAGTGCAAATGTACTGATAGAGATTTTCCTTAGGGGAAGTTTCTAGCCTTCATGGTTCTGGAGAAAAGTTTGAAAACCTGACCCAAAAGCAACCTGAAGGCTAAAGAAAAAAAAAAGAACCCAAGTATTATTTTTTTTTAAACTCATGCTTTTTAAGCTAATTTCATTTCATTATATTTGAAGAGCTGGGGTTGGCAATACTGGTTTTTATATTTATAATTTATTTTCTATAAATGCATGGAAGCATGTACTGTAGACTAGTATTAGAGAAACAAGCATTATTTACTCAGAGGCAACAGTAACAACATAAAAAAAGATTGAAAATGCTGAAATTCACTTTAATGGAAAGCTGCACAGGATAAATTGTGTGTACAGTTCCAAAGGCATCCAAACACTTTTTTACATTAGTGCTTGCTTCCATTAAATTATCATTTCAACATAGAAGTTAAATTTAAATAAAAAGAACCAGAAAACAGCCATATGCCATCACACAAAAAAATTTGTTTAGCTTTACAGTTATATACACTGTGGGTAGTGGGGTCAGACACCCATAGCAAGGGTCTGGGAGCCAGGATTCTTGGGTTCTATTCCTGGCTTTGATTGGACTTGCTACATGAGTTCATGCCAGCCACTTAAATTTCTAACCAGCCTTATGAAAATAAAATAATGCTTGCATCCTTCACAGGAGTATTATGAGACCTAATCAATGTTTAACACTCAGAGACCTAATTGATGTTTGTAATGCTCTGTGCTTGCATTTATATAAAACTTTTCCTCTGAGGCCACGTATACTATCATCCTCGGAGAACTTGAACACATATAATTTAATCTTGTTTAACCAGCACCATAGCCAACAATTATTGATTTATATTTAGTAGCAAAATACTGTACTCTTGTCATGGGTTAACACATTGCAGTTTCCCTTGAAAGACTATCATTTCCACATGGTCTGCAAGCTATTTTCTAAATATGGTGTTTATGTAGTGTTAACAACACTGTCAACTTAAAAAAACTTACATTGTACGCAAACACGGTCCTTCATTAACAATACGAAAAACCCCTTAGATTATTAAAGGTAAACAATCTAGTTTACATAGCACTACTTATGTTCCTTGTTTCCTTTCAGTATTTCTCCCACCAGGAACAATAGAAATCAACAAAGTCAATTTTACTTCTGTTTTCACTCAGGGGCTGCCTACACTACATCTGTGCTGATGTAGTGTAGACACTTCCTATATGGGAGGAAGTGGGTTCCCCTTAGATGTAGATAATCCACCTCTCTGAGAGGTGGTACCTAGACTGATGGAAGAAGTCTTCTGTCGACCTAGCTGCACCTATAACGGGGATTAGGTAGACCTAACACAGGGGTAGGCAAAAAGGCAAACTTTTTGGCCTCAGGGCCACATTGGGGTTCAAAATTGTCTGGAGGGCCGGGTAGGGCAGGCTGTGCCTCCCCAAACAGCCTGGCCCCGCCCCCTATCCAACTCCCACCCACTTCCCGCTCCCTGACTGCCCCCCTCGGAACTCCTGACCCATCCAACACCCCCACACACACACTCCTTGTCCCATAACCAGCTCCTCTGGAGACTCCACACACACTCTAACTGCCCCCCCCCCGGACCCTATCCCCTATCTAAGCACCCTGTTCCTTGTCTCCTAACTGCCCCCGCCTGAGACTTTCCCACCTAACCACCACCACCCGGAACCCTACCCCATATCTAAAGACTCCCAGCTCCTTGCTTGTCGCACCCGGCGCTCCGGTCCAGGAAACCAAGGTCCCACAGGAGAGCCTGGGAGAGCAGGGCCCACAGCTTGCCGTGCTCGGCCTGGCGTTCTGGCCCAGGAGAGCGGGGCCCGCAGCTTGAAGGACTTGGGTGTTCACCTGAGAGCAGGCAGCTCTTTCAAGCAGGTCCAGTGCTCCCAAACGATCAGCCAGGTCCAGTCTGCCAGCCCTGGACCCATTTCTGTGCTCTAACTGGTCTGTGAAAACTCTCACACCTGGGACATGGGCACTCTGACCTCGTGGCCTGAGCGGGAGTTGGGAACCAGGCCGGGTTGGAAACCAAGAGATCAGAGTCTGGGACAAAAGGATTTATGGAAATGTCTGCACTTCAAGCGGGGGGAGGAAACGTTCCTGTTTGAGGAAACATACCTTCACTAGCTATGATCAAGTTCCTGCACTAAAAATATAAGTGACACAAGCAGCAGGAGGGGCTAGCTGCCCCGAGTACATACCCATCCAAGACACTAGGCGTGCACATGGACTGGCTGGCCCCTCTTATACCATATGCTGCTGCATCCTCAATCAGAGCTTGCATGGGTATGTCTCCTTGAGCTGGGAATTAACCCTCCACAAGCTCCCTGACGGAGCCAAAATCCCACCTTCAGTAGTGACTTAGGCATTTGGGAGCCTAAGATGATTTTCAATGAGACTTAGGCTCCTTGGCACCTATCCAAGTAACTTTTGACTTAAGTGATTTTGGAAACATGCCCCCATGTTATTTTTATCGTATCATCATCATATCATCATCAAAATATCATCATATGATATTTTAAAAAAAATTTACCTCAGGTGTATCATGTCTAGCCCTCAGAAGAAACTACACCCTGATAGGATGAATTTCTTAGAAGTCTAAAGATGAAATGTGTTCTTTGGAAGGAAAGAAGCCCGTAGAAACTTTGCCTTTGAATTGGGTGAATTGACAGAGATGAGATTGTCCATCTCCAGTATCTTCCCTGAACATACAGCTGAAAAGATAAATCACCTTGGGAGCATGCAGTGGTGGTGTAGGTTAATGAACTAGCAAGTTACAAGGAAGAGGAACTAACCAAAGCCAATGCCTGTAAAGATCCTCCCTTTAGAGAAAAGTAGACAAAAGACACTGTTTTGGACACCAGAAAGAAAAGATGCAGGCAATAAATCAAAGGCAGCATTAAAAAAAAACAACCCAAAGCACCGTCTCACTATGACAAATCCTTTCTGGTTTTGAGCCCTAGTCCTTAGACAGGGACAATACTACATGTGGAAGGAGCAAGGAGAGGCTTTGAAGAAAATAAGGGAACAGCTCATGAGAGGATTTCATGGACATCATGGGAAAACATTTTCGCACACAAATTGGGTGATCATCTAAATTATCTGAGACTCCATAACATGGAAGAATGGGAGGTTAGGACAATGAGGAGGAGAGCACTGCAGTATCTTGCTACAGTTGAGAAGACTCTCAAAGGGTCAACTGAGCTTAAGAAAGTGTGACACAGTTCTGAGTATAGAAAGCGAGGAATACTTGTAGCACCTTAGAGACTAACTAGTTTATTTCAGCATAAGCTTTCGTGAGCTATAGCCCATGAAAGCTTATGCTGAAATAAACTAGTTAGTCTCTAAGGTGCTACAAGTATTCCTCGCTTTCTTTACGGATACAGACTAACACGGCTGCTATTCTTGAACCAGTTCTGAGTATGACTCTCAAGTTTGATTTCTCCATTTTAAATGTCAAAAAGCTCTGCAATCGTAGCCTGGAGAGGATTTCAAGTTACCAGTAAAGCTGGAGAGATAACCAACTCTAGCATTCATACCACTTGCACTGTGCTTGGAGTATTTTGCTTTAATTCATACTGTTCTTTCTTTTAGTTTTACAAATTTGCTCATTACTGATTTATCATAAAAATAGAATACTTCAGAGCTGTGTTGGATTCCAATTATTGTGTCCGTCTGGCCTGACATGGTAATTTTCACCTGGAGCAGTTGAAGTGTATTTTGTGAGTAAGAATGGAATTTCTCATTTAAATAAAAAGAAAGAAGCAGTTTGTCATTTAGCAGGGAATAAATTAATTATCAGACAAGGACTGGGAAGGAAAGACACAGGGATATAGAAGAAAAGAGGAAATAATTTTTGTAAAGAAAAGTCTGTATTAACAAGGATAAGCACTGAAGATGGGTGTGCTAGAATATCTACATAAATACATACAACAGCTCTCTTTCTCCTATAAACAATTGTGAGTTTACATTTTATCATAAGTGAGGCTCAGTTGTTTAAATGATCTTAAACTGGACACACCATTTTGTCCAGGAAGTCATTTTACTGGTTTCCGTGAAGCTCCCAGCACAGAAATAATAAACTACAATTATGCTGCTTACAGAAGTAGGTAAAACCCTGGTGGGGCTATAATTCTACCTGTCCTGCAGGTAACTTCCATGGAATAACATGAAGTTCCTGTAAAGAAAATACTCCCTTTCCTGCAGGACAGAAAGGATGTTAACACTCCAGAATTATACATGGTACATATACTATCTCCAATGTCTCCTCATGCATCAAGTACATCAACAATGGAGTGCCAGGATTCCAGTGCAAAACTTACTTACTTTCCCCCTCCCTGGTCTATAGACCAGGTGTCGGCAACCTTTCAGAAGTGGTGCACTGAGTCTTCATTTATTCACTCTAATTTAAAACTACAATTCATTCATTCATTCATTCACACACACTCCCTCTCTCCCTCCTCTCTCCCCCTCTCTCTCTCAGAGCACCCTCCCAGGAGGTAGAAGTCCCTGCTCTACATCAGGCAGAGTGGGGATTTGAAGCTAGGTTTCCCTGGGTACTGTCTCAAAGGGGACCCTGCCTTCCCCCTTTGAGTGGGGTTAGGTGTGCTCTAAGCATGCATACCAGAATAGGCTCCTTAGTCAAGGTAGTGGGAGAACCCGCCAGGGCTTAGACATCAGTTTAGGCACCACGCTGCTCAGAGGTGTCAGGATGGAGGCAGCAGTGTGCATGCCAACTGGAAAAAATGTAGGCACCTAGGGAGCTTTACAATAGAAACATGGACATCTGGGGACTTTAGGCACTTCCAATGTTAGGTAGCAGCTGAGTGATGGTTTTGTGAATGCTAGTGATGACTAAAAGTTGGACTTAGGCACTTAAAGGGGCTGCTAGACACCTACATTTCTCTTGTGAATCTAACCCCAGGTCTCATGACAGTTAGAATGGAACTCTTTGCCAGAGGATGTTGTGAAGGCCAAAACAATAACTGGGTTCAAAACAAGAACTGGATAAATTCATGGAGGATAGGCCCATCAATGGCTATTAGCCAGGATGGGCAGGGATGGTGTCCCTAGCTTGATGGTCCTGCTTTGAGCATGGGATTGGACTAGATGACCTCCTGAGGTCTCTTCCAACCCTAATCTTCTATGATTCTAGCCTCTGTTTTCCAGAAGCTGAGAATGGGGGACAGGGGTTGGATCACTTGATGATTATCTGTTCTGTTCATTCCCTCTGGGGCGCCCGGCATTGGTCACTGTTGGAAGATGGGATACTGAGCTAGATGGACCTTTGGCCTGTCCCAGTATTCTCATGTTCTTATGTAAGGTATGTACTTGGAATAAGGCTATTCAGCTAACATTACCTATCTGAGATGTTAGATAAACAGCAGCATCTAGCATAAGAGTTTCTATCATGAAGCAAATTATTTGAGCACTATGAACCAGTGATCTTAACGTGTTAGAATTAAGTTAATTAACATCTTCTAAAAGTACGTTATTCACAGTCAACCAGATGTGATTTTGATGTGTCTCTAAATAAAGGATATATTCTCAGCTACACCAAAAAGATCAGCAATTTGATACGGCTGTGTCTTTCTAGCCTCCTGGTTAGTGATTACACATGCTGATTACCAAGCTCTAGGGTATTCACTTTCTACAAGAGGTTCATTAAATGGATAAAGGCATTCACATAAAGCTCTTCCCATGTCTATTTATTCAAGATCTGTATTATTTTAGCCCCTCATTTGTTTATTCTGTATGCAGTTACAGGAAGCTGCTTGTCAGGGATTCAGATTCTGGCAAACAATCCCATCCAAGTCCACTGTTTGGCCATTAGGTTTATAACAAGCAACTCAAAAATCTTGCCAGCTGAGCCACCAGGGGATTTCCTCACTGCTTTAAGGTTAGGGGTCAAATGAACACTGCTCCCTTGAGAGGCAGCAACGTTTACTTGTCAGAGCGCAGGAGTTGGAATCAGAACTCCTCAGTTCAAATCCCAGCTTTATCACTGAAAGCAAAAATGCTATAATGCCCAAGGTCCAGCCCTCTAAGGATTCACCTTAGTCCTGTAATTCACCTTACAGGATTCACCTGTAATGACCCTATGTCTCCCCCTTAGTCTCCAGCACAGGGACTGTTCCCAGGAATAGCTACTGAGAAGCATGAGCAGCCAGACGTAAATCAAAGCAGTCTCCGGGCTGCTCCAATTTATGCCAGGAGCCAGGCAGGTCCTAAACTTGAGAAGTGTGTCAGTAGTTTAAGTACCTATCCTAACTCTGTCCGAACTATGCCCTGTTCAGTCAAACCAGAAAGTAGTGTATATATTTAGATATCAAATGACCTAAATAAAATAAATAAAAGGCTTTTCTTCTGGGGCCTAATCCTATGGAAAGGCTCACACTGACTTCAGAGGGCTTTGGATCAGGCCCCTAAAAGCTCTATGTACCTTTGGCAATTAACATAAAATCAAACCCAGCACCCTTTTCTTTATATGGCATTAAGTAGTCATAACACAGGAAAGACAAAGAGAAACAAGCCCTCCCTCTCTAAATATTGCCCATTAAGCAACAGCTCCCTCTCCCAAAAACCCCGCATAAAATACAGCAGGCCACACTATAGCTGATTTAAGGTTAAAGCTTTCCCAAACTCTTTTAAGACGTAAACCCCCCAACACTCCATTATGGCCTAAAATATTTATTAAATACACTCCACAACTGTATGATGGCTTTGAACCAACAAAATGAGTCAGCATTTTGCGAGGGGAGACTCAAGCATCAGGAATGCATTTAACCGTCACTCTAGAGAACAGTTTTCTGGAGAGTAAGTTGGTAAAACGCCAGAGCAAAAGAAATCATTTAGTGGATGTTTTTTTCCAATGTGCAGACATGCGCTGAGTTTTCACATGATTTGCAGCTGCTCTCCAAACTTAAAAGAGGAGAAATGCTAAAAAAAAAAAAAAAAAAAAAAAAAAAAAAAGCACACCCAGCAGAATAACAAACATACATGAAAAAGCGACAAAGAGTCATGTGGCACCTTAAAGATTAACAAACATATTAGAGCATACACTTTCATGGGTTGCATCCGACGAAGTGGATATTAGCCCACGAAAGCTTATGCTCCAATATGTTTGTTAGTCTTTAAGGTGCCACACAACTCTTTGTCGCTTTTGCAGATCCAGACTAACACGGCTACCCCTCTGATTCTAAACATACATGCAGACATACAAGAGGGTCCATCCCTGCAGTCCTTACTCAGGTCAAACTCCGCTGACTTCACCTCAAGGCTGAGCACAGAGTTGTTTCACAACAGCGGTTTCATTAAGAGCTATAGCACTGCATACTGACCATACACACATGTTAATGAGGAACATGTCACTCAAATGGTCTGCGATATTCTCAGTACAAAGAGAGATTGCTATGTGAGTGGCTTTACTTCATAGGTTTCTTGTCTTGTGTTTTATACATATGATGGAGTCACAAGATTTGAAAAAGGATCATTTTACTGAATCCCTTTTAAAACATGTACTGCAGGGTGTTTCTTGTAAAGTTCTGTTTCTCTGAGACTTTTCTATCGTGACAGGAAAAACTAGAAGGGCCCAGTTCTCCACTCGATTGGCCGAATCTGTGGATGCGGCAAGTAAACAAATCGGCCTGGCCCGCCAGGCTTGGCAGGCTGCGTGCCAAAGGTTGCCAATCCTTGGTCTAACTACCCAAAACAACTTGTACATTAGTTTCACCACTCCGCTGCCTTAACTTTCCCCTTATGAAACATTTACAGGATCAGACAGATGGAGCGAGGATGGGAACAGCAACATCCACAGCTATATATTGTACTTGCAACATATTGAACACATCAGAAGAGGTAGAGATCAAACAAAAATGCTAGAGACTTGTAGCTGACACTCATGTTAATTTAGCAACACAGTTATGGCAAAGGGTCTGTTTTGATGGCTTTATATCTTGGCTGTTTTAATTCCCCTGGGGCTGACGTTTGGCACACAGGTTTCCAGCCCAGATGGAAATGTTAATTATTGTATAAAATTTGATTTGAATGAGTTCAGCTGGGTTTTTTTGTTTTGTTTTGTTTTGGGTGTTGTTGTTTTTGTTTGTTTGTTTGTTTGTTTTTTTGCAGAGAGCATCTGAAGAGAATATTTTAGATTATTTCAGTTACATCAATGGTTAAACTTTACACTAATCTAAATGAGGGCAAAATGGACTCCAGCATCCATTGTGCACATGCACTTCAGGGTAAGATTGGCACAGATATACTTTTGTGAGGAGGGTGTATCACCCTTCAGCTAAATTGTTCCTATTGCGAGTTGGAGAAGTAGAAGAGAATTAGGGGATTTAAATATCCATACCAATAATTTGTAAACTGAGCTGTCTGAGATGGAAATTGCTAAGGGACAATAAATGTGGAGACCCACCAAGTCTTTTTTACGGAGTCAATAGACAAACACCTCTCAGGAATGGTCTAGTTATTACTTAGTTCTACCTAGAGCGCAGGGGACTGGACTAGATGACGTACTGAGGTCCCTTCCAGTCCTACGCTTCTGTGATTTTATTATTCTATTACAAGGATTATTTGCAATTATCTGTGTTGAATATTCCCTCTCATATGGACCAGACTTCCAGTACTACTAAAAATATCTATTTCATTTATACTCCCATTACACAAACAATGAGCACGTAGAGTAGCACTGGGGCCAGCAGCATTTTCAACAGGAGTCCTAAGGAATACTAACAAACACCTGTTGGCAAAAAGGAAGGAGTGCCAAGACACGTACACTGTATGCTACTCAGAGCAATGGAAGATGCAGCAGAAAATAAAAGCCTCCAAATATTACACTGTAAAATGCAAAGTTTCCTAGCCAAAAGATAAAGAAATCCCATTTCCAACTTTCGTTGACAAAAAATGAATGTACATAATACCACAGGAGAGGGTGATGCTTGTGTTGTAGGGAAAACCAAGAAAGACTGGCACATAACAAACTAGCACACAGCAGGTACTGGCAAAGACTCAGCCAACTTTCAAGAAAACATGTCACACCATAAACACAGGAGCTGGAAAACTCATATCCTACCAGAAAATTGAAAAATGGAATAAGAAAATATATATATCCAGCACAAGAAATTACATCATGAAGATATCTGTATTTGGCACCCATACAATTGCTGCTACCGTGTTTCCCCGAAAATAAGACAGTGTCTTATATTAATTTTTGCTCCCAAAATTACATTACATTATATTACAGTGAGAGGCAAAACTTGAAGTACGTCTTATTTTCGGGGGATGTCTTACTTTCGGGGAAACAGGGTATATTGCGCTCAGTTCCGGTGCCCACAATTAAAGAAGGATATTGATAAATTGGAGAGGGTTCAGAGAAGAGCTATGAGAATGATTAAAGGACGATTGGAAAACATGCCTCATAGTGATAGACTCATGGAATTCAATCTAGCTGAGGGAATTATAGGCTAGAAGTCAGTTTGACTTCAGAACCTAGAAAGAAAATGTAGCAAATAATCAAACAAACAATTTGTAAACACTTAGAAGAAAATAATGTGATAAGTAACAGTAGGAAGCAGCAGATGAGATATATCTTGACTTTAGTAAGGCTTCTAATACTGTCTCACATGGCCTTTTCATACACAAACTAGAAAAATAGAGCCTAGACAAACCTACTATAAGATAGGTGCACAGCTGGTTGGAAAAGTGTACTTAGAATAATTTTTTCTTAGGTAATTTATTCACAGAAAACAGGCTAAAAAGAGCCTGAAAATTTCCCTCATTTTTGCAATAGAGAGATGCAGGTCAGGTTCTTGCCATGGACAGGGAAATGCCAAAGATCTTGTCAGAGACAGGGAAATGAGGACCTGAGATATCTAATATAAAAATCAAGTAGGGACAATTTTTTTTAAAAAAGAGAGACAGGCTTTCTGCATTGTTAGGAATTAGCAAAGGGAGAAACCAAATTTCTTTCACCATATGGTTCACCTTTAAAAACACTATAAGTATTCTGGTAATAATCCCCATAACTACAGATGACAACTGCTTGGATAGTAAAATGTTTGACGTGACTATACATCATTGAAATCTTGCCATTAAGGGGGTTACAGAACTACCATTAATAATAAATAATATTTTCCTCTACTAAACATATGTTTGTGTATGAGATATACAGGACATACATTTAGCATGCAATATGTAAGTATAGAAACAAATGAAAATATCTTTAAATGCTCCCATTAATATTGTTAACAATTAATATTTAATAAACAGGGCTTTGTGATTAATGTTAACATTTTCCAATTTCCTGGTCTCCTCCTAGAATCTGTTTTACAGGATATTGCCTGTGCTTACGAAATAGGAATAGGTTTATTAATATTAAATTGGAGCTGTGCCAGGATTGAAATATGCACTTTTACCCATTGGGTCATAGACAACTATCTGACTTCCATTAGAGTTAAGTAGCAGAATTCACCAGCAGTGCACAAATCATGTCTGATCTGAAACTACCCAGAGGCATGTGTAACATCTTTTCATTTTTTAAGTTACCTCTTTCTCTTTTAATTCATTTTGAAGCAAATGTATTATCAGAATGGTTCCTCATTGCAAAACACTGTGATCGAGTGTAAGATGTTCATTTATTGCTCAGTTCACATCACAACGTTCACAATGATCCTATAAGGTGCAGAGTGACCTCAACACTCACTGAAATTACCACTCATTGAACTGAGTGGACCAGACCCTTGATGGCTTAAATTGGCAGACTTTATTGACCTCGGTGGAACCTCTGATTTATACCAGATGAAGATCTGGTTCAATGTAAGTTAAGACTTCTCTGCATCTTCCAGGATCAGGTCTAGTGCCCTGATGCTGCCTCATTGAAGTCAATGAGAGCTTCATCACTGATCTCAACTGACATAGGATTAGGCCCCAGAAGAAGGATTGTAGACTAGTCATGTGATAAATGTTACAGATGATTTATTTGATTGATGTAATTGTTCATTATGATGGGCCAGTTTCTCAAGAGTCATTTATTTGTTTTGCACTTGCAAAACTGCATGGCTGGAAATTTGACTATTTTCATAGGTGGGTGGGCAATAAATGTAGTTATACATCTAGTAGTAGTCGTACTCGTAATACAACTAGTAATAGTAATATTTGGCTAAGAAAGCATTATCTAAAAAAGTTATATTTGCTTCTCGGCTCCTTGGAGCTAAGATCAATTTGTATTACCATAACACCTGAGAGACCTAGTCATGAACCAGAATCCCACTGTGCTTGACACTGTACAAACACAGAATATAAGCTGGTCCCTGCCCGTATATTGCCCCTATCACAATTGTAATTGAGCACTTCATAATCTTTAATGTATTTATCCTCACACCACCTCTGTGAAGTAGGGCCATGCTGTTATCTCCATTGTACAGAAGGGGAACCAAGGCACAGAAAGACTAAGGGCTTCACTACATACACACAGGGACACACAGGAAAGTGAGTCCAAATGGATTTTTAAAGTGGACTAATTAAACTTCATTAAACCCCAAAATGAATTAAACTAAATCAAATTAAGGCCACTTTAATTCTGAATAAGAGCATCTACGCTCTACATTAGGTGTAATGCAGTTTAGGAATCCACTTTTAAATTCACACCTTTAGGTAATTCAGATTAACTTTTCTCAGTGTTCCTGTGTATGCAAACCCTTAAGTGACTTGACAAAGTCATAGAGGGAGTCAGTTGCAGAGAGGATAACTGATGCTGGGTGTTCTGTGGACAAGGCAAGTGTACCTAGCCCCTGGACCATCCTTCCTCTCTGCCCACTAGTATGCAGAAACTATGGTGTTGGGTGTTTAGAAATGTATAGGTGACAATAAGGAAAACAACATATTTTAGGTTGCAGCTATCATATTCCAAGATAACATGATGTAACAGATTACATCTGCGGCACTGTAGCTAATTTCATACAAATATTATTTTTAAAATGGTGAAAAGCTTCTGATAACGTTCTGCTAATGACTGGAAATATGCCAGTTCTCAGCTACTCCACCACTGTAAACCACTTTGCATTCCACCAGTCCTTGAGGCTTTTAAATCACCCTTTGTCTACCCCCAGGTCAACAGGTGGCCTCACATTGGGATAGATCTGAATTTGGATTGACTTTCTGGCTCATGATCTCTAATTGCATTTGTGTCAATGTCAGTCCCAAAGCAACATTCTTCTATTTTTCCAGTATATTTTATACATTGAATGCTATTTATAACATTAAACCTGAAGATCTATCTATCCAGATGTTCTAACACCAATCAAATGTTTCTTTGCAGGTTAACAGCATCATTCATTCTATGGTTAATTTTCTTGGTGTACTTACAGCTCTGCTATTACATTAGCAATTGTTTTAAATTCAGTAAACATTTTGTAAATTAATCTGTTTGTTGCCCTGTTCCTTGTGTTAGGCCATATCCTGTACCCTTTGCAGTCACTGATAGACCTCCCATTGGCTCAAACTTTTAGCACTAGGACTGAAAACAAATCTCCATACACAATGAATTCCTCTTACTCTGATTTTGAGACACAAGTTTTTATTTTCTACCAATGCCTTAGAAAGAAGCAGCTTCAAATCATCTTTCTTGCCTATTGCTGTGTATCTTATTAAATCCATTTTCTGGCTACACCAGCTTTACCTACGAGCTTCTTGTGTTCCCACATCATGATTTCCCAATTCCATTGGTGCTATGACAATTTGCCTTAAGTGAGGATCTATCCATATGCCTCTTCCTACCCATCTTTTATCATTTTTTCCACCCTCCCCAGCCTCATCCACCCATTTTGTCAGCATTTCATGCAAACATCTTCATGCCTTCTGCTTCATCTTGTACCTTAGATCTGTGACAATTATAATAAATCAGGCAATTTATGTTGGCAGGGGGCAGAATGAGGAAAGCATTACAGTTTAAGAGTTACTGCACCTTGACACCATACCTTCCATGGTATGTTCAAGGAATGTCCTCTCAAGTTCTCTGGTCTTTAGTTGATCCTCTCCCTGGCCAGGAAGCCCTATCCCTTTTGACTGGAAACTTAGGTTGCAGCTCCCCTGCAATTGGTATCCCAGCAGGTGTAACCAGTTATGGGTAATGCCTGATGTTTCTCTTCTATCTTTAAAAGCCTATGGACCTATATCACTCTTGGGCTTAATTCCCGACTTTACCACTGACTCACTGTGTGACCATGGGCAAATCACTTAGATTTTTCATTCCTCGGTTTACCCATCAAAGTGATAAAATCAGTGATGTCATAATACTTATTTCAAGGGGGTCTTGCAATTCTGACTGAATTAATTAATGGGCCCAACCTGTATTCAGTAGGAACATGGCCAGTGTTTCTAGAGTGCTTTGAAAACCTTGGATTAAAATTGCTGTTATGGTAATTAAATATTATGAATATTGTTTATGAAAGTTACATATGCCGGGTAAAGGGGAATTCGATCTGTTTGTTTCTATTCTCCAGTAAATCAGGAACTGAAGAAGGGTATTTACAGAGATGCACCTCTTTTTATTACCTGCCAAAATGTCATGTACCCCTTTCTTCACTTTGACTCTGAAGATACTGGAGGTGTGACTGTGATTACATTTGCTGTTGCACTACATAGAAAACAAACTGCCATGCACATTGCATAATATGTAAGGGAAGCAGTGGATGGAACATGACAACTGAGGAAATAGTGTTGAGCAAAACCAAGATGCAGAATTAGATTGCTTCTGCTGATGCCCTTGTTTCTTGGCAGCTACCATTGCTCAACAATCTCCAGGGCCTACGACATGGTAAAACAGGCTCTCTGATTCCAAAGGAAAAAGAAGGCACCTGGTTTGTATCACACAGGAAGATTCTTTCTTGGTCATGCCATCAAAGAGTTAAACATTTAACCTGCTGGAGATAATAGTCCTGGGGTGCAAATATGTCCTTTCTTTGGCCAGGCCAATCCCGCATTCCTGAATTTATAGAACCAGATACTCAGCGGATGAAAATGGGTGCAGCTTCTTTGACTTCATTAGACCTCTGCACTTCTACAGCAGTTGAGGATTCGGCCCATTTTTAACTCCCAAATATGATCGCGGTCTAATATTGCTCCTTTTTCAGTAACACGATTCCACCCCTTTAGAATATTTAAGAATCAGATATTTTATAAAACATTCTGGATAATTAACTTTTGCAAAGCCAGATGACTCAATACCTTCATAATGCTCTCTTAATTCACATATTGGTATCAACTGCATGATGGCTGATAAAACACAGCTGAAAAGGCTCCTTAAAAGGTGTTGCTGGAACAGTTATAATGGCACACAGAAACCATGTAAATACTGAGAGAAAAATTCCCATGAAGACACAGATGCTCTAAATAAAAAAACCACCCTACTATGAGTTAATAGGGTTACTTTAAACCTAGGAGGATTCCTTTATTGCAACCAAATGTATTCCCATTAGTCCACAGGTCTCCTTCCCACAAGCAGCTGAAAATATGGGTGAAAGATGTATGAGAGCTCTATGGTGCAGAAAGCTAATGCATTAGCCTTTCAACAGTAAATATCTGGGTTTAAATTTGGTATGGACAGAAGTGGAAAGCAGTTTGTTTGCTTCAGTCTGTTATTACATGCATTTATAAAATGTCTCTCATAGTCCTTGGGTGCATTTTATATAGATTTGATTTAAGAGTAAACAGTGTTTTCCCAGAAATAGGGAATATACTCTCTGACCCAACACATCACCAAATTAACTCACCTTACATAACAGTGACTAGCTCCAGAGGATGTTGTGTGTTGTAGACTTCACCACAGTTTGCAGTTGGATGTCTCTGGGCAATGTTGCCAACTCTTGTGATTTTATCACAAATCTACACATATTTGTTGTTTTTCGTAGAGCCTGAAGTCACATGCTTATGTGAAAATCTTGACTTTAATTATTTTTTTTAAAAAAGAAGAGAGTTTCTCTCTCTTTCATAATTGTGAAGAACAGCTTAAAACATTACCCAAGGTACTCAAAAGGCTGGGAAAATAGAACGCAAATTAAAAAAAATCCTCAAATGTATTACGTTGTAAAAAAAAAAAAGTCATGATTTTTAAGACAATCTCATTATTGGGTGGGGGAGGGGCTGATTCATGGTTTTTGAAGGCAAGGGGTTGGAAAAGCTGGGAGAGGCTAAGCTCAGCTCTTCGTTGGTAAGAGTTAAAGCATGTTGGTAGAGCTGACAACGGGTATGTCTGTATTTCAGTCACAGGGTGTAATTGTAGCTTGAGCTGGCATACCTGAGCTGGCCTTTAATCTTATTGGCTAAAGACCCAAAACACAAAGATTTGGCGGTGAGAAATTCAGCAAGGGCTAGAACCCTCCAGGAACTGCCTAGGGTTCCAGGTGGCTTTGTAGAGCCTGTGCTGTAGCTCACTGTCAGCTCCAGCTTCAATCTAGACAGACTCAGGAAGGGAGCGTTCACAGTGCTAGTCTTCACCTTTCATCACTTCGAGCCTGCTGTCAGCCCTTCACTTGAAACAGCAATTTTTCTGTGTCAAAAAATGCAGGATGATGCTTATGATGCTGCTAAAAAGCAGGTTTTGCCTTTCCTTCCTATATACTTTAGAGCTTCCTTGGTGTTTAGAGATGTAGAAGCATCTAAATGCATATGGTCTCTTCCCTTGGTAATTCATATCTAAAATTGCATCCCTTTTAAAGTGTATGTCTGTTTGCTTGGACCTGCTGGTACTGACTTGTGATTGTGCCCCCGCTTACCTACCAGATTTGCAGCTACACCCTGGAATGCTATGGTTTGGTCTCTCTGGTTTAAGTGCCCCAAGCTTAATGTGTTGAGGAAGCAGCACTCTTGGGTCACTTGTTTTACATCACATTTGGTTTATGCCACAAGTAAAGTACTACGGTCACTACTAAAGGGAACTCTTCCATTAGCATAACACAAAGTCATACTATGCTGGTTGTTACAGAGCTGTTGTGTTGTGTAGTGTGGATTCTAGGTTTCTCTCTCTTTGGTGTAGTTTGTTTTGCGCATTTCTGTGGGGATTTGGTATTCTGGTATTTTCCGGCTCTAGGGTTTTGCTATTTTCTTCATTTCAAATTATTTGCTATGGTCTTACAGTAGAAATCCATCCTAGATTCATAGATTCCAAGGCTGACAGGGACCATTGTGATCATTTAGTCTAACCTCCTGTATAACACAGGCCATAAAACTTTCCCAAAGTAATTCCTAGGGTGTATCTTTTAGAAAAACATCCAATATTGATTTCAAAATTGCCAGTGATGAAGAATCCACCACGACCCTTGGTAAGTTATTTCTGTGGTTGGATGCTGCATTTCCAGTCTAAATTTGTCTTGTTTCAACTTCCAGCCATTGGACTATGCTTTCTCTGCTAGATTGAAGAGCCCATTATCAATTATTTGTCCCCCTTGTAGACTGTAATCAAGTCACCTATTAATCTCCTCTTTGTTAAGGAGCTCTCTAAACCTTAGAAAACATAGAAATGTAGGATTGAAAGGGACCCCCATAAGTTATCTAGTCAAATCTCTTGCACTGAGAAAGGACTAAGTATTAACTTCACTCTCTCTGACAGGTACTGGTCTAACCTATTCTTAAAAACCTCCATTGATTCCACAACCTTCATAGGTAATTTGTATGAAAAAGGACCCAACTGGGGAAGAGCTAGGAGGGCAGGGACAAAAGGGAGACACAGATTAGAGGAATGGAGTAAAGAGATGCAGAGTTAATGTCAGAAGACATGGGATCTGAATTTATCCCTATTGAATATTAAAAACATTCAGGCAACTGTGAATTGGATTCAAGGTAGATAAGAAGCTCTGC